>JAAQQV010000005.1:0-1377327 GCA_017635955.1 Yarrowia sp. B02 | reverse complement strand
CTGAACTAAGGCTTTGATGACAGACTTGGATATGAGTGACTTTAGTAGATCTTTAAGAGCCATTTTGAATATCCTGGAGTATTTCTGCTGATTTTCAAGTCAGATATTGTTGCCATAATGTACCTCCTTATTCATTAGTATTGGCCATGATACCACATATTTCTAGAGTTTCCCAGGCTAATATATGGCACGTCATCCTGAGGCATGAGTTCAGATCTGTCTTGAGCATTCAGTTTGATTAATAGGCTGGGCAAGTGATTAATATTATCATCTCAATGTCATCTCTTTAATACCTCCACTGCTGACGTTCTAGTGATGTTCATATTGTTTTTCTCTGGTCATATATATTGGCCTTACCTTTAGCCAAGTGTAGTACAGTTCGGGCTAATACTTATACGTCACCATTCCGAACTTCAAATACACACACTACCACTTCTAAATTACTGACATCATCCCACGTATCTTCACTTCTCTGTATATAGTCTCCCACCATTTTATTTCCCATTTAATTCCTTTTCTTCTAAATTATTTCCCGTCATGCAGAGTCTAACCTCCTGGCATCTAAGTTTTGATTTTTTTTTCACCATCTTACACACACACAGCACAACATGGCAGGACCCCGGAAAGGCGGCAAGGAGGCCAAAAACGGCATCAATCTGCCCGGCGTGATGCTTGACGAGCTGCGTGAGCTCGGCATGTCTTCAGATCGTCCTCAGAGCGGCGGAAACAAACGCAAGGCCGGAGGTTCGCGCAAAGAGCAGAGAAAGCAGGAACGGCAGCTCAAGAAGCAGAAGACGCACGAAAACCGCAAGTCGTGGGGAGAGGAGCGCAAGCGGGAGGCCGTGAAGCCCAAGCCGAAGAAAAAGGAGGCCAAGAAGAAGGAGAAGAAGGCGAAACCCGCGGAGGTTGATCTGCACGAATCGCCGTCTGTGTCGCCTTCTGTGGAGGCCAAGGTGCCTGCAAAGGGTCTTCTGCGACGGCCCAGAGCCCCCTCCAGCGGACGATCCGTCACTTTCGCTGCCAAAGATCATATCCGTGAATTTGGACACTCCCACGAGGGTGAGGAGGGCCAGGAGTACGAACAGGACCCTGAGGAGCGCGCACAGCTCAAAAAGAACACGTTCTGGTTCGAAGACGACGAGGAGGACACGGAGGAAGATGAGCCGGACGCAGACGAGATTAACCAGCGTGTTGGCGAGGTCATGGAGGACTACATGGGAGGCGAGGGTGATCTCGACAGATTCATGAGCGATCTGCGGGAGAAGAAGGGCCTGGAGCGATCCAACGGCTCTGCGGGTCTGGGAGGGCTGCGGAAACGAGGTCCTTCTGTGTCTGAAGACATTCCTGGAGCCACCAGAGCGTCCAAGAGTTTTTCCTTTTCCGAGGACTATGGCTCTGATTCAGCTGATACCGAGGAGGATGAGGTTGAGGGTCGAGATGAGGACGACGATTCTGACATCGAAAACGAATCTGACGCCTCTCTAGACGATACTATGTCTGCTTCTGATACTATGGCTCTGTTGGCCAAGAAGAAGGCCAAGGCCAAGAGTGAAGACATGTCTGTTGAAGATACTATGGCTGCTCTCAAGGCCACGAAGGCAAAGCGGTCTATTGAGGAGGTGTCTGAAGACGACGACGAAGACGACTTTGACTCGGAAGAATTTGATTCTGAAGAAGACATGGACGACTTCGACACCACTGGAATCCCTCCAGATGACGACCTCGACTCTGACGACTTTGACAGCGATATCGACGAGGAGGACATGGTCGACTACCGTGAACTGTCTGAAGATGACTCTGTTGACGACACTCTGTCTGCTTCTGATACTATGGCTCTGCTCAAGAAGAAGAAGAACAAGTCCAAGGCCGAGGAGTCTGACTCTGAGCTGGATGATTCTCTTTCCGCCTCTGATACCATGGCTCTTCTGAAGGCAAAGAAGAAGCAGGCTGCTCCAGAGTCTGATTCTGAGCCTGACGACTCCTTGTCTGTCAATGACACCATGGCTCTTCTCAAGGCCAAGAAGAACAAGGGCAAGGAGGAGAAGAAGGAAAAGAAGGAAAAGAAGGAAAAGAAGTCCAAGTCTGAGCCCACAAACTACTCAGACCTCGACTCCGCTCTCATGCGAAAAGACGAGGAGGAAATGGACTACTACGCCAAGAAGCTGGGCTTCAAGGACGCCAAGAGCGCGAATTTCGGCTCTGACGACGAGCTCGGCGGCATTCTCGACGGCCTGGACGTTGATTTCGGCTTCAGCGACGGCTCTGACGTTCCTGACCTCGTTGAAGAGAAGCCCAAGAAGAAGGAGAAGAAGGAGAAGAAGAAACCAGTGCAAAACGACCTACCGTGGTCTGAAGACGAGGTGGACTCGGATGACTTTGATACGGACTCGGAGGACGAGCCCAAGGTCAAGGAGAACCCGTACGTTGCTCCGGTGACGAATCAGCCCGCAAAGTACGTTCCTCCGTCGCTGCGAAAGAAACTCGCGCTCGAGGTCGATCCCGAGACCAAGGAGATGGTGGCGATTCGCCGACAGATCAAGGGAGCGCTCAACAAGCTGTCTGAGAGCAACATTGGGTCCATCATCAACGAGATTCTGCGGGTGTTTGACAGCAATCCGCGTCTGCTGGTGACGACTGTGGTCACCGAGTGTCTGCTGGAGAGCACTGCTTCCGAGACTGTGCTTCTTGAGACTTTCCTGCTGCTGCACGCTGTCATCGCCACTATTCTGTACCGGCAGATCGGCATCTCCTTTGGCGCCTACTTCGTGCAGTCTCTGGTTGAAAAGTTCTTTGCCAACTACGCCCAGGGCTCCAACAAGGCCTGCTCCAATCTTCTCGCCTTCCTCACGGAAATCTACTACTTCCAGATGGTCTCGTGCAAGCTGGTCTACGATCTGATCCGAAAGTTTCTGGCGGACCCCAACGAGCGCAACACGGAGTATCTTTTGAAGATTGTGCGTTTTTCGGGCTCGCAGCTGCGTTCTGACGACCCCTCCGCGCTCAAAACGATCATCAACGATCTCCAGGCGTCTCTGGCTCACACTGAGACAAACGCGCGAACCAAGTTCCTGGTTGAGTCTGTGGCTGCTCTGAAGAACAACAGACAGAGCCAGCACGGCATTTCGCAGGGCTACACCGAGGCCAAGATGCGGCTCAAGAAGTTTATTGGCGGTTTCAGCAGCTACACCGTCAACGAGCCCATCTCCGTGTCTCTGGAGGACATTGAGAACGTCGAGACGCGCGGCAAATGGTGGCTTGTAGGAGCAGCCTTCAAGAACCAGCAGGTTTCGCATGCTGCGGACGACGAGCTTGATTTGTCGACTGTGCACGACGTTCTCGATGCTGCTGAGCCCAACTGGTTGGAGCTTGCGCGAGAGCAGAGAATGAACACTGACATTCGCCGGGCCGTTTTCGTGGCCATCATGGGCGCGGAGGACTATCTGAATGCTCTGGAACGAGTTTCCAAGCTGCGTCTGAAGCGAGTTCAGGAGCGAGAGATTCCGCGAGTGCTCATCCACTGCTGCTCCAACGAGGCGGTCTACAACCCGTTCTACGCTTTGCTGGCCGTCAAGCTCGCTGAACGGCATTCGCTCAAGATGACCTTCCAGTTCACGCTGTGGGACTTTTTCCGGGAGCTCGATGGAGACGAGGAGGACTCGGACGACGAGGACAGAGAGGAGGTGAAGGTGCTGGAGGGCTCCGACTCCAAGGAGCTGCTCCGAAAGACCATGAACCTCGCTCGAATGTTCGCGCAGATGACGGCTGAAGGTACTGTGGGCCTCTCCATCTTCAAGAACGTCAACTTCCTGACGGCCTCGGAAAACATGAAGATCTTCCTGGAAATGTACTTTGTGGCGCTGTTTGGCATGCTGGGCAAGCGAGCCGAAGACGGAGGCAAGACTCGAGACCAGAAGGTGCTGGTCAAGATGCTCGTCAAGCTCAAGGACAACCCTCTGCTGCTGAGAGGCATCCAGTACTTTGTTTCTGAGATTGTCGTCAAGAGTGATCTCATAGTGAAGAAGCGAGAGCGTCAGCGAGTGCTTTGGGGCCGAGATGTCACTACGGATATTGTCGACGAGCTCACCAAGGCCGCGTAATGTAAATTATTGATGTATTCATAGAGACTGTGAACTTGTAGTAGTGTAGAGGAGGTGTAGATGAAATAGTAGCTGTTGGTGTAGTGTACTGCTTCTTTTTGCAGTTCCGTGGTTTGTGTTCTTGTATCTTGTGTTCCGTAGCTTTTTGACTTAAGGTACCTGTATTTTGGCAAAATAAAGAGGTCTGGAAAGAGCTCTGTTGATCTCAGCAACATGAAAGTAGAACCAAAAGACTTGTGTTGCTCGGGTATTCAGCATGACATGCTCTGTTGCCCTTATTGGAGATTCCTTAGTGCTTTTGCAGGATTTTTGCAGGTACTTTATGCGGAGTAAAAGACTTCCAAATTGCGTAGTATTGATCCTAGAGAAATTATTCTCATATAATCAGATTTGTCTCATTCAGAGCTTTATAATGATACCCCCTTGTAAATGCAATCATTTCAAAGTATTCGTCACGGACAGCTTCAAGTTTTCTGGGAAGAGTAATATATTGCTAGAAAGAGCTCTGTTGATCTCAGAGACTTGAGAGTAGAACCAGCATATTCGTCTCACCGAGTACTTCAGAATGAGATGCTATGTTTCCATTAATGAAGAGTTGTTGGTGCCCTTCCAGGATTTCTGCAGATACTTTATGCGGAGTAAAACGCTTCCACAGGGTGGGGTATTGATTATAGGGCAAGGATTCTGATATCAGCGGACTCGTCTCGTTTCAGGGTTTACCATGGTATCATTTAGTCCATGTAATCGTTGTAAATTAATTAAAAGGTCGCTTGAAAGACCATTATTGATGTCAGGTACTTGAGAGTAGAACCAAACGACTCATATTAGCCTAGGCTTTCACATTATCTTCTCGGTTACCCTTTCTCGTAACCGCTTTGTGCTTTTCCAGGATTTATACCGGTAATCTATGCGGCTTGAAACATGTCCAGAAGGGAGATTTTGACTATGTGCGCGAATAGATACTACCATCGTATTTCCCTCATTCATAGCTTTACAACGATATGCCACATGATTACAAACTGTGGATGAGAATGATTTCAGCGGAGAAACAACTGTTTTGTGAAAACTGAAAGACTTCTAAACAAAGCTCTGTTTAAGCCAGAAACATGAGAGTAGGACCAGAAGACTCGTATCATCATGTTATTCAAGCCCATATTTGCGGTTATCCTTGCTCATAACTACTTTGTGCTTTTCCTGGATTTCTGCAGATACTCTATGCCGCATAAAAGATATACAGAGGATGCCGTTTTGGCGATGTGGGTGGATAGGTAACACGGAGAGATTTCCCTTATCCTGAGCTTTACAATGGTATGACACATGAGTGGATAATATGATAGAGTGAAATTTACGGAGAGAAACTAGTTTTGTGTGGAAACACAAAGATGTCTAGACAGAGCTCTTTTTATGCCAAAGATCTGAAATTAGGACCAAAAGACTCGGATCAGCTTGGGCTTCAAGGTAATATATTGCTTTTCTATACTCGTAAACCTTTGGTGCTGTTATAGATTTTGCCGATAGTGGACAGGTAGTTTATGGCATGAAGTACCTAGTTTATGGCATAAGATACCTGGCAGTACTTTATGAAGCTGTTAAAGAGATACAGAGCACTTTATTTTACACGAACGGTTGCTACAGTAGTGTGTTGTTATTGGAAGGTCCTGCTGACGCCACAGAAACTGTGTCAACTAAAGTATAAGTAAAACTGAAATTGAACGTGCCGCGAGAACGACGATAATGGAATATTTTGTGTGGAGGCTCCTGGATTATGTTATATCATCGTGTCTTAAATGCTCTATATACTTCTGGAGATTACTCCTTGAACCTCCACCTCAACCCCAACAGCACATTAGTACCCCAAATGAAACTTGTCTCAACTAAAGCTCAACTAAATGCCAACCACAGCCAAACATCAATACAGATACAAACTAAAGAATACAAAGCAATGAAGACGGAAGGTCAAAGACTGCAAACACATTGAATCAGCCATCAATCATCTACTGAACACTCTATATCATCTGAACACCATGACTTCCCAAGTTAGCAATTCCTGACTAAGTTTGCAGCTTTCACATGCACGTAGGATAGAGACGTCTTTATTGAGCCCTAGAGATGCCGGAGAGGTGAGAAATTTTGTCAGTGTGCTACTACCGCTAATACACTCCACTTGCACTTTTCATATTTGAAATCGGCCGCAATCTGCCAAATCTACACCTACCCCAGATTTTCTAGATAGCAAAGTTTACCCCACAACATCTCCTCTACTTGCACTATCAACTCCAAAATGACTGAAAAAAGCACCCAGGCCGTCCAGCCCGGTCCCTACACCTCCCTCAAGGACTTTTATCCCTACTATCTCTCCGAGCACTCCAACAGCATCTGTCGACGTCTGCACTTTACAGGCACTTCTCTGGTGCTGGCTATCATCATCTACGCTGTGACGACCCGCAAGTTCAAGTTTCTGCTTGCTCTGGGGCCTGCGGGATACGGCTTTGCGTGGGTCGGCCACTTTTTCTTTGAGAAGAACAAGCCCGCGACCTTCAAGTACCCGCTGTACTCGCTCGTGAGCGATTTTATCATGTACAAGGACATGTGGATGGGACGGGTGTCTTTTTAGTGATCGAACGCAGTGAGATCGCTAGAATGAACCGCATAGTAGCAGTGCGAGCTGTTAGCATGTTGCACTCGTCTATCGTGTGCTGTATTTAATGAATTGATTTATAGAGTGATGGAGTGGTCTTTGAGCTGAATGTGAGGTTGCTGAGGACTCTGGGAGTTCAGTATCTGCTAGATAGCTAGCATATCGGCATCTAGAGCACTGACAGACTCAATTGAGACACTTGCCTTTAGTACGGAGTACTTGTAGCTGTTGGACATGTTGATGCTTTGAAGTTGACCTCCATTGAAGTACCGGTAGATGAACTCTTCACTTGAACAAAGGAGCCTGCTGTTAGTAGCCAATCCCATTGAACTCGTTAAAACTGAGCTACTCAAATATTCAATTGACGGCATACAAATCTTCAAGTCTCTCATCTGCTTATACAGAGCACAGTACCGGTAGCTAATAGTAGGAACGGGGATATCAGGTATTGAACTTGTTCTGGTACTTCGATCAGCTTGAAAGGCAATCCAACTAACTACAAAGAACTTCAACAATCCCATATTCTCAAACTCGCAGCAACTCATCAAGTCTCACCTTACATAAGTACTATCACATCGGCCAAGTCCTTCCACAAATTACACGGGAAAGCTCATGAGGAAATGAAGATTCGAACCTATTCCAACTAGCAGTAGAACTCATATTACAGAGTCCTTTCGTCTCTCCCCTAAATATTCCTCAATCGCCTCTTTAGGTGCATTCTTCATCTTCTCGAATATTAGAAGCTAGAGTATTATCAACCCTACAAGTACTTGTAGTTCTGTCATTTATAATCACATATTGATCGAAACAGTAAACTTCCTACAGCTTACTACTCACTGTCACCAACTACCACTACCAACTAGAAGCAAGCTAGTAACTATTAACAGTTATTGTCTGAGACTGTACAAACAAGCTGAGCTCCCGGTACAAACATCCTACAGTACAGCAACGCTTGATAGCTCCTGAAGAATAAAGGCTTGGACCCATTCCAAGAGAAGAACTCTTTACAAAGTCTTCTCATCTCTCTCTTTAGCATTCCTCAATCGTCTCATCAGTACATGATCCATCCTCTTGAATGCTAGAAGCTGCAGTATAAACAACCCATGCTATTACGTCCGTACAGCTCGCTACGAGTTCATTACAACCAACTACTTGTACCTGGCACAATACTTTTTTTTTATATTCACATAATTACAACCACCAACTAGAAGCTACTTGTAGTTATTAGCTATTAACAAATATTGTCTGAGCATGAGCCTATACAAGCAAGCTCTTCCATGTAGATTGCAGGTTGTTGTCCGCTCGAGACCTTCATCCTTCCACAACCACACTGGAGAGCTCATAATGAGGAGATGAAGACCCGTACCCATTTCAACTATCACTAATACTTGTACTTGTAGACCTCATTACAAAGTCCTTTCATTTCACCTCTACACATTCCTCAATCGTCTCATATCTTCAACAAGAAGCCTACAGTATAGACAACCAGCCTGCTGGCAACAACTACATACTGTCTACCGGTACGGTACGGAGTACATACCTTAAAACCAACCACTGTCGCAGAACTACCACCACCAACTAGAAGCAAGTTATTAACTATTAACAATTATTGTCTGAGACTGTACAAACAAGACTGAGCTGTTCAAACAAGCCTGGGCAAACAAGCTTGAGCTGTTCAAACAAGCCCTTCCTATGTAGATTGCAGGTTGTTGTCCGCTCGAGACCTTCGGCCTCTCGCTTCCTATGCACTTCCCTCAACCTCACCAATCCTCTGTCCCACACGCACCACCTGGCCCGGCTGGATGGTAAACTTGAACGCTTTAGGCGCCTCAAACACCAGCACGACCGTCGATCCCAGGTTAAATCCACCCATCTGGTCGCCCTTGCCCAGCGGATAACCCCCAGCAGCTTGGACGCCTTGCCGTAGGTCGCCTCGTAGCACGTGTTTTTCTGCATGCGCTTCTTCTTGATCTTCTCCTGCTCGGCGGCCTCGGACTCGGACTTGGGCTCGTAGACCGTGTTAGTACGAAGATCCTTGTCAAAGTGGATCTTGATGGATCCGACGTTGGTGGCTCCGACAGGCGTCATGCTGAAAAAGCCGTACTTCCACTTGCCGAGAAGAGCGACTCGCTCGTTGAGCACAAACAGGTTGCCGAGCTTCTTCTGGAAGTAGGGCGCGACGGAATACAGCTCACCAACGAAATGTCGTCGAATCTCAGCGACCCAGTTGACAGGCGAGTGGAAACGGTGGTAGTCGCCAGGAGCAAGGTAGATGACGGCAAAAAAGAGCTCCTTGTCGTCGAACTTGTTGAACTTGGCCTGGAGAAGTTCCTTTCCAACCTGCGCAACAGTAGCGTTATCAGAGGACTGACCTGCTGTTGCGTCTCCCTCCTGCTTAAAAGTCGTATCGGCATTGTTGTTGCCGCCCATAAAGTCGTCCAGCGTGTACGAGATGCCGTTGACGTTGGCAAACTCGCGGTCCTTGTCCTCCTGGTTCTCGGGGAGGTCAATCTCGGACGTCGGAGCCGCCAGAGACACGGCATGCGACTTGGAGCCGTCTGTCGATGGAGTAGGAGGTCCAAGCAGCGCCTCAAGCGAGTACGTCACGCCCTTGACCTGCTCCACTTCTCCACGGGCGTTGATGGCGCCCAGATGCAGGACTTTTCCGTCGGCAGGACAGACGATATCTGCGTCTGGATCGATGGGTCGAGCCCCTTCTTTCAGTTCTCGATAGAAGAACTCGCCGAGGTTCTGGTAGACGCGCAGATCGTCCTCGGCGACCTCGTCCAGATTAGCGCCAAACACAAACGAGTAGAATCTGTAGCCCGGATCTCTCATCCAGACCGGGAGAGTGATGTCGTTGAAAGAGCCCCACCATCTGGACAGAGCTTTAAGAGGAAGCGTAGAGTAGACAGCAACATGCCAAGGGCCTGAAGGACGCACAGGAGCACGCTTAACAAGGTTGCCCTCCTCGTCGTACTCGTCCTTGACCGAGTTGCGTCTGCTCTGGTAGATGCCCCACAGCACGATGGAAATCGCAGGCACAAACCACCACGTGAAGTACTTGCGCTGCGACATGCTCATGATGGCCTTGGCGGACCCCCGCGTGCCCGACGAGGCGTATCTTCGAGTGACTCGGATACCTGTACCGACCTTGCGAGCACCGGTCAAAAGTTTGCCTCGACGTTTGGAGGCGTTGATGTAGCACAGACCGCGCTTGAGCGAAGGAACGGGGTTCACGAGCAGCTTGCGACGCGGTCTGGGAAGCTGAGTCAGCAGAGGAGCCACCTGGTAGCGCTCGCTCTGGGCCTGAGAGTGGTACTGACACTGGGTCAGAGGCGAGTTGAGAAAAGACGAAGGACGGCTCCAGGGAGTGGTTTGAGCCACAAAGCCGGAGGAACGCGCCATGGCAACGCCCCGGTGGGCTGCGGAACGCACAAACGACGGCATGGCAGGCTGAGGCGTGGAAAAATGGTTGGTTGTCAGAGGAGGTAAGGTTTGCGTTTCCGTAGTAAAGTAGGAGTTAGTTGGAGAGTGGGAGAGGTGATGATACGGGATGATTGGTTAAATACAGATTTTATGGTATCATTGAGCTCAGAAACGTCGGATGACTACGAATCCGCCCTTCGATTCTCGTTTCACCCAACACCCACTACTCTACACCCTGCCTCGGCTCAGCAGGGTAACACACTTCATTTAACCTTGAATATAGGAATGAAACTCCTCCAGGGCCCTAAAGAAGTGCACACAGACACGTTTCCGGTCAGATGACGGCCGTTGACTTCCTGGTTTCGTCTTTGTCTGGATTTCAAAATACCTCTCGAATTCGCCCCCGATCGGAAATCTAAAAACAACCAGTGGGTCCGCCGCATCTGCACGACTCGAACGATATGCTGGAGGGCGTATTTAGTGCGTAACTCACAGGTTATGAGTGGTTTTCGAGGTTACACGCCGACTCTCAAATTGCGGAAAACGATTAAACAACAGGGATAAAACACCACCTACGTAAACACGTGCCATTAAGTCGATGGCAAGCAGCTCCACCCCACTACTACGCCGAAACAACCGTTTTTTTGTTAGCCGTTACCCTCGAAGATCTAAACGGAATGCAAGTCTATCCTTGAACGCAAATTCCAAGGAAATTACACAAGTCGCCCAAAATAAGCGGAAAAACCAAAGGAAATTAAACCCCGGCTAAAACGCGCGGGCTAACCAAAACCGCCCATTTTCCACGCATTCTCAGCCCGCTAACACCCTTTTTCTGCCAAAACACTGCGCCCAATAAACTCTCGAAAATGTAACCCAAAAGTCTTTCTCCAAATTAGCACGCTTCAACTGTCAGATGACGGTCTAAATTCCAGGGGAGAGAAGCGTAATGGAGGGGCCACTCTGCGGTGTTGCTTAGTCAGCAGGTTAATTGAGCCACGTGACTTGAAGGTACGTTGCAAGGACCCCGAAAAACTTGCTCCGAATGTCCCCTGCGGGATATTATGCAGACTATGCAGGTAATACGGAATGTGCGGTGATTGGGTAATTTGGGGGTCGTTTTTTGTGGTTTGGGGGTTAGTCACGTGATATACAAGCTAGTGACAAGCTCAATTATCTGTTTTCCCGGGTACTTGGTTTTTTCCCGATTTTTCCCGATTTTTCCACTTATTATGTACGTAAAATCTCCAAAATACCCCTAATTGCTCCGAAATTCAATCTGACAGTCTGGGGTATGTCTCAGGTGTCGTGTGACCTAATTTGGAGCCATAACAGACTGTGGAAGTGATTCCAGGGTATTTCCATGAGTAGAGATGTTCTGTTGTGTGGCAACATCAGAAACACCTGATTGTGCTTTTAAAATAGGTCATAACCTGTGGTCCTGGAATTCAATGTCGTCTTAGAAACTCTAAAATTGCACTTTTGATGACAGATCAATTTGTTCTGATTTTCGCTCTGATTTTTCTTGAGTCAGAAATAAAAATTCAAAAATCTAAATAAGGTTTTCTAGTCACATGGCTTTTCAGACATCACCACTTCTCCCAACGAATTTCACGGAGGGAGGAGGGGTGTGTTTTATAGCTCCCACGTATTTTATTCAAATATGACAAAATACTGATAATTCATAAAATTGGATTTCACATCTGCAGTGAATTTCCCAAATTTATCAATTTACCCTCCCTCCCCTGCTTACGTACTCACCGTCAAACTTTGCACAGACACTGGAACACAAAACCCTTCTCACTACCACAAAACCACAAAACCACCACAATGAGACTGCCCAAGTTCAAGACGCCATCGTGCTGGGTCGACGCCAAGGTGCTCAAGGACAACGCGATCCGTCACGTGTCCGCGCAGCAGGAGATTAACCGCCGAGCGCTTAAGTCGATTTCGCAGAACACCACGCTGCCCATGAAGCAGCGGATCCAGGCGCATCTCCAGCTGACGTCCATGCCTGTGTTTTCCAACATTCACGCCGCCAAGCCCCGATGTGTCGAAACTGGCCGAGGCAAGGGAATTATCAAGGAGTTTAAGCTGTGTCGAGTGAGTACGGAAGCGAGACTTGAGGAAGTCTGACGAAGTCAGACTGACGAAGTGAAGAGTTGAGATGACGAGTTGAGATGACGAGTTGAGACGACGAGTTGAGATGACGAGTTGAGATGACGAGTTGAGATATTTGAGATGACTGAAGGTGTCTGTCCCAGTGGATGGACTAGTGGATATACTGGTTGTGTCCTTGACTGAGATGGATCTGGAGCATGTGTGGGTGATCTGGACTGTATGTCTTAACTATGGGTGGCTATTTGAGCTGACTGCTTGGGTGAATCGTCTAGTTGAACTGTCGTCAAACTGATCTGAGATGGGATGGTGTTGTTGACTACTGTCTGATCACCCATGACTATCTCTTGCCACTCAAATTGTCTACTCATTGATGACTGTGTCCGAGTGAACCAGTTGAACAGTTCTAGAGTCTTTGGAGTGATCTGAGATGGCTGATCTGAGATGGATTCGTGTCTTTGGTCGCTCTCTGTCTAAGGGGAGGTATCTTTGTTGGCACTAGTCTCTCTACTCAGACTGAGCTATGAGACTGTCTAGAGAAAAGTGGACTCCTTGACTCTGACGACTTGACTTAGACAGTCGGTCTCTTGATGTCTTCATCGCTAAAGCAGCCTGTCTGGTTACTGTTGGATGATCTGATGACCTAGACTGATTGACTGAGACCTGAAAAGGTGTTTGGTTTGTCGATGAAGGCTGAGTGACACTCAGTTATTCAAGGCTAAACACCTACAACTGAACGACGAGGCCCTTCCAGTCATCCTAGACAGCCACAAGATCAGCCATCATGAAGTACCAGGCAGTCCATTTTCCTACACCAGTTGACTTTCTAGACGATCTGTCACTCCATTTCATGTGATACTCATCTTACCTCCTCAGTTATTGTTGACGTTTCGTCATCACCCTCTTTTACCATACTAACCCAGACCGTGTTCCGAAACAAGGCCCTCAACGGAGAGCTGCCCGGCGTCCGAAAGGCCTCTTGGTAATTATTATGTACATATCAATCTAGCAAGTGCTTGTTTAGTGTGTTCAATGTAGCTAGTGTTCAAGTGTCTAGTATGGATGGATAACTAGACATGAGATAGCATGACTATTCATAAGCTCCATTCTCCATGGCCTTGCTGTCGATTCATAGGGTGTGGGGATCCAAACACTCTAGACGATCATCGTAAATATCTCTATGGTCAAATTGAGCCATATCAGATTGCGCATCTACTGGTCCTTCACGTCATATAGCCGTTGTATCATGCTGTTGAACATGGCTCTTGAAAAGAGGCCATTATGAACTGGCTATGGATTGCTGAATTTGTTCTCTACATGAGTTGCTCTTCCAAAGATGTACACCTCTCAGCACTTTCAATATTGCACTACCCCTAGAATATCATCTAAGACCAAATCGTCCATATCAAAAAGGGCCGTCTTCTGAAAGCATCACTGTTGCCCTAGAACGAGCCACATTTCAAGTCCATAATATCGACAAGTTGTAGCGTTGTACTGAAACTAGTTCATCAGTCACCCCTCATAATCACGTAATTCATTGCTATATACTAATTATTACTCATTCAGTCGCTGTTCTAATTGTTGTAGTGGGTATAAAAAAGTTGGTGTAGAGATGTCTTGTTGTAACGAAGTGCGACTTCAAGAGAAGTCAGCGATAAAGAAACTGGTTGCAAGAGACTGTAAAAACAAATCAAACAACTCTAGATGGGTCCACTCAGACCTACGGCCTTCGTTTCCTCAGAATTCAAGATGTGTCCGCTCAGACATTTGGCCTTCGCTACCGTTTAAAACAACGCACTCTTGAACCAATCCCACTTGCTGACATTCTTCGACGGCACCTCAATCTTGTCGTACAGTCCCTGATACTTCTCTGCCTCCTCCTTATGTCCCAAAGACTTCTCCATCTTGATCAGCGTCAACAAAGCCAGCTGAGCAGACTTGGCAGCCTCAATGTTCGATCTGTGGTACACGTAGCCGTCATTGTACGCCTTCTGGGCCCACGTGAGAGCCTCCTGCTTCTTGTCAGCAGCCCAGAGAACCTCGGAAATGTACACTGACAAAAGAGAGGCCTCGTGGATCTTGCCATCGAGAGGATTGGCGTCTAAGGGACGGCTCAGGACAGCTCCTCGCTGCTGTCGGAGCGAGTTCTTGACTGCTCGTAGACTCGAAACAAGAATAGGAAGCGCCTTGGTATACTCTCCCTTCTGGGCATACAGCACTCCGAGATGAATAGAAGCGTCCAGAGACTCTCGAGAGCCAGGAGACATGTCTTCAGCGTGAAGAGCAACTCGCCAGCTCAGATTGTCGCCGTTCGCAACGTCAGAGTCCTTTCCGTAGGCACAGGCTCGCTTGAGAAGATCCTCGGCCTGGTCTCTGTCTCCTTCCATCTCAGCCTGCTCGGCCAGATTAACAAGAGCACGTGACTTGTGGCCCAGGTCGCCGCCCTTGATGTGCAGAGCGCCCGCAGAAGCCTGCTTGCAGTCCTCCAGGTCTCCAGCGACCTTGCACATGTCTGCGTATCGACAGAGGAGGTCCGAGTAGGCCGAAAGCCACTTGTGGGAGTTCTGCGAGATGTCCTTGAGGTTTCCCTTGTCGTCCCGCGTCAGCGACTCGATCAGCTCGCCGTAGATGCGCTTTGCAGAAGTGTAGTCCTCCAGATAGAGCTCGTAGAGCAGACCCTCCCGAGCCTTGTACGCCTGCTTCAAAGTCCACTGAACAAGCGGCCAGGGCTGCTGGAGTTCAAGCCAAATGTACGTGCCGATCAGGATCGACGCCATGGCCGTGAGGATGATGAAGTACGAGATCATGAGCGCCAGAAGGACTTTTCGGGTCGACTTGAGCATGCGCACCTTGCCGGGAGCCGCAGACTCCGGAATCTGGCCTGCAGCGGGTCTAGACGAGTGGAAGAGGCGGGCGAGAGGGAGAATTCGAGAAGCGGAAGCGATTGAGACCGGTCTCAAGGTCGTAGGAGCATTTTTGGGCGAGATAGAAGGAATAGTCGAGTGCTGCCATGTCGAAATGGATCTGGGTTTTGCGGAAGACAGAAGAGAGCTGCCGACAAACAAATTGCGTGGCGTGAATGCGCGCGGCCGGAAGAGTCCGTAGACGGAAGATCGCGCGAGCTGCTTGATCATGGCGGTTGGTGGGTGTGGTGTAGAAGTTGGGCGGTTGATATGAGATAGAGTTGTGGTTAAGGTTGAGAGGTTATGAGAGAGTGAGGCGGTGAGGTAAGGCAGTGAAAGGCTGAAAGTCTCCAACGGACAACATCCTTAAGGAATTAGAGGTTGGAGGTCTCTAGTGGAGTGTTTCTTGAGTGTTTCTGTATTTCCATTTTTTATTTTTTTATTTTTATTTTTTATTTTTTAGCTATTCGAGACATCTTGGAGAAGGCAAGGTGTACTCATTCTAGTAAAGAGATAACGAATATCACTGGAAGAAATGGCTTTCAATTGAGACCATTTATCTGGTTGGTTGTATTGGTCTTTAGATACAAGAGCGTATATGACTCTCAGAGACTGCGTTGTAGTATAGAAGTGAGCTGAGAAGTCCCTCTGTGATACTATTGAAGAGATGCTTTTGGGAATACTGTTTCCGCTGGCGAAATTGTTGTTTGGAACCTCTTGTGTCTACAAGTGAAGCTAGTTCTTCTACCTCAATGTGATATACAAGTAGAAGTAGAACGCCTGAAGCTGCCTTACTTGTAGTGATACTGTGCAGGCAAGGATACAATGTACGCAGAGATCAAAGACATGAATATTCCATCAACAAAGTGCATTCTCTTGTCTGCTGTGATTGAGAGACTCCCAGTGTCATCTTCCCTGTCCGAGTATATTGAAGTGGACTCCTCAGCCAGGAGCAACATTGGTCATATAAGAACGAGAACCAGAGCTGGAAAGTCACCCAGTCAACGGAGCAGCATCCCTTGGCCTTTTTGCTCGAACATTCAAGTCACGTGACAATGTGCTTCTTCTTGTGATTCCCTCGATACCGTATATGAAACTCATTGAGCTCGCATAACAGACCATGAAATTGAACTCGGTTCAAAACACGTGATTTTTCTGAACGACTCAATTCAAGGATTTTGAATCCACCCAAATATTCAGGACTACAAATCAAACTTGTACTTGTAGCTGTACTTGTAGTTCTAATTGTTGTACAAGTATCATCTCCCCTCTGTCAAGAACAGTAATTCTTTTGCAGACAAAACAGGACCACACGTTACCTTAATTCCTAAAGAACCTGAGAAGAAAATACCCACCAACCTCCTCACCTCAACAGTCATCTCATTCACCACACTTTTAATCCACCTCCCCCCTTGCTGACTAATCCAATTTAAGCTCAATTTAAGGTTTCAAACAAGGTTTCAGGAAATTGGCCTGGTTCAGGCAGCTGCATGGGCTGCTCCATCTTGCCCCTAGCGCTCTTCAGGGGTTGAGAGATACCCATCACGTGATCAGAGATCTACATACGCTTACTAAGAGATTAATCAGCTTATTTCCTCGCTGATTAATCGCCTGATTACTAATATACCACCATGGACCTGTCGGAGTTCCTCTCCGAGAGAGACGTGGAGCTCCAGCAGCTCGAGGAATCGCGGAAGTCATATGATCAAGAGAACTCACGTGGCCAGGCCACGTCACGTGATTTAATCACGTCACATGACTCGTCACATGACCCACATGACCCACAAGACATCAACATGGCCGAGTTTCTAAACAGCCCACCAGACACAGTCCAAGTCCCGCCAACAGCAAGCACGCTTGTTGGCAATCACGTGACCGGTGAAAACCACGTGACCGACGTTGATATGAAACAAAAATCGAGTCACGTGACTCCAGAGAACGCAGCAGTGGAGGATTCCCAGACCCAACGACTGAGCGGAGTGTACAAGACCTCAAATCCCGCTCACATGACAGATCACATGACAAATCACGTGACTCAAGAACATAGCCAATTCTATACACCGCCAGTGACTGCAGTTCCTCCAGCGAGTTCTCCCGAGTCTCTTCCGACAACTGCAGCTTCGACTTTCCCGTTGCGGAAAAGACGCAATTTGCAGTCACGTGAAGATGTCAAGTCACGTGAGCAGTCGAAAACCCGGCTCTCCTCGTGGTTTCTTCTTCGCAAACCGCTCCATTTGCCTAAGCATAACTACCAGGCTCACCTTGGCAATAATGTTTTTATGATGGGCGGCAGATTTCTTTCAGCACGCCAGAAACCGCTCAACATTGGCGTTTTTTGCGTCATTTTGATTCTCGGCGGCCTCTACTACGGCTTTGTGGCTCCCTGGACGTGGAATCACATTTCTCCTGCTATTCCAGCAGTTTTCACGTACATTTATCTGTTATGCATCTCGTCGTTTTTGAAGGCGTCTTTTTCGGACCCAGGAATTTTGCCGAGAAATATCCACCTCACAGACGGCTTATCGGACGGATCTATCCCCAATGAGTACACTGTTGAGCCTGGAGTGGATTCTTTTGACGCGAAAAAAACAAAGTCGCCTGAGAACCTCGTCTATCTCAAGTACTGTTCAACCTGCAAGATCTGGAGACCTCCTAGATCGTCACACTGCAGTGATTGCGATAACTGCGTGGATTTTCTCGACCACCACTGCATCTGGCTGAATAATTGCGTTGGCAGAAAGAACTATCGCTACTTTGTTGCTTTTGTCACTACTGGTGGACTTTGTGGACTATACATTATGGCTAACAGTATAGCTCACGTGATTTGTTACAAGCGTGATATGCATATGAGTATAGCCGAGTCTCTAAGGCACAGACCGATGCCTCTGGTGATGATTTTTCTTGGATTTCTGGGAGCTGGCTATCCTGTAGCTTTGGCCGGTTTTCACATGTGGATAGCAGCTCGAGGAGAGAGTACGAGGGAGTTTGTGAGTATCAAATCACGTGTCAGATCACGTGACCGAAGGTCATGTGGTCCGCAGTTGGCTATTACGAAAGATGTGGCTACTTCTCTCAGTGTCGAGATTGTGAGAATTTCGAATTTCGAATTGAAACGAGAAGTACAAATCAGAAACAGCAATTGTTGTCCGCTCCTGACCTTCGGCCAGTCGCTTCCGTTACTAACTTAGCTCCGAAACAGACAACTCCCCGAGGAGTACAAAAGCCGCCCTTTTAACTCCGGCAACATTTTCAAAAACTTGTACATCCAGTGGTTCCAGCCGTACGTGGCGTCCAACATGCGCAACAGAGACCGCTACGTAGTTGGAGACACGAGGTACGAGTCGTGATTTATTTATGCTAATTATAATTATTGTAATTGTACAAAGCTGGTGATGGTAGACACAGGAGTAGTCGCGAAAAATACAGATGAAGTTGCAGGAACAATAATAGAGGCCGGAACACACATGGAAAATTCTTCTGGACGACTCTGGACCTCTGCATCTGCTATTCTCAGTCCATAACGTTGAGCTATATATGCTGGTAAGCGGTGGGGTTTGTAGAACTATGAAAAGTGACACTAGAGATAAGTTACACCACTGTACTCCCCAAGACTCAGCGATTCCAATGAAATTATCAAAATTGTCACAACTCCACCACAGAACAAGTTACCCGCGCTGTATGTTTTTGTAAACAGAGATGGTGTGGTTCAAATCTTATTTTGATTTAAGGTTTTGTTTACGTCATTGATTTCCTAACTTTTTTGAAATTTCCATTTTTCCCCGATTATCACCGTAGGAATTTCTGCTGGTAGTTTCTGGCTGTTCAAGCACTGATGCCAGTCCCCTTGTTGATCGCTTCAAATCTGACAGTTTTGCGGTGTCTCAAAAAGTCCACGCAAACGTTAATTTTATGGCACCTTTCGGAGCTTGGAGATAGTTGTAGGGGGTTTTCTGGGACGTAATAGTGCTACAACTTCACTCTAGAGGCATATGGGCACCTGAATCTCGCGTTTCAAATTAACTGGAAAATTATTACGCCTTTTGGAAGACCGTCAAATTTTTCGCCAAAAGCAAACAAGGTTTAGCCTGTTGGAGGGTAGGACTCGGGGTATTGTATGTGGGAGGCGGAGTAGTGTCTTTTGGGGCCCACAGGGCGTCGCTAGAGCATCTCTGACGTTTTGGCGTGCGACAGGTGCCACTTTGCTGATTGTTTAGATAAGGGTGTCGACCGTGCGTCAGACAAAGAACGTTGATTTTTCGATTATCGAAAAGGCATATATAGAAGCATGCGATTGGATGTGGCTTGAGGGACGGGGGATAAGATTGTGCTGGAATTGCCGTTTTGAGATTGTGGGTGTTGTGGTATTGTGAGGTGTTTGTTTGTTAGGAGTGTTACTTGGGGATGTTGAAGGAAACACATTCTATGTGAGAAATCGCAACGAGTAAAATATCAGCTAGGAGAAGTCTGTTGGATGGTAAAATGAGACGATTAACGCACTCTGCTGAACTTCTGGTTGTCTGGAAGAACTCGTTCAGTTTCTAGAGAGTAGTGATTTATGCCATGGGACTAGACGATGGTGGAAGTGGTTGAGACATCAATCGACTTTCCCGGGTTTGATCAACTTGATCAGTGTGATGATACAGCTTCCAGAACTTCACATCCGTACTTCTTATCTCTTTGCAACGCTTCCTATCACTTCTTCTTCTCTTCTATTGCTCTCAGGAACATGGTATCACTCCAGAACATCTATCAACTATAGTCAATCAAAGAACCAAGCAGATCGATTTTAATAAATTCACCCAAATTACTCTGATACTACCAAAAACCTCTCCAACGGTCGATTGCTTCGTGTTTCAGATGAATGCAGCCCTGCCTGGAGTGTCTGAGATGGAGAATGGGTAAAAGTGGTCCAAAAATAACAGGGAAAATACCTGAGCTGTCCAAAAGACAAGCTGAATCCACCCAAATTAACGGCTTGTTCTCTATATCGAAAAACACACCCCCCCATAACAAACGAGGTAGCCGGGCCGAATGTAGACCCGCATTAAGTTTGACTGGGGATAGTGGCAACTGGGGATGTTTTTTTGCAGTGTCGTAGAAAAGGGTAAAGTTGGATTTCCACAAGTTTGAAGGTATCTGTGTGCTCGCAGTGATACAAGGAGTCTACTCATACCATTGAAATGATCATATTCCGACATTATCCAAATATTACCCTCCTCGTCTCCTGTTTAGGGTCATGCTTTTCTCATGTGCCCAATTAGGGTTGTCAAACCTTGTGTCTAATACGACCGCTTGTGTTTTGGGTGAGTGTCTGTGGAAAAGAGGGGGATCTTTTTTCCTCTTGGATTTTTGCTATCTTGGCGTGTCTATACGTCACATGATGATTACCAGGGCGTGAATTTTTTGCGCTCCATATTTCACCGCCCCAATAGAGTTTGTCCAAGTGTGTATCTTTTCAAAAGGCGGAATAAAATGTCTCTTGGGAAAGTCTATTCGCGTTACAGATTCGGTTGTTTAATTTCACCAGTGGAAGAGTGCGAGCAAGACGATTGCGAGAAACGGCAGACCGACAACAATTACAAACACGATACAAACACAAACAGAACGGCACAGAAGCGACACAGACGACACAGACACAGACACAGCGACACAAACACAATTCGAGACTGTTGGTTACACAAAAAGCAGACCACCACACAACCCACCACGCAGCCCACAACATGTCGAGAACCACTCGAGGAACGCAAAAAACACTTGCGGTGGGCGTGATCCGCGACTTTTTCCGCGAGTCACCGCTCCCAGACCACAACTCGTTCATCGAGGACTTTGTCATGCGCCACTCGTACACGTACGAGTATCCTGATACTCCTCAGGGTCAGCGAATGTGGCAGCAGTACCACGGCGACAAGATCAACAAGGAGGCCCGCCAGGCGATTCTCGCCAAGTTTGGCGGCAAAGACGGGTTTCTGCTGAAGGAGGAGGATGGAGGAGACGAAGGTGTGGAGGAGGATGAGCAGTCGCCAACGAAGGAGTTTGTGACTCAAGGAGAATACGCAGACGACAGCGAGAGCGACGGACACTTTTCTCTGCCGTTACCGGTCGATCTGGGCGTGCTGGAGACCAACCGTGACTTTCGCCTGCCCTGGAATATTTATTGTCCCACAGGCAGTGTCAAGCCCAAGAGCTGGAAGAGCATCAAGAGGAGTGAGTATGATTGGGTATTGGAGTGAGGAGGTTTAAGGAAGGTGACGGATGACATTGAATTGATACCATGGTGATTTGGTTGTCGTGATTGTGGTGATTTGGTCGTGGTGTTGTGGTGTTGTGGTTGCGGTTTTGGGTGCATTTTTGATTTTTCTGATTTTGGCATTTTGGTGATTCAGCAGTATTGTGGCATTGTCAATATTCTGCTTGCAGTGCTCTTTTGACTGCTGAATAACCACTCAATTTGACATTGCTATGACCAGGAGCTTATTGATAAGTTTGTTCAGCTGACCATGAATCATGCCATCAGTTGACGAACGCGATTTGGGGTGTTTTTGAAATGCGATTGCTCGTTTCAGCTTGAAATCGAACTGGTTGTTCTGCTGGTCTCGATTTGACGCTTTCAGGACTCGGACAAAAATGCCAACCAAACGCGTTGACAGAATCACACAACGTTTCCACTTTTAGTCTAGGTAGAGTTGTCTACTCTGAAGAAGATGGCAACATCCAAGAGTAACAACTGTCTCATGACTATGCACTTCTGGGATGATCCTCCACTGCTGCAACCACTCCATCAAATCACTCAATGTCTACATGGAGACTACTTCTGAAGTGATATCAGTTGTCTAGTCTGGTTACATCCATCCATTCGTTACTTCTTTTACAATCAGTTGTTGACTACTTTCAAGTAGTCGTTTCATTGACACCAATTCAAGTTGTTGTCCACTCCTGCCTTCGGCAGTCGTTGCCGTTTACTAACACAGACATCTTCATCGACGTGGAACCCCCGAAACCGTCCACTCTCAAGTCCATCTGTGCCTGCGTGGACCACTGCGACGAGTCCTGTCTCAACAAAATGCTGCAGTTCGAGTGCGATTCCTCAAACTGCCCCTTTGGCGACGACGACTGCGGCAACAGAGAATTCGGACTGCTCAAAAACCGAACGTCTCGCTTCTACCACCAGGCCATTGAGATCATCCACACGGACAACAAGGGCTACGGACTCCGAGCATGCCGTTCTTTCGCGCCTGGAGAGCTCGTTTGCGAGTACACTGGCGATGTTATCTCCCCCACTGAAATCAAACGTCGCCTTGACAACGAGTATGCCGACTCGGACAACTACTACTTTCTCAACCTCGAGAAGGGCGCTGTGATTGACTCTGGACTTCGAGGCAGTGCTGCTCGCTTTGTCAACCACTCGTGCATGCCCAACTGCGAGATGCAAAAGTGGTTTGTCAAGGGTCTTCCCAGAGTGGGTCTTTTTGCAGGCGATGACGGCGTCCAGAATGGCCAGGAACTCACCTACGACTACAACTTTGTGTGGTTTGAGGGCGCCAAGGCTCAGACATGCCACTGTGGAACTCCTCAGTGCAGAGGCATCATTGGACGACGGGCTGGAGAAAAAGTGGCTATCGAGTCTGACCCTGGAAAGAAGAGAGCAAGTACTGCGGACGTGGTCACACCTAAAAAGGGCCGTCCAAAGAAGTCTGGCTCGGATTCGCCGAAATTACGCGAAGAGAAGGAGATTGTCAAGCCCAGAGACAAGTCCAGAGACCAGAGAGTGACTCCGAGAACTCGAGACTCGCTGAAGCGAGATCTGCTCAAACGCGATCTCCTCAAGCCCCTGGCACGTGAAAAGTCACGTGACAAGCGTCTTTCGCTCCCCGCAAAGCTGCCCAAGTCGAAACTGCGCGAGTCGCTGTCTGCAGCGGACACTGTGACTCCCAGAAAGCGAGGACGACCAAAGAAGGTGGTTGTGGAGAAGCCCGTGGAGGTGGAAGATCACGTGGCTGACGACGTTGAGGACGGTCACGTGACTCTGGTCGAGGAGGCCGAGACGCCGATTTCGACTCCCTCGCGACGTGGACGGCCGCCCAAGGTCAAGAAGAAGCGAGGACGGCCTGCGAAGCCTAAGCAGCAGGAGAAGCCACGTGATAAGTCACACGATGAAATTGAATCACGTGATGATGTTGAGTCACGTGACGACGTTGCTGTGGACGCACCCCACACATCAGTCCGCCGCAAGCGCAGCAACCGACTGGCTGAGGTCAAGCCCCGGGAAGTCGAGACACGTGACGAGATTGTCGACATCAGTGAATCACGTGACGCGTCTGAATCACGTGACTCGCAGGACTCTTCTCTGTCCCCTCCGGCAGACGATTCCGACATGGACACGTTCCAGGACGCGCACGAGGACTTCCAGGAGATCCCCAGGGTTAGGGAAAAGTACACTGCGACGCCTGATCCTGAGTCACGTGATGCGTCTTCTTCGGACCAGGACTATGCTCCTTCTGGTGTTTCCCGGGCTGTGAAGAAGAAGCGGGCTAAGCGAGCTCGACGGTCCACTGCGAATTATTCGGTTGATTTGGGCGATGAGGTGGAGATTGTTGATTTGGAAGAGCCACGTGATGTGAAGGAAGTTGATTCACGTGATTTGGAAGTGGAGGAAGCAGGTGACTTGGAGGTTGACGCCGACGCCAAGTCAACTGACATTGAGCTGGAAGAGGAAGACGTGCCCTCGAAACGGCGAAAAACGCACGAGTTCCGTTTTGTCGAGTCTACTCCTCCGTCTCAGCGACGAAAAAACAAACGACGCGTCACGCTCAACAAGGACTACAGAATTCCAGACTACAATGAGGAGTCTGATGGTGGAGATGCTGAGGCTGTAGAGAATAAGGGCGGCTCCACAATGCAAGAACTCGACTCGTCGATGAACACCGTGCCCGATGCTCCTCCCGGATCGTTCAGATCGTTTGCCATTGAGCGTCCTGAGATGCCCAGAGCTCCTCCTGCCGCCAAAGTCGATGCTCGCAACATCAAGGGCATCCGGCAGCTTCATCAGCTGTCCAAGGAAGGCGGGCAGTTTTCCACGGGTCGTTTCCGGGTCGATAAAAACGCGTCAGAGCCGTCCAGACAGCTCAAGACGCCGATGCTCGTGAACATGACCCCCAGACCGCCGGCTCCTCAAACTCCTGTGATGAATTCTCCCGCAAACTTTTCTTCCCCAGCTCCGTACTACTACTACCCCGAGCCTCAGCCGCAGTACTCGCCTCCACAGCCTACTCCTCAGCCGCAGTACCACACTCCAGGCTCAGTTGAGGATCTGCTTTTCCCGGCTTCTCTGTATCCCGAGAACTTGCCCGAGAGGCAGAAGAACGGCAAGACGATCCCTCGATCGAAGCGAAAGGCGCCTGTGCGCTACTCGGACGTGAAGAAGGACGAGAAGAGCTCCTCTCCAAAGGTCGCAAACCCCAGCCCTGCTCCCAGCTACCCCAACCCCCAGTTCTCGCCCCAGAACTACCCTTCTCCGGCTCCTTACCCTGGACACTACCCTCCTACTCCCGGGTACTATCCTCAGCCGGGTTTTGGCTACGGTTCGTACTGGGATCCGAACTATGGGTACCAGTACCCTAACGGACCGCCTGGAGTCCATGGACCTGGACCGATGCCAGTTCACGCTCCTGGAGTTCACGCTCCTGCTCCTCCTGGAGTTCCTGGACAGATGCAGTTCCCCCCGCCTCCTGGAGTAGTCCATGGACCTCATGGACCTCCTGGAACAGTTCCTGGACCTCATGGACCTCCTGCGGCAGCTCCTGGATCCCACGGACCCCCTGGAGGCGTTGCAGGACCCCATGGACCTCCTGGAGGCGTTTCAGGACCCCACGGACCTCCTGGAGGCGTTGCAGGACCGCATGAACCTCCTGGAGGCGTTGCAGGACCCGGTGCAGGACCACATGGACCTCCTGGAGGTCTTCCAGTGCCTGTTTCGGCCCCTGAAAGCGTGTCTGGCCCTTCTGGAGCTCCAGTTCCTGTTTCAGCTCCGGTTTCTGCACCGTCTGGAGTTCCTGGAAGCATTCCTCCAGTGGCTCCAGGACCTGCTTCGACCCCTGGAGTTCCCACAGGAAGAATTTCTGGACCTTCTGGAGCACCCGGAACACTCCCTCCTCCCCCAAAGCCCATGGAGCCTTCTCCCCCCATATCTCGACCTGCTCTTTCTCCAGCAGCTTCGCCGACTTCTTCCAGACTGCCTCCCATCAGCAGTCTTGTCGACACGTCGAAATCGCCGTCTCTGAGTGCTCTTCCGCCGCCGAGATTGAGCATTGGCAAGCCTGGAGATGGTAGACGATTGTCTTCGACGAATCTGCCGTTGCCCACGAGACAGAACAGACGGTTCTACGGCCCGGTATAGTTATTGTATTTTTGGTATTTTTAGTATTTTTAGTACCGGTAGGACGCGTTGTATCTGTTGGTAGTCATCAATATTTGAGACTGTAGCATGTTGTATTACGAAGGACAGTTTATTATGAGACTGTACAAGTACTAATTACATACGGAGTATTAGTGCGCAGTTCAATATGTTCAAGACTATAAAGTCTAGAGCACTATGAGTGTTATAGTACGTCGCTCGTTAGAGTAGGCAGACACCCCTTTATGCGCTGACAGTTATTTTTGGTGACTGCTTAATGTATGGAATGTATCAGCTGCATCACCACTTTACAAGCATACAATACAGAACCCGCTATTGTCTTCGTGTTATGCTTGTGAATCATAGTCGCAATTATTATTTAGACCCTGTTGTGTTCGACCTGAAAAAGCAAATACTTTTGCGCAGCCACAACGAAGAGCCCGGTAAGAATTTTACGCGTCGGAAATAATTTCTGTCTCCATCGGTACTTCTAAAAAAATGCATCGAGAACCTCGCTAATGCAACCAGCGCATCTCGGAGATACTCTAGCTAGTCTAGGAACGTCTATTATTAGTATTATCCCAGTCTTAATCGCAGGCAAGTATTCATGACAATGACGACATATGAAGATACACAAACACTGTAGCAGAATCACCAAAGTCGGAGTCCGAAATAGACAACTGCAGAAGTTGCTGCCACAGCAAACCCCGTAATGCAAACCTCGGCATGGTTAAACCAGTCCCCGGAAAATGTCTACGGTTCCGAAACCTAGACGGGCATACGGTTTCGCTAATCTCGTGCTCGTACAGCAGGGTAATTTGGTCACTTATTTTGAGGGTGGGGTGTTTCTCGGATGTTTTGTCCTCATCTTGTCTTTGCTTCTGGTTTGTTGTTCTTGTTTACTTTAGGGCTATCATCTCGGAAGTGTATTACTAAAAACAAGGTCATGGAGATCTGAACGTTTCGGGAGTGCAATACCGGTGCGATTCGAAGATATGATTTGGAGGCGTTCAGTAATTATTGCGATGAGGCTAGGGAAGTCAGTTGTTGTTGATTACTCTTGCTGCTTATTTACAAGCACTCAAGCTGTTGGTGCTTGATGAGTATATAGAAATGCCCTCAAGAACCACTGGTGATTGATATACAGATAGATAGATGAGCTCTGGAAGTCGTTTGATGCACTCAGATCGGCACTTTCTTCAAAGGAACAAACCAGGTGTACAGATAATCAGAGGTCGTTAGGGGTTGAAGTAATGTCAAGTCTGCTGAACTTGGGCATAGAGCAAGCAATAATGGTACTACCGATACAAGTAGTGAGCAAATACGCACTAGTAAATCGTTTAAACAAGAGGCAAAGCTGGATTATATCCAAGCTCCAAGCTATGTCCACTCTAACCCCATGACCAAAAGCAGCTGTAGATACCACCTCACAATCATACGATGCAACTACGGTGTTTAGTACCAGCTAAGAGAAGAGATCGACACCAGCTTACATCCATACAGTACATTAATCATCTTCTATATCATCATTAAAAACAGCAGACCATTCATTGGATACTTATACACGATCCACAGTCTCTCTGCAAAAACGAAAAACAAAAAACACAACCTGAAACGCCCCTGAAGCCACGGAAACACAAAAACAACAATCAAGTGACACAAACAGGCAGGTTAAAACGACATCTTGCCAGTCACGTGACCAAACGCGCTTTTCGAGCGGCTCTCGTTTTTTCCCGTCCCGGCTCATCACGTGTCTAATGCGTTTAGACGATAACCCCTCCAACCTTAATTTAGGTTTGGGGCAGTGAAAATAACGTTGCGCTAGAAAAAGCTTATTATGAATTAAATAAATACATCCGGCACAAAGGGGGAGTGGTAGTGTTTGTGGGCGGGTGTATATAGAGAGGCTTATGGGGTGGTGACGAGTGATATAAATGTGTTTATGACGTTTCTGTGATTTTTTCAATTTTTTTTCTCGCACTTTCGCGCCCTCAAACAGACACCAATGTGTTTGGAGAGGTTGGTTATTTTTGTCGAGTTGGAGCTACCCTGTCCGTGACTTGAGACATTTGAATAGTTTTCTTGCTGTTTTTGTATTGTTTGCTTGTTGCTGAGAGTGTGCTTCTGTTGGTTGGTTCATTGTGTTCTGTTCTATCGGTCTGCTTACGTTGATCGCATTTAGTCTATTCATATTGTGTATCGTCTTGTGCACTTAATCACTTGTTGTTTCGTTTCAGCACTTGCTCATTCACTCACTGATACACACGATACCTCAGCTAGATCGCTTACTAGCTAGATATCAATGATACCCCAGCTACATACCCCGGCTTGATACCAGATACCATACGAGATACCAGATACCACAATACCACGGCTACATCAAATTGTTGGTCACCAGGTTCCACCACCTCTCGATCATCCTCACATGTCCAGAGTGCAAAATCTCTCCCCCTAACATTGCAGAAATGTATGCTCAAGGGGACATGGTTTGTGAAGACTGCGGACTTGTGCTTTCAGACAGAGTCGTCGACACGCGAAGGGAGTGGAAAACGTTCCCAGATGACGATTTAGTTGATACAGACGGATCTTCTCGAGTCGGTAGATCGATTGATTCACTTCTCGGAAAGTCGCAGATTAAAACCAAGGTCGCAAACTGCAGTTCGGCAGACAATAGAAACACAATTTCGTACTCTGCGACGTGTTCAGAGAAGTGGAAAACTGCCCAAGACCTCAAAAGGCTTCAGATGTGGTCTACGAGTGATATTAAGGACCTGAAACTCTCCCAGACGTACAGAAAGATTGCTACCATTTGCGGTTCAATGATGCTTCCTACGGTTGTTTCGGAGGCAGCCAAGGACATCTATAAGGTGGTGCGTTCCGACAATCGACTCCAGGGGAAGAAACACGACTCCATTGTCGCTGCAGTCACCCTGTTGACCTGCAGAAGTGCAAAAGTTCCTCGCACGTTCAAGGAGATTTGTGCCTACACGAACGTGACTAAGAGGGAGATTGGACGTATTCTGGAGCTTCTGAAACGGATTCTCCACGGAACAACGCTTCTCTCGTTCGAAAACGTTCCCACAGACCCTGGAGCTCTCATGCCGAGGTACTGCTCTCGTTTGGGCTTAAGTGTCAGAGTGGGCAACCTAGCTGAAGAAATTGTTGCAAAAGCAGGCGAGCTGACGATTCTGGAAGGCGGATCGCCGGATTCTATTTCTGCTGCAGCTCTCTATCTGGCTTCTGCCCTGCTTGATGAGCCAGTAGGGGTTCATGTTATTGCAGACAGAGTAGGAGTGAGTGATGCCACAATTAGGCTGGTATATAAGCATTTGCACCCTTTCATAGATCAGCTCGTTAGTAAAGAGTTGGTTGAGAACGGGATGGTCTTAGAAAGAGCTCCTAAGATTATCTCGAGAGTAAAGCTGGATGAAGAGAATGAAGAGGAATAGAGGGAAGGTATGAAGAGGGTAAAGGGTGAATAATCGAAGATGTAGAGTATTGGAGTAAAGTCGTAAAGTCCATATAACAATATACACAGCAGAACGAGAAACAACACTTAGAGCTATTTAGTTAGACTTTTGTTAACACCACACTCGACACATTACTTCAGAAGTGGACGAAGACGTAAGTTCCGCTCCAGTCACGCTAGCGAGAAGAAAAGTTGATAGCTATACTCTACAGAGTGAATGCGTCTGTCGATGCACTAATTACAAGTACCAGGTAGCTCCACTATATCATATTTAACATACTTGTACTCGTGTATCGCCGTGAAATATCCAAACAAACGACACTTGGCGTATCAGATTGGAAGAAAAGTAAGGAAATGGAGTCAATCAATCTTTTCTCTCAGCGACCCGGCAGCGATAAAAATAACATAGCCGTACTCCCCAGACTCAGGAGATCCCAACGGTGTACTTCACGTACCACTGGGTCACTATTGAACGACGTCCATATTACCCACGCTCTCTCATCCACGAGCTATGCACACATCCACATTGGTGTAAAGATGAAATAATGACATTGCTAGAGGACACGTTATATTTCTGTGTAACTGCCTCTCTTCTTGCCACCTCATCAAGACGACACCTACATTGACATCAATCCAGCCAAGCGATACTCTCAAGAGATACCACAGCAGTCTCCGTATTCTCAACAATTTCACTCTTCAGATTGGCTCGTCCCCTCTGTATGAGATGTTATACACAAGTCCTTGCTCTTTGTGTAACACGGAATCAGCTCTCTCTGTGCAACACAGAAACAGTTCTCTCTGCAACACATACACTACTAGTACCGGGTAATCACAACGACAGAAGTGGGTATGTCATTGCTTTCCAACAACTGATCTAACAAAGCATACTCCAATCCACTTTCAAACTACATTCCAGGTAACTCTCCTTACGAACTCCTTACGCCGGATACGGAACCCCTGAGGTGAGTACCTGACCTGCGATCTCTTCAGTGACTAACACAGACCCAGAAAAACCAGTCCTCATTCAACGTCAACCTCGTCGCCTTTGCACAGAGCCTACAACTCCACCACGATGCTCGTCCTCCACCACTACTCACCATGACAGCACTTCCGTCACAGCACTTCCGCCACAGCATCTCAGACTACGTCTTCGACACAGCTACACGCCGCAGTATCTCGGGCTTCGCCCTCGCTACTTCGCCTCGCTCTTACAGTCACATACTATTACATTAAATACTTTTGGTGATAACACTGGCTACTGCCGAGGCGACTCAAACCCGCTGGTGTGGGTCTGGTCAAACTCAGACTCGCCGAAACTGTCCTCGCCACCCCGCTGCTTCAGTCGCTGGTACCGTCGCTTGTACTTTTCGACATCCTGCACGTTCGTGATGGCCTTCTTGCGCAGGTCCGCGTTGGCAAGCCGCAGCTCGTCCCGCTCCTGCTCCACAACGACAAGCGTGGCCCGCGTGTCCCGCAGCTGCAGCTCGAGCTGGTGGGAGCCAAACTTCTCGTCGTCGTCGTCGTCGTCGTCGTCGTAGTCGTGGCCCGCGCCTCGGGGGGCGCCCTTGCCGCGGATCTGCAGCTCGGACAGCTCGTCCTGCAGCTGCGAGATCTGCTCCTTGGACCGCGACAGCTCCTCGCGCGTCTTGCGCAGCGCCAGGTCCGAGTTCTGCATGTACGTTAGCGAGTCCTTCTTGGCCTTCTCCATCTCGCCGAGCTTGTTGCGGTGCGTGGACTCGAGGTTGTCGAGCTCGGTGCGGTGCGTGTCGAGCGTGGTGGCGAGCTCGGCCTCGAGCTCCTTGAGCCGCAGCGCGTGGGTCTGCGCCTCGGAGCGGGTCTGCTCGTGGTCCTCGAGCGCGCGTCGGTGCTCGGTCACGTGGCCCTTGAGCTCCTCCAGCTCGCCGAGCAGCTCGTGGTTCTGCTGCTCGGACTTGAGCAGCGTGCTCTTGAGCTCCTCGACCTGCTGCTGCGCCACCGCGAGGTCCGACGTCGCCTGCTCGGCAGCCTCCTTGTGCAGCTGGTGCAGCTTGGTGGCGCCGTCGACCTGCTTCTGCATGGCGACAAACTGGGGGTGCGCGTTGATGCCGGCGGACGCGCCCTCGGGGGACTCGTCGTCGACTCCTCGGCTGCCGTTGGCCAGAGAGTTGCCGGCGTAGCCCGCAGCGCCGCCAATCAGCGCAGAGCCGCCCCACATGGCGAGAATCTTGTCGATTCCGCCGGTCATGGCCTGCGTGGAGTGCTCGTTCTGCTCGCGGGCGTGCACGCCGAGCTGCTGCTCCTTCTGCAGCTCCTCCTCGGCCTGCGCAAGCCGCCGCTCGGCGTCCTCGAGCTGCCGCTTGAGCTGCAGCACCTCGTCGTCGGCAGCAGACCGCGCGGTCTTGTGCGTGTCGAGGTCTCGCTGCAGCAGCGAGTGCTGGGCCTGGGAGGCGGCCAGAGCAGCGCCCGCGGCCTGCAGCGCAGACACGTGGTTGTTGGCCGCGCCGCCAACGTCCTTCCACTTGGTCTGGGTCGTGGCGAGCTCGTCCTTGAGCGTCTCGAGCTCATACTCCAGTGACGCGTTCTTGTTCTGCTCCTGCTTGAGCAGCTGGTGGACGTTGCCAGACTCGGGGCCGAGCTCTCGGGAGCCGTCAGCGCCAGAGGCAGGGCTAGCACCTCCCACAAGCAGGTTGTACTTCTTCTGCAGCTCGGCGTGCTTGGCAGCAAGGTCGGAGTCGCCAGAGGCAGCAGCAGCGCCAACAGCTCCGCCAGCAAGAGCTCCAGCGCCGGCACCAGCGCCAGCAGCAAGACCTCGGGAGCCAGAGCCAGATCCGGAGCCCTCCAGCTGGGCTCGCAGCTCCTGGTTCTCGTCGTTGAGCTGCTTGAGCTTCTGGGACGCCTCCTCGCTCTGCCGGGTGACGTCGCTCTTGACGTTCTGCAGCTCCTGCTTGACCTCGACGAGCGCCTGGACGAGAATGTCGCGCTCGGAAAGCGACGCGCCCTGGTCTCGCGAGTACCGCAGGGACCGTCGGCGGACCTTCTCAATGTCCGCCACGGGGTTCTTGGAGGGCGTGTAGCCGGACTGCTTGGCGACCGTCAGCTCGGACTCGTACCACGAGTTGGTCGCCTTGAGCTGCTCGATCACGTCCTGCACGTCTCCCTCGGAGTCGACAGTGGTGTCGGCAGCAGCAGCAGACTCGGGGTGGGTGGCAGCTGCGTGAGCAGTGGGCTCAGCAGCAGCCTCGAGTCCGCGGTCGGCTCGGGGGGCGTCAAATCCGGGCTCAGAGGGCTCAATCTTGACGTTGTTGGCCTTCTGGTGGATGTTCATGCCCGCCACGCCGGCAGTGACGCCGGCAACTCCGGCAGCAGCAGCAGAAACGCCGGGGGTGACGTGTGCCTCGCCGTCGCGGTCTCGCGCGCCGTAGTTGACGGGCGACGTGACGGCCGAGTCCGCAGGCGTCGTGTGCTGCGAGTAGTCCGAGTCGTCGTAGGCGGAGGGGTGGGCTCCGTGGGTGGAGCCGTTGTACGTGGCGGTGGGGGAGGAGGCAGATTCGGGGTAGGACGTAGACTCACCGTAGGGCTTGTCGGCGGACTCGGCGTAGCCAGACTTGTCACCGAAGGACTTGTCACCGATCTCCCGCTCGTCCCGGGGGGTGGTGGAGTCGTAGGTGTTGTAGGCGTTGTTACCGTAGCTGTCCTTGTCCTTGCCGTAGCTGTCCTCCTTGTAGTCCTCCTGCTTGGGCCAGGCGGCAGGAATCTTGCTGGAGGGCGAGCCGTAGACGTCGTCGCCGGCCTCGGACGAGACGGGCCGCCCGTCGTCGGCAGACTCAAACTCCTCCGAGTTGGAGCCGAGGTTGGACGACCGGTGGGCGAGCTTGGAGGAGGCGGCAGCGCCAGCAGCAACGCCGGCAACTCCAGCAGCAGCTGCTCCGGCAACTCCAGCGGCAGCAACGCCAGCTCCAGGAGCGTTCTGCACAGGCGAGTCGTACTTCTCGTCGTCGACCTGGCCGGGCTGCATGTAGCCTCGATCGTACTTTTCATCGTCGATCGAGCCGACGGATCGGTCCGGAACAGACCGGTCGGCGGAGCCCGCAGAGGCGGTGGAGCGGTCGAAAGATCGATCCGCCATGCCGGGCAGAGGCACGGCTCCCGGAGCAGGAGGGTGGCCATAACCCGTCTGGGGGCTCTGGCGGCCCGACTGCAGGCCCGAGTGGCCCGAGTGGACCGGAGGCGCGTTCTGGGAGCTCAGCGACGAGATGCTCTGCACAGACGTGTCGCCGTCGGCCGCGGGGTTGGCCTTGGGCGGGTACTTGATGCGGCTCGTGTCCAGCACGTAGACATGGGTGTCGTCCTGGTCGTGCGACTCGCCGCCCATAACCAGCACCTTGTGGTTGGAGTAGGCGGTCATGGAGTGGCCCGATCGAGGAGCAGGGGCCTGGCCCATGTTCTCAAACGTGAACCACCGCTTGGACGAGAGCTTGAGCGCGGAGAGCACGCCGAGATCGTCGCCCTTGGACGACCGCCCGCCAAAGACGTACATGATGTCGTTGACCACGGTGGCGGCGTGGCCCTCGGAGGGCGTGGGGATGAAGCCCGAGCAGTTGAGCTGGGTCCACAGGCTCGTGACGGGGTCAAAGCACCACGTGTCCGAGTACCACAGCTGGCCGTCGGTGCCGCCGTACATGTACAGCTTGTCCTGGTAGGTGACGACGGTGTGGTTGGTTCGGGGAGGCGGGGAGACTCCGTCAGCGGGTTCGATAGTGGTCCATCGGCACTCGGGCGACCGCAGCTTGGTCAGATCGAAGCAGACCAGGTCGTCAAAGAAGTAGTCGTCGAGCTGGCCGCCAAAGACAAAGAGCTTGGAGCCCACGGTGGACAGCGAGTGGCCGTACCGACCGGCAGGACGCGAGCCCTTGGGGTTGGCCACGGTCCACTTGAGCGTGGACGTGTTGAGCAGGTAGAGGTTGTCGTCGGGGGTGTCGGTGTCGGTGACCTTGGTGTCGCCGCCAAAGACGATGAAGGCGTTGCCGAGGGTGAGGGCGGCGTGGCCGACTCGGGGGGAGGGGCAGCCCTCGGTTTCGAGGAGGAATCCGGCCATGGAGTCTGGGTTAGAAAGAACGGTAGCGAGGGCCGCAGGTCCGAGCGGACAACGACATAAATAACATTCTGGGAGCGAGGAACGAGCGGACAACATCCTGAATGATGAAGCGAAGGACACCTGAACAACTGCCGAAGCGATGATCGAGCTGACGCTATACAGTCATCAATGGGCATGTCATGGAAGACTGGTATCTGGAGTCTGGTGGCTCTAGGCAGCCAGTAAACCACGTTAATCAACACACAGCTCACTGAGTTCGTTGAAACATTGACACGCTAAACACGTCTCGGCTGGGCTCACTGAGCCATTCAGCGAGACAAACGCGTCCGAGAATGATTCAGCGAGCTGTTACGTCCAATAACCGAGGTCAAATGTCTTCGTTCGAGCAGTCTGAGGTTGTGTGTTCAGCCAGCCCATAGTTACTCTAATCCAACAAGGTTATGAAGCCAGTAGAACCAGACTCAACTGAGTCCGCTTCAAACCGGTCATAGCATTGCTGAACCAGAGAACTATGCTCAATCGGATCACCACAACAGTCGCGTCTTGTAACAAAAAGAACGTAGGAAAACGATCAGTTTACTTTGATCCAGCAAGCCCCTGTAGTCTGGTAGAACCAAAGGTCTGAGTCCCTTGGAATCAAACCAGCCACACAAGGTCTTGCAGAACCAAAGAAACTACTCGCTTCGCTCATAGTCTTCTTGGCTTCAAATTGTCCGTATTCCATGCATCCTGAGCCAAAGAGATTCTCGCTGCACTCGAATCCTCTTAGCCTCAAACTTGTCCGATCACTCGCTTCGCTCGTGATCTCATACTCACCCGTTTCAATAACCCACAAATCGCCAAACACATCGGCTCCCTTCAATCCGCCCATAACAAAAATCTCTCCGTCCCGCGCAGCCACGTAATTAGACGCATGGCCGTACCGCGGAAAAGGCGACGCGTTGGTGATCGGCACCTTGGTCCAGGGGTGGTTAGGAGAGCCTCCCGGAGACGCGACTGCGCCCTGGGCAGCATGTCCGGGACCAGGAGAGGCTGCATTGGCCGCGGCAAACTTGCCCTGCTGGAACTGGGGCGATCGTCCGCCCTGGGGCGACATTTGGGGGAACGGCGACCGTCCGTGGGGCGTGTTGAATCCCTCCATCTGGGGCGTGATGGGGGAGTATCCAGGGCCGTGAGCTCCAGAGGGTCCAGGTCCAGGTCCGTGCGAGGGTCCAGGACCAGATCCAGGTCCGTGGGCTCCAGAAGGTCCCTGACCGTGCGGTCCTGGGTTCGAACCCTGGGTCGGTCCATGGGGTCCCTGGTTCGATCCCTGGTTGGGTCCGGGTCCAGGGTGAGCTCCTGAGGGACCAGAAGAACCAGGGTGAGCTCCAGAAGGTCCCTGGCCAGGGAAAACTCCCTTAACAGAATTGTAACCCTGCTGGGCCTGCTGCTGGACGCCGTTGTAGCCCTGCTGGGCCTGGGACTGAACACTGTTAAAGCCCTGCTGAGCAGAGTTGGAGGTGTTCTGGAACCCCTGCTGAACACCAGAAAAGCCCTGCTGGCCGCCCGAAAAACCGCCCTTGGCGCTCTGGGGCAGGTTCTGGGCCTGCTGCTGCAGATTGCTGGCCTGCTGCTGCAGGTTCTGGCCCTGCTGCTGGACGTTCTGCTGGAGGTCTCGCGCCTGGTTCTGGAGATCGCGAGCCTGGCTCTGCACGTTCGCGCCCTGCTGCTGAGCCTGCTGCTGAATGTTCGAAGCCTGCTGCTGGACATTGTTGGCCTGAGCCTGGGCCTTGGAGGCGATTCCCTGGGCCTGGGAAGCCAGTCCACCGAGTCCCGAGGAGGCTGAAGAAGCCGCGTTGGGCGACGCCGGCCCGTTGGAGACCGAGTCGCGCGACTTTTTGTTCTTCCTTTTGAAGATGCTCGACATGGTGTGGTGAAGAAGAGACGACGTGCAGCGGGTATAGAGTTAAGACTTGGACCGAGCGCTACTCTTTAGTTTGTGCCGTGTCGCTGTGTCGAGATGTGGGATTGCTGTCTGGCAAGTCGAGCTGGGCTGAAATACAATAGACTACGGCGTTCTCCTTCCCCTGATTCTTTTGTGCACTCGGATATTATTATCACTGAATATTCTGTCAACGCATGTGGGTTGGCCGGGGTGAACGGATTTTTGGAATATTTGGGAAATTTCAAAAAAATCAGGAAGACGTGATTTCCTACTCAATCGGGTGCGTAGAATTTTTCTATATTTTTTGTTCCCCCATGCCATTCATCAATCAGGTTTTACCCGTACAGTTCTAGCCTCCACCCATACAGCACCTATGAAAAAGCATTAACTTCTCGTACTCCGTACTACCCACCGTAAGCAAGGCGATAAAGAAAAAGAAACGAGCAGACAAATCAGGCATGTGGTAAACGCATTTCCCACGCGCTGACTAAGCCCCACACTATTCTTCCGCGGTATTCCACGTCAGCACTGTACGGTACAGCCCCCAATGCAGTAACGGAAAAACAGCCACGGTTGCAGAACGCGCCATTACGTCATCTGAGTAAGCAGCCGAGATACGGCTGGACGATGACTCAGCACGCAATGCTCGTCTACGTTATCCACAATTGCTTTCCCCGCCGGATCGTCTGAGACACGTTTTGAGACGTCGCGTCGCAGAATAGTGTTACGGTGTGTTTTGCCGGGTGGGGTGTGATAGTGTATATTTTTGTAGAATTTAGGCAAAAATGCGGATAATACGCACTCGCGGCCGTTTAGCGTGCATGAAATTTCCCAATTTTCTCCTATTTATTTTGCAACACCCAGACACCTCGCAAAACGCCCACGATACCACCTGTCAAAATAAACTCCACGCTTGATTTAGCCCTATTCGAAATGCCCCTGCGTAGAAAACGTGACGGCTTATGTAAGTCGGGGTAATGCGTGGAAGCGGTTTGTTTTGCCGGGTGCTGTTTTTTGAAGCGATTTTCCAGCGATTTTTGCTTTTCACCGTCTGTCTAGAAGTACGGAGAAGCTGCTGATACCTTACGTGGGCCAGATCAGACTATTATGGGCTGAAAAATATTTGGCAGGGGGATAGCCCAGTATTAGTTGTTGCGGTTAGCTTGTGAAACTGATATCAGTGGACTTTTGATTCAAGATGCTAAAAGTGCTGGTGTGCTCTTTGTACCTGGTACTATTGATTCAAGATGCTAAAAGTGCTGGTGTGCTCTTTGTACCTGGTACTACCGGCAGCATGTTCTGCCTTACTGGTTGTACAATACTGCTCTTTTACACCGTGTTCTTCGTATTCCTTGGAGTCATAAATAAGCCAAATGTCACCTTGGAAATTGACGTAGACATTGACGTAAAAGTTGACATTGACAGAGAGGTTACAACGACTGAAGCGTTCTAGAAGTCAGTCGAGTACCGGGTGACAATGATATGGTTGAAACAGATGAAGTAATGCAGTTCTTGAAAGACTAAGGAGAGGTCCAGAGAACATAGAGAAGATCCTGGAGCATATGATTCCTGTCCAGAATACTCCCTACCCTCTACAAGTAGTCTCAAGACTAGACGCTTGGCGTTCAAACCTGTCGTATTGAATATTTGCGTGGTGTTACAAAGCAGGAGAGGGCTGGAAACTACAAATCTTGGTTTCGCATACAGAAATATTATCAGGGAATAACACCTTTAGCAGATGTGCTTCTTGGATGTCTTGTTATGTCATCTTCTGTTCGTAGTGTATGCTGACTTACAGAAGAGAAGCTGGTGTACAATAAAGTAGTAAAAGGAGCAATAAATACAATGACAAGAAGGAATTGGAGTCTTATTATCAACTTTTCAGCAGTACAACTTCCACATTTGAGGTACCATACGCTTCTTTGGTGGTCTCTTTCAGCACCGAAGATCTCTGATGATTTCCACGTTAGAGACATTTAAACTGGAACTTGAGAAGCGTATAATTTGCTTTACAATCCAAGACTAAGCACTCCGTCATTTACTGTTGACATCATTAATAGAAACTCATCACATCATCGTATGATGGTTTCCGGGCAACCGCAATAAACACCATACTCTGTCTACAGAAAGGAGTAGTAAACTGTACAAGGATAACTTCAGAGCCAAATACAATAATAAACAACCTCATCTGCAATTTCCAGCCTCATCTCCACATTCCAGCTCATAATATTCCTGCATTCCGTGCATGCACTCATTCCAGTCCGCATTCATCTGTTCATCTCTCGGCATAGTCACCTGGCTCTGTCTTCCGTATTTGTGCACTTTCAGGCCCGTTTAATCCATTTATTGCATTTATGACCCCGCTGTAAGACTGAACTTTTATGAAGACGACTTGATGAAGGAGGTGGTCTTATCCTTACTTGGTAAAGATCTTTCCTCGTGCTTACAGAACAATCTAGCCGTCAGAAGAACACCAATAAAGAAAATAAGCCATTTCCGCCTTCGATCACACCTAATTCTTCTATCTTCTCCCGCAAATAATAATCCCCGCTAATTACCACTGGCTAATTAATAACACTGCCTTCCGCAGCTAAGGCATACGACACCAGCGTAGCGTCTGGGGTTCGAACCGGCCGTTTTGGCCATACTATTTTTTTTCCACTACTTTGAGCGTCACTGAATCCGCAAATATTTTCTCCGGAATTGTTTCGATTTTTTCCAACGTGCTAAAATCATTCTCCGCCGCCTCGTATCGCCTCGATACCCCACCCAAACGTATCTCGCTTTATCCCTCACTCACGTAAGGACCTGCTTACACTTGCTGCAAATAAGGTTTGGATCGCAACTGCACTACGAGCTGACGAGATCAGACGACTTTGAAGCTGGATCCAGCTGAGATTTGAGAGAAGTTTACGGACACAAAAAGGCGATTATCGAACACAAACGGACGAAGAACGAACACAGACGAGTTTATTGACGTTCACTGGGACACAAACACGACTTTTACAGACACAGAAGGCGACGACACAAAGAGGCGACGATTTCGACAAGGCGATTTCGACACGAGTTGAGCCGGTATTACGCACGGTCAACGACACTGGGTTCGAGTTTCTGTTGCCCTTCAGCTTTGGAAGACACTTTAACAGGTGTTTTTAAAGTACCGACGACATTGGCAACTGCAAGGGTTCTCGAGCAAAGACGTTACTACGAGTTCTGTGCTTCTGAAGTTTGAAAGACGAGCACTTCAACGAGCTCTCTTACTGCGACTTTTCAGTTCTACGTCAAGATTCACAGTTCTGACTTCATCGACATAGCCTCACTTTGGTCTACCTTAACGACATTGACGTCTAGTTTGATAGACATTCAACTGACGAACGATATCAAGCAAGGACATTCAGCTGCGAACAACAAAACAGGACAATTCAGCTGATGAACCACAACAAGGACACTCATCTTCAGTTTCATTCAGCTTTGCATACAACTCGACTGAAGTACAAGAACTACTTCAGACATCGCCATCTAACAAGACAGTCACGTTAGACTGACAGCTGCAACAATTTCAACTCTCACCTACACCTCCACCGCTTCTGAGTCGCTCAGAAGCCCCTCCTCAAGCCGTTTACCCGTCGTCACGATGCTAGACCCTTCCACTCGTCTGCGTCAGGCCATCATCAACGACAACCTGGCTGTCGTTTCGCGGCTTGTCCGGCGGTTTCCAGACCTCCTGGAAAACATTGATCCGAAAAACGGCTGGTCTTCGCTGCACTACGCGGGCTACTACGGTCACTATCTCATTTGCACGTATCTGGTGTCCAAAGGCCACGATACCGTCGAAGTGAGCCTGGACTTTGAGCAGCGGACTCCGTTGCATCTTGCTGCGTCAAAAAACCACGAGCAAACAGTCCATTTTCTCGCTCAGCAGCAGCAATTCTCGCTTCGACGAGAAGACGACGAAACGACCCAGACGTCCAAGACGGGAACTACAGTGTCCACGACAACAGTTTCGACGACTCCGTCGACCCCGGAAATGACCTGGGACGGCGAAAACACGCTGGCCAGTATAAAGTCGCGGTCTCGAGCGTCCTCGGTTCTTTCCAACGGGTCGGCTAAAAGCAAAGCAAAGCCCAAAGAAGAAAAGATGGAGACGGATGTGTCTCTGGAGCGCGTCCTCAACTGGAAGGACGTGCGGCATCAGACAGCGCTTTTTGTAGCTGCGATGCATGGACACAATCCGTGTGTTCAGCTGCTTCTGGACTTTGGAGCAGACATTGACGTGACTGACGGCTCGGGAACGCGTCCAATTCACATGGCAGCTGCCTACGGGCATTTGAAGACGATCAAGACGCTCATTGACCGAGACGCGGATGTTGCGACTCCCAACCAGGACGGATGGACGCCTCTGCAGTTTTGCGCCTCCAAGGACATTGAAGACTACTTTCGCGCGCTGGTAGCCGAGAGAGCTTCGCGGCATCAGCAAAGACTGGTTCAACAGAAGGAGCGAGAGCAGCAGAGGGAGAGGGAAAAGTCGTTCACGGCTTCAACCAGAACCTTCTCCATGGACAGTACAGCCACCAGCATCAAGCCCATGACTCCGGTGGTTGACAGCAGCGCTGTTTTCACGTCTCCGCGTGTTTCGGTGGAGGAGTTTTCGCCTACACAGTTTCTGTCCCCCAAACAGACGCTGGTTTCGCGGTCTCCTTCGATTTCCTCGTCTTCAGTGCATTCCGACGAGCCCCAGAGCGACAACAGACTGTCCTCTATTCCGTTTTCGTCGGCCTACAGACCCCGATCGCCTCCTCCAGACTTTTCGCAGCACCTGAATCTGCACTCTTCTCGGAGAAGAGGCATGAGTACGGGCAGCAGTGCTCCCAACTCGCGTTCTTCTTCTCCAGCGTCGACTCAGTCGTTCAGAAACTACGAGGAGGACAGTGGAAGCGAGAGGAGTACGTCAAGCCGAGTTCCCAACTTTTCTAGAAAAGGCAGCCTTACGAATCCCTCTCCTGCGTCTTTCCAGAGCGCACGATCTTCAGTGTCGCCTTACACGTCGCCTTCCAAGCCTGACAGAATCGGTCTTGGTTTTGTCAACGGCCTGGTGAACGGGGTCATGGACAGATCTCCGACTAAACAGCGAAGACCGTCTCTTCCGACGTTTACACGGCACCAGAGAACGAACTCCGGCGGTTCTATGCCCCAGCCTTATTTAGGTAGGAACAGCACGTCCTCAACGAGACTTCCGTCGTCGACTTCTGTTTCGACGCTTGGAAGTATTGTGTCTACGTCGTCTGAGGACTCGTCTGGACACGAGATGCAGAAGGAGCTGAGCGGAGCGTCGAGTACGGGAACAGGTGCGTTTAGAAGACTGTTCCACTCGCGGTCCCAGATTCTCAGAGAGAAGGAGGGCGTTTAGCATTATTTATTGAGTACATTACACCGAGGTGTTTACAAGTTGACTGAGCACAGTGATAGTGTAGTTCATGGCGTAGTTGCTGAACGTGTGCTTAGTGCAGTTTTCTAAATGTATGGTACCGGTATGGTTAGGCTGTCATGTGGCATAGTCCCAGAATGTTCAATTAAAGTTCTTCTAGATCACCAAGTAAACTTACTTTACCTGGCATCTTGATGAGGCTCCAGAATAAAATATTAGTACTGCGAGTAGGTGATATTATTGCATTATTGTTTATAAACTATGGGTTTAACGTCCTATTCGCAGTTGATCAATGCAGTCCGGTGTTTGGAACGTTGAAAAAGTACCCCCAGGTGACTTTTACTTTCAACTATTCCCAGCAAACGTTCAACTATTCCCAACAAACTCTCTAACTAGATCCTGCGTGGTCTGTTGAAGTGCGCTAGGGATACAGGAGCATTTAATGAAAGACAGGATAGTCACCATTGCCCCTCTGTACTCTTTGTAAACTGCCTGCTAGAAGACTAGCTTGTTGCTCTTGCTGGAAGCGTCTACTGGTTATCTGATGGTGTCTCCTCAGAGTCTCCTGAGTGGAGATGAACAATGTGCTCTTCAAAACTCGGATTCTCACATCTGAAATACGGCTTCAATCAGACTGTCTAAGTGGTCTAGAAGCACTGTACGGAATTTCTTATCATCGAGACTCTGCATTTACCTACGCCAGTCACTTCAACTGGAGACTTCTTGTGAAATCACATTCAACCACCTTCTACAACCTGAGCTGGTAAGACTCATTCTGAAGAGTATCTATCACTTTAGCTCCTCTCGGCTTCTGCAGCAGGGCTTCTATTGACTAATCTAGATACCTACTACAACTAGAGTACCAACTATAACAATAGAACGACAACTTCTACAATTACAACTATCGTTGCTCGTGCAGTTGCTCGTGCTGCGCACTCTCAACTGCCTCACATCTCAAATTAATGCAATAAATATCTATCTGCGATACGGACTATCTCCGTCGTAAGACCGCTCGCTAATCGGCGTCAACTCCACATATCCCGGCATGGGAAGCCCCGAAACAGGATCAAACGGCCCTTGCTGGTTCACAGGAGTCGTGACAATGCTTCTGGCCTCCTCAGCCTCGTCGTTAATCAGGCCAAAAAGCGTTGTCGTGGTGTCTCGAAACTCAACCACATTATTGGACGGCTCAGTCACGTGGATCACCTTTCGAGGCAGCTTTCGGTTGCTATGAGACCTCTCCAGACGGCTGTTGTAGCTCTTGTCCTTGGCATACTCATCATCGTCGTAGTACGTCTCCTGAACAGCATTGGCCTCGTCGAGAAGATCGTCGTAGTACTCATCATCGTACCCTCCGCCTTCAAAATCGCCTTCGGAATACCCAAAGCCGTACTGATCGTAGTCGCCAAAGCCAGTGTCAATCTCCAGAGGCTCGTGCAGAGCCTGAGTGCCGGAAACAGACCGAATGTGGCCGAAAGAAGGCGAGTTCACGTGACTGGAATTGGTCACGTGACTGGGACTGCTCACATGACTCGGATTTCGCACGTGACCCACACTCGGGGAGCTCACGTGACTGAGATTCCTCGCGTGACTCGGACTTCCCACGTAACTAGGGTTGGACAGGTTGCGAACATGTCCCAGAGTCTCTCCCAGCGACGGAATCTCAAATCGCGACCGCAGGGGCGAACTGCAGCCCGACTGCGTCAGAGACTCAATCTCCGAAAGCGCATCTTCGACTTCCTGGTACGCAAAGGCCGTGGAATCGTGCTCGGAGTAGTCCTCCGTGATGGTGTGGTTGAAGGAGGAGTCGTGCGCAGACTCGAAGGAAAACTCTTCTTCCGCGGCAGGAGGGAACTTGTACGAGCGTCGCTTGTCACGTGACGTGTTTCGTGTGTGCGAGGAGTGTCGAGACACGGCCGGTGAGGAGGTTGCAGAGGTGTACGTGGTGGTGTCGCCTGCAGTGGTGTCTCCAAAGCTCTGGTCATGTGACTTATCGCGTGCATCAGTGACATCACGTGACTTCTCTGGATCACGTGACTTTCCGAAATCCAATTCCTTTGTCTCTGGGGGAAACTTGAATTGAGCAGGCGACAACTGAGCAGACAGCTGAACAGGAAGCTGCTGACGCTGGTATCCTGGGTCGTCTGTAGTCACGGCAACGGGTCCTGAAGAGTCGTCGTTGCCATGGTAACTCGCCAAACGTTTGCTGTGTCTTCTAGAAGCCAGGGGAGAGCCTGTGGTGACAGGTGAAGAGGTGTGAGCAGCAACAGGAGAAGAGGTTGCCGTCACGTTTTCCGAAGTCACGTGATCAGCCACGCCCTCAGTCACATTCTCAATCACGTGATCACTCTTCTCCTCACGTGACTCGTGGATAGGCCCACTTGTATTCACACTTCCCCTTCTGCTAGTCTTGCCTCTGCCGTGAGAGGCACCTCTGGAAATAACAGAGCCGCCTCGAGAAAGACCAGACGAAGTCGACTTGGTATGCTTCTTAGTCAGCGAAGCAGGCAGAATGTCTCCCGTTTCTGCTGAGTCATCAAGGAACGCATTGCCACCGTACAGATGCGCATCGTCCTCAATGCCGTCGTCGTCGTACATGTCGTCGTAGTAGTCGTCTTCCTCGTCGGAGAGGTCACGTGACGTGAATCTCTCCGGCTTCTTATGTAAGCGGACAGACGAGTTTCTTCCAAAGTCGTCGTCTTCGAAGGAGAAGGCTGAGTCTGAGTCGTCTTCGAGGAGTCCTCCGAAAGAGTTGTCCTTGTCCTGCGCCATGAGTTGTTTTGAGAAGGAGGAGATGTCAGTCACGTGTGCTTCGTGAGACTTTTCAGTCACGTGGGGCTTTTCAGTCACGTGAGAAGAAGATGATGACTTCTCTGTAGACTCAGCCAACTTCTCAGCCTCAGCCTTCTCAGTCTCAGCTGCAGGACCAGAAGCATCAACAGCATCCTCCAAAGAAGTATGACCGGTATTGCTCGATCGCAAAGAACTCTGTCCGCGTGACAGCGTGTCGTGTGACAGCGAGTCATGTGACTCAAAATCCAGCACCGAATCGCGCTTCTTGGCCTCGGCAGCTCTCGTTTCGGCAATTCGCGCAGCTTCAGCTATTTTGGCTGACTCAGCAGCATTAGAAATAGCCACCAAGTCTGACTCAGCAACAATCTCGCTGAGAACACGGCTGTTGCGTCTTGAGTCACGTGGAGGAACCTCCCAGGTGTTGGTGTCGATCTGCGAGTTGCGTCTGGAGCCGGATTTTCGCGGCAGAGGAGGCAGGTCACGTGAGGAAGAGACGGGAGAGTCACGTGAAAACGAAGCCCGAACTGGCGAGTCACGTGATGCAAACGACGCTCTCGACGGCGAATTCCGTGCCGACGTCTCGTCGTCCCGAGCCGGGAACGAAAACGAAGCGCGAGAAGGAGAGTCACGTGCCAAATCACGTGGGGTAACAGGACTCGGTAAGTCACGTGGCTCGTCGCCCATGAGGATGTTGAGGCCAACTGCTGACGACTTTTTGACCACTCTGAGTGACTCGACAGGCTGGTCGGGGATGTCCAGAGGATTCGCGAGAACAGCAGACTTTGAGCGTCTTTTGACGTATCGCTCCATCTGCTCTCTGGGCGTGCTCTTTGGGGTAGTCACGTGATCCTTGGAAGTGTGATCGTTTTTAGTCACGTGACTATCAGAAGTGATTGACGCCCTGGAACTACCGGGGCTAGCACCCCACTCGTGCTTGCGCGTGGCGTAGATGACGCCTGTTTCGGGGTCACGTGACGACGAAATGATGTCGTGTGACACGGGCGTGGGGTGCAGGTCACGTGGCTGGTCACGTGACGTTGTTTCGACGCCGCTGTCTGAGGAGTCGTGGCTGAAGGTTGGCGTGAAGACATTGTCTCTGGCCGAAAAATCACGTGCCGAGAACTCACGTGAGGCACGTGACTCGAACCGTCCGTCTTCGTAGACATCCGCAATGTTGATAAAGTCGTCCTTGCTGCTCTTGCGTCTGATCATGTTCAAGGGGTTGAGCTTTTTCAGGTTGGGCGAGAGCGACGACTTTTTCTCCTCCAGCGCAGCAGTGAAGTCTGCTCTTCGGACGTCAAACGAGCGTTTTAGGTCCGCTGAGAGTCTTCGCGGTCTCGGTTGATGCGAGGTGGTTTTGGTGAGGTTGGGTGTGCTTCCCAGGTTAGGAGTGTGGGACTTGGTCTTGCTGAGGTTGGTGTAGGACTTTGTCTGCTTGAGGTTCTTTTGCAGAGGGTCGATTTCCGCGTTGGGGTGGTAGGAGTTGCGGGTGTATTGTGGGGATTCTGTGTTAGAACGGAAGTGACGGAAGTGGCCGAAGGTCACGAACGACATCAACGAAGAATATGACATATTTTGTCAAGCATGTTTTTTGACGGTCATAATGTACTGTTGAACACTTGATGCCTTTCACTGGACCACTTGTTTGTCTAACAGCATGTTGTTCTGTCGAAGCATATCAACATGTTGTCTTCTCGAAGAACAATCAAACATGCAAGATCGATGGTTCCAAGGAAATCTGGCGTTGGATTGACAGCTCATGGGTTCAGCAGATAATATCTGAGTTCACTTCTGACTGCCCTTGCTGATTGATACTCACTTAAAACAGGCTTTGTAGCCTGGGGAGAGAGGTTCGGGAATGAATCTCCGTATGTTTCTGGGTTAGCTAATTCGGAAATGAGTGACCGTAGGTCACGAATGGACATGGTAGTGAGGTGGTTAATGTAGATAGACCTACTCCGTATGGACAATAGGTTGGTAGGGTAGGTATGGTCTATGGACAGCACAGATCACTCTTGACAGAATGATCTGAAGCACTCCAAAGCTCTGTACGTCAAACAGCTAGTTTCTCAAGACTGCCCTGATACAGTGATAGAAGATCAGCGGCACGGCTGAACTGAGATCAACAAAGTCAATTGGCAGCACTGAGACGTCAATTCGCATCAGTTTAAACTGGACTGTCCGATCTGAGGCACTTATCATAGAGAGGAGCTCTTCCAGACTAAGTTGTTCAAGGTGTTCAAGGTTGTTCAAGGCTTGTCCTGAAGGTCACTTTAAGGCTGATCAAACAGTGATGTCAGAACAGTCTAATAAGAATAGCCTCAACAGAACATGTCAGAGCATCCAAATAAGAATAACCATATCGAATGAGCCTTATCAGAGCAGCTATCAAGGACAACATTCAGAACAGCCGTAGAACATCCAGAAGAATCATGCAGAATAACCAGATCAACTCAACTGAGTCACAAGCAGTCACAAACAGTTGACTCAACTGACCAGATCAGACTGAACTGAGAAAGTCCAGTTTTCTCAGATCCTGCTGTCAGCTCAATCTCATTCTATGATTGTGATCTCAGAGACATTTAGAGCTCACAACCACAGCATACCGTTCTCCTGACAACACAACACCTGCGTTGAACCAACAGCACCACCTCAATCTCGTCCAATTCCACATTCAGCTCATCTGTAATACTCGTGTACTCACTCCTCGGCTCCGTCTTTGGCGTCTTTGGCGTCTTCGACAAGTCTGGCGTCTTCAAGTCTGGCGTGGCAGGGTACTTTTCCGGCAGAACCGGCGTTCTAACATACTCCTTCTTCTCTCCGTCAATAATCATCGACGAGTACAGCTGAGACGCCGACTGCGTCTTTCTGTGTCCTTTCTCCTCAATCCGCGGAGTCGTCGAATAATGGCTCGCAATCGCCTTCTTCACAGAGCTCGAGAAGACCGCCGAAAACGGACTTCCGGCCTTGTCGGGGCTCGGCAGCTTCGGAGGGCTCTTTGGCGGGCTCGAAGACGACATTCTGCGGAACACAGAGCCCACAGAGAGGCGAGAAGGCGACTTTGGAGGACTCTTGTCCGGTGATCTCGACCCTGGAGACATGATCATGGTTGGCGAGGGCGTAGCCGAGGCGGATTTCGACTTGGGCGACTCGGAGCCGCCGGCAGACTGGCTGCGGCGGTGTAACAGCGATTTCATCGTCGACAGCGTGCTTCACAAGGTCAAGCCGTACTTTGGAGCATGCAAGGTATATTTAGACATCTCAGTTGCGAAGTTTGTTAGCTGGGGGTGGGAAGAGCTGTACTAGTGGTAGTCGGATTGCAAAAATAATACTACCATTGGAATCACAAGAGCGATGCGGTTACAATGGTACTTGTTATTTTATTGTAGCACAAAAATCGCCACTTTCTCTTTAAGCAAGCTTAAATCCCGCGCGATCCCTTCACACCCAAACCTCAACATCCAGCGACCCGCGCCCGGGATCTAATTTTAAAGACCACCGCCGGTCTCCCCGCGCCGCCAGCTTTCGAACGGTGCTAGTCTCGCCCATTTTTAGCGCGTTCTGGGCTTGCGCCCTTGCTCCCAAAAAAACTCAAACGTCCCTGCGGCATACATCTGTAGGTACCCGAGGGAGATGGTAGCGGTATTATTGGGGTGGTCAGAGAGGAGATTTTTTCACGTGACTGTTCTAAACGGTCACGTGATGATCAGGTGATTTGCCCTGACCCTGTAACTGCCGCCAATGACCCACTTCCAGCCCCGCCCCGTGTCTGAAATTTGCCTTGCTGCTGGTTCATTTAGGCCGAATCTAGAAGAACGGCGCTGGAAGTGGAAACAGGGTTAGGGTTGGTGTGGAAGGCAAACCTCGTTTCTTTTTTGGGCGTGGGCGACGTGTTTCAGACGTGCAGGAGATTGGGGTCGTTTTTTTTGGGTGGTTTTTGGTTGTTCTTGTCTGGCTAAGTATGCGATAAGTAGGTTTGTTAAGGGAATAAGTGGAAAAAAAAAAGATGCAGAGAAAATAAATGGACAAAAGAAGTGCTCTGAAGACGATATAATACACCGCCAAGAAATACAACGTCGTGGATGGGTTGGATATTTGTGGGCTGGGCTGAAGATGTTCTATACTAAGGTACATAAGATACTACAAGTAGCTTAGGGGGGTAGTGTATCAGTAGGTACTAGTAGAAGGTGTGTCTTTAGTATGGGTGCTAGGATGTGTCTTGGCAGTCATATAATGAACATGTTTGCTGCTTGAAGCTGCAGGGACTGGGGAAGGTGTACTTTGAGGAGGTGATTGGACGCTTAGTTACTACTCAGTATTTACTTGGGCTTAAACAATCACTTGAGGGTAACCTTACGTTTGTTGAAATTTAGTTGGTGTAAAGTCTCATTTAGTTAGCGTGGCCACTGCAGCCGCCCAAAACTAGAATTTAGTGTACTACGTAGTACAAGGTAGTTCACTAGAAAAGGAGTGCAGGCTGCTATAGATACGACTGAAACCTCAGCTAGTACTGACTCACGAATGAGGCTATACTCTGTCTAATTTTATGGATTGACTCTACACCCCTGCTGAAAAGTTTGAGATATCGACGATATCCATGCAGACTTGTAACGCACTATTCATCACATCGGTATCAAGCGACCATAAAAAAATTCACAAATCAACCAATACTCCTCAGATCCAACCCTCATATACCATTGATACATCTTCAGAAGCCCAAAACTTGGGCTCCATCAACATAAATAGAGAGGTCAACAGGAATAGAGAAGTCAACATGGATAGAGAGGGCAACAGGGAGAGAGGGGTCTTGCCGGCTCCCAATGATTTTAACAAGGCGGAATTCAAGAGGCTTGCTCCCTGGCTTGTGCTCGCTATTTTCCTGTTTTGCCTAGGACATTACTTGGAGAACTATGAGAGCATTTTCGTGCGGCCCAAAGTTACTGAAACGGGTTTTCTTGATTGACAGTCATATCACTGGATTGCAAAGTTGAGAAGGCTGTAACTTGATTATATTGTTACCAACCTGATGGACTACTTCGTCTTACCCACTAACAGCTGGTACTCTATGCTACTTGAATCATGGCTAGTGAACGATACAGTCGTGATGGAGACATGAGAGTACAACCAAAAGCCTCGCCGCGCTCTGGGCTTTCCAATTATATCCGACATTAATATCTTGCGCATCAGATTGTCGCTCTTTTGAAATTTTGCCCGATAATCTATGCTGACTGTAACGCAGCTGGAAGGAGTAGTATTGGAGGTGGAGACAGGAGTATTTATTTAATGGATTCTCCTCGTGTGGAGCTTGAGGTTGATATACAAAAGTCTCGCAATACATTACTTCATTATGTTCTTTTGTGCAATATTCTGCTTTTCCACGCTGTGCGTGTGGCTGATATTCGGTATTGCGATTGTACGAGGGACATGTGAGTGCTCTCAAAAGACTCACCACATCACAAGGATCAACATGATATACTACAACCCCTCAATGTACTTCTTCAGGTGGTGCTTTTCCACGTCAATACAGCCCTCAATGTGGATACCAATAAATACAATGAGTGTAGTAAAGCCAATTATTTGGTAGTGGTACCAAAAGACTCGTCAGGTTAAGGGCTCCCGGATGACATACTGGACTATTCTTTCTGCTGACGCTTTGCCGTCATTTCAGGATTTTTGCAGGTAATCTATGCTGTCTTGAATACGTCCAGAGAGCGAGATATTGACTCTGAGAAGACGGAAGTAGTTTCATACGATTCTGTCAACCAACAGCTCTCCAATGATATGTTGCATTCCTGTTCTTTACCCTAGACTAAGCTTCTAAAACGAAAACTGGATTTTCTAGAAAATGAAAGGTGACATTGTAAGGGTTTGGTGATGGCAGCCACATCTTCAAAGCCATGAAATACTTCCACGGCCTTCCTAAAGCCATTCTGACTCCTTCTCTGTTCTCTTTACACAATTCTGGCTCTTCAATGGCACTCAGTCTTACTATGATTGCTGTTCTAGTAGTTCTAGAAGACGGAGACCTATCATGGCTCAAGTTGAGATATGCCTAGCTCATAGCTCGCTATCGGGTACATTACTCGCTAATTTCACCATAGAAGAGCTATTTATTCTTTGTATGTTCATCTTTCTTCGTCACCACATATATTGGCCATCTTTGCTTACAATTAAAGCTGTACCATGGCTAATACTTATATCAGAATCTACAAAAACGCCACAAAAACCAAAAAGATCCCCGAGGACGCTGATATCTACAGCACCAAATTGAGTCCACCAACTAGCTAAACACCCACCACACACAATTATTCGGAGCACTTGGTCTTTCCCTACATGACCCCACCTGTAGGTTTCGAAATTAGGTTCTGCAGATAACCCGTTTAGGCAGCATAGGAGAGAGAAAGGAAGCGTTCATCTCGGCAATTGTCCATCGCATACACAAACCGAAACAACCAGCGTACTTACCTCGTCCCGCTGATTCCAACGATACCACTCACTGACCTCCACCTCGCCTGCCCGCGAACCTCCCCTGTGCCGCTTTCAGGTACTGATTATGCACTCAACCCCAGCCCTGAACCTTAATTTCACCCATCCTGTTTGTGTCGCTTGTCTCTCTTCCTCCTCCACGTCATGTATTCGCACCTCAACAACGAGCCTGTGGCCAAGCGGGTCACGAATCTGTTCACAGACCGGCTGCGGCAGTTCACCAGCGACGGCGAGTACCGCTCTCTCAATCTCCCCGCCTTCTACGAGCGAGAACGGCTCGACGACAGCGACCATGTGGTTATTGAGACGTACGCCGTTTCTGACCTGCGACGACCTCTATTTAAAGACGCCTTGAAGGAAGCTGAGGGCAACTGGAAGCCCGCGAAGAAGGGCTCCGAGTACGGACCGTCCTGGTCCACGCACTGGTTCAAGGTCCAGATCTGCGTCCCCGCAGATTGGAAGAAGTACGCCAAAAAGGGCGACCTCGTGGTGTTCAACTGGAACCTCAACTGCGAGGGCCTCGTCTTCAGCGAGGCGGGCGACGCCCTGATTGGGCTTTCCGGGGAGGAGCGGCGCGAGTGGCCTCTTCCGGACTCCTGGCTCGACGGCAAGTGCCATACTTTCTACGTCGAGGCCAGCTGCAACGGCATGTTCGGCAATGCCGTGGGCTCGTCGATCCAGCCCCCGCGCGACGACCGGTACTTCCGCCTGGACTCCGCGGACCTCGTCGTCGTCAATGCCGAGGCTCGACATCTGTTTGTCGACTTTTGGATCATTGGCGACGCGGCCCGCGAGTTCCCCGGCGACTCGTGGCAGCGGGGCAAGGCGCTAGACGTGGCCAACCGGATCATGGACGCGTTTGATCCGGAGAACGCCGACGAGACGATCGCCGAGGGCCGCAAACTCGCCCGCGAGTACCTCGGCGACGTCTCCAAGGCGTACAAGACGCAGCTGCCGTTCACGGACGGGCTCGTCTACGCGCTGGGCAACTGCCACATTGACACTGCGTGGCTGTGGCCGTTTGCGGAGACGCGACGAAAGGCAGGACGGTCCTGGGCGTCCCAGCTCGAGCTCATCGACAAGTACCCCGAGTACGTGTTTGTGGCGTCGCAGGCGCAGCAGTTCAAGTGGCTCAAGGAGGACTATCCGGATCTGTTTGCCAAGATCCAGAAGCAGGCCAAGAAGGGACGGTTCCTGCCTGTGGGAGGAGCGTGGACCGAGTGCGACACAAACCTCCCCTCCGGCGAGTCTCTTCTGCGACAGTTTCTCCTAGGCCAGCGCTTCTTCCTGGAGCACTTTGGCGCCCTGTCGGACACATTTTGGCTGCCTGACACGTTTGGGTACTCTGCCCAGGTGCCCCAGCTGTGTCGTCTGGCTGGCATGGACCGCTTCCTCACCCAGAAGCTGTCGTGGAACAACATCAACTCGTTCCCCAACTCGACCTTCAACTGGGTGGCTCTGGACGGGTCGCAGGTGCTGTGCCACATGCCGCCCAACAACACGTACACGTCCATGGCCAACTTTGGCGACGTTTCACGGACCCAGAAGCAGAACAAGAATCTGGACACCACGCGCAACTCGCTGATGCTCTACGGGCATGGCGATGGCGGAGGAGGACCCACAGCCGAGATGCTGGAGAAGCTGCGGCGATGCAGAGGCGTCTCCAACACTGTGGGCGAGCTTCCTCCGGTCGTGCAGGGTCCCTCCGTCACGGACTTTTACGACGAGCTGCTCAAGAAGACGGACAACGGCAAGGAGCTCGTCACGTGGGTCGGCGAGCTGTACTTTGAGTTCCACCGCGGAACGTACACGTCGCAGGCCCAGACCAAGAAGGGCAACCGGGTCTCCGAGGGCCTGCTGCACGATTTGGAGCTGCTGTCTACGCTGGCTAGCATCCGCGACTCGAGTTTCAAGTACCCTTTTACTGAGATTGAGTCCATGTGGGAAGACGTGTGTCTGTGCCAGTTCCACGACGTGCTTCCCGGCTCGTGCATCGAGATGGTGTACAAGGATGTGCGCGATATCCACGGCAGGGTGATTGAGAAGGCCTCCAAGCTGATTGAGAAGGCCTCCTCGGCTCTGGGTTTCTCCCCGAAGCCCATTGACTCGTTTGACTGCACTCCCGTTGCTCTCAACACGATGCCCTGGCCGCGAACGGAGGTTGTGAGTGTCCCCAAGGCTCACTGGGACGCTACTGTGGAGCTTGCTGAGGGCGTGGAGGTCCAGGAGGACAAGGAGGACGTGCTTGTGCTTCTGTCCGAGTCTGGACCTCTTGCCTCTGCTGAGTCCGTCGACCTCTTCAAGACCGAAGACGCGTATGTTCTCGAGAACACGTTTGTCAAGGTTGCCGTGTCCAAGGACGACGGATCCATCTCCAGCATCTTCGACAAGCAGAACGACCGGGAGGTGCTTTCCGGCACAGGCAACCGGCTTGTTCTGTTTGACGATCAGCCTCTGTCGTGGCAGGCGTGGGACACGGAGGTTTTTTCGCTGGGCAAGAAGAAGTACATTGGAGCTGAGCACGTGACTCGACACTCGATTGTCTCGTCTGGTCCGCTGCGCTCTTCCGTGGCCTTCACCTACGAGTTCAACAAGTCTGCTGTGACCACGGAGATTTCTCTGGATTCGAACTCTCCGCTGGTGACTTTCTCCACCAAGGCCGACTGGCACGAAAAGTGCAAGTTTCTCAAGGTGGAGTTCCCCGTGGACGTGCATTCCGAGTCTGCGTCCTACGAGTCGCAGTTTGGTGTGGTGAAACGGCCTACTCACTACAACACGTCCTGGGACGTGGCCAAGTTTGAGGTTTGTTGCCACAAGTTTGCAGACTTGTCTGAGCTCAACTACGGAGTATCTGTGCTCAACGACTGCAAGTACGGATTTGCGACGCACGGAAATCTCATGCGACTGTCGCTTTTGCGAGCTCCCAAGGCTCCTGATGCTCATGCTGATATGGGCCATCACGAGTTCAAGTATGGAGTTCTCCCCCACAAGGGTCCTCTTGGCTCTGAGACCGTTCGTGCGGCCTACAACTTCAACAGCCCTCTTCGGGTGAAGTACGCGGGTCTTTCTGAGGTGTCTACCAAGCAGGCCTTTTCTGTGAAGGGTCCCGAGAACCTCGTTTTGAGCAACGTGAAGCGGGCTGAAGTGGACAGGTCCAAGAAGTCCACCAATGTCGTTTTGCGAGTCTACGAGGCTCTTGGCGGTCGAACGCGAGGCAAGCTTGTGATTGACTTGCCTAACGTTGTTTCCGTCACCAAAACCTGTGCTCTGGAGTACTCCAAGGAGAAGCAGGTTGTGGTCAAGGGTGCTCAGAGCAGCGAAGTTGATATTTCGCTGCGAGCCTTTGAGGTGGCGACGTACAAGGTCGAGTTGGCTTAGCTGGAATTTATGTATATGAATGTATTGATTAACTGTGTGGTGGTGGACCGTCTTACCATATTGTGCTGTATTTACTCATCATTAGGCATTAAAAAGAAGACTTCTAGTTAGAGCTTCTAGAGAGCAGACACGCTACATTGAACATTTTCTGATATCGGTAGTCTTCTCATATTCTGTAGAATTTAATGCATTGCTTCATGATAAAAAAAGAAGGATCTTCGTTTAAATCGTTCTTGAGTGGAATTTCTCAGTGTGTGGAGTGGTACACTGGTACACCTCATCAGTGAAAAGAGATCGTATATGGAGAGTAGTCTAGGTCCAACATCTCATTCATCAGATTCTCGATCATCGAAGCTGTGCTGTTTGATTGTAGTGCTGCGGCATAGTTATTGGCCAGTTATGCTAATACTTTAGACTCTATTATGGCCAATACTAATAGGCTAGTCTCTGAAGTCATATTGAGACTGTTAGGACTGAAATATAGCGCTAGTTATAAACCATCCACCTAGCCAATCAACATTCCCATATTGACCTGTTCACAGGAGTTGCTGACCTCTAATTTCCTACATCTTGATGATTGTAAGTCCATATTTTATTGGCTATTCTTATTATGTATTTTGGCTGTATTGTGGTCGATACTGACAAACGTCTATCAGAGGAACCCATAAACGACGAGACAAGATTTCGAAGACAACTCTTTGAATACAACAAAAATCCTAATTGTTTGTAAGTGATTCTATAGTAATATGTTGATCGAAGTAATGAATGCTCAGACTCACTGACAGATACTAGGCTCTGTCTTTAAGTGGTCTGAGTCAAGAATGAACACAGCTTGAACCTGAATACATCCACTGCACAAGAACTACCGGTACGGTACTACGCAAAGCACCCACTAACATGTACATCATTCATTAACCATCACCAATCAACTCCCCATGTAATACCTCACGAGATCCATCTTGGACTTGATAGCTCCACTGACAGCACCCTCCATCTCCGGAGAAAGCCGCAAAACCCTCACCACCAATCCAACCGTCACTCTTCGCACAAGCGGATCCGAGTCGGAAATGAGCTCCGAAATCAGACCAAGCAAACCAGACTCGTGCGAAACAAGCAGCTCCTTGTCAATAACGTGGTAAACGGTATTTAAAAGAAGCAGCTTGTGCTGCGACCGGTCACGTGACCGATGACTCAGCAGAAACTCCAGAAACTCGGCCGAGTCGGCGTGAGCCAGCAAATCGGCAACCAGCTCCTCAATGGCAGCAGCCAGAGGGGACCGAGAGTCAATTTGCGCGCTCACGTGACTCAGCGTCGCGTAGATTTCGGTCACGTGACCCATCGAAAGGCTCAGACCCTGCTTAGTCAGCACCTGCTTGATCACCAGCAGCGCCGTTCCCGTCAAGGCCGGAGGATGGCTCGTGTGGAGATAGGCCAGCACCGTGGCGGTCACGTGATCGATTGCTGACTCATCCAGGCTCGGAACACGTGACGCCAGCGTCGAGAGCTGTGTCGCTGAAGCCTTGTCACGTGACACGCAGTCGAGAATCGCCTCAGTCGAGTCTGCGCACGTGGTGCTTCTGGCAAGCCGCTCGAGCTCCAGCTGCGACCACGTGACCTGGCTCTCGTCTGAGATCACGTGACCACTTCTCAGCGTCACGGGACGCACCCTGACTGTTTTCGGCTTGTCCTTGACGGTCACGTGACTCAATTGATCGGTAACATCAACCAGGGAGCTATCCGGGGACGGCGAAGGAGCCTCGAGAAACGCTCTCGACGTTCGCTTGTCCAACTTTTGCTGACTCAGCCGGTCCATGGCCTCGATCACGTGAATCAGCGCATTGTGGGTCACGTGACCAAACTTTTGCTTGTGCAATTCAACCGACGTTGACAGCAGGTGGACCAGGGACGTGCGGTAGCGCTTGTTGGTGGACAGCAGCGTTTTTGCGTCGGCGTTTTCGGAAACGAGCTGAGTCAGCCACTCGAGGCACGTGACCGTCACGTGTTTGAGCTCGTCGACGGAAGCACCTGACCACCGCGAGTCGGTAGGGTACACGTCGCGGGCGCAGACCATGACCATGGAGGAGGCCGTCGAGAGCGCGAGGTTCGTATCACGTGAGATCACGTGTTGAGCTGCGGTCACGTGACGCTCCGCGAAGAGGATGACGCAGAGCAGAAAGAGTTCTGCGGGTACAGTGTCGAGGATGGACGAGTAGGTGGAGGGGTCTGAGAGGAGAGAAGAAAGGTCTTCGGGGGAAGAAGTGTTGAGCTCAGCTTTGAGGTCACGTGATGAAAAGTCGACCACGTGACTAGCGGTGGTTGGTTCGGTCACGTGATCTGGTTGAGGCACGTGACTTGGTTCTTCCTTGGTCTGCTCAACCTTGGACTCCACCTGGTCGTTGTCAGAGTCGCACATTTCCATGGGCTCGGATTCGTCCTCTTTGGATGCGTCACGTGAGTCAGCTTCGTCGGTTTTATCACGTGACTCTGTCTCAAGCTGGTCACGTGACTCAGGCTCTGGCCGTTCACCCCCGTTCTCCGAATGCTGAACGCCAAAGGGATCCTCCTGAACAGCCTCGGTCACGGTTTCCGCGTCGTCACGTGACTCAACGTGTGCCATCTCAACGTCACGTGAGTCGTCACGTGGTTGCTCCGACTCCATTTCCACGTCACGTGATGCGCTGGGCGAGGTTGCTGGTTCCTCAGACTGAGGCGCTTCAGGCTCAGCCTTGGACTCGGCTTCAGGAAGTGCAGGTTCCGGATCACGTGATTCAGTCGGCTCTGAATCACGTGACTCAACTTCAACGGGTTCATCACGTGGTTCAGAATCATCACGTGACTCAACTCCATCACGTGACTCGTCCATCGCATCCGCATCAAGCTCAATCCGCGCAGGCTTGACCGGACGGGGAGACAGCACGGGAACGTTGGCAGTGTCGACTGCAGGAGGGGTTGGGATGTCACGTGATAAATCATGTGACTTGGATTCGTCTTCGTCACGTGCTTCAGTGTCGTCACGTGACTCAACTGCATCACGTGACTCAATGACTGCTGCCGGCTGGAGCTGGCCTGGCGCAGGCTGAGACTGACGCTCAGACTGAGGCTCCGACTCAACCAGGTCACGTGATTCAACTTGGTCGCGTGCTTCAGACTCCTCACATGACTCCCCGTTCGCTGAGTCAGCACGACGCTGCTGGGAGTCTTGGGCAGGCGCGTCGTGGACAAGCTCGTCTGGCTCAGCTGTCTCGTTTCCCGGGACCGGGTTGGTCACGTGGTTCGACTCGATCACGTGGTTCGACTCGGTCACGTGATTTGAATCAGTCACATGACTCGACTCCAAGTCACGTGACAGCTCATCCTCGGCCGAGCCTGGAGGACTGGCGCTTTTCCCCGTCGCGGGGCTTGTCGAGAAGCCCTGGGTCGCAGGCGACTTTGCCAGCACAAAAGGAGACGACTCTGGGGTTTTTGCACGTGACTCGCCCATCTCAATGTCACGTGGCTCGCTCGATTCCGGGTCACGTGATTCAGAGTCACGTGACTCGCCCATCTCGACATCCTCCTTCTCCTCGGCCTTGACCGCTTCAGCCCTCAGCTCAGCCTGGGACAACTTCAACTGCTGGGTCACAAACGGATCGTCCATGTCGACGTCGTCACGTGGAGGGGTAGAGTCACGCGGAGGAGACGAGTCACGCGACTTGACGGAAGGCGCCAAACTCGACTCTCTGGAGGGGATACCCGACGAGGAACGGCTCAACGATCGAGCGTGCCGGGACTGCGCTGAAAAGTCACGTGACGTGCGAGACGGAGCCGAAAAGTCACGTGATGCAGCACTGGGGTCACGTGATCCGTTGTTGGAAGGGCGATTTCCGACAGACGGCACCCTAGGACGATTCTGACCGTCAACCCTCTGTTTCGGCAGCTCACGTGACGCGAACGGCTCACGTGACTGACTCGGGTCACGTGAAGAACCCATATCACGTGACTGTCGGTTCCCCAGAGTCTGCTCACGTGACTGGCGGTTCAGACTCGGCTCTCGCGAAACGGCTCCGCCAGGCCTCGTCAAACTGGGTTTTCTGCCCATCATCGGGCGGTCACGTGACACCTCGGATTTGTCGCTCACCGACCGCCGATTCGGAGCCGTCTGAGTAGTCACGTGACTTCCAGACAGCGATCTCCCCACCAGTCCCGAAGACGCCCTTTGAGGAGCGCCCATTTTCGATCGTTGTTGCGGAGGGGGGGGTCACGTGACTGTTCACGTGATGATCCGCTCGATTCACGTGACCGTCTCATCACCTCTCTAAGGCTCTCCCTCGGAGCAGGTTTTTTAGCTGCCACACTGTTTCCTCCCTTGGGATTCACCTTGTCCAGCATACCCCTTGCCTTGGGGTCCAGCTTGGAGTAAATCTTTTCGGCTTCAGCGGGCCAAAAATCGGCAAAAGACCAGTATGTGACGCGCATGTTTTCCTTGACCGACGGAGTAGGGTCGACTAAACCCTTGGCAATTGCTTTTTCAATTTGTTCCAGGCCTCCATGGTTCTGAAGAGAAGTCTTGTGGTTTTGAGAGTGCAGCAAGACGATGATTCTCAGCCAAACAGCAGCAAACGTTCGCGGTTGGGCGTTTTTGTCGGTCGTAGCACTCGTCACGTGACTCACAAGCTTTGTGGAGTAGCTGGCTGACGTGAGAAGGCCGCAGACGGTAATGTGGGCGTTGTTTGACGTGATTTTTTTCATTTGGCCGGTGAGTCGAATGATTTGAGGAAAGACTAAATCGGTTACCGGGTCAACAAACGAACTTCCTCCCAGCTGACCGCTTTCCTTGATGAGCATGAGTCCCTGGTTTGACAGAGTTGTTCTCAGCGAAGTAGCCGACTTGAGAACTCCGTCGATAACGGACTTGTAGGCCGCAGAAAAGTGCGTGGGGTAGTCGTTGAGCGCGTTTCCTCGCAGCAGTTTTCTGATTTGCGTCACGTGCTTCTCTCTCTGGCTCCAGTTTTTTTCGCTCTCCTTGTCGTGGAACGCTGCGTGCATGTTTTGGAACTTGGACTCGAGGTCTGAGGCCGAGTACACGTTTTCCGGGGGGATGGAGTCGATTTTGAAGTTGGCCAGGTTGTCGAGAAAGGTTAGCGATGAAGTAGGGGTGTTTTCTTTGTTCGACTCATCGCTTGACTGGGTTGGTTGTTGTTCTTTAGGTTGAGCTTTCTGAAGCACTGTCCTCTGAGGAAGTGGTTTTTGAACAGTCTTAGCGTCGTCACCACCTAGAACACCCCTCTTGACCATCTCACTGACCCCAGAGACAGCCAAACAGCCCTCAAGCTCCCTCCTGTCGGCCACAGAGTACACCTTTTGAAGCAGCTCCGTCACAGGAGCCTGCAGCTGCGGATACCGCAACATGTCGACCACGGGCTGAACAAAGGCGGAAAAGTTGAAGGCCGACGAGAGGTCAAAGACGGACTGGAGCCACTTGACGGACTCCCCCAAGGTCACGTGATTCGAACTCACGACGGCGTTTTGTCGCATTGCCACGGCAACAGCCTGCGGGACTAGCACCCAGTAGTCCAGAAGTACCTTGTTGGCTGTGGCTCGCACTCCGTTGGATCTGTCGCTCAGACGGTCAATCAGCAGGTCCGTAACCACAGCAACGGTCTCCTGGTTGTCCAGCAGCTGCTTGTCTTGGATGGAAACGCGTTTGAAGAGGTGGCAGAAGCACGAGAAGCAGACGGAGGTGAGCTGGGGGTCTTCTCGCGACCGGATGGCCTGGGAGAGGGTGAGAAAGTAGGGGTGGATGAGCTCGCGGGGAACCGAGTTCTTTTTGACGAACGCTTTGAACTCGTTGGCGATGGAGATTTTCGTGGGTGTGTCTGGGTTAGTACGGAAGCGAAGGCCGAAGGTCTGAGAGGACAACAACAGTCTTGGAAACGAAGGCCGAAGGTCTGAATGGACAACAACATCGAATTTGAAATGAAGGCGGAAGGTCTGAGTGGACAACAGAAGACATTTGATTGTTCTTGAACAGCAGTCTGTATTCAGTTGACAACAGAGATTGACAATGTTCAACGGCTAGCTCCTCAGAGAACAGATGTTCAGTTGACAAGAACATCGAACTTGGAAACGAGGTCTGAGTGGACAACACAAGACATTGTTGTTGAACAACTGTATGTCTTAGCTGCTGACTGACTTCAGACTGGGTGACAAAGGCAAGTCTGAGTGGACAACAGAAGACGTTGTTGAACATCAGAGTAACTCTTCAGTTGACAACAACATCACTGATGTTTACAACAGAGGGCATTCTTGAACAGCAGAGTAGCTCTTTGACAACAGAAGACATTACTGAAGTTGAATGGTCTCAGTGGGCACATTGTCTGTTATGAGACCCAGTCTTCAGTGAACAGAGTCATCTGTTAAGAGAACAGCTCAGATCTTAGTAGACTGGACCAAACATAGCAATGTCTTCAGTGAACAGCATGGTGTATGCCATCCAAGGTCTGCCTTAAGAAGAACAGAAGACCTGAATGACAGTGAGAGCCATATGTTGGAACAGTATGTATATGGACAGATTCTGACGAGCTGGTCTGTATGACAAGAGGTAGACTGGCAGTATGGAACTGAAGAGAGGTCTAACAGAAGATGTTGCATGGTTGAGTTCTAGGGTGGACATCAGAAGACTTATCGAAGAGGTGGATGTAGACGGACTTGTCTAGAGGCTGTAGACAGTAAACAGAAAAGACTGCATGACAAATAGACCGACAGACAAGACAATTAATCAGACCAAATGACAAAATGATTCAGAGAACTAAAACGACATCAGAAGTGTAGTCTGGTAGACTGTAGAGTCAGAACTGATATGCGAATCGTCTCAATGAAGCAGAGCACTTACTGAACTGGAGTGGGCTTCTCAAGAACCGAAACTCTTGGAAATAGTCACTGGCATAGTCAATGTCTTGCTCATGTCCCAGAAGTGCCATTCATGTTTCAGCAGACAACAGAGTACTGACATGATCTCAGTCCAGTCATGAAGTGTGACATGACCGCTCTCTTCTGGAACATATGACATCTTCTGTAATTTAAGAGAATGACCATTGACAGAAGACTCGTCTCATACCAAATCGCCACTCTGAGCCAATTCAGCTCTGGAGTATCAACTGAAGTGACTTAGATATGTCAGAGCATGTCATACTGTAGCATCTTCTAGATGTCATATCATATCGTAACGATGTCATAGGAGCCAACAGAATAAACACCTAGATCCAACTTCCAGAGTCATAGCTGACATCAAACACATCCACAGTCGTACCAAGTCCATAACCACATCTCCGACATCTTGTCTCATTCACGCTCTTCTGTCTTCACTGTAAACATAGTCTGTTTAAACAGCCTCTCTAAACATCCCATTCAAGCCTCCCATTCAACCTCTTCAAACCAAACACACCAACACATCGCCATATCAACTCCACCTCAACCACACCACCAATTCACATCTTCCTCGTCTCTGTTTGCCACAAAACCACTTTTCCTCCGCAAATTAAAAAACACAAAACCACAAATTCAAAACTCACCATCGTCAGATAACACCCGCCCTAACTGGTCGCTCTTCATGCTGGAGATGTATCGTGTCGTTGTCGTATATCGAGGATTCGCGACACAAAAAGATACGCGTCAAACGTAAATATAGGGTTAGGGGAGAGAGTGGGGAGGAGGTGAGAGGTCGTTCTGGTGGGTGGACGCGATCTTATTTTTGTTAGATGGTATAAATAGAGACACGTGATCAGTATGAGCACAGTGGTGTTTTTTATTATTATTTTTGGCAATTTTTGGCAGTGTTGGAGGTGTGCTGTTTTCTTGTTTTCTTATATATTGGCCATTTTAGTCTGTCAGGTGCTATTATTTGTGGTCAATATTTGTGATTGATAATTTCTAATTAAACTTTCCTTAATCATATATTGGCCATTTTAGAAAATATCGCACTAACATTATTGGCCAATACTAATGGTTTATAACAAAAAGAATAGTTAGAGTGAATCGTGTAGTTCAAAGCTGCAGTTCACGCTGCTAGTAGTAAATCTGTTTAACTTGAATATTTTTTTCTCTGATCGGAAAGGCACTACAGGACGACCCAAAATCTGATGATTTTCAACCAACTTCTGTATTGTAACTCTAATACAAATAGGGTTTTGTGAAGGTTTTCTTACCTCAGCGGTTTTAGAGGGTCCTGAGAAGGAGGTAGTAGTGGTTAATTTCTGTCAACGTTATTTAAAAAGACTCTGTATGGTGTCAGTATATCACATTTGAATTTTCGAAATCTTGGAACCATTTTTCGCAGAGTTACGACTATCTGAAATTCTGCCCATTTAGTTGAGATTTGTTGAGAAAAAGTTCAGCTGGGGGTGCGATATTGGTATTCCAGAAGTCGCAGAAGGATGAAAAGTTGATCATCGGAGTTATCCACATGGGAGAATTTGCTTTCTGGTCTTTAAATGGCATCTCCTCTCTACAGATTTTTCGAGGTGACGCGTTAAAGTATTTTATCAGAGCGTCCATTTACTTGGGTTTTAGTTAGCAAATGGCAGACTTGCGAGAAGTGCTCTGTTCTTTACAAAGACCGTTCCAAATAAATATGACGAAGTTGATACTATTTCCAATATCGTCCGGATGAATGACTGTAGCTACTATAAAATACGTTGTCTTCTGCCACTACTACGAAGCACCTCTCTTCGTGTACTCGTAGCTCAGGTCAAACAAGAACTGAGCAGACTTGGCAGATCAACTGAATCACTGACAGTATCATAATATTACTTAATCCACCACTCTACTTTCTCTCCAACCCTTGCCTCCTACTTCACAGCACATCCATATATACATTTTAATTCACTATTTACAGCTGTCCTGTCCCCAGGCCTCAGACTCCTGTATCTGAGATATGTGACCTTGAGCATGGCTCAAATCCCTCTCTTTAGCTTGACGAACGTTCATAACGTCATCTTTTATCTTCAAAATTCTCTACCAGGACTAACTCGCTTCGCTCGTTAGTCCTTGAGAGCCTGCTTGAAAGCCTGAGCGTCATGCTCAACAACAAACTTCTCGGCGTCCGCCAGCAGCTCGTCCATGGCCTCCTGCCGGGCCTTTCGGGCCTCTCGAGCGTCCAGAACGGTCACGTTGGAGCCCTCAAAGTCCTTGGAGTCCAGATAGATAGCGTTGGGCTCCCAGTAGTTGAACTTGGACGACAGCGACTTTTCCACGTACGAGGCGACGCCCTGGGGCGTGGCGACGGTGGAGATGATCAGATCGGGCACTCGGATGCCCGAGGACTCCTGGAACTGCTTCACCAGGTTCAGACGCTTCTCGAGGGTGTCCAGAGAACCGTCCATGGAGCCGACTACGGCCGTAGCGACCTCGGCGAGCTTAGCCAGCGCCGCCTGGACCTCGATCTCGGCCTGCTTGAGCTTGAACGAGCCCAGACCGAGCTGCTGGAGCTGTTCGGCGCTCAGCGGCAGCTGCTCCTCAGGAAGCCCAATAACCTCCAGATCGACGGCCGTCTCGGAGGCAAAGCTCTTGGGCGCGTCCTCAGCCTGCTTCTCGGCCGCAGGAGCCTCCCAGCCCTGCTTGGACTGCTGCTCGATGTTTTTCACCAGATCCTTGGTTTTGAGAACGGGCGTCTTGGCCTCCTTCTGCTGGTCCTTGCGCTTGAACCAGCTCCACAGCGAGTTGAGCGAGGAGTTGTAGCGCACGTGGGCGCGGACGACGGTCACGGGAGCTCGTTTGATGGCCAGCATGGTGATGATGAGAGATGCTGGAGGTGCCAGAGTTTGGATATGCGAAATTTTGGCAGCTGCGGGTTCGACCCCAGGTGGGGTAGTTTTGTGGTGGGAATAGTGACAAGGTTTAAGGCAATGTGGTAGTGAAGTGGATGTTGTAGAACATAGACTAGTCGAGTATATTGGAAGCAGTGTGTGTAGAAACAGTGAGAGCAGTTCAAAAACAGTTTAAATGATCAACTCGTTGAAGTCTTCTTTTCTTCAATTCATAATTATTGGCCATTTTTAAGTGTAGTCAGAGCCTATTTCTGGCCAATAGTTATGGTTGGACGTAGCTCCTATTGTAGAGCACTTGAAAAGACACAATATCAAGGAGACTGACTGGTTTCATTGTTGTAGCGTCTGTTTAGCTAATTTCAGCTGCTATGACTTGTATGACTTCTTGAAGCAGTTCATGTCTTTATCTTGTTTGCTTCGAGCCTACAAGAGCATGTCCTAGGTAGCTACTGGTTGACAATGATGCTCAGGTACTCGAGGGGCATAGCAAGAAGATCCATTGGCTTATTGGAAATCACAGATACTCTTCACACATTGCTCGTCCGTTGATCTTCTATTACACTTCACTCATCATATTTATTAGCCATTTATCAATAGCATATTACGTGTGTTCTGGCTAATACTTTGGAAGTTCGTAACATGCCCACTAATGACCTCAACGACAGATTTTGTATGGTACGGCAATAATTCCACGTTTCAGTCGGACTCTGTAGCATCTCTTTAACACACTTTTCAACTCATTACTCATTCCATATATATATATATGTGAGTCTTCTGACGACTCCTAATACTGTAGGCAGACAGCGAGGAGATGTGGTTGCATCTGTATACTCCATTGAGCTATGTGCGTTATAAGGAACCCATTTAAACATCAATTGAAGTGTTCAAAACTTCTCCTCTTGTAGTACTTGACTCCATCTTTGTTTACATTCTCTGATTTTGCTCTCGAAGTTGAGCTGCTCATAGTCCGTCAGGTATATTGATACCAAGAGAGTACAGTGTTGTATCGACTTATTCAGCTACCTTTCGTTAGTTCTGAATACTCTTCTCTATTATACATATTCTCTCATACTTCCTCTTCTATACATCTCTACACACTACTGTATACATCTCCACACTCCTCCGTCTACTCCTCTTCACGCCAACTCATTCAGACGAGTACTTCCGTACTTGTATGCACTACCAATCAATCACCACCCAATTAACCCATCAATATATTACTATGTATATTGTTTCCTCTAGCTGACTGAATCGACTCAGCCAGTATCTTCAGCATCTAGCCCTCGAGCAATGAAGCAGCAAGGCATAGATCGCATTTCAACTCGTTGTTCAAAGCTCTCAAAAGCTCAAAGTCGAACTTCGTTTAGAACAACATCCACCACAGCATAAACAGACCAATCAAACCCACACCAATGAACGGAATGTACTGGCGGATCATGGCCTCCCAGTTGATTCGCTGGGCCGCACGACGGTACTTTTTCGACTCCGTTCGCAGGTTGCTGCTGAGATCGCTCATGTGGTCGAGAGAATGACCTCGGTGGAGCAGGTCTTCAATGTTCTTGGTCATGACTCGAGTCACGTCCTGGAGCTCTGTGTTGAGCTTGTCGAGGTTGTGGGTTGCCCGCGTGTCCTGGTACACCCGCTTGGTCTTCTGCATGAACGTGTCAAACTCCACAAACTTGTAGGGTCGCACGCCTTCCTTGAGAGCTTCGGCTCCGTGAGACTTTTGAAACTCGCGATCCAGCTCGTCCAGGTAGCTGAACGCCAGCTTGCGCGGGTACGACGCCTCGGAAATGCAGTAGTACACAATCCCGTCCTTCATCAGGTAGTGGATCACGTAGTTGCCGGACTCGATGGAGGCACGGTCGGCAGAGTTGGCCGAGAGCTTTTGTGTCACCAGCTTGCACTGTTTTTTCTGCTCGGAGAGGTTCTCGGCGCCGTCGTCGACGCTGGCCGAAAGCGGCAGGCCGTCCGAGGCTCTCATGATCAGCGTGGAAAGCACCATGTTGTGTGTAGGAGGAGAGGTCTACGTGTCGCGCTTAGAGTTTGTGGGGGTGTAGATGTGCTAGGGGGGGGTGTTTTTTGGGGGGGAGCGGTTAGTACCAAAATGACCGCCGTTTCGCGGGAAGAACGCTGGTGCTTTCCGTTTTGCAATTGGACGGGTATTTGTTGAGTTAGCTTTATTTTGGCTGTTTGGGGGGCGATATTATTTCTTGTCTTCAATTTGTGTGCATTTGTTGAAACCGTAAACGTGATTGTCAGGCGTGGTTCGAACTTGTGGCACGTTGAACGTGAATGTTTTATTCATGAAAAATTGGGAAAAATGGTTATTTGGGAAGATATGTGATTGTTGGTAATTGAAGGCTTCGTGGATGTCTAATAAGTGAATGAAACACGGTGGCAAAATTTTGAGTGGTTTGAAACTCTTTCATAATTATTGGCCATTTTCGTGTGACAACTATAAATACGTTTGGCCAATACTTGTGGTGCGTTAAGAGTGATGTCAACGTGAGGAAAGTGGATTGGGCAAAACGAGGAAAATGCTTCAATTATTATAATCGGGGATTCTGAACTCAATTGGGTGTTAAAGTGGCTCATATCTTGCTATGGGTTCAACAGGAGATCTACGTTACTATCCGTATCTATTGGCCAATTCACTCTATATTGTAAGTGTATTCAGGGCCAATATATCTGGAGAGCTACGTACAGAAAACGTTCGTCAGAATACGACATCTGGTAGCCACTGAGGAACACACATGCTACAAAAATAGAGGCGGGTGAATTTAATTTGGTTGGTATTTTAACAAACTAGTAGATTGAGTACCTCTGACTATCATCATAACACCCTTGGTGACTGTCTTATAGAATACAACTCTACAACATCGAGCAATACATCATAAGAATCTCACTACAAGTACTTTTATTTTAGTATCATAAGCTGTTAACTTGCTTGCATCAAGATAGCACTGACAACGAGTCAACTACCACATCTCTCTTTTCACCTTCTTGTTTCTTCAGCTACACCAACACATACTCATATATACATTCAGTCTAATTAGGAACGCTCAGATCAACGTTGAAGACCATGAGACCCTCGTCGGCAGCAGACAGAGCACCTCGAAGAAAGATCTTCTGCTGCAGAGGATCCATGACTGCGCACATGGAGGATCCAGCGTACAGCACGTCTCCCTGCTCAAAACCGACTCTGTTGGCGGTCACCATGGTCACGGGGAAGTCCACGTCCGTGTTCTGGTTCCACACGGGCTGCAGACGCTCGATCCAGTACTGCAGAGTGTCCACCAAAGGCAGTTTGTTGTCGACATCTGCGGTGTAGTCGTGAAACATGGCCAGATCCTCGTCCTTGTACTGAGGCAGCTCCTTGGGCTCCTTGATGAGGCCCTCGAACGTGGACTTGGCGTGGAGCATAGTGCACTTGTGCACAATGGCGTTTCTGAGCTCGGAGTTGGTCTTCTCCTGCTCCTCAGTCATAGGAATTTTCTCAGACGACTTGACGGGTACCAGAGAAGGAGATTTCGAGTGCGTCCAGGCCATGGGCAGCAGCACCAGAGGCACCTTGTTGTTTTTCACCGAGTTGCCAAACTCGTATTCTCCAGGCGCGCTCTCGAACTTGTAGGGGTTGATGTCCATGCAAATTCCGACCTGGAACTTGAGAGGGACATCTTGCGACAAAGAGGGGAACGGGCCGTACGTCTGGAAGCCGTCCGGAGACTCGCTCATGCCCATCGCCTCGTCTGCGGAGTACAGAAACGACTTTCGGTACGTGAACAGCACGTCTCCAGAGGGAGCGACAAAAGACACAGAGTTGTAGGTTTTGTCGTCGGCAGGCGAAAACTCGGGGTATCCGACCAAAACATGCCCGTCGATCTTCTTGGCTGTTTCCCTAGCCCACTCGATCGACTTGGACGACTGGGTCTCCTCTCGGAACGGCTTCAGATTCTCAGGCGACTCAAAGTTGTAGCCCGTAAACGACATCTCGGGGAGCATCAGAATGTCGATCTTGGGCTCCTTGTTGTCCTTCTTGGCCGTAGCATAGTACCGATCAATCAGCTCGTTGGCAACTCCCATGTTCTTGTCAACCTCGCCAATCTCGGGCTTGAGCTGCAAACAGCCAATCTGGAGATTCAGAGGCACGGTGGAGCGCGCCGTCGTCGCCATGGTGCGGGTCACGTGATTCGAGAGCTGGACGAGAGGTCGGAGGGCCCGTTTCATGGTGGTGGAGAGGAAGAAGAGTTCGCGCGATAGAGTTGTGCTTAGTAATGGTGGGGGGGTGAGGACGGTGTGGGAAAGCGGTGTCTTTGGAATGATTGAAGCGAGACGAGCACAGTGGTGTTTTCGGATTTGCAATTGGAGTCTTGGTTGGGGAGATATATGGTGCTGTTTTCGTGATGGATTGAGATAGAGTTGTGACATGCATATTTGTTATTGGCCTTTGTCGGGTGTATTACCGTATGTTTTATGGCCAATAATTAAGGTGGCAGGTCAAAAAAGAATCTGGGGTAAAAAATTGAGAAAATTGTTTTTACTGGCAGTGGAGGGTCGGAAGTGGTGTACAGTAGATTGTATTCTGACGGTCGGATTGTGTGGTTCTGTGTTGCTGGAGTTATTTGGTAGTAGTGTGGTTTCATCATAATTATTGGCCACTTGTAGGTATTTTTAGTGTTGTTAATTGGCTAATACTTGTGGATATTATTGAAATACAAGCCAAGATGAAGAATTTGCTGGGTGTTCAATTTTACGCTGTGCTGAACGCTCTCTGTACACTGGTTTACAACAGAAGTCTCTCGTTGTAGTCACATTTGATTCAGAGTACAGTAATTGTAGTGTTATCATAACTAATGGCCATCTTGAGGCTAACTTTAAGTGAAGTATTGGCCAATATAAATGTGGCTCAGTGAACACACATGCCAAGTTCAATGCTCTAATTAGTCAAGCTTGAAAACCTGGTAATGTAAGTCTGGGCATGTGTAAATGCATATTTTGAAGTCTCTGTAATTACTGCTATCTTCTACCTCACTCTATGTTGTCGTATCCTTCATAGCTAGTGCTACGATTTTATACAAGCACATGTAATTCCTGCTGAGTAGCTGTACACGATAAGCAACACAGCTAGTATCACAAATATATTATAAACCAAATTTGAGCCTATCTGTATACTGCTCAACTCTTGCTCTACTACTACTGCTGTTACTACCACCAAAAGTACACCACACATTTATTCTGACTCTGACTCTGACACTTATATATTTCTATTTTTGATGCTTATGCTGTATGCTGTTTTTTTGTTGTTTATGCGATTCTGTTGTCTTCTCTTTTTGTTATCGTCGTTTTCTGTTTTTATCGTCTTTACCATCTCCTCCAACCACCATACCACAAACCAAGCCTCTTCCTCCGTTAAACATCAACAAAAGTAGACTTCGCTCTCAGGCCAGGTCCCCACTTGAAAATGAACCACGGAACCGCGCACATACCGCTCGTAATAAATCCCAGGATCAAACACAGCTTGGCGAACGAAACGCGCTCAATGGCAGCCATGCCGATGAAAGGAAGCACTCCAGCAAAGATGGAGCGCAGAAAAGTCAGCGCCGAGACCGCAGACGCCGAGTACTCCGAGTGGATGTCGACCACGTAGTTGAGGGTGCTCTGGAAGATGGTGAAGAAGCCGATTCCGAGCAGCAGCAGCAGAACGACAGAAATGGCCCACGTCTGGTCAAAGAAAAAGTAGCACAAAAAGCAGCCGATGGGCGGGAACAGCGAGCCCGGGAGCATGATCAGCAGCCGCTTTTCGGGCTCCTTGTTGCTTCCGCCGTGCTTTTTGAGCATCCGGTTGAAGTACCAGATGGACCACACAATTCCGCCTGAAGCGCACACCAGACCGGCAATGAAGTTGAGATTGATCCACGCCGCGGTGTCGCGAGTCCACCCGTGCTCCTTGACAACCGCATTGGGCACCAGGGAGATGGCCATGTACATGAGTCCAAACATTATGGCCGCGTACATTTGCAGAGGCAGCATCACGGGCGTGAGCATAATCTGGTAGGGTCGGAGCAGGTTTTTGACGGAAAAGCCGCGCGCGTGTCCCCCGAGGTCTCTTTCGGTCACCAGGTTTCTCAGTCCTCCGGCATCGAGCGAAAAGTTGCGCACGATTTTTTGCAGAATCACAGGCGCATAAGTCTCGGGCATGAAGAGGAGGTTGGCTAAGCAGATGACAAGTTGGTAGATGCCGGCCACGAGCGACAAGTGTCTGAAGTCGCCAGTCCACTTGATCACCTGAGAGCCAAGAATAGGGCCCATGGCAGGACCTCCAGCAACAATGATGGCGTAGAGAAGCAGAACGTAGGGTCTTCGCTCGGGTTTGAACATGTCCTTGAGCGCTCCGCCGGACGAGAGAATAGGCGGAGAGCTCAGAGCGCCAGAGAGAAATCTGAGGACCATGAAGGTGGGAAACGAGGTGACGGAGACAGTCAGGAAAGTGAAGATGAGCGACACAAAGAAGGGCCAAAAGACGCCGATTTTGCGGCCAAAGGACTCAGTCATCGGCGCACAGAACATGGGTCCCAACGCAATGCCCATCATGTAGACAGTAGTGCTCAGCATAGCCACGTCCTTGGGCACTCCAAACACGCCCTCAATGTGCGAGACAGCAGGCCCATACATGGACGAGCACATTTGCGGACCGATTGCCGATAGCGCCTGAGACGCCACAACCAGATACTTTTTGTAGTTGGGCCAGTTGAACGGATATCGGGGGTCGTTCTGCACGTCCCACTGAACCACATAAGTCACGCAGTTTGAGCGTCGGCAACGTTCGCGAAAGTGCTCCTGAGAGCTGGGCGACGACGTGATGGACGTGGAGAGAATTATTCCCGCGTCTCCGGTGTAGATCGGGTCTGTTTGCGTTGCTCTGGTGGTTTTGCCGTCCACCGTAGAAGCGTCGTCAGAAAGGCGGGAGGAGATTTTTGTGGTCGACGAGTTCAGCGAAGACTCGGACGAGTACGTCGGCGAGTGCGGAGACCGCAATCTTGCCAGTTCTGGGCGTCTGGGCGGATCTATCCTCTGTCCACGTGTGCTGGTCAGCGAAGTTAGCGGCAGCGTGTTTTGCGGTTTTGTGTTCTTTCTGAAGAGATCCAGAAACCAGGAGAGAAACGATTTCTGGTCCGAATCGCCCGGCAAATCCGCTGGTGAACTCCCCGAGTCGCCATCTGCCTCCCTCGAACTGCTGGAGGTCACTTCTGACCTTTCGAGATCGGGTCCAAACAGCTCAGAAGCCGAAATGGGACGCTCCTGAGGTTCGCCAAACAGGTCAGACGACGAAATGGGGTCGTCTGGACCGCATCCGGTGGACACGTAGACGGGCTTGGAGGAGGAGGCGGAGTTCTCGGAGTCGGAGAAGGCAGACAGACCCTGGCATTCGGAGGAGACGACGGAAGACATGGTGGGTTTTTTTCTGGTCCTTGGAGAATCCGCGGCCTTTAAGTACCGCTTGGGGTCCTCTTTCCCGGACCATAAACCTCAGTGTTTGCAGTTTATGTTGTCCCAGGGAGGCTAACCAGCAGGAGGAAGTTGGTAGTGTGGGGTAGGAGAGTTGTTGGGGGGGGGGGGGGGGGTTGGCGATGAGAAAGGTGTTTTTGAAGTCCTTGGGTCGCTGGTATTTTTATTTATTTTGTTTGTGCTGTACTGTGTTCTATTGGTTGCTGATGAACCTCTTCGTGACATCATTGCTAGGTGTCGTATGTTTTTTTTTATTTTTCACACCATTAGTATATGTCGCTTGCAAAAACCAGGGCTTTATGGAGTGGAATAAACAACAGCACGGAGAAGTTGGTGACCATAAGTACAGCAGCCATAGAGCAGTAGGTGGGGTTGAGATGTTGACAAGTTGAAGTTACGTACAAGTAGACAATGAAGATATGAGACATGATAGATTCTCTTTGTGGAAAAAGTTCTTAATTAATAAATAGATCTGACACTTCTACATACACAATTCCTTTACTTGTACTTATTCATACCTAGGCATACACTTGTTGCACAAGTATGTACAGTCCACTCAACAATCGACTATGGTGAAAGCGAGATCAAAAGCCACACCTGAAACACGGCAATTACGCCATTTCCTTGCACAGACTTCCTACATACTGGTAAAGAGACAGATCCATAGATTTTTGGCTGATAAACTTGTCTCGAGAAAGCAAAGAAATGAGAAATGCTGAACTAAACCAAGAAAGAATAAAGAAAGGCCGACTCTGACTTCAAAAAACGCATCTGAACACGTCAACAAGAGCTTTTCGAAAGATCACTCCTATACTCTCTCAAATCAACTTGTACAAAATACCTTATAGCATCAGTGCATTATGCAGAATTTAGAAGCACACCAAAAGTCGCAAAAGTGTTCAGAAATGCACAAAACCTTGACAGCTGGCTCAAAATCACCCTCAAACGTTGCATTAGAAAAAACGAGCCATTTTCATCACATATTTTCCTCATTTTCAAGAGCCCCAAAATCCGCCAAGGTAAACAAAACCTTATTTCATTTAAGCTTCTGAACAAACCTCCCAACCAAAAAAACATCAAAGTCAACAAAACACAACAAAACACCCCACACACTACAAATCAAATTCAGTCTAGTTCATCATGTCATAACTTATTTGGCAAAGTGGGCAAGAGCCTCGAGAACCTCGAGCTCAATCTCGGCCTCGGCGGCAACAGCCTCGTCGGAAGACTGGGCGTTCTTCTGGGCCTCGGCAGTCAGGGACTTGATGGCCTCGGGAGAGAAGTCCTTGGCCTCGAAAGCCTCGATGGAGTTGACGGAGAGCTCCGAGTCGGGCTGGACGGTGGCAAAGCCGCCGGAGATGAAGTAAGACTTGGTCTCACCGTTGGTCTCGATAACCTCAACAACACCGGGCTTGAGCTGCTGGATGGTGGGAACGTGGTTAGCCAGAATACCGAGCTCACCAGCGGTGGAGGGGATGTTGACCTGGGTGACCTCCTTGTTGTTGTAGATGGACTGGGTTAGCAGGGAACGAGAGGCCGAAGGTCTCGAGTGAACAACGACATAAGTAATACCTAGGAAGCGAAGCGGACAACGACATGAGTCACTAGTAATTACTAGTAATAGCGACATCACTAGAAGGCAACAGAAGTCACAGAAGACATCAGAGCAACCAGTAGACAACATAGTCATCATACTTGAGGTTCCAATGGCTGCCAGTGTTCTTTGCCTTGTGTGACAGATGTGGTGTGTGACAGTAGACTGTGGCATACTGTTCAGTGACGAAGTATCACTGTCTGTAGCACAGACGAGATAGTAACATCCTGCTTGCTAGTAACTTGTGTCGTGAAGATAAGTTGCTAGCAAGAGAATGTTACTGACAGAGTGACAGACAATGGAGCAGACAGTCGGTAGAAAGACGAGTTAAGCGAATTGATTGGTGTAGTGATGGGTGATTCAGTCGATTGATTGAGTTGGTTGAGTCGATTGGTTCAGTGATTGAGTCAATTGATTGAGTTGACATGGCTATGGCAGAATGAGTAATTCAGCTCAACTGAACCAATGCAACCAAATCACTTCAATCGCTTCAACCACATCATCCACTCAATCGCTCTCCAAATCACTCAATGGATTGCCAGATTGCGGTGGTATCCTGTGATTGTGTAGTGTCATGTCGTGTGCCATGTCGTGTGCTGGTGACGTACATTCTGTAACAATTACACAAACAATTGCCTTGTGCTCAATGCCATGTCACTTGCACTCTTCCAAGCCACTCCCAAACACTCAACCACACAACACAACCACAAACCCATGATCCAGTGATCACTCAACCACCACAATCCACTCCATCAATCCACCCCAATTATCGCTACCATTGTCTCCACCATTGTCGTACCATCTCGCCACCAATCGCACACGTCACCACACAGCAATGTCGTTACACCTCCCATGTCGTTACCACACGTTTGTGTCCCATCACCATACTCACCTCGTGGGGAAGAGCCAGAGTCAGACGCAGCTTGTCGACAGGAGCGGTCTCGGCGTAACCTCGTCGGGCAATTCGCACGGCGGGTCGGGCAGCACCCCGGATGGCGGTTCGAGCAACAGAAAACATTTTTGTGTTGTTGTTAGTGCAAGGTGTCGTGTTGAGAGAGGGAGTATTTTCAACGTGGTGGTTTTGGGAGAAAAGGTTGTGTCCAATCAGGGCGTGCGGACGAGCCCTAGCCCCAGTCCCAACTCCGAAACCTTAAAAATATGAGCAAACTTTATGTGGGCGTTGGAACGTTTGGAGATTGGTGAGAATTTGGCACAAAACTGGAGAAATTAAAATGTGTGAGATGATGATGCGATAGTGATCTCCAAAGTGCGCTGATAATGGGGGTATGTTTATTTATTTTTTATCGTGTCTGGAAGTGAGGTTAATGATGAGACGAAGTTTCTGTCAGTGATATTGGACATAATAGTGTTCTATTAATGTGTGAATATGGCCAATAATTATGGTGCAAAAGTGAACAGATAATGAGTCAATCGGTGTTATTTTGACAAGAGAAAGTAATTAAAACCTGACGAATACAGGTAAATTGAAGTGTGAATCGACTTAAAAGCAATACATTCCATGTTTTGACGACATTGGATGACTTCTCTTTTCTCAACTAGAGATGGCACTCAAGTGGTTGTCAGAGATGCCAGGAATAACTCAATTGCTAATTTAACAACGGATTCCAACTATCCATACCCACATTACGGTACAGAAGTGGAGTCAGATCTTCCATCGGAGCACTTCCTCAGCACCTGCAAAAGATGCATTTAGTTGGCCTTAGTTGAAGCGTTAGTTAAGGTTTCTGAGAAATGGAAGCTGTTACAGCAGCCGCAATTGAAGTCCAAACAGTTCCAAATTTGGAAAGAGGGGTCCAAACGCCCATAAAAGTTTCCATCTAGAATCACAGCACAATTGACCACAAAAACACCCATTTCAAGACTCCCTAAATCCGACGAGGTTCGTTGAACCTTATTTCAATTAGACTATTCTCGTAGCCAGATTTTTGCGGAAATATGTTTTGTTATATCAGTGTTACCGTAGTATTATCAGGATACATATGTGTTTAGTACCAAAACGACAGCCTTCATCTCCTGATTACAACGGTGCAACCCAATTAACGATCGGCGTCTTCCCCATCGAGATACCAAATTTCGCACAAAAAAACGAGAAATCACATTTCATGCCTATTCCCACCTGTAAGACCACTATTACTCATTCCCCCTTCTACAGCTTCCGCGCAACACCCTCTAATCTCCACCGTATGAAGAACGCTGACTAACATAATAAAGTTCAGCCCTCCTAAATGGAGCATGAGGTTGTGATTATGGAGGCCCAGCAATCCAGCACCTCTGCTACGCACGCCCTCGTTTCCTCGCTTGCTCAAAAAAACGCTCTAAGACACTCCCACGCGCTCCGCGGACCCGCCGTCTTTTTTCCCTACACAAACACCCGCTTCCCGGCTCTCCATGGAAGACCAAATCCAGCTCAACACAAAACAGGTCCTTGTCGGAGCAGGTCATCTGCTGGCGTTTCTCAGCCAGCAGGGCGTGCCCATGAAGCCGCTGCCGAACCCGCCGACGCTTTTGCAGGCGCAAATGGACAAGTCTGTGGCTGGTTTCAACGCTGCCTTAGATGCCCTGAGCGTCAACGTAGACTCTGCTCTGGAGTTTCTGGAGCTCGAAAAGCGCCGTCTGGGGCTTGTGCGGGACGGCAAGAAGGCGCCCGAGCCGAAAATCGAACCTACGCCGGAAGTCAAAGCCGAAAAGGAGTTCCAGATCGATGGAATGGACGCATCGCACGCAATCGATCTGGACGGGGCCTTTGACGACTTTGGCACCAACGAGGACATCAACGCGATGCTCGGCGACGACAAGAAGGACATGATGATGGACAACGAGCTGTCAAACCTGCTGGCAGACGAAAACGGCAACGCCAACATCGGCGACGACGACATGGAGGGGCTGTTTGGCGACGGCTTTGACTTCGTCTCCTACGATCAGTGATATTTATTAGACCAAGGTCATTGTTTATGTTGTGGTGGTGGTGGTGTACTTGCTGTAGACATGGTGTTGTTGTAGTCGTACCTATTGTAGATACTATTGATTTGATGTGCTACTTGCAGTCAAAGAAGAAGTTATCTTATCAATTAGTTGTACGTTATCAACAGTCTGAACTTCTACTCGTCTTGTGGTGTATTGTAGCTAATGATATATTCATTGTAGCTACTGATGGTACAAGTACTTGTACGACCTATGGTCAAGACTCAATTATTCTGCTCGTAGAAAAAAGTACACTGGAATCACAGAAGTAGCCTAAGAGAGCGCAATGAATAACTTCAAAAGTCGTTAATCAAAGTGCTGGACTTCGGAGTTTCTGATACTTGTACATACTCTAAACAGTGCTTACTAGACATCTCTATGAACTACCGGTACGCACATATGACGTTGTTCTAGTTTGTGAAATTGTAAAGTTGTCTTTCCTAAGATGATTTTATGAGAAAAAATGGCCCATACAACCCCCTGAAGTGTTGCTCATAGAATGAAGTCCAAAGTCAACGTTTCAGAAGCCAGACTTACTGATGCTCACAGAAGATGCTGTCATAATGGAAAATGCGAGCAGAAGTATATCAGCTTAACAAGTGTTATTTTAGTTGTTAAACGTCTTTTCCTTGTACAGGTACATACTGTAGTGATGGTGGACTGTATCGGCGAGCATCTTAGGTTAAAGAACAGACAACAGTATAAAAATAGCGACAGCATCCTTGGAGCCGAGAGAACACTACCATTTGAAAGAGAATCTTCCTACGGTTCTGATGGTGAACTCCTTGAAGCAGTAACAATTCCATGTCTCATACTAGACTTGATTCTCAATGAAAACTAATCAGTAACAACCCGCGACTCATTCCGGTCAGAGATGTTAAAACTAACTAATCACATAATACAATCGTGTCTCAAGGATAACTCATCTCAAGTCTGCGTTCAATTCGGCGTATTTTTGACAAAGTTAGGGCGTCATGTATCTATCATGCTTTTACCACTATACAACACAACGCCAAAATCGACGCCGAGACGTTCCGAAAGGTATCAAAATGATCCCAGAGGCGGTTCTAATGGTGCGTTTGTTGTTAAAAGTACTACATTGGCATCATTCGAAAAGTTGCGTGTGAACATGTTTACCGCACACATGAACTAAGTGCAAACACCATCTACACTATAACCAAATCAAATAAGTTAATTGCATTGACTGTATACATGCTCTTTGAGCGAGCTATGGCTGACTTGCTTTAAAGAAGGTGCAAGTGTAAAGTCGAGTCGATAAGACAACAGCGTGAGGTGTCTTCTCAGTACTGAGTCAGAAGTCTGAATTTCAACTGTTGGGCTCAGTGAGGTCAAACTAGAGTATCTCCAGAAGAGTGTGCCAACTAAGAACTGGAAGCTCAACAGTCAACTCCAGAAGAGCATTCAGGTTGTTGAACATCACCTCAGCTTAACCACCATGACGGTCAAATTATCCGTGGAGAAGTTCTCCAGCGCAAACTCCACCAGCACTCTGCTTCCCTCAATGGGGTCCTCCAGGCCCGAAACCAAATCACAGGCCTTCTGATCGTCACACACGTCCCACAGACCGTCGCACGCCACAATCAGAAACTCGTCGTCTGGAATGATCTCCGTCTCGGTGGTATACGGGTTTCCAATGATGAACTGCTTCATGTACGTGTCTCCCAGGGCTCTCGTGACTGCCAGCATGCCGTTGACGCGATTGCTGATCATCATGCCACCGTTGTTGGTCACTCTTTTGGACTCGTGCAGATCGGTTCCCTTGTGGTCGTAGGACAATCGCAGGGCCTTGCCTGCGCGACACAAAATCAAACGCGTGTCGCCTACGTTAGCGGTGTACAGTTTGCGCTTGCACTCGGAAAGCGGGGCTCGGGGAAAGACCGGAGTGTAGTCCTTTGGAGAATGGTCTGAAGAGACAGTCACCGGTTTGCCTCTAGAGTCCTCCCATCTCAGCAAAGCAACAGCAGCCGTGCATCCGCTGTTCAAGCTCTTCTCTTCAATTGAACGGTCAATGGCCATGAACGCGAGATTCAGCAGCTCAGGCACAGTCTTACTTCGCTCCTCAATGCCCTCCTCCTCCACAACCCCCTCCTCCTCGCCCTTGAAGCCCTCAGCCTCCATAATGAGCCCTTCCACCTCGCGAACCACCACTTGCGAGCAATATTCCGCCGCCTGCTTGCCCGCATGGCCGTCAAAAACCGCAAACAGACCACAATCCGGAGTACCACAAACATTGTGAGATGCCACATGGTAGTCCTCCATGGTTCTTCTGCACCGCGAGTTTTTGTCTTCTGCAACGCCTACCGCAAAAGAAGAGAGGGGAGAATCCGTCACAGGAAGACCGTTGTTGTTGGACAACAGAGGATGCGTTTTCGGCTCATCCTTGCTGTTTCGTCGGAATAGTTTGAGCATGGCTTTTCGCAGTCACGTGAATTTTTCGCACTCAGCAGAGTCACGTGAGTAATATCGGGGTCGCAAGTCACGTGAATATCGTCCAAGTCACGTGATTTGACGTGTCGTTTCCGGCTAGTCCCTGTTGTATGTCACCAAAAGTGTGTGTGCTCTACAACGACATCTCCCCACAGAACGATATAGTATGTGGCAAAACTCAATTTGTGATAGGGTTAGGGTTTATCGGACATTGGCGACTTTTTGGGATGCCCCTACAGACTTGAGTTTGGTGGCAGTAGCGGGGAGGGAGGTGTGTATATTTGGGAAGGTCACGTGATTTGGAGTATACTGGTTTTCTTCCGGTGGATTTTGGGTGATTTTTGCGTGAGTTTGAGTGCCCTGTAGTGGAGTTAGGGGGCTCTAGTTGAATTAGTTCCTAAGGTCACGTGACTAAAAGGAGTATGGAAATTTGCTCGCCACCTGATTCAGAACCCATTGACACCTCTTAGGGCAATATCGGAGCAGTATACGAGAAGATAGGCCCCTGACTTGGGCAGGTGAAACAGGGGCTTAGTGTGAAACAGGTTTAAGTATTGGCCATTATGTGGTAGTGATTTAGTGTAGAGATTGCCAATAGTTGTGGGGAGTAGGGAAAGGGAGAAAGTGTGTATTTTTATGGGGAGGCATTTGAATGAGATGGGAGTTGATGGAATATTTTGAGAATTGTTTAATTGATGCAACGATTTACTGGTGAGTATAGTTGGTAATACTGTTGACATGATTGTTTGTTGTTGATGAGCGTCATAGTCAGATGCTATACAAGACTTAGTACGCACTGTAGGAGTACAATACGGTAGATCAGCGAACCTGAAAAACTTGTTTTATTAAACTAATTGCATCTTCAAGATGTCTCTTTCAAGTCACCTGTTTCTCGGTAATTAAACACTGTGTTGTGTAAGACAGGTTCCTGAGACATCCACAGCATGTTGCTATCGGAGGAATAATTGTATAAGGAGTTATTTAAGTGTCTTCTTGTTCACTTGTTATTGCTTTGGTGTAATTACCTGAGCTACTGTGTGAACTTGTCAATGAACTGCAAAGATACCTATGATGTTAAACTGAAGGTAGAGAGCTCCTCAGACTGCTAGAAGTGACCAGGAGTTGTTTCTTCCATGCAATATATTTGGATTTAATTTCAGAAACACGTGTTCTTCATACATTATCACAAGATACAAGTAGAGTCCTCGACGAAGAGCACAACATCACATGTTGGACAAAGCACTATTGGAAGAAAGAGAAGTTCAGAGTCCTACTTGAAAGCACTGGGAGTGTGGTTTGAAGCAATAATATAGGTTCCTACCCTACAAATTCCTCGAATTCTGATCTACACAGCATGTTTCTATTACAGCACAATATTCACTACCGAGACAACCAACAGAAGAAAAAGCTTTATAGAAGCATTAATTCAGTACAAGCAGGAAGAAACCAAACGAAGGCATAATTACGTCATCAAATCATACGGAGTTGTGCTATGTCAAAAGTTCTGTGATGAACTTCAGAACAGCAGAACCATTGATAGAGCCCCAAAGACAATAATAAAAGTACCATAAGACTCTCCACTACTCAAAAAACATCACTGTACCATAATCTCGTGCTCTTACCATACAAAATATGCTCTACTCAAGTCATATCCGTCAACAGCACTTCTCATCTACAACTTCTGATCCACACTAGCAATATCGAAAAGAACAAAATCATTGGAACCGTAACAGCGCAAGCAACAGAACCACACCAAAATCTCACAATAGTACCACACAAAATTCGACCCCACAAACACCATCCACCTCCGCACATCTCACACAACACACCACAACTTCCCTCTCAGAGCACCTACAGACAAAAGGAAAATACCCAAATACTCACAATCTCACCACCAACAAACTGACGCTATAAAAACACTTTTTTTTTCACTGGAAAATTCCCACTTTCCCCAACTACAAATAAGGTTTTGTTGCAAAACCTTATTCTGAAAACCCCAAAAACTCCCTCAAACCGCCCATTATAATCGCACGGCAAATAAACCACTGTCATCACCGTAATCCCCACAAAATTTCCTCCATTTACCTTGTTTTCTTTCGGAAATCGAAAATTTCGAAAATCCGGCCGGGTAACCCGCATACAAATCTTCTGCAGCACACACAGACCTCTCCATTACACAAACATGGCGCCCAAAAAAGCCGTCCAGACGGCCAACACGATTGTGAAAATCCTCGTTGGCGCCGGAGCTGCCAAACCCCAGCCTCCTGTTGGTCCCGTTCTCGGATCCAAGGGAGTCAAGGCCATTGATTTTTGCAAGGAGTTCAACGCCAAGACGGCGCACTACCAGGACAACATTCCCATTCCCGTGGAGCTGACGATCAAGCCCGACAGATCGTTCACCTTCGAGATCAAGTCGCCCCAGACGGCTTTTTTGCTTCTGCGAGCTGCTGGAGCGGAAAAGGGAGCCGCCAAGTATAAGCCTGGACGAGACGAGCCTGTGGGCCAACTGTCGCTCAAACACATCTACGAGCTGGCCAAGGTCAAGAAGATGGACTCGCGACACAAGGACCAGCCGCTGGAGAACATCTGCAAGTCGCTGTGCGGCACTGCGCTGTCCGTCGGCGTCGAGATCGTCAACTGATGATATGTATATAGTAATGGATAGTTGAGTGGTGGTTGTGGTGATTAGTAGGGGTTGCGGTGGTGGTTGTGGTGGTTATTAAGCGGCTGTAGTGATTGGAGTCGTTTGAAGTGTTGAATACTGTACTTTGAATGGCCTGGTCTGACAAGTATGGTCAAGTGAAAAATGTTGATCTGAGGACGTCACTGTTAGTTGTGTTGTTTTAGAGGACGGGGAAGTGAAGATGGACAGGGGAAATGTCTTCTGATTGCTCGCTTTTGTAATCTGAAGGCTTTCTGTGCAAGTATTGATAGCTGCTCTGCTTCTTGGCTCTCGACATGGATGGTTTGATCCAGGTGGATGTTGGGTTCATGTAGTTATGTGACGTGTGTCATTGTGATGGAAATCGTCTGAGTAACATTTTGGTCTGATTCTCGTCTTTGTAGCTGTTGTGGAGGAGGTTTTAGACGAGTTGCTATTCTAGTGTCTTACTGTCATATGTATTGACCAGAAATGCACGTTATTTTGCAGCTGTTATGGCCAATAATTGTGTTTTCAAAGTGTCATAGAACTGCCGGTAAAATGAAATGAGGATCCAGGACCACGAAATTATTACACCCGCTGCGCCAGACCTCTGCATAAAAGCCCATGTGACAATCTGCTAACGTCTGGGGCGTTTAATTGTTTTCAAGCACTCTGAAAAGTGTATTTGGAAAGTTTAGTTGACTTTAGTTGACAGAAGAATTCTACTGGGGGTACCATTTCAGTGTTCCAATTGTGCTACATGCGAGATAATTATACAAGCTGTTGAATAACATGAAAGTATACAACAAAAATGCAGAGATGACAACACAGTGAAGTAGTAATATTTTGAGCTAGCGCCATTTCAACATTGGTATCCAACCACCCCCAGTTGGGATAATACTTCATGTTTTCTTAAGGTTACCACACTTGCTCGCTTCCACCTCAATCGAACATTCAACATAACGGGAATATTTGTACTACACGTGGTATATTTTAAGGTACTGTTTGAATCAGAAAGAAGTGCACTTTCCAATGACACAAAAATCACGTCAAACCAACGCCCATAGCTCACAAACTAAACTACTCCAAACCTGACAAGATAAAACCGCACACAACTCAACAACCAAGCATCCTACAATAAATCAAACAACACCACTGTATTCCCCGGAACCGCAGCTCTCTAACCGTACCACTTACTCACAAACTCCCAAAAAACCTCTCTTTCGATCCACCCTCTCGTATCCTCAGAACCGTCCCCATAACACCCCCAGAAATGCTCCGATTGCACTCAAATTTATTCTGTGTACAATAACCGCCACTATCTACCCAGAAATACCACCCACCCGTCTTTTCATTTTTCTACCACGACTTCTCCATCATCTCCAAACCCGCAATCTCACGTCTGTCATGCAGCCCAACTGAAAATATCTTCACCTCCATCACCACACACTACTCTTCAAAATGGCCCGAAAACAGACTGGAAAAGGCCGTCGCATGGAGACGAAGCACCGCGAGACCGCCGCGGGCTCCTCTTTCCCCGCGAAAATGGCCATGTGGGATTTTGAGCACTGCGACCCCAAGCGGTGTTCCGGCAAGAAGTTGCACAGACTGGGTCTTATAAAGTCGCTGCGGGTCGGGCAAAAGTTCTCGGGCGTCGTCGTCTCGCCCAACGGCAAGCACGTGATCTGTCCTGACGACAGGCTGATTGTGGAGGAGCACGGAGCGGCTGTAGTCGAGTGTTCTTGGGCGAGACTAGATGAAGTTCCTTTCAACAAAATCGGCGGACCTCACGAACGGCTTTTACCCTACCTTGTTGCTGCGAACCCCGTCAACTACGGGCGTCCCTGGAAACTCAACTGCGTGGAAGCGCTTGCTGCCTGTTTTGCAATCACGGGACATTTAGACTGGGCTGAAGAAGTGCTTTCCCACTTTTCCTGGGGCCAGGCTTTTCTGCAGATCAACGAGGAGCTGCTGGAGGTGTACGCGGAGTGCACGGACGCAGACTCTATCAACGAGGCGCAGAAAATGTGGCTGGACGAGATCGAAGCAGAGCATGCTCGACGGCAGGAGGAAAAGGCTGCGGGATGGAAACACGGAGAGGACAGAGACCATGGACGAGCTGGAGAGCTGCCTCCTAGCGATGATGAGGATGAGTTTGACGAGGGAGAGGTTGACTTTCACAGACAAACTGACCATCGAGAAGTCGACGTCTTTGGCAACACTATTGTTAAGAGCAAGAAGACGAAAACAGACGCTCTTGGAAACACTATTACAGACGATGAAGAGGAGGAGGAAGATGACGAAGAAGAGTACGACTCGCTGGGTAATCTGATCGAGAAACCCAGAGTAGATGCTCTAGGCAACACTATCGAGAGTAAACAGCCGAGATACGACTCGCTCGGAAACACTATCGAAAGTGAAGACGAGGACGACGAAGAAGAAGACGAGGTGGACGCACTCGGGAACACCATCAAAAAGGTGCTGTAGTATTTAATGCATGGATTTAGACGGAGTTGTGGACTTGTAGAATGTAGTTCTGATGGTAGAGACGAGAAGTGCGTAAATCAGTTCAGGAGCGCCGAAAATGCATATCAGACTCGCTTTTAGATGTATTCTGTTCTTCAGTGGGCTAGTGTAGTCCGTAGCTCTACTTACTTAGGGTTTTGTTGAGAAAAAAAGTCACCTGGGGGTGAAAAAGTGCACTTTCAGAAGTGCTGGAGATATGGGGATAATACCGATAGAGATCTGGTGAAGTGGCGAGTATGATGGTATAGTAAAATCATATACGTGCCTACTTTGTTGTGTCTCTGGACACCCATTTATCTTGATGTACGTAATAAGGTTTGTTGATGATTACTTGACATTCGAGTTCCGAATCAAGGCACAGAACTGTCGTCCAACTCCTTCAAAACTTCTAGCAGACACACAACAACCCATTGGTGTAATAATAATATGTAAGTAAGCTGAATAGATAATTCGTAAAGGCTCAGCTAAACTTCTGCTGTTTCTGGCCCATTTCCGTGTATGACCTTGTCTTGAAGAAGTGCATCGTTAGACGCTGACTGAAAACTAACCGACACCCTAGGGGTTGCTCATAATACTTTATGACGACAAGTAGTCATTTCTAAAGACTTTACATGTTCTCAGCTATGTCTGGAAGAGGCACTATAGTCTACTCTCTATGAATGGAGATGAAGAATTCTACAAAACTTCAGAGTGCTTCACTCGGCCTTTGGAGTTATTGATACATTTCGACTCTCCTAAAGGGTCCGTTAACTCCCTCATTTAGTTTATTTTCTACAGCTCTTCAGAGTGTACAGTAATTACTGACAGCAGTCGTTCATAAGCTGCTATAACCACCAAGTGACTCAAATGAAACTTCTGGACATAACCATGCCAGAAAAACGTACAAGTACACAAAACAGTTATCGATGCCACGTTATATTTCTACTTGATGTTGGACTGCATTCCTTACGGAGATTTTTTTATTTTTATTCTCTTACAGCAAATTGTATCTGTAAGGGACGGTCCGGTGTGACTTCATCTGTAAAAATGTACAACTTACGATACAAGAACTATTATTCGTGTATAGCAACTAAACATTGAAAAGAACACTCAAATGAACTCACCAGCAGCTCACTCGAATTATAGATAATGACAATTACCACCAGTACAACATCAGAAGTTTTATTCGTAAATAGAATCTAAACATAGAAAGAAGAATAAATCTTGGCTCACCAGGAACGTCGTCTCTGGTTCGTCTACTTTTAGAGCGTTGCTCTGTCTAAAAGCCAAACTTGCTCTTGAGAATACCCTTGAACATGTCATTCTGGGCCTCCTTGATACTCTCATTCACCGAGTTGAGATAACTATGGCCCTGCTCTTCCAGGTTATCCCACGCACCCTGAATTCCACCATTGTTCCTTCTCCTGATTCCATCATCGTCGTAGTACTCCTCCTCATCGTTTCCAGTGTAGTACTCGTCATACCGTCTTCGATGGTCCACCCTCTCCTGGTGCTTTCGTCTCTCGAGATCTCGCTGCCGTCTCTGCTCTTCTCGCACTCTCTCCTCCTCCTGGATCATAGCCTTGCTCTTGGGTCTTCTAGCACCTCCAATGAGCTTGTCAATGTCCTCTTTAGTAGTGTAGACGCTTCCTCTGACCCACTGCAGCGTCGAAACCACAGGTCGAGGAGGACACACCTTGAGAGGGTCGTAGAGGAGATCGCCGGGGATGTCTTCAAACTTGACGCCTTTGCCAAAGACGGAAATGAGTCCTGCTTCGTGACGGTCGATCTGGATGATAATATCGCCGGTCAGAGAAAAAACAGAGTTGACTCCCGTCCTGGGATCGACTCTGTAGGGCAGTTTCTTGACTGTGATTTCCCGCAGAGAAGGCAGCGCAAGCACAACAAGCTCAGACATGTCTGTAATGCACACCAGGGCCATGGAGTCGCCCTCTCGCAGGAAACAAATACTGCCGCCGAGAATCGAGTACGGGAACTTTTTGTGCGTCATTTTCGAGGCTGAAGGGCGAATCACCCGCACATCATGCACACTCGTAACAACGACAGTGCCTGGAATAAGCAGGTCTTGGCCGAGTTTCGACATGATATGTGGGAAAGCCAGAGCTGCAGATCCCCTTTCCGCGTCAATCGCGTTAATGGAAATCACGGGATCGTCCGAAATGCGCATCTTGTTGACAAACTCGACCTTGTATCCGCCTCGTCCGTTGGGAACAAAACGGTAAGTAATTAGTTCGCCGTTGGACAGGCCGGCAAACAAAACAATCGAGCTGAATTCATCGTCGTCAATGACACAAATGGAAAACTCGAAGCGGGTCACGTGAGCAGACCCCTGGCCCGAATTTCGCGAGCGGAAAACGCCGCCTGAGCCTGAAGAAACGGGCTCGTCAAAAATGACTGCTGGGCCTCTTCGGTCGACAATAACCACTTTGCCGTTTTCGTAGCCGATCGCCACAAAACCGACATTGGAGTGTTCTAAAGCCGTGATTCCGCCGTAGTTCATGTTAATCAGGGAAATCGGCATGAAGCCTTCCTTCAGGCCAGGCGTGAATCTGTGCTTGATGTCGATGACTTTCTCCTTGGACTCGGAAATCGACAAGTCCTTCATCCTGTCGATTCCTCCAGAAGCAGCCTTATTCACGTCAAACTTGTACAGAATGACATGTCCTGAAGCTACAGCCACAGCCAACTCCGCATTTTGACCCGCAAAAGACACTTTTTGCACGGGAATGCCCTCCTTCAGCTTGAGAGCGTCGCGAGTGTCGACTTCCAGCACTTTAGACTCCTGCAGCTCGCCCCGAGACGCGTCCCAAATGCGCACAAAACCGTTCACGTGACCCGTGGAAAGCGCGTTTCGCGTCTGAAAACGCCGCAAATGTCGCTGAGCAGGCGCGCCTCCGACCAAATAAGGCACGTGACCCTTAACAGACGCCATCATGCCCACCCACTGGTTTCGGGGCACCGCAGCGAGGTTCAAACAGCTCACGTGAGGATGCACCCAGCCTATAGAAGGAGGCATGACCGAGGCTGTGTGGATAGGCACTCCTTCGGGCAGTTTGATCGAGTAGATCTCGCCAATGTCAAGCAGAACAACCACAATGCCGGGATCGTGGAAACGGTTGTAAAACGGCGAAGCTGCGCCTAGAGGAAAGAAATCGGTGACCTCTGCTCCTTCGGTGATAGGGAACATTCTAGTACGTTTAGGAGTACCATAATGCGCTCCCATGGCCGCGTACGACGTCACAGCAACTGTAGGAGTGGCTCCAAAGTCGAGATACGTCAATCCGCGAATAGGACCGTTGTCGATATCCCCTCCAGCGACGAGAACAGACGTGTTTTCCGGATTTTTGTCGCAAATCCAGGCCAAACCGGCAATAGGAAGACGCTGTCCGCCCGGAGGAGTTCTCGAACGCTTCGGTTCGTTCACATTGGCCTCGGTGACGGTTCTGGCTTGAAGGAGATTGCCTTCAGTAGCGTCCCAGAAGACAATGGAGCCGTCCACGTGCCAGGAAATCACGTGATGACCGTTGGGGTGCCACGTGGCGCCTAAACAAGGCGGGCTTCTGTTTTGCGTCTGCATCGCCGGATTGGTGTCTCCGCCTGGAGCTCCCGCAGGAAGATCGTACTTGAAGTGTCGAATGATGTTGTTTTCGACGAGCGAAAAGAGGACGACGATCTCCTTGTACGCGACGAGAAGGACGGAGTACTCTCTGGGGGAGAGCTCGATGGAGATCACGTGACTGAGACGGGCTGTGGGAAGCACGGCTTTCTGGAGATTTCCAATTCTGAACGGCGACATGCAGCCTCTGTCGGCGTCAAAAGTGACAATCTGGCCGGATTCAAGACCAATGAAGACCCAGTCCAGCGTGGGGTCCGTGCAGATGCACGAAATGTTGCCGTTGACGTGGGAGGAGTAGAGGGTGGTTCTGTTTTCCAACGAGACAATGTGGAGAATACCCGCTCCGTCAACAGCAACAATGTACTTGCCTGCGACAAAGGAAAGAAAGTCGACGGAAGAACGGTTGGAGGGGAGCTGGATGATGACTTCGACGTTGACCTGGCCGAAAATGTGAATAGCGCCGGAGGAGGTTCCGATCGCGAGGAGAGATTGCACTTGGTCGAAAGCAACGCGGGTGACGGAGCCTTGGATACCGTAGCGAGCGAGCTGGGTTAGTAACGGGAACGAAGGCCGAAGGTCTGAGTGGACAACAACATATGAACGAGAGGCCGTAGGTCTCGAGTGGTTGTGAAGGAGACTGTCTAGACACTAGTAGACAACAGAAGACTTCTCAGCAAACAACAGACTGATACTAGTTGAGTAGATAGTCTGCTTGTCTAGCAGTCTCAAGTGGTTGTGAAGTGTAGACGTGACTCTAGAACATAGACACTAGTAGACAACATCAGAGAATTAGTTGACAATAACAGTCTGATCCTAGTTGAGTAGACTGCTGTCATAGATAGGTCTCGAGTGGTTGTGAAGGAGAAGAGATAGACTAGTAGACACCAGTAGACAACAGCAGTACTTCTCAGTAGACAACAGACTGTACTAGTTGAAGAAGTACTCTCTAGACACCAAGAGACAACAGTAGTACTTCTCAGTAAACAGACTGTTGCTAGTTGAGGTAGACAGTCTGCTTGTCTAGCAGTCTCGAGTGGTTGTGAAGTGTAGACAACAGCAGTACTTCTCACTAGACAACAGAGGACTGTCTGAATGTCTAGTAGTCTCGAGTGGTTGAGACAGACTATCCACACTGGTAGACAACATCAAAGACTAGTTGACAACAGAAACAGAATATGTCTAGAGACTGTTTGGTTGTCTAACAGTGACAGTAGTCAGTGCTGTCTCTAGAGGCCGTAGGTCTCGAGTGGTTGTCCCTAGACACTAGACTCTGGTAGACAAGACTCAAGGGGACAACAGACAGTTACTAGAAGGTACATGTCTGAATGTCGTCATAGAGATAGGTCTCGAGTTGATGAGGAGACACTACCTCTAGACAGACAACAGTAGTACTTCGTCTAGAGACAGCCTGTTGTCTAGTAGTGATGCCTCAAGTGTGGTTGTGGAGTTAGAGACAGTCTGGTGGAATGAGATGGATCTGAGTGGGCTCGAGAGAGTAGATGTAGTCTAGATACCAACCAAAGATGGTAGCTAGTGTCTAGAGGCAGTCTGGTCTCAGTTGACTCTTGTCAAGTAGACTCTGTCTGATGGCTTTAGACACAGTTGTAGTCTTCAGTAGCCTCAGCAGTCCAAACAAACACTGCTATCATGTCTGTTGTATAGGCATAGTAAAAGATCCACGTGGCTGATAGAGTATCACTGTCTGCAGACTTCTGTATGATTCACTGTCTAGAGACTGTAGACACCAGGTCTCAGACTGTCTCAGAGTTTGTCAGTGACAAGAGACAATGTCAGAACAAATCATCCTCAGTCTCGTTGATCTGTCTAGAGTCTGGAGAAGCTCAAAAGTGTCGTGTCTCGACAGTACCGCCTAGCAGAAATTGTCTAGAAAACAATCTCTGAAGATAGATCTGTCTGATCTCTTCAGGACAATCACTGACCGAGCCAAAGCAGGAACAGATCTGCTAGTCGATCTACAGAACAGATCGAGACAGCTGAACTGACAGAACATCTGCTGGTAGACTGACGAGAACTCAACCGCTTTAAACTGCCTAGAGACCAGACAAGCAGAACTGACTGAAACAGACCGAGATCAGAACTGCAAAGACTCTAGAGTGGATCGTTCTGATAGTTGACTGTAGACTCTAGACCAAGAACCAGACCTCCTGAGCTGTCAACAGGCTCTAGACAGCTTCTGACAGAGACAGAGAGTGTAGACATCTAGACCACCTGACAGTGTAGCTGTAACCACTCTAGACTGTCTGTAGACAGAGGAGATCTGTTGACAGTAGACCACACCACTCAATCCAAAACTATCAATGGTGACAGATGACTGAGACTGACCTCATAGTCACTGACAGTACTCAGTCTAGTCACTCGAGACAGCAAGACTGACTTCATAGATCAGTGGCAACTGAAGACTGTAGAAACTGCCAAAGAGCCAAACACTCAACAATATCAGACAGTGTAAGAGATAGACAGTAGACTCTGTAGACAACTCTGAGAGTAGACCTGTTGAAATAAGACTGAGTAACTGTAGACATCATACTCTAACAGAATAGACGTCAGATAGAGTGAGCTCTTGACATCTGTAGTCAATCTGACAGGCCATAAACAGGGCACTGTAAACCAACCACTCTAATCTACTCAGTCAGATTGTCTTAAACTTCAACACTCCACACTTCAAACATCACAACACAACACAACACAACATCACAACCATGTCGTAACAAATGACACAAACAAGTAACACAAACAACACAAACGCCACAAACACAATACTCACATCGTCGAAATTAAAGACGCGCTCGTTCAGAGCACCGGACAAATCGCGGTTGCCGATGCTCCTGAGTCGTCCGATAAGAGCAGACATGGTGATGGTGGAGAGTGAAAGACATGTGGGATATTACAAGGTGCAGGTAACGCAGGCAACTCTATTTAGTGCGACGAGGGGTAGGGTTAGGACAATAGAAAAGGTATATAAATGATCGCAGACGAGCGGTGAACAAGACTGCCTACTCAGTTTTTCTACACCTCTTCTCCTTCCCATTCTAACCACTACCACCATACGGACACTTGTACAAGATGCACAACAAAACCTTGTTTCAAACTCTATTTTCGGCCTGCTGTTTAGACCGAAAAACTTCGGAGGTAGTGGCAAGTAGCCAATGGAGAGAGAGGCGTGGGTCTGAGGTGGGTCACGTGACCGGAAATGTGTGTGCAGTATTATTTCTCGACTGAATTTATTTTTTGGTTTACTTTGGCCTTGTTCATAATTATTGGCCTGGTATTGCTACTGCTACTGTGTAGATATGGCCAATATCTATGACCAGTAACTGACTGAAATTTCAAATCAAAATTCGTTAGGTCCCAGAAACTGCAGATTTCGCTCAATCAACTTCAGAGTGGAGCAGTATAAAGAGCTGGCCTCGGACAACACAGAGAAGGTCGTTTGTTGCACTCTGCGTGATTTTTCAAGTATTTGGGGTGACGTCATAACAGGATATGCATGCCTATCGTATGCTGTTACGTGGGGAAGAGCTGGAATAGGGTCGTATAGGATGTCAAAAGAGAGAGATTTTTGTCCTGGGTACGGTGGTCTGAGTGGTTTTGTGTTCGGATGGTTTTTGGGGGAGTAATCAGATTTTGGAGTAATTGTCGTGGTACGATGAGCAGTCAACTAGTCTTGTTCTGTTGAGCGGTGGTTGTGTTTGTTTGGTGTTTTCCTGGTTCCAATTATGCATTTTGTCAGTGTTATATGTATTCATTTTGACAGTGTTATATGTATTGGCCATTGCATAGCTTAATATGTATGTTTTAATGGCCAATACTTTTGGGAAATAAGCACACCAAATAAGGCAGACTAAAATACTTCTGGCACTTCAGAAATGTGTAGCCATGGTATTTCCGTCTTACAGAAGCGATTGAAGCAACAATATCAGTATTATCTCATACAAAAATGTCACTTTTTGAGCTCCTCAGCGCAACACAACTGTAGACCGACAACAAGAGTTCCGGAGTGGCAAATGAGTTATTTTATAAACATACTTGAACAATCCTTATATACAACCCGATTCACACTTCTGTTCATTTTCTAGCTTCATTTGCCACTTTACAAGGTACTTTCCCCGTATAGCTATATGTTATAACTATTGGCCATAACGCCTCACTATTTAAGTTACTTTTAGGCCAATACATATGGACCGACTACCTTATCACAGCTATTGGCCAGAGTTACATAATAACGGTTAACAGAATTGGCCAATAGTTGTGACCATAATAAAAGCTCGATCAAAAAACAGAAGCAACGGAAACGTTCGTTCAAGTTCACGACTTTAGAATACACCTCAATGGCATCATTTTTGACTAGACAGTACTCTTCCATATACAGCAACTATTCAGCAATGAACGTCATCGTATATCAGGACTGATGATCTCACTCACATCATAACAATCATACATTTGATTGAGTTCATGAAGGCATCAAGCTCATGAACTAATTTCCAAGTCGCTTACCTGTATCTTCAAACAGCTCAATCAATTCAACAATCATGTCAAGTCTTTAACGTACTTCAATAAAACAGCATATCAGCCAAAGACAAGACAACCGAAGACTATTAAAACAATTATAAAATAATCTAACAACAACATCGACCTTCAATCTACATCTACCAAACCAATCTCAAACAAAACTGCAGACCAACTACTTTGTACTCATTCAAACAATTCATAACTACCACTCTAAAAAACCGTACTCAGCCCGTAGACAAACAGCACCACAAAGAAATCGCTCTTGGCCAAATTGAACGTCTTGTACAGTCGCGAGCCGCTCTCAATGTACCCTCTGTACGGCTGAGGCACAAAAGACGCAATTTGAAGCAGCATGGAATCCGGAGGAAGACGTCCCTTGTCCTGGACCAAACGAGCTGTCTGAAGCACCAGCTGCACGGAAATGAACAAAATGAGCGGCTTCACGTGATGCAGCGGCTCAAAGTAAGCTTCCAGAAAGTTCCACTTGTGGCCAAAGGTAGCCACAGTGTAGATGCCAATAAGAACGGCCGTCAGGGTATGGAGAATGGTCCAGACGAGGTTTTTTCGGGCAGAGGGCACGGGTTGCTGGGGCGAACCCATACCCTGCTGCCCTAATCCAGCTCCTCCGGCTCCAGCCAGACCCGCAAACGGGTTACCTTGACCCTCGCCGCCCTCGCCCATCATCATCGACATGAGCTTGGAGAGATCGGGTTCCTCGCCCTGACCCATACCCTGGCCCGTACCCTCCATACCCTGACCCAGCATCTGCTGCAGCATCTGGGCGAAAGGGTCGTCCTGGGAGGCCGCAATCGAGCCAAACGGGTCCTCCCTGTTTCGAATTGAAGGGAGGTGGTGGTCCCGAGAATGATCATGTGATAGATCACGTGACGGAACAGAAATATCAACATCTGGAGGGTCCTCTGAGCTCACAGTCGTAGGAGCAGTGGTCGAAGCTGACTTTGCAGTCTTGACTGAATCTGTCTTGACTGAATCTGTCTTGACTGAGTCAGCTGAGTAAGCAGAAGCCGCGGCGGTGGCTTCGTCAGCAAACGCCTTTGCTTCGTCAGCAGCCGTCTTTGTGTTTGTGTTTGTGTCTGCATCGTCAAAACCAGCAGGTCGCACGGTGCCTGTGATTTTGGCCATTCGCTCGGCGGCTTTTTGCTTGATTCTCGCCTGGCGCTTCTCGCGCGCCAGCTGAGCAGCGCTCTTTTCACTGTCTGCCATTATCGTTTTTTTTGCGCGAGTTGAGAGTGTTGTGGTGGAGAAGAGATGTCGTGATGTTGCCAGTAAGGTTTCATGTAAAGCCAAAGTAGAGTTACAGTATGCCATAATTTGGGGGTTTGGAAAAGGGAGATTTTTGTTGAACAAGATGGGTATTTTGTGCTAATTTTGAAGTCTTAGAAGCACGTAGAGCAGTTTAAAACATTCTCTGAGCTACTCGGATGAGATTTGACAAAGTTGCGCTTTTTGAGGTTTTGGGGTTTTGCGAGCGATTGAATAGAGATGGAGACTAGTGAGTAGTGTTGCTGGATTCAGGGGAGCGAGGGGGGTCTAATGGTAGTCTTCGATTTTATATAGGATCAATGTTTCTGTATCTAGGTGTGGTTACGTGACGTTGGTAGTCTGACTTGTTGTGAATCGTTGGGGAGTCTTGGAGGTTAGTGTTGTGTATCATTGTGATTCTTAGAATGCGAGTATTCTAATTGTTGTCTTTGTTTCCATTTGGAGTAAACAGTGCACTTCTCAGAAGCTATGTCTGTTAACACAGGACTCGGCTCAACTTCATTGTTAAAGGTCATGTGACCTTGTGATTAGTATAGTTAGAATCTTCTTGTTATTGTGAGTTGATTTGAGCTTTCGTTCAACATTTGTAGCTCTATTGTTGTTTCCAGAGTGGATAGTATTTGTGCTATATCTTCCGTCCATCCATATATATTGGCCAGTATTATACACATCTTAAGGTTGTATATGGTCAATACATGTGGTAGGAACATTTTCAAAATGTGTCATCATAAAACTCGAACCAGTAACCTAACAAACAAACAAACAATATCATTGGACTCCTCACGTGATTCTTATTCCAACCATATGTTCTGTTTTCCATTTTATGCACTTTTGGCGCTTTGCTGTTGTGTCGTCAAAATTGACGGCATGTATCCCTTGGACTGGACTTGATTGAAATGTTATGAAGAGATGACTGAAAAAAAACAAAAAACGTTTCAAGCACTTGAAAACGACAGAAACAACAGAAACACGACAAAGTTTTTCTGGTTTGGCTTCTCTGTCTTGATTCTCTTTCTGTTCCTCGCTTCTTGGAAGCTCTTTCAAGTTCTACTGTACTGTATAATACAAACTACAACACGATCCACATTCAAACAGTTAGTATCATATATATAAAGGGGTCGCGTTTGTCGTTTGACAATAGACCTTTGAAGTCTCAACCATTCATTTGTCATGTCTCTTGAACATAACAAAACACATGATTATTAGTAGAACCACATAGTTAATTCCAACGACAGAAGAATCACTCCTGAAAAGAAATACAACACCATTGAGTCCACAAAGATCCAATGTAACATTCCTAAACCTTTGTGTCACTTCAAATAGCTCACAAGTTGCGATAAAGCCATCCACCAAAAGTTATCCAAAACACTCGAGACCGGTATCTCTATGTTCCTCTCGCTTCCACAAGTCCATTGGTATGCTTCAGATCGCCATAGCTCCACTCAACCGAAAATTCTGACACGACCAAACTTTCGCTGCGCTCAAGTTTGTTAGTCCCACATCATCTGCAGATCCTCCTCGCTCTCCTCCTCCTCCTTATCCTTCTCGTCAATCACCTGGTCAAACTGCTGAGTGGTCGGATAGCCTACCAACTGGCTCATAAGCTGGTATCTCTTCCGCGCAAAAGCTCCGCCGGCAGAAACGTCTTTTTCCTTGTACTGGGCTGTGATCACGTGAGCAGCAAGATGGTCCCACGTCTGCAGCGTGATGACGAGCCGTCCTCTTTTTGTCAGAGCCTCGTAGTCGCTTTTGTCGTCCATTTCGAGTGTAGAAAGATGTATGGTGGTGAGTAGGAGATTAGAGTTAGTTGGTTTGGTTTAGTGGGAAGTTAGTTGTAACTTAGTTGTAACTTCGTTGGAAAAAGGGTGAACTTGGAAGATGGAGTTTGTGTCCGATTGAGCCAAAAAGTGGAAGGATTATTATTAGGCGTCTTGTCGTACAGTTGAAATACGGATAGGGGTTATATCGACAAAGTCAGCAAGTGTCGTAGTGTTGCTGCTGAGAGTGGTCAGAGTTGATTCGGTTGGGCGATATGCGATTAATGTATATCATTGTGGAGCTCTTGATAGGGGGAATATAGTGGTAGTTTCCTTTTGTTTGTTGCAGTATTACCGACTGAGATATAGACACCATGTACCTCTCTGAGATACAGCCAAAAGTGAGCTGAGAACAACTGCTGAGAACAATGCTGAGTTGAATCGACTGATGCGGCTTATCTTGGGACGTATTGAAGTTGCTTAAAGCTGTATTCCATGTTATAGAGACTGCGCCCCTCACAAGACAGAGGTATGTTGCTGTAGTATTATTACACTGTCTAACATCCAGATGAGTAAAGATACAAGGCTCTGGAGTTGATAAACAGGTAATTTGGAGTCTTAATATTCACACTCCAGCTTCACCAGCTTATCCCATTACTATTAGTCAAACAAAACTTCAAAAAAGAAGCGTGAAAATATGGGAGAGTATAGAACTCGAACGAGACTTCGTATCAGCTGGCAGAGACTACCAAAATGATGTTCATACTTCTCTCTACTTTATGATACTACCCATTGATTTCTCAGATTTCTCAAATGTGCAATATGATCACACCTCTAACCTCAGTCCTCTCTCGCTACCCATTTCACGAAGCAGTAATGCTAGAACAATAGAATTACCACCTGTCGACGACAAATCTCTAGCACTTTCCACAGATATGTTTTTCAGCTCTATCGATCAAAAGTGTCACTCTCAATACCTTCTGGTTGAGGCATGCCGTAAGTAACACAAGGCGAAGAGTGGAATACATAATTACGTATCATTACTATACAATCAATCACAGAAGAGCTAGATCTGTTAAAATATTCGTTCCATATGTGTATCACGTGACCTTTACAACGTATACAAATGTTTTTAACCCATCATCGTAGTTCAAGGAGATACCAGCAGCTATCCAACCATGAGACAGAGTAAAGATGCAATATCAAAACACATTAATTGACTATTAAACAGATTCATATAGCTACAGGCACAACTTTTCCGCAGTGTTTTTTTATATATATAATTTTTTTATAATTTTCCACATTCCTTATCCAACGTAAATTCCACCAGAAGTATAAGCCAATTTACCACACAAATCCCACCAACAGATGGCCAGTAATTTCTCCTACTCAAAATAATTCCAAAAAAATCTCAGAAAATCACAAAAATCTACAAATCCACAAATCCACATACCCATCCATACATCCAAAATATCCCCCTCCCTTATCACCTCACTTCGGCCTTCTCCCCCAAACCTCCATCCTCCCACTCCCATCTCCCAAACTCTAAATAACATTTGGCCAATCACGGATTTCTAAAAGGCCAAATATCTCGTCCGCACTCATCACACCCCATCCACACCATGCTTGCGCGAAACGTCTTCCGACGGGCCTTTTCCGTCTCGGCCCGGCCCGCCAAGGCCATCATCTCCTACAACGGCAACACCATCGAGATCCCCGAGGAGTACACCAAGCAGGCCCCCAACCGGGACTCCACCTGGGCTCCCGCTCAGGCCTCCAAGACCGAGATCTTCAAGAACAACATGGTGCGGTTCGAGCAGAAGGACCTCAGCAAGCAGCCCATGCCGTACGCCGGTATCGAGCTCATTGCCCAGCAGCCCGTGCGGTTTGTCAAGGGCGACACCGCTGTGTGTGACGGCGCCAACCACAACGGGCCTGGAGCTCAGGGCCATCCCAAGATTTTTATCAATGTGGATGCCCCGGGTTCGCACGCGTGCCAGTACTGTGAGTGAGCCTGAGCGTAGCGAAGGCGAACGAGTCATGAACAAAGTGAATGACTCGCAGGACCACGAGCAAAGCGAGTGGTCTGTATGGTGCCAGAGGAACGATGACACCATTGACATAGGCCAGAGGATGGCACTATGGTGACAGCAGAGGTGCTGAGGACATAGCATGACTATGGTGATAACAGTGTTGAGGACTTAGTGCAGAGACTATGGTGAAGACAGTCAATGAGGTAGACGATGTGACAGAAGTGAAGCACTGTAGAAACAGAGAGGACACTCTGATGACAGGCAAGACAGCTCAAGACGCTGTGCCATGGTCTGAGACTATGGTAGGGTGTCAGATGGGTTGTGAGACTGTGTTAGCAAGACAGTGGATGGCAGAAGTGATACCAAAAGTGCAGAGCAACAGTGACATCAGTCTGGATGACAGCAGAACAGTCTGGTGTCTCAGACTAGGTCAAACTAGGTCAGGCTCAGACAGGTGATTATGTGGCCTGAGTGTCTGACAGTGTCTGACAGTGGCAATGTTGTGGTTGAGACACTGAGCAACTAGAACGTCTTTGTGACTCTTGAGCTTCTCAGAGAGCATCTGGAGAGCTCTTCGTGACTTCAGCGTCTCTGAAGCATTCAGAGCGACTCCAGAACGTCTCTGTGAACTCTACTCAGTCAGTGTTCTCATAGTGCATTTCTGGTACTGTGAGAAATGATACTGCGAGAGTTCTGTGTTCTGAGTTCTGAGTTCTGAGAGTTCTGGCTGCTTAAATACTCACTGGTTGTTTCTGTGTCACTTGTTGCTTGCTGCTGCTTTTGTGTCACTTCTGTGTTGTGTTGTCAGTTGCTGCTGTCTAGTCGTTAAGAAGAAGAGTCCTTTCTACTTGGTTTCACTTGACTTCACTTCCCTACCCAACTCTGACATTGGGAGTGTGGTGGTACGTGTCAGAAAAGACGTACTGAGGAAGATACTTTTGAGCACGTGATTGGATTGAATGGATTATATTACGCGATTCAGCTGAGTCACGTGATCAAAACAATGTCCTCTTTTTACGAGACTTCCTCATGTCAAAACAATTAGATTGGGGATTCAATCATTTTGTTTCGACTGTCTAAGTCAAGTGATTGTCACCTCAGTCATATGGTCTAGCACAATTCCTCATTCACATGATTGACATCTTTTGACATACTAACACAGGCGGCACCAGATACGAGAAGGAGCACTAGAGCATTATATATTAAGACACATTTGCACATAGAGTTGTTGTAGCGTGGTTGTATTTAGGCACGTGATGCTGTAGTAAGTCACGAGATGATGTAGTACTTGTAAGCCACATGTGTTGTAAATCATATGATGTTGTATCTATCGAACTTGTCTTATGAGTCGTGAAGACTAAGAGCTGAAATGTTTGGGAGATTAATGGAGTGCCTGGGGAGTTGAAAAACGTGTTCATTCAGGTCCTGTGATTATTTTGGTTCTTGTTTGGTTCGTTTTGTGCTGTGTCTTTGTCTTGAAATGTTTCTGTTTTCTTGCTTAGTGACTACCATAACTATTGACCAGAGATGTACGCAATTTTAGATTTGGAACGGCCAATATTTGTGACTAAATGATGTACTTTATGGTGCACTGGGAACACTCCAAAGTAAAGAGGAAGTCTCGGGGAGTTGAAAAGCAGTTCTTAATTTGTTCGATTAGAATTCCTATGTACTTTTCATCCACATAATTATGTTATATCGTTACTAGGTCTCTTCTTCTTGAAACTGTTTATGTAGCAGCTGTTGCGTCATACGCCAACCCAGTTAAGTCAATGAGCATTTGAGATGTATTATATGACTTTCTTAACCACATTTAATGACTTCAAGTACCAATAAAATCTCTCTGTAGCTCCCATCAACCCATTCTTGTATCATCCTAATTCCATCACTTTAGTCAACTAAACATCAACAAACCTTAACATCGTTCACCCAATTCATCCTTCTCCAGCACAAAATATTGCTAGACAGAAGCACATTATTTTACTATCAAAATACTCCTCCACTCATCCCCTTCCAGATGACACTTCTCCTCTACCTGCACCATAACTGGAACCCACAAAAGGCACCCCTAGGTAACTATTTCCCCAACTAAACCTCAACTAAACTATTTTCAAAAAAAGCCAAACCAACTCACCACCAAGACAAACCAAGCCAGTAACACATCCGACCACCTTTAACAAAACCTCCACAGCAACAAACGACATTTTCGCAAAAACAAAATCCACCTCCAAGGTCCCCATCTTAATTTAATAATCATCTTATATCCACGAATATCCACGCCACACACAAACGGATCACGTGACGAAAATCCCCGTGGCCATTTTCCTGTGTACTCGAAAAACCACGTGATTTGGGTTACTTCCACCACCAACTCAGTGTCACGCTAATTGCAGCACCTCTTAGTGGCCACCATTTCAGGAGGGCACGTGTATTACCCGGATGTGTACCACGTGACCTGAACCACGTGACCTAAAAACTCCCCCCAAGAAACACAATGGACACAAATGCCCGTTTTCCCGTCACGTGAATTATCACGTGCCCGGCCATCTCGACACGTCACGAAACTAGGTTTTTTGGGCCTACTCGAGAAGTTATGCCATAAGCTTATTTGTTAGCGAGCATTAAGCGAGATTGCGAGGAACGGGACGGCAGCAAACGGAGTTCCAGCCAGCCAAAGTCGGTTTTTCTTCTTTCAATCAATTCACGTGACCGAATTACGTCGATTTCCAGCTTTTTGCCGATTTCCGCCAGTCCGAATAGTTGCTGTGAGCTGCTCAAAACTACCACGAAAAACAACGCCCCCACAAAACCACAATGAACGGCTTTGCAACAATCTTACTACTTTCGCTGATCATGGGTGTGGCTGCTTTTGCCGCTGGCCTACTTCCCGTGCTTCTGCCGCTTTCTCCAGGCAAAATTCGCGCGATTTCCGCGCTTGGAATGGGCATTCTGCTGGGAACTTCGCTGATGGTGATTATTCCCGAGGGAGTGGATACTCTGTACACCGAGAGCGAGGGCGGAAGTGCGGCCGTGGGCATTTCGCTTTTGGTCGGCTTTCTGATCATGTACCTGATTGACAATGTGACTCTGATCGGATCGCTGTTCAAGAAGAGTTCGTTTCAGCGAGTCGATGTCGAGCTAGGAGAAGTTGACGATGACGCGACGATTGCGGAGTCGCGTGGATCTGAGTCACGTGACCATTCGCAGTCACGTGACGCTTCCTCCGCCAACGCTACCACCACCGGTCTCGTCATCCATGCTCTGGCAGACGGAGTAGCCGTCGGATCTTCCGTGGCAGCCGGAAACTCGAAACTCGAGCTCATCATCTTTGTGGCCATCATGATCCACAAGGCTCCTGCTGCCTTTGGGCTTGCTGCTGTTCTTCTCAGAAGCGGCTTAACAAACACCCAAGTAAAACTCCACCTGGGCGCCTTCGCAGCTTCCACGCCCGTCGGTTCGATTCTCACGTGGGCGCTGATCAAGGTGATAGCTGGCGAAGGCTCAGGAGAGTCCGCAGGCTCTAATTCGATGCACTGGTGGACTGCGGTGCTGCTGCTGTTTTCCGGAGGCACGTTTTTGTACGTGGCAGTTCATGTGATGCAGGAGCTCACGGGTCACGTGACGACAGCCAAGGAGTCGTTTTCGCCGGCCGATTTGGGCTTTTCCGTGATTGGCATGCTGTTTCCGTTGTTGACGTTGTTTTTGCCGGATGTGGAGTGACGGACTCTAAACGGAAGTACGTGACTCTGAGCGAAGCGAAGAAAAGTCACGTGCGGACAACAGCCGTCATGTGATCAGTTTTTGAACACGTGATCAGTTTTTGAACTTCGGACTCGTTTCCGGTGCTCAAATACCTGCTGTGATTCTACTACAGTCAGTTCCACCGAGTCAGACAGATCCAACTGCTGCCACAAACTAACAAAAATGAACTGGAGCTCCAGAATGTGTTCTGAGATGTTCTCGTGTGATCACGTGACAGAAACATGTCTCTGGAGTCGCCAGTTCTGTACATCAATTGTACATAGACGAATATTACTTGTATTTTTTTTTTAGACTGATATGTATTACAGAGTATCACGTAACTCTGAGAGTGAGATACAGTCACGTGTGGATAGATAAAGGTGATGAAAAAAAACTTTTGAACATTCAGTAGAGAGCTGCTCAAGTCTACTGTTCTAGTACACAGTTGTCTTACAACGTTCTTCAAAGATCTTTGACTAATTACACCATAGTACCGGTATGTCATTTGAACAACAGTCACGTTTTAACAGAAAAGCCACGTGACTGAGAACTTCTAGTTCATACTCCATCAACTATACGTTGTAGTTAATGCTATCTTCAGCTTTACGAACCACCAAACTAACAAATGATCTGGAACGGGTGAATACATAGCTCTGAGTATACCGTGGCTATAATTGAAAGGATACAAGCGTCAGATTTCTTATAGACACATAATAAAACACTCATTTTGAATGTCCTTTTTTGTTAGATCTTTACCACTTTGTTCTTCTAGTGTTACTGTACTCTACAGTATGTTCTCTACAAGACTAAAGAAGTTGAGATCTGAGGATACGAGTATGACTGGGGTATATACAGCTTCTGAAATTATTTGCAGTGGGTTAACTGTTAGACACAAGTGAGAATATATGCTAGTCGTTGACTACTACCTGTTAACTAATTATATATCATTGATGCCAAGTACCTTCTTTACAACCTCATACATATTCTTACAAGGAGAAAAGAGTGGGAAGCGAGAGATATTTATATTCAGAAATATCGTATGATATTGTCAGATGACTTGCACTATCAGATGACTCTTTGTACTCTTTGTTTCTACATGTCAACATTCCGTGTTGACAACCAATATATGCACCCAGATGTGGATGGGTGCGTTGAACACAATTGCGTCTTTCAGGGTACTCTAATGAGATTTTTGAAAGCACCATTGTACTCTTGGAAAAAAGCCGATCACTGTGATGTACTTTTCTTTGGGGTACGACCACTGTAGCGAAAGTGGTATCATTCTTGAAACTTTTAAACAAACGTTTGCATATCTGGAAACACTGTCAGGAGTCTAGCAATGTACTTTTTATTGCCATAAGATTACTGCTACAAAAGTTGCGTATCTGTGTTAAACATAACAATGTCAAATTCGGGCTCTGAGATAGCGACTTGATTACTTCGAAAATAGTACCATTGTAAAGCTCTTGTTTTCAGGATTCTAGCTATCAACTTTGTATGAACGCATCTCTTCACTATCCTGAGTTGTAGTTCTCCATAAACTATCTATTAGAGCACACGACACTTGGCAAGTAACTCGTATCCACCTTTTCCTATAGCAGGGATACAAGCAAACCACAACCATTTCTAAACTCGTCTAAATGAGAGGAGTCTAATGGTATCACTTTTATGCATTGAGCAGGTTTCCAAATTTCACAGCCCTACAGCGCGGAAACACATACATCATTGGTATCATTAGAATCTCCATTTTACGAGGAGTTCAATGGTACTACTTTCGACCACTGTAGAGTAGTATTCACGATGCTGCAAATTTAAGGTGATGTGCCCCAAATTCCGTTTGACGTTGAATATTGAAATATAAAGTGAATTATTGTGGTCACGTGACTGAGTGCTTTCTATAAATACCACTTTCAAAACATTTGATAAAATTTCGTCCTTCTTTTGTAAGCCCCATTTTGATTCACAAACAAAGGCTAATTATTACAAAGGCAAAACTAACAAAGAGTTGAGTTAACAATGACAGAGTTCAACAAAGCTGAACAAGGCCACACAAAGGTTAACAAAGGCTAACAAAGTGTTGGTGAAACAGATGTATTGATTGAGATGAATGTTGATTGTGTATGCTTGTAATTAATACCATTAGAATCTTCTTGGTCACATGAGCATAGTCGTCTTATTATATTAACTGCAGCATGCCTGTATCAATTTCTATCCTCGACAGTCTCTTGAGTATTGTACATATATAGAACAGTCAAGAAAGATGATATAAGCTTGAAAACTAAATAGTACACTTTCAACCTGTTTTTTATTTGATGTATGAACTTCCTGAAACTCAGGATATTCTCAAAGTAGTTTTATGTATCTCTGTAGATATCACGATACATTTTCAAGATACAACAGTAGAATCATCCACAGAGTCCCCAGAGTTATACGAAGTGTATCAAAATGATCCATTTAATCTGTAGAACAGGTTCGTTAATTCCATTTTGTCCCACGATTTTTGCAAGTGCTTCAGAAGTACTTGTTCTGTACTTTTACCCTGGGTGTCTAAAATCACCAGTAGGTCTCCTACAGGTTAGTACAGTATACCTGATCATTCCCCTGATTCCATAGATCACATCTATTAACTCTGTTTCTTGAGTTCAAACCTCAAAATACTTTTGCACTCTCTCGACTTTTGTAATACTTCTAAAAATCCCCAGATTGGAATAAAACAGAAAACAACACAATCTCTTTCATTTCCTACACACTATTCAACAACTTCCACTCCCCAATATAATTCATGCCAATATATATTTTTTATATTTTACTTCACCTATTCTCCCTTCACCAAACTAGAACATCTCTAGAATCCCCCACAGTACTCCCCTCGACTAACAAAGTACATCATCTGATTCCCCTTACTCCATAGAACACACTTTTCAACTCCATTTCTCCACAGAAATTCTCAAAAAACTTCCACCTCAAACTTTGCATTTTCAGACTAACGTCTATCAACACTCGGTCTGTTAAGAAAAGCCATTCTTCCAACGGTAGTAGCTCCCTCAGCCTTTGGAGGAAGCTTGGATTTGCTCTTTTTGAGCACCCTGACACTGACAGGTCCCTTCTTGACCTCCTCTTCGGTTTCCTGGAAAACACGCTTTTTGGGCTTAGTCACCTCCGGCTGAGCATTCTTCTGCCGTTCGAGAGCTTCAAGCACCTCAAGGGGCAGCGCTGACTCATCTGCTGACTCATCTGCTGACTCATCGTCCTCCATCTCGTCTTCTCGAGCGCGTCGTCGCAGCTCCTCAAGCTTGTCCTTTTTCGCCTGCGCCTGCTGAGTCAGCACCGCGTTCTGCTGACGCCGCTTTTTCTTCTCCGCCTCCTTCTGACTAAGCAGAAGCGCCTCCTTTTGCTTCTGCTTACTCAGATTCTTCTGCTTGACCTCCTCCAGTCCCTCCTCTTCCGGAGCATCGTCAGAGTCGTCCGAATCCTCGTCCAAAACGGGTTTTTTCTTCTCGACGATTACGTAATCGCTCTGGCCGTCCTCGTCAAACACAATCTTCTTACTAAGCGGCTTCACGGGCGTTTCTGACTCAGTCTTAGTAACCTCCGACTTTTTGCTCTCGGGTGTCTGAAAATCGTCTTCAGAAACCTCTTCGGAGTCCGAAAAAGCCTCAGGAGCCTGCTTAGTCAGCTTCTTCGGCGTGTACGCCACTGTATCGGATCTTTCTCGGGCCATGGCGGTTTTTTTCGTGTTGTGTAGAGTGATTGAAATCTTTGGAGTGAAATATGCACGATATCAATATTTTTCTTAGGGTTAGGGTGTGTGAAGTTTATTTCTGGACGGGGTTGTTTTGTGCGTGCTAGTTAGTGGAGTTGTCTTGTAGTATGGAGTTAAGTAGTATCAAATTAATGGTCGCTATCTTGCAGATATGTTGGTGTTCTTTTATTTGTCATTGGAGTTGTGTTGGTGTAGTTGTGGCTATTTGAGTGTATACTGATGTCACGTGATTTTAGAGAACGGGAAATAGTTGAGAATGTTTGAAGAATATGTTGGGAGTGTTTTGAGTTGATTTGAAGCACTTTGGAGAAAGTAATTATTTTGAAATCGACGAGTGTGGATATGTGATGGATTTGAATGTAAGCGGTATGGTTGAATTTGGAAACGTCTGGGGAGTATGGATCTGGTTTTGGAATTACTGTTGTGATTTTATTGGGGGAGTTTTTTTTATCTTTGATATGTGATAGTATTGTTAATGGTTGATCTTTGGGGTATGGTGGATGTGTGAAAAGTTGATTGGAATAATCTACTCACTCACTAAGGACTTCCTAATGAAGTACTTATCTTGTTTACATGACTATTTAATGATGAGTTACAAGTCCTACTATGAATTCAAAAAGATATCAAAAAGATCAACAACCTTAAATATGACTTTCTCTTGAGATGTTGATGTTTGATAATCTAAGATGTATATTTTCACTAGCCAGAACGATTATTAGCTTCTATTGTAGCAATTTTGTTAAGTCACTACATTCCATGTGTCGTGATGACATGACTTGTGTCGTGGTGACAAGGACAGTGTGATAACTACATGGATAGTGTGGTGGGCACGACTTTGTTGATGTGATAACTTATCCGTAGAAAGAGACAGCATGGTTACGTAATTATCACCACATGGCTCATGCCGTTGACTCAGTCACCACAAAGTCTTGTCATGGACAACACAATTCATGTCGTATGTCAGATGTCATCTGTGACAGACATGATGTAATGGGGTTGCTTGTTCTGTGAGGCGACATAATATACTACGTACAACATAAATTATGTCATAGGCACAACATAATCATTGTGATGGGCGCGACATGGAACATGTGGTGACACAAACGTCCTTCTGAGACATCCAAGTGGTATCAACTCGTTGTGGTTCAGAGAGTAAAGGTGCTATAAAAATGAAAAATACATCATTGTTACCCTATAGTTGCGAGTAATCTAACCATACTACTCTTGAGTCTGCAGTGTTAAGACTTCTCATCTTATAGAGTCCAACTCCTCATCTTACGACAATAGACAACTTTTGCTACAGTGAAGCTAAAGCGATAAAAAGTAGATATCCATACCCCTCAAATCCAGGGTATTCTAGCGATACTATTTTTATCACTTTTTACTATGAATCAACAAACAAAATTACACTTTCGTATACGAAAGCAAACCACTCTTGGCATGTCATGTTGGCTTTTGAGAAGATTAAAAAGTATATCAGACTGCAGATATGGTACAACTATTATAAGTATATTTCTGTGATCCTAAACATGAGGGTTTTCAAATGGTTCTATTTTCAGTCAAATCAGAGTACTATTGGTCAACAAAAACACATATTATCAAACTCGCAGCAAAGAACTCTTGGCAGGCAAATGAGAAGATATTCGCTTGGATTATGATGTAGTGAATATATAACAATATGGATTGAATCAGTAGTCTCCTGTAATTGGTAGCTTTCAAACGGTACAACTTTCGTTTCAATCAGACCAGTATTACGGAAGCTGAATGACTTTTGTAACGTAAATACCGTATAACTTTTGACTGAAACCTCATATGAGCTTGGCAATTATATGGGCATGCTCTCCTGATGTCGAGGATCAAAATGGTATTCTCAAAATTCATTTCCGTTAATGTTCACACCCACTATACAACTTGTGTTGGACCCACGACATGACTGTTGTCATACCCACGACATGACTTCTGTAATAATGCCCACGACATAACTTCTGCAATGCCCACGACATGACTTCTGTAACACACGGCATGAATTCTGACATGCGCTATGCTGTCTTCATGACCACGACACTTGTCATGTAACTGGGGTGGTTTCCACGACTTCGTCACGTAAAGTAAGCCACCACGTGCCTGATGTTGCACCCACAACACAACTCGTGTCATGCCAATCCGATTACATAATCTTGTTGTTAATATTGATGCGCCCATGCACCCTTAAACTTCTGACTCAGCCTCCACCTTGTCCCTCGTATTCACGCACGTCTGCATTTGTTTGTGTTATTAAGAGTATGCTTATCTCAGTCTCTTGTCACTGCCAAGCACAATAAAAGAAATTATCGGAGATTATGGTTTGTCAGCGAGCATGTCGGTGCTTATGTAAGCAGTTTATTCTGCCGTTACATAAGCCAGTCATTTAGTCAACCGTCGCCATTACTTAACGCACCCCAACAACCCTGCTGACTACCTGATTGGACAACCTTAATCTAAAACAAATTGTTAAACTTTAATTTTCATGACCTGCCAAGACATGACAGGTCAGTTGCCGTTTGGGGCCTTTCTCAACCGCTCAAAAAGGAATTGCCGCATGGGGAATGTGTGCCCACTATTTTTTTGACCCCCACGCCTGCATGCCGCGGGTGAGCCGAGATTGTTTGGGTGCATGCCCCTCACGGAGGTGCAGGTCCGCGTCATGCACATGCGGAGCTGCACAAGGCCTAAAGGGGCGGATTGGGAGATTGCCTATTTCGGTCACGTGACATTTTTTGCCACAAACTCAAGGTTGCGCTAACGTACAGTGGATCCCTATGCGGTGGGGTAACGACAAGGTGTGTGTGGTGGGCAGCACATGGGGCAACTTGTGGGTGACAAAGGGGATGTTGTGGGCACGACAAGGCGGGTGTGATTAGTCAGACCACTAGATTTAGGCTAGCTTAGCGTACGGCTTACACAGGGGCGTTGCGCAGGAGAAGTCTTTGTCTAACACGGCAAATGTCATGGCACAACATAGCCGATGTAGTGACAGACGTGAATGACAACGACATTGACACGGGTGACAACGACGTGACAACGACACTGACCGACGTGCTTGTCTCCTTGTGTAAATATCTACACCTGCTTATGACGTTCTCGGCGTGGGGGAACGCTGGATTGGTTAAGAGTGTCAGGTTATGAGTTGTTTCACATTTTTGGCGGGCAACTTGGAGGTATGACAAAATAGCGACGTAGTGGAATAGCGGCGTAGTGGCGTAGCGCCATAGCCCGTAGCTTCGTAGGGGGATAGGGGCAGCCAAGACACGTCAGATTATATGTCAACGCAGGAGAGTCCAATGAGGCAGAGGGGCATGGACGCGTGGGGGCATGGCGGCATGATCAAAACGCGTCGAATATTAGTGCGATTGCGGAATAAAAGAGATTAATAGATTCCCTGAGACAAGGGGAGTTTGGTGGTGTTGTTCTTTTGTCTGTATGTTTACTGTGTCTTTGTTTGGAGAGACATAGAGATTCAGGAATGTCGTCGACTTGGCGATCGGCAACAAAGCGAGGAACGCGTCAAATTGGTTTGAGACAAAGAGGTGGTGCGTCTACCAAGTAATAATACAAGTTGTTTGCGCTTATCGTAACCTGGATTTCTCCACAGGTTATGAGCTACAGATTATGACCTACATTTCAAAGACTACTCCACGCGCATTGTACTCATAAATCATAATATTAATACAGAAAGAAAGACGTTAGTTACCTAATTCATAGGATGATGGCTCGGCATGTTGGTGTAGCTGTAGTTGTATCCAGTTGGAACCTGATAATACGGCATGTTGTTTTCCACGTGGTGCATGGGCATGGGCAGCGGGTGTTGTTGCTGCTGCTGACTAACCTGCTGGGGGTAGTGGTACTGGTGCTGGGGGTACGTTTGGTTGTACTGGTATGGTGGATTAGTCATGGGCATGTTCATTGGCGGTGGTTGTTGCTGTTGCTGTTGCTGTTGCTGTTGCTGTTGCTGTTGCTGTTGCTGCTGCTGACTAACTTGTTGCTGCTGCTGCTGCTGAGTAACCTGCTGCTGCTGCTGCTGCTGCTGCTGCTGTTGCTGCTGGCTCACCTGCTGCTGCTGACTCACCTGCTGCTGCTGACTAACCTGTTGAGGCTGCTGCTGCTGAGTCACCTGCGGTTGTTGCTGCTGAGTCACCTGCTGCTGCTGCACCTGCTGACTAAGATCCACGCTCTCCCGCTTCATGTCAAACGACTCGCGCTTCTCGTGGTACGGGTACTGGTACATGGTGTTGGGCTGGTAGTACTGTCCTGCGACTGCTGCGGTCTGGAGCGGCGACTGGTGGTGAAGTGGCGAGGTATGCTGCTGCGTCTGCTGAGTAATTTGCTGCTGAGTCATGGGCTGCTGCTGATTCAGCTGCTGCTGGCCGGCCTGCTGATTAAGCTGCTGCTGCGAGGCGCCCTGCTGAGTAATCTGCTGCGCGCCCTGCTGAGTCATGGGCTGGGTAACGCCCTGCTGAGTGACACCCTGCTGACCAACGCCCTGCTGACCAACGCCCTGCTGAGTAACCCCCACCTGCTGATTCACCTGCCGCGGCGAGTACATCTCCATCATAGGTTGCGAGCTAGGTCGCGGCGATGTCTGAACCTGTGCAGGCGGGTTTAGCGGACGCCGGGTAACCGCCTGGACCTCCGGATGACCCTTCTTGTTCTTTTTCTGAGGCGAAAATTTGTAATCAGGATGCATGGCTCGATGCAGCTCCTTCTCCTCGCCTGCAAAACGTGCAAATTCCTCCTTGGTTTCTGCTGACTCAGTCTGCCACATTAGTCCGATGATTCGCGAAATCGATTGATGATTAAGCTTGAGGTTGGCTGCTGCTGCGTAAGCAAGAGCTGACTGTGTCTGCGATTTTCGGTACAGCATGAACGAGTTGAGAGGGCGTTTAATGTACGTCACCTGACCATCCTTGCCCTTGCGCACTGCTGAGTTTGATGACAAAGCAATCTCCACATAGGGGTCTTCTTCGCTGACAAATTGCTGCAGAATCGACTCCACGGTTTTGTAGGGAATTCCCTTGGCTTCGGCAAGTTCTTTGATGCGGTCGATTCGTCCTGGCGTCATGCGGCCAACCTTGACCTTGCGCGAGTACGGCTTAGTCATGGGCTGCTGAGAAATCGGCTGAGTAATCGGCTGCTGCAGGTGCATGGGCTGGCCCTGGAGCAGGTTGATGTTGGCCATGGGCATTGACATCATGGCGGTGAGTAGTAAGAGCTGGTTGTTGGTTTAGTAAGCGATTGTCGGGTGTAGCGCTGAACGTCGGTGTTGCTTCTTGCTCAGTAAGCGGTCGATTAGTAATCACTCGTCTGTGTCCGCTTAGTAAGCACAAAAATGCAATCTGTCGTCGTGTCGCTCGTCGTAGGGCTCGTCTCTCGGCGTGTCGCGTCCTCTTAGTAAGTCGTTCGTCGTCCTCCTCCTCTGGTATCTCCGGTTAGGTTTTGAAAGTAATTTAGGACCCCCCCCGATATTTATCACAAACACCCGCGCCAAGGTTTGACTAAGGTTCAGACAAAGCGCCAATTGGAATGCAAACAAAAGAGGGTGCATGCATGGCCTTGTGCAGGTCTGCGTCAGGAGGGGTAACGAGACAAATTGTGCACAAACCGAATGAGGAAATTACTGCATTGGGGAATCTCACGAGTCCGTTTGACCAGTCAGAAATGCCTATTTTTCGCAATCACATGATCGCAATAAGGTTGGCTGCACCAATTTGGAATAGAGTTAGAGTTCGAAAAGTGGAGAACATGGACGATTTATCATCCAGCAAGTCCAAATTGATCTGGGAAATTACGTAAAAATCGTTTTAAGGGCCAGGTACTATTCCTGCTTATTCAGCGTATTTTTGCCGATTTTTTGGCTTACGGGATCCCCCGTTTGACCCATCAGCCGCATGGGAAACCTTAAGTCGACAAACACTTTTGCCCGATAAGGAACTCCGGCGAGTCAGCCGAAAACGGCAACTACCCTAATGGGTAATTTCCTATTTTGGAACGACCAGAAAACATGCCCGCCTCTAATCGCCTCACGTGACCCATTTTCTCGATCGCCCCACCCACGGCTCTGGTTTGCCAAGTTTAAATGCTTTAGCGTTTATATATTGGCTGAAAATAACCTTTTCTCCTCTTTGTCTTGGCACGGAAGTGGCTGCACCTACCCCGGAGCAACCACGACATGATCAATGTCGTGCCCACCACAGGAGTCTTGTGGGGAAGTGATTCTGTAAGACGGCGAGGGGGCGTATGATTATGTAATTGGTACCGTTAGAGAGCCCGCGCTTACGTGAGCATTTTCTCGTCGACCGTTTTGCGCTGCGATGTCTGGTTGATTTTCTGTAGACTTTTGAAAATCTTATGTAATCAGAAAATTTTCAAAAAAAATCCTGCTTACTCGTCCAACTTATGTCAGCACACATACGCGTCATCCCACTTGTTAATCCTCGTTCCTACGTCCATTCCAACACCTTAAAGTTCTTTGTATCATGTTGTCCCCCTTGCCCCCTTGTTGCGTCAAAGTTTACGATCGGCATTCGTATTGATGATGTCATTGTTGGGCTTTTGCTTAGTCAGAAAATCCGGGTTTTTTTCCTCCAGCTTAGTCTCGAATTTTTGCAAATTGTCACCATTTTTCCCCATTTTTTCGCCTACCTAAGGCTGCACTGCCCCCACATAAGCTTTGGTACCACCTCAGCCGTGTAATAGTCCGCAAACGTAAAAGCCAGGTGGAAGCGCATGTATGCGGAGATTGGCGTCTTTAATTAGTCATTGCTTAGTAAGCGATCAGCGATGGGGTGTACGTGTGTTTGCTGGGTAAAAGAAGTTGATTATGTAATTCGGTGAGCTACATAATCGCCACTACTTACATAATCAGACCTGTTTAACTATATTAAAGTTAAGGCTAAGTAATTCGGCGAGTTTAAACAAAAAGTAAACGTCATGCATCCAGCCGTGCCCTCTTTGTTAGTTAGTCTTAACCATTGTCTGACAAAGCCGTCTTTGTGGTGATTATGTGACAACGTAACTGATTATGTAACAAGCGATTATGTAAGACAATGGATGTTATGTAAGCTTGTTTTTTTTTTGCGTATCTGCTTGTCTATTGCGCAACCTCTGATGTTGCTTATGTAATCAGCTTATGTAATTACTCCGTTGTATGCAAGGGCGGGTAATCAGCGGTTAAACCAAACCTAAAATAGAGTTACACAGCCTCCTGCTTGTCTGAGACGCACAAGAGGAATGTGGGATGACGTCGTGTTTCAGGTTATGTAAGTCGCGTATCTCTGGTTATGTAAGCGAGGATCATGTAACGTGATTAGATAAGCGGTGTTTGGAACGCGTTTTGGTGACTTTTGGGTGATGACGTAATTGTTCTCTTATTAAGCATATTGGTTTTTGTTATGCCAGATAGATTGGATGTGCATGAAGTTGGGATATTGGATCACGTGAAATTCACGTGACGCAGAAAACTCAGCAAATCATTACGTAATTTATATCGATTTGATCACATTGGCCAGGTGATTCTATTGGTTGACTCCAGATGTCATTTCTATATCTCCATCGATTCCTAGAGCACACTATTGCTCACCTCTTTATATGCATGCACTCATGTTACCCCACAAGCAATGTCGCAAATGTGTCTTTAAAAATCACGTGATCTAGTATCAGCTGATGGAGTTGTGCCATTCAAATGAGTAGATACACCACTGAGAAAAGTACATTTTTGGCTTCATCTGAATGAGGTGATTCTAATGGTACTAATTTTATAGAAATGTCAAAAACGAGTAGAGATACAGCAGAAAAAAATTCATATTTGTGTTCTCCAGATTCTCAGCTTTCTAATGGTATAACTTTCAAAGCAGTAGGATTAATATTCGTTTTGACAGAAAGATATTATTCTTGGCGTCTGAAAAGGGAAAATATCTCCGCTGAAAGAAGGAGAAAAGATGTGATGGAAAGAAGAATACCACTGTGTTTGTCTAATCGAGAGGAGCATTTTATTGATACTACTCTTGAAACTGTAGGAGTATTTCTGGACGAGATGACATGCGACATGAAATTGAAGCCAACTTTTGATTGAGTATTTTGATTGAGTATTTTGATTGACTAAAGAAGTACATAGAAAAACTAGTGGTACTCAGAGGAGTATGTTGATACAAGTCACGTGACTACTGGAGTACTACAGCAAAAGTTACACATATCTCTTCCTACAATAGCGGTAGAAGAATATAAATGATACTGGCGTGTTCGTGTAGTTCCCACGATTCCAATGGTACTACTAATGAAGTTATTGCGTATTCGTAGCAAAAGTTAGATGCTTACTTTCTAGTGTGTATGTCTAAAACGTGCTACAGTACTCCTACAAGGAAACAAAATACATCACGTAACTCGTGGATTTGTGGCGAGTCCAATGGTGCTGTTATTTTTCACATTGGAATAGTGTATAAACAGTCTGCCTTTCCCATGCTTATTCTGAGATGCAACTCTTGGCATGTGGTTGTCATGTGGACTTTTCCTAGAGTGGAGATGTAAAGGTGAAAAGTGGATAGAAATGTTCGTCTGGTGCTGGGGAGTCACGTGATGTATTTTTTGTGTCATTTTGAATAGTACTTCTCTGATCACCCTATTTTTTCGTTTTTTTAAATAGCAGCGCTAAAGCGATGAAAGTGGCACAGCTGGATGCCCTGAAATGGGAGCTTTCGAGTGGTACTGCTTTTGTGATTTTTTAGTGAGTATTTCCTTTTGCAATATTTAGAAATGGAGATATCGTTTCGAAAAGTACATGGTTGTACTCGTGAGGATGAGAGCTCTCTAACGATACTACTCTCAAGATGATTGGATGACTGCAGGAAATGTTGTAGTGTCCCAAATCTATAGTCACAGTACCATGTGGAACTTTTAATTTAGTAGAACTATAGCTACACAAACTACATGGTTGTGTTCCTGAGACTGAGTCGAAGCGAATGATACAATTTTCAAGCATTTCCAAGTGCTATTTGTGTTGTTGATTATTTATGGCTAGGTAACTTCTGGCTGATTTGTTCTACAGAAATTAAAGTAGTGTCACGTGACTCGTGGAAATGAGGCGAAGACAATGGCATTACTCGTGAAGCATTTTGAGTATTATTGGAAAATTTGGGTTTCATTTCTGTGTAACAGTTTCCAAGTCACACAGCCAACTTTTGGAGGAGAAGAGTTGGACGAAAATGAAGTATATCAGAGTACTCCTGGGAACGAGACAAACATAATGGTATATCTTTCAAATCTTTTGGTGTATTACTCAGCTATCTGCAGTCACCACCTCTACACCAAAAGTCACAGTGCTGCAAACTTTTGCTACAGTAAAGATACAACGAAAAAAATAATCACATTGTGTGATTCGTCAGAAGACGACGATTCCAATGGTTCAATTTTCAAGTCATTTTGAAGACGTCTCGAAAAGCTCAGATTTACACTTTAGATAATGCAGATAGATAACAGCTCTGCAGGAGCGGTCTTGGCTCTGCTAGTTTTTGATTGCATAGAGATAGAGACAAATGGAGTAAAGAAATAGATGCCACTAGCTGAGACGATTCGAATGCTATAGCTTACTAAGCGTTTAGATAGGTGGTTATGGTTTTATGATGTAATATGTGGTGTACAGTCACATCACTTAGCATGTCAAAGTAGTTTCCGGAAGTCTCCAGTTTATGAAAGAGACAAGATATTGCACTAAAAAGTAGATATTTGTGATCAGGTGATCTCAACGATTCTATGGGTACCATTTATATTCTTGTACGGTTACTTTTCACGATCCAAGAAAAAAACAAGAGTAGGCTTTTCGTAACGTGACACCAATATGAATCACATGGTAGAAGACAAAGAGGTTGATAAAGATATTTTTCTTACATTCAAAATCTTGAGACGATTTTCTAACACCTCAGATTCATACTTAAGAAGGTCCTTCCCCCGGAGCTTCAGTTTTTTTCTCAAGTTCAAAACTAAGCACTAACAACACAACTTGACAAGTGTAAGTATTTGTAAGTTAGCAACAACACTTGGAGATGACTGACTGATATACTAACATCACTAATTATTTTGACTAACAGCACAATGTTGGCACAACATTGACCATGTGGTTGGCACAACATTGACCATGTGGTTGGCACAACATTGACCATGTGGTTGGCACAACATTGACCATGTGGTTGGCACAACATTGACCATGTGGTTGGCATGACACTACTGTGGTGCTACTTGAGTACGATACGACATGACTACGTGCTACCACGTGCTACGACGGGAGTACGCTACGTGAGTATACCTGGACTAATCCTACTAATACATTACTAATCTAGATGCCGTTCACGTGACCGTTGGGTTCGGCCGCGTGAGGCTGAGTGACCGGTGATTGCTGGACCGGTGATTGCTGAGTAACCGGCTGCTGAGTAACCGCCGATTGCTGAGTGACCGGCTGCTGAGTAACCGGCAATTGCTGAGTAACCTGAGGCTGAGAAACCTGAGGCTGACTAACGGGAGGCTGACCAACCTGGGGCTGACCAAGAGGAGCGGGATGAGTAATCTCGGGCTGACCCACGTGATTAGTCATGTGACCCGGCTGACCCACGTGGTTAGGGAAGTGGTTACCTGGCTGACTAATTGGCTGAGGATGCTGACTGTGCTGATGCTGACTGTGCTGATGCTGACTGGAAACATGTTGACTAACGGGCGGTCCATATCCCTGGAAGCCCATCGGAAACTGCTGGCCCGGGAACGGCTGATTCATCGGCTGACCCATGTGGTGATGATTAATCGGATTAGTCATGGGCACATGCTGAGTCAGGTTCTGGGGAGAATGCTGGAACGGAGGGATCTGGTCACGTGACACTTCTGACGCGTCAAACGAAGTATCACGTGACGCAGCCTCCTCCAGCGCCTTCTTCTCCTTCATCCGCTTCTTCCGCTCCTGCCATCTCTGAGCATTCTTCTCCTTCTTGGCCCTCGCTTTTTCCTCCTCAGCCTTGAGTTTCTCTTCCTCAGCTCTCTTTCTCTTCTCCGCCTTCTCCGCTTCAAGTCTAGCCTGCTCACGTGCCTTCTCCTCTCTCTCCTCACGTGATCCGCAAACGTCGCACTCGAATGACTCAGTGTCGACGTTTCGCCGATCACGTAAGCACTCAAGGTGCATCCACGTCTTGCAGGTCTCGCACTCGATCATTGCTGACTCATCCTCGTAGTTTTCGCCGTGGATGCCACAGACACAGTCAAACGTCCACGTGACCGGAGCAGCAGCTGCCGCTCTTCGGGGCTGCCGTCTTCGTGCGGACTCATCAAGTTCCGCTGAGTCAGCTCGTCCTCCGTTGCGTCTCTCGAACCGTCTCTCTCTCGCAAGCTGGCGCTCCTCCATCTGCTTACGTTGCAGTTCAATTCTCTCGAGTCGTCGTCGCTCCATTTTTTTCGCCTCACGTGACTCGGCTTCTTTTCGGTCGATTTTGTCCTGCTCTTCTTTTTTCGCCTGGAGCGCCTGGATTCGAGAAGACGTCTTTCGAGTAGCCATGGCAGCCTCGAGAAGGCGTTCCTTGTCACGTGAGTGCGAAGCACGTGCCTTCTCGAGGAACACTTCTTTAACCACGGGGATCACGTCACGTGCGAAAAAGGCGTGCAGATCCGAGTCGTACTTGAGCCCGTCCAGATCCGCTGACTCAGCAGCAGCATTTTGTTTCGGCTTAGTCAGCTTACTAATCCGCTTCTTGGTCTGCTCGTACTGCTTCTTCCGCTCACCCAGCTGACTCATCAACCCCTCCCAGTCCTCCCACGTTGCACAAACGCAGCTCCAGGTGTCGATGTCCTGATCCAGCACGTCAAACCCGCTCGAGTTTGCCTTTTCCGCGCGCTTATATAAGCGGGAGTCGCCGAAAAGATACATTACGTAATTCTCCGAGTCCCAACCAATGGGCTCCGAGCGCAGTTCTTCGGGCTTGTAATCAGTCAGCTTGAGCGTCGCCTCGACAACGTCACGTGACTTGTTTTCGTCGTCCATGATCCACTGGACGAGCTGGTACCAGATTTTGACGAGCTGGAAGGCGTCGAATCGGGAAAAGTTGGACACGAGCGTTGGTGAGTCATCAAACGGGTTGTAGTCTGCTGAGTCAGGCAGAATCACCTTGCGCTGGTGATTACGTAAGTCCAGGTCGCGGGACTTCTGACTCAGCTCCTGCTGACTCATCTCGGGCTCGGGGGTCGGCTCCTTCTTCACAACGGGCGCCTCCTTGGCTGCTGACTCAGCGGCTTCGTCAGCACGCGCACGTGACCGTGTTGATCTGGTCCGTTTTGCCGGCGGTTCTTCGATTGGCGTCGGTTCACGTTTTGCCTTGCCGTTTGCTGACTGATCGTTTGCTGAATCATCATTTGCTGAGTCATCCTCCTGCTCAACCTCCCTCAAATACTCCTCACGTGACTCCCACTCCCCCCGATGGCTCTCCCACACCTTGCGCGCCATCGTCCACAGCTCCAAATCGTCCACATTTTTCTTCTTGATGCGCAGATTCGCGCGAACCAGAGCCCACGTGATCTGACGAGTCAGCTTACTCATCTCGGAACACGTGATCAGCTCCTCTTCGAGAACCTCTATCTCGACCGGCTCCGCAACAGCCAGAGATCGCTTGAAAAAATGCACAAACTGAAAGACCTGCGCAAACTCGAACATGTTACGTAAGCTGGCGAGGAAGGCCGCGTTTTCGTGCTGACTAAGCGGCCCACGCAGACAGAGATCTGACTCAGCGGGCGAGTCGTGGCGTCGGCTCATGTTGTGATGACAAGTGAGTGTTGCTGCACCATGCGTGAAGGAAGGAGGGATTAGGTTTGGCGACTTGGTTAGTCAGCGCGCGGATTATGTAAGCGTTGGGAGGTTGCAGTAGTAATGGGTGATTAGTCATGCGATGTATTTGTGATACGTACACCGGGATTAGTCAGTAATGGAGTGGTTATGTAAGTAATGAAATATATTGCACGGTTTAAAGTCACGTGAGGAGTACAATGGTAGTGCTTATATACTTTTAGGAGTTCTTCTACAGCTTCTAGACACAGATGTTGCTTCATTTAAAGCTGAGATAGGTAGATGTGTACGTAACAAATTATGAGGGATGTGTAAAATAGGGCTAATTTAGTATCAATCGAAAGAGAATGTTCTCAAGAATATGATGGTGAATTTGAAATATGGATACTACCTCTGTGTAGTCGGATATTACCAAAATATATGAATATACACATCACATGACTCATAAAGGTGGGAAATTACTATTGACCAACTAAAATGAAGATTGATACCTTTATTTTGTTTCTTACGTCGTCACAAAAAAAGCTACGTAACCCAACACAGTTTTCAAAATCTCCAAAAAAGTTGAAAAAGTGATCATACTCCAGAAGCGAGTGAAATTGGTATTAAAATAGAGCAATGACCCTGTAAATGTCAATGGTGAATTTCGATTGCGAATAAAAAAATTATTCCAAAAGTTATGGTACGTTTAGTCAGAAACATATTTGTGTATATAACGTCTGAACTATTGATCTGAATAATTGAAAAAGTATATAAAAACATTCAACTAGTTATGAGTAACCAGTTCATACAGTTTATTGTTCTATCCGTCTTCCATACCAAGAGATATTAACGATTTAGTGCTTTCAAAATTAATTCTGAACTTTAAGGTTTTACATCAAAACCTTCTTGTTTTTATTGAAATTTCGACAGAAAGTAATTGGATGGGTACAGCTCCGATAAATATGAGAGTAGTATAATTTGACTCAGAATTACGTGAGTACCCCGAGTATGTTTTCAAAATTGAATTTAGGTGATTTACCGTTTCATGATTCTGGACATTCACTCCAACTCTCTCAATATTACACTAATCGCAAATCTAAAAACACTACTAGATTCAACACAATCGCCTGATTCCAATGATACCCATCAAGGGCAATTTTCACCCGTATTTTAAGCCAGCCCTCAGATATCCCTGGCACCTTTTTCCAAAAATCAAAAAAATTGGCCCGATGGTTTAGTGGTATAATTCTCGCTTAGGGTGTCCTAGGCAATTTGCGAGAGGTCCCGGGTTCAATTCCCGGTTGGGCCCAATTTCTTTTTGCTTTAATTTTTTTTGAAATTGACAGTGTTATCTAGTGTCACGTGATTTATATGCGTTTTCTGTGGTGCAGTTATTTTTATGGCCATGACATGGATGCTGTGACGCCATGACACGAATCATGTAATGCCCTGACACAAGTCTTGCAATGCCACGACATTGACCATGTTGCGACTGTAACTAATTACCTTGTGGTAATTACTTGATCACGACAATGAGAATGTAACCGCTACGACATCATTGCTACAAGGATTATGTCACGCTACACAAAAGATGACATCCTGCTTCCTGCTTCATGTAGAGCGGATAAGAAGACATTCATTTATGCCAACAAGTCATGTAATGCCCACGACATAGCTGTTGTAATGCCGGTGACATAACCAATGTCGTGACCTACTTTCAGCATTAGTCACGCCATTACTCATACCCACGACACAGCTCCTGTCATACCACGACACAATCAATGTGATAAAACAACACAATCATGGCTAACCATGCCGTCAAGTCACCACATAACCCACGTGATACCCACTACACAATCCATGTCACCCACTACACACGCCCCTTCATCCACTACACTCCCCATGTAACGCCATACACAACACATGTCATGCCCCAGCACAATCGTCAAAAGTCATCAATAGAATAAATAAAACGCGTCAGAGCTGAGTCAGCAACGCCTTGAGGTCCGCCAACGTCTTAGTCAGCACCTCGTGGTTGTCACGTGACATTTCAATGTCGCGTTTCAGCGCGTCCGACAGCAGTCTGACTGCCTCCAGCGAAGCGCGAAACGTACGTAAGCCCTGGAGGTCGTTCTGGGTTAGTATTAGTAAGCGTGTTGATTAGTAACAATCACGTGATCATACGCGATTAGTCATGCCTCACCTCCAGCTGGGCTATTTTTTCTTTGCTTCCGTCGGACATGTGTGTGTTTGAGTTTACGCGTGGTGGAAGGATGTGTACATGGTGATTAGTAATGATTAGTAATGGTATTAGTAATATTGAGTGATGAAGCTATACTAATCAGGGAGTACTGTTTATTCAGTTGAGTCGGTGGCTATTATGTTTTGCAGGCTTTTTGTTAAACTTGATACTTTATGGCTTAAACTACGGGTAGTGTAAGCTTTAGTTGGGTAATTTATGGCATAAACTACGGGTCGTTTAAGCTTTAGTTGGGTACTTTATGCCATAAACTACCCTAGTGTAAGCTTTAGTTAGAAATTTAAGCTTTAGTGGGGTACTTTATGCCATAAACTAGAGTTGATTTAAGCTTTACTTGATACTTTTTGGCATAAAGTAAAGATAATTTAAGGTTCAACTATGTACTTATGCCAGACCTCTCGTACTTACACCTACACAGACATACCACGCAGTTTGCGCCATGACATCCATTACTATAACACTATATACTATCCTGGTGGCTTATCCAGCTCAGCTCGAGGCTCGAGTCAGAGCACCAGACTGTCAGGTGATGCGAGGCGAATGCGGAAATACGGAAGAGCCAGAGGCCCCTGCTCCGTTTCACTCATCTCAAGCGGCTTACAAGACTACATTCGGCTCAAAACAGAAAGACCAAACACACTCTCAAAATAACAATGCTTCGAGAGCGTGCTCGGCCTCCTCGCCAACTCAGACCGCACTTATCTTCTCGGCCTCACCCGCTTCCGCTCCTTTTTAATCCTCGACGCCGACCTGGCCGCCGCATCGATGCCCGCCAGCGCCGCGTCCGCCTGCTCCTCGGTCCCGAAAAAGACCATGGAAAACGGCTTGGAGCCCTTCATGCTCTTCATTTTGATCACCACCTGCGTGATGTTGGCGCGGTCCGCCGGCGCAAAAAAGCCCCGGATCAGCTCCTCCGAGCCGCCCACGGGCACCCACACGCCGGGACCCTCGACAATGTGGTCCCGCGAGCCTCCGTCGCCCTCCCGCGGGCCACCCGGGCCCTCCCGCGGCCCCGTCGGCGGCTTGGGGTCCCGCTCGCGCTCGGACCGCTCCTTCCAGCCCTTGCCGCCGCCGCTGGAGCCGCCGCGCTTGCGGTTCGACAGATCGAACCCCTCGGAGCTCATCTCCGAGCCCAGCCGGCCGTTTTTCCACGCCAGCACGAGGTTGCCGTGCGTCATGTCCGGCAGGTTGAAGTACCACAGCCGCTGGAAGAGCACGGCCGTGGTGTTGCGCAGCGCCTCGTTTTCGGCGTGCGACAGCTTGACGAGGCCCGCGCCGCCGTTGACCTCGTCGTCCTTGAGCCGCGGGACCGTCAGAAAGATGTTTGCCGCGAGGTCCAGCAGCTCGAGCTTCTGCGGCGTGAGGCTCGTGAGGTCGGATCCGGACCGCAGCCGCTGCCACACGGCTGCAAAGGCTGCAGACCGCTGGCCCAGCGCCGCCACGTACGTCTCGAAGCTCGGCGTGACGGCAAAGTGGTTGAAGCTGAGGCCGTAGAAGAAGTGCAGCCCGCCGCAGACCACGTAGTCCGCCCGCAGCGTGTGCGCCAGGTGGCACAGCAGCTCCTCCTTGAGCGGCGAGTTGTGGCACAGGAACACGCGGATCTCGTCGACCGAGTACGTGTCGCGCACGTTGCACAGCAGCTCGCCCACGCCCAGCAGCGTCGACCACGTTGCACCGACCATGCCGCCTATGCTGGACGTCTGCGACGCGCCGTGGTCCAGCAGCTTGGGCACGATGAACGCGCCGCCCAGCCCCAGGAGGCGGATCTTGAGGCCCCCGGGGCACGTGATCAGGGGACACGGCGTGTCCGACGCCAGGCCGACAATGTGCAGGTTGGGCACGTGCAGCTCGCCGCTGGCAAAGCGCTCCACGACCCGCACGTCCTCGGAGGAGCCCCAGATGGTGTACACGGGGACGGCGAGGCGCTTGGAGCCCGCGAGGAACTGGGGCAGCTCCGAGAGGGGGCAGGTTCCGTCGGATTTTTGTTTGAGGAACTTGCGGATGTCTGCGTCTTCTTCGGAGGGGAGGGAGGTGGGGTCCAGTTTGGGGGAGAAGAAGGCGAGGTGGCGGAGGAGGCTGGGTTAGTATGGCTGAGTGAACTTTGCGCAGCAAAGTGAACGGACCTGCAGTTCTCGAGTGCGAAGCACGAGAGAACGTGGTCGGTGTAATCATGGATGGCAGGGCATGATTGTGGCATGTGATGCAAGATGGTAGTGCATGTCTGTGGTATCAGTGTAATGTCACGGGAGTAACATCAGCAGTGTAGTGACATAGAACATGTGCCAGGGTCAGGTAAAGATGGTCGACGGAACGACAATCTAGAGTGATGTGACATAGTCAGTGTGATGACGACGTGGCAACGGCTCAGGTGTAACCCATCTCGAGCACGGCTGAACCAGACGACACAGCTCATAGCACAGGCTGAGACGAACCACCCCAGCAGACAGTGCCATGGCTGTAGTTTGCGTAGCTGGTTCAGAGACAGTCCCAGTGACACCAGTGCTGTCCATGTCGTGACATCGTCCATGGCGTAGGTAGCATAGTCTGAAGCCAGCATAGTCTGAATCCAGCATAGTCTGAAGCCAGCATAGTCTGAAGCCAGCATAGCCTGAAGCCAGCATAGTCTGAAGCCAGCATAGTCTGAAGCCAGCACAGTCTGAAGCCCCTGGACAGTCCATGTTCCAGGCAGAAGACCGTAGACGGCATCATGAAGATGCAGACAACGTACTGAAGCACAGACAGTGCTGAAGCCACAGACCGTGTGGCAGACAGAGTGCAAGACACCAGCCGTACCGCCATGCCGTACATCAACGTCAACATCACCAACACCAACACCGTAACCACCAATACCAATACCACCATCAATCAAGTCATACTCATCGCTGTTTGTGTTTGTGCTAGTGTGCTGTGTGTGCTGTGTGTGAAGTGGAGTGTCGTGTGAGCGTTGTGTGGGGTAGAAGAGGTAGCGCGACATGGGTCATGTTGTACGCCACCCGCTTGAACCAGACAGTCAGAAGAACCGAACGACGACAACAATAGAAGCCACGTAATCTGAACGAACGAAAGCAGAGCCAGGAGCAAGCACAGAAGCAAAGCACAGAACCAAGTATCACAGCCCCAACCAAAGCACATAGCTAATGACACAGCTGGTCTACCAAAGCAGAAAAGCTGAACCACAAGTTATGGCATTAGTAGAAGTGAAGTCGTAGCATCAATCGTTCATCGTAGTCGTTGGTTCATCGCAGTTCGTTCGTTCAATCGTCCTGTTCAATCGTTCATTCGTTCTGTGTCCACAAGTGATGAAGAAGAAGAAGAAGAAGAAGAGAAAGGACACAAGACAAGACAATAAAACCACCCCACCCAACACATCGTAAAGACGAAAAAGACACATCCCAACACAGCACATCGCCCAACAGTAAAGAACAGCACACTGTAACGCAGTACAGTACAACGTAGCACAGATAGCAGAAAATAGTCCACAAACATAACATCCAAACAACACAAATAGAAGCACCCACTCAGTACGTGCTCCTAGTAGAGCATTCGCTTCGCTCATGCTCCGCTCATACTCACCCCGCAGGCGCACTCTCCACCGTCTCATTGTCCAGAAATCCAAAAGTGCCAATATGTATCACACAAGTCGCGTCATGCTCTTGAGCCAGCTCGTTCAACAGCGACAGATTTCCGCGGGCATCGGCCACGCACAGAATGCGCGCGCCTTGCACGGGAAGCACCGACACGTGTGGTTTGCTCATGGTCGAAAAAGATGGTGAGGAGTACAGGTGTTGCGTATGCGTCTCCCAGGTGTAGTGCGTCACACTTAATCTGGCGAGGTGGAGTGACGTTGAAATGTTGGAGAAACGGGAAGAAAAAGATGCTGCGTGTTTGGAACGATAATAGAACGTATGTAGAGCAGTCCTGGACCTTTCGATTTTAATTTTGCCCCTATGAAAGTATTGGCCATCGGGTGGTTATGTTAGTGCGTAAGACTGGCCAATACGTATGGGTGAAGGAACGTGATTACATCTTACGAAATAATGCTCAGATTGATTAGCGAGTAATTTCGTTGGATTCCCCAGATTGAGGCGATTACACACATCTAATAATATTCAACAAGTGTATTTCCAGCCATTGTCAACATACTCCTTCTTATACGAAGATGTACCACCCCAACTCCCCAAATAATGCTCCTATCAGCTCTAGAGGAGTTTCATTCGACTGCTAACATCCGCGCGATTACGCCCATATAATAACATCTAATAAAATATTCGTCACTCATATTCCAAATGCTCCGTATTCAGTTTACCAACCACCTTCAGTGATTACAAGTACCGGTACCTGGTATAATTAGACAATTAATTGCACCTAGTAATCAGCCAAGGACTACTTAATCACAACCAAATCAATCCTCCAACACCACCGTGTCATCTCAATTTGACAGCTCTCTACATCACCACTAGTACGTTTCACGTAATCCACATCAACTCCCCCAATAATACTCCAAACAGAAAACCAGCAAAACCACCGTGCTCTCCGCTCCCCGCTTTTTCCAACCATCAACTCCACGCCAACTTTCGCCCTCCATCAAGCTCAGCAACAAGCTCCACAAAGTTATTTTTGGATCCGCCCATAAAAGCCGTATTATTACTGCTGACGGTGGAGAGTTGGCCACCGTGGAGAAAATGCCTCAATCGGGCGGCCAGTGAAATTGCAGTCACGTGACCCCAGCCGAAGCGGAGCTATTAGCGTTTCAGGGTCCACCAGTTGAGACCTCGTAGCACGGCAGCGGGTAATCCCGTGACTTAGCGAAACCCGGCTTAGTAATCTGGTATGTACACTACTTCCGCTTAGTCACCTATCTTATCCACCACCCCGGTACTAAATCCCGGAACACGAGGCCGCTCTAAATTCGAGACGCATGACGCAGGAGAAGTGCGCTGCTTAGTCAAGGAAATACTGACTAAGCACGGTTGGGTTTAGTGAAGGGGGGCTGGACAAGGCCGGATTAGTGGTTATTGGTTATTGTGGTTGATTGAGTGGTTTAAAGTTGCCAAATCGGGTTTGTGGGTGAAGGAAAAACGGCACGTGACCGGAGGGAAAATGTGCGGCTTTCTCCAGCCGCGATCTACAGCCCTGGCTTTTCTCCGGGGCGAACGCTTTTTTCCCGCTTCGTACGATTTTGCGAACGCTGAGCGGATTTAGGTTGTATTGTCGATGAGTGATATGTGTTTTTTGGGGGGTAGAAAAGTGCAAGGTGGGATGTTAAAAAATCAGTGGAATGAGAAAAACCTGGGGAACCTATTGACGCTTTCTCCTTGGCTCCACCTATTTTACTTCATTTTCTAGCCCCGAATAACCACATTAAGTTTAATAATGAGCGACTTTGTGGACATGATGCCCGACGTCTGAGGGGAAGGGGCGTACAGAAAAATTCGGAAATTATAAAAAAATGCGGAATAAATTTCGTGCGTGCGATTGAGCAGTCTACAAATTTTTACGCGATTTATTTGGTCCCGGTTAGTCAGCTGGAAGAAAACCCCCCAAGGCAGCAACAATGTCCGCCACGTGACCTCCCAATTGGGACGACGAGAAAGTAATGTCCATCTTTCCGTAAGTGGCCAACTTTGGGCTGAGTAGGCCCATTGCTTCCGGAGAGGTCTTGAAATGCTGCTGCTGGCGTCAGCTTTCTGATGATATTACTCACTAAGCTCTGCGGTGAATATTCGTCGACATGCAACGTTTCGCGGGATTTCACTTTCCGAGGGCGTTATGGGCTATCTGGGTCTAACTACGCTGCATAGTTATCTAGGTTATTTGGGGTCGACGTAGAAAAATGGATGTTGTTGGAAATAAATAAATAAAGATATAACCGTGATGAGCGAGGCGATACGAGTATTACCATATTTTCAAAATAATTCCACTCCAAGGTCTGCGCAAAATGCGGACTTTTCGGCCAAACCTTCTCGGACGCTCGTGCATATCGCAACCTGACATCTCTCTCATTCTGAGCGCTTAGCACCTCTCCGGTTTTTGTTCCTGAGAGCCCCGCAAGAGTTTGCGTCACGTGAGTACGGATTTGGGGCGTTCCAGGGCGTTGCAGGATTTCCCGCTTTGTGGGCGTTACTGACACAGACGTTGTGTTGACCAGAAAAGTGGTCCAGCGACAGTGACACAGACGACGACAGTGCACAAGTTACACAAACGACAAACGCAGAGACACAAACGCAGTTACACAAACGCAGTGACACAAACAGATTTGAAATCTACAAATACGACTGCTTCCCACTCCCAACCACCACCACAACTACAACAACCACAATGACAGAACCAACCGCAGCGCCGGAAAAACGCATGCAAAAACGACGGTCTATCGGCGAATGGGACTTTGTCAAGACGATCGGAGCCGGCTCGATGGGCCAGGTGAAGCTCGCAAAGTCCAGAGTCACCGGCGAGCTCTGTGCCGTCAAGGTGATCCCCAAGGCCACGGCTCAACACAAACGGCAGCCTGACGAGGAGGCCAAAGAGTCGGACGTGTCCAAGGACATCCGCACGGTGCGCGAGGCCGCGATTGGCAAGCTGCTGCACCACAAGTACATTTGCGAGATGCGCGAAATGTACACCATGACCAACCACTACTACATGGTGTTTGAGTATGTGGCAGGAGGCCAGATGCTGGACTACATCATTTCGCACGGCTCTTTGAAGGAGCGACACGCCCGCAAGTTTGCCCGTGCGATTGGCTCAGCCCTGGACTACTGTCACCAGAACTCCATTGTCCACCGCGACCTCAAGATTGAGAACATTCTCATTTCCAAGTCCGGCGACATCAAGCTGATTGACTTTGGTCTTTCGAACTTATTCGCTCCAAACTCGCAGCTCAAGACGTTCTGTGGCTCTCTCTACTTTGCTGCGCCTGAGCTGTTGAAGGCTCGACCGTACATTGGTCCCGAGGTCGACGTATGGTCCTTTGGCGTGGTTTTGTACGTGCTTGTCTGCGGCAAGGTCCCGTTTGACGACAAAAACATGCCGCTGCTGCACGCGAAAATCAAGCAGGGCAAGGTCGAGTACCCGAACTTTCTGTCGCCCGAGTGCAAGGACATTCTCTCGCGCATGCTGGTCGTGAACCCTCTCCAGAGAGCTACTCTCGCTGAGATTCTGCAGCATCCGTGGATGTCTCGAGGTTATGAAGGCCCTCCAGACTCGTACATTCCGTACCGCGAGCCTCTGACGCTTCCTCTGGACCCCGCAGTCGTCCAGGAAATGTCTGGCTTTGAGTTTGGCACGGAAACCGAGATTGCGCAGAACCTGGCCGCGCTGCTCGAGTCGCCAGAGTACATTTTGGCGTGCCACAACTGGTACAAGGCGCACGAGAGTTCCCCTACGTCGCGTTTTTCGTTTGATCTGCTCAAGCGGACGTCTGGTATGGGCTCGAGTGACTCCATTGATCTCACAGCGACCCCCATGTCGACTGCGGATCCTACTGCGGCGTACCATCCTTTGATTTCGGTGTACTACCTGGTGCGGGAGAGGCTGGAAAGAGACGCCCGGAAAGAACCCTTTGGATACCGTCAACAGTCCTCCTCAGACGAGTTTCACCACGTGGTTCCGGCTCCTCCGACGGTCGTGGCGCCTCCCGAGGCCGCGCATTCGCACCACACGCACTCGCACAGCCAGTACTCTCCGTTTTTGTCTGGACAGGCTCCTAGAGCAAGGGCTAGGACTCATGGAGCGGCTGATTTGCAGGGTGTAGGGGGAGGAGCTTCAGGTCACGTGACGGGAGGTGCAGGAGGTCACGTGACTGGAGGTGGTTCGGGAGGTCACGTGTCTGGAGGTTCTGGTCACGTGCCTTCTGGGGTGTCAGCCCCCCAGCGGGCTTATGACGCCCCCCAGGACCACCACGGCGGTCTGCAGAGCCCTCCCCCGCTCTCGCCGCCGCCCCAGCAGTACTCCTTCCCCGAAAAGAAGGAGCCCTCGCTGGCGTCGAGCTTGCTGCGGCGTTTTTCGTCGCGGCGCAGCAAGCCCGCGGAGACGCACGAGCCTCCTTCCCCGGGCTCGTCGCGCCTCAAGCCGCCGTCCTCGCCGCTGGGACGATCGACGTCCGTGAACGAGAAGCAGGCGAGAAGACCCGTGGCGAGCTACGGTGCTCCCTCGCCAAAGTTTGCGCCGTCGAGTCCGCTGCGCAAGCGCGCTGTTCATTCTGCGTCTCCGAGTGTGGATATTGCGGGTGCGGGTGGTATTGGAGCTTCTACTTCTGGAGCTCCAGGAAGTCACGTGTCTTCTTCTGGGGGCAGTGGTTCAGGTCACGTGACTTCTGGACCAGGTCACGTGCCGTCGTTTGTCACCCCCCACTCTTCTCAGGATGGCGTTGATGGTCCTCCCCAAACACCGCCTACACGAACAACGGCGCAATTCGCACCTGGTTCGGCCCAACAACCCCAGCGCAAGCAGTACCATCCGTCTGCACGTGCCAAATCGATGGGTCACGTGCGCAAGGAGTCTGTCAAGGCCGTGGCTCCCCCCGAGTCCATGCCTCCGGTCCCCCAGGAGTTTGAGGACGACGTGGCTCCGGTCCAGTCACGTGTCAAGATGGACGACGTCGACCTTGCCGACCACACGCCCACGCCCTCGATCGACTACCCCAAGCAGGTTTTCCTCAAGGGCTTTTTTTCGGTGCAGTCGACGTCGACCAAGTCGCTTCCGTTCATCCGCAGCGACATTATCCGCGTTCTGACGCAGCTGGGCGTGCGGTTCAAGGAGATCCGTGGCGGTTTCATGTGCATCCACGAGCCGTCCTTAGCCAAGGAGGACGATGCGGGAACTGCGTCTTCTCACACTCCTTCGCATTCGTCTGCGCTGTCGCCCAGAATGGACGGCGACTCTCTGTCTCCTCCAGGCAGTCCTGCGAACGCGCATTGGCGAAAACTGTCGTTCAACGGCCGAAGAAGGGACCATTCTGGTTCTGGTCACTTTGATTTTTCGGACGACTTCTCCTGCGACTCATTTGGCGGCTCTACTGAGCGACACCATGCCCAGGGAGGCGGCAGTGATATGCTTGGCTACACTGCGACGAACTCTTCGGTGCGCACGCCGCTGCAGTTTGAGATTTACATTGTCAAGGTCCCGATTCTGTCGCTGCACGGCGTGCAGTTCAAGAAGATGACGGGTAATTCTTGGCAGTACAAGAATCTCGCGGGTAAGATTTTGGCGGAGCTGAAGCTGTAAACGGCAGCGAAGACCGAAGGTCTGAGCGGACAACAACTTGGTTTGTGGCTTACAACAACTTGGCTTATGCCTCTTGAACAAATCAATCTTCTTCAATTGGTTGTTCTGAAGCAGTTTCTGAGTCACCAACTTGGTTTGTTGCTTTGGAGCAGTTTCTGAGCCTTGGTGTTGTTCTGCTTCCCAGGCAGCTGCTTCTTAGTTGATATGGAAAGGTTAAGACGAGGGTGGATGGACGTGAGGTACATAATAATAGAGCACTTATCATAGACATGCGGTACTGTAGAGCGTCAGTTGTGTATTACGATGTGTATTACGATGTGTTTATAGCACTCGTGTTTGTATTACTAGACTGGTAATTATGTAAGACTAGTTTTAGAATCTGTTTGCTTCTCTGCACAACAGTGATGAGGGCCCTTTTTCGTGCACAATTTCTTTGGTCAAGTATAACTCAACAAAAAGTTCAACAAAGTATACATGGGACGGAACTTTGAGCGGGCCGTAGATTAGAATATTAGTATGAAGGGGATATGAAGTAATAGCATTTTTTCTTAGCACCTTGATATGGGGAATCGATGGAGACTGCTTTGGTGATTCTAGGATGTCTGCAACATTGAAATAGGTACCTCCAGATGATTTCTTTTCTAACTATTCCAAACAAAAGTCTCAACAAACACTCTCATGCGTTTGGCTTGTGAACAAACTAGACTTGTTCAGAAGCAGTTTCTGAGGCAGTTTCTGAGTCAGCTGTCTGTCCTGAAGCTGTTCTGCTTCTCAGTTGTGGAAAAGGTGGTTTAAATGAGGGAGAGGACATGAGGTACATGTAATAGAGCACTTATCATAGAGATGGTGATAGAGCGTTAGTTGTGTTGATAGCATGCTTGTAATAGTAGACTTGGTTTAGATGAATACATCTTGCAGATCTCAGAATTGTCTTGCCATGGTGTTTGGTGTCGTAAAGTTCTATAGGTCAAGCAGTGCTTAACAAAAGTGTCAACAAAGTGTACTTTAGACTGAACTTTTTACGGGCCGTAGAATGGAATATTGGTACTGGTGACCTAAAAAACAAGCGCAGTTATGCTTAGAACAAGGCAATCTAAAGCCGATGGTATATGTCTCATTGTTTCAGCATGTCTGGAACACTGAAATAGGTACCCCCAGATGATTTCATTTCTAACTATTTCCAACAAAATGTCTCAACAAGCACACTTCAGAGGGCTTCAGTTGGAGTGGATTCCTGTCAAGACTAAGGTGAGATTCAAATACCAAGTATTGTCATCAGTAGATTGAATGGATTTAAAGTAGCTGTACGGTGATATTGGCTCCTCTAGAGCACCCTGAGCTATGGTCTGACCTGCTTCTGAAGGGTAAACAAAGTGTCACTAAACTACCACAAACTATACTTGAACTCAAACGTTGTAGAAGCCCAGAGAGAGAAATATTTGTATATACACTCTATATTACGAAAGAACTTTTGCTTAGAAATTGCATGGTTAGATGTCGTGGATCAGCTGTTACAGTCTCTGGGATGCATGAGTCACTAGATTACCACCCCCAGGTGACTTTTGCCTTCAACAAACCCCAACTAAACGTAACCTAACTAGACTCCTGGCCGTGCTAATAGTGGCTTAAATAGCTCGAGATTGGTATCATTTGAAAGCAGTAGGCTCCAGGAGTCAAGAAATACACTTATTTTGACTGTATCTCTACTCCACCAGAAAAACCACATCGCAAAGCTTCCGTCTGATCCATTGTCTAGACCGCATACGACGTGTAGAATGGAGTTTCAGCTCCGTGGAAAATACTCCAATCATTAAAAGAACAGCATCATCTTGTTCTTCTGTCCTCGACGACTCCAACCATCTACTTTTCGTCGCTCTAGGACGACTACCGCAGCAGTTGGCCTAGTCTGTCGTCTTTGGCACAACTCTTGGCGTGTCAGATACTCCCTGATATACCAACAGTGTTCCAAACACACAAAGAACTACACGAACGTGCTCTCCTGAGCGAGACGAACCCAACGATATAACTTTCAAGGCAATCGGACGAGTATTCGTGTAGTTGACCAGATCAGGCAACTCCAGAGTCACGTGAGTGCTAAACCCAAATATATCGAGCAACACCGTCACGTGATCAAAGTGCTTTCAATTTGGGTCTGCTCTGATTGTTTCAGATTCAGATTCAGAAGAGTACAATGTTTTGTCAAGTATTATCAACAAACGTTATCTTGGGAGAATCGTTACAGTGTCATTTTTTGTGACACAGCTGTGACATATTAACACCCAGAAACACTAAGCAAACCTATAGTATTCAAAAGAGAACACTCTCATCTCTCTACCATATCTGCAACGACCCTTCTCAACACCAATGTATCTTCCCTCAACTAAACCCTAAGTAAATGGGATATTTAGAGCGTCCTTACAGAACACCGTAGACTGATTCCATAGACATTAGAAGTGTTCCAAGGGACTTGTAACAACACAAATAATGTCCCTATAAACTTCCCGAACCTCCACCGACTCCCCATCACATCATACAAACACTCTTCTTCTGTCAATATCATCACCGATAGTACACCCCTTCGAATTGCAAAACTTCCCCAAAAATATCAATTATTCACCAAAATTCGCCCACTAATTTAACCATAATTTCCCCCATTTATCCCAACTCCCAATCCTCCAACCACAAGTATTGACCATAAAACCACCAACCTTCCCCACAATAATGGCCAATACTTCCCCCACCTTATCCTCACGTGACGTTGCTCTCTTTGCTGCATGACGTCAGACATCTTGTCAGAACCTTTGTAGTTGCTGTCATAGGGGGACCTTCGAACACGGCTAGAAATACTCCAAATACAAAACCAAAAACACCCCCGAACTCAGAATGCATCAATCAGTAACCCCCCAAAAATCTCAGCCCCACAACGTCAGTCAATCGCAATCTAGCCAAGGGTTAGGGTAGTCCAAATCAGGCCTCCCGCGTCACCTAACCGAACACGCCAGCGACACTGAGCAATCCTTAAGCGGAAGCGCACAGAAAAACCGCGGTTAGGGTAGTTTCCCGATTTGGAAGTCACGTGGCGGAAATACCACCCACAACCCGCCCCAAAAACTGCAAATCCGTCGCCTTCTCGTGAGCGCTTCTTCCAACTTCCACGACAGGGTAACCCCTTTCCTTTTAACTCTAAACCTGGAATAAGGTTATTAAAATTTTTTCTGGTATAAGTAACGACAGAGGCCCTTACTCACCACCCAAACACACAAGATGGCTATCACTTCTTCCAAAGCCAAGCGAGAGGCCAAAAAAGCCGAAAAGGCCGCGCTCAAGGCCAAGGCCGAGGGCAAGGAGGTCGGCAAGTCCGTGGACGAGATCATGGCCGAAAACACGGAGAAGATCAAGGAGCTGAAGATGCAGAAGGACAAAGATGGTATTTCTGACCGAGTCACGACCGGTGTGCTGGCGTCCCTGGACACGTCACGTGATCTGAAGCTGACGTCTGTGTCTCTGAACTTCCACGGAAAAGTGTTGATTCAGGACTCGACTCTGGAGCTCAACTACGGCCAGCGATATGGTCTGCTTGGAGAGAACGGATGTGGCAAAAGTACTTTTCTCAAAGCCCTGGCTGAGCGCGAGTACCCCGTTCCCGAGATTATCGACATTTATCTTCTGAACGAGCCTGCTGAGCCCTCTGAGTGGTCTGCTCTCGAGTATGTGGTTCGAGAGGCCGAGGCTGAGCTCAAGCGTCTGGAGCACCAGGTGGAGAAGATTCTGGAGGACGAGGGACCTGAATCGCCGATTCTCGAGGATCTGTACGAGCGAATTGACGACATGGACCCTACGACTTTTGAGTCGCGAGCTTCCCTCATTCTTGTCGGTCTGGGCTTCAACTCGAAAACGATCAAAAAGAAGACCAAGGACATGTCTGGAGGCTGGAAGATGCGAGTTGCGCTTGCCAAGGCGCTTTTTGTGAAGCCTACTCTGCTTCTTCTCGACGATCCTACTGCCCATCTTGATCTTGAAGCCTGTGTCTGGCTCGAGGAGTACCTCAAAAAGTGGCCGCGAACGCTCATTCTCGTCTCCCACTCGCAGGACTTCCTCAACGGCGTGTGCACCAACATGCTGGACATGCGGATGAAGAAGATGCTGCTGTACGGAGGAAACTACGACTCGTACGTCAAGACGCGAACCGAGCAGGAAACCAACCAGATGAAGCAGTACCACAAGCAGCAGGAGGAGATTGCCCATATCAAGAAGTTTATTGCCTCTGCAGGTACATACGCCAACCTGGTGCGTCAGGCCAAGTCGCGTCAGAAGATTCTGGACAAGATGGAGGCCGATGGACTGATCGAGAAGGTTGTGCCCGACAAGGTTTTCGAGTTCCGATTTCCCGCGGTCGAGAAGCTTCCTCCTCCTGTTCTGTCTTTTGACAACATCACCTTCTCGTACTCCGGCAACCCCGAGGAGAACCTGTACGAGAACCTCAACTTTGGTGTTGATATGGACTCTCGAATTGCGCTGGTCGGTCCTAACGGTGTGGGCAAGTCTACTCTGCTTAAGCTTATGACTGGTCAACTCCAGCCTACCGGCACTGAGGGACGTATTTCGCGTCACACCCATCTCAAGATCGGTGTTTACTCGCAGCACTCCCAGGATCAGCTTGATCTGACCAAGTCGTCTCTCGAGTTTGTGCGAGACAAGTTTTCACACATTTCGCAGGACTTCCAGTACTGGCGACAGCAGCTCGGTCGATTTGGACTCACCGGAGAGGGTCAGACGGCCCTCATGGCGACTCTTTCCGAGGGTCAGCGTTCTCGAGTCGTTTTTGCGCTGCTTGCCATTGAGGCGCCCAACATGATCTTCCTCGATGAGCCTACGAACGGTCTGGACATTCCCACGATCGACTCGCTGGCCCAGGCTATTAACGAGTTTGACGGAGGATGTGTCGTTGTTTCCCACGACTTCCGACTTCTTGATAAGATTGCCAAGGATATTTTCGTGTGCGAGAACAAGACCGCTACGCGATGGGATGGATCTATTTTGTCCTACAAGGCCAAGCTGGCCAAGAATGTTGTCGTTTAGATGACGACGGTTCTGACAAAGGGGACGATAGAGTAGAGTAGATAGACTAATATATTTCGACTTTAAGAGTGAGCGACTCAGTGTAGAGGACAGACTATTGTATTTCGAGCGTAGAGGATAGACTAACGTCTTTCGACTTTAAGAGTGATTGACTGGGTGTAGCAGTTGAGAGTACAAGTAGATCTTTGAATATGTTAAAAAGAGTCAAGAGCTTTGGCTGTGTTCTGATCCAGAGATATTTTTGCTTACACGGTGCTTCTGGGTGTGTGTATCACTCATATATATTGACCATATGATTAGCTATTATTAGCTATATGATTCAAGCGAGGATCTGTATCATACTTATGACGAGACGGCACACTTACATTGAATAAATAAAAACGCATGTGCTGTAATGTAATTGAGTGGAAAATAGTCGTAGTGCAGTTGTTTAAGCAGCCATGGTTTTAACTGCACATTTGTTATTTCTGTTCTGATTGTATGATTTTTCAGGACCAGATTATCACCATGGTGTAGACCATAACTATTAGCCATTGGAGTGCGTAAGTTAGGCTATATGATGACCAATAGTAATGGTTCACCTTACTGAGGTGGTCTATGATCATTCATAGATGACGAGAGACGACACACTGAGTAGGTAGACTAATATATTTCGACTTCAAGAGTGATTGACTGGGTGTAGAGGACAGACTAATATATTTCGACTTCAAGAGTGATTGACTGGGTGTGGAGGATAGACTAATATATTTCGACTTTAAGAGTGATTCGAGTGCTGTAACATTGCTTCGTAGCTGAAAAGTTTTGCTTTTATGTTATCTGATCCAGGGATAATATTGGATGTTCTGGAGATGATGAGCCTTTGTCATATATATTGGCCATAGCGTCATACTATTCGTATGGGGATCTATACAATACGTAAGGCAACAAAGATAGACAGCAGACTATGCTATTCTTCAACAGAGAGAAATGTATGTACAGTAATTTAATGAGGGTTAGTAGTGTGGTATATCTTACAGTAAGGTGATCTTAGTTGTTGTTGTCTTTTCATATTGTTATAACCATCTTATGTTTCTGACCAGATTGTTGCTTTCATGTAGGTAGTCAGTCACAACTATTGGCCATACTGTAGCATATTTTACTTTACATTATGATCAATGGTTATGGTTGGTATGACTCAGAGAGCTTATACTCTTTGTAGAGCATACAGTATTTCGTAGTGTGGTTTCAAATGACATAAATCTTTTGGAACTGATTTCTATGAGTTCTTCTTCGTTGTTAATGCTACAATAGTTTCTCGTAATGACTCATGGGTATCTTGATACTGATGGTCAGAAGCATTCATCTTGCTAAATGTACTGTCTCCGTTACATCAAAGTAGATGAACTTCGACTTTGAACTAAGCGTGGTTTCTGGAGTAGTAGTCTTTGATTGTACTCTTGAACAGCTGTCGTTGTTGTGGAGTGTCCACAATGGTCATAAGTATTGGCAACTTTGAGGCACTTTAACTTAGAACTTTTCATCAATACCATTGATAAAAAGTTCACCGACTATATCAGTTCATTGATACGATAGGTGGTATTAGACAGTAACAGTCTTCTGGAATAGTTATATTTGACTATCTTGATCAACTTCAACGTTTGCTTTATATACAAACTACAATTCACTTCAGTTTCTACTTCATGTGTAATGTTTCCTATAAGTTCATATATATTGGCCCTCACACAGTAGTGTGCCTGTGACAAAATGGCCTATAGTTATGGTGGGAAGTGAAATGTAACCAGAGTCCCGGTCTGAGACTCAGAGGGCTTCTGTGAGGTGAAAATTAATATTGATAGAGTGTAATAGCTGTTATGAGTGTAATGCAATACTCTGATTCCTTACAGATTCTCTGTGTAGTGACATGTGATCATCTTTGCGGTGCTTACAGTATTTGTTCCACCATATATATTGGTCACAATATAATGTATAAATAGCGCATATTTGGTCAATAACTATGGTAAATACATACAACTTCAGACTCATATTCAGTGACAATTGAGGTACCAGTACATATGCAAAAGTGCAAAATGCTTATTAGACAGTCAAAAATACTGTACCAAGTAATTTTCAGATACTCGCCTCTCTTCTCTACAGCTGGAAATCATGAGAATATACTGATAGTGCACTCTCAGACACCATATAAATAGACCTTCCAAAGAGACCAGACGCTATTTAAGAGCTCAATTGGGGTAAATAAGTTGTGATTAGTAAGCAGCTATTCTCAAATTCTCTACGTCTCCTCTGTTAATCAAGATAAATACAGTAGGCTTGTCATAGCGTATACCACTTCAGAGAACTCCACGGACATTTTCGAGACTCAATCACTAAACAATTGCACTAATTTTACCACACCGACCTCCCTCCAATCTACGAATTACATCCATCTGTTCTAGATCTCAAGTTATGGACACCCTGTTTCAAGACCATGCATTCGTCAGTAGCTTCTATACACTGTACTATCATGTAGCTAGCTGGGGTATCTCTTAGCTCGTTTGTTAGTCTGAGTCAACAGTTTCACACTAACTAAATATAGACTATCTTGAGCCTTTCCTACTATTACCTCAATTATTGGCCATATTAACATACATATTCAGCAGTAAAATGGCCAATACATATAGCTTAAAGAGGCTGATCACAGCTATTGACCAACAACACACCCAATCCACACTATCAAAAGGCCAATAATTCTGACAAACCAAAACCCACGCCAAACGCCTGAAACAACTTCTTCTTCCGGCGTTCTTTTAATACATGAAACATTTGCCTGAAACACCAGCCCCATTTTTTGTGCACAACACGGGTTTCGTGAATATTTGGGGCTGTTGTAAACTCCCCAGAATTGCGAATAAAATCGCAAAAATAATGTGACAATTACGGCCGTGTTCTCCGTCACGTGACTCGTCCCCCAATACACATTTTAATTTTTTAACCGAAAATCTCCGACTGTACAGCTGTACGGAGATTGACGATCCGGGAATGTGGGCTGGATCTTTTTGGTTGCTCTTCCGAGAAATTCAGAAATATGAGGAGGGCGATGAATTCGGTGAAATTGGCGATTTATGCTGTGAAATTGCGATTTTATTTTTTCTCGATTTTTTTCACTCCGACTATTCCCTATTAATAACAATGTTGACACCTTCCTAAAGCGTCCTGATACGCCTGTAGTGACACGTGAAGAGGTACAGAAAAGGGGTAGTGTTGTAGTTTGTGGGAAAGAAGTGGGATAAATTCGGGAAAATTTGTGGGCCTTAGCTGAGCCTGATAATGATTTACTAATTTTTCCCAGTCAAACAAAATTATCTCCAAAGAGAAAGCTCCCACAATTCAATTTAGGACAGACCAGCCACCTATACACCTATACATATATACAATAGCCCAACAAAGTTACATCCAAGCTAATCTATTTTTGGAGGTGCACATCACAACAGTCTCTACAACTCGCCCGGTAAAGCAGCTGCACACTAGCCGAAAACACCGCCGTCTTCCCCGCGACCAGGCGAGCTCAGCGATATAAAAATCTCAACTTTTGGCACACCACCCCAACTCGATTTTCGACTCCGCAACACCCACATCTTCACCTCATGGGTCTCTTCTCAAAAAAGTCCCGCGAGGCTCTCAACGAGCCTCCAAAGTTGTCAGCACTTGCGCAGCACCCAGATCTGCCTGTTTTGAATCCTCCCCCGCTTCCTGTGGCCTCTCAGAGGACTGTTTCGGGCGGTTCTGTGTCGTCGTTAAGTGACACAAAAGGATACACGCTGCGGGGCAAGCTGGGTCTAGCCAAGGCTCCGCAGAACGTCTTTGACGGGTTTGATGGTGTTCAGGAGCCTGATTCGTTTGATTATGGTGATGGCAATGTTGCTGGTGACTTTCAGGGTGATTCTGGCGAGTACCTGGAAAGTGGTCTTCCCGAGTCGACACAGACAAACGAAGACCACCGTTCGACTCAGCGCGACTCTGCGAACGCAATGAACCAACTCTTGTCTCAAACGGACGCTCCTGGCCAAAGTTCTACCTCCCCCTTTGTGCAACACGGAAAAGTCGCCACCTACACGCCTGAATTTTCTGGAGCGGAGTTCAGTGGTTCAGGGGCTTCTCCAGGGTCGCCTTTCACCTACCCCAACGCTGTTTCGTCTCCAAGAGGCGTCAAACCGCCTCCTATTTCGATTCCTGGAAGAAGACCTTCCTCTGGAGGCTTTGGAAGTGCCGGAATCGCTTCAAACACCTCTCCACTGCCTTCCCCGGGCCAGATTACCTCCCCCTACGGCAATTCCCCGTCCTCAGGAGCCTTCAGATCGCCGCTAGGCTCGCCTTCGTACATGTTGCCGACAACTACGTACGGAGAATCGCCGAAACAAGGCGGGTTGGCCTCTGCTGCAGCAGCAGCAGCCATGGGCTCGTTCAAGACGCCTCCTTTGGTTCAACAGGCGCAATTTGGGTCGCCAGTGTTTTCTACGCCGTCTCAAAACCTGCAAACGGAGGAATCAACACACCCTGCAGATCACGTGAACTGTTCCCATGGAGGCCACGCTCATTCCCACGTGACTTCTCCTCACGTGACTTCTCCAAAGTCGCCTCCTCCTCCACTAGCTCATCCTGGCTACCCCAAGGAGCACTACATTGCGAAAAAGAAGTCTTCCGAGGCTCTGGGAGAAGTCTTACCCGGAAGGGATCTCTACAAGGACGGGTTCAACGCCAGCAGCGACTTTCCGTACCCCGTTTCGCCCTCTGAGCTGAAAACCGCGCCTTACCCTACCTGCTATTATCAGAGGGGGTGCAGAGAGACGGGTCCTCATTCACATGGAGATGATTCACACGGAGACGAAGCTGTTTTTGCGTCGTTTGACAGGGAGAAGTACGAGGAGATGAAGGAGTCACGTGACAGAACTCAGGAGACGATTGTGTGGGGTAGTCGAGGTGGGTCTAGTGCTGGTTCTGATTTGAGAGCATCTAGACCTGAGTCACGTGACTTGCCTGGGATTGAGTCACGTGTTTCCGAGTCGCGTGACCTGCCTACTTCTGTGGAGTCACGTGATCAGTCACATGACCAGACTGAAGTGGTGGAGCCAGTCGACCTCCACCGAGCAGAGTCGAGCATCTACCCCGCGGAGTCGGTCTACTCTGTGGAGTCACGTGATGTTCCCGAGTCACGTGATTTCACCCAGAGCGAGTCACGTGATGTCGCTGAGTCATCACGTGACGTCCCCGACTCTCCGTTGAACGCCGACCCCTACGCAGAGTCCGTGTACTCGACTCAGGAGGTGGCTGGAACTGCTGACGAGTCACGTGACATCAAGGGAAAGTCACGTGAGGTCGAGGAAGTGTCACGTGATGTCTTTGAGTCACGTGACGTCCCTGAGGCTGCTCCCCAGAACGTCCCCGCTTCTGCCCACATTGACGACTTTGACTTTCAGGAGCGTCAGCGTCAGTCACGTGACCTGAGTGAATCACGTGACTTTGAAGCATCACGTGACCACTCGCACGACTCGCTGTCACGTGACTTTAACCGGCTCTCCGTGTCGCAGATCAAGGGCATGGGCCTGCCGCTGGACACGCGGTCGATTGCGAGCGGAGAGGTGGGTCACGTGACGAGTGAAGTTCATACGGACTTTTCGCACGGTCACGTGACTCAGGGTCAGGTGGGGAGCACTCCTTCAGGTCACGTGATGCACCTGGAGCCCTCGCAGGCCGAGATTCTGCGGTCGTCGTACATTTCGACGGACTCGGGCAACAGTCACGTGACTGGAGGACATCACGTGATCGGATCTACTGGTCACGTGATGGACCGTCACATGACTTCTCATCACGTGACTGGCGAAGACGCGTCGGTGTACGAGGGCCACACCATGGACGAGATTCAGATTGACGATAACGGGCATGTTGTGAATTCTCCCGGTCACGTGATGTCTTCTCCCGGTCACGTGAATTCTCCCGGTCACGTGAACTCCCCTGGGTCAAACGGAACCATGCTTTCCAACATGTCAGGCTACTCTCCCGCCTACTACCCTGCCCCCATTCCCATGAACCTCAAGCTTCCCCCTTTGTTGAGCAAGAAAAACCGACGAAAGTCAAAGAGTGGAATCTCTCCCTTCCCCTCTCCGCGAAAATCGTCCTTCACTTCTGCTCTGGACAGGCCTGGAAACCGCTCTTCCTTCATGTCCCCTTGGTCTCACACTGCAGACGGCTCTCTTTTGCATTACGAGGGATACGACGAGAACGAGAGAAGCGGACGAAGCGTGCACAGAATGAGCGTTGGGTCACGTGGCTCTTCTCCGCTGAAGAAGCTGTACTTGAGTGGCGAGGGCGAGACGGATTCGATGGAGAGGAGCAGGTCTAGGGACATTTCGCGGTTGTCACGTGACTTTGACGAGGAGTACGGCAGGTTCGATGAGTCACGTGACTTTGACGAATCACGTGACGACGAATCCACAGACCCCTACTACAACCCTGAAAAGCGCGGAAGACGGCGAACCATGTCTCTCACGTCCATCAACGTCAACATGGACAACTCTGAGGTTCGCGACGAGCTTGAGGAGGACATTGAGGGCGATGTGACGGACATGCAGCGTTACGAGGCGTCTGCGAATGCTTTTACACGAGTTCACATTGACTCTAACGCGATTGTTCCTCCTTCAGCGGCTTCAGGCTACGGAAACGGTATTTTGCCCGCTCCTGATCAGAAGCCTGGCACTCTAGTTGAGGAGCTTGAGCTGCGAAAGAAGGACAAAAAAGCAGTCAGAGCACATGTCAACAAGTCCATGCACCAGTTTGCTGCTGACGGAACTGAGACTCCGCTGATTCAGCAGATTAACGACTCGCAGAGTGCGTACGGTATGGACGATCGTCGTCACAGCCTGATTTCCGACAAGCGCATGTCCATCATGTCTGGGTTGACCAAAGATCATTCTTACGAGGACCCTAATCACCATAGGATGTCTCTTTTGGCGCTTGATTCACTTGCTCAGATGGATTATCAGCAGAGTTACTCAAAGCCAGGTGCTGCGCAGATTAGTAAGCAGTACAAGGCGTCACGTGACGACGATGAGCCGTTGCGAGTGCGGAAACAGAGGCTGAAGCGCCAGTCAGAGCAGCTTCTTCAGCAGAGACAGCTCCAGGAGAACATTGAGAAGCAGCGTCTGGCGTCGGTGGAGCTCGAGAAGAGACGGCAGGAGGCGAAACAGCAGAGGAGAAACCAGTTTGGCGTGCAGAAGGAGGGGCAGAAGAAGGGCAAGGTGTTGATTGGGCCGGGGGGAGAGGTCATTAGAACTTGATGAGCGAAGCGAATCAGCTCTGATGACTGGACCTTTTTTGATGTCATTTTGGGCCTCTGGAGGTGTTTTTCGTGCTCTTGGAGTCGTTCTGAGTCCAGTGGTGGTTTTGGCTTCTTTCTGGGGTGCTTAGTGGAGGAGTTGTTGTTGGTGTTCAGGTTGGATTTGATATGATACTGAATTGAATTATTTGAATGAGTTTTGTGTTTGTAATTGTAGATCGCAAATGTATACTGTTTGTAGTTCGTATTAGAGCAAGAACATGGTTCTGATTGTTGTGAGCTGTATGAACAGTAGCTACAAGTGGTTTATTTCAAGTCTGTCGTGGCTCTTATTGCTTAACTGCGTTAGGCTGTTTGATAACAACACAAGAGATAGATGGTGTTGACGTCTGTATTAGTTGTTTTGACTTGAAATTATTGTTAAATAAAGAGCTAGCAGTGAGATGTTCTCTATGATGTATTTCGTAGTGTGCGTAGAATATTAACTAGCCTTGAGGGCCATACATAATCTAATGTTTATGAGAGCTCTACAGGTCGCTGGAGTTGTCTATGTTTTTTGAGTCGGATGACAGAAAATTCTGAGGGCTGATTTTTTCTTCTGGAGGTGTTTTTCGTGTTCTTGGAGTCGTTCTGAGTCGAATGGTGGTTTTGCCTTCTTTCTGGGGTGCCTAGGGCAGGAGTTGATTTGGTTGTTTGGTTGGATTGATAATGAATTGAATTATTTGAATGAGTTGTGTGTTTGTAATTGTAGATACCGGTAGAAGTTATTGTAATTAATAGATCTGAAGTCGAACATAGTTTTCACTGGTTGAGCTGTATGTATTTTTTTGCTTGCAATCGCTCTCTAGAGAGATCTCTTGGTTGTACTGGCTTGCTTGATAAACCTGCCCTGACTTCCGTAGTTGTTTTAACCTCAACTTATCTTTGAGCAGTAGTCGTATCAGTACTCTGATGTGCTTTTCATGTGTGTAGAATACTCACTTGGCTCGAGGGGTCTAGATCATCTCTTTGAATTTAGTATAGCTCTAGAGGTTGCTGGCTTGTCTTGTTTTTTTTTTGTTTTTTTTTTGTTTTTTTTTGAACTTGCTGGTGTTGAGTCCTGGTGTGTCAAATGAGAAGTAATTGTGCTGATTGTGATAATCAGTGCGGTATAAGTGCATTATCCTCACTTTAGGCGAGGCTATACGAGTCTTTTGGTTCTATCCTCAACTCTCTAGCATAAGTAGATCTCATTCTGGGCGCATTTTAGTTTTCGTGAAATCCCTGAATCTGCTGGACAATCTCGGCATCTCATTATGTGCAATAATTCAGCATGATGTCTACTTCGTCTGAGTATAGTTCCAGCGCTATATCTTCGGAATTTAAATTCTTGCAGTGTTCACAAGTCTGTTGAAGTCGACAGTTGTTGCGTCATAACTATTGGCCATATACTTACTGTAGTTGAGCTGTGAGATGGCTAATACTTATTGAAATCTATAAGGATTAATATCTATTGGCCATATATACACTTTAATTGACAGAGTTTATGGCCAATACTTGTGACCGAAACATAGGTCACCAAAATTACAGAAATCATTCAACGTCGTTTCTTTAGTGTAGCAATGGAGCTCGGAATCTGTTGAATGTATTCCGTAAGCCCTGTCTTAAAACTGCTTGTAATGATCTGACGTCATAGGCAATGATGACTCACAACTCCCACTAATTATAGCAACGTTTGTCTAGAGAGGTTATGAGTCATTGCCTTTTAATAGTTATCGTGAGTCAACTTATAGTTCATCTCAAACAGTCGTGATCTATACTCTAGAGTCACCAGTATATCTTACCATTTTTTGCCGTCTCCATAATTATTGGCCTGTTACTTTATCATTTAAAGCTTATCGCTTGCCAATACTTATGGCTCAGCTCAGAACACTCTACAATCTCGAATATTGGCTCAAACAAAAATCGAAAAGCACCCCCAGGCTCTCCTCGACATTTCCAGCACTTTGCACTCTTCAGAATATTCATCTCCATTTTGCGATTTTCCATATGCTTTTTTTATTTATTTTATATCAATGTCTCAGACTTAGTTCCAGAGTAAAAGTACAAATAGGTTCGTTCTTCCTCCACCTACTTGTACTCTACACAAACCCATGACCCTGGACGACCTGAAGTCCCTCTGTGATTCCCCAAACACTCCCGAATCAGCTTTCAAAGCCGAACTCCAAAACACATGTCCGTGGTTTGAGCCTGAAACGTCGCATAGAAGCACGTGGAGAGAGTGTGCGCAAGAGTTTGTGCGCAGAAACGCTCGTGGAGCGAAATTCTGTCCTTCTCTGAAATTGGGAGACCGTCTGAGAGCGCCTTTGGTGTTCACAAAGTGCCATGAACTCGACAACATTGATAAAGAGACATCTTATACCAGTGAGCATGGAATCAGCATGGATTTGACCGGTTTTGACACGTTCGAGGTCGACCAAGACTCCATGTACTTCAATTACAAATGCTTCAACCACAACAAGCTTGTTTCGCTTCCAGACTTTTTGATCATAGCTCCTAACACCATAACCTACTGTTGTGGTGTACACGCTCAAGTGTCTGTTCAGTATAAAGACGGTCCTATGCATTACTACGATGTCATTGGAGAACGAATGCCTCAGTTTTACTACGTCAACAACCATCTTTTCATGTTTAGTTATAACGTGCGACAATGCATGGAAAAAACACATTCGAGTTTCTGGTACGTTTCGAAAACCCACGGATTTGAGCCCATTTGCGAGCTGGACCTCCCGTTGAAGTCCATTACTCTCTACGACGGTTTGTTTTTTTCCATCACGTCCAAAAGTCTCTATGCTTTGCAAGGCAGTTTGGATGACGAGGTTTATGCTGCAGATTGCGTTTCCACTGAAAACTTGGGTATTACAGTTAAGGATAGTGCCCGAGAAGACTTCTGGGACCCGTTTGAGACGTTTCTGGCTACGCCTGAAGGGCTTTATGTGCTGGATGTTTCCACGAACGAGGTTGTTAAAGTTGAAGATGCTGGTGTTATTGAGATTAATTGATGTTACTGTTGTAGAGATTTTTGAAGAGATTGCTCTACGTATATTTCATCACAGTATAGTGGTTATGATATACGACTCTGAACAAGTATTACATATTTAACACGTTACACAATTGTTCAACATGCTGAAAGCAAAAAAATTAGCTGTTAAGAACAAAAATACATTTGATAGCGATAGAGTACTCTCGACACAGATTACTCAATAGTCCAAGAAAGAGGTGGTTTACAGGGTTGTTATCTATACCTGTAAAATGTGATAATAGTCGGGTATATATACCACTGCTTAATAGAATTCGAGAATACAAATATAAACAGTAATAAATAAGTAATCTAAGTCTATTGAAGCTACAACCAAGCATATATCATCAATATTGCATCTTCCAGAAGACTTTCCCACAACATAAAGTATCTGAAGAAATCCTGGAATAGCACTGAAGAAATCCTGGAATAGCACCAAGGGGTTATGAGCAAAGATAAAAAAAGCATCCCGGCTTAGATACCTGACCGAGACGAGTATTGTGATTCTATTCTCGTGTCTCTAGGATCGATGGGGCTCTTTCTGGCCATCTTTATTTTTTTTCGCATAACATTTGAATCTGTACTTAACGATCAGTTTAGCCAGTATATTAAATAAAACAGAGTGTCACGTTGAAACTCCAAATCAACCAAATCGATTAATACTACATTCATGCTTCTAGCGCTCATATTGCTTCATCCAAAAGAGCTGCGTGGGAGTCATACTTGTACTTCACCTTAATTCCGTGTCTGTGTCTAAACAGCAGAAATGAGCTGATTTATTTCTAAAAGATTCCTAATAGACGTAAATCAATATCAAACGCTTCCTAACGATCTCATGGACGTATTGGAACTGGTTTCATCTTCATGAGAAGTCTCCGAACCAAGATATCATCTAACTCATGCCTTAGGGCTCCGATTGGAAGGATAGGAGTATCATTGGATTTCTCATGTCCTTGTGAGTACAAAACAGTTCTTTTATTCATTCTGAGATGCCTGCTCGCCGTTCTATATTTTCAACGAAACTTTTCCAAAGTGCGAAAAAATCCCGTAAAACGTGAATAGCCCGGGAAGGATTGGAAATTCACCAAAAGATACACGTAAGTGCCCCTGTTACAATTCCTGTTTTGACACGAATCTTGCTATTTTATTCCGCGAGTTCTCTTCGTTTCCGGTTTATTCTTAAAACGGCTCTATCTCGGTCAATATGGGTCTGATTTGAGTTGAAAGTTGATGAGAAAAAGCACACTGACTGTGGCTACAGAACAGCTCTATAAGTGGATCTAGAGCTACAATATTCGGTCAGATAAATGATTTTGTAAAACTTCAAATATTTAAAGTTATTTGTGATAACCTTGAATGTCTCCTTATAAAACCTTGACTCTATATTTCTCATAAATAAATATTCAAAGGGTCAGAGCTTCACGAAGACTTACCAGATTACCTGGGAAATGCAATCAGTGAATAGCAGATATTTTTCACCCCCGCCTAATTTGTCACTTCGTCATTTGGCACTCAAAATAGATAAGCTGTCGTTTCTGTAAGGTATCATAAGTTCATCAATATAAAGGTCGTCATAGGAGTTCTAAGTAAATGGGAAACTGTTGCAACATAATGTTAGATGCATATATTATCATTTGGTAGCTTGTAGCATCTCCGAAAATGTTGTAGAGTGTTTCCTCCTACTGAAACCAAATTTCGGATGAAACATCATTATGAGGATATGACTAGCAAAGAAAAGATTTGGAATACTTGGTAATATCACCCTGTGTACTCTTACGCTAATGATACCTAATACTTGAATTCTGCCTTTTCTCTCAACGTGATAATGACCCTGTAAGTTCCGAAAAGAGTGAAAGACTGTATCAGTTGTAGAACGGTCTATATTAGTAACCACGATGAAACAAAAGGTCTAAAAGATTAATATGGATTGTAAATTATTAACTAGACACATCTTTGTGTTCCTTCTGTACTTTTGGCAAAGTTGATAACAGAAGAAACAGTCCCATTCAGGATATATAATTTGGGGTATAGTAATACACACAAGTTATCTACAATGCCAAGGACTTCATATTCCACTTACCTGTAGCTCTAATAATGACTCTATTAACTCTTAACATGCTTCTCTCTTCAGTATATTCAAATCCTGACTTTCATTTTTTCACCCCACTTTAAAATTGTGTATATACAGCGCGTCCCATGGACGTCATATACATCCACCAATGTTAAAAATTACTATTAGTTGGTATCATTCGACTCGGAATGATCTCTCAAATATGATAAAGCCATCATATCTGTCATAGCTCTCTTTTCTGCAAAGTTATGACCCATCTTAGATACAGAGCGTGCTACCTGAACAGAAATGAGATGAGTAGCATCCATTCGTGATTCTGTCTACTATTGCGGTTATCAGAATCAATTACCACTCCTTTTCGCCTTGTTGTAAAAGGCAGACGTATTTTTTAAAATCGACAAAAAACCCGTAAAACATGACATGTCTCGGGAAGCTCTGAAAATACCCCCGCAAGCTAGACACAGTCCAGCAGGTCCCAAATCCACTGTAATAATTAATCTAGCGATTTAATTCAGAGATTTATCGACGTTCCCGATAATAGCTTAAATCTCACTTTTGGTTATTTTAGTTCCCATTTCGATAGAAATCCATTCTCTCTGCCCCAAATTGTCTCTGAAATGTAAAGTAAAACATGAGTTCTGTTACGACTGTAGCAATTTTCAGAGTGTCTTTTCCATATTCCGTTTACAAAAACAGCTCTTGCTAGGTTTAGAAATTTCCAGAGTGGATTAATGCTTGCAACTGTTTAAATGTAGTGAAATTTGTAGTTCTGAAAATCTGTTTACTCTCTACCTTGTCTCCCTAAGTTTTCCAATTGCTTTTTCATACTTTTCTGTCACGATTCAGGCTATTTCTCAACAGCGAATTGCGTCTTTCCTTTATTACGAGCGTTTTCTTAATAATATAACGTTAAGAAAATGTTGATACGTTCGTGAAGATGTTCTTAAAAATTCATCTTCGTCTTAGAATGATTGAAGGTCATTTACATGACTTGCTACACCTCAGATGTATTTTCTTCTCGAAACAAATATTTAAGCTCTCGTAAATGTATATTTAGGGTTTATCCAAACTTGCAGAAAAATCAGAATATCGCAGGGAAGCGATTATCAAGAGATGGCGTTGACTGATTGAAGATTTTAAAATTTCCGTTGCTACTTCATTTTGTGGTGTATTTTCGGATATAAAATATATGCACATCGGCTGTAAACTCAGCCCAGGACATGCATTTTTGTGACTAAACCAGAAACTGTGATGACTCTTTGGAAAAAAATTATTTCTACGGGTCTGAAAACGTGATCTTGTTACTCACAATGGGAGCTTCATTTTGGTACTACTTTTGTCAGTATCTGAGGTATGTTGTGTTTTGCTTATTTTTCGCAAGTCACACAGAAATAATATTTTGAAACATACACGAAAGACATTTGTTATACAACGTTCATTTGCCCGATTATTCTCTTGTTTGGTACCAAAAGACTTGTGATGATCTCAGGATTACAGCTGTGACGTTCCTATAATCATATCACACATTCAAAATTGATATCGAGCATCTACTTTCTAGTTCCAATTTATGAGCTGGCGAACTCACGTACTGTGTGCCAGGCCTTCCAAGCTGCAAGCTGGCTATCTGGTTCTTCTCTGTATTGCTTTTCCCTGTTCTCAGAGCATCCATTGCTCTGCCCATCTTCTCCACCTCTCTCAACTAAAGCTTAAGTAAAGAGCTCCTTTGAGGTAACAAGAGAACGAAGACAATCTGAGAGTATTGTATGTACGCGTGCGATTTTTTTACATCCCCACAATAAACCCTTCATAATGTCCACGAATATGTACTTTACCTACTTTTTGACTCTCTCTATCACCAAATTTGCACCCCCAAAGGACTTTTGCCTCAACAAAATCTCAACTAAACAAAAGTCCCAAATACACCACTTTGCTAATGCCCATAGACTTCCTGTCAAACCAAGTCATGTGACATTTGATCACGTGATTTGGTTGATCATCAGAAAAAGACAATTCCATCCATGACTGAATATATGCTCTCTATTCATGATGTCTATCCTGGACTCACCAATTTTGGAAATATTGCTCCAAATGCAAATCGAATAGGACTCGCGTGACTGTATCATTTTTATTAGTCTAAGAAAATTATCAAAATGGAAATCGGAGCAGTATTGCGCATTTTAGACATGTTCTTGGTACCCGAGTTCTGACTCATAACCTGTGCAAGTACAAGTAAAACTACAAGTGGAAGGAATAAATGTGACTCTGAGTAAAATGTAGCACAAAAATACCGTGAATTATTCAGTTGCACTCGCAAAATACTCTGTGATGACTCAATATGTCACCCTTCCAGCATGTGAAACTGTGCCACATGAGTCTTAGCAGAGACTTCATACTACAATATCTGTGAAGGTATACATCAAATCAGGCGCTTGAATCATCTACTTCACTCATAATTCCATCTACTTTGTTTTTCACTGTAATCACAAATATTGACCATTTCCACACACACTTACCACGTACATATGGCCAATACATATAGCCACCATAAAAGTTGGCCACACTCCCACACTCCCAACACTTTACCCTGGCCAATACTATATGACTCTATTTAGAGTTTATAGATAACGATCTGGAGAAATACGGGCTAGTCCAAGTTGCCGAGTTTCCATCCGATATTGCTCCCGAAAATATCAATTGGATAATAAAAACGATACAAATCACATGACACCAAGTAAACCTTATTCCACAGACCACAAAAACAACCCCAACTACCCCACGTCCACCAATCAGTCATCTAAACTTTATTTACCCAGTCCTCGTGAAGTTATATACAGACACAGAAGCGCACCGACTTCCTCACAACTTCAAAAATGCTTCGAAACGTGCGAAAGTACTCGACTCTTCTGAAAACCGCCGAAAAGTACTCGGTTCCGACTTACGCCAAGCCCAGCGTTATTCTGACCAAAGGCAAGGGCGCCTATCTGTGGGATTCCAACGACAACAAGTACATTGATTTCTCTGCCGGTATTGCTGTGACTGCTCTGGGTCACTCAAATCCGGAGATCACCAAGATTCTCGCCGAGCAGTCGTCTCAGCTGATGCACTGCTCTAATTTGTTTAACAACGAATGGGCTCCTCGTCTTCAGGAGGCTCTGGTTGAAGAGACTAAGAAGAGTGGAGCTATGAGCGGAGCTAGCAAGGTCTTCCTGGCGAATTCAGGCACGGAGGCGAACGAGGCTGCTCTCAAGTTTGCCAGAAAAGTTGGCACTTTGATCTCTCCTGAGAAGACTGAGTTTGTCAACTTTGAGAAAGCGTTTCATGGACGAACTATGGGAGCGCTTTCAGTCACCCCCAACCCCAAGTACCAGGCTCCGTTTGCGCCTCTTGTTCAGGGCGTCAAGACTGGCGTTTACAACGACCCTAAAGCGGCTGATTTGATCACAGAAAAGACTTGCGGCGTCATTGTCGAGCCTGTCCAGGGCGAGGGAGGCGTGTACAAGGCGTCTGACGAGTTTCTGGCTGCTCTGCGAGCAAAGTGCGACGAAGTAGGCGCTGTTCTCATCTTTGACGAAATTCAGTGCGGTCTGGGACGAACAGGTCGTCTGTGGGCTCACGAGAAGGTTCATCCTGACATTCTCACCATGGCCAAGGCCCTCGGCAACGGATTTCCGATCGGAGCTACGATGGTGACAGAAAACGTCGCTGACAAAATTGCCATTGGAGACCACGGCACGACCTACGGAGGCAACCCTCTTGCTTCTCGCGTTGGACATTACGTTCTGTCTCAGGTCGCGTCCAAGGAGGTGCTGGACAACGTGAAGAAGGTGAGCCAGCAGATCCGAGACGCCGTGCAGGAGGTCCAGAGCGAATTTCCCGAGCTGATTACCGAGGTGCGAGGCGACGGGCTTTTGCTCGGAATTCAGTTCTCCAAGGACCCCGCAAAGGTTGTTGCTGCGGCTCGAGAGAAGGGTCTGCTTGTGATTACGGCCGGAACTAACACGGTGCGACTTGTGCCTGCGCTGAATATCGACCAGGAGGCGGTCCAGGAGGGACTCAAGATTTTTAAGGAGGCGGTGAGACAGGAGGCTGGGAATTTGTAGAGATGAAGGAGGTAATTGCGAAGCAATTGCCGACTGTTAGATGCTAGAAGAGATAAATCTAGAGGAATTGATTGAAAATGAATATGAGGTTGAGAGTACTTGTAGTTGGTTGATTTGAGTGCAACAAGCAGTGTACATATAAGCTTCTAGTCGTTAAATTGATGTACAGTAGCTACCGGTATAATAATGACTACTTGTAGACAGTACTGAGCAGTTGAGTTGACTGAGATAGTTGATGCTGACAGTTGATTACTGTAATACTCAATGAAGTGCGAGAGGCGTTAATTGATTAGAGGCCAAGAATTTGTAGTTCAGCAATTGAGAACAAGAATTGGGGGGTGGTAAGCAACTGCCGATTGCTAGAATGAATGATGATAGACATTACAATTGATTGAAAACGAATGCAGTTGAGCTGTAGTTACAAGCAGTGAGTTGACTTGAATGCTACCGGCAGTGTATTGGTAAGCCTTGCTGTACCGGTAGTAGCTACTGGTAGGTAATTAAATTATTTGTGTAATTACATATTTAATGTTGACTACTGGTACGGCGTACCTGTTTACTTGTCCAGAGCATATTAGCGACGTGATCATTGCCCAGCACAAAGTGCTTAGAAAAGAAACATAAAACACATCTCAGTCCAGAGAAACCCTACAGACAAGCAAGCATCACTGTCTTGCTCTCCTCGGTCTTGTTAATCATGAATTATCATTCAAATTCACGTGACTAGTACTAAACCCATACAATCAGTTGTCAATTGATATAATGTCAGCCCAGTGTCGGCTCTACTCGGTGGTACAATTTCTCCAGCTAGTACGAGTACGAGTTGTCAATACCATTCATTATTAAATTTTGACTGTCAGCCATCACTCTTCTTATTTGGTCAGTTGAGGGAAAGTAGATAGATAGTGATCCAGGTCAACGGGACCCAGGTATATCTCGGTCCAGAGACATGCTAGAGACACATAAAAAATACCGCAAGACTCGTCTTACTTCACTTAGTCATTTGACGCCACCCTAAATTACGCGACTGTCCTCAATCCAGCACAGTAATTATCAGGTTGTTGACCTTCACACTCACAATACAATCATCTACTGAGTACCGGTACAGTAGATACTGGCCCTTCTGTGAACACGAACATGTTAGAATTCCATCCATTATTTACTTTTTGAATGTCACTTGTCATTAAGCATGTTTGACCTTTGAGAGAAACCAGCCAAAACATGACTCTCTGAGGAGAGATCACAAGTGGTAGTCATCATATCTCAACCTAGAGACACCCTACAGGCTAACAAGAACCACCTTCTTGCTAGCCTCGCTCTCCTGAATCACATGAAAACCCCCAGATCACGTGACTATTCTCAATTTCACAAAACCAGCTGTTGGTTCCCGAAATAATATGCAGAACTCACTGGTATGTGTGTAACGTACGGGATACTACTGTCCACTCCAATATGTTAGAATTCCATCCATTATTTACTTTTTGAATGTTAGTCTTGTGCTGAGGTGAGTCCAGTGCAGAAACACATAGGCATGTCCCCCAAACAGAGACCTTATGACCAATGATAACAGACATATCTCAGCCCAGATATACCCTAGAGACACACCGAAACCACCGTTAGACTCGCCTTCCTTCGCTAAATCACGTGACACCATCCATTATCACGTGACATCAACACAATAGCTGTTCTCCTGAGACCTCCAGCCTCGCTTCCTACCGTCTCCAAGCAGGCTCTCCACTCGCCCCCCCCTGGGTCTGGCTCTGGCTTCTGCCGAGCTGCCGCAGCTTCTCGCGCATTCTGTCGTTGCCCGGGTTACCGTTTCCGTTGCTTCCCTGCGCAGGTCGTCCGTACGCCGTCTGGGGCGTGTACTGCTGCTGCGGGTAGTTGTACTGGCCCTGTTGTCTGTTGACCTCGGCGGAAGAGCCTCGTCGCGCGTAAATGTCCTGCAGAGAAGAGGAGGGAGTGGAACTGCCTGAAGCTCCTGAACCTCCAGCAGCTCCAGACACAGAAGGTCGTTTCTGGTAGCCCTGCTGATACGGACTGTTCTGACTTTGGTTTTGGAACTGCCCAAGATCGGTCTGCGAGGACCCGGGAGGCTCCAGCCACTCGGGAACAGCGCCCGTCTTTGTGGCATAGTACTTGACCAGGCTCTGATGGACCACTGTCGAGTTCTCAGACTCGCCGTCCTGGTCAGCCGAAGACGACACAGACAGCGCAGACATGCTCATCTGCACGCCGCCAAAGTCCTTGAGCTTGGACCACACGCCTCGGCCTTTGTCCACGGGCGCTTTTGTGTTGCTGGTGTAGTAGGACATGACGTGGAGAGGTAGGGTGGAGTGCTTTGGTGATGTTTGTGGTGGTGAAACAGAATAAGGTTTTGTTGGTATCGTTGGAATGGGCGTGGGATGGGGAGTTAAATGGTGTTTTCCGTTTGTTCGTGGCACGTCTGTGTCGCCAGATAGTAGGGGATCTAAAAATAGGGGTACGTTTACATCATGCACGTTTAGGTTGTGTCGGGTGGGGTGTTGACAGTGGTGAAAGTTGTCGCATGGAGAAGATAGAGATATGGTTGGAACCGCAGAAACGGGGGTGTTCGAATCGTGCAACTTCCGAGGAGATTGGTTAGTAATTGCGCTTTTCCGAGGGCATTAACTGAGGTGTCGTGGGTTCGATTCCAGGTTGCTGCGTTATGGTATTAGCTATTTGACGCTTCCAAATCGTGCAGAATACTTTCCATAGTTTCTCAAATACAGAAATACGCTGCACATAATTTCACTGTCTATATTTATGGCTGCAGCATGCCCCTCTATTCACCACAAGTATCAACCCCACGAAACCTAAAATAAAGTGTGTCGATGGACAATACCAACGGTAGAACTGCAGGCAGAAACTGCACATAATCATGGAAGTCCAAAAACCAGAGACACAGCAAATCAAAATGGAGCTTTTGACCCACAGAAATCTTCTGTCAAATCAAAAGCATCATCAAAATGGAGCTTTTGACCCACAGAAATTTTCTGTCAAATCAAAAGCATCATCAAATAAGCAGGAAAATGTAGAAAACATAAAAACGTCCAGAACTTACTCAAAAACCACAAAAACAACACCATTGTACTCACCCCGCCTCCACAAACGCAACCATACCACCCACTACCCTCCCCAACACCATCCCACTTTTCACCCGGTGAAATTCCAAACCTAGATCTGGCATTGCTCTATCAGGGCTGGGCATGCATGCGGGGAAGTCACGTGTTTTTCACGTACCACGCAAGTCACGTGACCCTTTCGAAACCCGTGGAACACTTTGACGAACTCTAAAAAAACCTGACATCTCCAGAACCACCGGATCCCGGGCTCGGATCGCAAAAAGAAAGACACAGCGGGGTTCGGCGTCACGTGACGAGTCGATTGGTGCATTTTGCGGGCGGCAAAGTAGGCCTCTAGGTTCTTTTGACTCGGTCCACGTGTAGCATGCACTATGACCCATACTTGATTTTGAAACAGTCGTTGGTGGGAGTGGAAGGAGTGGAGCAAGGAGAAAACCGAGTGCATAATTGGCATCATGTGACTCAGGAGACCCCATTGAGCTTTTAAAGCCGTCCAAAAGTCGACCTTTTGACTCTCCTCCGTTATCGGCCGAAACACATGGAAGGCGATAGAGTTTGGCTGCATGCGGAGAAAATGGAAGGTTGGTTATTGGGTTATTTTGGGTGGTAGGGTAGTGATTTTATTGCAGGAATCGACTTGGAAAGGTCGAATTAGTGTAAATTCGGATTTTGGATGCGATCGGGGTGTGGGAAGGGTGTTTTTTGAACGACTCTGTAAAGTAAGCGTGGCATGTTACAAGTGGGGTGATTGAGTGTGATATAGAGTCGCTTCCAGGGGAGCCATAGATACACGAAAAGCACCAATAGAATCAGCGGAATGAGGCGAATCGGAAAATGTAATAAAATCAACCACTCGCCTACCAAAATCTCGCGCTGGAGGAAGACGTCGATGACGTAGTCAAACTTTGTTCTGATCGAGGCACACGATATCGGCTTCTACAAAAGTCCTAGAAATAATAAAATTGCACCAATAGAACCACCGAGTCGAGATGAGTCGAACGATACAACAAAGTCACCAAGTCGCCATACAATTATCTTCCACAATCAGCTCCCCAAAAGTCCCGATGACGTCGCAAACCTTAGCTTGATCCGTTGAAAGGGGCCCCTTGTGGAATACGATGTAGTAGTCCTACAACCACGGGAGTTGTTTCAATTGACTCTCCCGACTGAGGCAAATTGATCAATACCAAAAACACCAAATCTCGCAACACAAATAAACCACCAAAGTCCACGACCACGCAAACCCTAAATCCCGCCAAACTCTACCGGTTCCTACATATATGAGTCACCGCCCTTCTTCCTTCTCCACCAAAATGTCCAAACAAGTTCTGCTTCTCGGCTCCGGCTTTGTCGCCAAGCCCACCGTTGATATTCTCGCCGCTACTGACGGCATTGATGTGACTGTTGCGTGCCGAACGCTCGACAAGGCCAAGGCCCTTGCTGGTTCTGTGGCCAAGGCCAAGTCTGTGGACGTTGAGAACCCCGAGAGCCTCGATGCTGCGATTGCCGAGTGCGATCTCGTCATTTCGCTGATTCCCTACATCCACCACGCTACTGTCATCAAGTCTGCGATCAAGCACAAGAAGAACGTTGTCACCACTTCCTACGTCTCTCCTGCGATCCAGGCGCTCGAGCAGGAGGCCAAGGACGCCGGCATTGTCGTCATGAACGAGATCGGCCTCGATCCCGGCATTGACCATCTGTATGCTGTCAAGACCATTGATGAGGTCCACCGAGCTGGTGGAAAGATCAAGTCCTTCCTGTCGTACTGCGGCGGTCTGCCTTCTCCCGAGGACTCGGACAACCCGCTCGGATACAAGTTCTCTTGGTCGTCTCGAGGCGTTCTTCTCGCTCTCCGAAACGCCGCCAAGTTCTACAAGGACGGCAAGATCGAGGAGGTGTCTGGCGAGGACCTGATGACACTGGCCAAGCCGTACTTTATCTACCCCGGCTACGCTTTCGTGTGCTACCCCAACCGAGACTCTTCTCCCTACAAGGAGCGATACGAGATCCCCGAGGCCGACACCATCATTCGAGGCACCCTGCGGTTCCAGGGCTTCCCCGAGTTCATCAAGGTGCTTGTTGATCTTGGTTTCCTGTCCGACGACGCTGTCTCGACCTTTGCCGAGGGCTCCAAGTCTGCCTGGAAGGACGCTCTTGCTGCCCAGGTTGGTGCCAAGTCTTCTTCCGAGGAGGACATCATCGCCGCCATTTCCTCCAAGACCAAGTTCAAGGACGAGGACGACAAGGAGCGAATCATCAACGGCTTCCGATGGCTCGGTCTCTTCTCGGACACCCCTATTACTGCCCGAGGAAACCCTCTCGACACTCTGTGTGCTACCCTCGAGGAGAAGATGCAGTTTGGCCCCCGAGAGCGAGACATGGTCATGCTGCAGCACAAGTTTGGCATCGAGTGGGCCGACGGCAAGACCGAGACGCGAACCTCGACGCTCGTGGCCTACGGAAACCCGGACAAGTACTCTGCCATGGCTGAGCTGGTCGGTGTGCCTTGCGCTGTCGCTGTCAAGCAGGTGCTTAACGGAACTATCAAGACTCCCGGTATTCTCGCGCCCGTCAACCCCGAGATTAACGGCCCTCTGATCAAGGAGCTCAAGGAGGACTGGGGTATTGAGCTGATTGAGAAGACCCTGTAAGCGAACGAACGAGCGAAGCGAGTGAGTGAGCGCCTCTGAGTGAACCTGCAAAGCAGGTGAACGGACCAATAACGAACCTGAACGAAGTGAAGGTGAGTGAGGCTAGCTATATAGTATATTGATGTTTGTATCTACACACAGAGTACTCGTACATACTGTAGACATATTAGTACATTTACTGGTATGTACCATGGTACAGTAGAATCAGGAGCAGGTGAATGAACCTACTTCTACGCTGAACTGCGGAGCATGCGAACGAGATCAATACCAGGTACCGGTAATATACACGCTTCTCGTTATACTATCTAAGCATCAACTGCACGCAGTGTTGTTAACTGAACATAGTGCGTATATGGCTGTGTCCGAAGACGAGCAGTAAGCGGTAATATCGAACTTGAAATTATTCAGCCAAGGGTAATCGCTTTCGCATGTACCATTCGCTACGGTATGTACTGTTGCATGGTGGTACGGGAACGAGCTGTAGACAGCATAGAATGCCAGTGGCTTAGAGTCCACAAGGAGTTGAAGGGAGCCTTCTCCATCACACTACGAGCTGTCGCAATTCATTTTGGGCTTATTCTGTAGAAGCGTGGGTGTTCGAGAGGCGTGCGTGGTCGTACTCTACTCACCCCACAGTCCATAGTAAGAGCTATATGAACAATACGAACTACAGAAGTTCACAATTACACTGATTTACATCTATTTGCTTCACTGGAGGGTTACATACCACTCTAAATGTCTGTAGGACTATCTCAGCGTTCCATATACTGTAGGGTGCACATTTTGACCGCAGCGACGAAGGCCTTTTCAGTCCAGTGAGCTACTAATGGGGTGTAGTAGTGCTTTAAAGGACTACCCGCAACGAATGGAGCGTCCCAGTCTCATCTAGCCCCTGTTATGCAATTTTTTAACTGATCACACATACTCTTAATCTGTGACTTTTCTCTCCTCCGGCATCTAGGAAATGCCCAACCAGTTTAACCAGTAGAGCGGAAGGTAAAAAGGAAACGAAAGCATCGCTGCGAGCTGCAGGCAAGCCACAGTGGTGAATCAGACCGCTATAAGCACCAACAGTACCACAAACACAAGTACTAACACAATCACAAACACAAACTCAACCTCGTCGCCTCGTAGCCAACTTCTCACCTACTCCTACCACATCACAGGCTCTCACAGACAAGTCTGCAGCCTGCTCCCGTCCGCAGCGAAACTTGAGTTGGAGTCCGTACAGAGTCCGCGTCGTGGCGTCCTGCTTTCGTTTTGTGGAGGATGGGTGAGGGGATGGTATGAGGAGAAGGGTGTGCTATTGTGGTTTTTGTGTCGTTTCTTGGTGTTTGTGGATGTGTAGTATCTCGTTGCGTCTGTGTCTGTGTCTGTGCACAAATGGTACCGGTAGTGATGAAGGAATCAAAGGTTGGGTTAGTAAGGTAGAAGAGGAGCTGGGGTACTCACTGGTGTTTCTGATGTAACTGATTTAGGGTGGTATCTGAAAGGTACTGTTTCAAGTCCAGGGTATGTTTGGTATCGTGGTGTAGAGGAAGAGATTAGTCTCACCATACAACTCAGGACATGACAGTTGGAGTGTCGTTTGTGTTATCCAGAGAGACGAAGTTTTCTTGGTAACTACTCAATCAGATGACTAGAGATACCACCACCACGTCCACGTCTCGAATCATCTACGTGTCTATATATCGATGGATCTCTGAGGTCGTCTCCTAGTAGTTGGGATTTAGTTAGGAGAAAATTCACCTGGGGTACCTATTAGCCCTTCCAGATGAGCTGTAGATAAACCAAAAACACCATTGGATAGATCATCGCGTTATAATTCCAGCTGTAATCTCAAACACAGCCACTGCTTAATAAAAGTTCTCTGATTTTACATCCCGACAATGTTCCTACATTTTAAGGTCTGTTTAATTGTTAGTTAGCCCCAGGAACAGCACTGAAGTGACAAGATTCTTCCCACTCTATTGATGGTCTGGATCAATTCAGCACTCAAACAAGACGTGCTGTATCAAAGTCAAAACATCCAGTCTGCTTCGCCGCACAGATATCAAGACAGTCGAACAGAACCATTACGATGCCTCATCAGAGATCAAGACTGTTTCAGAAGCATCATGAGTCCACACGAGTAAGAAGTCTCATGCGACAAGACATCATGATAGCTTAGAGCATAATGTCTCCTAAGATCATGTCTCACCACAGGATATCATGAGCACAAGACCTCAAGATAGCCTGAAGCAGAGCATATGATGACATCTCAAGATACAAGAATCACGACAGCCTCAAACAAGGCATGTCACGTTTCTGAAAAGACATCAAAACAGTCCCTGAAACAGCAAATACAAAATATAGCAAAAGCCAATTGAGCTCAACGTACATTCGTGACTTTCTCGAAGTCGCAAAGTGTTCCAAAAATTCCTCTAAAGCCGACTGTAGAAACTACAAAGCAATAGAGAGCGGTCATGGTTAAGTTTTCAACCAGCAAATACACAATCTCGGACGAATCCTCACTGATATGCGTAATGCCCGAGCATAAAGATGGGGAAAAAAAAAAGAAACCGTAGGTGGCGTGAAGAAGTGTATATATACTTGGGACATGGGTTAGGGTTTGAAATAAGGTTAGTTACCCGGGTGTGGGAGTGGTGATAGTGATTGAACGGAGAGGTGGTAGTGAGGTGTTTTTGTGGGAGATAGTAATTAATTGCTGTTTATTGTGGTTGGTAGATGCTGAAACGATTTTCTGTTTTCCAATTGAGTTGACTTTGAAGGAGTTTGTTGTTAAATTTGTTTGCGTGGAGCTGAATTATCACGTGAGTAGCATAGATGTTTACGGAAGATCGCTAGCACCATTTTGATACCACACAAGCTAGAGTTCTGATGTTCGTAGATTCATTTGTAGCAACATATCTGGGTCTACAAGAAGCCCAAATTTGTATGTGCACGATAAGTAAAATAAGGTTCAACGTGCTTTATGGAGTTTTGGGGGTCTCCAAAAAGCAGTGCTTTTGAACAGAAATATCTGAAACTTTTACTGGAGCTTCTGATAGCTGATGTGAAGTCACATTCCGATTTTTAGAGCTCTGCGTATATTACTGCGGAAGCTAAGGAACGTGGAAGTGAAATTTGGACGGAGCCTTATAATATCCCGAGGAATACAATTAGAGGTGATCTAGGAGCATAGAGAATGCTCCTGGCTTGTTTAAAAAACCTTCATTGTTTAGCCCTTTTGTTCTTACCAAAAAAATTCTGCTCACTCTACACTGTCTATTACCTCTTATGCTTGAGTCCTTGGTATCCACATCCTCATCTCCTTGTGTGTTGTATTAATTCGTGCACAAATTAGCAATCTGCGTTTGTTATTTACCGGTAACGACTCTTCAAGGTTGTTCCTCTGTTCACGGTAGCTACGAGTAGTTTCTGTGATGTTGGATACTGACTTACTAATATGACCAGACTACCAGATACAATATAATTAAGCAAGATGTTGTCCGTTCGAGACCTTCGGCCACTCTCTTCCGTATAAATAATTACTGTCTATATTACTTTTCCTGTCCTTCAACCCTGTCGACCTCATCAGCCACCTCCGCGATATCCTCCACCTCGTCCTCGCTCTCCGTCTCTCCCTTGGCGTCTTTCATCTCCAGCGGTCGCTCCTTGATCATGAACACAAACAAGTAGCCCAGACACAAACCCAGACACGTCCAGAACATGTCTCTGAAAGATCGCGAGTACATGAGCTTGGCGATCTTCTGCACTGGTTCAGAGTAATTTTTGATCAGCGTGGTTGAAGCAGCAGCATCAGCTCCAGTGAGCAGTTCTCTGAGGTCTGGAGGAAGCAAATGGCCCAACTCCTCGTTTTCCGTCTGCATCTTGTTCTGGAAAACCACTCCTCCAATCGCAATACCGATAGAGAAGCCAATGGTTCGCAAAAAGCCCCAGGTAGACGTAGCAGTAGCGATATCCTGGCTCTTAATATGCGTGTGAAGAGCAATAAGAGTAGACTCAAAGTTGGGTCCAATACCAATACCCCAGACGGTCACCCACATGATCTGCTTCGCGGTGTTGGACTCTGGGTTGAGAGTCACAATCATGCCGTTGAAAATCGCAGCCAGCGAAAAACCGACTATCATGATGATCTTGTACTTGCCGGTCTTGGTGATAATGTAGCCTGAAATCGCAGAAGCAAGACCCATAACAATAGCTTGCGGCAGAAGATAGACTGCTGCTCCAATGGGACTCTTGTTGTACACAGACTGGTACATGAAGGGGGTGAAGTAAGAAACCGCCATAAAAGTAGTAGAGTGGAAGAAAGTGCACAGAAGAGCGCCAGTTCGCGAAAAGTTGGTGAACAGTCGCGGAGGCATCACAGGCTCCTTGGGAATGTACTTTTCACACAGCACAAAGGCAATGTACAGCACTCCAGAGAGACACAGACACACAATGACGGGCGCAGATCTCCAGGGGAAATGGACTCCTCCCCAGTCAAGAGCCAGAAAGAGACACACAGTCGCGCACGTGATCAGAACAATGCCCAGAAAATCAATGCGCTTCAGACCGTCTCTCAGAGTCGTGGGAGGACTCTTGATGTTAGCCAGCCACGCCATGAAAATGAAACAAACGCCTGCAATGGGCAAGTTCAGAAAGAAACACCATCGCCACTGTCCTCCAGACGCAAAAGCGCCTCCGAGAAGAGGTCCCATGCATCCTCCAACTGCCCAGGTAGCTCCAATTGCGCCCATAAATGTTCCTCGGTACTTGAGATCAATAATGTCAGCAACAATGACATTGACGAGGTTCGAAATGCCTCCTCCGCCAATTCCCTGGATCACTCGACCGGAAATCATCATGCCCATGTCTGTAGCAGCTCCTGCGATTGCTGAACCGATGATAAATAAGGCAATAGACAAGAGGATAATCGGCTTACGGCCAAAAATGTCAGCTAGAGCTCCATACGCAGGCATAGAAGAAGCACATGCAAGGAGATAAGAAGTTCCAATCCACGTGTAGCCAGAAGAAGACTTCAGGGCAGCCACAATTTCAGGCAAAGCCGTGGTAATGATAGTCTCGTCAATAGCAACTAACAAAGTGCAAACACAGAGCATGAAACAAATGAGATATCGCCGGGTCTGCGAGAGATGGTCTTGCGTCACGTGATCGGGAAGAGGGTCGTCAGAGTTCATAATCACGTGACTGCGCTCAGTGGAGCGGTGCGTCAGTGTTCGCTGGAGGGTGAGTCCTGCGAGCGGAGGAATGGCGTAGGAGTCACGTGACTGGAGATGGGGCGCGTCATGTGATGCGGGATCCAGGTCATGTGACTTGTCGTGCGATTCTGCTGCGTTTTCCGCCGCTTTTTCGAGGTCAGTGTTACTCATAACCTGTGGTGGAGATGCGGTTTTCTCTTGTGGCAGGTCGTGTGGCTCTTGTGGTTGGTCATGTGACGCTTCTAGACGATCACATGACTCAGACAAATCACGAGCTTCGTTCTCAGCCACCCGTGATCTATCATGGCCGTCTGCTATCGTTGTGTCCATGTTAGTTATGCGTTTGTGTCGGTCAAGTCGTTAAGTCACGTGAACTGGTTTCAAGTCACGTGAGTAGTCGAGTCACGTGATGCCGAGTCGTATCTCGTCGTATGTCTGTCTTTTTCCCTTTGGCCTGGTCCAGCTCAGGTCTATATACGGCTCTGATATTTTTTGCTGCACACAACTTTTTTTTCGCTTAGGTTTAGCGGGGTGTTTAACGAAACGTTGTTTTGAGGTGGGGTGTGGTGTAGAAAATGATGGGTTGAGGGTGTGGAAAATCCGAAGAGTGCGTTTTGCTCGGGGAGACATTCCGCGTCGAATGCACTTTTCAGATTTTATTTTTGACTTCTGCCCATCATTCTAGACGCACCCCACCCTCCCTATCTATCCGCATACATACAGATAAGAGTGTCATGAGTCAGAGATAATGCCGAGACGGACATGTCTCAGGAATCAGACGATGGATCTTACAAACCTGGACCCTGGTCTGGATCTCAGCGTTGCCCTCGAACTTTTTGAGAGCTCGCAGCGATCTCTGTGGCTTTCCATATTTCCAATTAGCTCGGTCTTCTCCGAGGTCCGTTCGGAACCTTTTTTTTGGCCCTGTAAAGCTCAAGATTGTGGCTAGAGAAGTTGGGAGGAGCGTTATCGATGGGCAGAGATATTGGCAGGTTTTTGTTGTTTTTCGGTGAGATTTGGAGCAGCAATCTGAAGACCCATGTAAATCAGCTATACTGAATACGACCCTGGAAAACAGACTACTGTACTTCTAGTGGCTCGTTAGCTTAGACCGACTTCGCCAAAACGTTCTCAGCCGCGGAGCAAATATCGGAAAAAGAAATCAGACCATCTTGGCGCAGACAGCCGTTGCCAATAGTAGGTACAGAGTTTGTGGGGATATGAAGCTGGGGGGTGAGGTGGTGATTATTGTGAGATACAAATTATACCAGTGTGATCGTGGAAATGAGACGAATCTAATGGTGTTTTCTGATTTTCGATAGCTCTGCTAAAACCCTTTCAAATCGTATGCCAACAAAATCACTCTCAAGCAAGTTATGCTTATTTCGCACCTATTACTAACGAGGTCTAGACTCAGCTACATGAAGCGGATGAATTCGCCACTGGAAAAAACGTCCTGTTGTCACGTGACTGATCCTCGAGTGTCTTTCATATTGCTAAGCGAGAAGCAAGGGCCCTGTACTCCACGCGCCGACCTTCCTCTTTCGGAGATGCCTCTTTGGGACAGAGATAAGGTCACGTGACGAGATAGCCGATAGGCGCTCTCCGGGCCTGTTTGCGTTTGTCAAATTTCACTTAGTGCGATGCATAGATTGGTTCTTATGGTTTTGGGAGAGGAGAGTAGGTTGGGTGGTGGAGAGGAGTGGTGGAGCGGGGGAGGAGTTTGTGGTGTATTTTTGGATCTATTGATGATGGTGAAGTGTTCTCGCATTAATATTGGCCTGATTAGTATTCAGTTAGAGCGTCTAAATGGCTAATACCTCTGATATGTGTGTACTTTACATGTGCAGAAAGGAAGGGGATTTTGTATGTGACCTGGCTGAGGTAAGTGGATCATAGTAATAGTTGCTGAGCGGGGAATCCAATGGTTGTGGTCGCTATGATTTGGAACGTCTGTAGCAGAAGTTGGAGGCATCCTGGTGTCATCATGCAGCACTACAGTGTCGAGAATTTTGTGTAGCTCGAAGGTGATATATTGGTATTAATAGAGTCACAGCAGTCTGGGTATCACAGTGGTTGCATTCCCTTCGCAGTAGCTCATCTGTAGCATGAAATATGTGCTATGTCTTGAAAACACCGTCAGAACGTGATCAGTGGGTTGGATACATTGATAGTCTGAGGGTAACTCTTGAATAGTCGCTGGCAACATACTCGTGGCTAGTAACAGTCACATTTCTGCTCTTGGTTGTGTTTTCGCCTTGGTGAGTCGTGTTGCTGTTTATACCGTCCCTCCGTATATAATGGCCAATCATATGCAGTCTTAATATTATGTGCAGGCCAATATTAATGGCCACAATAAATGTCGCCATATGTATTGGCCCTTTATACTGTGTTCATATGCAGTGAGGTTGGCTAATACTTCTGGCATACCTGAAATAGCAGTCCACTGTGAATCAAGCTGTGTTATCCACACAAATCACCTTTTTAAAACACCCCCACTGCACTAACTTCCTTCTTGCTCCATTCCTGAGCCACCTCTCAACCTCCAACCTACCCCCCGTCTACTTAACCTTTAGTTGAGACTCCTTTCACTTGGGGTCTCCATCTCACTTTCCAGACGTCCCACGTTTTTACCAATTATACAATTAGAAAGCCACCGTTTTTAATATCTTACATGCACCACAAAAACTACCCCACCCCATACAACTATCCACCACAAATCACACCCCTCCCCACCCATTTACTTAACTTTACTTACCCCCTTCCTCCCTTTGCCTCCCCCCAACTCCGCCAATAATGCTCCAATCAGCGCCGTTAAACATTTAAAATGCTCCCACTGACCCGCTGCACCTTTCTATGTCCACCACACACAAATCCATTTTTCGCCCTTATACACCTCCGCACATAAACTTTCTGCAACACCATCACGACATCCACAAGCACATCACACTCGATGACCATCCCGTACCAGCCGCCGACGTACTACGGGTGCAGTCACGTGACCGAGGCGTACAAGCCGCTCGGCAAGATTGGCGAGGGAACTTTTGGCGAGGTTTTCCGGGCCGAGCAGATCTCGTCGAAGAAGCACGTGGCGCTCAAAAAGATTTTGCTGCACTCGGAGAAGGAGGGCTTTCCGGTGACTGCACTGCGAGAGATTCGCATTTTGAAGCTGCTGCGGCACGAAAATGTGATTCCGCTGGTCGATCTGGCAGTGGAAAGAGGAGATCAGAGCAAGAAGGAGCGAGGATGCGTCTACATGGTGACTCCCTACATGGACCATGATCTGGCTGGGCTTCTGGGCAACGCGTCTGTGCAACTTTCGCCGGCTCACATCAAGTGCTACATGCTTCAGCTGCTCGAGGGCATTGGATATCTGCATCAAAAGAAGTTCCTCCACAGAGACATCAAGGCCGCGAACATTCTGGTCAACGACCAGGGCATTTTGAAGCTCGCGGATTTCGGACTCGCCAGAGGTTATGAGGGGCCTCTGCCGAACGCACAGACTGCTGGAGTGGGTACTGAAAATCTCACGGCCATGGTTGTCACCAGATGGTACAGACCGCCCGAACTCATTCTCGGCGACAGAAAGTACACCACAGCCATCGACATGTGGGGCATCGGGTGCGTCTTTGGCGAGTTCTTCACCCGAAAACCCATTTTTCCAGGTGCTTCAGACATTGACCAGGGAGCCAAGATTTTTGGAGCAGTCGGAGTGCCTACAGAAGAAACCATGCCAGGCTGGTCTGTGCTTCCCGGAGCTCAGAACTCCAACATCTGGGGCTCGGACGCAACAAACAAGCTCGACAAGCTGTTTGCACGTCTGCCGAGAGAAGGACTCGACTTTCTGAAGGGTCTGCTGATGCTCGATCCTACCAAAAGATTGACCGCCATTGGAGGCAAGAACCACGCTTATTTTAAGACGGAGCCTCTGCCGTGTCTTCCACATGAGCTGCCAAAGTGGCAGTCTTCTCATGAGCTGGATAATCACAAGAGAAGGGAACAGGAGAAGATGCCCAAGAAGGAACAACCCATGGCGAGAGAGAGAGAAAGAGAGCCGCGAGAGAGATCACGTGACCGATCGCGTGATTCAAGACAGTCACGTGACTCAAGACCCCCACGTGACTTTGACGGCAGACGGCGTTTCGAGCGTCCCGACAGACGTCCGGAGGGTCCCAGAGACGAGTTTCCGAGGGAGAGAGAGTCACGTGACCACCCGAGAGACCGCGAGTCACGTGATTATCCTCCGAGAGACCGGGAGTCACGTGACCGAGAACCACGTGACCGAGACCGAGAGTGGGAGCGAGAGCGCCGTCTGCCTCCTCTTCCGCGAGACAGAGACTATCCTCCGAGGGATCGAGACTCACGTGACTCACGTGATTATCCACGTGACCGAGATTATCCACGTGACCGAGACTATCCTCGGGAGTCACGTGACTACCCTCCCAGAGAGTCACGTGACTACAGACCCGTCTCGCCGTCACGAGAGAGGTTTCACAAGCGGCCGCAGTTTGACATGTACTCGGACACGGACTACGATCGCGACGAAGACGATAGAAGGAGACGGTCACGTGATCCGGTCCCGCGTGAAATGTCACGTGATATCTACGTCCCGTCACGTGGTCGGGAACGCGAGCGGGACTTTCCCAAGGGTCCTCCTCCTGCTCCTGGCGATAAGGAGGCTAAGGAGGGGGACAAGAAGGAGGAGTCACGTGAAGAGAAGTCACGTGAAGAAAACCCGCGCGAGGAAAAGCCGCGTGAGTCTGAATCACGTGACGAAAAATCGGACAAGCCCGAAAAACCAGAGAAACCGCCTGGACCGCCTCTTCCTGCCGATGGACCTCCTCCGCCTCCGTCTTCTAACCCACCTAGACCAAGTGAGACGTATGGCTCAAGCAGACCGCCGTGGAGACGAGGAGGGTCACGTGATGGACGAGAGTCACGTGATGGAAGGGATGGAAGGGATGGACGAGACGGAAGAGATGGAAGAGATGGAAGAGATAGACGGATGTCGTCGTCGAGGTACTCTCGAGATGAGTTTGACGACTGGGGACGGAAGAGGCCGAGAGTGGAGAGATAGAACGAAAGGAGCGAAGCGACTTTGTGTGTGGTTGACAAGAAGTTAGGAGTCTACGTCTTGCTTGGGTTCTTGGGCTCTGTTTTGACCTCGGGTTCTTGGGGTCTTTGAGTTGAAAAGTCTTGGGTTTAAAGTCTTAACTTCATTTCTGGACTCTCGCTCAGTGATTGAGTGTAGACTCTTCAACTGTTCTCTGTTCTTCAGCCATGAATTGTCATCTCCGCCATTCAGACGTCTCAGTAAATAGCATAATACATATTAACGAATACTCGAGGTGGGGATATAGCAGCAGGAGCATGACTATTGGAGTGAGTTCCAGTTGTTCAGTACCGGTAGTTGGAAGGTTACTTGTTGATTTATTAAGACTACTGTTAGCGTTGGTGGGAAAAATTTGGTGAGTCTTTGTGTGGAGGGCGTATCTCTATCATAAAGAACTATTTACTACCTATGTTCTTCCACTTCTCCATTAGATCCTATACTTATAGCAGTTGTGTCAGTACAATGGCTCCTCATCCGTAGGACGATACAACGTAATCTGGTTGTCTTGCTCTATTCCATCTCTCATCCGAGTAAATAGGCGGGTTGCACGCACAAACACTTTTCTCCTGTTGTCGAGAATATAATAGAAGTCATAGATATGGGGCGCCTGGTCAAGATCTTCCTGGTCAAAGTACTCTCGGTTCAACACAAAGTAATGAGACCCATCGTCATCCGTATAGTGAGTGTCATTGTAGGGAAGGTCTCTTACAGGAGGAACTCTGAAGGGAGTATCTGCTAAATACGCTGGAGGCTCGGTGATCTCTAGGCTGATTGCAACAGCATAGTCTTTTTCCTCTTGATGGAACAACATAAGTCCATCATAGATCGAGAAGCTGAGTGGATCTCCTTGTCCCTCAAATACAACTCTGCCAGTGTTCATTTGCACCACCCGGTACGGAGTTGAATAAGCAGTCATGAAGACTTGATCTTCGAGCGCGAAACAATAACTAGGAACCCAACCTCCCGTTATTTGAACAAAATCCGCCTGTGGATCCTTTTTTCTTGACGATCACTGTGCATTCCCCACGTTGCATGGGATGGAAGCTCACGCCAAAATAAACGACGAGAACGTAGGCTGAAGAGATCAGTATTTCTTTTCGGAAAATTGAGGCTTCCTGATCCTCGTGCTCCAAAGGATTGTAGGTGATTCCATACTTGCTCGTAAAGATCTTTTTTCCCCACAAATTGGAAGAATGCCGGGTATCAGCGACACACACATCTTTGCCAAACGTCTCACAATCGACTTCTTTCATGGTGTTTGGAGGGGGAACACCCAAGCGTAGGCGTTTGCAGTACACCAAGGCACATTCTTTCGAGGTGGTGCGATGAGTGAATGTCAACTTGGGAATGAACCATGGACACAATCTCTTCAAGTGTCTTTCAAAGACATCGTCTGTAAGAACTTGTCGCAGCTGTCTGCAAGTTTGAGAAAGGTCCACAGTGGATTCTAAGTCGAGGTGAGATACGATGAGCTCCCAGATCTCGGCAGGGAAATGTTGAAGCATTTTGCGTTGGTTTTTGTGACTGATAGAGTGGGTTATTTGCCACCTTCTCCTGAGGGGCCTACTGAGGTGTCATTATCTTATCATTAGTACAACCTTACGGCTTCCCCAGGGAGCTAGAATTGTCCAAAACGGGCAAGTGGATAGTATTGTACTACAATTACAGTAGTTTGAGATATCCGCATCCATTCATCTAGCCATGTACCTAGTTTATGGCATAAAGTACCTAGTTTATGGCATAAAGTATCTGCGGTACTTTACAACCAATCATGTTTGGAGCTATTGAGGACCCATAGAACGAGTTTTTGTGACCCTAGGTGCTGCTGTCGTATTTTTATCAAATGCTCTTTGTCTCACCGTATCCACTGTACGGCTGTTCTTCGTCTGAACACAAATTATGCATCCCACGCAGGAACAAAATTCTGGGGCTTGGGGCTGGTCCGAAGTTCAGGTCTGTGGATACTCCTCCAAATCACTCGAGAGCAAAACCAATCGACTCGCCTCGCCCGCACGACCCCAGCCATCTATTTTTTGTCTACACACCTCTACTCCATCATCTACACTCATGTGTCATTTTTGCCTTGGTAGGGTCACCTTCAGTCAAGTTACACGCCAAGTGTCGTTTGCTCTACAAGTGTCTACGAACCTATAACAAGCCCCAATCCTCCTAAAGTTTTAATTACGTGTCAAAATGCATTATGATGAGTAAGTAACTACACAGGCGGTTGGAGAACCTGACACAGAGCTGAAGTGAGCATGCCTCTTTGTCAACAGAAGACTTGTGGTTGCTAATGCTTCTGTGTACACAAGCTGGGGTTCTGTGGAGATGCTAGTGGTGGCACGAGTTGGTTGAGGGTTATGGCTTCTGGTCCAGACCAGTTGCAACCACAGACGGCGCACAATAGTGTTTGTGATTGCTACTGGTTTTGTAACGGCAAGTCGCAACGGCGTCCCCTAGTATCCAATCAATGCTCTCTGCCACTTCTCTCCAAGCCTCTTCATCTGGTAAAGAACTCCCGCAGCCACGCCCTTGACCCGCTCGTCAATAACGCCCTCCCAGACCTCCTCGAGCCACTTTTGCAGGTCCACAAACTCTCTGGGCCACGTCTGAACAATGTACTCGTCTGAGTGGGTGTCCAGAACGACGAGAAGACACGTGCAAGCTGCTTCAATCACCTGTGGGTCGTCGATGTAGACGTACGACCGCAGCTTGAGCAGCATTCCTAGCAGCTCGGACGTCATCTCTTGCTGCTTTGGAGCACTGGGAGCTGCCGTGTACAGCAGAAGGCCCAGAGTTTTGAAATAGTGCGCCTGGAGGACAGAAGAGAACGATCCAGCCATGATTCCGGTCCCTGCCTTCCACCACGAGTCGACGAGAGGGAAGAAGAAGAGGTGGGCGATCTTTGCGAAGCGGTTGGACGAGATGGTCGTGTTTGGTTGTCCTGCTCGCTGTTTTTGGAGGGAAGACGAGACTCTGAGAACCTTGGGGCCATGTAGAGCTTCTGAGTCGCGTGATTCCGCGATAGTAGGTGACAGGAGTGTTTTCTGGAGATCGCTGGTAACTGAATCCAGAGGTTGTCCGTTGGTGGTTTCTTCGGGTTTATTGGCACTCGAGTTTGTGTTTTCAGAGTGTGTAGCGATTCCAGAGTCTGTAGTGTTTCCAGAAGGCATCTCTAAACCAGTCTTGATTCCATCTGAACCAGACAACTCAAGTAAACCAGAAGTGCCAGTGAGAGATTTGTCACCAACTCCCAACTGCTGGAATCGCTTCTCAACAGCCTCAGGCAGCTTCTTCAGCACAGGCTTGACGTCCACAGAGTCGACAAAACCGTTGACATATCTCGCTCCCAGAGACAGAGAGGTCAGCAGAAGAAGTCTGTCGTTGATGCTGATGTCTGCAGTGTAAAATAGGTCGACAATAAAAGGCGCTATTTCCGGTTGAGTACCAACTAGAACCACCAAAGCCTGCGTTCTGTGTTTGTGGTAATCCGGAAAGTCGAAATTGTCCTTGAACTGGACGAGAGCTCGAGCCAGAGCCTCAGCATGGACCTTGACCTCGTTTCCAAACTTGCTTTTCTCGAGAATGAGCCCAGCAGCACTCTTGAGAGCCAGATCCAACTTCTCATACTGATCGTCTCCCTCTGGAGCTTTGAAGTACTCCAAAAGTTGTCTGATGTAGACAGGCTTCGCCACCTTTTTGTTAGACGGATCTTCGTCGTCTGAATCTTCAGCAGAGTCGTCGTCTGAATCAGCATGGCTTCTAACAGCAAAAGGAAGCTTGTTGTATCGACTTTGTGTGTTTCGGACGCTCTTTCCACCCTCAGAAATGGCATCGGAAAAAATACTCTGAACGTCAGTGTCAGGAATAGAAACGTCTGGGTCAGCAGAATCTGCGTCAAACAGGAGTGTGAGTGAAGAGTCAGCCAGTTTATCGATCGACAAACCGCTCCAGTCTTCAGAAGACTCAATGCCAAAATTCAGAGGCACGTTCCCATACTGTGCAATTTTTTCGCCGATCAAAATTCCGAAATCACGAACTCGAGAAGAGGGTGAAGAGAGATGGTTTGTAACGCCCTCCAGAAACGCAGGAGAAGCTGTCAACTGTTGAAGGAAAGGCCTAGTCAGCAAACTCAAGCTGATAAACAACACCTGAGTCTGGTGTCTCTGAACAGCAACAGGAGACTTGGAGACGTTCAGCTTTGAACTCCACACGCTGAGTAAGCTAGAAACCTGCTCCTCAAAGACAGTCTTGTCACGTGACGCAGAAATGAGGAGCGATTTGACTGTGTTCAAGCTTCCCAGTGAGCTAGTCTGTCTAAACAGATCAATCACAGGAATGTTCAGTTGAGTCAACAAATCAGCCAGAGGAGCGATTTGAGCGTCTTCAGGGAACTCAGCAGACAAGTAATTAATCGTGTAGCCCAAAAACTGCTTCAACTGGAACGGCTTCATGTAGTTGGAGACGCTGATGAGCTTCTGAATGTAGCTGGCAGAAAAAATGTATCTGCAGAAAATGCTGCTGTTTGTGTGTAGTTTGAGGGTCGAGATGATGAGTAGTCCAGCAAGTTCGGTGTTTTCCATTTTAGTAATCACCTTTCCGAGCCAGTGCAAGTACTGTTCAATGTCGAAATCAAACTCCACCAGTCCATTGAACAGTCTGGAACCTGTTAACAGAGACAGGACCTCACGGTTATAGGCGGAAGAAGAGTTTTTCTCGAATTGAACGTATCCCAGATCCATGACCGAGCCCAAAATCGTCTTCAGATTGCCCATCCTGGCCTCTGTGTACTCGTTGCTATCATTTTTCAGCAGTCGGATAGTTGCTAGCAGCACGTTGAAGCCCGTCAGGTTGGCGAAAAGCGGAGAAATGTGCGTTAGCGGAGGTAGAGAGTGGTTTAAAAGCACTTGCAGAGCCTCTGATTGTGTTTTTGTGCGCTGTTCGGGTGACTCGTGAATGTATGATTCTTTGGAGAGCTCGGAAACGAGCTGTTCGGGCGTTTTTGAAGGCGCGGAAGAGCCGTCATGTGACTCAGTCGGTGTCGACGAAGCGATTGGTGTAATTTGCGGGTCACGTGACCCAATATTGCGCGTCGTTGAGATGGCCTCCATGTTGTCTGCTGGTGAATCAAGGCAGAAGCGAGATATGCATGTTGGTATTTAGAGTTTGGGTTTGTGATTTGATTTTGAAGGGGTGTTTTCGGAGTGTTTTTGAGAGGTGGGCGTGTTTTTTTGTGTAATAGGTGGGTGTTTTAGCATTTTTGGATTAATAGCATGATTCTGAGTAAATGAAATATCTCGTTTGTAATCTGTTATTGTCTTTCTACTACGACTTGTGCCATGTTCGATGTGTAACAGACACTTGCTATGAGATACCAACAGTCTGTTCAGAAGTGATCACAGCATCACCAGAAGTTCTGCCACTAATCGTTTGTGGGTATACCAAAACTTTTATCTTAAAAAGGTCTGTATCATGTCTGGTGAAACGTCAGGATGAGATATACACTTCTTTGAGATCTCAACATCCAATCACGACTGATCTTCGAGTGACATTTTATAATAAAACACCACACTCCGATGTCAAATTAATGCTTCTAGTCCCCACATTCTTCTTTTCCTCCTGTGTCAATGTCAATTTTGACAGATGACGTTCAGGTATAAAGAGGGTGATTCCCTCTATTGGATAACGCAGAAATGACGAAAGCACCAAAGAACCCGACTGAAAACAAGGCGACACCTTACGCAAAAGATACCGAGCCCGTGATTGCAACTTCTAGTGAAAGAAGAGCTCTAGTCGAAGGAGCAACACGTGTTACTACCTATGATGGAACTGATACTTTCCTTCTTGTTCCTGTTGGTTACTCAGACAAAGAGCTTCGGCTAGTTGTTATCAAAGCCAATGGAGAAATTGCTGAGCCCTCTGGAAAGCTATCGGGTGGAGATATATAAAAGTTTTGAGTGTTATGAAGAGCTATTGGTCTATATTGAGTCAGATGAGTACTCCTACTACTGCATCTCACTCAACTCCTGGAAGTCCATGGTTACATTCAATGCTAAGGAATGCCCTGTGGAGTGTTTATTCCTCAATTGTGAGTGCGATGGCGATCTCGTGCATGACTTTCTCATTATTTTTGGGTCAGACAAAGTCACACGTGAAGCAGCTTAACTCCTGAAAGAAGTTCTCTCCCATTTCCCTGACATTGACTCAGAGCATTACGCCGTTCAGTGGGTAGTAGCTGTCATTTGCTCGAACGACGTTGATTTTGAGTTCTCTGTTGCAATGCCTAAATCGGTTCTGAACAACCCTCAACTTCTTTCATGGGTCAAAGCTCAAGGGTTGGCTATCCATTACACATGGCTGGACTGCATTCGAGTGCTCCAGCTGTGGAAAGGGCGAGACGAGTTTCCAGGTATGGCATCTTTTTTGGCAGGAGTATTTAAACGCAGTCTGTCGAATGTGTATTCAACAGAAAAGTTGTACGAAATCCTACAGGCTGAAGAACTGACCATGAGAGACTTGCGGGGATTGTTTCAGGATAAACCTGAACACACCGAAGACCTTTAATCTTGTGACGATTCAGAGGACGTTCTCAAGTCGGATAACTCGAAAAATTCCAGTGAGAACCAAGAAGGATCCAAAGACAAAGACAAAGACAAAGACAACAAAAAATGAGTCCGTTCTGATAATTCAAATAAGTAGTCGCAAATGAATGTTTACCTGTTGTTATTGATGATAGTATTTTTTTCAATCGAAAGTGTTGTGTCGTAGCCTGTATGGGCTTTACCCAGTTTTTATACCCTGCACACCTTCACTCAATGCTCAATTTACCTGTACATCCCTAATTATCGCAATGCTACAGTACTCGTCGACTTCCTTTCTTGGGACAAACAGATCTAGAAGGTCCAGCATTTCGAGCAAACGTCCTCTTCCAATTGCCCCATTCTGTCTGTGTGTCAAATGACACTCCCTGTCGCTACTACTGGTAGTTTATAACGCACACAATTCCCGAGTCTGTGTCAAATGGCAAAAGCACCGAAGAAAACGAAAGAGAAGGAAACAGCGACACCTCTCAAGAAAGGGCTCAGTCTTAAAGCTTCAAGCTCGAGGCGAAGAGAGCTTGTCAGAAAAGCAAAAGGCGTTGCTACATTCTACGGCAGTGATACTTTGCTCTTGGTTCCGGTTGAAGATCAAACGATGAGCTTCGGCCGATTCTTATCAAAAATAACAGAGAGGTTTTGGAGTTCCCCGACAGAATCTCTGGAACAAAAATAAACAGAGTCGCGTTTCATCAGGACAACTTGGTCTTCATTGGATCCGACAAGGACGTCTACTACTTGTGTTCACGGGACTCTTGGAAGTCAACAATTCTCCTAAGCGACAAAAAGCAGCCAGCACACTTTTTATTTATTAATTGTGGGGGCCGTTATAGACCTTTTGAAGACTTTCTCGCTATTCTGGACCACGTCAACTACCACCCTTCTCTACTTCTTCAGAAAATTGTATCTCGCTTTCCCGACGTTGACTCAGAGCACTGGATAATTCGATGGATAGTAGCAGTTGTTTGCGACAAGTCTGTGGACTTCAAATTCTCCTTTTAAATGTTCAGGTCTGTGTCACATGTGGATCACCCGGAATTTTCTTCTTGGGTTGAACAGAAGGCTGCGGACATTCTTGGCTTGTCCGCCAGCTCTCGTCGCATACTCCAGCTGTGGATAAAGAGAGATGAGTATCCTGATATGGCTCCTTTTTGGTTTTGGCATGTTTAGGAGAGGTCTGGCAAAGTTGGAATCATCCGAGAAGTTCTACAAACTACTGCAAGATGAAGAGTTGACAATTGAAGAGCTGAGGGAGTTGTTTCTTGAGGACTCTGCACGCGGTGCTTCCAATGAGTGAAGAGTGTTTAGTTTCATGCTGTTAGCCTTATTTATATATCTGCTTTCCAGTAGCTACTCCGTATCGGTACTCTCGAAAACGTAGTCAAAACAAAAATCAATTAAACGAAAATGCACCTCTTCCACCTCACTTATTTACATTACTCAGTCCAGTAGTCCAGACCAGCACCTCCAATCAACAAACCACCCTCGTAGGGACACACACAGCCCGTATCGGCAACAGTGGTGAACTCGTCAGAGACCAGCTTCAGCTCTCCGCCCTCAAACTTCCACTTTCGCACATTCTGGTCGACAGAAACAGACACAATGCCGTCCTCTAGAGCAGCAACCTCGGTGATGGTACTGGAATGCGCAGAAACCACAGAAGCAACCTCCTTGAGCTCGCCATCAACCAGCTCACTCACCACAAGCTTGTTATCGTCTCCTCCAGAAAAGACAAGGTTGCCATTTCTGCAGAACCGCACAGAGCTCTGATGAGCATAAATGTGGCTCTTGGGACGCAGAGAGGGGAGCTCATACACAGAAAGAGAACCGTCTGTGGCACTAATAAGCACAGAGTCACCGTTGTCGACAAAATCAACGTTCAAAAGACAGTGCTGGGTGTACTTGAGCTCCTCGACAAGAGTGAAAGAGCCGTCGTATCGCCAAAGACGCAGAGAAGAGTCGGAGTAGACACAAACAAGATCAAATCCGCTCTCAGTCGCCTTGTAAACAAAGTCCATGATTCGCAAATCGGGATTGTCGCCTCGAGGAAGAGACAGCCAAGGAACAAGGGTCTTTTCGGGAGAAAACTTCCAGATGAAAAGCTCCTCTCGAGCTGAGGACGAAATGAAAAGCTCAGGAGTAACCCACTTGAGCGTCTGAATACCAGAAGTGTGTTTTCTGTAGGTAAACAGGTTGAACAGCTGACCATCTCTAACCTCAGACAAAATCACATTAGTGTCCTCAGCTCCAGAAGCAACAACAGAACCGTTAACATCGATAGCTCGGACTTCTCGTCCATGCGAATAGTAGTCAGAGACAGGGATCACGTGACTCGAAATCTCGCACAAAACAGACTTTCGCACAAAGTTGAACAGCACCTGGTTCTTGTCGTAGAGCACGTCCCAGGACCGATGAGCACCTCCACAGTCAGCAGAAAACAGCTGCGCGTTTGCTGACTCATCAGAGATGACAAACGAGTTGGTTTTGAAGCCGCACGTAACCAGAGGAGAGACTGAGAGAATGCGGAAGATGCTGCTCTGGGCAGACTTGTTGAGCAGCGAAAACTGCTTAGTCAGAAGATCGAGTTTGCCGTAGAAGCCGTTTTTCGTGGTGAGCAGCACGTGACTCGCGTCACAGAAGTGAATGTCAGTCACTGTCTCTGCGTTGATAGCTTTTCGGGTGATGACGGGAGACTCAAGACCCTCAAAGAAAGCAAGAGCGCCAAACCGAGAACCCATGATCACGTGACCAGTCTCATTCACGTCAAAACACGTGACTGGAAAAGTGTCCACCGCCTTGTATCTCTTGACCTCCTTCGAGTCCACCTCAATCAGAACATTGTCGTCCTTGTCGTTCTGCGAAGAAGCAAGCAGATACTTCTTACCTTGCAGCTCTCGAGTCAGCATGCCAGACACCTTGCCGTCGAACACAGACTCCTCGAAGACCTCCTTGGTCTCCGTGTTGATCACAAACACGTTTCCAAAACGACTGCCCACAGCAACAAAAGACGTTCCAGGCCATCCAGCCATGAGATTGAGCGACTTGAGCGTGTCGTTCTGGTAAATGAGCGTCCAAGTGGTCTTCTCTCCACTTCTATCAACAAGATAGACTTCTCCATTGGCAGTTCCAACAGCCGTCTGAGAGAAAGAAAGATTGACGAAATTCTTGAACGCGCCTGAGGAACCAGTCACGTGCTCAAAATTGTACTCAGTCACGTGATTAACATCCAGGCTGAACTCCCGCATTCGCCCGTCTCCTCCTCCGGTAATCAGACTGTTCTCCAGAACGTCAAAACACCACATGTTCTTGCCTACGTGACCGGGGAAGATCTTCGCGGGCTCCAGAGCATCACGTGACTCATCACATGACCACAAAATAGCCGTGGCGTCCTCGCTGCTGCTGACGTAAGCGTCCTCTCCGTAAAATCCAACCTGCCAGATTCTGGCTCCGTGTCCAAAGCCAGAACCGATGCACTTTCCCTCCTGCAGGTCAAATAGCTTGACAAAGCGGTCGTCGGAACACGAGATTACGTGACGCCGGTCCTCCGAGATCTTCACGTCGAAAATCGAGCCCTCATGGTCCGTAAAGTTGTGCATGATCTCTCCGTCGTTGAGCTTCCAGATGTAGATGCCGTGAAGAACGGTTCCTGAGGCAACGAGAACGGACTCTGAGGTCACGTGCAGCGAACCAGAGTACAGAAGCGAGTTTTCCGAGCACGTGACCATCTCCACAACCTTCAGATCAGTGTCCAAAACGAGCACCTTGTTGTGAGCAGTAAGCACATAGATGCTCTCAGAGTCGGCTCCAAACCTCGCGTCGCAGATCCAGTCGCCCACGGAGCGTTCGTCACGTGACGAGCACTCCAGATCCGTAATCAAAATCGAGTCTCCTCCAAAAACCAGCATTCTGTGGTTCTTTGCGTCGACATCGATGCCGTGGATCTTGTTTCGCCCGAAAAGTCGCTTGGTCCATTTTTTTTCGCCGGACAAAGATGAGCACGTGACCGAGCGGCCCTGGCCGGTGAAAACGAGGTCCCGAGACACTGCTTTGACCGCCGTAATCGCTCCGTAGTTGGTTTGTGTCATGTCTTGGAGATGAAAAAAAAATTAGATAAACTTTGGGTGCGTCTTTCATGTGGTGGGGAGGTGGCGATATTGGCGGGATGTGGGTGCGAAGGAGACATCTAGTAGGTCTTAATGGGATGGGGGGGGATCAGTGGGTATGTCTGTGGAATAATATTGTCATGACATGATTTACGCGTGTGGGAGAAACTGGGCGTATATTTGGGTCTGGTGGAGAGGTGTGTTTTCGAGGGGTTGCAAAGGGTCTGTGCGTAAATGAGTGATTTAAACATGTTTGAAGAGCTTTTATTAGTGCAGTGATATAACTCCTGAGCAAATTGGAATATTATTCGCGACTCTAGACTCTACGCTGTTTTCGGAACTTCCACATATATATTGGCCATCATTTCTGCTTATGCTAGAGCAACATGGCTTATACTTATGGAGAGAGTAAGTATGAACAAGAAATCGAGGATCCACCTTGTGGACGCTCACAGATAAAATCGAACAGTAAAATAAGCTGAATCGAACAGTAAAATAAGCTGAATTGTAGGGTATAAGATCATCTAATAAGTGAATTTCTTTGTTGTGGCTTCTACCGACTATTCTATCCTCTTAGACGCTGCCTGGTTGGTTCTTTCTGGGAAATCTATCAGATGGCTCTGTTTATAAGCCACGTTTAATATATTAGACAGCTATCATTAGCATTGTACTTTACTTCTTTTAATAACAATTTCTGCCCTTTCAGCAGCTTCAGTACTCCCATATATGGACCCCTGTTCATTCAATAGTTAGTTAACGTTTACTTACAATCCTCTCTGTTTGAGCATCATTTTGTTGGAATTACCTGCTCTCAACACCACACAATAACTCCCTCAGTAATGGTGCTATCATTTTGTTTAAAGCACTGTCCATCTCTTAGACTCATTCTACATCCCCCTAAATGCTCAAAAAGGTCTTCAGACAAAGTTGATATTTTTCCCCCGCACCCAATTCGACATCACCACAAACACTTAAATCCACCCCCAAACATCCTTCAAACTTCGAATCTAGCCTTTCAGCATATCAATATACTCGTGACGATCTTCTCTTTTCTCCACCACCCTCCTCCAAATTTTCCTATCTCCACTTTCGATCGCCGTGTCTATTTTTAACCCAGCATTCCGGCTCGTATTTTCTGCTCATCACGTATACACCACCGTAAACCACCGCAAAGCTTTCCAGCATGGCTGCCTCTTAACCCCGTATTGCCGACGTTCGTAGTCGGGCCGACATCTTACGTGCCTTTAACGGTGCTCCTGAAGATCCGAGGCTCTACTTTATGCTTAGGTAAGCTTAGTGGGTCTGTTTTTTTGGGCCGTATCTTCGCGATGTTGGCAAAGAGAAATATGCATACGGAAAAATAAAAGAAAGGAGAGACGTGGAAGGGGAGCAGAAAAAGCACGTATACTCCAGCACATGAAAGAGCCGTGTGAAAAACCAGTCCGCTCACCAGCAACAGCAAAAGTGACCACCAAAATCTCCACTACACAGCCACTGTGTACATCTCTCATGCCCAGCTAAGCGAATGTGGCTGCGGCAGTTTTGCAGCTAGCGAAACAAGAAGTGCATCCGGGGAATCGTCGTCTTGCAAGCAGCCCAGAGCTCTACTCCTCGTGTCTTTTGGTCGACTATTCGAAAAGTTGCAAGGTGCTATAATTTTCGCCAACCTAGAGATACCACCACTCCACCATAACAAACAACGTCGTATTATAAACAGCAAATAGCAGCCACCTATACGTCCAAGCTGCTTGCATACATATTGTGCATTCTTCGGTGCATGTTCGGACAGAAGTGGGTCGACAGCAGCAGATCGAGCAAAGCTGCGGTCCAGTTGAGTACGGGAATCAATTTTGAACGCCAAAAAGCGCCCGAAATCGAAGTCCCCAGGCTGCTAGCAGTTCTATAGCCTTCTCCAGCCCTCTTCTATTCTCTCTCTGAACTTTCACCCTGCATATACGAGATGGCAAAGTAAACAGAGGTTGCCGGATTTAGCAGCGTCCAAAACCCCAAATAAATGCTTTAAGCACTTCTTCTGATTTTCAACTACTAGCCCACTATAGCCACGCTAACCGTGTATTTTGATCACTCATCAAAAATAAATAAGCTCAGGGTTTCGCTGCCCTTTGAATGTGAAACAGAAAATAAGCTTTCATTCCAAACGGCGGGCGTATTGGTCTGACAGGTTCTTGACGGAGGTGACGGATCACGTGACCCAGATGGAGCTGTGTATTTTTTGACACCGTCACGTGACATAAGTTTGATTTACCTTCCAGAAACGCCGGTCACGTGACCCGCCGAGTCGGGATTTCGGACCCCGAAAAACCTCCGCATGTCACGTCGAGCCAGAGTTAAAACAGGGTGACAGATTATGATCGTGCAAAAATACCGCTGTATCTCGCGCTGTAGCGCTCCCACCAGCTCGGGACCTAGTTTAAACGACTCAGCGCGTGTTTGCGGTTCCAGCGGTACCAAAAAATCGCAAACAGTATCTCGCACCCACACTACCCCAGACGCACGTCTCAACTCTCCATCTGCTCCATCCCTCGAGACGCCAAATGGACAAACCAAAGCGCCGGAGAGTCCGCACGGGCTGCCTGACGTGCCGCGAACGCCACCTCAAGTGCGACGAGGGTGTTCCGGACTGCGTCAACTGCATCAAGAGCCGAAAGGTGTGTCGACGAGGAATCCGTCTCAACTTCATCGACTGCAAGGTGGGAGACGCTGAGCACTACGAGGTGAGCGACAGCTGGCGTCCGCGCATTTTTGACGAGTCGCGCGACATTGCTGCGGGTTACGACGGTGGTTTGGGCCTCTATGCTCGATATCCCACCCCAGCGAACGACGTCGACATGGACGATGTGGTGGTGACACAAAGCGCTCCCAAAAGTATAAGTACGGCTGCTCCGCTCGGGGCGTCGCTTCCCAATCCGCTCCAGGCCTTCAGACCGCCCCAGGTGCACAAATACGCGTATTCCTCGGCCCGGGGAATGACGCTGAACGACCCTACGACGCCTTCGCGCGACCCAGACGTCAGCGAGCTGCTGCCGGTGTATGTGGAGTACATTGCGCCGATGCTGGACCTGTTTTGCGGCTCGGAAATGTTCTCCAAGGTCGTGCCTGTGATCTCGCTGACCCAACCTACGCTGAGGTACTCTGTGCTTTGCTGTGGAGCAGTGATCCTGGCACACAAACAGAAGACGGCCGAGGCCGAGAGAAGGGCGGAAAAGTACTTTTTACAGGCCACAAAGTCGCTGCTTGGCGACATGACCTCGTCCCCAAAGGATCTGGAGCTCTGTGTGCTTTCGACGATCTGCCTCTCGGTCTACGAGCTGATCCAGGAAGTGTCTGAAGCACGAGGACGGCGCATTTCGGGCGTCAACCAGATGATCGAGGAGTTCCACTGGGTCGTCATGCCGACAGGAAGACCGGAAATGAACTCAATCGTCGAAAAATGCTGCTTCTGGGCCAACATGATGATCGACTTTATTTTCTCGCGCAGAGTCGATTCGGGGCCTTTTCTCAACCCCCACAACTGGGGATCGGTCCATGACGTCCATACGCTGCCGTCTAACACGCCTCCTGATGCCTGGTGGATGCACTCTATTTTGCACTTGTCTGCCTGTGCCAATTACATTAGCCAGCAGTGCCATGTTCCGACCTACGATGAGTTTGTGCACAACCAGCGCTGGATCGAGTGGAAGAAGATTGTGCTGGACATTAAGCGGTGGAAAGAGCGACTTCCGAGCCGTCTGGGTGCTATTGTCGATTTGAAGCTGCCCTCTAATCAGAGCCATTTTGACACTGTGCTTTTTGCGTCCAGTTCAGCCATGTACGCCAACATTTGCTACCATGGAGCTCTGCTGCTCATGAACAAGTGCAAGCCGTACACTGCTTATCCGATCCACGATCCTGAGGTCGCTATTGACGTTACTTACCACTCGAGACGAATCATGGGCATCAACAGACAGACCAAGCACGTTATTCACGCGATCATGAGTCTGTGGGCGGTGAGATTGGCGTGCTTCCATATTTCAAACTACGTCGAGCAGGTGGAGATTTGCCAGCATTTGGACTACCTGGAGGAAGCTGGAGCGTGGAAGACGAGCGACACGAGAGAGTTTTTCCAGGGCTATTGGGGGTGGAATAATTGAGCGTTACGAGCGAAGCAGTGAAGACACTTTTCAAACTACGAAGTAGTGAGAAATGTTGATCACTGTCTGTCCAGTTGTCTCCACGTTCAACTCCCTCTCCACTCTTACGATATGTTCAGCAGTGAACTATCTTCTGCTTTCCATACCCATGTCCTCGTTACTGCTCTAAAAGCTCCTCATCTGACAACGTCTTCTTAACTCAAGAACCCCAGATCGTCATGAGTGACTACTTTGCTCTCTTCATGATCATCTTCTGCTTAGCTCTTCAGCCTCGCCTACTCACGAACACTCGACAAAAACCTGAGTCTCTCAGACGCGTGACAGCAGAACACTAATAGACGCTGTCCGCTTGCCTCCCGGGCATTATTTATTAATTGTATACTAGTTGCATAGTTTGGTGTGTAGTTCACGTGTTCGTAGTGTTATGATTGCTCCGGATGCCATCGAGAAGGTGTTTCAAGACCTTAGACAAATGTCCAACTTTTGGACCAAGATGGCCGGGGTTAAAATTACGAGCAGTATACCACATTACCCATACGGAATACCCTGCCTGTAGACTCCTTATCTACTTACGAATACACTCCTTGTGTCTGAACGCGTATTTTGGACACTTGCAACGATACATTGTACACAACTGCATTCAAAGAGGGGCAAAGCCGCTAATAGGAAATCAGTGAAGCTTTGGAAGTCGCCGTAGTGTCATACCATTTGTTTGCGTACCGCAGTTTATGCCATAAAGCACCCGGCTTATGCCATAAAGTAGCTTCTCTGAGAAATGAAAACCGTCTAGAAAGAGATCTGATAATTTTAGACGCTCTGGAGTAGAACCGAAAGACTCATCACACCGAGGACTTTCAGGTGATATGCTATTTTACCATCCCTGAAAACTCCTTGGTGCTTTTCCAGGAATTTTGCAGTTAGTTTATGCGAAGGAAAAGAGCCCCAGCAGGTGCAATGCTGGTGCTATATTAGAAAATATAATAGCACTCCACGATTCTTCTGTTCAAGGTCATTGCAATGACATTCTCTTTTATTTGATATTATTTCAGAATCATCTGTAACAACAGATTCTAGATTTTGAAAAAAATCAAGACTAAGATATCTAGATAAAGTGTTTGTACCATGAGCGTGAAAGTAGTACCATGGGATTTGCCTCATTCTGGGCTTTCGTATGATATAAGACATGCCCTTTGATATCGACCCTTACCTTCCCCGGGCTTCTTGCCAGTAATCTCGGGATTGAAGACGTCCAGAAGATGACATATTGGCGATACAGACGTGATGTAATACCAGCTGGTTCTTTCCATCTTGAGCTCAAAAATGGTACAAGTCTTTACCATAGCTTATGCCATAAAGTACCGTAGTTTATGTCATAAAGTAGCAAGTAAAGCTCAAACCACCTGCAGTTTATGCCATAAAGTACCCAACAAAAGCTTAAACAACCCGTAGTTTATGGCATAGACTACCTAACAAAAGCTTAAACCACCTGTAGTTTATGCCATAAATTACCCCACTAAAGCTTAAACTAACCGTAGCTTATGCCATACCCAACTAAACTTTAAACTACCCGTAGTTTATGCCACGTATAAATGGTCTCGTCGGTGAAGTATTAGTGATACAAATTATCCATTGATACCCGTACGTTCTACTCCTTTGGTGCTTCAAAAGGATACATTATTTGCACTAATTCTGAAGGTAGTATTACTGCTTTCTGCCATAAAGTCGGCAGTTTGTGCCATAAAGTATCTAATAAAGCTTAAATCAACTCTAGTTTATGGCATAAAGTACTTCACTAAAGCTTAAACTACCCGTACTTTATGCTGAGTAGAAATGCTCTTGTTAGTGTAGTATTAGTGATACAGACTATACAGTAACACCAGTCAATTCTCTCTTTGAGAGCTTTGAAATGATACATTATTTGCACTGCTTCTGAAGGTAGTATTTCAGTTTTCGCTTCTTTACTAAGGGATTCTTGTGTTCTTTCTGACATTAAGGCGTTCTCAACGGAGATATATTAATGCTAGCGGCTTCATATTTATACAATTATTTTCCTCACCTTGAGGGCTTTACACTCGTCTAGCACAATATCTTCGCTCCTAACTCCTTTCCCTTTTTCCAGGATTTTTGCGGGTAGTTTATGCGGAGGAAAACAGCCCCAGATTGTGGAATATTAATGTCATGTGATATATTGAGCTACCCCAAGAATGAACTGAGTGATAGATTTCTAATGACATGCCATAATATCACGTATTATGTCAAACTATTCTTTACGAGCAGATTCTAGATTTTTAGGAAAACTGAAAGAAGGATAGATAGAGGTATGCTAGTGTGACAGGCTTGGAAGTAGTATCATAAGACTTTTACTATTACCCTCTTTCCTATGTCGTAATACATTCTCTTGGTTGAAGCCCAGTTTCTTGGCCAGAAACTCTCTTATATTTTTCCATGATTTTTGCTATTGATTAAAGGCGTTCAGAAGAAGCAATAATGGCGATATAGACATTTGGAGTTGAATATATCATTTATAACACAGATACAAACACTCAGATTTCAAACTTTGCTTTCGGATGAGATGCCATTACTCTTGTCTATATCTTTACCCATGTATTCAAGTTCTCACTCTAAGTAAAATACGTCTATAACGAGCAATGTTCATGGAAATAGTACCAAACGATTTATCACATTCCACTCTTCAATATGGAATAACTTTTTCCAATTAATAGTATTCCTTTTCTTCTCAAGGATATTTACTATTAGTAATCTCGACATGAAAGGTGTCCAGAAGATGAAATATGGGTGCTAAAAACGTCAAAGGGGTACCAGCTGGCTCCTATCGTTGCGGGCTTCTCAGTTATATAATACTTCACCAATTTATTGGGCAGACTGTGCTCTTCTTGTGTCAGGTTTTGTCATAAAGTAGGTAGTTTATGCCATAAAGTAACTACTTTACGCTGAGTAAAAATGTTCTGGTCGGTGTAGTATTAGTGCTACAGATTATTCAGTAATACCAGTAGATTCTGATTCTTCCGAGCTTTAAAATGATACATTACTTGAGCTGCATCTGAATGTAGTATTGCTGCTTTGGCAACTTTACTAAGGTATTCTTGTTTTCCTTCTGAAATGAAAGTGTTCTCAATGGCGCTGTATTAATGCTAGCAGCTTCATAGCTATATAATTATGCTCCTCTCTCTCAGGGCTCTACACTCGGCTGGTGAAATATCTTCGATCGTGACTCCTTTCCAATTTTCCAGGATTTTTGCAGGTAGTTTATGCGGAGGAAAAGACTTCCATGTGGTGGAATATTAACGTCAGTTGAAATATTGTTCTACCACAGGACTTTCCATAGATATAGCTTTCTAATGGTACCCCGTAATATCAGTCATTGTCGAAAACTCATCTTTACCAACAGATTCTAGATTTTCAAGAAAACTAAAAGAAGGATAGATTGAGGTCAGGTGACGTCATAGACTTGAAAGCAGTACCATACGACTTGTTCGACTATGATCTTTCCTATGACATAATACATTCTCCGAGACCAAGTCCAATTTCTTGGCCAGACACTCTTTCATGTTTTTCCATTTTGCCAGTGATGAAGGGCGTTCAGAAGATGCAATAATGGCGATAGAGACATCTAGAGTTGAAACTTTTCAGTAATAAGACATACAAAAACAAATTTACCAAGTCTCGCTTGAAGAAGAAAAGTCGTAACTCTTGTGTATATACCAGTGTATTCAAGTTTTATTCACGCTGAGTAAAAGAGGTCCAGAACAGGCTATGTTGACCCTAGAGAGTTGCAAGGATACCCTAAAGAATTCTATCACGGCAAGCTTTCATATGGTATCTTTCATTATCTTTGCTCCTTACTCCTTGATGCTTTTCTAGGATTTTTCACAGATAGTTTATGCGGTAAAGATGTCCAGAAGTTGTGATATTGCCGATGAACGCAGATGAGTAGTACCAAAGATTTCGCCTCCTTCCATTTTTACAGTGATATCCCATCTGGCCATTCACTATTGCCGAATGACATTTTAAAACAGAATCAAGACTCATGGGAAACGTGAAAGATTCCTAGACTGTGCTCTGTTAATGCTGCAATTTCGAGAGTAGAACCACAAGATTGTTCTCATGGCGGGCTGCACAATGATATGCTTTATACCTCCTCTGTGAGCCATTTAGTGCTTGTGATCCAGCATTTTTGCTCAACTAGTAAATAGTTTATGCCATAAACTACGGCTAGTTTAAGCTTTCGTTAAGTACTTTATGCCATAAACTACGGGTAATTCAAGCTTTAGTGGGGTACTTTATGGCATAGACTAGGGTTAGTTTAAGCTTTACTTGGGTACTTTATGCCATAAACTACAGGTAATTTAAGGTATTTTATGCCATAAAGTAGGGATTTTATGCCATAAAGTAGGGATTTTATGCCATAAAGTAGGGATTTTATGCCATAAATGGCAAAAATACACTAATCAAGAACTGATATTAGCCAGCAACAAGTACAAGCTATGCACACAAAGCAGTGCTGGTACACTCTACAACTTCGTTTCGTAACACAATAAATAATGTTATATACGCCAGTCTGAGCTGGCTACTCACACTATATGGCAGTCTAGAAGACTCCCCAAGAGCTGATAACAAACGATTCAGCTCAACAGAACAATCAGGAGACAGTTAGAAAGATGTTCTAACAAGCAGAAGAAACAATTTAGAAGAAACAGTTCGGAAGATACACAGACGGAAGAAGAAATCTGTGGCTCGAAGTCCCGGTCGGAGACATTCGGACTATCCTCAATTCTCTCCCGCGAATACTCGGACTTCGTCCTCGTATTCTACCCCTCAAAACAGTCCTCCTCTCTCACTGCATCCCTCTCTCTGTCCTGGTTAATCTCTGCCCAGGTCCAGTCGAGCTCCAAATCGCTGTCTCCATTATTGTAGACATACTTCTTGCCCGGCTTGTTCTTGGCAAAGAGCCAGGCAGCCTTGGCGTAGTAGTCTTCGGCCACAGAAGCAGCGAGATCGGGTCTGTGGTCGTGCACAAACCGGTCTGCGAACATGATAGCTCTGATTGCCTTGACGTAGTGCTCGTCGTAGCGGTCTTCGGACGTTAAAGCAAGCTCCACGGCCTTGGGGTACTCGTCTGAGGGCGTCTCAGCGTCGATAATGCGCTTGGGGTCGATCGTGGGCCGCAGGTGGTACATGTAGAGCACGATAAAGTTGACCCAGACAAAGTAGCCCAGCGTCTGGCCCGCGTTGGGGTCCTTGAAGACGTCCGAAAAGTGCTTGGAAGCCACAATCTCGCACAGCGCCTGCGAGCCCGTCAGGCCGTGCAGGAAGAAGAAGGAGTATCGCGGCTTGTTGTCTTTGTGGGCTGCTCCAAAGTAGGCTACAGACGAGTGGAGGAGAGTAGCTGCGAGCTTCAGCGGATCCTCAGGCAGCTCGAGCATGTCTGCGTACTTGATGACCGTGTCGAGCTGTTTGTTGACGGGGTCCATAACGAGGTCCCACTCGACGTTATCGAGGCTCTTGTCCTTCTGCAGCAGGTTCAGGACCGCAAACGGGTCAGAATACTGCACTTCAGGCAGCTCTCGCTTCTCCAGCAGCTTTCGTGCGCTCTTGCGGAAGTCCATGCACGCAATGGTCATGGCCTCTACAGCCACGGGAGCCGCATCGAGCTCAAAAGCGTACGATAGGTGGATCAGGGGATGCAGCAGACCGAAAGCTAGACCAGGAAAGAGCGCTCCAGAGTTGGGAACGCCTTCAGTGTAGGAATACACCTCGTTCGCTACAGCTTTCCAGTCGTAGGAGGCCACGTCGGTGACTTCTTCCTGGAACAGGTCGAAAAATCCGCGCTCGTAACGCACGTCTCCCAGGTGCTTGGGATACGTGTCCATCGTCAGCTCCTCAGGACTGTCCTCCTTCCACTCAACCAGCTCCTTGATGTCCTCCTCATAGATCGCCGTGAGCTGCTGCGGGGAAGCGCCCAGAAAGTACCCAGCCCCAAGAATGTGCGCCAGGTGATTGTGGAACTTGCGGTCGTTGAACTTGACCTGGTAGTTGGAGTGGTTGGCTCTAAGTAGCTGGTGGGCTTTAGTTAAGGCTTCCGGAGTCGGTTTGGGGCATCCAGCAGGAGCCTCGTACCCCAGACCGTCAAAAGCAGTCTTGGCAGACGTCGAAAGAAGATTGCCCATGGTTTGTCGCGGTCGAAAACAGGGTCGGGCTAGTCGCAACATGTAGGTTGAGGCACGTGACTTGTTGGGGAAGCGCAACACGAGGCATACGTTTGGGTCATATAATGGAATAAGGTTTGAGGGAGGAAATAGACTCAATTCAGCGTCAGCAATCGACTGAATTTGTCCGTTTTTCGCTGGTATGTTTGCTGACCGAGATGTGGACTTATTGTATCACACAACACTGCACCTACCTGGTACAGAGCTACATTGCCATCAAACAGAGCAAAGAACAGCAAACAATGCTCTTTTCGCTACTTGTAGGAATCCCCACCCTCCACACTTGCTCTATAGCTGCCGTCTTATAGAGTTTGAGCAAAGATGGGGATATCCTACGTTAGAGTTGTCATCGCGTCGTATAAATAGTACCACTGGAATCCCCTCAATCTGCTGATCACAATGGTGATTTTTAATTTGCTATATCTCCTACACCCGCAAATTCCCCGCGTTCGCCACACGATAAAGTTTCCATGCGGCGCAGATTACTCAGAGCAATTGAGGCGGATGAGAGAGGCTTGGTTAGGGTAAGGCGTTACTGACGAACTTGTGTGTCGTTGCACTTTTGGGTTTTTGAGTGGCATCTGTGGATTGGTCGGCTCGTGGCGAGTACAACGGTGTAATTTTTATAGCTGTGGCTGCTCTACATGGTGTTTTGGAGTAGTTCATGTCAGTATTGTTCTCCATAACTATTAGCCACTAGAGCTAGCTTTTTTGGTTGACAAATGGTTGATACTTTTGACTATATCTGGACATTATACTCTGAGGTGGTGCTCCAGGCAAGAGGAGAACGGAGCCTAGAGTTAACTTCCAGGCATGTTTGGTATCATTTGACCACTTCAATGTTCATTAGTTAGCAAGTCTCGGTTACAGTGAACATTGTTGTGTATTTTTCACCATAACTATTGGCCATTTCACCTTATATTATATGTGACTACATGGCTAATACTTCTGGTTGATACATAGACAGCAGTCAACTTTGTGAACTCCGAATTATTCATATGGACTGAACCACTTCCTAATTTCTGCAATGTCATTACTCGCTTCCTGTACTAGTATTTCACTATCAACGCTATAGCATGAATAAATTCAGAGCTGGTAGAAGTCCTTCGAGGTACACACACCAGGTAATATGCACCGGTATGTGGTAACTGAGACTAGCTGTGATACCATCACTCTGGATCCTACCTACAGACGTATAATACTATCATTGATTAATATGCTATTTAATAGACCGTCAAGACAGTCGTTGAAGAGATGTTAAATGTCAGGCAGGAATGTCCAGTTGGGAAACCAAGCCAAATAAGAAGTAACCAACGAGTCACTACGAGATACTATGCACCAAGATAAGCAGCAGTCTCATACTGAACTCACAGTCGTCCAGTTGATACTAACTCACAGTCGTCCAGTTGATACTAACTCACAGTCGTCCAGTTGATACTAACTCACAGTCGTCCAGTTGATACTAACTCACAGTCGTCCAGTTGATACTAACTCACAGTCGTCCAGTTCAAAGCGTTACTCACTGCTTCGCAGCTCGTAACGCTTCGCAGCTCGTAACGCTTAGTCCAAAACGTATCCACCCATAGCACTCTCTCCCGAGTTGTAGATATGCTTTCTGGACCGGTCCAGCATCTTCTTTCTTGCCTGGGCCTCGTCCAGACTGCCGTCCTTGTTGACCTTGATCTTTTCGGGGTCCTTCTTCTTGCCCAGCTTTCCAGGCGCCTCTCGAAGGGCAAAACTCTTGGCGAGATGGCCCAGATGGATCGCTCGCACGTTGAAGAACTCCTTCTCGGACGCAATATGCGTCGCGTAGGCTCTGACATGCGAAGTGAAGCCTCTTCGGGCCTTCTCCAAAGCATCCTCGTCTCCCAGAAGCCATCTCTCAACGTCCAGATGGTAGTTTGTAGCAGCGAAATCCCATCCCTTGCCGCCAAAGCCGCCTGCCAAAATGTTCTCGTACGTCGTCTTTCGCATCTGCTGGCTCTGCTTGAGCTTCTCAATGTATCCCTCCTCGGCTCCGGGAAGCAGAAAGAGAAGAGCCCGACCGTCCTGACCGGCTCGCGCAGTTCGTCCAACTCGATGAAGATGGTCCTCGATGGAGAAGGGCGGGTCGTACTCGATGACATGCGTGATCTTGGGCAGATCGAGACCTCTAGAAGCGACGTCTGTACACAGAAGAATGGAGGCAGACGAGTTTTTGGCAAACGCAGCAAGCGTCGCAGTTCGCGCCTGCTGACTCAGCGAGCCGTGCAGCTTGTACACAGACGTGCGCTGGTCCTCCAGAAACAAGGGGGCAGTCTTGGCGGTCTCCATCTTGTTGATCTGCGTGCCTTCGCGCGAAAGAACGTCAAAGTGGAAGTCCACAGAGTCGGAACACGACACAAAGACAATCGCCTTGGCGTTGGGCTGCTTGAGAATGTCGCCGCGAAGAGCTCCAATCAGAGTCACAAGACGCAGCTTGGCAGGAACAACAGCCCACTCCTGAACCAGCTGTGAAGGAGCAGAGAAGGTCTCGACGGAGGTCTCGGCAAGAGCATCCTCCACAGAGTCGTTGGAGACCCAGTCCGCGTCCTTGAGCGTGCTCTTTCCAAGCTCAGTGACGCCTCCCTTCATAGTAGCAGAACAGAGCACAGTCACTCGACGAGAAGGCAGAGGCTTGAGGTTGACAGGAATGTCTCGCAGGTAGTTTTCTCCTCGCAGCACGCTCTTCCACTCGATTGTTCGCAGAATCTTGGTGATGGTCTCCTCAAAACCAAGCTCCATCAGTCGATCACCCTCATCCAGAACAGTCCAGCGCACCTGAGACAAGTCCAGAGCCTCGGTGTTGTCGAAATGGTCCGCCAGACGGCCAGGAGTGGCCACGAGAATGTTCACTCCCTTTCGGATTCGCGCCTTCTCGCTCTTCTTCTTCTCGCCTCCAATGACAATGCCAGGAACAATCCAGGGACACGCCTTTCGACACAGAGTCTCGAGAACGGAGTAGATCTGCGTCGTCAGCTCTCGCGTGGGCGTGAGGATAACTGCAAACAAACCAGACTCACGATTCACGTCGTCGCAGGCCATGATTCGCTCTAGCAGAGGAAGCACAAAAGCCAGCGTCTTGCCTGAACCAGTCTGGGCCTGCACGAACAAATCTCGCTCTCGCTGAATAAGCCGCGGAATAGCTGCCCGCTGGATTTTGGTGGGCTTGGAAAGCTCCATGCTGACTAAGGCGTCGACCAGACGCTGGCAAATGCCCAGTCCAGAGAAGGTTGTCGCGTCCTTGAGAGCTGCGTTTGATGACTCAGCGGGCTCAGCGACCTCTTCCTCCTCCTCAACGTCCATGTTGGCAAGTCGATCTTCCTTCTTCTCGGAAAAGATGGAAGACACATACGTTCCCTTGATTCCTCCCCGCTCTCCAGTCTTCTCGCGGATCCGCTTGATCAGCGTGCCGTCCTCTCTGGTTCCAATCACGTCTCGATCGTGGTGCTTCTTCTCCGTGTTCTCGGCCTTCTTTTCGTCTCGGCGGTTGCGGAAGTTGCGCTGAGGCACCCACTTTTCCTTCTCGGGCTTCTTGCCGCCCTCCATCAGGCGGCGGTACGTTTCGTCCTCGTCGCCCTGAGCTCTAGACGTGTTTGTGTCTCTGGAGGTGTTTGTGTTCTCAACTCTCTCCTTGCGCTCGTATGTCGGTTTCTCGCTTGCGGGCTTCTCGTAGGGCTTCTTCTTGACGTCGGGCTTCTCGCGCCGCTTCAGACGGTCCTCCAGAGACGTCTGACCGCCTCCCTGCTCCTTCTGCCACGACTTGCGCTGCTCTTCTTCCTTGAGAGCTCGTCGTTGCGCAAAAGTGAGCCCGGACTTTTTCAGTTTCGCGGCTTTTTCTCTGGCTGAGAGCTTCCGGGGGCCGTCGGAGACCACCAGATTCAGCATCATCCCGTCGTCTTCCATGTTGATTTTTGAGATCACTGACAAGTGTGAAGGAAGGAATTTTTTTGTATGCACGATTAGCATAATTTTTTTTAGCCTCAGCGTGCATGATTAGTTGGGGTCAAGTGGGGGGTGGTAGGAGGGGGCGCTACAGTGTTTTTTTTTGGTGTATAGGTGTTGTTTTTATTGTTAGAATGAATTTCTGGTGTGATTGCCTTCAGATTTATGTACTTCTCATTACTGTGGCACATCTGTTACCCCAAATTAGCACCCCCAGCTGAAACTTGTCTCAACTAAAGTCCAAGTAATCTTATCGTAGCCTAGATGTCCCGACTAAAAAGCCAAGTAAAGGCGGTTTGGGAAATGTGGGGAATCGGTGATATGAAGAAATTTTTGTAAAGCAAGGTGCATCTTTAAGCCACTCATAATAGTTTGTTTGTGTCAGGCTATCCAGTGATGCAATTTTGCCTGTTTCAGCACCTCTGGAACCCCAAAATGGCACCCCAGAGGACTTTTATCTCCACTAAAGTTCAACTAAAGCTTTTCTTGTTGTGTTGGGAAAATGGAGTGTGTATGGAGTCGATTTTGATGATGAGGGATGCGAGCATCACGTGACCTGGAACACTTGGTCGACGTTATTTCGACACAATAGCCTTATTACTCGTACAAGTACTTGTACAAGAGATTGTTGACACTCACTACATTGTATTTTTGTATGAGTACTTGTACAAGTACGGCACTTCATGTTTCAAGCTCTTCATAGCATTCAGCCCAGAAGAACCAATAGAGTCCCCATGGCTCCATGGAGTATACCGTTAGATAGCCCGTATTGAGGGGATGCCAGCTATTACAACAATTTTTGAATTGGATAATTTCACCACTCCTCTCGGTTACATCATTGTATGCTGTAACAGTCTCGTTTTGTAGCGAGATCCACAGTTGGAAATTGAATCAGGCAAAACAGTAATACATAACGGGATCATTATTAGGTGACATGAAGTATCATATCATTAGACGCGTTGTGCAAGTACCCAAATGAGATCCCCGACATGACTATGAGAACCTACTGTACAAGTATCGTCCTCTTAGTATAGCTACTGTACTACCACCATCATAACCACCTACAAATCACTCTGTTTCCAAATCGTTATTATGTACATTCGTGGGTGAGCTGTCGATGCACACGTCAGAATCGTACCAGTATTCGCTCCGCTGATATTTGCCTTGAGCCAATCGGTGTCTCGTCTAACATTTCATACTGTGAACAGTCCCTACAGTACAATCACTCTGTTTCCAATTCGTTACTATATACATTTTCTCCGGGTGAGTTACCTGCTCTGCTGGTAGTTGGATGGACCATTCGCCATTCGGTGTACAAGCACTCGCTTCGCTCGTACTTGTTTAAACCCACTCCGGCTTCTCCCGCTCCCGTCTCTCCAATCTCTCCCAGTGCTTCTTGCCCTTGGCGTTGGCAATCTTCTCGTCCATGGTCTCCAGCGCCTGGGCAATCTTCTCCTTTCGCGACTCCTTGGTCTTCTCTCGAATGTGCTTCTTCCACACCATCTCGCCGACCAGAGGCTGCGCCTGCTCGTGCCGGGTCTCGAAGAAGGTCTTCTGCATCGGAGGAAGCAGCTCGTGGACTCCGTGCTTGTGGGCCAGCTTGTAGAGGTCCGACTGCCGTCTCAGCGAGTAAAGCGGCTTGTGCGTCTTGTTGGTGACCCGCGACTTGTTGGGGAGGAAGGGGTTCGCGTTGGGCGAGTCCTTGAAGCCCTTCTTGGCCGAGTAGGACACAAAAGGCCGGGGCGGAAACCGCTGGAAAAAGTCCTGCAGCTTCTGGGGCAGCTTGGCGAAGTTGGCGTTGGGGATGTACGAGGCGGAGGCGTCAACTACAGGCACCTTGGCGGCCTGAGCGGCAGTTTTGAGGACGCTGACGGAGGGTCGCATGTTGGTGGTGATGTGGTGAGGAGTTTTCAGACGGAGAAGTTAGTTGGGATCATGAACTTTATTTGGGGGAATGGAAGTATTGGCCGGAGTTGGGAGGGAAGAAGGCGTGGTTGTGGCCAATACTTGTGGTGGGAGTGCGAATATACTGTGATTGGTGATGTTAGTACGAATAGAAGAGATGGCGGTGATGTGAGTTAATGAGGGGGTGGTGCATTGGTTTTGTTCTGATACACGTGACTTTCTCTGCTGTCCCAAATGGTGTGTTGACTTCATAGCTATTGGCCAACTGTCAGTATAACTTTGCTGTAATAATGGTCAATACTTATGGTAATTAGGTTGTGTCATTATCTTGATGTTTACAGTCACTGAGGATTTTTGGTCAGAAATAATGGATGTGTCAGCTGTGTGAGGAGCTGCTACGCTTGATTTAATATCCTTGTACCATGTCTCTTGCGTTATGTCTCTAGTTAATATCTCCATATGTATTGGCCTTTTTATAATATTTTTGAGGCTTATATTTGGCTAATACTTATGACGATATGGTGTAGGATGTAGTGTTGGTATCACAGTGATTTACACCAGTAGAGATCGCTTTGAAGCTCCTTAATATATTTTATTTTCCTCTGGGCTTCTCTTCTGTTCATTCTCCTAAAATCCGGGGCATTACTCCTGCCTTCAACAGCTCAGGTCTTCATTCATTTATATTGACCAACTTGTGACGTTAATTTTGCGTTGTTATGGCCATTACTTTTAGTAAATCTCTTGTATGATCAGCACAACACCCATAGCAAAGATGCTCTAATAGCCAACCGGAGAGACCTTGATGTGTCCTTCTATACATGTTTCTGAACTCTATGACTCACTCATACCTATAACCAGAGTTTTCCATTTCATCACAGATTATCTCAAATTACGTAATCACTTGTTACGTATGTAACACCATAAATACTAGAACCACAAAACTGATAATATTTTTTTTGTTCAAATTCCCCCAGCTCTATCATTACAATGATACTAATATCACTTGAGTATACTGACTAATAAGCTACGTAGTTTTCAGTGTTGACTGGATGTTGTAGTGGTGATACAATTCGGCACAATAGAGGACAATCAAGGCAGTAGCTCATATATTTTTGTGATATACTACTGTTTGGAAAGCTCCAAAATCGCTCTTATGTCCATCTGATACCTCTAGAATGACCGAACAGGTTGTATTCCAGGTACTATATGGAGCTCCATATCTCTCCCAATAATAGTGCTACAAACTCAAGAATAAAACCATTCAATTTCTCCCGGCCTCAGGATCATTTCTATACCAATAACGTCCATGTTTGTATTTTTTGCAAAATATCTACATTTCGTAAATGCACACGGCTGCAAAACACTCCCTTGTCTGTTTAGTTCCCTGACTTGTTAGACAAAGAAGGCGGAATCCTAAATAATGTTAAATATCGATTAAACAGCAGCTAATAGTGGAGGAGTAATTCGCCGAGCAAGGACTTGGCTCATATGACCCCCACCCTTGACTTTTCGCTTTGTGAGTCACAGGCACATCTCCGGGAATACGACTGATGGGAGCTTATCTTGAATGTGAATATGTAAACGTCGTCGTGTGACCGGAATGGATGAACGGAGCACATGGCTGGTGAATGGGAAACACATGAGTGTGGCATGTTACACAGATTGAAAGTCTTGTGTTACAGAATGTCTGCAGGGCAGTGCTTAGGCATGTGCTAATGAGATATGGATCTTGTAAGGTAGAACCGAAGTAGATCCAGGAGAACGACGAGAACTGGAAAACTTCAGCACTACTCGTGAATTTGCCAGTGGCAAATCACAGATTCAAAGTCATAACCCATAAAACCGAACTACTCGTACTCGTAATAACATTACAGTGTCCGTAGAACTTCCGCGACACCCATGTCATCATCTTGTCTCACAGGCCCATGTCAACACAGTTCGTCCCTGCCCCACCGCACTCTACGGTTGCCCCTGAGAAAAGAAATATGGTCACCCGATCATAGCACCCCATCTTTTCATTCCAACAGTGCTTCTCGTGTCCAAAGGGATGCGCTGGTTTCGAGAACGTTAGACGTTTGGCTCTCGGGTAGCAGTAGCCCCGGAAAAAGCCACGGCCTTTGCCGTGTGGGGCTGGGGTCTTTCGGTGTATTAAGTGAAAGATTTTTGAAGCGAATTTGTTCCCCGGATTTCCGGGTGGCGGTCGGAGATGAAAGGTCAGGAGTTGAAGGAGTTGAAGTTGAGACATGTTACGTCATGTACAAGTGGTTCAGTTTGCCACTGTAAAATGAAATGGTCTGGTTGTATCACTCTGACTATCGTATACTGATCCGGCTGTTAGTGTATTAATTGTTTACGTGGATGTTTACATGATGTTCCGATGGGACCTGGAATCTCGCGTCTGTTTTCATCTGATCTGCTCGGAACGTTGATCTGGATTCTATCTGGAATCTCTACACCCGTAAACAACCGCATCTCCAGCATAATCCAGGTGCGATAGAAGTAAACAGGACCGGGCGTGGAGCGCTTTCTGCCGGGGATTGGGTTCGGTGTTCCAGCCTCTGTGAGACATGATTCAAACGGTTAATTCCAGAAAAAGGTGGGGTTGGCGTGGAAACGATAAAAAAAAAATCCAGTTCGAGGACTGACGTTCAAAGGAATTGGCGAAAGTGCAAAGGAAAAAAACCACAAAAATCACAAACGCTCGCGTGACATTCCCAGAGACGACTTTTTCATCTGCTTCTTCACGTACCTGATCGACTGTTGTGCAGGGCCAAGAAAAATGTATCTTCTGCTGTGCATGTGTGCATTTCTAGGTCTGAGCTTGAGTCAATTCGCTTCGGTGTTTTGCTGTGAAAGATGACTAAGATGCGCTGGTAGTATTCAGTCTTGGGCTGGTATACACAAAATAAACTGGCAGGTGTGATAATAAAACTCGGGAGTTGGAATGCACTATAATTTCTATCGCAGCTCAACTCTGTTTTCAGGGGTAGGCAGGACCACTGGCTAGTAAGAATGCATTTCTGACGGTGCTGAAAGCGTTGGAACGAAGGACTCGACAGGAACGGGCCCTGTTGACCTCGGCAATGCGTTATATGCTACTTGGTCAGATCACTCTTGTTTACCTCAGCCTTGTGGACTGTAGACTATACTTGTAGCTTATGTTAATGGTAAACAACAGGAGGAGGATGGGAACGAAAAGGACCTGAAAACAGCTCGAGTTGACGAAAAAAAAAAACCGCCCTATTGCTCACCCATCGTACCGCTTTCCGTCGTACGCTAAATACCTCAGGCGTCTCAGGAGTCCAGACATGCACTTATCACGTTGCCATGTACGCGTAGGCGATAGTAGGCTGTGCTAGGGCTGAACTCCAGCTGGTAGCATCTAAAGAGCAGGCTGGGACTCTTGATTACTGCAATTCTAAGCTGCTCAGCCCTGTCCAGCCCCTTTCAAAGTTGAGGTATTATTGTCTGGAGGAGAAGTAGAGCTGTGAGGAGACGATTTCGGGGACAAAAAAAGCTGTTCTCGTGCGACACAGACACAGAAACGTCGCCTCGATCAACACACCCTCCACCTTGCTATCCAGGGGCCATACATGTCGTGTCAAAGTGAGAGAAGTATAGTGTTTGGGTTGTAGAAAGGGGTATCGCGTGAGTGGTGGATGTGAAAGCCGAAGTTGTAAACAATGAGCGGAAAAGCGGGATATTTAATTAAAGTAATGAGAAAGCTGAACAACTCGATACACTTGAAGCTGACTCAGCTACTTGTAACGACCTCCCTTCTCCGCCAATAAAAGACGTCCAACCTTGCTCCACTTTTCACTTGGTCGTTAGCTCAGACGCGTCGGAAATAGTGCGCAAACGCTAAACGTGACGATGCCAAACCTTTGCCCAAAGTCTGAGTTTGAGCCGCCAGGTATAAACAAAGCTTTTCCCAGGAGAAGCTCGATTGCTGACGCCTATATAGGCATTTGACAGGACTTTGACAGTTACACAAACGACAGCTACACAAACGACAGTTACACAAACGACAGTTGCACAAAAACCCTTCGCATCGCATTAGCATCTTACACAATCACATTCACACGACTGACACACTCTCGACAACACTCGACAAGTGTCTGATTCAGTAAAAGTGCAAACCGGATTCAGTAAAAGTGCAAACCGAGCACACAGCATTGCCAGAGCACGTTCTAGCATCGACGAACGACACCCTTTGGACCCAGAAAGTGAGTATTAGCGTGACGTGACGGGTCACATGTGATATATGCAGGAGGGATGGATGTGGCAACGGTGGCGATAGATTAGAGGAGGAGCAGTGTTTTCAGCGGGTGATTTGGCTGTTTTGACTGTGTTTGACTGTGTTTGACTGTGTTTGACTGTGGTTGACTGTTGTTTTGTTGACATGAACGTTTGACGCCTTGAACTTTTCATGTAAACAGAACTTTTGCAGGGATGTGGTTCTGTGAGCAGTCCAGGAACAGTTCGCAGTAGGAGTTCCGCAGTAGGAACAGTTTGCGAATAATCCGACTGTTTCTGCAGCTCTACAACGTTCAAAACAGTCCTACTACGTCACACTACAGTGAGTCATCTGCTTACTTAGCAGTTGCCCTGATTCTCCGAGTCCAAATTGCTTTTGGCTCGAAGTCTCGTGACCAAGCTTTCTCCAGTCTCGTGATTGCTCTGTTTACACCGTTTAACTCTGCTCTCGCTACCATTCCCCATTAGTCTTCCCCTTCCAGTGGTGCCTGAACCTAGGTGGAGAATCACGCTACTGATCACCGGTGCGGTTCAGTGGATACTTTTGGAGAGTTGACTGTGCTAAGTCTGAGACAGGCTGAGACAGTGGTGAGACGTGGTCCACTTTGACTGACGGATACGGCAGGTGCAGGTCATTTGTCAGCCTGCATTTTGACGTTGACGTTGTCAGGATGGTATATGATGTGTGGTTGCTGTCCTGGAATCTACATCTTCGCCTCTTACTACTGTTACTGTTAGTATACCGAGTGGTTTTGCAAGGAAGTGCAGTTGAGCATTGACCACTTCGGAGTCTGGTTGCAGTTCCAATGTTCAATGCATTCTGTTGGCTTTTGTCTCACTGAACACCCTCATCTATGACACTAGATGCATCTTCTCATTATCCAATGAGCCAGGTGTCTAGTGACTCTAGATGAAGCTGTTCACTGCCTGTTACTTGGTGATCAACTAGATGTCTACCAGTGCCACCGTTGGTCGTTCAAGCATGCCTTGTGCACTACTGTGATACTACTATATCAGTGACAACAAGTCTACCACTGTCTCCTCTGAGCACCAGCCTAGAGCAACCAGATGTCTAGCACTGTCTCTGAGCACCAGCCTAGAGCAACCAGATGTCTACCACTGTCTCCTCTGAGCATCTGTCTAGTGATATCACCAGTTCCTCGAGACCTACGGCCTCTCGTCACCTATGCTGTTGTCCGCTCGAGACCTTCGGCCTCTCGCTTCCGTACTAACCCAGATGGCCACCGTCCTCCCCCTCGGCCTCCCCCACACCATGAAGCTCTCTCCGCCAGACCTCATGTCTGACCACAATCTCTCCGAGCCCGAGCACGCGGACCTGTCGTCGTCGTCGCAGGACTCGGACGACGACCACGCCCGCCACAAGCGCGCGGCCGTCGAGTCCTTCTTCTTTGCGCGCTCCCACAACAACAAGGCCGGCCTGGTGATGCAGATCCAGCGCCTGGCGCCCAAGGGCGACGCCAAGACGCGCCCCACGCCGCTGTTCAACGTGCAGCGCAAGAAGCACCGGCTGCTGAAGCCGGTCCACGGCATTCTGCGGTCCGTGGAGGGCGCTGCGGGCATAGTCGGCGCCAACTCCTCGCGCAGACACTCGGACCAGTTCTACTGCACGCGGCACTCGACGACGGCTCTCTCGAGAAACAACTCTGGTCGCTGCAGAGTCGTTGAAGGAGCCACTCTGCCTGTTCCCAAGGCCGGCTTCAACCAGATTTCGTTTGACGGCATCGAGATGGAGTCGTCTCCGCCTGTCTCCCCTTACCTTGGAGGCGCCGAGCAGTCTTTCTCCTCGGTCTCTCTGCCTGACGTGAGCGCCTCGACTGGAAGTCACGTGACCACGTCTGGCAGCCACGTGACCAGCAACAACACCGGCCACTCTTCGCACGACGCTGACGACGCCGATCGCGGCGTGTACCATGTGTACACCGTTGACGAGCACCCCCAGTCTGCAGGCCGCATCACCCATGCCGACATCCGCTTCAACGTGTCTGCGTCCGAGGCCGACCAGGCGTACATCAAGGACCCGTCGTCCGTGTCGCCGTCGACCTCGGCCTCCGGAGGCTCTCGTCGCCAGACCCTCCCGCCACGTGACTCGCTGCAGGCCTTTCTGGCGCAGCCCATCACGTGGCATCTCAAGCAGGTTGGTGCTCGCACGTTCCGCCTGGTTGACTCGTCCACGGACATGGCGATCGGCTACTGGACCGGCGAGCGCGGTTGGCGTTTTGTCTCCAAGGGCGAGACGCTCATGTCGCTGTCCGAGAAGGTGCGCGTGTACTCGCCCATGTTCCGCAAGCCCGTGTATCTCGACCAGGTGGTTCATCGACTGCGAACCAAGGCCTGGGCCGACAAGTCCGAGGAAGAGTCTCAGGGACGCCGACGACGAGCTTCTACAGTTCCCCATGCGCACGGACACAACTACCGCGTGACGCTCGTCGACGCGATTCTCTTCTCGGCGATCCAGCTGCTCATGCAGCAGCAGCTGCAGCAGGCCGCGGCGGAGTCCATGGTTGTGGCGACGCCCTCGCTCTACGCTTTGCCGCAGTCGGACTCGCAGCTGAGTTTCCGAAACGTGCGACGTTCGCTGAGCCTCTCGCGGCCGAAAATCGACTCGCGGCAGTCGCTGCAGCTCGAGCGCGAGCCCTCGGAGAAGCGCAAGTCGTTCTCCGAGCACCGCAAGAGCTGGACGGGCTCGATGCGAAAGCACAAGTCGGTGACTCCGTCTCCTCCGCCGCACAACCGTGTGCCTCTGGAGGAGGAGATGGAGCACAGCACGCCCAAGAAGAAGCCGGGCAAGCACACGCGGTTCGACTCCAAGCCGGAGAACATTCCGGACGAGCCGCGACGAAGCGTCAGTGCACCGAGACATAGTGTGTCAAAGCCGCGGCAGAGCGTGTCCAAGGCGCGCAAGAGCTCGCCGCCCGTGGTCTCGCATTTCCACGAGGCGATTTCCGAGCCGATTCCGGCAGTGCAGGCGGCCAAGAAGAGGAACCTGGTGGCGCGGTTCTTTCAGAAGGTGAAGCAGAATATGAAGTAGCGAGCCCGAGCTGTAGACACGAGCCGTTAGACACGAGCCGTTAGGCTGTGTCGAAAGCGAGCCTGTTTGATCACTTTTTTGTTCAAGTGGCTACTTCTTCTGAGCGATCACTTTGACACTTTTGTTGAAGTGCCATCTTCTAAATCACTCCACCCATACATTCATTAACCGGCTTCGGCCCTCCCAGCTGGGAATATAATTTATTGCATACAGACTTTGTCTTTGATAGTTGTAGTTGGTAGAGGCCAGTTTCAAGCTAAGAAGATCTGCGGAGCAGATTTCTTTCGTTGTGGATCAGTGATATTGTACAAAGTACTTGTACGTACTCCGTAGTTGTGTTGTAGTGTTTTTTTGATTCTGGTGTTGACAGACAGGTGTGAGTTGTCTTAAGGTAGACTTGGACTTTGTGCTGTGTTTTCAAATAACATATGATCGAGACGACCAACAGTACAAAAGTCAGTTGAGAGACACACTATTAGATCCTCATATTTTTCTCACCACACTACAGTCGATAACTAACCCATCAGCGACCTTTGAACCTTTGGTCTTACAGGTACTGTACTGTGGCAGTCCTATGTTGGCTAACACAGCCATAGCTCGTATTGTAGCATTACTCTACTTGTAACATGAGTTGGAGCAAGGGCACTTATTACACTGAATTCGATGTTTGACTACCGGTGCCGGTACCGATACAATTACTTGTAATGTTTGAATAAATATTTGAAAAGTACATCTTCAACTTCATCAGAAGTGTCTTTGGGCATAGTAAGAGTCAACAAGCACTAAGTATAGTTGACGAGCTGTAGACACGAGCCGTTAGGCTGTGTCGAAAGCGAGCCTGTTTGAGAACTTTGACTCTTGTCGAGGTAGCTACTTCTTCTGCCTTCTTTTGAACCACCGCCCATGCAGAGTAGGCTACTGTAGCTGTATTGATTTTTGTGTTTTTCTTATTTATTTTTATTTATTTTTATTTATTTTTATTTATTTTTATTTATTTTTATTTATTTTTATTTTTACAATCAATCTTCTTCCAGTGTCACTCCGTCGTCATGACTGTTGTACAAGTACCGGTACATTAGAGTGATGGCTTTGGTGGCTGATACATTAGTCAAGTTGTCTGATGATGGCTCAACATGGAAAAGACGGTCTGAAAAAGAAAGTCCTCGTGTAGACGAACACAGCCATATGTTTCGTATGATCGTAGCATTACTCTAGCATGACTTGGAACATGGGACTTCACTGGACGCTGCGACTCCTTCTAAAGTAGCTACAATTGATAAGTTTGAATAAATATTTTATGAGTACGTCTGCAACCGCGCATCGTAAGAGTCAACGAGAACGGAGCATAGTTGGTCTCAGTAGAACCAAGAGATCAAGTCAGACTCTCAGGATGCACCATAGGACTATATGACAGCATCTGGTCATTAGATAGCATGACACCAGTGCAAATCCTGCCAGTGCAACCAAAGAAATCTGCTCCGCAGATCTTCTTGGCTTACTGAATGTCTCTCAGTCTGACCTACAACCAAAGAAATCTGCTGCGCAGATCTTCTTAGCTTGAAACTATCCCAGTAAGCCATCCAAAAAATCCTGCTGCCCCTTCGTCGGCAACTTGCTCACCTTTCTCTTCACCTCCTCCTTCTCCTCCTCCTTCTTCATCCCGTCAATCTCATTGAAAAAGTCGTCATCGTCCACGTTTCCATCGTCCGCTTCTGTCGCCATAAACTTCTTCTTGAGGTTCATCAGCTGGTTCGCCTTGGCTCTCTTCTCGCGCATCTCCTTGGCCTTTTGTTTTTCCGCCTCAGACGCCTCCTGGAGCATTCGGGACGCCTTGCTGTCCTCCTCCTCGTTTTCCTCGTCCGAAAACGCCAGATCGCCGTTCAGAATGTTCTTTTCGTACAGCGAGCCCTTGGGCAGCTCCATCTGCTTGGTCTTGAGCTTGGAGTACTCGAGAATGTCGTCTTCGTCCTCCTCAGAGGCTCCCTCTTCCTTCACTTCGTCAAAACGCCATGCATTGGAGGGTAGATCAGGCACAGAGTCGCGGATCTGCTGCTGCTGTTCTTTTTCACGCTCGGAAACAATGCCATGTTTCTTCTCGTAGTTTTTTTTCGCCTTGCGGTCCCACTTGCTGTTGTGCAGAACCATGGTGGTGTGTGATGTGTGATGTGATGTGGTGATGATCCTGCAGAAAGAGGTTGGGTATAGAGTTTAGATGTTACGAAACCAGAGATATCTGGGTGAGATCGTGGGTAAGTGTTATAAGAGACTGGGGTTGGATTTTTGTGAGTAGTTGATTTATTAAAATAAATTTCAGATCGGGTGAAAATTGGGTGAGTTGAAGGCTCTTCCTGAGTGTCAAAGTCTCTGAGTTGTCAGTCTCTTAGGAGTGCACTTGACATGCCCCAGAGGAGAGGTATGGGATAGTTTGTATGGAAAAAGTTGGTCCGTTTCACTCATTTGAAAGATTCCCTTTCTAATTGTTTAAATTGATTCAGTACCGGTATTGAACTATTGGTACCGGCAGCTCTGTCCAAAAGTTTTCGCAGCTTCAACGAACAGTGAAGCTATTTACGTGTAGACACTATCCAAAGACTTGATCTAATAGACCGTTCTAGCTGGTTTTCGCGTTTTAGACTGTCTCCATAATGGTCTACTACCGGCTTGGTGATATAGAGCATCTCAAACCGCATCTAACTGTCTTCTACGCTAGCTCCTGTAATGTATCAACAGCTGAGATAGAAGAGATCGATACAAAAGGCCCTATTCAATGAAATACAGCCATTTTCAAACTAGTAAAAACGTAGATATGAATCTATGAATGATGAAGCACTTCCCTGTGTTCCTACAACTTCGAGATCACACTCAGCTGATTAAACAACACCAGAAATCATACTGCCTCCAATATTACCACATTAACAGTAACTATACACACACTACTGTAGACTTGATTTAAGCCAAATAATAATCTCATATCACCCACGTCACCAAACCATCTCATCTCTTATCACAACCACAAATATTGGCCATATCCTCATTGCCAATACTTGGTGAAATGGCCAATACTTTATAAAATCACTAGCCCAAATAAAGTTTAGCAATAATAATGCCGCCCACATTTCTGACACGATTTCGCCACGTGAATCGCCACTCTCGCCCCGCATATTCGCCGCATCTCCGTCGTGAGTCACATGACGTCACGTGAGTCATTTGCCACACCGTTTGCCACATCTGCAGTCTCTTCTGGGTCGTCCTAATTCGGTCATGCATACTGGCGCCATGTGACGTTATGATTGAGAAATTAAGGCGTCTTCAAGAGACGAAAGTAGCGACTTTTTGGACCAATAAAAAGGCGGCATTATTATACCAGCGCATTTAAAGCCGATTTATCGACTTGATAACCCTCAGGAATCTCTCAAATATACTACTATTGCACCACCACCAAACCCCTAACCCCAAACGAAGGTTCTGAATAGACTCCCATACACCTTCTCAGTCCTTCCACCGACATCACGAACATTGCATATAACGATCTCTGACCCGTCGAGAACTTGAGCCCTACGACTAAACTCAAGTTTTTATTTGCCGTTGCACCCTCACCGAAACATCACGTGACTGCAACCCGGACATCTCTCAGACACCCGCCAGCATCGATTATTACATATGTTGCTTTTGAGAGCGACTTTTGACCACAAGAACGAACACACACACAAACGACACACGCAAGCAACACAGACTCCTCGCACCTCATGTCCAAGACAGGCGCCACACTAAGAAAGCACAACAATCTGCCTGGAGCTCCGAAAAAGAGCTCCGGTAACAACAGTCGAAGACGAGGTCCTCCTGCCGTTCAAGCCACCAGTGGCATCTACGACGACGACAGAGACCTCACAGACATTCTGTTTCCCGATCTCAAGAGCGGCAACAACAACAGCAATGTCGGCAACACCTCTCGCAAGAGCAAGGGCAAGAAGCCTAGTCAGAAGAACCAGCCCAAGAAGTCCTCCGACGACGACAAGGACCTCAAGGAGCTGCTGTATCCCTCGCTGTATGGCCCAGCAGCCACCACGCACGTGACTCCTCCGCGGAAGAACGCCAAGGGCCAGAAGAACGACAAGAACGTCGATCCCAAGTTTGCGGGCTCGTCTTTCCACGCGTCTCCCGCGCCCTCTTCTCTGCCTGTTCCCAAGGCAGTTTCTGGTCCTACGGGCTTAGCAGGTCCTCCCAGACCTTTGTCTGGTTCAGGACTCGCTCCTAGATCCACCTCTGGACCCTCTTCCAGCTCCGGAGGTTTGGTGATTCCTTCTGGACCGACTACTGCTCCTGCCCCTGCTAAACCTTCTGCAGTTCCGTCCAACGGAACGTTCCTGGACATGCTCATGGAGGCAGACAAGAAGGAGCGAGGAGCGGGTCAGCAGATTGCTCAGCATGTTATTCCGCAGCAGTCTGCTCAGGCTCCTCAGGGTCACGTGAATCAGTCTGGTCATCAGCCTGGTCACGTGCAGCCTGGTCACGTGCAGCCTGGTCACGTGCAGCCTGGTCACGTGAATCAGCCACCTCAGGGTCACGTGCAGTCTGGTCACGTGAATCAGCCCCCTCAGGGTCACGTGCAGTCTGGTCACGTGAACCAAGGCATGTCCCACAGAGGCCCTATTATGGCTGGACCTCAGGGACAGGGCGTTCCCATGCAGGGAATGCCCCAGGGAATGCCCCAGGGAATGCCCCAGGGAATGCCTCCCCAGGGCATGCCGATGGGAATGCCTCCCCAGGGATACTACGGAGGCCCTCCTCCCCCCGGAATGCAGTATCCGCCGTACTTTTACGGCAACGCCTACGGCCCTGGACCCCAGGGATACCCCTACCAGCCTCTGGCGCCTTCTGGAGTCAATCCTGGACCTCCTCCTGCTGCCACGACTGATCTGGAGAACGATCTGCGAAAGGCCTTGAAGTTGAGCTAGGTGCGTAGGTCGAGTGGGCAACTCGGTTTGATTTTATCAGCTCAATTGTTTCCATTCGGACAACGACGATTTTGACATTCTCTTTGGAGGATTAGATTGAAGCGTTGCCAGCGCAGACGCGCAGTATTTATTTGACGTTTTGTATAGGACAGTATATTTTCGTCAGCAGAAGTTGTGTACTTGTATGCGGTTGTAGGTGGGGTGGTGTAGACAGTGTAATTATGTTACGTGATCGTATACGATCTTAAAAATACTTCTGATGTTTGGCTTGAGGTGTTGAACATTTATATCACTCTTTAGAAGTGAAGGCTTGGGGGTGAGACTACTTGTATATGGCAAGCTTGGACACTCCGGTTTACTGGAATTCTACTGTAATAAATACGGGTGTAACTGTAGTAGCTTCAAGTAGTCTCAGAAGATCTTCAGGGTCTTGATGAGCTCTGTGCTAACCAGAGAACTATGCTGATGACATCTTACATAAGGCCTTGTAACCTATACCATAGGGCTACTTTATGATAGTCAGATCCTCTTTATCATGTAGAAAATCAATGTGATTATAAATATGTTATACAACACCGATGACCTTGGACTTATCGTCAATCTGGTGCAGGACAGTCAAACCAAATCAGTCTGTTTCCCACAAGCGCGGGTTTTTTATATGTTTCATGAAAAGCTTTGCATTGTGGATGTGGTTTTTTGGACTGCTCTCCTCTGTCCTCGGCTTCTTCTTTCCCAGGCCCTCTTCAAACAGCGGTCTCTTGCCTCTCTGGAAGTAGTCTTCCGTGATCTTCTCAAAGTCGATGCCGTTTGCTGCTCTAGGCGGACCTTTGCCTCTCTCTTTGGCCTGCTCTCTTTGTAGAAATGCATGTCCACACCAATACCGTAAAAGATACGATACTTCTCCAGCCAAGTAGTTTTCCCAGAAGTTGTCGTAGTCGGGGAAGTCCTGGAAAGGACAGTCTTCCTTGCCGTGAGCATTGCTGCGGACCCTCGAAAAAACGGAACAGATCTTGCATCCGTCCGAGCTCTCCACATGTTCGAGAAAACTGTGCTCGTAAAAAGCTTCCCGATCCTCTTTGGTACGGTCAGGATATAACCTCTTGGCCTCTTCCGTTATCTCCCGGAACTTGGTTGTAGAGGATATCCAGGACTCGAGAGCGTGGTGGAAAAACGTCAAGCTCTCGGAGTCGGTGATAGACTCGTAGAACCAGAACTCGCTCAGCCATGTTTGTTTGAAGCAGAGACGCAGATGAGAGTCTACTTGTAGTACTCCGTACAACCCAAGGCCAATTGTTCATTAAAACTGCTGTTTGCACCCATTCAATTGTCTACAACCTTGATCCAATACCACTACAACAGATCCAGGTCTCATTCAAGCCAGAGCCTGCGCCATTGCGTGTACTCCGTAGATGTAGACCTCTTATAACTACAAGTACTGACAATACCAACCTACAACACCGGCTAACTACAACACCGGCAAACTACAACACCAGTCCAACTACAACATCAATACAATCCATTTTATTTTGCTATCCCCTGAGTAATGCGTACTACGCAGATCATCTTTCGAAGTGTTCCTGCCTCGCACCATCTCATCGCTTCGCTCTTCGATGGTCGCTCAACACGATCACTCATTCGTCCGCTTCAGCAGCCGCGAAATCTGCTCAATCTTGATGCTCTCGTTGCTGGTTGCGGGCTTGGCCTCGTTCTCCTTGTTGGCCGGCACCTCCACCGTCTCGCCCTCGACCTTCCAGCCCAGCTCCTGCACGTAGTCCGCAAACTTGTTGTCGGACAGGTTGAGCCACGACCGGAACACGTCCTTGTGGATCGCCTGCGACGAGATGTCGACAGCCCGGGTGATAGACATTCGCACGAGGTTCTCAAAGTCTGCGACATCGGCAGTAATGTCAGCGTGAGCATCGTCTCGCTCGTAGACAGCCCAGAACTCGGGGAATCGGCACCCGTCGAGCAGCGTGTACAGGTGGAAGAGCTTCTGAACGCTCTCGGCCAGAGTATCGGCTGCAGGTGAGTCCAGCACGTAGCTGGGCAGAACGTGCAGAGCTGTGGTGAAGTCCGAGGTCAGAAAGTTGGCCAGAGCCATGGACAGAATGTTGCAGATGATGTCCTCCTTGTTGGGGTTGGGCTGCTGCTGGAACTGCAGCAGCTTGAGCAGCGCCAGGTTGGCCTCGATGTCCGAGTGCTGATCGGCGCACTGGGTGGTCGCGTACTCCTGCAGAATGGCGATTTTCTCGGGGTTGTAGCGGTCCAGCGACGAGAGGATCGCGGAGATCTCTGCGGGGCGCTCCTGGGGCTTTTTGCTGAGGGTGTCCATGGTGTGTGTGTTACTGTACGGAGTACTGGAGAATCAGAAGATCGTTTTTCACACAAAGTTGTAGCGTCTGCAGAGACTGTCAGTTCGATGCGTGGGGGGGAGGAAATATGGCCGAGCAGTTTTGTGAGAGAATTTGGTAGTACTTGATACATAGAGTGTTTGTGGTTTGTATACAACGTGGATAAATTTTCGAGTTGTTGTATTGGCTGTGGAGCTGGTCGAGTGGTGTCGTTGTTGATGTATTATTGGCCATTAGGTTGTTGTTTTAGGTGTATACTAGGTTAATACTTATGGTGTGGAGGTGTAAGAAACCCTGCTTGTAGATGGACGAGGTCAAGTCATAGATTTACAACAACAACAACAGTCATAGAACAAACAGAAATGGATTTAATGGGAGACATTCAGATTCATTTCATTAGGCGGCACTTGGGTGCAATAATTCTATATAATTGAGGTGTGCGAGTGTCGTTACTATATATATTGGCCATGTTATAGCTGCCACATGTGCTTTTATTGGCTAATACTTTTAACCTAATAATAGTCATATCTATTGGCCACGAAATCACTTCTTTAATGTTACTAAATGGCTCATACTTATGAATACTTAACCTGGTGTGTTCCAAGACATGTGAATAGATGTGTATGACTTTGCACTAAATCATCCCATAATATTAAGAGCTTCCTAAATCCGTTTCATTCAATTGAGTGCTCTAATAGAGTTTCCGATAGCTGGTCTGAAGTGGTATCACATCCTATCATAGTTATTGGCCATTAATGCGCTTATTTACAGCTTAGTACTGGCCAATAATTAAGGGGACATCCCAAGAATATCCTGAATTAAGCAATAGTCAGACTCGATTACTTCGGGATTATGTCACCCCAAGGGCTCATAAATAGAATCCACAATTCATCTTCCATTTGGCAACTCGCTCATCACCACAGTCGCACTTCGAACCTCAGGTCGCACCTTTTTTTAACTTTGGCGAACCCTATTTCTGGCCAATTACAGCGGCCTGAAATGCATCTCCCAAAGCTGCGAGCATCACCACTACAGTTCACCAAACCGGATTTTTTCGATACAAAATGGCTGGTCACCACGCTAACTACAAATGGAACGGGCCTCTGCCCCCGCCCAAGGTCTCCGCCGGACACAGAATCGCCACCAAGTTTCTCGGCGCGACCATGTTTTTCTGGATGTTTCTGAGAATTAAGGAGGTGAGTACAATGGAAGAGACGGAGTTGTGAGGAGGGAAGGGTTGATTTTGTGTCACTTACTGGTGTTGTTTCTGCTGTTCAGATCTGTTTGTGTCATTGTGTTCTCAGTAGGAATGATGACATGATCATACGCGACAGTACGGATGAAACAGACAACAGAACGATTCAACTAAATGGCGACACAGAAGGCACAGAAAGAAACATGCGACGAAGATGGATTCAGACGACGCGGAATGTCGACACTCGATTTTCTCTAAATCAGCTGTCTTCTTGACATGTGGCTTGTCATGATTTCACATTGCACGATTTCACGATTTCACGATTTCACGATAGTACGACTATCTACTGTTGTCACGATTGCACTCTATTGCCGACTATTGGGTCGGTGACAGTTGCTACGCAACAATCACCTCCAACTCAACAACACCTCCAGAAACTAACCCAGGAATACCCCGCCATGCTTGGCCTGCACAACTTCTACCCCCCCAAGGAGGGCGAGAAGGCAGTGGAGCACTAGATTTGCATACATAACTGAAACGATTGATTACATTAGCGGAGAGACGGAAGCGAGTGCGTAGGTCACCAGTGGACTTAATGGTAGGTGGGCAACCTGTCCTCTTACACTGTAGAACTCATACTTGATGTCCTGTAACGTGAATTGTAGGTTGTAGGTATTATTGCAAGACTGCAGTGCATTCTTAGATGTTCAATGTGTTGTTTGGTGCTGTGCTTGTACAAGTACCAGGTACTTGTAATTCTCTCTTCATCATGGCCCATACCATTTGAGCATACCCAGACACAAAGCGATCCGCTAACCTGCACGCCTCAATATGGGTACCAAAATGATCCTGAGGTCTCCAGGAACCGAATGGTACCGTTTATTACCCTTTGGCGTTGCCCGGAGAGAAGTTACACAGACGGCAAAATTAAGGTGAAGTAGCGAATAGACAAGAAAAGTGTGTCAGAATGATCAGTGGGATTGCTGGAGTGTTGTTATGGTGAGTATTAGAGAAGCTGGCTTGTTGTGGTTGGTGTTTGGTTTTAGGTGTTTTGAGAGGATTGGTATCATCCAAAAATCAAGACATGGAAAGTACAGTAACAAGATAGCCCAAAGCAAAAGTACGAGCACTTCTATTGAGACATCTCCAATACACACTGTCTGTACCATGGTAAGAATGTCACCACATCTAAAAGTTACTAATTACAAAACTGTCAAAAAATAACATCATCATCAATTAATATGTAGCCACCTCCAGGCAAACGCCCTAAACAAGAATGTTATCCACTCGTGACCTTCGGTCACTCGCTTCCGTTTAAACTCCTCCCATGTTGATGTTCTTGTACATCTTGTTCTTGTACTGCTTGTGTCCCAGACCGGTGGCCTTCTGGATGGCTCTAGAGAACTTAACCAACAGTGTAAAAACATAACTCTCACACACCCAGGAAACGGCAAAAGTCGCAAAGCCGATCGCCACAATGCCCATTTTGAAGTCTGCGGGCATCAAAGTCAGCTGCATCAGCTTGCCGAGACCAGAGTCCATGTTGGTGATGCTCATGAGCATGGCAGTGGCTCCAAGCAGGATAATGACACACAGAACAAAAGGCACGTTCTTGTAGACGTCTTCTCGGTAGGGAGGACCGACAGAGAGAGCCACAGCAATCAGAATGTACTCGAAGCACGACACGAAGAAAAGAGCAGTGTTGTCTGAAGAGGCAACATCCGCGTCCTCAGCTCCAGGAATAGGCGCAATGTGCCAGGGCTCCTTCTTGACGAGGCTCCAGACAATGAACTGGGCCGTAGCCAGCACGCAGATTTCGCCAATGAGCGGAATGAGCACTTTGCGAGACACGAGATTAGCGTTGGGTCTCTTAGGAGCGAGCTTGTGGTAGGGCTTGGACCAGGCCATGAAGATGGCGATAGGCAGAATGAGGAACATGTCGATCCAGAGAAACTGGAAATCGCCGAGGTTGGAACCAGACGAGTACAGAATGCCGACAGTGACAAACTGGATAGCAGAGTACAGAGACATGTACTTAAAGCAGGAGAAGGAGGTGACAAGAGCAGCTCGACCTTCCTTGATGACGTCGACAACACACGAGATCTCAAAGACGCGCGAAGTGAAGGGTGCAGCAACACTGGCTTCGGCTTCAGACAGCGAAATACCGACATCTGCGGCCTTGAGAGCACCGCAATCGTTAGCTCCGTCTCCGCAGAAACAGGTGGTGTAGTCCAGAGCCTGCAGCTTCTCCACGAGCTCGTGCTTTTCGTCGGGAGACATTCTGGCGTAGATCTTGCCTCGCATGAGCATCTGATGGAGGATATCGTCCGAGCCAAAGTCGATCAGGTACCGGAAGACCTCTCCCGTGACTGCCAGACAGTAGTTTGGCACGACTCTGGGGTTCAGAGGACGCAGAGTCGCCGGATTGAGCGTCAGGTTGTTGTTGTCAACCGACTCCCATCGGATCTGGAGACCTGTATCCATCTCTGGAGCCTCCTCGAAAGACGGAACGAAGACCTGAGTCTCGTGAGAAGGCACCATGTCGCACTCTCGAGCCACGGAAATGGCTGTAAGCACGTTATCTCCCGTGCACATGACAGTGCGGATCTTGGCCTGGTTCTCGAGCTGTCTGATAACGCCAGCAGTAGACGGCTTCAGCTTGTTCTCAAAGACAATAAAGCCGAGGAAGTCCAGCTGAGACTCGACCTCCTCTCGCGACAGCTTCTGCGCCTTGTGCCACATGAGCTTGGAGTACGTCTTGGTCGCACACGCAATCACTCGGTAGCCCTTGTGGGTGTAGTGGTGAAGCAGCTCGTGGTAGTTGGCAGGGAAAGACTCGGGACGACAGATCTCCGGAAGAACCTCGGGAGCTCCCTTGACAAACACAGACACGTCTCGCGAGTGCATCGTCTTGACCATGACGGACATTCGTCGCAGCTGCGAGACAAACTCGAACGAGCGGATGATTCCGAACTCGGCATCGGGTCCAGTCTCGGAAAATCGACCCGGAGGAGGTCTGACAATAGAGGGAGAGATGGTCTCGGCCACAGCAAAGTTGTCCATTCGCTCGTTGGACGTCTGACCGCCGACCTCCTCGCCAAACTTGAAGCCCTCCTCCTCGAACGACCAGTTGCAGAAGGAGAACATTTTGTAGTCGAGAGGATCGCCAACGAGTTCTCCATCAACAGCTCTGAGCGAGTGGCAGGTAGCTAACGTCAGCAGCATATCCAAAGCACTCTGGCTAGACTTGAGCGACTTGTGGGGGAACAGGTCGTCGGTGGTAGCGTGCAGATCGCTGAAAAGCCGTCTGCCAGCATTAGATTCAGCCAGAGTGACGCCCATAATGTCCAGACCGTCCTCAGTGAGCGTTCCGGTCTTGTCAAAGCAGCAAATGTCAATTTTTCCGCCGACGTTGACTCTGGTAGGCGCAATGCAGTAGATCTGCTTCTTCTTGAGCCGAGCAAGTGCAATGTTAGTACCAATCGTCAGAGTAGCGGGAAGAGCAGGAGGAACGACAATGGTGATCAGATCGAGCGCTCGGAAGACAATAAGGTGCGTGGGCAGCTGCATCTTGATGAAGTCGATTGTCGAGATGACAAAACCGATGCACGCAATGCCGGACATGACGCCAATGTACTTGAACGAGTCGCGGTAGAACTTGAAGCCCGTGGGCTTGGGGAACATCATTGAACGCACGAGAGCGCCCTTGGTAGTCGAGAAGCCCGTTCGCACAACGAGAGCGAGAGCTGGTCCGTCTTCAGAGTCTCCTCCCTGGGGTCTGCGCACTCGAATGACTCTTGTTCCAGAAAACAGAAAGTTGCGAACAATGTCGGGAGAAACGTTGGAGCCGATCAGAGAGCCCTGCGAGAGATGCACAAGTCCCTCGGGAGTGATAGGGATCTTGGTAACAGGCACAGACTCGCCAGTAAGCATGGACTCGTTGACAATGCAGTCTCCGGAGAGCAGAACCGAGTCGCAGGGAAAGAGGGTCATGGCAGGGTCAGAAATCTCGTAAACGTCGCCTGGCACAAGCTGAGAGGAGTCCACGGTCGTCCAGAAGCCGTTTCGCAGCACTCGGACCTCGCAAATGAACCGCGACATCTGCGACAGACGGCGCATCGTGCTCTTGGTCTCGACCAGAGTGTTGGCGATGGAGATGACGGAAATGACGAAAATGCACGTCGCGTAGTAGTAGTACGTGTCTGCGGCCCACAGAATCATCGAGAAGACCTGGAAGATGTAGAACGGATGCAGCACCTCGTCCACCAGCAGCTGTTGGATGCTCTTCTCCTTGATGTCGAGCACGTTGTGTCCAAACGCCAGAACGCGGTCCTCGAACGAGTCGTACGACAGACCCTCCTTGACAATCGACATTTCGCGCCAGTCGGGATCTGTCCAGCCAGCGTTGGTGCGGAAAATGTCTTCGATGGGATCATAGATGAACGAAATGTATCTGTAGGAGATGGACCGGATGACGGGCAGAATCGGATCAGGATCGTTTTCGAGGAACGACGAAGACTCGGCCTCCTCGCCAGAGTGAATAGTAGCCAACTCAGCATTTTCAGGCTTCAGAGTGAAGACGGTAGAAAGAGCCCGGTTGTAACGCGCCTGGTGAACGTCGCAGATCTCCATCTCGCCCCACTGGTTCTCAATGACGACCCAGTCGCAGTCTCCCAGCGGAGCAGGGTCTCCCAGACACGCAATGCGCCATCGGGGGAACCACCGCATGACGAGGAAAAGAAGACCGCCGGTAGCGACGTAGAGCAGGAAGAAAAACACAGACTTGAGCCGGTTCGTCTTGTAGCCCGCAATGCCAATCAGCAGATCCTCCTCGGCAATGTAAAACCGCTGCACCGTGTTCGACGCATCGGGGAAGGGAGGGCCAGAGGGCGTCTCGTCATGCAGACCAAAGGTGTACGATCCTCCATCGTCAGACCGCCCGCTCTCCCGCCGGGGACGCTCGTACGAGTCACGTGACTCGTGGCGCATCAGCGGCGTGTTGTCGTCTGTCGAGAACGTCGATCCTCGTCTGTAGTCGTCTCTCGACAGCGATAGCGACTCGCGGAACCGTCCCGACGGTCTGTATCTGTCTCCGTAGAAGTCGTCGACCTCCTCGACGGCCACGTCGTCCTCCTGCGGCATCTCGTCCTCCACTGTCGACGATCCTTCTGCGAGCTCGAGCTCGTCTCGGTCGAAAAACCGGAAGGATGCCGTGCTCTCTGTTCTGGGTCGGAACTGCGGCGACTGCAGCACCTCGTGGGACGCTCTGTGGGAAAGCGAGACCGAGGGCCGCCGCGAATCGGACCCTCGCGACCGGCTGAGAGATCTCGACAGAGATCGCCGTCTGTTGAGATGCTGGTATGACGAATACGACGTGGGAAAGGCGTCTGAAGGGGGACCCGAGTAGATCTCGCCCGAGTCGGCCGGCTGGGCCAGATAGTCGTATCGGGAGTGCGACGCCGTCGAAGACACAGAAGCAATCGAGTCTCCACGTCTACGCCCTCGGACTGGGCTCTGAGCAACGTCCGAGTCGTCGGAGATGGCGGACGAAGAGAGCTGATTCTGGGCGCTGGAGAGCTCCGATTCGGCGGATTCGTTTTCGGCGCGGTGCGCACGGGCCGCGGCTTTCGCTCTGGCGCGCTTTTTCACCCGCGACGAGTTTTTCTTGGCCATGGTCGATGGAGTAGTGGTGATGCTGAAAAGACGTTGATGCAAACTTTGTTGGAGATATGAGATGCGATACGGCTGGTGTAAGACCAAAGTGGTGATGGCTGGTCTGTAATTGAACCACCAGTTTCTATGTGGTCAGTTGAATATTACTCTCCTTAATACAAGTATGAATAAATCACTGCTACTGCTGCATTAGCCTACCGTTGAAACATGTCACAGACTGGAATACCATAGTCTGAGATGATTATGTAAGACACGTGTGTCTCGAAAGTGGCTGAAATTGCTTAGTCACGGGTTTCAAACACCCCTGATTTGCCTGCTGCTCTCTCGAATCTCAGACATCGCAGCAACCAACTCATCTCTCATCTACATCACCTCGCTTAAAGTTAAACGTGGGGTGTAGATACGCGGAATGTGCATGGAAGTTGGTGTTGCGGTTGTTTTTTGGCATTTGAACCCGATTAAATCGATTTTCCTACACGACTTTAGTATATTCACGCCTTCTCCCCGTCAAAAACCCACCTCTAAAACCCCCGTCAAAACACCAAAGATTTGCAACACATGCAGCCATGTCGGAAACGGTAATCGTAATCGCTTATTTGAGCAACTTTGCGAGAGACTTTGGGGGGTGTTTTTTCCCGTTGTGACGTCGAGGAAACGCGATTGCCAGTCGATATCTTTGCTTAGTAAGCCTGTCAAAACTGATTCCGACCCTGAAACTGCCCAAAATAATCATTATACTACAACCCTCCAGGGACCCTCCTAGCACTGACGATAATTTGCAAACCTAGTTTTAGGAGGTCGGATAAGAACGGAAATGCAGCTGACTTTCCGAGACTCCCCTGAGCCAGAGGGAGCACACTGGTTTTTCAAGCGAGGCTATCGGACCGAAACTCGCGGAGTTAGGACGAAACAGCGTTTTTTCGTGGAGGATGCGCTAACTCCACGGGCAGAGCTCCGATTGCGGATGGCAAACGTGGTCTAGAGCCGTTGACGTGTACCGGGGCTAGTGGGCAAGTCTGCGTTGGGCTATAGGCCTTGTGTGTGGAGATGGATCGACTTCTTCAGAGAGGACAAGTAAGGGGGTAGAAGACGGTGTAGTTACAGTCGATGTCTGAAAACAAACGTGAACACCCGCACGCACTGTATCTTCACTCATATCAACACCTAATGACCTCATTCCCTACGCCGCGTCTAATTACATGTCTCATCGACGTCATGTGCTTCGCGGCTTTTAGATTCCAGGGCGACTGAGGAGAAGCACCAAAGAGGAAGTGCAGCGACGGGCCAGGGCTAAGGTGTCAGGAGGGACTTAAATGGGAATATCTAAGACTTGCCGTAGGCTTCCTTTTTGGTATCTGGCAAGCATCCATGTCTGGGGTGTGTTTTGGGGAGGTGGAATGTTTTTGCGATTAAAAGGGCTAGCTGGGGTAAACACGCGATTCCTGAGCGATCGCACTCCTCAGTTTTTTCATCTCGGGCCTCCTCGGCGAGCTAGGGACGCCCAGAAAAGTCGAAAATGACGGTTTGCAAATTAAGAGTAAGTTGCAATAGTCTGCGTTGTCTGCATGGTGTCAAAGTTTGTCTGGTGCGAGTGCGGGTGGTGTTGTAGGGGACGATATAGTGGTTATTTTGCTTATCTGAGTATACCACTGGGATTAGCTCGTCTGTGCGGTTCTGACGATACCATGCAAGGCGCAGCCTCCAAAAACACACTTTGCAGCCTCTACCCCTTCATACGCTTCCCATTTATCGTGTCTAAGCATAGAGTTAAGGCTATGTATGACGATGGACGAGATGGCACGACTGGACGTTCTGGAGAGCGCGAAACGGGCTGTACGAGCACGAATAAGCGTCCTACGCACCTAAAGACGGATTTCTCGCACTCGCAAACATATATAGCCACCTCCCTTCCCCTGCTTTAAGCTCCGATCTACAAACGGAGCTGCATTCTGAGAATACAGGCTAAGGGTGCGATCTTGGGCGGCAAATGTTGCGTTGCTGAGCAGGAGCAGCGGCGACAGGCGTGCCGGAGGTCTCCAGCAGCAGCGGCAGGTCGAAACCCGCTTTTGCGACCGAAAAAAGCGGCTAAGCGGCTGTCTTAGACGATGCTACCTCAAAAGAGGGGATAGCAGCACGAGAAGAAGAGCAAGGCAACGGCAGACAGATGACGTGAAAACGCCAGACAAACGGCCGTCTTCTCCCTTCTGTTTCGGCTGAGAATCTACGGCCATGCTTTGCTCCTAACTGCATGCATCGCGTGATTTACTGAGGTGGGATGGGGAAAAGTCGTCGAAATGGGAAACGAGTGGTATAGTCAGACTCGCCTCGCCGCCGCGAGTCCAACGGTATCCTCGGATTGCCCGTATCTCCACTCGCACCCTCGCCATGTGCACCTACCCCAGCCACCCTGACACTGCAGAGTTTATGGGGCTTTTTGGCAGCACCTTAAAATGATAGCCCAGACAAAGACCACGGGTGTTTTACGGCGCGGAAAAGCGCTGGAAAAAAGCGGCAAAGATGCGACGGGCTCCAAGAGCATTTCTGCACCCTCAGAAACCCCCAAAGCTCACTCCTTCCACCGCTTTTGCCTGCCCAGAACTAGCGCCACTGCTCAAACCTAAAAAAAAGACAAAACCAAACAACAAGAATCCACACTCACATGAAGAGACAGAAGCCAGGTTTTATCTTATCTTTGGCTAAATTGGGCAGAGGCAAAAATACCTGCGGAGACGGTCGACTTATGGCCTCGTTTGCGTCTGTCGCGTTGGGCGACAAAAGCCACAAACACCCGCGGAGCCCTCCCATTGGCCACCACAATCTCCACCCACATCCGGAAATGTACCCTGCGCCCTGCTTACCCAATACGTAGTTTGCCACACTTGTGCAAAAGCTCCCCATCCCAGTAGACGATACCACTACGCACGACGCTCTGAAGCATACCGCCCGGTAGTTGCACGTGAGTACGATGGAGAAGGAAAGCGGAGACGTGGGATGCGCGCACGTCACGTGACGAAAATCGATGGCATATTTGCAGACACGCTGGCTGTGGATGATGACTGGTCACGTTCACGTCGATACACGTCCATCATTATGGTGTTGTGATGAGAGTGAATGTGATCGAGCGAACGTGAAGAAGAGGTGAAGACACAAACACAAACGCGACTGAACAATCGTCTTCGTCGATGTTGCCGTTGCCGTTGCCGTTCATGCTGGTGTTGTATCGAACTGTCTCACAGTATACGATACATGCCTGATCGACGGCAGTATGTGCCAGCGGCAAACGCGGATGTCGTGTACCAGGTGTTGTCGTTGTCTTGATCGTTTGTCGTCTTGATTCGTTTGTTGTCTTGATTCGTTCGTCGTCTTTTGCTGGTATGACACGTTGGTCTGACAGACGTGTTGAAACATTGACTGGCGCTGACAAACTATGCACCTACAAGCGCGCTGAACAGACATAGTAAGCGTTCTTTGATGGACGCTGTGGTGTGGTTCGTTGATGCCTTGAATCACGTTTTCGCGTTTGTTGTTGTGTGTTGTTGTCGCTGTGTGTTGTTGTCGCTGTGTGTTGTTGTCGCTGTGTGTTGTTGTCGCTGTGTGTTGTCGCTGTGTGTTGTCGCTGTGTGTTGTTGTTGTTGTCGTCTGTCGTGTTATCTGATGAATCATCGTGGTGCACGTTCAGTCGACTTTCACTCACGATCGCGTCTGCGATATCAGCAGCATCAGTTATGTCATCTGTCTCGTTTGTCGTTGAAGCGTTTTGGGGCTGGTGCTGATGTATCAGTTTCACGCTGACTGAACGTGACTAAGACGTGAGACTTGATAGCGACTTGATGCTGTTTCAGGCGGTTTCAACTATGCCTTAAGTCAGTCCTCAGTCAGTCTTCAGTCGGTCTTCAGTTTTCAGCAGGCTTCAGCAGGCTTCAGCAGGCTTCAGTCAGCTCAGTCACATCTCTTGAGGCTGATACACGACATCAGAGACGATAGACGACAGACGATGAAAACACGCTAGACGATGAAAACACGCTAGACGATGAAAACACGTCAGGCAACGCTATCCAGTACTCACAGGTGATACTGTGATACAGTCTTCTGCTGTCGCTGTCTTTGTTGTCATTCATCGTTGACTACATACAGTGACATCTCATGACAGCATCTCAGTATCACGTTCGAGACCTACGGCCTCTCACTAGAATGATGTTGTCCACTCGGCCTGCGGCCTCGTTCCCGCTAACACAGATGAACTCCTACCCAAACATGCAGAGCGACATGGGCATGGGCCCCCAAGGCTTCATGGACGGCATGATGGACCAGAACATGCCGATGGACGCCCAGAACGACATGTCCACGCCGTCGCCGAGCTTTGCCAACCGGCAGGGCCCGGGAACCCCGATGATGGACATGCAGGTCCAGCCCCCGAGGAATATGGAGGATATGAACAGGATTTATGCGGTGAGTATGAGCAACGAGCGCAGCGAGTTGCGAACTGCACGAGCAGCGGAGCTGTGAGTGCCACATTTCGAGCAGTAGAACTGCGAGCGATGGAAGAAACAACAAGAGCAGCGTAGCTGTGAGTGGTGTGGGTGGAAGACATTCAGAAGCTACACTCAGTTAACTACACTCAGTTAAGCTACACTTTAAGCTGAGTGTTGGATGGTATACGAGTGGTGGTGGTGAAGACAGTGAAGTGAAAGTGTGCTCCATTGCATTGTCCCAACTGACTTTTTGAGGCTGACTTTTTTGAGGCTGTGACAAAGGACGTGTGGTGGTACGTGTCATGAGGTGTTATAAGCAACTGCTCAGCATGTCTTAAGCATGTCACGACTCCACCACTAGAACATGACCACAGCTCTAGAAGACATTGACTGAGATGATGTCACTCACTAGAGTTGTCTGCCACTATCAAATCGATAATGGTCACTTCTGAGTGATGCCATCTACTGGCACTCCATTGACTATCTGATGTCAACCACTACACACTCGATACCTCTGATAAGATGATTGTCTTGTCATCACGCTCGAGATGATTGTCCTCTTGTCATCACGTTCGAGATGATCATCAACTTGCCATCAGGCTCGAGATGATCGTCTTGTCATCACGCTCGAGACCTACGGCCTCTCGCTAAACTAATGGGTCCGTTCGGACCTTCGGCCCTCACTTCCGTACTAACCCAGCGCTACAAAGAACTCCAGTCCCGTCTCGGAGCCAACGCCAACACCTCCCAGGAGTTCATCGAGCTCTCCAAGGTCCTCAAGGCGTACTCCCAGCGCCAGCAAATCTTTCGGCAGCAGCAGCAGCAGCAGCGGATGAAGATGACTCCCCAGATGACTCCCCAGTTTCCTTCTCCGCAGCAGCCTCAGCAGCAGCAGCAGCAGCAGCCTCAACCTCAGCAGCAGCAGCAACGAAAACCGTCCACGGGCATGTACAACAACTCCAACTCATCGATGCAGAGCATGAACGGCTCTCCTGTGCCCCAGCACACGCAGCCCGGAGCGCAGATGCCTCGCCAGAGCCCCACTCCTCACCTCGAGCCTCAGCAGCAGCAGCAGAGCGGTCCCTTCACCCCGGACATGATCATGCAGATGAAGAACCAGCTGCTGGCCTTCAGACACCTGTCCAAGGGCGCCATTATCCCTCCCCAGGTGCTGCAGGCGCTCTACAGACCTTCTCAGCCCGGTCAACCGGGTCAACCAGGTCAGCCAGGTCAGCCAGGTCAGCCTGGACAGCCCGGACAGCCTCAGCAGATGCCACAGCCCCAGGGCATCGCTCAGATGTCTCCGCAGCCTGTTCCCCAGAGCCCCATGTTCCAGCAGCCGCGGTCGCAGAGCCCTGCCGTGTCCGATACCAACTCTCCGGGCATCAAGAGACCGTCTCAGATCCGCAGACCGTCCAACGTGGAGCACGTGACGCCCTCGGCGACGCCTGCTCCCGTGGTTCCTGCTGTACCTTCCGCTCCAGAGACCATTTCGGGCTACAAGGACCCCTGTCTGCTGCTGGACGGCGAGTACTCCTTTGACGACATCACCTCGCCCGAGTTCCTGGACAAGCGACGCACGTTTATCCCGTCGATCATGCCCCGCGGCATGGACGCTGAGGTGATTCGCGACCTCTACGAGGACAAGGTGGGCAAGCAGATCTCCGACCGGATCACCGAGCTCAAGGAGGGCGATCTGGAGGTTCCCGAGCTCGACGAGGACGACTCGGGCGACTCGACCAACTCGGAGGAGTCGTCTGGCCTCGACAACGCCATTGAGCTGAAGAGCCTGCAGCTGCTGGACCACCAGAAGGCGTGGCGGGGCGACCTGCTCGCCGACACGTACTACTTCAACTCCGTGGGTCTGGATCCGTACAACAAGATCTACTTCACGCGGATGAAGAAGACGTCGCTGCAGGAGGCGTTCATGACCGAGCAGTTTGGCACGCAGCAGCTGATGGAGCGGCAGCGCCACGAGGTGCGGGTCCGGTCCGAGCAGCTCATCCACATCTGCAAGCATGCTCAGGACACGATCAACGCGTCTCGATCGCGTCGTCTGCGGCAGTCCCGCGTTGCCAAGGCGTGTCAAAACTACCACGTCTTCACCGAGCGCGAGGAGCAGAAGCGCATTGAGCGAAACGCCAAGCAGCGACTCCAGGCTCTGCGGGCCAACGACGAGGAGGCCTACATCAAGCTGCTGGACCAGACCAAGGACACGCGAATCACGGATCTGCTGCGGCAGACCAACACGTTCCTGGACTCGCTGGCTCAGGCCGTCAAGGACCAGCAGAAGAGCAACAACGTCGCTGGCCACGTGGACTTTGGTCCTCAGCAGGACATGGACGACGAGGACCCCGACAACCAGAAGAAGGCCGACTACTACGCGGTTGCGCACCGCATCCAGGAGCCCGTGACCAAGCAGCCCGACATGCTGATTGGCGGCCAGCTCAAGGAGTACCAGGTCAAGGGTCTGCAGTGGATGCTGTCGCTGTTCAACAACAACCTGAACGGCATTCTGGCCGACGAGATGGGTCTGGGCAAGACGATCCAGACGATTTCGCTGATTGCGTATCTGATTGAGACCAAGAAGATCCCCGGCCCGTATCTCGTCATCGTGCCTCTGTCGACTCTCACCAACTGGACGCTCGAGTTTGAAAAGTGGGCTCCGGGCATCAAGAAGCTGGTGTACAAGGGTCCTCCCATGGCTCGAAAGGCGCAGCAGAACGCGATTCGCGCCGGCGACTTCCAGGTGCTGCTCACGACCTACGAGTACATCATCAAGGACCGTCCCGTGCTGTCGCGCATCAAGTGGGTGCACATGATCATCGACGAGGGCCACCGAATGAAGAACGCGCAGTCCAAGCTCTCGTCCACGCTCACGCAGTACTACCACACGCGGTACCGACTCATTCTGACCGGTACGCCGCTGCAGAACTCGCTCCCAGAGCTGTGGGCGCTGCTGAATTTCGTGCTGCCCAAGATTTTCAACTCGGTCAAGTCGTTCGACGAGTGGTTCAACACGCCGTTTGCGTCGACCGGAGGCCAGGACAAGATGGACCTGTCGGAGGAAGAGACGCTGCTGATCATCAAGCGTCTGCACAAGGTCCTGCGACCGTTCCTGCTGCGACGTCTGAAGAAGGACGTGGCCAAGGATCTCCCCGACAAGGTCGAGAAGGTGCTCAAGTGCAAGATGAGTGCGCTGCAGTCCAAGCTGTACCAGCAGATGATCAAGCACAATGTTCTCTTCATCGGCGAGGGTGTCCAGGGCGCGACCAAGACCGGTCTCAAGGGTCTCAACAACCAGGTCATGCAGCTGCGAAAGATCTGCAACCACCCCTTTGTCTTTGAGGAAGTGGAAGACCTCGTCAACCCCAACAGACTCACCAACGACAACCTGTGGCGAACCGCCGGCAAGTTTGAGCTGCTGGACCGCATCCTACCCAAGTTCAAGGCCGCGGGCCACCGCATTCTCATGTTCTTCCAGATGACGCAGATCATGGACATCATGGAGGACTTTATGCGGCTCAAGGGCTGGCAGTATCTCCGTCTGGACGGAGGCACCAAGTCCGAGGACCGATCTGGCCTTCTGGGCAAGTTCAACGCACCCGACTCGCCGTACTTTGCCTTCCTGCTGTCGACTCGAGCGGGAGGTCTCGGTCTGAACCTGCAGACCGCCGACACCGTCATCATCTACGACACGGACTGGAACCCCCATCAGGATCTGCAGGCCCAGGACCGAGCGCATCGAATCGGCCAGACCAAGGAGGTGCGAATTCTGCGGCTCATCACGGAAGATTCCGTCGAGGAGAACATTCTCGAGCGGGCGCACAAGAAGCTGGACATTGACGGCAAGGTCATCCAGGCCGGCAAGTTCGACAACAAGTCGACGGCCGAGGAGCAGGAGGCGTTCCTGCGGGGTCTGCTGGAGCGCGAGGAGAAGCAGAAGGAGAAGGGCGACGACGACGTGGACGACGAGGAGCTCAACGAGATCCTGGCCCGAAACGACGAGGAGCGCATTCTCTTTGCGCAGCTCGACGCCGAGCGCCACGCCACGTCGCAGTACGGCAAGGGCAAGATTGAGCGTCTTTTCACCGAGGACGAGCTGCCCGAGGCGTACAAGCGCGACATCAAGCTTGCTGTGGAGCCCGTCAACACAGACCAGTTTGGCCGAGGCGCTCGAGAGCGAAAGGTGCTCCACTACGACGACGGCCTGACCGAGGAGCAGTGGCTCGAGGCGATCGACAACGACGTCGACATGGACGAGACGATTGCCAAGAAGCGCGCTGACAACAAGCGTCGTCAGGCCAAGAAGTCTGGCGTTGCGTCTCCCATGGACGAGCTGGACGACCTGGATTCGCCGGGAGTCAAGCGCAAGCGGTCGCGAAAGCAGACCAAGGACCCGATGATGCAGGTGGAGGACGAGCAGCCCAAGAAGAAGGCCCGGGGCAGAGGCCGTCCCAAGGACACGCTCACTCCGGAGGCTCGCAAGGCGCTCCTGGGCGTCATGAAGACGCTCTACAACCACACGCTGAACGTGGAGGACGCCACGGGACGCGCGCGAATCAACCTCTTCTTGGAGCTCCCCTCCAAGACGGACTACCCGGACTACTACATCCTCATCAAGCAGCCCATCTCGTGCGCGCAGATTTCGAAGCGAATCCAGAGCTCGTACTACCAGAGCCTGGAGCAGTTCCTCGAGGAGTTTGCGCTCATGTTTGCCAACGCCAAGCAGTACAACGAGGAGGGCTCGTTTGTGTACGAGGACGCGGTGGCTCTGCAGGAGGCGCTTCTGGAGAAGGCCAAGGAGCTGCAGCCGGAGTTGGCCGAGGTGCTTCCTCCTCAGCCTCAGGCTGCTGCTCCTGTTCAGCCTGTTCAGCAGGTTCCTCAGCAGGTTCCTCAGCAGGTTCCTCAGCAGGTTCCCCAGCCTCAGGTGCCTCAGCCTCAGCAGGTTCCTCAGCCTCAGCCTCAGGTGCAGCAGATGATGCCGCAAATGCAGCCTCAAATGCAGCAGCCCCAGCAGCATGTGCCGCCTCAACAGCAGATGCAGCAGCCCCCAATGCCGCCCCAGCAGTCGCAGCCGCAGATGCAGCAGCAGAACATCCTGCCGCCCATGGACATGATGAACATGCACAACGGCCATCAGCAGCAGCAGCAGCCCAACCAGATGCATCTGGGAGACATGAACTCGCCGGGCTTTGACTCGCGGTTCGATCTGCACCACGAGCTGGGCGGAGGAATGCAGGAGGACATGCACCTGGACGAGTTTACGGATAACTATCTGGGCGACTTTACGACCATGGGAGGGTCGTTTGGCGTGGGGGAGGATTATAAACATGAGTGATAGATAATGTATTATTATGGTGAGCGGCGAGCTGTAGACAGGGGCCGAGCTGTAGACAGGAGCCGAAGGCTCTGTCGGAAGCGAGCATTTGTAGTTGTTGTAGTTCGAGACTGAGATATAGACAGGAGCCGAAGGCTCTGTCGGAATCGAATCTGTACTTTGAGTTCTGCTGTTGTAGTTGTTTTTTTATAGTGAAGCAATAATAGTTGTAGATGCCATTGTATATCCACTTGTGATTACTGTGCCAGTCTATGGCCTGTACAAGTACTCCGTAGTTATCATCATGGGCTCTGTCGGAAGCGAGCATTTGTAATTGTTGTAGTTCGGGACTGAGATGTAGACAGGAGCCGAAGGCTCTGTCGGAATCGAATCTGTTTACATACGATACTTGTAGAAGACTGTGTTCTGTATTGTAGCTACTGAACGAAACAGTGTTGATATAATACAAGCAGTCGTTGTAACACCACAGCCACCTGAAACGCATCTGCCCCTATCTCAGTCAACTAAGGCTGAACAAACTCTATGTTTGAAGCGCATTTGAAGACGTGATAGTGGCTGTTTTTGCTATATAGACTATGTTATTTTATAGCCCCAATTTAGATGAAAATAGCAGTGTATCTAATGAGCCACTATGTTATTTGCCACTACCCCTGAAACCACAGAAATAACCCGTGCCAATTATAGATCAACTAAACCCAACTAAACGTTATCTCTCAGATCGGGCAGCAATACGTAGAAGTTGAGTCATACCCAGACCTTTGACCAAGTACAGCTCTTATCGGTTATTTACAAGAAGTATCAATCTCGACAAGTACATACATTCATCCATTTACTCCACTCCAGCCGGCATTTATTTCCATATCCCACGCATAAACTCCGCCTGCATGGAACGGCATTCCGGGGTGCATATCAGAGGGGCGAGTGCCGTGTTCGTCTCGATCCTTCTTCACCAAACACGCTGCGACAATGTGTGGATCTGAGTGAGTGTTAACGAGGAGTTAGTTCGCGAATTGACGAGCGATTTGAGAATAGCAATTGGATTTGCGCATTCAAGAAGCAACAAGTCGATAGCCGAGTGATTTGACCGATGAGTGTTGGTTTTGGTTGTTGTTGTTAGGCTGTATGACTGCTTGAACAGGGAGTACATGAAATGAGAAGGAGTGACAAGATTGAAGCCTGGATTTGGTTGAATATGGCTTATCACGGGCTGAGATGACACTATCGATGTTGCACATACAGATCGACTATACAGATTGAGCCAAACAGTCTAGGGAAGTCTCTATGCTCGTGGTACATTCAGCCATAGACATGCGTCTGTTGAGCATGCTCAATCATCTGAGTTGAGTCAATTGTCTCGAAATCTACAGATGTCAGTGGTATTGATGTATTCTGAATCAAGCCATGTTAGTCAATCCAGACTGTCATTACTCTGGAGCCATGTTTGAACGAGACAGAGACAGGAGAAGTCACTCAAATTCATTGACTTGTTCTGACTCGCTTGATACCACTCGAGGTACTCTGTTCTCATCCCTGGATCTACAATGTTACTTCAACCTCTCTTTCGTCACATCAAGTCACTTAAGAGCTACGACTCTTGTTCAACAACGAAGTCTCATTCAGGATGTTGTCCACTCGAAATCTTCGGCCTCTCGTTTCCGTCTCTCGTTCCCTACTAATATAGACCCCCCTCGCGGGTACTCCTGCCCACAGACTTTACCCCAAAGTTCTACCACCTCACTCTGGAGCCCGATTTCTCCACCTTCAAGTACCACGGCCAATGCGACATTTCTCTCGAGGTCAACGAACCTACCGACACTCTCGTGCTCAACTCGATCGACCAGGAAATCTCGCGCGTTGAAATCGAGGAGATCGGTCTTGCCGAAGTCTCTTACGACAAAGATGCCGAGACTGCGACCTTCAAGTTCCCCAAGAAAATCGATCTGGACGAGGTCAAGGTGAAGATCACCTTTGTTGGAATTCTCAACGACCTGCTCAACGGTTTCTACCGAAGCTCCTACACTGAGAACGGCGAGAAAAAGTACCTTGCAACCACCCACATGGAGCCTGCTTCCTGTCGAAGAGCCTTTCCCTGCTTTGACGAGCCTGCTCTCAAGGCAGTCTTCAACATTACGCTGATCGCAGACAAGCATCTCACCTGTCTCTCCAACATGGCTGTTCGAAACGAAGAACCCCACGGAGAGAAGAAGAAGGTTGTCTTCAAGCCCACTCCTCTGATGAGCACGTATCTCGTTGCCTTTGTCGTTGGTGAGCTGGACTACGTAGAAGACTCTGTCAACTACAGACTTCCCGTGCGAGTCTACTCTACCCCTGGCAAGGCTCACAAGGGCAAGTTTGCAGCCGAGTACGGAGCCAAGACGCTGACGTACTTTGAGAAGATATTTGGAATCGACGTTCCCGTTGAAAAAGTCGATCTCATCGGCATTCCTGACTTTGCCATTGGAGCTATGGAAAACTGGGGTCTGATTACTTTCAGAGATGCAGCTCTTCTCTACGACCCCGAGACCTGCTCCCTCTCTCAAAAGCAGCACTGTGCGGAGATTGTGATGCACGAGCTGGCTCACCAGTGGTTTGGCAACCTCGTCACGATGGACTGGTGGGAGGGTCTGTGGCTCAAGGAGGGCTTTGCGACGTGGATGTCCTTCCTCGCAATGGACCACTTTTTCCCTCAGTGGAACATCTGGGAGAGCTTCTACACTTCGAACGTGGTCAGAGCTCTGGATCTTGACTGTCTCAGATCTTCTCATCCTATTGAGGTGAACGTTCGAACAGCCAAGGAGCTGCCTCAGATTTTCGACGCCATTTCGTACTCCAAGGGAGGATCTGTTCTGCGCATGATCTCAGACTACCTCGGACTTGATATCTTCCTCAAGGGCATTTCCAAGTACCTCTCAGACCATGCTTATGGATGCACTGTCACCACTGATCTCTGGGACGCTCTGGCTGCTGCCTCAGGCAAGGATGTCGTTTCTATCATGACTACGTGGACCAAGAAGGTTGGCTACCCTTACGTCAAGGTCGAGAACGGCGAAAAGGAGACCAAACTGACCCAGCATCGGTTCCTGTCGTCCAACGATGTGACTCCTGAAGAAGATACGCTCTATCCCGTTCTTCTGGAGCTGCTGGACGCGTCTACAGGCAAGGTGGACAAGTCTCTGGAGCTGCGAGAGCGAACTACATCGATCCCCACGCCTTTTGTCTTCAAGCTCAATGCCAACCAGGTCGGAACTTACAGAACTCTGTACCCCTCTGCTCTGATTTCTCTGCTTGTTGATTCAGTCCACTTGTCGACTTTCGATCGAGCAGGACTTGTCGACGACATGACTGCTTTTGCCTCTTGTGGTTTGGCTCCTACTACAGAGCTCCTCAAACTGCTTTCTGCCATCAAGGGCAACGACTCTCTGATTGTCTGGGAGATGATTTCCGGCGCTTTTGGCGAACTCGAGGCTCTTCTGCGGTTTGCCGACAAGGCCACGCTCCTGAAACTGCGAAAACTGCGTCTGTTTGTGCTTTCAGCCGCTCCTTTCGACCTCACTTCCTGGCCAGAGGACGAAGACGAGCTTGTTCAGCAGGTCAAGGCGCTGCTTTTTGCCTTTGCCGTCTCCTCGGAGCACCCTGCTGTCACTGGATACGCCAAGGGCCTGTTTGACTCGTACATCGAGTCGCCCACCACGAAAATCAACCCCAACATTATGGGCACGGTTTTCAAGGCTGGAGTCTCCAAGGGAGGTGAGGCAGAGTGGCTTCAGCTGCTCAAGATTGCCCAGACCTCTACGGACTCCGTGATCCCCAACAAGGCGTTTTCTGCTCTTGGAGAGACTCCTCTTCCCGAGCTCAAGCTCAAGACGCTGCAGCTGACTCTGGACGGCTCTGTGCGAAACCAGGACTTTTTGTACCCTGTTACCGGTGTTGTGGCGTCTGCTGAGGGTGTCAGAATCTACTGGGACTGGTTCACGAGCAACTGGGACAAGATTGTCGCGTTTCTGCCTCCTAACGGTATTGGTAACATTCTGCCGCGAGCTGTGGGACTGTCTATCAGCAGATTCACTTCTCAGGAGGACAAGCAGAAGGCCGAGGAGTTTTACAAGGGCCGGAAGGAGGACGCTTTTGCTCGGTCGTTGGACCAGGCTTTTGAGCTGGTGACTACGAGAATCGAGTGGTTGAAGAGGGACGAGGTTGAGATTGGGGAGTTCCTGGGAACTGTTTAGACCGAGAGCGTTGAGAGCATACGAGGACGTAGTCCGAGTGTGCTTGAGAACGACTCGAGGTCGTGTGTATGTATTTAGACTAAAAAGTTGTCCAGAATAGAAGTGTAGTACTAGTAGAGGCATTCATATTGGTTGTGTTAGGCCGTTCAGAATGACCTACCAGTAATTGAAAGTATGGGTAATGCCTGGGATTGGATGTTCTGGCGGTTATTCCGTGATATGCACATTTATAGTTGACCAATTTACTTGGGAGTAGTTGAGAAGAAAAGTCATTTGGGGGTGCTATTTCAATGTTGGGGTGTTCTAGAGAGTATGTAAAGATAACTAGGAGACGTAAAAATAGTACTTTCTAAAGAGATATGCAATAAAACAAGTCACGTGCTTAACGAAAAATGGAGATATGGTCATTTTCAACCTGGGGGTCAAGAAGACGTACTTGTAGTTGGCACTTTACTGGGATAACCTTTTTGCTTAGTTGAGCGAGTACCGGAGCAACCATCATGCCGAGCATTGTAGAACATGCCAGATTTATGGAATCGCGAAACAGTTTGCACAATTGGAACAACTGAGTCACTGGCTCCATTTTGGTACTAACAACGACTCATTAAATCTCACGAATGAGAGACACGGAATTTTGCATTTCGCGGGCTCGGGACGATTTTATGTCCGTGGGTTGCTAAAAATACCGTCATAAGTATTGGCCAGATATGCATACAATAAATCAGAATGGATGGCCAATAATTATGGGAGAACAAGTTGAGAGCACCGTAAATACCGGAAACAACAATTTCTTAACGCCTCAAAGGATAATAAAACGAACGAAAGCCCTCTCCGCACCCCTGATTAATTTCACTGGCACAAGCAATTTCCGTAAACTCCCGTATATGCACGTCATTTATAGCGTTGAGGATACGAGGGGTTGTTTGAAGCTCGTTGGATGGAGAAAGGCTGAAGTTTCACGATCCGCAGCCTCCAGGCAGCCAATTGGATTTCCGCTTTCTCTCATTTCCCGATTTTCGTCGACTTTCCAGCAATTGCAGTTGTGGTAATCAAGTGCAATAATCTGCCCACTTTGTGCATATAGCAATATAGCAATAGCTACAGTAGTATACGAGTGTATCTATAGAAGTACCACGTAAATAGCAACTAAACACATAGCACCAGAGCAGACCAACTCATTGACTAACTAATTGAGCTAATACACAATCACACTAAATAACACACCTCGAACTAGCCCTTCTCATCCCAATGCGCGATATGCATGATACCAAAGTATATCGCTCTTCTCTCCTCCACAACAATGTCCATCCAGCACACTCTGTACCGTCCATTGAAGGAGGGAGCGAGCTTGGCCATTCTCGGCGGCGGCATAGGCGGCCTGCTCTCGGCTGCGTTTCTCGCCAGAGCGCGTCCAGACATCAAAATCACCGTGTACGAGTCCAAGGCCCAGGTTGGCGGCTGGATCAAAAGTAAGGTGCTGGAGTGCCAGGACGGAGGCTCGGAGATGATCGAGAAGGGTCCGCGGACGCTGCGAATGCACCCTGGCACGCTCATTTTGCTCCAGGCGATCGCGCACGTCGATCCAGAGTTCTCGATCTACGGTCTGCCTACGAATGCGCCTGCCAACACCAAGTTCCTGCTCAACAACGACAAGCTCATGTCGCTCAACGTGTTCCAGAGCGTCGGCAACTTTGCGCGATTCGTCTCGTCGTCTGTCTTTCGCGCCATGGCGCTAGGAGCGTTCAACTTTCTCGTCTACCCGTGGACCCGAAAGCGAGATCCGGCTAAAAACGACGAAAGCGTGGCCGAATTCATCGGCAGACGGGCTTCTCCGGCGCTCGGCGACAGAATGGGATCTGCAATTCTCCACGGAATCTACGCTGGAGACCACAAGACGCTGAGTGCTCGAATGACACTTCGACCGTTCTACGGACCTGACAGACTGCTGAAACCGGCCAAGCTCTTCTCCAACGACGAGTTCGAGCAGCTGTACAAGCGGCTATTTCCGCACGCGTCCACGTCGTTCTTTGACCTCAAGAAGTTCCCGGCCATGTTCGCCTTTCCCCAGGGCCTCTCTGGTATGATCCACGCGCTTCACAAGCACCTGGAGACGATCCCCAATGTCGAGATCAAGTGCAACACGGAGATTACGCGTGTCGAAACGACAATTGGAGGCATGCTCGTCTCTGATTCCACTGGAACGTCTACTACCCATAACGCTGTCTACTCGCTGTTGAGCTACCAGGCAGTCTCGAAACTGCTTCCAGACACCGCTGACCGGTCCCTCATCCAGGATATGAGCTCCGTGGACGTGATGGTGCTCAACTTTTCGTTCGACAAGCCCAAGGACCCCAAGTGGACCGGATTTGGATACCTGATCCCCCAGGCCGAGGAGAACCCCGAGCAGGTCCTGGGTGTGATTTTCGACTCTGATGTCGGTCGAGGAAGCGAGCTGATCTCTGGAAAGCCCTACAAGTCGCCCAGCGGACGAGAAAACGTGACTGTCATGATGGGAGGCCACTACTGGAAGGACGGCAAGATTCCCTCTGCCGAGGAGTGTGTTGAGCGAGCTAAGAAGGTGCTCAAGCGACACATTGGTCTGGAGGTTAAAGACTCAACGGCTTTTGACGTGGAGCTCCACAAGAGCTGCATTCCTCAGTACTCTGTGGGCCACCTGGAGCGAATCGACAAGTTCAAGCACATTGTCAGCAAGGAGACGCATCACCGAGTTGCTCTCGCTGGCATGTCGTTCGGACGAGGAGTCGGTATTTCAGACGCTGCTGTTGACGCTTTTCTGTTTGTGGCGTCCCAGAGCAGAGATGGAGAGACGTTGAAGCTGACGAGAGAGATTGTGGATCGGTATGAGCATACCGTGAGACTTTAGAGGAGACGAAGGACGCAGTCCGAGAGTCTCTGACTGAAGACCACGACTGGAAATAGGATGACTTGTCTTATCCATTCATCAATCTAGAACCACCTTAATTTAAGGACAACTCCAGGAGATCTGTCTCAATTCCCCATGCGATGACCGCACTTACGAAAGCCTTATGTTATTATTTACGAACACATTTGTTATTCTTACAGACGTTAGTAGACAGTTGATAGCCGAGAGATGGCAGGTTGGTGATTTTAATTTCTGTGGTGAGCTCGTTGCCCCCTGGATTGCGGTGTAGCGCATAGGACATAATTATAGCTAACATTTGACGTTTCATGTTCTTACAAGCAGATAGAAGAGCTCCCTTGAGTAGTTCAGTATCGGTACATACTACAACACAAGACTCTCCAGATACCGGTACCGGTACTCTATACAAGTCTTTTATGAGCGTAGGATATCTGTCTTGTCAGCTTCCAGGTTTTACACCATGGTTCTATTTCGAACACTGTCCTACTGTAAATCTACCGGTACAAGTTTGTTCGTACTCCGCACTAGTCATAAAAATCCTTTTATCTCAACTATCTCAGCATCTCAGCTGACTCTTCCTTAGTCCATTCGTTTTGTAGACCATGATGTTTAGAGCGTAGACCTGGGTCAACAAGACGTTCTCGAGATATCTTAATGGACCATATTCCAAAGATCCAGAGGTCCACAGTCTCAGTCCCAGACATCCACATGTCTAATGCTCACTTTGTTCAATAAGAGTAGTTGACCATTCAACGACGTTGAATCACACCATAAATTCTCCTTGAATACTGCTCGCTTCGCTCACATCATTCACCAGGTGATGTCGCTTCGCTCCATCACCTCAAGAACAAAATAAACAAAATACACAGCGTAATAATACTCGCCAGAATCAAACTGTCCCGCTTCTTGCGCGTGTTGATCTTCGAGATGACCGTGTTAATGCCCGGAATGCTGCTCGCCGTGTTAAACAGCCGCCGCTGAATGTTGGCCAGGCTCGCACGCTGAGTCAGCAGCTCCTCGCGAGTCGCGTACGCCTGGGCCAGCAGCGTATCTGTCATGTTGTTGGAGTTGTCCACTCTTCCGCGCTCGTGCAGCATGTACTCCTCCTCGGCCTGGGGCGTGGCAGACCGGTTTCTGTGTCCCTCAATGTCCGACCGCACCGAAGACAGCAGGTTGGCTCGGTCGCGCTCCTGCTTGATTCCCGACTGGATCTTCTTGTACTGCGCCCTGTGCTCGGCCAGGGTCTCTCTGTGGCGCTGGAGCTGGCCTGTCTGCGTCGCCGTGGCGTTCGGAGTCGAGTCCAGGAGCCGCTCAAACGAATCGAGCGAGTCTGCCGTCTTTTCCAGCACCTGGTCGACGTCTCTTGCGACTCTGAGCTCGTCTTCGGAGGCCGAAACCGCGTGCGAAGACGAGAAGGACGCGTACTCGGACAGCAGCTCGCTGAGCTGCGTCTCCAGACGCCGGATCTGCGTGCGAGAACTCGAGATGGTCGCCATGTTGTGATGGGTTTTGGTACACGTATGCAGTGGCGTGGCGAAGCTAATGTAAGTGGGGGGAGGAGAGGATCAGTGGGTAGGTGGGAAGTGGGGGAGGGGGGAGTTGGTTTCTGGTGATGGAAAGAGACGGTGAATCAGATTGAGTGATTTTTGGGCTGAGTGGAGCGCTGGAAAGTGCCGGTTGAGGGACTTCAATGGCCTTGCTGAAGTAAGTCCAAGTAGAGTTCCAAGTAGAGTTCCAAGTATCGTCACAGGGGCATTTCCGAGCCGCACGGGGAAGTACTACGAAAAAGAAGGGTGTTACGGCTTCACGGAAGTATGCTTGTATGATATATGGAGTGATTGGGGTTATAGATATAGAGTGAAGTGTGTGATTTATTGAATAATATTGTCACCTTGCAATACTGTTTTCTGGAGTTGTAATGGTGTTGCCTGAAACAAGTATTAGCCACTGTTATGCTTATTATAAGCGTAATAATGGCCAATAATTATGCACATGACGAACCTGGGGAACTGTCACTTCCAACTAAAAAGCTAACTAACTCTATACATACCAAAAGTATTGAACTCCAGTTTTATCAAATTAATTGTATGACAAGGTACTTATATAATCACATAAATTAAATCAAACAACTGAAATACACCCAAAAATTAGCCACCCACATTCTTGCCTCTTCCGCAACCCCAAATTGACACCCCCAGCTGAACTTTTCTTCAACTAAACCATAACTAAAACTACGCCCACAACCTCTCCTCCAAACACCACAAGGAAACAAGCCATCGACAAAAACCACCATCACATCCCAAAACACACCCCGTTGCCCACTCCCCACCATATCCTTCACTCCCCACCACACCACACGTCCTACCCTAACCCCCCAGCATAACATCATCCATGCACGATTTTTTCTCCTCCATCAGCATAATGGGCAAAAGCAAACGAGAATCCGCGGTTGTGGAGAGCAAGCGGCCTGCGAAAAAGGCGAAAACGGACGACGAGGCGACGCCCTCGCCTACGCTCTACGTCAAAAACCTCAACGATCAGTGCACAAAGTCCGATCTCAAGCGGTACCTGTACATGCGATTCAGCTCGTATGGACACATTCTGGACATTGTGGCTATGAAGACGATGCGTGGCCAGGCGTTTGTGGTCTTTAACGACATTGGTGCTTCTTCTTCGGCGCTGAACGGCCTCCAGAAGAGCGAGTTTATGGGCAAACAGCTGGAGATTGAATTTGCAAAGTCCAAGTCGCATGCTATTGCGAAGCTGGACGGCAGTTTTGTGATTCCCGAGCCGCCAAAGCTGGAGAAGAGTGTTTTGCCGTTGGCTCCTTTTGAGGATGTGACGGCAGAATAAGGGAGCGAAATAGGAAGCGAAGGCCTAAGGTCTGAGCGGACAACATCATGATGTCATCTGCAGATTTACGACATGCTGATGCGATTATTCAATGACATCAACATCTCATGTCAACTCATCTCACGCCAAAATCATGCCAACGACATCTCATGCCTACTGTTCTTCCGCCAACAACATGCCAACGACATCTCATGCCAACAACAACATCGCTCACGAGCATCTAAAACACACCTGTTATCAGGATACGAGGGAGGAGCATACTCTTGATTCTCACGATCAAGAGGCGGAATTATTTATTGTACAATAGAAGGTGCTTGCACCGGATGACATGGTATGTGCTGTGCGTAGTTTGTAGATGGATGGAACTGGGTGATTATGGCGTCAATATTAAATATACGGATGACTCAATAAATACGAATAAATTAATCTAGATGCAATGAAGCGAAGACAATAGCCTTCCATAGTCAACATGTAGATGATCCTCTTGTGCATGCTTGTCTTCGATGCTTCTGGGTATTAGTGATAGCTTGATGGAGGGGTGTTTTGACTTGAAGACAGTGATATTACTGCTGAGTTGTTGAGACAGTCTCAGTCAACCTCAGCTCTCCACCCTGAGATACTCCAAACCAACTAACCTCCCGTAGGTCTCCATCCACAGCTCTGCCATTTCTCCATCGAGACCCTCCTGGAGCAGATCCAGCATCTCCCTCGTCTTGCAAGGATGCAGGAAGAACACAGGAAGCCCTGTTTCGGGGTGCTCGGCCTGGGTTATGCCGATATCAGGTGTTATCGAGACATTCAGTTGGCCCATGAACGCGACAAACTCGTCCAGCAGCGTGACGGGCTCGCTGTCCCTGTAGCAGGCCATGTAGACGACTGGACAGGAGTAGAGAGCCGACCAAAGAATGTCGTATTTGGCTGTTTGGTTGGTAGGGCCGTGTCGCGTGATTGAGAGGGTCTGTGTTAGTAAGTAGCGAGGTCAGCGATAGCAGTATGACATGAACATGATTTCGAAGCTGAGCATTGTAAAGAGAAGCTGAAGACTGAACAGAAGCTGAAGACTGAACAGAAGCTGAAGACTGAACAGAAGCTGAAGACTGAACAGAAGCTGAAGACTGAACAGAAGCTGAAGACTGAACAGAAGCTGAAGACTGAACAGAAGCTGAAGACTGAACACTGTGAACAGAAGCTGGAGTGCCGAGGGCTGAATTAAGCCACCGAGACCTGTGCGTAGTTCCTGGAGAGTCCTATGAAGATCTGGAGTATGTCAGAAGACTTCTCGTCGATGTTTTGAAGTAAAGACACACGCCAAGGTGGGTATCAGTGGTATCTCAAGATGGTATGAAGTACAATGACTTCAGGGCGACTTCACGAGTAGGTATCCAGAGCAGGTATCACGTCAAGTCACTCCAGCGCCTTGAGTCAACTAGATCAGAGGACTGCCTCTGCATGAGTCAATAGACAATTCAGAAGACTGTGTCTCATTGAGTCAACACGACTCAGAGGACAACGAATCGAGTCAGTCAATTCAATCACAGCTTCAGCATCGAATTGAGCATCGCATCGCATCAAGACAATCCAGCTCTTTGAGTTGAGCCAACAACTTCAATCAATCAACATGCAATTCAGGCACTTCTTGCTGTCGCACAGTAGCACAGTGTAAAATGAACAAGTTATAGCACCAGACAACTTCACACTTCGTCAACACTGTAGACAGCATGTCACAACACGCTAAACTGACAGTCCAGAAACCGTCAACTACGTATAATTTCGCAAATGAGCTGGATGTTGTCCGCTCAGACCTTCGGCCTTCGCTTCCATACACATGATTCGCTTCCGTACTCACTTGGTCCCTCCACCTCACGTGACTCTCGTCCGGCCACGCCAACTTCCTGAAGCCGTCCATTATCGTTTGCGTGTGTTTTTCCACGCTCGAACTCTACGCGTCAACCACTGAGAGCGCTGCAATTTCCTCCGGGTCAATTGGGCGAGTTTATGGAGAGTTTGGCGAGGCCTTATAGGCGGAAGGGGGAGGCTATAACTCTGGTGTTTGTGGGCTGAAATTCGTCGGAGGAGGTATATATAGTCAAAAAGGCACGGAGAACACAGCCACGTCATCCAATTACCCGCACGCCCCGCCAATCGCTGGATAATCGCCCCCACTAACACTTCCCCAGACTCCCGATTTATCCCGAACTCTAACCTTCCCAGTGCACCAGCCAATCAGAGCCCTCGCGATTCATCCTCTCCCAAACGCACTCCCCAGGAGCACAGTACATAGTTTAGCTACGTCGCTCTTCCCCAGCTGTTCTTCCCCAAACAACTAACCACACAATGTTCGCGCTCCGAGCCTCGAAATCCGCCCTCCGGGCCCGAACCGCCTTTGTGCGAGGCCTCGCCTCCACCGCCGAGGCCCCCAAGGTCCCCGCCCCCAAGATCAAGAAGTTTGGCATCTACCGATGGAACCCAGACACCCCGGAGGTCAAGCCCGAGCTCAAGGAGTACGAGGTGGACCTGTCACAGTGCGGCCCCATGGTGCTGGACGCGCTGATCAAGATCAAGAACGAGCAGGACCCGACGCTGACCTTCCGACGGTCGTGCCGAGAGGGCATTTGCGGCTCGTGCGCCATGAACATTGAAGGCCGCAACACCCTGGCCTGCCTGTGCCGCATCAACACGGACACCGCCAAGGAGGAGAAGATCTACCCCCTGCCCCACATGTTTGTCGTCCGAGACCTGGTCCCCGACCTGACCCAGTTCTACAAGCAGTACAAGTCGATCGAGCCCTACCTGCAGCGAGACGAGGTCCCCGCCGACGGCAAGGAGAACCTGCAGTCCATCGCGGACCGACGAAAGCTCGACGGCCTCTACGAGTGCATTCTGTGCGCGTGCTGCTCCACCTCGTGCCCCTCGTACTGGTGGAACCAGCAGGAGTACCTGGGCCCCGCTGTTCTCATGCAGGCGTACCGATGGATGATCGACTCGCGAGACGAGGCCACCGGCAAGCGACAGCAGATGCTGGAGAACTCCATGTCGCTGTACCGATGCCACACGATCATGAACTGCGCCCGAACCTGCCCCAAGGGCCTGAACCCCGGTCTCGCCATCGCCAAGATCAAGCGGTCCATGGCGTTTGTTTAAATATATGGAGGTGAAAACTGCCACGGTAGTGGCATAGCATGAGCATAGGAGGACCCGAACACAGCGGACAACATCCTAAATGAAGAAGTAGTGAAGATTAATCTGAAGTGTATGTGTATACTCAGTAGTGTTTGTTTTTGTAGTATACAAGTAGTGATGCTTTTGCCATTGTATGGTCAATTGTTTGCCGTGGTCAATTGATTGCTCAATTTTTTTATTATGAAGCAATTCATTATATTCTCCCTGTTTTTCCTATTTCCCAGCATTTATCCGTTAATTATCTGATGTTCCACCCACACCGAGAATCATATTCAGGCACGGATTTTAAAGTTTCATTACCGAGGCCGGAGGTGACGTTCATTGGTGGCGATAAGGGCACGATGGGGTGATTTCTGATAGCGCATTCGAATCTACACGCTCGGTTTAGCCCACAGTCAAGTTCTGGCAACTATACGACCAAAACCGACCAAGTTAGAGCGTCTAGTTCGCACTACCTAGCAATGTCTCGGGAGCAATTACGAGAGCAATTGGAGGCCTGGAGTTGCTCTGTATGGGCTGCAAGTGGCAAAACGAATGCCTCTCTCTTTTCCGGCGGTATTTTTGCCACCGTGTGGGGAGTTGAGGGAGGTTTATAGGTTTGGAAAAGTTCGTGTTTTGCGGCAAGGTGTGTGAATATTTGGAGATTTGAGTGGATTACGGGGATACATGGGCCTGGTTAGGTAGATTGGTGGTAGTTTTACACGTGTTTCTATTTTTAATGATTTTTTTCTGTTTCCGAGTTACCCCCAGTATACTTGAGATGCTCGAGTAAAGTGTTCTTGTTACTGTATTTGTTGGTTTTTCTTGCCAGCTATTTGTCAATAGGCGCCATGCTTAGAAACTGCTCCTTTATTGTTTCTGGTGCAATTACAGTACAGTATGTTATTTTATTTTTCTGTAATTTGTTTTGATTTTTACTCGTAATTCAAGTACATACTGGTACTTCACTCGCGTAACTACCAAAGCTAATACCAACAGTAATTCGCACCACATGTGGCTAGATCGACCCCTAGACACGTGCAAATAACGCAATCAGCTCTGATAGAGCAGGTTCCCCGCAACAGATGCGATTGTTAGCCCACCATAGCCTTCGTATGTCTGAGCATGTTGCATTGATAACGCAGCTGTGACGTCCATGGGGCTGAGATGATGAGGCTGGAAATGTAATACTGCAAAAGAAGTACTCCGTACACAGGAGCAAAGAAAGTGGCACAAAACGCATCTGCGCAAATCAGCAAATCATTTAATCCACGCTTATCAGTCGTATCCGCAGCACTAAGTTAGCCAGGGGAGCACGACTCTGATCCGGAATGTGGGGGAGCTAGTGCCATGTGGCTGCTAGCAGCTGATTTAATTTACCGTGAGGTCGAGGATGAGCCGTGAGTGGTGAGCAAAAAAGCCGGTGCGAGCTGTATTTATATCATACTCCACTTGGATCAGATCAGACGAGCACTCCTACTGGCACCAGTAATATTGTTATTCTCAGAAGTCACCTAAGCTACAAGCACCTTCCTGGTACTGGTACTTGTACTCCAACAGGGTCACATTAAGGGTGCATTATATAGACATAGAGACGGGACCACAAACACGACACGACCTTATCTTGCCCTCGTATACACGCCATGGCGCTCGTCATCTCGTACCTCTTCAACCGCAAGCCGCGCAAAAAAGACGACATGCGACGCTCCAAGGACCTCTATGCCCATCCGGGCATTCTTCACGCCAAGTCGCTGCTTCCCAGAGCTGCTGCCAGCTGTGTTTCTGCCGCTGCTGGCTTTGCCAACATTTGCATCAGGCTCGCGACCTATGCTGCAGAAACGACTGTCGAGTCCGTGCGAGTGTCGACCGTCACTTCCCTGGCTCTGTCGGCCAAAGCCATCGAGGGGCTCATCTCCAAGGCCAACAAGGACACACCCAAAGCCGAGGGCTGGGCTGAGCTGGGAATCAACACTGCCCAGCAGACGGTTACGCTTGTGCAACTCTTCACGTCCATCTCGTTCCACTTCACGTCGACGTCGATCCACACGGTGTCTTCGTCGACGCAGGACGTGATCCACGTGATCGACTCGGTCTTTGGCGACTCGGAGTCGTCCAGAGCGATCCGATACATTCTCGGACTCGTGCGCCGCGAGCTCGGCCAGCAGGTCGGCATCTGGGAAATGCTCTCGGCCATGATCTGCTACTCCATTGCGCATCCGCGAACATGGAACAACATCGAGGACGTGGAGACCCAGCTGCTGTGGGATGTGGTTGTCCTCGAAACAGGAGTCACCATCTCGCAGCAGCTGCCCGACTCGGATCCCTCCGAGTTCAACGAGGAACAGGCCGTGGCTCTGCTGCCTCCTGACGCTCGCTACTCTCTCACTCTGACGGAGGAGAGCATCAGGTCTGTGGCGATCGAGGTCGTAGCCAAACGTCTGCCTCCGCACATGGACGTGCCCCGCGACGCGCGCATCGTCTACGAAAAGTGGCAGCGCCTCGACGACAACAACATCAAGTACGAGCTCAAGTTCGAGAAGAGCGAGAAGACGTTCCGTGAGAGACGCGGAATCGCCAAGCTGGAGGCCCACGAGTGCGACACCGAACATCCAGACAAGGACAACGACGACGACGACATCAAAGAGTCGATCCACACCCCCGCAAGATCGGTCACCGACATTGACAATCTTGTCCCTCGTTCAGGCGAGTACGAAGTGTATCCTCCAGGCCACCTCACCAAGAACCTCGCTCGGTACGTGCGCTTCTCCAGCGCCTCGTACGGCCAGTCGTTTATGCGTCTGCTTGGAATCGGACGCTTTGACGTGCCCTTTTCGACCACTGGAGCTCACCACTCTGAGCACTATGCCTTTGCGCACCATGCCGGCGTCTCTCTCGACCAGATTCTGCTGTCCTCCTACTCGGACAAGGTCGTCGACACGTCCTCCGGGATCCTGCTGGACCACTTCATCGTTGTCGACCACGATCCCAAGGCCGTGGTGCTGACCATCAGAGGCACCTGGGGTCTCGACGACGTGCTCACAGATCTCGCCTGCGAGTACGAGAACTTTGAGATCCACGGAGCGTCGTACAAGGCGCACCATGGCATTCTCCGCTGTGCCCGCAGCATGATTCGCAAGAACTCGCGTGTTCTCAACACGATCAAGACGGCCATGGAGGGTATGGGACCCGAGTACGGCTTGATCATCTGCGGGCATTCGCTCGGAGGAGGTGTAGGCGCACTTCTGAGTATCCTGCTCACCGTCTACGACACCGAAGTCGACGACTTTGTCACATCCGAGCAGTCTCTGCTTCCCCCAGGCCGACGAGTTCACTGCTTCACCTATGGGTGTCCCCCTACCATCTCGGAGCAGCTTCGACTAATGACCGAGCGTCTAATCACGTCTGTTGTTTACGGCTGCGACATTGTCCCCAGTCTGTCTCTGGGCATGTTGCAGGACTTCCAGGCGATTGCTCTCGCTTTCCGCGATGAGAAGCGCGGTGTTGTTGGCGAGACCAAGAAGCGGCTGTTCGCTCAGCTGGCTACCTCTCGAGTGCCCTACATGTACCGCCAGGACGACTATCTGCTCACTTTGGCCAAGACTCTTCGCGGCCTGATGCAGAACGAGAAGCTGGTGCCTCCCGGCCGCGTGATTCACATTTCGACGAATGTGCTGCTGGAGGTGCACCAGGGGAGGACCAAGAAGGCCAACCGGGTGGTTGGCAAGGTGGTGCTGGACGTGGAGAGGCGGTTTGGCGAGCTGGTGCTCGGGAGGGGGGTCTTTGACCACTCGCCGATTTACTACGAGCAGGCGTTGAACACGTTGGAGCAGGGTGTCAACTCGGCTCCTCGGTAGCGCGGAAGCGAGTGCCAAAGGCAGGAGCGGGCGACATCATCGTGATTGTATTGCAATCAGGAATTGACTCAGTTGGCGCTTCACGACGCAGGTCTCAGTTGACAGCATCATGCCTAAGTCAGTCTGCACGCCAGTCCATCAGAATGTCGATCACCAACCCACACGACAAAGCTCACACGATAGATCATACAGATTCACAGCTATAGCTAAATACTAACGAGTTAATTAGAGGATTTTATACCATTGGAGAGCTGTATATGTGGTGGTAGAAGCGATTGAGGGCTATAGTTTAAGTGGGGGCGTGATGGTAACTTTTGGAATGTCCACGCTAGAAGTATGGGAGTGGTTTTGTTAAAAGCGGGAAGATCAGGGCATTATTTTTGATGTAATATTGGGTGGTTTTGATGTGGTACTTGTAATAAGACTATAGAGCGACATGTCTGCAGAACATGATGATGACGTAAAGAGGTATGATCAATGGATATGAATAAATGAACGGCTGGTTGTAAACTAGATATTACTGGCTTCCGTCTCAAAAAACAGTACATCTCGTAAAGCGGAAAGCTTTTCGACGCTAAGAGTGCAGTTGTAGGCTGGTGTGCGGCAGTATTCATTTTGCCGGGACAAGGAGTGTTTTACGCATACTTGTATTATATTTTCTTGTTGGTCTGCGCACAAGGATTTATATGTTGTAGTTTTGAATGAAATCTCAAGTCTGGCACTCTCGGAAACGTCACTTGAGCGATATTTCGTCCCTGCATTAGCGCGACATGATACGGTCTGCGGTGTTTTCTCAACCTTTGGGTCGATGATGAATTCCGGAGGAGAGGGATCCAGCCATTAACTGTAGGCTGATTACGCTCATTTTAGTGGTTGTCTATTGTGTAGTACGATTAGCGAATGAAGTCATCGAGTCGAGATCTGTATTCTATGAAAGGGCTTGTTCAGTGTAGAATCTCCAAGCACGTGTATTACGGCATTGTACTTGTACTTGTACTTTCGAAGTCCAATTATATGCTGATTTACCATAAACAAGAAATTTTCACTGTGAATCGACGATACAATGAATCTTGCTAAAGTGTGTACTCCGACCCTACCCTCTGAACAACCACAAACAAATATAATACATTGAATATGTGTACTTCGTACTCGTACTTCGTACTTACGATCGATAAGTCACCTTCTGACCGCCTCGTCGCTCCATCTTCTCCTGGCGCTTGGACTTGGGGATCAGACCCTCGTTGGCAGTAGACTGCTGAGAGGTCTTGGGACGGTTTTCCGAGTACAGGGTGTACGCCTTGACGACGGCGTACAGCGGGATCATGACGTACAGCGCGAATCCCCAGTTGCTGGCCATCACGGCCGACACAAATTTGCAGATCCACGTCACGTAGACAATGTCCTTGAGGTACTCCATGACTCCTCGCTGGGCGAGATCTTCTCCGGGGCGAATGAGGCCTCCGCGCGCGTCAAACTTGGGTCGACAGGTCTTCTCCAGGTGGACCATGACGACGGTAGCCGGGATGGAGAAAATCACCCAGGGAATGATGGACTTGGGGTTGCCGAGAAAGTACCAGGACGAGAGGAAGAGCACGTCCAGCGAGACGGTGCCGGTCCACAGGGTGATGAGGATCTCCTTGTTGTTGGCGGCCTGTTTTTTGAGAGCGTTTCCAGCCATGTTTGCGTAGTGTGGAAAAGTCGGAGGCTGTCGTCGCTAAGAGCCTCCAAGCTGCAGGCCTTGCATTTGGCCGAATTCTAAATTATGGTACAACGTGTCACCAAGCGTAACGATATACGTCCCAGTATCAGCACCAGTTGAGATACGGTATTGGTGAGTGAGGAGGGGAGAGAGCGAGCAATCTAGCAAAGCAATCTGAGCGAAGCGAAGATTGATGAGTCATGTGACAAATTTGGATATGGCACTTCAGCATTACCATAACACCACAACACAACACCACACGACATCCCATAAACCACCACAACACACCTAACACAGCCATGGGTAAAAAAAACAAGGCCAAGGCCGAAAAGCCGGAGGCTCCAGCGGAACACGCTGAAAACCCAGCTCCCGAGACCCCCGAAACCACCAACGGCAAAGAGGCCGAGGAGCATCTCAAGACGACCGAGGACTCGAACGCAGAGGCCAAGGCCGAGGCTGTGCCTGGCGATCTGACGACGCAGGCCGAGGAGCCTGCGGTGGTCGCTACTGCCGAGGCCGTTGAGGAGGTTCAAAATGAGGAGTCTATCGAGAAGCCAGTTGAGAAGGTTGATGAGAAGACTGCTGAGAAGGTTGATGACAAGCCTGCTGAGGAGTCTGAGAAGACTGAGAAGCCTACTGAGACTGCTGAGACTACTGAGAAGCCTGTTGAGACTACCGACAAGGCTGGGGAGTCTTCTAAGCCAGAGGAGTCCTCCAAGCCTGAAGAGTCTTCCAAGTCTGAGCCTACTTCCGAACCCACCGAAAAGACGGAGTCCAAGGACACACCCACCACCAACGGAAACGGCGAATCGTCCACGCCCAAGAACGTTGAATCATCCACTCCCGTCGAAACATCCACCCCCGTCGAATCATCCACTCCCAAAATCAACGTGGAGTCGTCTGAGCCCGAAGCCAAACCCTCGGTGCGACCCTCGCGAGCGCACTCGACCGCAGGCTCCATCTCATCGATCGGGTCCTCGCGCTCCTCCATGGCGTCGTCCGTGTTCATCAAAAACTCGCTGAACACGATTTCTGCGTCCAAGGAGGCCAAAAAGAACGTTGCGCTGCAGACGGCCGTCGGAAAGGCCCTCTCCTCGCTCGACCGAGACGAGTCGCCCAGCGCACAGACCATCTTCGAGCCGATGCGTCTGGTGTGCCAGGGCAACGACGCAGACCTGCAGGTGGTTGCGCTGGACGCCATTGGCAAGATGTTTACATACTCCTTCTTCGAGGACCCCGCGCCGCTGCCACACAACGAGGAGGCCGGCATTGTGCCTCCCCCGCGCATTCCGCTGATCGAGCAGGCCATCACGTGTGTTTGCGAGGCGCACCGCGGAGACGCCACGGACCAGCGTGTCGAGCTGCAGATCGTCAAGGCGCTGATGGCGGCAGTGCTCAACGAGGAGCACATTGCGCACGGCGCCACGCTGCTCAAGGCGATCCGGCAGTCGTACAACATCTTTGTGACCTCGCCGTACCAGGCCAACCAGATTGTGGCCCAGGCGTCGATTTCGCAGATGGTTAACGTGGTGTTTGAGCGGGTCAAGGTGAACCTCAAGAAGAAGGCGCTTGCGCAGGACACGGACTACGTGGAGAGCACGGCCGACATTCTGTCGAACGGCTCTTCCGACATCAAGCTCAACCTGTCTGACCTGAACCGCGCCGACGTGGACGACGAGGACCGGGTCATGGAGGCCAAGACGTCTTCGGGCCAGGACAAGAGCGACATTGTGGCCAAGGACGCGTTCCTGGTCTTCCGCGCCATGTCCAAGCTGTCCATCAAGGACATTGAGTCGGACTCGGTCGACATCCGGTCCAAGGAGATGCGCTCCAAGCTGCTGTCGCTGCACCTGGTGCACTCGATTCTCAAGAGCCACATGACCGTCTTCCTGTCCAAGGACGTGGTCATCAAGTCGAGCGGCGCGGCCAAGAACACGACGTTTGTCAACGCGGTGCGGCAGTACATTTGTCTGACGCTGGCGAAAAACGCGTCGTCGATTACGCCTGCAGTGTTTGAGCTGTCTGCCGAAATCTTCTGGCTGCTGCTCTCCAACCTGCGGGGCCAGTTCAAGAAGGAGATTGACGTGGTGCTCACCGAGGTCTACTTCCACATTGTCGAGATGAAGACGTCGACGGCCCACCAGAAGCTGTACTTCCTGGGCATCATTTCGCGGCTGTGCAACGACCCCCGAGCGCTGGTCGAGGTCTTCCTCAACTACGACTGCACTCGCGGCGTCGGAAACATCTACGAGACGCTCATTAACTATCTCGTGCGCCATGCGACTGCGCGAATCGTCATGACGCCCGTGCAGATGCAGCAGTACCGAGAATGGAAGCACAAGCCGATTGCGGTCTACAACACCTCTCTGCCGCCTCAGCTGGCTTCTGCAAACCTCACCTCGACATCCTACACCCCCGAGGTGCTTCCCTACCCTGTGGAGTACGCTCTTCGGATGACTTCCCTGGAGTGCATTGTTGCTGTCCTGCGGTCTCTGCACTCGTGGTCGCACAAGGGCATGACTGCTGCAGGCCAGGTTCCTATTCCCAGCGACACGACGACGCCCACGGGACGTCACTCGAGCGTCTCCTCGCTCTCGTCGATCGCCCAGAACGACTTTGTCGACGATCCCTCGCAGTTCGAGGACCTCAAGCTGCAGAAGAGCAACCTCGAGGGCGGCATCCGGATGTTCAACCAGTCGCCCAAGCGCGGTATGGCTGCGCTGATCAAGTCTGGCTTTGTCGCCTCCTCTGCTCCCGAGGACATTGCCAAGTTCCTCATTGAGACCGATGGCCTGGACAAGGCCAAGATTGGCGACTATCTCGGCGGCCACGAGAAGGAGAACGTCGAGATCATGTACGCGTTTGTCGACTACCACGACTTCACGGGCATGCGGTACGTCGACGCGCTGCGAATCTTCCTGCAGTCGTTCCGACTCCCCGGCGAGGCCCAGAAGATTGACCGTTTCCTGCTCAAGTTTGCGCAGCGGTACATTTCCGGCAACCCCGACTCCGCCTTTGTCAACGCCGAGTCGGCCTACGTGCTGGCGTACTCCGTGGTCATGCTAAACGTGGACCAGCACTCGACCAAGGTCAAGAACCGGATGAAACCCGAGAACTTTGTGTCCAACAACCGGGGCATCAACGAGGGCGGCGATCTGCCTCCGGAGCTGCTGCTCGAGATCTTCGAGGAGATCCAGAAGAACGAGATCAAGCTGGACTCGGAGCAGGCCGACGCGGCGATTTCCAACGCGTTTGAGGCCGCCGAGCAGCCCACCGGCATCGCAGCTTCCCTCGGCTTTGGCAAGGACGTCAACAAAGAGGCGTATCTCAAGGCCGCCAAGGAGATGACCTCCAAGACTGAGCAGTTGTTTAGAGGTTCTTCGACTACTTCCGACGAGCCTGGACTGTACTACGTGGCTTCTCACTTCGAGCACGTTCGGCCCATGTTTGACTCGGTGTGGATGTCTGTTGTGGCTGCTCTTTCCGGTCCTCTGCACACATCTGACGACGAGGAGACTGTGCGACTCTGTCTGGACGGCATCAAGTACTCGATCAAGATCTCGTGTCTGTTTGACATTGAGCTGCCCCGAGAGTCGTTTGTCAACACGCTGGCCAAGTTCACCTCGCTCAGCCAGCTGCACGAGATGCGCCACAAGAACATTGAGGCCATCAAGGTGCTGCTTGAGGTTGCTGTGAGCGACGGCGCGGGTCTGAAGCGCGGCTGGAAGGACATTCTCACGTGTGTTTCCCAGCTGGAGCGATGTCAGCTTATTGTTGGAGGCGTCTCAGCGACTGCCATTCCCGACATTAACGATGCTCGCATCCACGGACGGGCTTCTCTCGACCGACGACGAGCTGTGCCTCCTACCCAGAACGCCTTCACTCCCGAGGTCGAGGCTGCTCTCAAGTCCGAGTCGCTCAACAAGCTGACGGACAAGATTTTCGTGCAGAGCGCCTCTCTGCCTGTTGATGCTTGCGTCGACTTTGTGCGTGCTCTGGCCGAGGTGTCCTGGCAGGAAATCAAGTCTTCTGCCGGCAACGAGAACCCCCGAACTTTTTCGCTGCAGAAGATGGTCGACGTTTCGTACTACAACATGGGCCGAATCAAGATGGAGTGGACGCCGATTTGGGCGGTCATGGGTGCTCAGTTCAACAAGGTGGGCACCATTCCCAACACAATGATCGTCTTCATGGCTCTGGACTCGCTTCGTCAGCTGGCGGGTCGGTTCCTCGATCTCGAGGAGCTGTCGCACTTCAAGTTCCAGAAGGACTTCCTGCAGCCCTTTGAGTACATCATGGAGAAGAACTCGAGCGGCGAGGTCAAGGACATGGTGCTGCAGTGCATTCGGCAGCTGCTGCTGTCCAAGAAGAGCGCTTTCCGATCCGGCTGGATTTCCGTCTTCAACGTTTGTGGAGCTGCTACTTCGTCGTCTTCAAAGTCGCTGCTGAACACGGCTTTCGATATCGTCAAGAAGGCTCGAGAGCAGCTTCTGACGGAGGTGATTCTTCAGGACGCTTTTGTGCCCATGACCAAGTGTCTCACTGCGATTGCCATGAACCAGCTTTCTCAGAAGACGGCTCTTCACGCGATTGAGCAGCTCAAGGCGATCATTGTCGATGTTTCTGCCGACAAGAGCGAGGAGAACGGCGTTCCGCATCCCCAGCAGCTTCCCCGGCTCTGGATGCCCGTTTTCCAGTCGTTCCACGACATTATCATGACCGGCGAGGATCTCGAGGTGCGATCCAGAGCGCTCAACTACCTGTTTGACGTGCTTGTGCAGTACGGTGGAGGCTTTGAGGCCGACTCTTGGGACACCATTTGCACCGAGGTGCTGTTCCCCATCTTTGTCATTCTCAAGTCTCGCTCTGAGATGGCTCGTTTCAACAACCAGGACGACGTTTCTGTCTGGCTGTCGACGACCATGATCCAGGCTCTGCGAAACATGATCGCTCTTTTCACGCACTACTTTTCGACGCTCGACCGCATGCTCGACGGCTTCCTCGATCTTCTGGTCACGTGTATCAACCAGGAGAACGACACAGTCTCCCGAATCGGCTCCACCTGTCTGCAGCAGCTCATCACCGAGAACGTCAAGAACTTCAGCGACGCGCACTGGGCCAAGATTGTCGACACCTTTGGCGAGCTGTTCAAGACCAACACTGCCGTGGAGCTGTTTGAGTCGACCCGCAAGCCCGACGACCCCGAGGACAAGCCCCAGCGCACCGACAAGCAGAAGATCTTCAAGACCATCATCGTCAAGTGCATTCTGCAGCTGCTGGCGATCGACACGGTCGAAGGTCTGTTCCAGGACGAGCAGGTGTACGCGTGCATCCCCACGGCGCAGCTGCTGCGAATCACGGACATGCTGCAGGAGAGCTACACCTTCTCCAAGACGTTCAACGCCGACAAGGATCTGCGCATGCGGCTGTGGAAGGAGGGCTTCATGAAGCAGTACCCCAACCTGTTCCGCCAGGAGTCGCACTCCGTCTCCACCTACCTGCATCTCACGTTCAAGGTGTATCTCGATCCTGCCAAGACGACTCCTGAGCAGCACGACGCCATTGGTAAGCAGCTTCTGCCCCTGGCACTCGAGCTGATGGAGATGTACGCGGCTCTGGACTTTGACCAGAACAAGGAGAAGGTGATTTCGACGTGGACGCCCGTGATTGTGTCTGTGCTGCAGAACTACGCGCGGTTCCCCGACGACGAGTTCAACGCCAACGCGGAGGACTTTTTCAAGCTGTCGCTCAATCTGCTGGAGAAGGACGTGTCGCTGGAGGTGCGAGTCGCGGTCAAGCACATTCTGCACCGCGTGGGCCAGTTGTACATGAAGGGCAAGGGCAAGGAATAATGAATGATGATTGGATAGAGTATGAGTTGTACTTGTAGTGTGTGTGTTCTGAGTTGTAGTACAGTACCGGTAGTATCAAGTGTATACTGTGGATATGCTGGTTCCCGAGTTGTCCAGAAAGTATAAGCGCCATAGACGAGTCTTTTAGATCTACTCCCAAGTGTCTGAGACTAACAGATCTACTTCTAGCCTTTCTTCATTTTACAGAGAAGCTTACTTTATGGCATTAACTGCGGGCATGACTGACATAAATCAAGGAAAAGTCTGAAAGGGTTATTATCAAAGGAAATTTATTATATGTTATTAAAGCCCTCGATCCGACAAATCTTTTCGTACTACGTTCAAGTTGATAATGTCATTGGTTCTCCATCTAGCCCTGTTTCAATTTCCCCTTAAATCTAGAATCTGTCGGTGTAGACTAGTCTAGCATACTGTCAAAGATCATGGCGTATCATTCTAAAACTCTGAAAGAGAAGCATCTCTTGGTATTATAATATCTTCCCCAACACTGATAGTTGGCCAACTGAATGCATTTTTCTTCGCATAAACTATCTGCAAAAATTCTGGAAAAGCACCAAGGAGCTCTGAGTAATGGTTATGTGGCATGTGATATTGAAGCCCAGAACGATGCCAGTCTTTTGGTACTACTTATAAGTCTCTGGAGCAAACATAGCGCCATTTGGCTACCTTTCAAGTTTCTCGTAAATCGTGAATCTGTTCATAAGGATAGGATTGTGACAGTTGCATGGATAATGGGGTATAATTTTGAAGCTGTAAACGCGATGAGTCTCTGATAACTAAGATATTCTCTGTAACATCAATATTACGCCACCTAGAGGTTTTTTACTTAGCATCTACTATCGGCAAAAATCCTGGAAACACACCAAGGAGTCTTCGGAATGGATAAAATAGCATATAATATTTAAGCCCAAGGCGAGACTAGTCTTACGGTTCTACCTCCAAGGCTGTGGTGTAAACAGAACTCCCTATAGCTACCTTGCAATTTCCTCGTAAATCTCGAATCTGTTCTTAAGAATGGGTTCAACATAGTTGCATGGTAAACTGGGTATCATTTGGAAGCTATGAATAAGATGAGTATTTGAGTACTACAATACCGTCTGTAACATCAATATTGAATGACCTGGAGAACTTTTACTCAGCATAAACTACCTGCGAAAATCCTGGAAAAGCACAAAGGGGTAGTCTGTAACGGTAATATAGCATATAATATTGACGGCGGAGGTGTAAGGAGTCTTTTGGTACTATTTGCAAGTCTCCAGCTTAAACAGAGCTCTTTCTATGCACCTTTCAGTTTGGGCAGTAAAGGTACTTTATGGCATAAACTAGGAATAATTTAAGCCTCAACTAGATACTGTATGGCATAAACTACGGTACTTTATGACATGAACTACGGTACTTTATGGTATAAACTACGGTACTTTATGACATGAACTACGGTACTTTATGGTATAAACTACGGTACTTTATGACATGAACTACGGTACTTTATGGTATAAACTACGGTACTTTATGACATGAACTACGGTACTTTATGGTATAAACTACGGTGCTTTATGACATGAACTACGGCACTTTATGGTATAAACTAAGGTACTTCATGGCATAAACTAAGGTACTTCGTGGCATAAACTACGGTTCCTTATTGCAATATCTACATTCTGCGAATTATCTCAGATGATCATTTACTTCTTGCTAAACACTATGGTATAATTGACATTACAATGACATCTCAATAAGCCTGAACTGACGTTTGACATGCTGTTATTTCACCAAAAAGTTCAACTGTTGAGCTAACTCCTAAACAAAAGTTCAACTAATGGGACAGCAGGGAAAATGAACCTCAGACGAGACATTAAGCAACACAGGTCTCAAAGCAGACTTATGGGTTGTTTTCTGGATAATATCATCTGACTAAAACTCACGGTTATGGGCCCACATCTACAAGTACTCCTATCAAACACATAAACTACCAAAGCCATAACCACCACAACGACCATCCATAACCACAGAGGTGTATATATAATAACTATAAACACCCGAAATCCCAAAACTACACCAAAATGCTCTTCCCTATCGCCCTCCTCATCTCCACTGCTGCTGCTCTTCCCCTTCCTGGCTCTTGCCAGTCGCTCTTCTTCTCTGTTCTGCCCTCCAACAACACCGAGAGACGGCTCCACGGAGGCCACATTGCCGGTTTCTGCGACTTTTACGACGCCAAGATGAAGACCGAGACCGACTGGTTCCGGACTGATCTCGTCTTCATCCAGGAGGCCTACCACCATAGCGTTGCTACTTATAGCGACGGAGAGATGGCTGAAGATGGAGGACCCAAGAACGTGCTGACCAAGCAGGCTGTTTACAAGCTGTTCACCGGCCGTACCGAGAAGCCCGAGGCCGAGTGTGCTAACGGACCCGATGGACCTTTTGCCTGGGGAACCGACGAGGACAAGGTCGGTACGCTCAACTGTCACAAGTAGTCGTGGAGTAATAGATGTGGTGTTGATTTTGGTGTTTGAGATTATTTATATGGTACCAGTACCGGTACCAATTGGTTTTTCAACTCCTCTCAACTCAAGTTGAGGTCCTGTTCCTGTGCAGATGTGTTGTGTTCAACCATATATATTGGCCATCAAAACACTTAAATGAAGTACAACTATGGCCAATAATTATGATAACTTAACTACTCAAGACACACCAACACCAAAATCAATTACTACAAACGGAATAATCTCGCTGGAAATCAGTGGACGCTCTCGCAACATGAAGCAGATCAGTTCCAAGCACAAAAACAACCTCCCTCGTCTTGTCCTCGTTCTGAGTCCGGTACACAGCAGCATCGGGCAGCTTGTACATAGTCTTCTCGAACAGCTTGAGTCCAGGCTTCTGCAGCCAGTTTGTGTCGCCATTTCGTCCCACGCCTCTTTCAACCTTGAGCACGACCTCGTCTTTGCCCACCTCCACAAAGTTGTATTCCGTGTTTCCTGTTCTCCACAGGTAGCCCACGCTTCTCAGCAGCTTGAGCACCATGTCTTCCCAAATGGTGCGATGAAGAGGGTAGCCCCAGCTGTCCTGGATGTTGCCCCAGACAATGTCCCTGTCTGTTCGGCACATGGTCTGAGTCGCTAGAGTTGTAGCATCTGTCAGAGTTGTAGCATCTGTCAGAGTTGTAGCATTTGTCAGAGTCGTTGTGTCATTAGCATCAGTAGCTTCTGCCAGAGGAGCAGCAGTAGCTACAGCGAGAGAGAAGAGAAGTGATAGTTTGACCATTGTTGATGGTAATCATGGGAATCGTGATGATATATAGGGCTTTGGCTTTGCCATATTGAACCAGTGTAGATACATAAACATTTAGAGTCGATACATAAACATTTAGAGTCGATACATAAACATTTAGAGTCGATACATAAACATTTAGAGTCGATACATAAACATTTAGAGTCGATACATAAACATTTAGAGTCGATACATAAACATCACCAGATCACCATAAACAATTAGAAACCACGGCAACAGAACATGCACACAGAACACAAACATCTCCAGCCATAATGGCCTTATCCATAATAGACTGAAAGCCACAAGCACAATCTCCAATACTATATAACCAGTTCTTTCCCTACCCCATCACCCAACAACTACAACCACAACTACAACTACTACCACTACTACAATGATCTTCTCTGCTATCTCCATCGCTGCCCTTATTGCTGCTGCCTCTGCTGCTCCCTCCGAGCCCATCCAGAAGACCCATGACTTCAACCTCACCTGCGAGATGGTCTACTTCTCTCTGGAGGCCTGTGACGACTCCACCTGCGTTCCTCCCGTTGTTCGAGACGACTGTCCCTACAACGTCTACTGCGACTCTATCAAGCAGCGAACTACTCCTACTGAGGAGCACTGGATCATGGTCGGTCCTGCCTACACTCACTACAACTTTACCATGTTCAAGAACGGCGAGCTTTTCGAGGGCATCAGCTCTCACCCCAACATGCCTACTCGAGAGAAGGTCCTGGAGCTCCAGTTCGAGAACCTTCCTGAGGCTGCTTGTGCCGAGGGTCCCGAGGGTCCTTTCTCCTGGGGAACCAACGAGGACCAGGTTGCTCGACTCAACTGCAAGACCGAGCTTCTTTAAGCGAGTGCGAGTAGACCTATGTCAACATGAGTTGACTGCACCACAGCACTTCTCATAGGATCATTTAATAAAATGTTACTGTGACACATACGAGTTGTACGTAGTATGAACAAGGCTACCGGTACTGTACCGGTGTTGTAAGTCCATTTTAGACTGCCGGTCTTCAAAGTGTGCACTTGGAAGACACTGTAAACCCAGAAGTCCTACTTCCAACTCCGTAAAAGTCTCCACTTCACCCCACTCAGTCCACAAAACTCTCAAATGGCGGAATCCGAAAAATCCGTTTGCGTAATTTTTGCTGCAAGACTGGATTAAGCAGTGCTATCAGAGATTGTGGCTTAGTAGAGCCGTGCGAACTGTATCCGGGACCTGAGTCGATTTATGCATGTTTCACGTGTGATAGCGCGAGATAGTGAGTACAAGCAGGTTGTGTATTTGTACGTTTCTGTGTACTTGTGCTGACTCGACAAATAAAACCGAACATCACAATGTCCTGACAGCACAAAAACTGACTTCTCTGACACAGCACTGCGTTGAAGTTAGGCTGCTGATCAGACGTGACTTTAGCACCTCCCTTAACTTTTATGCCGATAGGCGTTGCTCAGATACACTTTGGGCTGTGCCAGAGATATCAGAGTGGATACCAATAGATATACGAAGTAGTTGTATTGCTATCTTTGTTCGTAAAACCTGGATTTACAAGTGCACATCAAATGCTGCTAGTTTCACCCTGATACCCCTGCTGTCTACGTAGCAAAGTGCCGTGCCTTGGCGCCTTGGCAGAAGATGCCACCTCGTCGATGTTACCATTCAGTAGGTTTATCGGAATTTATGATGTTTGCACGGAGTTGCATTCTCGAAGAAGTAGCAGACCAAGGGGTTTCCAAGGGTCCCCTTAGTTTTTGTCGCAAAAATCAGGAAAATAAAAAAGCGCAAACTACTCAAATCATACGACAAACCAATCAAACGACTCTGAAAAGTTTCACGAGACCAGATAGTGTGGCTTTCTGGCCTGCTTCTGGTCTCTTGTCTCGACGATAGGCGAAGGTTTATCATTCATAAAGTTCGATGTACCAGGGCGTTTCAGTGTCACATATTTTGACAGAAAACTGACGGATATGGGCTAAAATGGAGCTGAGTAGTGATCCCAGTGTTCTCCACACTGAGTACAAATTACAACCCTATCGGATCAACGGATACGATGTTATACAAGTACTTGCAGCTCTTGAAAACCTAAAACTCCTATAATTAAAAAAAGTGTGGAGACCGTCCTATCTCCCCAGACTAGCTGAAACTAAACTTTGGCGTGGCTTCATCGTTGTTGCTTTTTGTGCTTCGAAAATGGCGCAGTAGTGTGGCAATTGTGGCTAAGGTGTTATAGTGGTCTATAGTGAACTACGATAAGAATTCCTTCCTCAAACTGCAAATATCTCTGTAAACGAAGCTCTAATCCAAAAACTCCGGCCACTGATAACGCTAGCGTGTTTCGTAATGGCGACTGAACCGTATCGTTGGTAGAGTTATTTACAGAGTTCTGGCGATGGAGAGGTGTCCAGTGTGAGGAGGTCATATTTGTACGACTCACGTGACCAGAATACACAGTTGACACAAAAACACCAATATATTTCCTGGCTCCACTTTTCTCTTTCATCTGCTTCCCCTCACAGCTCCATAAACTCCAGCTATGCCTCTACCGGACGCACCACCTTAAGCAGTAGCTTAACTCTGCGATCAACCTTGGCACGGCTCTGCTGTCAGATAGTGGCTTGGGAGATGGTCTGGGCGGCGTGGTATATAGCTTGGCCGACTTGGCTGAGTCGAATTATCCACAATGACCCAGCATCTCGGAGACCACCTGGAGGACTATCTGGAGCCCTCCAGAGACGACAATCTCTACTACCGCGGCGAATCGACTCCTTCTGAGACGGCTTCTATCAAGAAGGACGAGAAGAACGACGTCGAGTTCACCGAAGTCGAGACAGCTTCTATTGTCTCGGCTGGATACTCGGAAAAGTGGGCCACCTACGTCGACGAACACAACCCCGATGGACTTCGAATTGCGACCGACGAAGAAGCACGAACACTTCGCAGAGTCGCTGCTCCCATCACGTACATGACGTACATGCTTTCTCTGGTCGAGTTTGCAGAGCGAGGATCCTACTACGGACTCACCAACGTCATTTCCAACTTTGTCCAGTTTCCGCTTCCCGAAGGAGGAAACGGCTGGGGAGCTACTCCTAAGGGCTCTCAGCTGACTGCCGGAGCTCTGGATCAGGGTCTCCAAGTCGCTACAGCTCTGACTCTTGTTCTGCAGTTTCTGTCCTACCTGACTCCTCTTTTGGGTGCCTACCTTGCTGACTCCAAGTACGGCCGATTCCGCACTATTTGGGCTGGAACCATTGTTTGCGGTGTTGGACACGTTGTCATTGTTATTGCTGGCATTCCTGGTGTCATTGAGAACCAGAAAGCCGCTCTGGGAATTTTCATTGCCGGCCTGATGATTTTCGCATTTGGAACGGGACTCTTCAAACCCAACTTGCTGCCTCTGCTGCTGGAACAGTACCGAGAAGACGACAACTGGGTCAAGAAGCTGCCCTCTGGAGAAGAAGTCGTTATCGACAAGGAGTCTACTCTTCAGCGAATGACTCTTGTCTACTACTGGTCTATCAACGTTGGCGCTTTCCTCGGTCTGGGAACTGCCTACGCCGAGAAGCGAATTGGCTTCTGGCTCGCTTTCCTCGTCCCTACTATCCTCTACTTCTTCCTGCCTCTCTTCCTCTTTCTGATTCAGCACAAGGTCTACAAGGCTCCTGCTGCTGAGGACTCTCTTCTTGCAGGCTTCATTGGCGTTGTCTGGCAGAAAATCTTCCGAAAGCAGTCCACCTACTCGGAGAAGTTCCAGGCCGACGTCTGGACTACTCTCAAGGCCACCCGTTTCTTCCTCTTCTTCCCCATCTACTTTATTAACGACGGAGGCATTGGAGCGCTTTCAAACTCTCAGGGTTCGTCTATGATAACCAACGGAGTGCCAAATGATTTGCTGAACAACTTCAACCCGCTCACCATCATTGTGGCTGTTCCTATCATCAACTACGGTCTCTACCCCCTTCTGAGAAAGTACAACATCAACTTCCGGGCGTCTTTCCGAATCTTCCTGGGCTTCATGCTGGCTGCTTTCTCGCCTATGATTGGAGCTATTCTGCAGTGGAGAATCTACGAGACCTCGCCTTGTGGATACTATGCTACTCAGTGCGACAAGGGAGTCGCTCCTATCACCATTTGGTGGCAGGTCTTCCCCTACGTCTGCACTGCTCTGTCTGAGATCTTTGCGATCACGACTTCCTACGAACTTGCATACTCTCTTGCTCCCACACACATGCGATCTATTGTCATGGCGCTGCTTCTGTTCATGTCTGCCTTTAGCACAGCTATCCAGACGGGTCTTACTCCTGCTCTGGTCGACCCGCATCTCATTTGGCCGTTTGTCGGCATTTCAGCTGCTGGAGGAGCGTTTGCCATTGCGTTTCTCTTCTGCTACTGGAACTTGGGCAAGGGACAGAAGATGTCTGTTTAGTGCAGAGGTGAACTTGCGGAGCAAGTGAACCGTAGCCCACCTGCAAATGAGGTTATGAACGAAATGAGTGTTACAGTAATATTATTTGTATTTTACGTTGGGTATTTTTAGCAGTAGCCTTTTTAATCTCCAGTAGCCGTTTGTAGTCCCTACTCTCATTCTTTAAGAGCATCTACCTCTGGATGTCTCCAGACATGATAGACTAACGGTACATTTGTCAACTTCGAATTGTCGAAGAGTTAACAATGGTGTATTAAAGCGTTGGTATAAGCGAGATATTACTACCCATTCAACACACCATCGTCATTCATCCACTGACTACCAAAATACTGCGTTGCGTGAAACGCCAAAATTGAGAACATTGTCAACACTTCAACTCAAACCTGAATCCACTCAAACTTTTCCAAGCAGTTGTTAAGAGTGCATTAAACCATTAGAAACTCTCAAAACGTCGGAATACCCCATATCCAGCGAAATCGGCGCAAAAAGTCAGAATTTAGATAGTAGAGGCCACATTTTCCAAAATCGCAAGAAATTTTCAGAGGACGTGGCGTAATGGTAGCGCATTGGATTTCGGTTCTTCTGAACGACGTCCTCCAAAGGCTGCGGGTTCGAGTCCTGTCGTCCTCTTTTTTGCCTCATGAGGGTGTATCTTTGTGTCTTAGTCAGCGACAAGACGAGGGACAGTTATTTGTTATTGTTGAGGCAGAAGCGATTTAAATGAATAATATCTGATTACAAGAGAGGTCTTCAAGCCATTTATGTGTTCACAGCAATCATTCGAAGAGATCTATTTTCACTCAGTGTTATTCTTATATATTGGCCATCTATTCATACATTTAGGTGAAAGTGTGGTCAATAATAAATATTATAATTTTGTGTTCATAAGTATTAGCCAGACCACTTCATGGTTTCAGCATAAAGCTGGCCAATAATTATGAAAATAAAAAACAACAACCAAGTGACCAGAAACACGAGTGCTACTATCTGAAGTGTCATAATACAGCATCCAAGGGCTCTAGAAATCACTGCTGCCATGAATATCACACATAGTCATACCATGCACAGTCTGCCTCACCAATGCAAAACTTCAGCTTATCCGCATGACGTAGATGCACAGAAAGTGCTGTCATTTAATACTGAAGCACAAAGATGTCCCTATCCGAGATGCGACATTCACCGTCAGGCGAAAACTGCTCGTTCTGAACGACCGCAGCAGATACCACATTTTCAGCTACCTTGAGGATCTCAGAGACGGTCTAAAAAACTCTCCTCTACCTGCTACACTCAAATGCCGACGTCTCAACAATCTTCTGCCTCCTCCGTGGTGCAGGTGGTTTGCTGAATTCAATGTTGACCTTCTGGCTGAGATTCTCACGTACCTCGACGAGCCTTTGCCTGCTTCTCTGACTGAAGATGTCGCCCTGGAAGTTGTCGACGAAATAATTACACTGCTAACGACTTTCATCGACCAGTTCAAGTCCAACCCCAAGATCTCAGACGACTACTTTTCCAAGGCCTCCTGGGCTCCTCTCAGAAACTCCACAGCTCACGCCAATCTTCTCTGGCAGTTGGAAGGGCCACTACCTACCTCAAGGTCTCGAAAGGTCACCAGAGAAGACCTCATGAGAAATGGATTCTTCACGGAAGACCAGTTTGAACAAATCTACCAAGCTACGTCTGGTAGTCCCGATTGCACCAGTAGAGGATTCTACGAGCTCTTGCAGGTATGCCATCCGTATCTCAACTGGCTTCGAGGTCGTCTCCGAAGAGAAACAGACATGAAGAAACTCGTGGGCGACGATCAATTTGGCCTAAGTCAACTTGGCCGAGAAGGGTGTCTTGCTGCAATTGGTATATCTCTAGAGGCAGCTGGAAGAGCGCCTTTCCAACCTGACGATGGCTCTTTCAGCCGTTTGAGCAAGATTTTCAAAGCCATTGGTCTGGAATATGTCGACGACGAGGTTCATTTGAGGATTGTTTCACAGTAGGATTTTTTTAATCATCGATACATTCTATACCACATACCGTAATTACCAACAGCAGTGTTTGAGGAACTATAGGTTGAGAAGTATTCTGAGGCTGGTAGTTTATGCCATGAACTGGACGCTAGATTCCATAGCACAGCCACAAGACATACACTCACTATAAAAATAACAGCCCCACACTTCTCAATACTGACCCGTCTGCGAGTAGCCTACCGAGCCTGCTCTAATCAGTTAGACTCAGAAGAAAAGACAGTTCATAACAGTTGAGTTTTAGTTGACCTCCGGAAGCTGCCATAACAAATATGTCCTAATGACACAAGCACACAACGCAAGCACACTGTGTTAACACACCGACTTCCAGTCTTTGTCGTCTTTGAATAGACTGATCAATACTGTAAATGACTTGCAAACAAGAAAACACACAAGCACCACACAAGTAAAAATGTGATATGTTAAGAACTAATGAACCACAACACAACCACACACCACACCACAACCACACTACACTACACTCAACAATAATCATACATGCAATAATATTAGTACTCTCCACTCTATCCTCCTCTGTCCTCCTGTCCTCCTCTACCTCAACCATCTAAACAAGCAGGATGTTGTCCGGTCGAGACCTACGGCCTCTCACTTCCGTCCTTCAGCCTCTCACTGCCGTTAACTCGGCGGGGGAAACTGAAACGACGAAGCATCCTCTCTCTGCGGTCTGTACGGTCTCTGCACCGGCTGGGGAGATCCCGCAGTAGGCGAAAACGGACCCCACTTTTCCTTCTTGGGCGTCTCAGCCACCGACGGCTTCTTCTTGTGCGCCGACTCTGCTCTCTTGGTCTTGGTGCTCTTCTTGCCGAGAGAAGCGCCTCGAAGAAGAGACTCGAGACGGAAAGACGACTCATTCGAAGTGCTCGTCTTTCGGGCCTTCAACGAGACAGACGGCTCTAGAGTCTCTGGACCGTGGTCGTAAGACAGATTGCGAGCGTGGTTGGAAGGAACACTCAGAGAACCACCTGTAGAGCCAGGAGAGGGAACCTCAGTGAGTCTAAAGTCCGAGTCAAAGTCTGAAGAGCCCCCAAGAGTCGACTGCTTGGTGTGTCGAGAGCCAGGAGAAACACCTCCTCCGTACGAGTTCTGCGAGTTGGCAAACGAGTCGGCCAGGGTCGTTTTGAACGAGGTCGAAGACGGAGTTCGCTGCAGAGACCGATTGAGAATAATGGACACCTTCTTGTCGTAGAGCTGGGGCACATAATCGTGGTCTGTCGTGTCTGTCATCTCCGAAGTCGCCGAAACAGAGTGGTTGTGAGCATGCGTCTGTCTGGAAGGCTCGTTCTGAATGCTCGTCTTGGCAAAGAACGAGTCCAGGTTGTCCAGAGCCTGCCACATGTTGCTGAGAGATCCATCGGGCTCCTCCTGCACAGACACAGAGTCCATACGCGACAGGGAGACGCTGTCGTCCTCGTAAAAGTTGTCTTCCTGGTGGAACCGGAACTCCTCGGCGGGAGAAGACGGCACAGAGGACAGGGACGAGTTGGTGACCTGACAGGTGTTGAAGACGGCGTTGACATTGTGTCTCGTCAGAGTGTGAGACAGAGTGGGCCAGGGAATAGCCCATCCGCTTTCGTCGGGAATGCCAAACAGCGTAATGTAGCGTTCGTACTCCTTGCGCATCGATCTGTTGCCCAGCGACATTCTCAGCACATGCTTGTCCATCTGCGAGCCCGAAATGCACACCGCCTCGTCGAGAACAGAAAGAGCAGCCTCGGCGTAATCAGTCTGAAGCAGACGCAGAAGAGGACTAATCAAGTCAGCTCCAATGCCAGTGAACTCAGGACGAGTCATGTTGACCAGAGGAAGCATCAGTCTCAGCAGATCAAGAGTCTCCCGTCTGATCCAGTCGGTCTTGTTGCCCAGGAGACCAAGCAGGAAAACCAGAGCATGGGCCTCCTCGGAGGGGAAAAAGTTGTTGCTGACAATCTGGACCGACTGGCGCAGAAAGTCGAGTTTCGTGCGGAACTTCTTCTTGCAGAGTGAATCGAGAATGCGCACAAGCCCAGCGTGCTCAGGAGCGTCTCCAGCCATGATTTGGAGCTGTTGAGCGGCAGAGGCGATAGATTCGGGAATCGGAGCATCAGAGTCGTCGAGAGCGTGCAAAAACGAGGGGAGGTTGCTCAGCAGGCCAAAAAGCAGTCTCGTCGTGCCTGAGCCAACAAGAACATTGTCGGGCACTCGGTTGAGCAGATTCAGCACGTCCAAACTCAGCTGGTACGAGTTGCACGATTTCAGACCGACCAAAATCGTTCGCTGAAGACCTTCAAACCGCTCAACGCCAACTGCGTCAGAAAGCGGCTCAAAACGCTTCAGACCAACGCCAGCGTACTTGCCCTGCTCGTTGAGCTCGTCTGAAGCGACTCTCCAGCCCGCAGGGAAAGCAGCAATGATCTTCTGCTGCACGTCGGGTCGAGAAATGTCGACCACGAGCAGGTACTTTTGCAAAACAGCCAGACACTCGCTGAACTCGGCCTCGTGAACAGTGCTGAGACAAGCCACAGTCGCCCAGAAGAGCTGCGGAGACGTCTCGAGCTGCGTAACGTCCAGACGCTCCGTCAGCGAATGCAGAGTCATGAGAATCTGCATCGAGAAGCCCTGGATGTCGGGCAGTTCGTCAGACACGGTGTTAGACAGACGAGCAAGCATATCGCCAAGCATTGTCTGGTCGAGGTCGGTCACCAAAGTCCGGAAAAGCTGAAAAGAACGACAGGCAACGTGTCTGACGGGACAAGTAGTCGCCCAGGAAAGCGACAAACGCGCCCACTCGCTCTGGAGACCCGGAGACACGTCCGAAAACAGCACCAGCAGCTCGCGAATCATCTCCTTCATCTTGGCGGGGGTCTTGGCGCCGTTCTTGTCGCTGTTCATGTCGTCATAAGCCCACAGCGTCTGGTCGGACTGCAGCAGCTCGACGATTTTTTCCTCGTCGGCGGAGGGCTCGACAAAGGCCTGGATCACGTGCACCAGCATCTCACGTGACTGCGTGTGCACCAAAGTGTGGTAGTGGTCCAGCAGCACGAAGCAGACCTGGAGAAGGAGGGGGATGGAAGTTTGCAACTTTTCAGACGGGGAGGTGATCAAGTCGACAAGGAAGATCAACGCAAGCTGACCATGCGAAAATCCAGACTCTTTGGACGGTCGAGGGAAGACCTGCAGCAAATCAGCCACGTACAGGCCATCGTCAATCTCGTAGGGCGGATCTTCATGGGGATACTGGGGAATCATCGATCGAGGCGACAGGTGCGAAAACAACGTGTCCCAGATCTTGGACTGGCCTGAGGGCGTCGTCATGCTCAAGTAAACCACAATCTGTCTGCAACATTCCACGAAATGCGGATCTCGTCTCCGGATCGACTCCTTCATCACAAAGTCGAGAATCAGGTCCACGTTGCCCGAGTGTTGAGAAGAGTTGCCCAGAGCAATCCACAGCGCCTGGACCTCGTGCGGAATCACCTGCGAAAAGCGAGCCGTGATTTCCAGCAGGTTGACCACCACCATGTACGAGCTGGGACACAGGATGTTGCTTGGATCGAGCTTGAGCTCCAGAGCCTGGACCCAGGGAAGCACAGCAGCAAGGATGTCTCTTCTGGACGACGGAGAAACGTTGTGGAAGTAGCGAGTCAGCTCGGAAAAGACGTAGTAGGCCTTGTTGGCGTGGTCCTGGGCGTACCGGGTGGAGAGATCGAAGAGCGCTTTTTTGTAGACGGCTTGGGTTGTGTCGCAGACAGAGATCTGGAACTCTCTGACGACCGAAGTCGCGAAATACTGACGCTCGAGGAACGCCAGGAGTTTGATCGCGAGACAGCGTGTGCTTCTGTCTGCGTCTCCAACCTTGAACAAGGCTAACACCAACAGTTGATGGATCTTAACTGGATAGTTGGGGTCTGACAGAATCACGTCAACCAAAGTGTGGAAGTAGCAGTGGTTCTGGACGGGGTCCTCGTGGTCCTGGAAACAGTGCGCGACTGCCTCGTCCGTGATTGCAGTCTGGTCGGCGTTGTTGACAAGCAGATTTCGCAGCGCAAGAGTGCCGATTCGCTTCATCTGCTCGCCTGGAGAGGATAAAATCGCGTCGATCCACTTCATCAGACCCGTGATGTTGAAGGCGAGAACAGCCCGCGTTTCGCCGTTGCTCTCAACAGCCTGCACAGCTGGTCCAGAACACAGCACAGCCATGCACGACAAGGCAGCGAGCTCAAGCTTGCGTCTCTCAAGCTCCATGGAAGCGACGATCATGCTCTGATCCTTCGATTCGCGCGTTCGTCCAAGCACAACGCGTCGCATCTGCATTTCGCGGTCCTTGGAGAGAGCCCAGTGTTGACCATGGCCACACCACTCTTCAATCACGGTGAAACACGAGATTCGGCCCTCGAAAGGCAGCCATCGCGCAGGGTTAGGCGTCTTGATGATGCCGAGATAGACCGTCTCGAGGAACCCGCAAAAGTACCGTCTCAGTCGCTGGTAGTCCCACTCGACTTGGACTTCAGGCAACGACAGAAACGCCTTCATGTCCTTGATGTACGACGACAGAAACTCGAGAATCCACTCGTCCTTGAGAATGTCGTCGTGCTGGATAAAGTGGGCCGTGAGACGCAGGATACGCGTCACCTCGATGATGAGCGTATCCGGGTTGGACACCTCAGAGGACGTTCTTCTGTGGTGGCTCAACTGGCGCAAACGACGTCTCTCCTCCTTCCAGTTGCCCACACACGCCTGCAGACACTCCAGCAGCGAAGCGTAGATGTTCACGTTGATGCACGAGAGTCCTGCGATGATGGAGTCTCGAATAAGAGGGTGATCCACAGTCATGAGCGGAATGACCATTCGGAAAACGCTTTTCGCAGACGTGATCTTCTGCTGCGTCGGAGGAAGCCGCGGAACAGACCGCTTTCTGTTGTGAGAAGCGCTTGAGGGAGCAGCCTCGGTCTTGTCGTCAGTCAGCGTTAAAGTGCAACACGCGACAATCAGGTAAATCTGCCACTGCTCAATCAGCATCTCGGCCTGGTTTCGCATCGGATGGCGCAAACTGAACGAGTGAGGGCCTGACGACTGCTGCTCCGCAAAAGAAACAACAGCATCGTGCATCTGCACCAAGCGAAGACACACAATGTTTCTGAACAGAGCCACGGGCATGGGGTACGCCACAAAACACGCCTGCATGAAACACGGGAAGACCTTGAGCCAGATGGACGTGTCTACTCCGTAGTCCGAGTCGCTGAGCTGAGCCAGAGAGGCTTTGTTTTTGGACGTCAGCTTGCTCAGACGAGTCTTCTCGGGAGTGTTCAGCTCAATAGCAGGGTTGGCCTTCTCCAGAAGCTCGTTGGCTGTAGTGGAGTCAAGCAGCGAGATAACTCTGCTTCCAGAGACGCCAGAAAGAACTTCATCGAAAGACACAGTCAGCCTGAGAATTTTGAGCGCCAAATGACGCACGTTTCTGTTTTGAGAACACAGAAAGAACAGGCCGTTGCTCTCGACCTCCTCAACTACAGCCCACACAGAGTTGAAGTCGACGTCGTCGTTTTTGGACTTGATCGTGTCCAGCCAGAGCTCCAGTAAAGTCACATACAGCTTCAGAAGACTCTCAAAGCGGTCTGTAGCGGTAGCCGGAAACTCGGTGCTCGTAAAGTTCTGCTGCTCGTACGAAAACATAAACTTGGCAAACACCTCGATGACGCTCTTGCCCTCCTTGCCCTGCACAACAAACTTCTTCAGAGCGTTGGAAGCAGCCTGGGAGACAGGAGCCACGGATAACGTGTTTCGGCACAGCATCTCAAGCAGCTTGCTGAACTTGAGGTTGGAAGGAGGACACCAGGGGATGCATTCGATGGTGTAGCAGAGCAAGTCGAGAAACGCGCCTCGGTTGAGAGTGGTGCTGTCGTTGGCTCCAAAGTGGAAAGAGACTGCAATGGGCGTCTTGGCCGAGGGAAGCTGGTAACTTCTGCTCTTCTGGACATCCTCCTCTTTGTTGGTGCTGAAGTACGTGTCGCAGAGATAAAACAGTTTTCCGAGAATCTGCGAAAACGTGTCGTGGAACTCCTCCAACAACTTAGTCTTTTGTCTGTGGAAAGGACCCTCGACGTAGGAGTGAGAATGGACCACCTGATGCAGAGCCTCGTCTGTCAGGAAAGGAGGCTTTTGGTCCTGCTCGTAGTCATGCAGCATGTACATGTACGCCTTCATGCCGATGATGAGTCTCTCGGGAGACAGGCTCTCCAAACCGACCGAAGCAGAGCCCTCCAACAGCTGGGTATGCATGAGCTGAAAGAGAATCTGGTCAATGGTGTAGGACGGGTTGGAAAAGCCCATGAACCGCAGAACCTGGATTGTGGGGTGCAGAATGGACGGGTCTAGCGAAGCCCATCCTTTTTTCGAGGCTGAAGGGAACATCTGTCTGGTGATACTTTCCAGTCTCTTGGTCGTATGGTTGAGACTCTCAGAGCATCGGAAAACGTACACCCAGAGAAGACGAGCGAGACAAACAGCCATATGTCCTCTGGACTGCTTCTCCTTGAAACGCGACATGATCACGTCCAGAAGAACAGTCCAGTTCTGCGAAAAGTACTCCTGCGGAGATACCGTCAGCAGAGTGGTCGCAGCAACAATAGCCGGGCCTCCAGAGCCCTGTTTGGACGTCTTGGGAATAGAGGCGACGATTCTGGGGTAGATTTCAGAAATCGCCTGGACCCAAACTGGATGGTTCAGTTCCACAGTGCCCACTGAAACCACAGGCAACAGCAGCTTGTTGAACACGTCCATGTAGGCGTACTTGATTCTGGGGAGCTGGGACCGCAGGAAAAAGTGGCCCAGCGACTGCAGAAAGTCCGCGCTCTCGTCGAGCTGGTCCATCGGGTAGATTTTGAGCTGCAGATGGCACATGCCGTGGATGACGAGCTCCAGCTGTGTCTCTTTTTCCTTTGTGGTTGGTTCTCCGGCTCGGCCGAGGTCGCCCAGGAAACGGTCAGTCACGCTCACAAAGTTGGTGTTGCTCATCTGGCCGAGCAGCTGCGCAAAAAGATTCCAGTTGGCGTGTCTGACGTGAGATGTAGCTAATACAGCCGGATCTGTCGTGCGCAGCTGCTTGAACACAATCTCCTCGAGCTTGTCGCGTAGATCTTCGCCCAGAGAGTCTGTGTCTGTCTGTTTGACCACTTCGATGAGAACTCTGCAGAGAATGTAAATCGAGATCAGGGACTTTTTGTCGGCAACCAGAGCAGCTTCTCGCGCACTAGACGCGTGTTCCTGCAGCTGAGCGCTTCCAAAACCAGAACCCATGTCGCTGGCGCGCGAGTTTTGACGCGAATGACCAACTGAAGCAGACGCAGCGGCCGTGTGAGCTGCAGCAGCCGAGTTGACAGCCACCTCGGACTTGGACTTGCGCCAGAACATGACCGAGTCAATGACCGGTTTGGGCTCTCTGCGGGCAATGTAGCCGAGCGAAACGATGATTTTGTCAAAGGCGGGATCGGCTCCTTCGCCGAGAATGTCGGTGATGTTAGGGTCGGAGTCGGGAGTGGAAATGCAGAGGTTGAGTTTCCGTTCTGCGTAGCGGACGAACTGGGTTAGAGAATGAACTGCGAACGTCACGTAGTGACGTGAGCGGTGAATAGACCTGTTACGAACTGCGAATGACGTAGTCATGAGCTGTGAGTGGGTCATTATCCGTCGAATGAACGAACATGACAGTCATGTGAGTGGTCATGGTTGTGTTGTTTGTTATGAGCCACTGCAAATGAAGTAGTCATGAGCTGAAAACGACGAAGTTATGAGCTGTGAGTGGTTCACCGTCTTTACAGTGAACAAACATCGTAGTCAAACGGTTGTCTGTAGAGCAAGCTGCAATTGACATGGTCACAGCTGAGGTCACCAACTGTCAAGAGCAGTCCGTTCTGAATAGATCAAACTGCAATGAAGTCTGTTGTGACAAACATGCTCTCTAGATGACTTCTTGAAGAAGCTCTAGAGACCTGCTAGCCGTGGTATGTTGTATCGTTGAGATGTGCCTAGGAGTGACATGACAGTATGGTGTAGATGGTGTGTTCTAGACTGACTGATGCATCTCTGTAGAAAACGACAGTCATTGAGTGGTGTAGGGGTTGAGTGACACGGTGGATCTGTAGAATGCAAATCTACTGCTGTAGATGACTGTCATGAACTGTAGAGTGAGACTCTCCTGCATGAGATACGACTGTCATGGTCACATCAAGAACACGTCTCTCAGGACAATCCTGTGGATCAAGCATAACAGACATGTGCTTGTAGATACGGAGACAGTAGTCAGAAGACAGAGCTCGCTGAGACAATTCATGACTAGGCCGTATGAATCATCTGTTCAGTTGTCATTGGACTTAACTTGCAGGAGCTAGACATATCATGGCTTAGCGCTGACAACATGACAAAGATCGGATCTCTTGGATACGAGTCTGATCTAGTCAGATTCAGACTCAGGAACCAGCTCATGTCAATCTGAAGCTGACCAAAGCAATGCCTCAATCAAGTCCAGACCATCATCCGAATAGCCTCAGAACATCCAGACATGCTAGCAAGTCAGACAGTCCAAACTAGTCCAAGCTGAATTGAACGACTCTCCAAGTCACTAGACAATCCTCTCAGTCAATAAGCTGAACCAGTCAAATCACTCGAGCCATGCCCCATAGTCAAACCAGACTGAACACCATAACCAACACACTGTAAACACAGCACATGATAATGACCACACCATAACCACCCAACACCACACACCATAACCACACACCATAACCACACATCACAACATCACCACATTGTTCTCCAAACAACACAACACAACACAACAATCACATAGCACAACGCCACATATTCCAAAGAACACACAAATGGGTCCGTTCAAAAGCCTCACTGCCGTATGAATAGGCTGAATGTTGTCCGTTCGTGACCTTCGGCCTTCGCTCCCGTCTATACTCACCTGAGTAAACAAAATATGCAGCGCATACTCGCTCGGCGTCTTCGAGTCATCCTTCTTCTTCTCCTTCTCCTCCTCCTTGCGCTCGGCTCGAACCGGCGGCGTCTCCAACGACGTGGGAATGGCTATCTGGGCCGTGGACGACAGGTCCGGGATCATGATCGGGGCGTCGTTCTGTGTTAGCTGGGGCTCGAGAGGAGCGGGTCACGTGAGAAATCACGTGATTGCTGTCGTCGCAGCCGTTCTCAGACCACTTTGGCACTCACCATCCCTGAAAAAATGTGTGTTAGGGAACGTCGTCTCGCCTGCTAAAATTAGGCCGTCCTTCTGCAGGAGAAATCGCCATGCACACGGTCATCTTGGAGTAGTGGCAGTGAACTTTATTGAGGAGGGGGTCTTAGTCAGCGTGGAGGGGGTGTATTTGTGGGTGAAATAGTGGTACAGTTAGAATCAGTGAGGTCGGGGGAGTCCAATGGTACTATTTTTATTCTGATCGGATTACTAATAGTGGAGTTAGGTGCTGCTGTATGACACCCTGTAGAGCGTATTCCTACATTGTCAGAGGTACAGTGTGGCAATAAAGCAGGTAATTGTACGAGAGTGAGTACCATCTCTTTGTTTCGTTCTATATGAGAAGAAAGAGCTGGATATTACTGTTCTTCAAGATACATTCTTCTCATGCTGTACATGGTTCTAGCTGAGAAAGAAGGAAGAAGACACTAGATCGTATAAAAGTGATACTTATTGATTGAAATACGTTCTCTGGATCTGTTTCTACCTGTCTACGACGGCTACTTACTTTATTCGATTTAATTCAACTTCTGGCGGATTTCCAAAAATAAAACATTCATGTCAGATGAGATGAGGCTGGCCAGGAGAAACCTTATTTTGCTCTTTGGGGATAACAACCGAGGATGATATCGTAGAGACAGCTGGATGTATTGGCTTGGTTTGGTTAGCGTTGTTCAATGCGTTTTGAGGCGTTTAATTGCTGTTTTTGCTAGATAATCATCTCTCTGGAGAGTTGCCACTCTTTCCTCAGCCTTAAACTAGTATTGGCCATCGATACGCTAGTTTAGTACTGAGCCCTGGCCAATACTTGTGGATTGCCCAAAGTTGCGGACAAATTGACGTGTTTGTCGTAAAAATCCACCTCAATTCACTCGTCGGACTGTATCTTTCTTGATTGCGATTCTCCGCCTTGAAAAATCGCGATCTTCATCGAAATGCACCCCTGGCCTCGGATCAGCAGAGCAGTGAAAAACCACGTGTGCTGCTGCAGCTGTTGATGAGCATGGCGAGCATCGAGCAACTTTTTGTGGATCTTTTACAAGAATTAAAAATTAAATTAAATTAAATTAAATTAAATTAAATTGAAATCGCGTTGCCAGGAGATATGTAGGGTTTGGAGATGTAGTTATGGACGCTGGTCTGTACAAAATGAAAGCGATGCTGGTTCTACCGTTGTTATTTAATGACTTGAGCTGTTTCGAGCTGTTTTAGCATGTCGTCGGGTATGCAGACCATAAATAATGGCCAATAATATTGCTATAATGCTAGATATAATGGTCAATACTTTTGAATTCAAGAAGAAGAGTCTAGGGACACAAAAAGAACATGTAATGGCGATTTAGAATAGTTGGGGACATATAAGGTACGTATTAGATCCACCCAGTATACACTTCTTTCCCCCCGTCTCGTCTAACTACCAATAATCCCCTTTGAGCGAGATATTCCGTTCACCAGAGTGAAACAGGAGACTCTGGGGCCAAAGACGATTTTGAAGAAATGCCCCCGTGACTGAATCGTCATAGAATCTCAATTTTTCCTTAAAATCACGTGATTGGGCTCTTCCTGTGAATTTCGACCTTGAGCACCAGAATTCATATGTGAGTCTTGATTTGCAAGTACAACAGTGGACTAAAGATAGACATTCCACCAAAAGAGGTCACGTGATTCAATAATCATTGGAGAGCGTTACAAGTACAAGTATATGAAACTGGCCTCTTCTGAGATGTGTCACACTTCCCAGCTCTAAGAATGATTTAGGCCATGTCTGGAGTACATCTATTCACAAGTATTAGCCCCAACCACAGCTAACTACAGGGTTAAAAAGGCCAATACGGGGAACTCTGCTTACGTATAGAACGTCAAGGGATGATACACGGGAAAGATAAAGAGATAAAAAGATCCCCAAAACAAATTTTTTATCAATCGCAACTCATTTATAAGTCTTCATAGTTATTGGCAATAATACTAGAAGTGATTATAACCTAAGAGGGTGCAATACTTAATACATCAACAGCTCTGATACTGCAGCGAGTGATAGCATTTCACAAGAGCAAACAACTCCGTATTAAGAACACAGACCACTCTGGAATGTACACTGCTTGAACTTCTACTCCGACCACTACAATCACACACTCTTAATCCACAACCATACATTAACACAATAAATTACAAAAACTAGCGATCAAAACCACCCGCCTACTCGTCATCCTCGTCCTGGAACATGGACACGTCGTCGTCGTCGTCGTCGACAATCTCGAGGTCCGAGTCGGAGTCCGAATCGACGTAAACAGGCTTCTTGGGTTTAGCAGCAGCTCGTCGGGGACGCGCAGAAGAGGCTCTAGACGAAGACGAAGAGGCCGCCTCAGGAGCAGGCGAGTCAGACAGGTTCATGCTGTCGTCCTCGGAGTCGTCGAAAATCGACTTCTTGGGCTTCGCAGCCGCCTTCTTGGCAGGAGCCTTGGGAGCAGCCTTGGGCTTAGCAGGAGCCTTCTTCTTGGGCGCGACCTCCTTGACCTCCTCAATCTCGCCTCCGAGGTCGAGATCGTCATCATCATCAGACAGCGAGCCAAACAGCGAAACGCGCTTCTTCTTCGGAGCCAAATCCGAGCCTCCAAACTGAAGACGTCCTCCAGCTGCTCCGAGTCGGTTGATCTTCGTGGGAGACGATTTCACAGGCGAATCGCCGAAAATCGACGTCGAGCCAAGCGACCCAAACGTGTTCTTGAACTTGGGCGAGGTGGCTGTATCGGAAAGTCTCGGCTTCGCCTTGGCCTCCTTCTTGACCACAATCTCAGGCTCAGGAGTAGCCTCAGGCTCAACCGAGGCAGAAGCAGAAGCCGAAGACGACTTGGCTCGAGGCTTGGGAGCAGCCTTAGCCTTGGGAGCAGCCTTGGCCTTCTTCGAAACGACGAAATCCTCATCGTCGTCGTCCTTCTTCTTGGCAGCCCGCTTGCGCTTCGTGGCGCCCTTCTTGCCCGTGTAGTTGTCGAGCTTCTGCTGCTTCTCCACGTCCTGCTCCTCAAACTTGTCGTACGCCTCCATGAACGCGTCGAGGTCCTCGATCCAGATGTCCTTGGCGGACTTTTTGAGCAGCGCAATCAGCTCCTCCTCCTTGCCGTCCCGCTCTCGCAGCAGCTTCTCGTAGCGCTCCTTAGTCAGCGACCACAGAGCCATGCCAAGCAGATAGTCGTACCCGTTGGTCGGAATCTTGCCGTGGATCTCCTCGGCCTCGGCCAGCTCCTCGGCAACGTCGTCCTGAGGCGCCTCCTCGTCCTCGGCAATCGCAGCCTTGGCGTCGGAGCTCAGACGCTCGCCGTTCTTGCCGTAGCGGGGGAACTTGAGCTCGGACAGCTCCGCAATCAGCACCTTTCGGCCCTTGTTGTTGATGACGAGCTTCTTGTCGATGATGAGCTTGATGAACCGCGCCTGGGAGGTCAGCTTCTCAAGCTGCTGCTCGAAATCAGCAACCAGCCGGTCCTTTCGGCGCTGGTAGTAGTCCAGACGCACGGGAAAGTACTCCTTCATGATCGCCTCGGGCGAGTCGTACTTTTTGATGCGTCCCTCGGGGTCAAACGCGACCATGTTCGTCGTGGAAAGCGACGAAATGAGCTTGAACCGCTCCCGCAGACCAATGTTGCGCGTCTTCTCCATCTCCTTCTCGGACAGCGTGATGTTGAACTTGACGCGGAAGCCGTGGTCCTCGGTGAAGTCCTCGATCCAGCCCTTGTCGTTCTTGGAGTCGATCAGCGACGAAAGCAGGTACTCCTTCATCGAAATCGTCCACATTCGCGCAGGCAGCTCGGTGATACACAGCGTACGCTCGTCCACCTGCTCAATCAGACCCTTGACCTTGAATCTGCCGTCGCCTACAGGCTCAACCTCTCCGTGCCAGCCTCGGAACCACGGAATCATGGGAACGGGAGCCTCGTCTCGAAGCATTCGACGCAGGTTGTCGACAATGTCCACGGGATTGTAGGGAGGGATCGAAGTGGACCATCCAGAACCAATACCTTCACAGCCGTTGACAAGCAGCATCGGCAGAACAGGAAGATAGTACTCTGGCTCGACGGGGGTGTCGTCGTCAGTCACGTACGTGTACAGAGGCTCGTCCTGCTTGTTGAAAATCGCCTTGGTGATGTCCATCAGCTCCGTCTGGGCGTATCGCATCGCTGCAGCGTCCTTACCGCCCTGAGATCGCGATCCAAAACCACCGTCGGGCTTCATCAGGTAGATGTTGTTGGATCCAGCAAAGTCCTGGGCCATGGCCATGATGGTGGAGCCCAGAGAAGCTTCTCCGTGGTGGTATCCGGTGTGCTCTGAGATGTAACCCACCAGCTGAGCGACTCGAATGGAGACGGTGAACTTTCGCTTGAAGGAACCAAACAGCACCTTTCGCTGACCAGGCTTGAATCCGTCGCACACAGACGCAATGGACCGCATGTTGTCGGCCATGGAGAACAGAATGAGCTCCTTGTTGATGAAGTCGGACACGGGAATGTGCGTCAGCTTGGGGTCCAGATGCGTGCCGGGCTTGTACTTTCGCAGCCACTCCTTTCGGTCGTCGGCCTTCTTCTTGGAGAACGCCAGCTCGATGAACGGTCTGTCCTCCTCGGTCACAGCGTGGAACTGCTTCATGTGCCGATCCAGGTCCTTAAAGTACTCTGTGGCGTCAGCCGTGGGCGTGGTACCCAGACCCTTGAAGTACTTGGACGTCCAGGTGCAGTTCTGACCCTCAAAGTCGCGCCAGGCCTCGTACTCAGGCATGTTGTAGAAGGGAATCGTCTTGACCACCTTCTTGCCCCGCATCACCATCACCTTGACAATCGGAGTGATGAACTCGAGCAGAAAGCCGGGGATCTGCAGCAGACCGGGGAACATGGTCTCGAGAAAGTTGATGATCAGACCCTTGATATGCGAACCGTCGTGATCCTGATCGGTCATGATCATCAGATGGCCGTACCGCAGGTCCTTGCACGTCGTGTAGTGCTTCTTGTGCTGCAGACCGATAATCTCCTTGATCGCCTGGATCTCGGCGTTCTTCATAATCTGGTCTGTCGACGCTTCCCGCACGTTGAGCATCTTACCTCGCAGGGGGAAAGCTCCGTACCGCTCTCGACCAATCACAGCAAGTCCAGCGTTCGCCATGGTCATGGCGGAGTCTCCCTCCGTGAGAATAAGCGTGCACTCGTGTCCTCGTTTTGTTCCAGCGAGCTGCGCGTCTTCCAGCTTCACCAGCGTCGTGATTCGCTTCTTCTTCGAGCTTCCGTCCGTCTTCTTGAGAGCTGCGTCCGCGTTTCGACCGGCAATGTTCAACACTCGCTCCATAATGTCCGTGTTGTTGGTCACCTGCTTGATGAACTTGTCGGAAAGCTCGCACTTGGAGCCGAAAGAAGACACCTTGGTCGTCATCTGCTCCTTGGTCTGCGAAGTAAACGCGGGGTTCTCAATCAGACAGTTGATGAAAATGAACATGTTGGCCTTGAGCTGCGCGGGCTTGACCTGCGCGTCCTTGAGCTTCTTTTTCGCAGTCGCTGTCAGCTTGGCAACCAGCTGGTCGGCAATGTAGTTGACATGCGTGCCTCCAGAGGTCGTGGCGATGGAGTTGACGAAGGAGACGTTCTGGTAGGTGCCGTCAGAGACCGCAAAGGCCACTTCCCATCTGTCGTTGACAATCTCGTGCACGATTTTCGACTTTTGAACCACCTCGTTGTCCTCGTCGGCAACCAGAGACTTGAGGTAGAGGTCAACGTACGCCTTGAAGTCCTTGAGAGCAAGCCGTGTGCCGTTGAGCTTCACCTTGACTCCGTGAGTAGTGCCTGCAATGTCGTAGACTCGTCGCATCAGCACGCCCACAGTGTCCTGGTCCAGCTCCGTCATGTTGAACAGCTTGAGGTCCGGCTTGAACGTGACCTTGGTGTACTCCTTCTTGGTCTTGAGCTCCTTGATCTTGGGCTTGTCGACCTTGGACATGTTTTTGGACCACGTCTGCGTGTACACCTTGCCGTTCTTCTGGTCGGCCGTCTCGAGCTTGAACTCCGTGGAGAAGATGTTGCACAGCTTGGCGCCAAAGCCGTTTCGGCCTCCCACCACCTTTTTCTCGTTGTCGTTGTAGTTGGACGACGTCAGCAGGTTGCCGAAAATGAGCTCGGGAATGTAAATCTTCTCCTTCTCGTGGATCTCCACGGGGATACCCTTTCCGTTGTTCATCACCGAGATCTCGTTCTTCTCGGCGTCAATCGTCACCTCCAGAGCGTCCATCTTGGGGTCTCGGATCTTGTTGTCGGCTGCGTTGACCAGAATCTCGTCGAAGATCTTGTACAGACCAGGCACAATCGTGACCATCTTGTGCTCCAGAGAAGACGTGGTCTGGTTCCACACCCACATGGGAGACGCGGTGGCCTCCACAGAGCCAATGTACGTGTCGGGACGCTTGAGAATATGCTCCAGCTGCGTCAGTTTCTGGTACTGCTCCGAGGCAGAGCCCTTCTTGGGCTTGGGAGAGGGAACGCCATTGGACTCGACTTCCTGGAGGGGTTTCGCCGCGGTCTTTTTGGGCTTGGCAGCGGCTTTCTTGGGCGCTCTCTTCTTGGGCGTGTCGAGCTCAAAGTCTGACTCTGAGCCGTCGGAAATGACCACTGAGTCGTCGTCGGAAAACATGGTTTTGCCGGGCGGGGCGTTTTCGTCCGAGACAAAGGAGTTGAAGATGGAGGATTGTTTTGCCACTGGGTTAGTACGGTAGTGAAGACCGAAGGTCTGAACGGACCCGATGAGCATAACACGCTCTGGAAGTGAAGACGCAGTCTGAACGGACCCAACAAGAGTGTCCGAGAGAAGAGAGTCATCTGAGCGTAGAGATATGTGAAGTAGCCAAGCGCGTCAGAAGCATCCTAGACTGAGTCTGAGCACTCAGGAGACACCAGAGACAGTCTGGACGTTCAAGAGGACGCTAGCGTAGTTCAGAAGATCAGAAGAGAAGATAGATGTGACAAGTAGAGAAGAACACGCGTCATGGCTTCATGAACGTGTCGTTGGACATTGTAGTTTATCATATCACATCTATGTCACAACAGTGGCGAGTATCATAACACAACATCACCGTATCATAACATCATAGCTTGTGCAGTAGGTCACGACACGACATTGTAATGACTTCCAGAACACTGGAAATGCACTGAATGCCACAAAACGCCACCTAGCACACTGGTCATGTCATTCATAACACGCATAGTCACCACAATAGACACCAAGTCATGTCACCCAAGTCACATCACACTGTCTCTGTAGTGGTCATACCGTGTTCCTCTTCCATATCTCTGTCTTCTTCTCTCCTCTTCTTTTGTGTTGTCTCCTACTCCTCACTCTCACTTCCCCACTTCTCCAATTAATACTCACTCTCAATCTCCGCGGGTATCGAATGCGAAAGTTGTTGGTTGGAGAGAGGAAGAAAAGATCACCTACTACTTCTTAGGTGGGACGCGTGTTAAGGTTTCTCAGCACAACACGGGCGGTTGCCGTGGCAACGCTGCGCAGGAGGGAGATGCGATGACGATGATGAAGTTTGGTCGGCTTCTATCGTAGTATTAATTGTGATTTTGAGTGATGTTAGTCTCGTTATGTGCTTTTCTCCGTCTTCCTGGCTCTATCCCTGAATCTGGCGTGTTTTCAGTTTCCGACGCTCCCTAGTTAAGAAAGTTTGTTGGGAATAGTGGGGAAAATAATTTGGGGGTATGTATTTCGGTGTTCCAGAGGACGCGAAGTTCTAGAAACACAATAGGGAGTATAAAGAACAATGGAGAACTAAACAAAAAACAGATAAAATTTGCTGTCTGCCATATTAATAACACTCGCTACAGAACGTTGATAATATTTTCCCAAGTGTGCTTTGTTGGCTGCTTAGTGGAACTTTATTTAACGTATTACTGAAAGTGGACTCACAAAAAACAACAATCAACACGCTCCTCTGGCTCACCTGAGATCTCGTTTTGAGGCGAGTATTTGAGGCATGAAGCCACGTAACAAATATTTGCCATCGGTTAATGGGGCATGGAGATTCGACTTGTCGCGTTTTGTCTTTTGGAGCAATTATGGTTTATTACGCGATAATTGTTTTAATTGTGGGAATATTTCTGGAAAAATAGTGGTGAGGTGTAGAGCGTGTCAGAGACTAGGAAGTGGCGTCATTTGACTAAAAAATACATTTTTTGAACACTTACGAGTATTTTGAGTGAGTTGAGTGTTTGAAAGGCCATAAAAAGAAGTCATCCTCCTCCACAATACACATCTTCTGCCAACTGACTGGGGAAGTGACATGATAATAGGTGTAAGCAGAATTAATGCTACACGAGGATGTGACAGGAACACTTCTTTGTTCTCTCGGATGGTTCTTAATGGTCTTCTCTATGTGAATACTTACGTTGTGCTGAAAGTTCCTAATATAACAACCCAGAACAGCTTCGAGCCAAGAATGGGTAGGCAGATCAGCTCTGAAGCATTATCTTCGTCTGAATCAACTACTGACAAGTATAGCTCTTCATCTGTTTTGTCTTACAGGTCCAACTAGACGTCCTCACCTCACACGACTCTCACAAGACCATATTGAGAGCCTGCACCTATAGAACGTCCTCACTTGATCCAAGAACTATTCAACAGGTTTGTTACACGCAGATCTACTCTTCTAACGCCGTTGACTAATGATAATCTTTGACTGTGATATCACACACTGTGGATATAAATCAACTCCAATATCCTCATAGCTTTCAGCAAGTCATTGGCATCATCACACCCATGTTGGAGTTTGGAAACTACAAATCCAAATCAAACCACTTTAAGCCGTTCAATGTTCACCCTCATTGCTCCATACTAACTCTCCATTGTTATCCATCCCCTGAATATCCACTCAGTTCTTCAAATACCAATTCACATAGCGAACACAAATGACCCCTGTAACTCCTTCAAATACCACTATGCGCGCATGCAAATAGGCCAAGCCGCAGTGCTTTCCACACACAAGCCGAAGATCCGTGACGCCCTTCCTCCGCTATCCGCCTGACAACAGAAAAAGTAATTATCTCTCTCTCTCTATTACTACAACACAAGCCACAGCCGTATTGACTACAATTTACAAACCTAGAAGATCTCAGTCTAGCCGAACCAACTACAGAGCTACTTCAGAGCACTGTGCTCCATAAAAATACTCACCACCCAGCCCGTATTCGTCACCCCACATGGTTTGCTGCCTGCAGAAACACTCAAAAGAGCAACTGTAGAAAAAGCCGTTTTTGGGCTGCAAAAAGAGTCGGACAAAAATAAATCCCAATTCTACACACTCAATTGAGCTCCCCGACAACTTCTCCATCCACACCGACCCTAAATTCACACCTCTGCTGCGGTTTCCACATGCTGCAAGAGCAATGATGTAAATGCACCAAGGCCGACAAGGTTCGTATAACATTGCTCTTTTTCCGTTTAAAGTAGCAATTATACTCATCCAGGCAGGCAATATTCCCCTTGCAGAGATAAGCCCTACATATCCATGCCTTCCAGGTGCATGAGCTCCAAGGCAGTATATAAATGAGATTGGCATTGTGAAACCTGTCTATACAAGTAATCACACACAATGAGCAAAGCCGTGAAAGTCATTGCTGCCGCCGCCGCTGCTGGAGGTGCCTACTACCTCTACCAGGCCAACGGCGACGCCCAGAAGGCCAAGCTGCTCGCGCAGCGAGATGCCAACACCGTCACCACCAAGGCTGGCGTGACCGCCCCTAACGACCATCTTGGCGAGTACTACGGCAAGAAGCTTGACCAGAAGGTCAACAACGTCCGGGACCAGATCCACGACAACAAGTCGCTGCTGGAGAAGCAGGTCGAGGCCGCCAAGGAGAACGCCATTGACACCGTCAACGAGTGGGCCAAGACCACCGACCAGTCTCTGGCCACCACCAAGGCGGACGTCAAGGCCAAGGCCGGAGAGATCTCTACTGCCGCCAACCAGGAGTGGAAGAACGTCAAGGGCAACATCCAGGCCACCCAGGAGGCCGCCGAGGGCAAGATTGACGACGCCTCCTCCGCTCTCCACGACCAGGCCACCGCCGCCGAGAAGCAGGCCAAGAAGTCGTGGTTCGGCTTCACCAACTACACCGACGAGGCCAAGCAGGACGCCAAGAAGAAGGCCGGCGAGGTCTCCACCGAAGCTCAGCAGGGTCTTGCCAACGTCAAGGAGAACATCCAGAACGCCCAGGACTCTGCTCAGGCCAAGATCGACACCGCTTCCTCTGCTCTGTCCGACGAGGCCGACAAGGCCAAGAAGTCCGCCAAGTCCTCTTGGTTCGGTCTCAAGGACGACGCCCAGAAGGCCAAGGAGGAGGCTGAGGAGAAGGCCAAGGAGCTCTCCCGAACCATCTCCAACAAGTCTCAGGAGGCTGCCGACTCCGCCAAGTCCTCTTGGTTCTCCCTGAAGGACGACGCCCAGAAGGCCAAGGATGACGCTGCCAAGAAGGTCAACGAGGCTGGCCAGGCCGTCCACGATAAGGCTGCCGAGGCTGACAAGGCCGCCAAGGACTCGTGGTTCAACCTCAAATCCTCTGCTGCCGAGACCAAGGACGAGGCCGTCAAGAAGGCCCAGGAGGCCGGCCAGACCGTCCATGACAAGGCTGCTGAGGCCGACAAGGCTGCCAAGGACTCGTGGTTCTCTTTCAAGTCCAACGCTGCTGACGCCAAGGACCAGGCTGTCGAGAAGGCCAACGAGGTCGGACAGCAGGTTCAGGACAAGGCCAAGGAGGCTGACGAGTCCGCCAAGAAGTCGTGGTTCTCTTTCAAGTCCAACGCCGCTGACGCCAAGGACCAGGCTGTCGAGAAGGCCAACGAGGTCGGACAGCATGTCCAGGACAAGGCCAACCAGGCCGACAAGGCCGCCAAGGAGAACTGGAACTCTCTCAAGAAGGACGCCTCCAAGGCTCAGGATGACGCCTACGAGGCCTACAAGGGCTACTCCGACGCCGCTGTGCAGAAGGGTAAGGACCTCGACGCCCAGGCTCGACAGTACTGGGACTCCCTGAAGGCCGACGTTGAGAAGGCCACCAACGATGCCTCCAAGACCGTCGACCAGTGGGGCAAGGATGCCGCCGACCAGGCCAAGGAGCTCGACAAGTCTGCCAAGAAGTCGTGGTTCTCGTTCAAGTCTGACGCCGAGAAGGCCGTCGACGACTCCAAGGACTGGCTCAAGGGAGCCAGCGATGCTGCTGTCAAGAAGGGCAACGAGCTCGACGCCGAGGCCCAGAACTACTGGGACTCTCTCAAGAAGGACGCCGAGAAGGCCTGGAACGACGCCGAGAAGCAGGCCAACGCTCTTGGCCAGACTCTGACCAACAAGTCTCAGGAGTTTGACAAGGCTGCCAACGAGACCTGGGGTAACCTGAAGTCGTCCGTCAACGACTTCCAGGCCCAGGGCCAGCAGTTTGCCAAGGACGTTGACAACGCTGCTGCCGACAAGTGGAACAAGGCCATGGACAAGACCGCTGCCACTGCCAAGGACAGCAAGATCTAAGGAGGATTTATCAGGGGTGATGGGTAGAACTGTTGCCGTTTAAAGTATTCTATTGTTAACAGTGATGTTGTAGAGATGTAGACGTAGGAGATAGTAGTGTAGCTCACCGGTGACGTGGCGTGGTGTCAACAACAACCACCCTTGTCATCCAAGCAAAGTAGACATCCGTAATGTTCTGCTGGGGGATGCGACGGCTTTGTGTAACATGTCGTGACGACAGTGGCAAAAGACGTGGAAGAGGTATCGTTGGTATCAGCGGCTCGGGGTATCATCAGTGCGCGGTGTCATCGGATTGTGGTATCTTTTCCAACAGAAATAGGTCATTTCTGCTGTTTTGCTGTTGTGTTGTTTTGTGTCTGTGTTTGTGCAAGAGTAGAAGAGTGTGTTGTGAGGGTGCGTTAGGCTGTGTTTGTGTTTGTGTATGATAGTGCGAGATGATACAACGCCACTTAAAAGACAAGTAACAGAGGCAATGCAGTGAAGAAATGAGCGGCAAAGTGATCAAGTCTATAGTTACAATAATTCTACTCTTGTAGCAAGTCAGTGATGGTGCCTTGTATACATCTAGCTGACTAAGCATAATAGACACACACAAGTGATATAGCTAGAACTATGAAGCTCCAAAAATACTACTCGACGCATTCACAGCCACCAAACTACCACTGAACTCCCCTTCAACGTATACAATAACATGCCACCGATCACACGTATCTCGCATAATCCATGCAAGATAGCTCACACCTCGTAGAGTGGTATACGGTGGAAAAAGCAGTAAGTCAGGCTACAGCCCGTATAAACAACTTCAACAGCTCGGGAGCTTCCCAAAAATACCAAAAAGTTGCATGTTGCCCTTACAAAACTCCTTGGCCCAAGCAGGAAGATGGTGTGAGGGGTGTGTAAAAATAGAAGTCTTGATTGGGTCTTTCAAACTGAAATATTTCACATGAGCGTTAATGTGCTTTTTAGTGCGGGCTATAGCGACCCGTTATGGCTGTCCAGAAGCATACAATGGCCGAGTGTGTTTTTATTGCATGCCCCAGTCCATTGTGTGCTCTTATTGCATGCCATCGATACCTGATCGTCTAAAAGGGTCCAAATGCTCCACTGCTGAAGACAGGTGTACAAGTACTTCGTACTTCGCATTCTCCCTTCCGTGGAATCGGAGCTCAGACTCCAGAGGTTGTTCCAAACGCTGGAAAGAAGGGATACATGGTCGAGGCACGGATCCAGGCTGTGCTCTATTAATAGCAGGCTCGAGAGCTTCAAAGAAGATATTACGTGTCATTACGGCATCTCTTCTGGTCTACCGAATAGGTCACGGCCCACATTTCCCAGATATTATGGAGATGGTGGAGACATTTGAGGAATGTGGTTTAGCAACATGCTGTCAACAGAGGCATAAACACGGGCTATAGGTTTATAGATGATATTCAGCCGTTGTCCCTTGACGACGCTCAGTTATGACGCGAGGGTTTAATCTCAGAACCAATAGAAGGCCATATTACTGTTGATAAACCGGCTTAACTCAGTTAGTTAGCTGGAGATGTGAGCTGGCAACTGACTAAGGTGTCTGACTAAACGCCTTACTAAAAACACGACCGAGTCTAGGCCTGGGTATGGGCAAGTCTGAAAAGGCCAACCGGAAATTGCTACTTCTAGAAACCTCGATCTCGAGTCGAGATTCAGTCAGACTCAAACAGAGACCAGAACTTCATTTACTCGGACTACGGCACTGCTCACCAGTCAACTAGATCGTCACCGGACCACAGGGGTATAAGAGATGAACATCTCGCTCACTCCTCGAACTGCTGACATCGCATGTCAACAGCACCGAGAGTTAATATGTCGGTTCGTAGCCGAAACTTTCACTCGTGACCGTGATAGAGAACCGACACAGCCGAGGTACGTCTGTATGGGCGTGCTGAGCAGCTGCTGTCTCAAAAATTGGAAATACAAGAATCGCAGATGGCCCTCACGTGACTCGCGAGCCTCGGCTGAAATTTACAAGGTACGAAGGAAACGATCGCTAAACGAGCTAAACCTAACGTTGTCATCAGACCGGTATATAGCGCATGGGGACGGGAGCTGTCAGCTTTATACGTGGCCGAAACGACGCAAAAAACACACAGACACGCCTCGTATCGCTCCCTGAAGCCCTCCCGGCAACGCTCCTGCCTCCAGACGGCCCGAAAAGCCTTCCACAGCACTGTCTCAAGCCAGACCCACTATATGCCAAGGAACCTTGTGAGCCTCTCGAGGGGTGGTGACGCTAATCAGATTGTAAACAGAGGTATTAATGTGCGGAACGAGCGCGAGATGAGCCGAAAACGCCGCTGCTCCTTTTATTTTCTCTTGTTTACCGCCCGTTTTCCCACTCCTGCACCTTCCCCACCTCCTCTTGTAGCTGCCCGATATTTTTGTTGGATATTTTAATATCGGCAGCTTCACGTTCATGTGTGACCGGCTGACCACAGGTGAGACAGAACCCTGGTGGCGCGAAAGAGACGCAGCGTGAAAATTGAAAAGTGAAATCGAGTGATCGAGAGTGAGCTCGGAGGTAAAAGTTGGCGTAGAAAAATGGCGAAAATCGGAAAATTGCAGCGAAAAATGCAGCCGCGTAGCAGTTAATCCGAGGGCTAGAAAACGAAGCCAGACAGGCCCCCGCCATGCTCTAAACGGGGTTAGTGGTAAACCTCGCATTTTGCGTGGAGAACTTTAAAAATACCGACAAGGGAAATTCGGGTAATTTGTGGAAATTCGGGACCACGTCCAAACGGTCAGGAGATTCTGCCATAATTCAGAGAAAATCATAGCATACCCGACAAAACACTTGTTTCCCCACCAGAGCCGCCACAACGCCCCCTACCGCCAAAACCCCCACACTAACCCCCACTCTTCTAGCGAAAAAAATGCTCAAGGCTCAAAATTCGCAAATAAAAGAGAGACTCTAAAGCCATCCTGTGACGCCACGGGCTCTGGCGCGTCTACTTTAGTCGCTGCAGCTCCCCAAACCGTCGAAACGCTACTCGCCACATGATGTCTCTGTCAGGTCTCGCGTGTGTCTATTTTTCTTGTCGAGGTCATCTGGCACTTTTTGACTTTTGGATTATAGTCTTTTGGGTAGAGTTTGCGGTTAAAAGTTTTACTTTGGACAAGAAAAAAACGGAGGCTGTAGCCAGATGCAACGGCAAACTCTAACCCGCACCATCCCCCAGTTGGAAACGGCTTTTTTGGGGGGAGCGTAGAAAGCGGGCTTCCTGCTGGCCGTTGAGGCCGAGAAAAGCGTCGTTGCGAAGCTCAGGGGCGTGCGAGGCCAGCCGTGCTTTTGGTTTGCGCGCAGCGGCGGTATTACGGCTGCTGGAGGGACGTTTCTGCTGGCGTACATGCACCGCCTCACCCCGCAAAGACCGCGTGACTGATATGTGTAGTAGTTGTATACATGGCGAGGCGTGGAATTTGTTGGGGTGGAAAAAACGAGTTCTGCGACGTTGTATTACCGAAGCGGCCCATACCGACTGGACACAAACGCTTTATTTCCGACAAGTGTGTGTCTCCGATAATGTCTCCCATCTCTATAGACCTACTGACGCCATTCAAACCTTGTGTGGGTGTTGAGACGGAGAAGATATTACGTGTCTGATTGTGTGACTGGTCGGGGTGTGATTATTGAAGGTATAGCAGACGTCAGAAAATGCGCACAAAACGGACCCAGTACATGTACACCGTCATATGACCACTATTCCACGTCCCACAGCAATTGTCTCCCTCAACCCAAAACCAAGCTCAAAAAGAAAACCGAAATTCAAAACGGTAGATATACCCACTCACGTCAGCACCGGGTGCGACTACTCTGCAATACACATCCCGACACAAGAGCGCCGAAAACGAGTATCTTCGCAAGAACTACCGCCCACAAAACCAAAACCACACACAACATGACCTCGCTGAAACCAGCGCCGATTCTGTCGCTGAGCTCGGCGACCATGGGCCAAATCGACGCCTGGAACCCCGAGTCGCTGGCGTCGCTGTGGACCGTCTTCAGCAAGTGCGCCGAGTCGCTGGAGAACGGCCGCCGCCTGGAGAACCTGTCGTGGCGGCTGTGGAACCGCGAGCTGCTGTACTGCTGCGACGACTCCATTTTTCTGGTCGAGGACCTGACCGACGGCACCAACACGGCCAAGACGTCTGCTGGCGCCACTCCGGTGAACAGTGTGCATGCCAGGCATACTCTGCATCCCCAGCGTCCTCCTCCGGATGATTTGCTCAAGTCGTTGTCGGAACTCTCTGTTAAAGATGAAGACGACAAGCATGACAAGGTCAACCAGAAGGAGAACCACCACGACAACAACCTCGAGAACAACAACAACCACAACAACGAACTCGACATGACCTTCCCTCCGACACTATCCTCCAGCGTCTCGTCGACCGACTTTTCCGACGAAGAAGTGCCCCCTCTAGCCACCCATGTCGACTCCAGCCACCGCTCAGCGCTCTCGTCTCTCCACTCCAGCCGCTCAAATCGCTCCAACCTGGCTTCTTCTGCGTCGACACCGACCCTCAGCACGACGACAGCTACCCCAGCAGCCTCCCGCATCTCTTCGCCGCCCACGTTGCGCACCCTTGTAAATAGCAACGACGCCAACAGCCGACCGACCATCCGGCGCGGCAACAAGAGCATCTCGGACTACCGCTCGCTGTACCGCAAGCGGCCGAGCATGAAGCGCAAGCGTCTTTCGGCCGAGAAGCTGCACGAGCTGATGCAGCTGTTTCGACCTGTTGGACAGGAGGTCGAGTACTGGCAGAGCTTGAGGGAGGAGCGCAGACGGAAGCGCGAGGAGGAGGGCGAGTTCTCGGAGGCTTCTGATGTGACGAACGATAGTCACGATGCGCATGTGCACAGCGTGAGCATGCTGCCCAAGGAGGTGCTTACCAAGGAGGAGCTTACTGAGAAGAGGGAGAAGGCAGCATCGAAGGCTGAAGCATCAAAGACTGAAGCATCGAAGACTGAAGCATCGAAGACAGACAAGGACAGCATGGATATGGTGGAGAAGGACAAGAAGGACACGGCAAAGGAGAGCAAGACGGCAAAGGAGACAGACACCAGAGAGTTGGTCAAAGAAAAATCGTCAAAAGACATCTCAGCCCTCTCCAAGGAACCCTTCCACAAGTCCCTGGCACCGACGTTCTTCGCGCGAAGCCGCCGATCGTCCTCTCGGTCGCGACACAGAGACTCGTTCAACCGCGAAAAGCCCGCGCTCACTGCTCCGCGAGCTCAGCAGCCTCAGCCAAAGGTCTCTTCTTTGTTCAGGCGCAACACCAGCGTCTCTTCTGGCTCTGGTTCGTCTGCTCAGCTGCCCTCTGCCTCTGCAGTAGCGGACTCGGACTCCTACGAAGACGACGAGTCTGATTTCACCGACGAGACCGACGAGGACGACGTGGAGGAGGAGGCCCAGGAGCCTGCTGAAGGCAATCTGCGGCGTTCAGACACCTCCACGTCCATCGTCAGAGGCTTTTCTCCCTCGAAAACGTCTGTTTCCTTCCTCGGACGGTCCCACGAGAGTCCTGTCAACGGAACCAACCCTGCTACGACTTTCCAGCAGGTCCCGCGACAGAAGCAGAAGATGTTTTTCATCGAGTCGTCTCCCAGCGAGAGCGACGGCTTTGGCGAGTCCGTTTCCAAGTCTGACTGCTCCTTCTCTCCCCTGAAGAGCGTCTCTGGCTCTCATCAGGCTGCATCCAAGTCCAGCTTGGTTGACAAGAGCGTTGAAAAGCCCAAAGTCAAACATGTCAGCGTCCAGTCTCCTCCTAAACTCGACTCGACCAAATACGACGACTACTACAACGACGACGACGACGACTCAGACTGGGACTCTGTCGAGTCTGACGGCTCGTCAGTCAACGAAGAGCCGACCTTCTCGCGAGAAGAGAACCTGTCTGGCCACAATCTCGTCAGACCGTCTCTTCTCTCGTCCATGTTCCTCAACAACCCCGACAAGCTGCAGGAGCAGATCCAGCAGAGCAAGGACAAGTCGCGCATCTTCTCCAAGGGCATGATTCCCGACGAGTCCAACTCCGTCAGCTCCAAGCTCGGCTCCATGTTCTCCGGCCAGGCCAAGCGCGTCAACACGTACACTAACCTGTCTGAGGCCAACTACATTGTCGAAAACGGCGGCCTGAACAGCGACGGAGAAGATATCGCGCGAGACAACACCTCTGTGGCTCGTTCTCTGGGTGCCAAGAGCGCCAACAAGTCTGCCAACGCCACTACGAGCAAGAACAACTCTGTGGCGGACTTGAGTCGTCTTCCTGGAGCTGGTCCGACGCCCGCGACTGTTCTCTCAGCTACTCCGGTTGCTGTGGCGACTCACGAGCCTGTCTACGGCTCGATTCTGCCTTCTGACGTTGTCAGACACAGCATGCTGGCTTCTGAGATGTCGCAGAGCGTGCAAAAGTCGCTGATGGACCAGAGCGAGCTGGAGAGACGCAACCTGGAGGCCCTGAAGAGACGGCATACGAGCATCGACCTCAAGAAGATGGGCGAAGTGCAGGAGGATGAGCCGGCTGATTTTGATTATCATGCGCGGGGGTGGTAGAGCGAACTGCGAGCGAAGCGAGTAGTGAGCGAGCAGCTCGTGTATTTGAGCTACCGTGCAGACTGGTTGTCATATCTTCCAGCATGATATCACACACGTAATTTATTGCATTAATATTATAAAAACATTGTATTTGTAGACTTGGTGTATGATTTATTAGACTGTAGCTGGGCTTGTCTTCAAGCCATCAGTGTGTTGTGTTGGATGTAGTAAAGTGTCTAATGCTGGAGGCTTGTAGCTACTTCTACTGTTTTAGAAGTTGTATCTGTGAGATTATGTTGCTTTACTCGGTGAATATATCTTTGGCCATGTTTAGCTGCTGGTTGTTTCAACTGGACAATATGGCCTCCACAAGTATTGGCCATATCTACACTTTAACATTGTCGTCTGCAGGCCAATATTAACGGGAAGTGTACGACAACGGGTTTATCGAGAAGGCGTACAAATATTAGTCGTAAGTGCAGTAAAATCGAGAATTAAATTCAGAACTTCTTGAACTCACTCGATGCTTCATTACTCTTACAAGACTGACTGGCTTTTCCCTATGGAAGATGTTCGAACATTGACCAACATTCACGTTCATCTGTTTACATCAAACTATTAGCCAAAAGTGTACCTTGCTCAAGCCACGTCTTGGCCAATATTTAAACCAAGATCAACGATTATAATTCCGATCTCCAAGCAAATGACAAGCACAAGCACGATAATTTTACGGAACGATTATCGTGCATAAGGCAACTTTGCTGATCCGGGGCAGCCAATTGAGACGGTGCAGAGACAAAGCAGCGCCAAGACGGTGCTATAATGTTGTCGGATGTATTCTTTACATTGTCGCGAATAATCAAATCTGGGGTTGTCGAGAGTCGAGACATCTGGAGAGATGGATTACTTAGAGTTTAGTTGAAAAAAAAGTCGTTTAGGGGTGGTAATTCGGGATTGTGATGCGCCGAAATAAGCGATCTTGATATCACTAGAGAGGTAATGTTTGTTGAAGTAGTGTTATGCCATAAAATAGACAGGTTGCTATTATAAAATCTGAAGTTTTGGTCCATGCAAATAAACAACAGAATAACGTTTGTTAAGCATCACTTGGTGCGGGGATACGTCGGTATACGTCGAGAAATAAAAGCTTATTTGGCGGTCGTAAACAGAGCAAGCAGTTGACGTTTGAGACAGAGAAAACGACGGGGGTGTACAAGGTTTGATTAAGGGTCTTGATTGGCTACGCATAGTAGGTTTTTTGACACATGGGTGCATCTGGAGTCTGATTTTGACTTGTTCTAAAATGTTAACTAAAATGTAAGTAAAGAGTAAGCTGAAAATTTATGACAGCTCGCAATATTTGTATGGCGGACAATTATGAGGTGTTATTAATACGATAGTACACAATCACAGTAGCCATTCTATTCATTTTTAGAATCCCCCCAATTGTTCTGTCGCTCTTCCAGCGTCGCAAGCCACAGTTTGGATCAACAAAAGCCAACAAAGTCGTGATGTGTAAATGGGTGATCGCCAGTCAACGAGGTCCAATCAAACGATCATGTCTGGAGTCAGTTTTGCCTCTTTGTGTCGAGACTGGGTGGTTAAAAGGAGCATGGATAGAGGTAGATGATAGGAGAGTCGTTTATAATAGCACTTAACCATCACAGAGTTGTCTGTTCAACAGCATTATTCAGACACCAGTACCGGTAGCTACAAGTACTTGTACCAGTAAAGTCATAAACAAGTATTGCGTTGAGGACAGGACATCATTCATCATGGGCTACCATCCTTGTTTAGACTTGTAATTAGGTGTATCTGTACCGATACGTTAAACAAATTGGTTGTAGGAATGAACAATTAACCATACATCACTGGGCCATAAGTATAGTTGTTGGTGGATCCAATGTCATGCTCGTCGACAGCTACTTGCACCTACAAGTACTTCTACAGTTCTTCTACACAATAAAAACACAAAATACACGCTACACTTGGCATCGCTCTACTCTCTTCAGCTTCACTAGTCAGACGCTCGTTGCTTCAACTCGCATCACTCAATAAATTACTTCTTCTTCAACCACTTGCCCAGCTTGCTCTCGCTTCGGCTGACACTGCCTCTCTCCTCATCGTCCATAACCATAGAACCCCGCACGTTCAGCAGCTTGATGCTAGCTACCGAAGCCACACTACTAGGTCGCATTCCCGTAGCATTGCTGTGCACACTGGCCCGTTTGCCAGTTCCGTTCACAGACTGCACACTGGCTCTTTTGGAAGCCGTGGCAGTCTCCCCATCGTCCTCCTCGTCGTCAATGACTCCCACGTCAATCGTCATCGGGTTGACTGCATCGACGTGTCCCGTGAGTCCGTAGTCCCACTTGACGTGGATTCGCGAGACAAATCTGCTCCAGCCCTGCTTCTCCATCGTCAGAGGACTCTCGGCCTTGCACAAGTCGTCCTCAAGATCAGTCTTGGCCGTGTAAATGCGCAGACACTCGTTGTGGAAGGCCTCGATGACGGGATCGACTGAGGGAGAGAACCCGCCTCCTCCAAGTTTAGGAGAGTCGGAACCAACCAGAGCCTTGAGATCCTGGCCAAAGGAGTCCGCAGAGTGCTCAAACTCAAGCGAGTTGATCTGGTACAGTCCGCCCTTGTCTCCAATGGCTCGCGCAATGATCGGAGAGCCCACTCCGTTGACTCTGGAAGTCGGCACAGTCGTCAACCAGTGCTCAACCAGCTCCTGGTAACAGGCATACTTGTCGTACAGATACGGCAGCGAAGGAGCGTCGGGAAGAGGTCGCAGCGGAATGTCGTGCTGCTGGTACTTGTACTGCGGCTTGGGAGGCTTGGCCATGCGAATCTCGTCCCACTTTTTCTGGTCGGAAATGACGCGGAAGTACTCGCACAGCTCGGCCTTGTGCTGCTCGATGAACGGCGTCAGAGGCACCATGAACGACTCTTTGGCCGTGAAGTTGGCTCGGTTGGCAAAACTCTGCATCAGCTTGGCCAGAAGAGTCAGAGTGCGCTGAACTTCAGGTTGGGGAGAGTTGTGCACTAGGCCAAAGAGTTTGGGCGACAGCAAAGCCGGACAAATGAACCGCAGGAAAAGAAAGCCCGAAATGCCGTTGAAAACGACCTCCTCGTCCTGGTTGAGACCCTCCAGCTGCTGTCTCAAGTACTGGAAGACTACAACCAGAGACTGCGGAATATCCGCGATCGTCGACCGAATGTTCTCCCAAATCGTCTCGGCGTGCGCAGTGAGCCGCTCCTGGTTGCTCTTGAGCTGCTGCTGGAGCTCAGGCGTGATTCCATGGCCGTCATCGAGCCTCGATGGGTCCAGCTCGAGCTTCTCATCGCGATCGAGAACATGTCGAACGACTTTTCCGACCAGATCGCGCAGGTACGTGTGGGCGGTCAGCTGCATGTACTTCTCGATCGCCTTGGTCATGAGCGTGTTGCCTCGGAACAGCAGATTGGACACCTGCTTGGACGTGTCGCCCTTGTCAGCGAGCTTGCCAATCTCGCCGTCAATCAGCGACATGAGCCACTGGTCGCAAATGCCGAGACACGAGTAGATCTTGACAAACATGTCCGTGTACTCCGGCAGCGACATTCGAGCTTCGGAAATCTTGGCCGAGAGACGAGATCCCGTGTCTCTGAGCATCGCCTCCAGATGCTCGTACTGATGGGGGGCTAAGACGTTGGAGCCAAAGTACGAGATCTTGATGCAGACGTCGCCCAGAGTCGAGCCGTCGTTGACGTCGTAGATCTTGACCCACTGCTCGACTGCAGGGCCCTGAACGAGCTCTTTCGTGATGCGGACTCGTCCTACAAGGGGCTGGTCGTCGAAATTCACGAATCGGCAGTCCAGCTCAAGAGGAAGCACGTCCGCAACAGAGTCCAGCACGAAATCGTCGCGGAAAAAGGGGTCTCGCGAATTTCTGCCGAGACAAGAACGGCCGAGAAGAATGCCTCGAGACGACAGCTCGAAGAACGAGGTCGGAGGAGGCACGTGACCCGAGCCCTTCTTGGTGTATCGCGCGTGGAGAAGGCGCATGTCGAGCCGCGAAGCCGAACGAAGCGTCTGGGAGAACGATCGCGAGGCCAGCGCGTAGTACGTCGGTCTGAGCGTGTTGCCGAGCACGTAGAGCCATCGCTTGTACTCGTGCTCCGACGGGAAGGCGAGATAGATGCCTGTGAGCTGGTCGATCGGGCGTCTGATCTTCTGCGGCGACGAGCCGAGTGCAAAGATGTCCAGCTTGCACACCTTTTCGTCCTCCTTGCGCAGTGAGCCGAGATACAGCACGTGGTGTTTCTGGAAGACGCTCCAGTGGATTCGCCAGGCGTCCTGTCTTGTGAGCTCAGCCAGCGACGTCGAGAACGAGTACGTCTGGTCCTCTGTGGTGAATTCTAGAACGCCATTAGGTCTCAGTTTCGCCTGAGCCGTGACCCACGAAGTCGGAGCCTGCAGAGACTGCGGACCCATAGTCGGCGAGGCTCTGAAAATGCTTCTACTCAGCCGCTTGTTCTTGACAATCTTGCCCATGACCTGCAGCGACGTGCTGAGAATCGGGTCCTGGCCCGTGCATGTGTCTGGCACAATCCTCGGCGCAATGCGCTTGCTCTCGATGCCTGAGCCCGCCAGACACATCCACACCGACAGGGCTGCTATCCAGCGCAGCATGGCGTCAGTGGTCGAGAGCTTGAGCGCGACTCTGTCGTTGCCGTTGACAGACGTGATCTCGAGCACGCACGTCTGCTTGTTGGCGTTGACGCGCATGTTGCGCAGGTCGTGGATCAGCGTCTCGGTGAGTCTGCTTTCCGGCGACGATCCACACAGCGAGTCCTCCGAGATCCAGACGGTGCCCTGGCAGAAGTCGCCGCCCTTCTTCCACGCCACGCTGCCCTTAAGCACTCCCCGGTCGTTGGCAATATGCGTCTTGATCTTGCGCGTGTACTCTGCGCTCTGGGCGTCCTGGGGAACGGCTGCTGGGTCGTGGAGAGACGGTCGAGAGATGCCTGGCGCCGAGGCGATGCTGCGCGACGACGCCGAGTCGCGGAAAATCGAGTTGAGCGAGAAAATCGAGCTTGCGCGCGTTCGAGGACGGTACTTGGCTGTAGTCGAGGCAGTCGCCAAAGTGGACGCAGTTCGGCCTAGAGAAAGCGGATTGTCGGGCTGAGACTCCGAGGACGCGCGCACGTGCTGCCGGTGCGTGCTGCCGGCCGACAGCGAGCTTCTGGGGTCGGCTATCGTGTTTTCCGACGCTAGAGAGGCGCTCGAGGAGTTGGTCTCGGGGTAGATGTCGAGCTGGGGACCTGAGACGACTCTGCGGTCGGGAAGATCGCGTTTGGAGCTCATGAAGGAAAAGGCCGAGCGCAGCGACCGCGACGAGGCCGACGGCTTGACTTTGCGTTCCGTCATGGTGGCAGATGCTGAGGATGAGATGATCAGCTAGTCGGTGGAGTAACTTTAAGTGTGGGTGTAGTGGGTGTAGAAGTGTAATGGGTGCTTGTGCAAGTAGAAGAGTATGAGTGATAGTGTGGTAATAGAAGTATTTATTGTACAGTAAATAATGCGGTAAACAGGTCACATCCACACACAAACCTCGTGGACTACTCTTACATCAACTACAAGTACGAACCGTACATGACTACGACTAACAATGAAACCCTAGCTCGTACTACCGTTTAGACTGGATGCAGGACGTCAAGTCAGACTTGAGTGTGAACTCACGTACAGTAACACCTATAGATACAGACTTGGTAGTCATAAAGTACGAAGTACTTGTACTTCTAGCCAGAAACACAAACAAATCCTTGCTGCGAATCTCAACGTCCAAACCAGTCACGTGACTCCCACACTGCTTGCTGCTCCAGGCAGCCATAGTGCAACCCCTGCCTAGCAGCTGCAAGAGAGTCCGCGAGGTGAGACACCACACGAGTGCTTAGTCAGCGGTTTCGAGGCGCTGTAGTCACGTGACTCGACGATGATTGCTTTTCTGCCACCTTGAAGCCGTCACACGAGACAGCCGTTTCTCGTTATCCGTTTCACGTCGCCCGTTTCACTTGGCCTGAGTCATACGTCAAACCGTTTCTTTTTCTCTCCTTGGTAGTACAGCCGAGACTGCGACCCTGTTTCAGATGTGAGACATGCGTCTACTAGCGGATGATTAGTTTCACTTGAGGACGTTGCTGATTGCTTGTATATTACTTATTGTATTACAGAGCTGCTGGCTTGCAAGACCTGAAACCGCCCACCATGCCCACCTTGAGTAAAGTCTAAGTAATAACTTTGGCGAAAGACAGCAACGATCAGACACCCTGGCGTTTTAGCGGATGACACGCTTTACAAAGAGATTTAGCGTGGTTGACATCTCCAGCGGATTGCGGGTCTAGCGTGCAATTATTATTTCTTAGTGTGTTATGGGTGTAATCTAGAGCTATGTTGTATGTTCAATCTACTACAAGCAGTTACTATAGTGTGTAGCCAAGTTCATCTAAAGAGTTGAGTGTCTTCAGACTGTCAACTAAAGCTGAGTAACTGTAAGACCAAAGGTCGCTCATGGGGCGGGTAAAAGTACGGCACGTGAGTGTTTTATTACACAAACGCAATCTCCTCACCCACATGCGCAATATTACACCCCATTATTCCTTCTAGCGCGCTCATGGGTGTAATTGCGACTGTATCACCTACCCCTATACTTTGCTCAACAAAGGCACCAACAAAGACTAACTAACGCGTGCTTACGTGCCCCACGAGTCGTGCACGTGAAGACGGCAAATAATATTATTCATCCTGTGCTAATTAGTCCATGGAACGAGATTTGGGGCTGTCAAAGATCGAGAACTTCGTAATTGTTGCTGTATTTGACACTCCCTAAACGGGTCCTATGAATTTCATAACCAAATAATGAAGAGTAGAATTGCTCTTTTTGAAGTGATAGAGATACACACATATAACTACAATTAATTGGTGGTATTCGCAGTCTAAACAATACTGTAGACGAGCTATATAGCTATATATAGACGAGCTATATAGCTATATAGTCTGCAACATTCAACACATTCCGCATTAGCTCCAGCCTCATCGTGAGGGGGAAAAACTGGAGAAGAACATGGGGACATGGGCTGAGTGTGTTTTGATAATATTTGCGAGAATGTGAAATGCAAACAGGTCAATCGTACGAGTTTTGATAGTTTGTTGTAGCCTATCGATTATTAACACGTTCGAGATGCTGGTAATATAATTCATAACTATTGGCCAACTAATAACTACAATTGAGTTAACTTATGGCCAATATAAATGACCTTGATCTTTAACTGCGTCTGGGCCCCTCTAAGATAGTGTAAGCAAACAACCAAACATATAAGCAGCGGGTAAGTGGCAATTATGAACCGATTGAGGCCTCTCAGAAATAATGGGTAGGTAATATACAGTACATACCCTACAAAGAAGGCCTGGAATGGCTCTACCGTGCTCAAGTCCAGACCTACTCGTGCACAAAGAAGTACACAGTGGGCAACAAATACAGGACGGTTTCAAGAGTCACAGAGACAATAATCCATTTAATCGCCACATACCAACAATCTGCCTTCGTCCAAGACTCCATAGACGACCTATGGACAATCTTAGGTTTGCCAAGACGATGGAGTGGGGGAGTCCATATACGAGTAGCCGATGGAGTTTTATTTGAATGAGTTCCGGTCTATTTTCTGCTTTTAGTACTTAAATGTTCGAGTTCGATTTATGAGTCATTCATGTCATTTGCATGACTTGCTCCAGCTCAATTGCCTTACTCAATTGCTTTTATCGACTCCAGCAATGTGCACCCCATCTCGGCTAACAAAGGTCGACTCTGGGAACTTTTTGCCGCGAAGACGTGACGGAAGTGGAGTTGTTTGTTTAGTTTTGCTTGCTGTTGAGGTTGCTAAAGTAGTTCTGGCTATAATTACGAAGTGTCTTCTAATTGAGCCGGTGAGTATTACTATATCATTTGAGTTGTGCTAGTTTTGGAAGGCTTCACAGCGTTGCTCTTCTTGCTCGAAGTAATTACTGTACTTGTGTGCCTTCTAAACAAAGAAGTCGTAATATAGATCTAGCCGAAAGCTACGCGCCTTCGTATCCCACATAACCCCCACAGACCCCCCACGATATGTCATCTCAACCCCACAAAAACACAAAGAAGACGTATACAGAGAGCTGTATGAGTCTTCATGATGTCTCCTCTGGCGGATGATATTTCGTTCTTCCAACTGAGGAGTTGCTCATACCTCTGTGTTCATGCCCCAGTTGCTCATACCACAAGACCATATAAACCACGTTGATCGCCATAGAACTTCACAATGACCGAAACAACTACAGAAACACCCCCCGAGGTCTCATGGGCCTCGACTAAAGCATATCTTGCCTCCAGAGTCTCTACTCTCAAACCTCCTGCTTTGACAGCCCAGGAAAAACGATGTCTCGATCCCATCTATGTCTTACGCCGGCTGAACAGAAAGCAGTGGCTCTTTTTTGCCGTTGCGACTCTGGGCTGGATCTGGGATGCTTTTGACTACTTTTCCGTCTCTCAGACAGCCACAGAAATTGCCAAAGACCTCGGCATGTCTGTAGCTGACATCACCTGGGGTCTGTCTATCGTGCTGATGCTGCGATCGATTGGAGCTGTGATCTTTGGTCTTGCTTCTGATCGCTTCGGCCGAAAGTGGCCCTTCATCATCAATATTGGAATCTTCTCTGTTCTCGAGCTGGGCACTGGTTTCGTGCAGACCTACACTCAGTTTCTGACTGTCAGAGCACTCTTTGGAATCGCCATGGGCGGCATGTTTGGCAATGCTGCAGCTACAGCTCTGGAAGACTGTCCTCCAGAAGCCAGAGGACTCATTTCGGGCTTTCTCCAGGCTGGATACGCTACAGGAAACCTCTTGTGTGTCATCTTCACTCGAGCTATCATTCCCAACTCGAAACACAGCTGGAGAGCGCTGTTCTGGTTTGGATCTGGTCCTCCAGTTATCATCATAGTCTTTCGGGCCTTCCTTCCCGAGACAGATACCTACATCGCTTCTCGCATTAACAAGGGCAAGACTGATACGGAAGCAGGAACTCTCGCCTCGGTAGCCCACTTCACCAAATCAGATGCACGCACACTCAAAGTCCACTGGCTCATGTTTTCGTACCTCGTTGTTATGATGGCAGGCTTCAACTTCATGGCCCATGGCTCACAGGACCTGTACCCTATCCTCCTGAGGAACCAGCTGAAGTTCTCGATCGACAGAGCAGCAGTAACCAACTCAGTAGCCACCCTGGGAGCTCTGGCAGGCCAGGTCGTCATTGGACATCTCTCCAACGTCTTTGGACGACGTCTTTCCGTCATTGTGAGCTGTGTGTTTGGAGGAGCTGTCATCTACCCGTGGGCCTTTTCCGGTGGAGGAGCAGGCATCAACGCCTCGGCTTTCTTTCTGCAGTTCTTCGTTGGCTGCTGGGGAATAGTGCCCATTCATCTGTCCGAACTGACTCCTCCTGCTCTGAGAACTTCGCTTGTAGGAGTGGCTTACCAGCTCGGCAACCTGGCTTCTGCAGCTTCCTCAACTATCGAGGCCAAGATCGGAGAACGGTTTCCGATTCTGGACGAGGAAGGAAACCACCTCCCCGACGAGTACGACTATGGAAAAGTCATGGCAATCTTCATGGGCTGTGTTTTTGCATTCACCATGATCGTCATGTTCCTTGGACCGGAGAAGCGAAACTCGGACCTTTCCTCTCCTCAGGAGGAGAATGTGGAGAAGGTGGAGGTGGTGTTCATCGACAAAGCAGAGGATAAGCACATTGAGCGAGTCGATTCGGACGATACTAGATAGTTGGTAGTTTGATAGTTGATGATTTAATTGGTATAATATGAGTGTCCCTGTATACGACTCAGTCTGACACCATGTTTCTAGAATAAGACCTCCACTGAGTCAGGTCTGGAAAAGGTATCCCGAGGACTTGATCTACAAGTACCGGTACATGATTTACAACACTACTAATATATGAGGTATGATTGTATTGACAACTATGTCAGACGAAGGACCGACCCTCGGTTGGTACGACTACCTCAGCCCGCTGCTGAGTAGTTCAGCTGGGACTGAGTGACCAGGCAGACATGTAGTACCTAGTCTTTGCAGCTCCAGAACATGGTCAAAGACGTTATGATCTGACCACCATATTCAAACCACTTGGGCTGACGTGTTTTCAAGTCACTTTGAAACTGACTCCAGTAACTGACTCCAGCACAGAGGGTCCGTGGCTCGTGCTTCGCACTCACCACTCCTACGCCTATCGCATCGGAAAAAAACTGCTCTTTTTGTCCTCCAGCGAAATCTGGTCCAGTCTCTGCGACAGCGACTCGGAAATGGCACTCTCGCCCGAGTTCTCCTGTCCCCAGGTGTCGACGACCTGGTATCCTCCTCCCGTGAAGACCGACGAGTATCCGTCGTTAAAGTCGGCCTCGTTGTTGATTTCGGAAAGGACGTTCGAAGAGGCAACCGAATAGTCGTCTCCAGCAACAGACGCCTTGTCCTTCTTGTCGAACCGGTTGTTGGCTCTCCAGGGTCTAGGCTTGGGCAGCTGGATGTTGCAGGGCTGCAGAGCAGACAGAGGACCCTCCACGAGACATCTCTTACTTCGGAAGTAGGTGATGAGATGCAGCCAAAGAGGATGTCTGGCGAGAACGTGAGGATTACCAAGGATGATCAAGCCATACTTGGCTCGAGTCAGAGCAACGTTGAGACGTCTGGGGTCCGACAGGAAACCGATTCCGCCTGTTTTCGACGACCGCACGCACGTGAGAATGATGAAGTCCTTTTCCCGGCCCTGGAACGCGTCCACAGACTGAACCTCGACTCCCTTGTACATGGCCTCGTCAACAGAGCCAGAGGACACCATGTACTGGGTCACGTAGGCTCTCTGGCCCTCGTAAGGAGTCACTACACCAATCTGCTCAGGAGCTACTCCGCACTTGAACAGTCTAGTGACGATTCTCTCGCAGTTGGCAGCCTCGGTTCGGTTCAGGAAAGACGTTCCGGACGCAGAAATCTCCTCCTGGCCCAGATTCGACCAGAAGAGCATCGGGTGCTGGGGCTGGGGCCAGGGGAAGTCCACGTACTTGAGCACTCGAGAAGCAGTAGTCACACCGTTCTGCAGAGAACCCTCGTAGAACATGTTGGAGGGGAACTCGGAGAGCGAGGGGTGCATTCGGTACTGCACAGTGAGTCTGATGGGCACGTGACCGATGAGAATGAGACGCTCAAAGAGCGACTTGTTGAGACCTGCATTCGCAGCCTTGGAGTTGAGAATGACGGGTCCAAGCTGCTGGTGGTCTCCCACAAAAACAACCTGTTTGCATCCGTGGACTAGGGGAATCAGGCATTCGGGCTCGGAAGCCTGCGTCACCTCGTCGATCAGAACAGCCGAGAAGGTCAGGTTCTGCAGCTTAAAGTTGCCTGCCGTGGAACAGGTGCAGCAGATGACCTCGGCCTTGCGAATGATCGCCTCGGAGGCCTTCTTCTCGAGCCGCGCAAACTCCTTTTCGTCGGCGGCGGAGAACTCGCCCAGCTCGTCCTTCAGCTCAAACAGCTTCTGCAGACGCGTGAAGCCGTGGTCTCCGTGTCGGAGAGCGTGCTGAATCGTGAGATGCTCCACAGAAGAGGACATGGACTCACGTGATCGCGCAGTGAGTCGCAGCACATCAACTCCAGTCGAGGCAATTCGCTCAGCCAGCTGGTCCACGGCAACGTTGGACGGAGCACACACGAGAATCTTGGAGTCCTTCTCGGGGTTCTGGCGTCTAATGTTGGCGAGATGATAGATGATAGTCGTCGAAACCACGGTCTTTCCGGTTCCGGGAGGACCCTGTATCAAGCTGAAGGGCCGTCGGAGCACCTGCTTGACAGCATTGACCTGGCTGACGTTGAGCTCGTTGAAGCCGGAAATCGAGAACTGCTCGGGCAGAGGAACGTCGAGGAATGTTTCGGGAATGTCGTGGCCAAGCAGATTGTGGTAAATGTATCCGGAAACCGAGTAGTCGTCTGTAGCAAACAGTTTCAGGGCCTGCTGCATCCGTCGATAGGTGATGTCGTTCCAGACAAACTCGAGAGCAAACGGATGGGACTCTCCGGTCGGAATCTGCTTCTCGTCGCCGCCCTTTCGGATCTCGAGCGTGACTTCCTCGGAAAAGTTGTCGGGGGTCTTGACAACAATACCCGTTCCGCTCCATCTGGGCGTAGACGACGACTCAGAGCCCTCAAAGTGCAGTTTGACCTCGTCTCCGACCGTGATCTTGGTGCCCGTCAGGTCGTACAGGTTCAGGTAGAACGTGCACAGGTAGTTGTTGTTGAGGGCTCTGTTCCAGGACACGGTGAGTCCGCTCTGCCGCTGCGACTCCTTCATGTTCTTGTCGTAGTCAGCTTCGATCTTAACCAGCGGTCCGTACGTTCTCTGGTACTCGTAGGCGTCCTCGTACGTCGCCTTGACCTGCGCAATCTCCTCTTCCTCGGCCTTTTCCTCCTGAGTACCCTGAAGCGCGTCTTCCCAGGACAGCGAGGGATCCGTCTTCCAGGCCTCCTCGGCCTTGATCACGTCTGCCATGGTCACGCGCGCCTCAGACCGTCGCGGAATCGGCACCAGCCAAGGCAAAAACTGCCGATCTTCAATCAGAGTCTGCCACTCTCGGATATCCCAGTTGGCATCGGACGGAGAACGCTGGATGCAGTGTCGACAGAGCAAAACGACCACGTTCTCGAGCTTCGCGGTGACGAACCCAAGCACAAACACGTTTTCGTTGCCGCAATTGTAGCACTCCAGCACATCTGAGCCGACCTCAGAGTCCGGATGCAGAGCAACAGTCTTGTTGCGAGACTTGACCAGATGCGCCACAATGTGCGAGGAGTTCAGAGATCCGCCTTTGCCGTTGCAAAACCACTTGTTGGTCGTCAGACATCGCACCACAGAGGCAGGAGAAGACTCGCCACAGTAGACACAGGCATGATCAGGCCGCTGAGATCGAGAACCCAGAACGTCGCCATCGAACTCGGAGTACTCGTCAAAGTCACGTGACTCGCGTCCCGACCTGAGGGACAGCGTCTCGAACTCGGATTCCGACTCGCCGGACAGATCTATCAGCTCTTCCAGTTCTTTGCCGCTCATGGTGATGGTGTATGTACAAATTTCATGCAGAAGGTTTATAGTGAGTGAGTGAACTTGTCACAGACAGTGAATGGACCGGTAAAGAAGAATGACGTGTATACGGAGTAAGAGGACTCGATCAAACAGAGACCATCTCGTTTATGGGAAATTCGCACCTATGACTCATGCTGACTAAGCATTTAGAGTTTGCCGTATACGGGAGGTGGAGTGGATAAGAGACTATGGAGTAGAGATTGCTGGCTATAGTATTACTCTATATGTGAGAAAATAGAAAAAGGAAAAGTTCTAGTGTCTCCCTGGATAGTATGAAATTGCTACGTTCCTTTTTTGAAGAAATTAATTTTTATATATTGGCCAATGTATGGCTCTATTTCGGCTAAATTATGGCCAATACTTATGGGGGTAGAGTATGTTGGGTCAGAAGTAAGAGCCATATTATAGTTTAGCTGTAACAGTTGTATGGCTAATACTTATGGTTGAGTTCCCACAAGGGAGTGTGGATGAATAGCAAGACTACACACTATATGACAGCAGTGGAATGGTTGCTTTTGACGTCCCATATCAGTCTAGTATAGTACTTTGCAGACTGATGGAATGCTATGACCTTCGAAAGAGCTCTTCATTGCTGTATTGTTTGAGTGTGATTACATACTTGTATGAAGGACAGTTTAACATCACCTCTAGAGCAAGGCACAACCCAGAGTGTACAATCATGGTATCAAAATAATCCCCCGAATCTCCTTATTATGGCTGTGCTATGGAGGATTATTTTGCCACCACATAAAATTGGAGCCTTGCTTGTGGCAATTCACTGCCAGCGGAAGTGTATCGTATGTAAACATTCTTAATTTCTATAGCACATTATTGGACGTCTTTTGTCTGTTTCCTTCAACCCAGGTCATTTTAGTCGTTTTGAATAGCAGTATCCCTTCTACATCCCGCCCCTCTCAGCGCAAGTACCTCCCAACAAAAGTCTCAACTAAAAATACAGTTAGAGGGATAGAAACACTTACATCCATTCTCCTTGCTACAGCTAACAGATCTGGAATACAAGTACACTGTTAGAAAGATAGAATTTTTCTGATTCCGAATATCATCTCAAAACATCAACTATCAAATTCCCCAATTTATCCCATTAATCCCAATAATCCCACCGCCCCCACAGATAAGGTTCACTCTGTGAAAAGAATTATGCAGGCGACATATTTTTTTACGGCTCTATCTCCACCACACAACACCATGATCCGACGACAGGCCCGAGAACGACGAGAGTACCTCTACAGAAAGTCTCTGCAGCTGCAGGAGGCCACCAAGATCCAAAAACGCCAGCAGCTGAAGGCCGCTCTGGCCTCAGGCAAGCCTCTTCCCAAAGATGTGGCGGACGACGAAGAGCTGCGAAAGACGATTGCCTACGACGAGTCTGTGCAAGACGAGATTGACGACGAGTACAGCGCGATGAGCGGCATCACCGACCCGAAGGTTGTTGTCACCACGTCTCGAGATCCGTCTACGCGACTCTCTCAGTTTGCCAAGGAGGTGAAGCTGCTGTTCCCTACCTCGATTCGACTGAACCGAGGAGGAACTGTGCTTCCCTCGCTCGTTTCTGCGTGCAAGACGTCGGCCTCTTCCGACCTGATTGTTCTCCACGAACACAGAGGTGTGCCTACTGCCATGACGGTGTCCCATTTCCCCCACGGACCCACGGCCTACTTTTCGCTCCACAACGTTGTTCTGCGACACGATCTGCCTGACACTGGCAACATGTCCGAGGTGCACCCCCATCTCATCTTCGACAACTTCACCACCGATCTGGGCAAGCGGGTTGTGCAGATTCTCAAGCATCTCTTCCCTCCCGGAGTGAAGAAGGACTCGGCTCGAGTTATTACTTTTGCCAACCGAGGAGACTTCATCAGTGTGCGACAGCACGTGTACGTCAAGACCCGAGAGGGCGTTGAACTCGCCGAGGTCGGACCGCGGTTTGAAATGCGACTTTACGACCTGAGACTGGGTACCCTTGAGAACAAGGATGCGGACGTTGAGTGGAGAATGCATGGCTTTATGCGAACTGCCAACAAGAAGGATTATCTTTAAACGGAAGCGAGGGCCGAAGGTCCAAGCGGACAACATCATTCTATTTGGTTATACAGACAACCTGTTTAAATTGGTGACGGAAACCTGCTTATATGGTTGAACAAATGCGCTGTGCATGAGTTGAGACTTGTGTTCAAATTGGAACAGCCAGATACCATTGTTCTGAGCTGTTAGGAAGGCTAGCATGAAGCTGAGGGGAGGAGACAATACTGTGTGCAACACTGATAGAGATATAGTATTTATGAGCATTATTGAAAGTGGCAGTGGGAGTATTATCCCAAAAGCGAGTCGAGTAGGAGACTAGGGAGTAGCTATGCTTCCTTCAACAGAAGTTACAGTTGAAGCAGGACTTGTCATAATAACAGCAGTGCTAGCAGAAAAAGTAAAAGCAGTCGTGACACTTGAAACAGCTGCTTCTCTTTCTTTGGTGTTTTCGAAATCGCTGTCTTTTCGCAAGTTCACTATTACTGGTGTCTGCTCTGATTGTACCATAACTATTGGCAATCATTACACCTTATTAGAACGTATTCGAGGTCAATATATATGGTACTTGTAGGTTCAGGCTGCTCTTTTCAGACAAGCTACCACCATAAATTACTCAAGTGACGAACTTATAGAATGAAATAATATTCTGTTCCATCTAGTCGTTCTATTATACGCTTAGTCCCCAAACAGTATACATTCCAAGGGACTATAGTCTGTGCAAATAACAATAGCAATTGAAGGGCTACACACAACCATACCAATGCTACCTGCTATACTATACCAGAGTAGTATATTACAGCGTATAATAAAAACACCACAAATATACACTTACACCAGCGAAACTACTACTTTTTGTACCAATTCTGATAACATATGCATTACTTTTGTTGTTTAGAGCCAAGATGCTGTAGCCAAGGTGCTAGCCAAGATGTAGCACAGAGAAGACCTTAGTCCACTTCATCACAAGATCTAGCAATAGAAGACCTTACAAGTAGTCCACCTCTCTCAAGTCGGCAACTCAGATTCGTGCTTCGCACTCATCATCTCAACTGAAGCAACATGGCCTTGGGATCCACAACATACCCCTTCCACTTGTCGGCCATCAGAGCCATGGTCATACCATCAAGCACTCTATGGTCTCCAGACCACGAAGCGTTGATGATCTGCTCGGGAACGACTTCTCCAGCGTCGTTGTATCGAGGCAGCTTTCTGGCCTTGCCCAGACCCACAATAGCCACCTGTTCAGAGACAATCACAGGCGACAGATAAGTACCTCCAACGTTGCCAATGTTGGAAATGGAGATTGTACCGCCCGTGAGATCGTCTCTGGAGAGCTTTCCGGCTGCTCCAGCGGTCTGGAGTCTCTGCAGATCTGCGGCAATCTCCACAATCGTCTTGTCCTGCACGTTTTTGATGGTAGGCACCAGCAGACCGTTGGGCGTGTCCATGGCGATGGAGATGTTGTGGAAGTCGCGCATGAGAACCGCAGGCTTGTCTCCCGAAAGATCGACCTTGGCGTTGACCATGGGGTAGTCCTTGAGAGCCAGAGAAAGAGCCTTGATGAAGAACGGCATGAACGAGATCTTGGAGACGCCGTGGGAGGGGCTCTTGGCCAGAAGAGCGTTGACGGAGCTTCGCAGCTCAATCAGCTTGTCCAGACACACTTCGTCGGTGTAGAGGAAGTGGGGAATTGAGAGCGAGTTGGTCATCGTCTTGAACATTCCCATTTGTGTGGGTGTTAGGGGAACTAGACGGGAGGAAGCAGTAGAAACAGTAGAAGTAACAGGAGTGGCCACCTCGGAAGAACCACCCTTGTCAAAGTTAAGAACGTCCTCCTTCATGACTCTTCCGCCCTTGCCGGAGCCCTGGATTGCGGAAATGTCGATTCCGAGCTCTCTCGTCAGACGTCTGACTGCTGGAGTAGCCAGTGCCTTTTGATAGGCTTTGGTGGCATCGATAGGAGTTGAAGTAGCCTTAGGAACAGTCTTGAGAACATCAACTGTCTTAGGTGCTTCAGTTGACTTCTCAACTGGCTCAGATTCGCCTGCTGACGCAGACGAATCTTCTCCCGTATCAATATCAACCAAAGGCTTGCCAACAAGAGCCATGTCTCCGGCATCATAGTGCAGCTTCTTGACCACTCCCGCATACCGCGACGTAATCTCGACACTGGCTTTATCACTCTGAACTTCGCAAATCTGATCAAACTCGTTGATGCGAGCTCCAGGCTCCACAAACCACTGGATCACCTCACACTCTTTAATGCCTTCTCCAATGTCAGCCAACTTGAAGGGAATGACTGCTCTGGAGACGCGAGAGGAGTGCAGAGCGCGAGAAAGAAGCACAGATCCACAGCGGGAACGAGCTGTTCGAAAAGCCAGGGTGTTCAGCATGTGGAAAGTTGTTTTTTCGTGTTTGCGAGAGACGTATGATATGGTATGGTATTTATGAACCCCGGATTTGCATTTGCGAGCTTATTAGAGTTGTCGGTTAACGAAGGCTTTGGGTGGGGTGTGGGTGGTGTGTACGGCTAGAGCGTGAAGGAGAGGTCATGTAAAGAAACCAAGTAGCCAGCTAGAATCGCCGCGTCGAGTTTGTGCCACGTCTGTGTTTTTACAGTCACGTGACCACAGCAACCCCCTCTATCACCACACTTATTCCTTCCCTACAATAACCGACTAACCTAATAGCTGCACTGCTAGCCGAGCAGTCTATACCCGCTATAATTGCTTAGTAAGACTTGGAAGACCTGCTTCATAGCACCTGTCTTTGTCCCCTGTCTTCGTCTTTTTCGCGATTTTTTTGTTTTTGTTTTTTCTTTTGTTGGGTTTGCAACTGCATGCCGTATGTCGGACTCTTTGCGGAGGTGTCTTTTCCCCACACGTTTGTGCAGCTGGCATGTGAGGGGGCGTTGTTGGGTATGGGGGTTGGACGTGGTTTTGGGGGTAGTTGGAGGTTGTTTTTGGGGTGCTAGGTGTGAGTGGAACCGGGAAATGTTTTTTTCGGGGCGATTTGGGGGCATTTTGGCATGTTTGAGGGAAGTGGTGTTTTTAGTTGAGACAGTTGACGAACTCTATTTTAGTTGGGTGTTTAGTTGCACTTTTTGCAGGCGTGTTGAAGATGTGTTGTGTGTAATGGTGGTGTTTTGAGTGGTTTGGTTTAGTTATAATGTGTGTATATATCTCTGTGGAGTTGGTTCAGTTGACTTGATCCTCTTGGTCTTAGTTGGAAACGTGTGTTGTTCTCATGTATGCCAATAAAACAGGAGATAGTAATTGTATGGAGGAAGATGTGATTCTGCTACATCCGAGTCTTTTACCAAATTGAACTGGTTTACATGTCTACTACACTCTTTTTAACACTACTATTGTTGCTCAATATGCCTTCCGAAGTCCAGTCTCTTCATGTCATATGTATTAGCCAATATTTCACTCATACAAAGTCTACCACAGGCCAATAATTGTGATTCTTTGACACCCAGTTGCTACTTGAGCCATTTATGAGATGGATACACTTTAAATTGCACTGCCACACGTCCTTTGTATCATTTTAGTCTTTCACTAACCAATTTCCATCCCTCTCTCTTCCCTTACGTATTGGCCACTTCACCGCGCAATTACACTTAATCTCTGGTGAATACTTACGGAGGATAGATAACGGTCTCAAGAGACTACTCTAACACCATTGAGTCTGTTTGATCACAATCGGATCACAATAGACTCATTCTTAGATCACGCCACTGCCCTTATGCTCCTCGCTATCTTCTCTAACCACTTACAAAGCCCATCTCAAGTCGCCACTTTGCCACCACGTCATACGGCGATGCATATCGCCATTATGCAGAATGGCACACATTACTTGACCATTAGATACCAGCGTATTTTCAATAATAAAAATTATGTCAACGTCAATTTACTCAGCCAGAGCACAAATTAGCATTAATCCGCCCACAACACCCTTCTCTCCCCACTGACAAATTCCCATAAATCCGCCCCACCCGGAATCGAACACCTTCCTACACGTTGCATCATCGTCTGCCTTATCAATCTCAGCGAACAACTCAGCACACCATGAGTCTCTTTTTCAAATCGCCGCTGGACATTGAGATCCGTCTCGAGGGCGAGGACGCGCGCGAGCTCGTCGAGGTCCGCGGCCCCGACAAGGGCAAAAAAGTGCCGCTCTATCTCGACGGCGAGTCCGTCAAGGGCACCGTCACCATCAGACCCAAGGACGGCAAGCGTCTCGAGCACTCGGGCATCAAGGTGCAGTTCATCGGCTGCATCGAGACGAAAAACGACCGCGGAGCTTCTCAAGGAGCTCAGCCAGGCGAGGGAGAGGCGTTTCTGTCCATGGCCCAGGAACTTGCTGCTCCAGGGGAGCTTCGCCACCCAGAGACGTTCGAGTTCGAGTTCAAGAACGTGGAGAAGCAGTTTGAGAGCTACAACGGCCTCAACGTGCGGCTGCGGTACTTTGTGCGAGCCACAGTGGTCAGACGAATGAACGACGTGACCCGGGAGAAGGACGTCTGGGTGTACTCGTACCGACAGTCGCCGGACTCAACCTCGACCATCAAGATGGACGTCGGCATCGAGGACTGCCTGCACATTGAGTTCGAGTACTCCAAGTCGCGCTACCACCTCAAGGACGTGATCGTCGGACGCATCTACTTTCTGCTGGTGCGGCTGAAAATCAAGCACATGGAGCTGTCCATTATTCGAAGAGAGACTGTGGGAGCACCCCCAAACCAGGTCAACGAGTCCGAGACGCTCGTGCGGTTTGAAATCATGGACGGAGCGCCGGTCAGAGGAGAAACCATCCCCATCAGACTGTTCCTCGGAGGCTTCGATCTCTCGCCTACGATGCGCGACGTCAACAAGAAGTTTTCCGCGAGGACCTTCCTGTCGCTGGTGCTGATTGACGAGGACGCCCGACGGTACTTTAAGCAGTCGGAGATTATTCTGTATCGACAGTGAAGTGGACGAGGTACATAGCACCGAGTTCACGTAAAGCTTCAGATCGACTGCCATGGTAGCTGTCCTAATCTAGCAAGCTACCAGATGATGTAATGATAATGAATTATGATGTACGAGAGTGTGTTTTGTGTCTAGTTCTACTGTATTAGAGGCTTCTAGTTCTACTGTAGTATAGATTGTAGCCTTCCTAATATGAAGTCAAGTGTAGGCACTCCATAATACCAGCTTTTACTTAAGAGTCGCTTGCTCAACTGTGGCATTACAGACAAGATAAGGCGATGTTCACATTGGTTTGGTACAAGTAAGTGTATTATGTTTCTAGAGCTGAAATATCGTGCATTATGCCATTAAGTAAGCTCCTCTGTGAAATGAAACATGCCTAGAAAGAGATATATTAATCTCAAACGCTTGGGAGTATAACTAAAATACTCATCTCACCCAGGGCTTTCAGATGATATGCTAGTTTCCAGTCTCTGACAACTCCTTCGTGCTTTTCCAGGATTTTGGCAGATAGTTTATGCGGAGGAAAAAGGCACCAGCAGGTGCATTATTAGTGCTACAGAAGGTAGAATAGTACTCTCAGATTCTTCTGTTTCAGACCTTAACAATGATATTTCTTTTTACTTGATATTCCAGCAGGATAATCTTTACCGACAGATTTTAGACTTTCAGGAAAATTGAAACTTGGATATCTACATATCTGATGAAGCCACGGACTTGCAAATAACACCAGAATGCTCGTATGGCCCGGGGCTTTCAAATGGTATACTACATTACCATTACTGTAGACTCCAACGTGCTTTTTCAGGATTTTTGCAGATAGTTTATGGCGACAAAAAGATCTCCAACTGCTGCAGTATTGATGTTGGAGGAGCTCCAATGGTACTGAAAGACATGTCGTGTTCGGCGCTTCAAAATGATACCCCCTTATCTTCGGCATTATGGGAAACTAATCTCTACCAAAAGATCCTAGATTTCTAAGAAAACTCAAAGAAGGATATCTAGAGATCTCCTGATGCCAGACACTTGAGAGTAAAATCAAAAGACTTGCCCAGCCCAGGGCTTCAAGATGACATCCTAGATTACCACCGCTGCAAACTCCTTGGTGCTTTTCCAGGATTTTCAGATAGTTTATGCTGCTAGAAAGTTGTCCAGAAGGTGCAATATTGATGCTGAAAGCTTGAACATAGTACCATATGGATATTCTCGGTTATAGCTTCATGTTGATACAATATATGCCCTGACTCCTTGGATAACTGTGCTGTTACACGCGAATCACGCTTTTCTCGAAAATTCAAACACGTATTGAAGACGCAATATTGATACTAGAAGTATTATAGCGCTGTCAAATGACTCTTCGCATCAATCTCTTTAATACAGCGTCCGAAATTTCTACTTTTATTTCCCCACGGCCTATTGGTAGGCTATCCAATATTTTCTCATGCTTTACAACACCAGCATGACATCTAGAATCAGACCTAATGCTCCCAGAGACGTTAAACCCATTTTTGTAACTTTTCTCATTCGAAATTCATCATCTCTCAAGTCTTCAGCTCTTCAAAACCACTCCTCGAACATGCCCTGTCCTGTATGCATCGTCCTATCTATTGGCCAAATGTGCTATACAGTTTAGGGATTATATGGCCAATAATTGTGGTTGTATTTCAGAAGCTCAAAGGCCCACTCTATATCATACTGCATCGGCTTGTCTGTGAGCTACACCTCACCCAATTACACAATATCAAACAGTACCACTTCTTACACTATATAAAACTATGACACTATATACGCCTGCTGTTCGCTCGAGACCTCCGGCCTCTACCTACTCGCTATCTGATGATAAATACATTTTCTTATAAATAGCTGTTAGTGTCGTATTCGACTTTTTCCTTCTCGCGTGCTAATAGCACTCACTTGGGGTATAGTTGGGTGTATACATACCATCCCCTTGAATCTAGACAGTTAGGTAATATCAGAGGCACAGCTCGTTCAGTGAGCTTCGCTCACGTCACAAGCTTTGCAGGTCCGTTCAGAAAGCTCCGCTTTCTTCACTCAGCTCTCGCTAAGCCACAGTCTGCTCCCATCCACTCCACTCCGGCTCCTCCTTCACCTCATGCGTCTTAACATGTCTCTGAAGCTGATCATTCCGTCCAAACCGCTTATCGCACCCTGGATGAGGACAAGCAAACGGTTTCTCCAGCGTATGCGTCTTCATGTGCTTGGTCAAGTTTGACGACTCCGAGAACCGCTTTCCACAGCCAGGCCACTTGCAAATGAGCGGTTTCTCGCCCGTGTGGATTCTCATGTGCACAGAAAGCGCCGTGGACGCCGCAAACGTCTTGTGGCAAATCTGGCACTGGAAGGGCTTCTCGCCAGAGTGGATGCGCATGTGCTGCTTGAGCACAGACTCCTCGGCAAAGCGGTAGTGGCACACAGGACACTGGTGCGGTCTGTGCTTTGTGTGCGTCTGCAGATGTCGCACGACTTTTTGTCTCTGCGTGAAAGGTCTGTCGCATCGCTCACAGCCGTCCCACGAACACGAGTACTCGGGTTTGCGCGAGCCAATGTGCTTCTCGATCACATGATCGGAAAGGTCCTTGGCTGACGAAAACTCGAGCTTGCACACGTGCTTGGGGTCCTTCCCCAGCACCCATTGACACGTGTGGACTGTAGCTGCAGGAGCAGGAGCAGGAGCAGCCTTGACAGGAGCCTGCTTTGCTGAGGCGGCTGTGGAAACAGCAGGAACAGAGTTGAGCACTCCGGGACTCGTGGAGGAGCTCGTAGTCGGAGTTCCACTGAGTCCGTATTTGGGAGAGTCAAAATCGCCGTCAAAAGTGCTGGGAGGAGTGTACCCTAGGGGAGAACCCTCAGAAGAAGGTGTAGACGTCAGGGGAAGCATGGTGGACACGTTCTCGAGGAAACTGCCAGGGTAATGGTTGTTCGACGAGCAAGTATGCTCAAACGTGTGCAGCTGATGCGACTCCATCAAATGCGAAACAAACTCGGTGAGATCGTTACTTCGAAAATGACAGTGGTTCCACTCGCACTGGAACGGCGAAATGCCCACCGGAGGTCTCTTTTCCGTCGGATACACCTTCATGGCGTTCGCACAGGCCGTCTGGTGCCTCGAGTATCTGTTGAGGTCGTACTTGTGGGCATTCACAAAGTGACAGTCCAGATCGTCCGCAGAGTCCGTGTTGTACGAACAGTTGCCCCAGTGACACTGCAGGATTTTTCCGGGCGAAAGATAGGGCTGCGGAATCGCGAGCGTCGATCTCAGCGAAGAAACGTTGTCTGGAGTGTTGGACGAGGCTGCTGGAGTCGGCGTGCTGGGGGCCATCATTCCGGACTGATTGGTAGAAGTCACGTGACCGTTTGAACTCACGTGACCGTTTCCAGCCTGGGAAGTTACGTGACCGTTCGAACTCACGTGACCTGTCTGGGTGGGCACCTGGTTCAGGTGAGCCTGAGGATGCTGCTGGTTCAGGTGCGCCTGAGGATGGACATGGCTGCTGTGGCCTGGGGTCACGTGACCGTGGTTGGTTTGAGTCACGTGATTGCCCTGAGTCACGTGACCATGTTGGTTGTTTGTCACGTGACCATGCTGGTTTCCTAGCAGGTGGTGATCATGAACGCCGTTGGCATGGTGAACGCCATGGGCATGGTCTGGGTGGGTCTGGCACAGCTGGAAGGGAAAGTTCTCTGGGACGGTGAGATGCTCGTTCTTGAGGTGCGAGAGAAAGTTGTCCATGTCGGCCACAGGGTCAAAGTCGCAGTGGGTGTGGTGCAGCAGGTGTTCTGGAATGCGTTCGTGCAGTCTGCTGTGGATGTCGACTAGGGGTGTTATGTGTTGGTTGGTGTGTTGGTTGGTGGTGGTGGTGTTCTGGTACAAGTCATTTGGTTGAGTCTGACTCTGAGTAGGCTGAGTAGTCTGTTGGTTTGAAGACTGGTTTGAAGACTGGTTTGAAGACTGGCTTGAAGACTGGCTTGAAGACTGGCTTGAAGACTGGCTTGAAGACTGGTTTGAAGTAGTCTGTTGGTTGTTCGACTGAGGTTGGTTCACCTGACCAAGCTGAGTAGCCTCGCCCTCCCAGTCGACAGCCAGAACGCTCTTGATGTACGACTCAAACTCCTGCTGGTTGCTCAGGGTCAACACCTCGCAACCATCATCACAAGGACAGTCCTCGTCGTCCTCGGGGTCTAGACACTCGGCGCAGTCTGCGTGTTCGTTCTTGACTCTCGTCGTTCGCTGGCGCTTTGTGATCGTGTTTGCCTGGGGCGCCTTGCGTTTCTTGTCGCTTTCGTCGCACGAGTCGCAGTCGCTCGTCTCCGAACAGTCGCTGAGATCGCAGCAGTAGTACGCCAGGTCCTGTTTCATTTTGTCCGTCATGGTCATGATCGACGGCGAGGTGGAGTGGAGAAGATTGCGTGATAGAGAGTTGCCAGTGCAAATAGTGTGACTGAGTTGCAGACTGAGTTGAAAGAGTGACTGAGTTGACTGGGTTGACTGGGTTGAGTTGACTGAGGTAAAGAGTGTATCACTGGTTGTGGTGTGTGGTGGTCAACAAGAGTCGTGCTGCAGAAAGAGGTTACGCAGGTCGCAGATAATAAAACAAGCCCGCGGTGTTCGTCACGTGACCGCAAAGTAGTGCGCAAAAGAATTCCGCGTCTCCTAGCCTCCGAATTCGTGCTGTCGTCCGGAGCTCAGGGAGAGGACACCTTGGTGGTTGTCCCAAGCATGAGGTCTGCCGCTCAAAAAATCTTAAACCCAAAAAGTAAATTGTTGGAACCGTAAGTGGGGGGGAAAACAACTAGCCGAGATGGTGGTAATGGGCGAAGAACAAGTGGTGGTGTTGAAAAAGCGACTTTTTGATGTTCATCTGGGTTCTGTTTTTTCACTTTTTCCACTCTCATCATTTTCTCTTCTCCAGCATTGCCCCATCTATTAGCACTAACGCAGACTCGACGGTAAATTCAAATGTGTGCTAATTTGCCGTGCCTCAGAAAATGGCCTGAACGGCTCAACGGTGGGCTATGCTTGAGCACTTTTGTTTCTACCATGCACTTTCGGTTGTGCTATTTCTTCTGTATTTATTCTGCTTGTAGTTCTGGAAGCACGACTTCTCATTCTTCTTCTACCCTCGGCCTTCGAATCTCGAGCTTAACGAACAAGGCGTTTGAAAAAGGGTGCAAAAGCTGATCGTCGTATTCACTCTTTTGGCAGTCGCTGGATTTTGCAATTTTTCATCCCATTGTAATCACTGGTAGTCTCAGCATGTACTTTGAACTTGTATTCAGTTGGTTGTTCTACTTGTACCAGTATAAAGCAGCCAAGACTGCTGTTATCAATGACATTGTAACATCGACAAGGGTCTGATGACATTCTCAAATTCAGAAAGGCTCAAAAACAAACACAGCGCGTTGCCAGAGCTACAAATGACTCACGGGGATTCCTACATCATCTCGCATATGCGTGTTTCAGAATGTCGTATTCGGATGGCGGAAGCGGAAATTGCTCGTTGGCGAGAAATCTGGGGTGTTTTTACGTTGCCTGACTGATATTGTATTGTAGTGCTTATTTCAGTGGCTTGCTTGGTTCTCAGTGGACTGCTATTACTTCTCTGAGCAGTTATGATTATGAGGTATGGCGCTCACTTTTGACTGTTTTCCGCAAGTATTGAGATCAGATCTCATGTCTTGAACGATCGAGCTGTAATATACATACAGCAATCTTCTATTGGTGGTCTGTGGTCTTTTTCTCAAAGTTCTGTCGGATTGATAACCATTGCTGTGCTATTGAGTTGACTTGATATGAATTTAGTGCGACTGTGATTCGGCTTTAGTCTGTGAGGGTATCAATGAACCGTTATTCTACTCTTGGTAGTAAGAGCATCAATACACCGTTGTATTATGGAACTACAGTACTTACTATATATGGCTCTTGGGTAAGCACTCGTTTATTGAAGTTTTGGCTACTCTATATCAATAATCATTGGATCTTCTTAATAAGTACCGGTACCGTCATTAATAAAACACTCAATGGTCCTGAACAATTCTAACTGTTGCAGCTACGTCTACTTGAACTTCTACCACTAGTACATGAACTTCTACCATACATCACTGTCATAATCATTATCATTAATCATAAGTCGTAACGTCATTATCCAAACACTTAGTAAGGCTTGGTAGGGAAATCGCAGAAAGCGAGAGGAGGCTCGAGGTACTTGCCATAGTCGTTCCACAGAGCAGATCCGCACTTGAGACAAGGGTCCAGAGCGTCAAAGAAGGGAGTTCCAGGGTCACACAGACAGTCGTGGTTCCAGGAGTCGCCGTTGGCGCACTTTCGAGAGTCCAGAATCATCTCTCCACACGTCTTGTGGCACTCGTAGGAGGCATCGTCTGCAGGAGCAGGCAGAGCAGCAGCAGAGGCAGAGAGGGCTGCAATAACGAGAGCGAGGGAGATCTTCATGGTAGGAGTGGTGAGTGAGGTCTGAGCAGGGAGTTGTACGGGTTTATATAGACACGGAGACAGAGTTAGGTTGATCTGATTGATTAGACAAGAGAGAGGGAAGGTTTCGGGTTTCTTGGCGGTGAGTGGTGGGTGAGATGTCGTACCGGCAGTTCTCTATGTTATTGTTCAATTGAGAGTAGTGCTATCTGATCTAGGGCTTGCATCTAGACATAGATCAATTGAGGACTGCCACAGATGAGAAAGAACAAGACTGTTCAAGGCCTTCAACACCCACATTCTTGTTTTTTTATAATGAAGCAATACATTCTTCCAACGGCACTCTTTGACTTCAACTCTCTTTATGCTCCAAACGTCTTAACAGGGTGTTATCTATACATGGTGTAGCTATACCTGAGATGGCCTACTTGGGAACTGGCAAGTCTGGTGAACTAGTAGAGTCGATTCTCATAACTATTGGTCTTTGAGGTCCCTAGTTTTTGATGATGAATAAAATGGAATGGTCCATTCCTTCAAAAAAAACCCTCCCCCTCCCTCCACCTGCATGTAGATTATCGAGATAAAATCAAAGTTTCGAGGCAGGAAAACTTTCCGAGGAGCCGTTTGGGGTGGCTTGATGGTTGATTTTTGTGTGCCATTCGTCGTAGGAGTTAATCATGTGATCAATTGCCACTTACCAAAAACCCAACTAAGCCACATGACTCAATTCCCTAGACTCAATTCATTAGACTCGACTCACTAGATCAACGACTTTTGTCGCATCTTCAACATGTAAAAAGAAACGCCTGCGCCGTTGCATGTACGTTTTAGTCCCATGAGCGGTATTTCTTTGCACGTTCTCTAACCATTGGGTCTTCTTGTATCTTGAACAGGAAACCTCTCCTGGTATACAAGTGATTACAATCAAACAGCTCCATCCGTTGCTTTAAACACCATCTAAACAACTGAATGCCTTGATATCCCCAAAGCCAGCTTCAGTCACGCTGTAAATCTTGTACCGCTATCTTGGCTGCATAGGGTGGGCAGGAGTAGTTGCATCTCTAGTCTGATGGATTAGATCTTGAGAGTGTACCTTGGGTCGATAGCCGACCAGTATCAGCTATACAGTTGCGACATTTGTTCATCATAGCCGTGGCTTTGAGACTAACCAAAGTCTCTGTTCGAATTAAGAGATTGCCTCGGGCTAACCGAAATCTACACGCAATGGAGAGATGCATCTGATTAGATCAAGGCGTCCACTTTTGTCACAAAGATGCAGCGAGTCTGGACCCACTAAACTCTAAGTAAACGCACGTTTTGGAGGGGAACGGAAAGAGCGACAGCGAGAATATTTGTGCGATACCGCTGTGATTTTATTTACCTTGCTTTCACATACTACTTACATTGTATGCTAGACAATGCATAGGCGGGCAATCTCAGTAACGCCTGCTTTGCATCCCCAGGTGTAATTTTGTTAACAAGTCGTCAACTAAACTAGCTCAAATCAATGAAGTGCTTGTGGGGCCCTCGAGGGAGCAAAGTCCTGCATCCCTCATAATCAACTACAGTCACCCGTCTCATATATTGTCATACTGCTGCTTCTTCCTATTCCAGGCTAACAGCTAGCTGAGTACTTGCAATGCCTCTCAGCACTCTTGCACTACAAACGAAGGAGTCTCCTTGATAGAATGAGCACTGACAATCCAAGACAACAGTCATAATTAGATTGTCATTCATCATTTGTAAACCTACATAATACTCACACTTCTTTGCTTTGTTTTCGTTAAACATCGCTCCTTGTCTGTTGATTGGCCAATACTTCTGGTTAAAACCACAACACAATACGATGCTGACCATAGAGACACTGCTCTACTCCGTACTGTACAACTCTACACTGCTCAATTTCACAGAATAAATAAGCTAACGTTTACTTGTACAGGAACATCCTAAGGTCTGTCGAAGAAGTGGAAGGCTAAGCTGAAGTTGAGAGAAGGGTGAACTTAAGTGACCAGAAGAACACACAATGACTATCAATAAGGTCCGTTTTAAAACAAGTAATCGGACACCCACAAGCTCGTTACGCTCACTTATAACTCTACCAGGCACACACTACACTGCTCAGTTTCACAGAATAAATAAGCTAATTAAACGGTTACAGGAACATCCAAGGTCTGTGGAAGAAGGGGGAAGGCTAAGCTGAAGTTGGGAGAAGGGAAATAGAGTGAGGCTGAGAACAAAACACCTGGAGTAAAACCAGATGAAATAAACAACACCTGGAGCAAATAAGAACCAGATGAAATAACCCCATACCCACAAGCTCGCTACGCTCACTTGTGACTATTAAAAGGTCCGCTCGCAGATGATTCGCTACGCTCATCATCTTGCTCACTCTACAACCCCAACTCACTCGTCCGCCTTCGAATCGTCTCGCCAAACGAACTCACCACAATCGGGCTCTCCGAGTCCATCGAGTCGACCGTAGCACTTCTAGAAGGCGGAATCGTCAGCTTCAAGTCAGCCACCACGCTCTCCGCCATCGCATGCTGCCGCATCAGCGGAGACGGAGACCGCAAACCGGACTGAGACCGCGTTTCGAACCGGCTCAACCGGTCTCCGTCCCGCGTCTCCTCGTTCTCGGTGTGCACCACGTCCGCAAACGAGCAAAACGACAAAACCTGGCGTCCGTCAATCTTGTCGGGCGACAAAGAGCCGCCCGTGTGGCTCGCAGTCAGCGGATGGACGCTCATCGAGTTGTTTCGTGTTCGCGGGCCGTCCTGGAGCATCGTGGGGCTGCCAGGAGACCACAGCGAGCTCAGGGAGGCCTCAGTGGGCGATCTAGCCCTGATGGAGCTCGGACGACGCAGCGAAATCACGTCAATGTCCTCGGGATTCACCTTGGAGTTGATGATCGCCTCTGTGGACGCGTCCAGAGCCGGAGCAACGCGGTCTTCACCGTGGTAGTGCGTGTTCTCGTGGTTGTGCCAGACTTTCGACTGCGAAGACGCGCCCTGGGCAGCCACAGAGAACTCCTGCACGTTGCGCTCGAAGATCATGCTCGAGGCCGGCGAAGAGAGCGCGGAAACAGACTCGGTCATCGAGTTCTGGCTCTTGGGCGACATGGAGGACACCGCAGTGGTTGCTGGAGCCATGGGGAGGGCAGAGGAGTCTGAAAGACCGCCTCGCATGGCTGCAGCGAGAGAGGGACGGCCTGAGGGAGCCGGAGGAGAGGGCGAAGAGGCAAAGCCGGCTGCAAAAGGCGCAGTGAACTCGCGGTTCGGTCTCAGGGGGATGTTTTGGGCCTGGGTGGGTTGGGGAGGTTGAGAGTGGGTCTGAGACTGCGAGTAGGACTGCGCGAGAGAAGGACCCTGGCGCTTGTGGACGTCGCCGAGCGACATTTTCTGGACCGAGTCGACTGCAGACTGGACCTGGGGATCGTCGTCAACAGGAGAGTCCACCGAGAGGTCGTCGTCTTCTTGGATGGGTTGGTAGATGTGGTCCTGAGACGACTTGTGGTTCACAGTCGAAGTCTGGTTGTGGTTCAGGGACTTTGTTTCAACGTGGTTCAGGGACTTGGGCTGGGTCTCATGGTTCAAAGACTTGGACTGAGTCTCAACGTGGTTCAGAGTCTCAACATTCTGAGAGTGGTTCAGAGACTGAGTATGGTTCAGGGACTTTGTCTCATGGTCCACAGACTTGACCTGCGACTCGGCATCGTTCTGAATACCACTCTGAAGCTGCACAAGGTTGTCAACCTGACGCTGGGGAACACCCTGGATCTCAGACTGAGGCTCGGACTGAGCGAGAGCCTCGGCAAAGGTCTGGGTGTCCTCCTGGGCCTCGGAAAAGGTCTCAGCACCCATCACTTCAGACTGCTGAACAAACTGCTGAGCCTGGAACTGGGTCTGAGCAGGCTGAACAGGCTGAACCGGCTCAAACTGAGGCTCTCCTCGAACAGACTCAAACTGAGGCTCTCCTCGGACAGACTCAAACTGAGGCTGGGGAATCGGCTGAGTCACCTGAGATTGAGTAACGTGACCACCCTTGACAGGACTAGTATCGGTGGACCTCGCAAACTGCGCAGCCGAGGTCGGAAGCGGAGAGTGGCCCGTAGGCAGCAGAACAACCTCGTTGAAGTCCTGGGTCACCGACTGGAACGAGTCCACGCTCTGGGAAGACATGTTGGAGAGCGTGGGACGCAGAGACGAGCCGGGCGTGACGATTGTGGGAATGTTGGCCGTCGACGTGTTGGGCGAAATGTCGTCGGCTGAGGTGGGAACCGTGAGTGTGTTTGAGGTGGTATTAGTCTGACCGTTGAGTGTAGTCTGACCGAGCTGAGTGTAGGAACCGTTTGACTGGGTAAACGGGTTCTTGTCGATCTTACCGTTGCTATCGTTCCTATCGTTCCTAAAGCTCTTGGTTTCGGGAACCTGGTCGAGATTCGTAGGCTTGGACTCCTTTGGAGAAGGCAGAGACGAGTCGGAGTTCGACTTGCCGAGCGAAACGGCAGAAGAAACGCGCCGAAAAGACTTGGCCAGAGAGTTCTGCGACTTGCGCTTGGTCACAGACGGCTCGGGAGCACGTGCAGAAAGCAGAGAGTTGACGGTCAACGAACCGGAGGCGTTGGGGACCGAGTAGATGGTGGAGGACGAGCGGCGGGAGATGCGGCTCGGTGAAGAGAGCTGGTCACGTGACGAGTTGTTCGACGAGCTGGGGTACGGTGTGGGGTACGCGTGGGCTCCTAGGCCATGGTCCAGGGTGGCCAGTTCTTCGGAGGAGAGGGGTTCGTCTGGGTTAGTAAGGACGGTAGCGAAGGCCGAAGGCCTGAGCGGACAACAACATGAATATCCATACGGAAGAGAAGACTGATTCAAACGGAAGAGAAGACGTTCTGAACAGACATCATGTTGATGGACAGAAGATAGAGGGAGAGAAGACGTTGTTCTGAATGGACATCATGTTGATGGAAGAGAAGATAGGGGAAGTAAATGTACTGATGACAGTAGACAATGTACTGATGACAGTAGACAATGTACTGATGACAGTAGACAGTGTTCTGATGGCAGTACAAGAGTACTCAGATGGTACTGGGAGACTGTTCTGCTGACTGTAGTCACTGTTCTGGAGACAGTGGACAGTCTTCTGCTGACAGTAGAAGAGTGCTGTAGTCACAACAGATGTAAAGTCGCCAGCTGTTGACAGAAGGCTGCTGCTGAATGATGTGTAGAACTGTTCTGCTGACAACAGGTCACTGTCTGTAGTCACTGTCTGTAGTCACTGTCTGTAGTCAAGTCATGTTGTCAACTCATGTTGTCAAGTCATGTAGTCACTGTTGTCACTGTCATGTAGTCACTGTCTGCGTTGTAGTGAAGGCACTGTCTGTAGTCTGTTGTGTAGCCACTGTAGTCACTGTAGTATCCTCGTTGACTGTAGAATGCTCTGATGACAACAGCTACTATCTAGTTCACTGTTCTGTCAACTGTTCTGCTGACAGTAGTGCTGTCAGAAAACCTGCTCCTGGGACAGTAGAGCAGTACTCAGAAGAAGTCAGTTGACGAACTCCTTAGCAGTCGAGACAACAGTAACGATAGTAGATAGTTCAGGCAGACAAAACAGTAACAGCAGAAGGTTCAGACACGACAGACATGCTGACTCCAGTGACGACAGTTCTAGACAGGTTCATGCTGACTGTAGACAGACATGCTAGCTGACACAGCCCACTCCAGAAACCAATGTCAACATTGTCGTAACAGTTGAGAGTATACAACTCTAGAGACAACAGACAGTGACTGTTGACAGTACAGTACTGAAGACGACAACTGTTACCACAAAGTACTCAAGACGACAGCAGACAGTGCTCTATGCCAACAGTAGAAGTGCTCTACTACCAACAAAGACAGTGCTCTACTACCAACAAAGACAGAAGACCACTTTAGACGTCTGCTGACAATAGAGTATCCCCTGAGAACTGCTGACAATAGTGCTCTGATAGTCTGTAATGACAAACAGTGCCTGGTAGCAGTAGAGCAGTCATGCTGGAAACAGTTCAGCAGTAGAGCAGTCCTAGCAGTAGAACGACAACACTCCTAACTGTTCACGACACCAATCATAGTACCAGACAGTAAGGTGTTCCTCATCCTCACTCCACAATCCATAACCTCACAACTTACCTAGAGAAGACAGAAGACAGACGAGAGTGTGTGTAGTAGTGGTGAATGCGTTTAGTGTAATGCGAGGCGATTCGAGCTGTATTTATGTCGTTGCGGCTGCTTTTGTGCTCGTTTTTGCGCACTCGTTTCTTGAGCGTGGCTTATCAAGTCGTCTCAGTCGCCTCCGTCAGTAGTCCCAACCATGCATGCGCTGGGTCAGCAGGTCAGCTGGCCAAAGGCAAAAACCGTAAGCGGGAGCGTAGCCGTGTGATTCAAAAGTTGGGATTTGGCGTTGGGTAAATAACTGGTTTTGTGTGATTTGTAGTCTTCTTGATCGTTTGTGTCTCGTCTGTCTTCTCGTTTCTCTCTCCATCTTCCTCATCTTATCCATCTCATCTTGTCTTCACCAAATCTCCATATCTCTCCATCTTCTCTTCTCATCATTGTCCTGTCCTCAATACTCCACACTCGTTCGCGAATACTCACTGGAATCGGTTTCCGGCAGATCTGGCGACGGAGGCTCTTTTCTCCAGCGCATTTTGTAGTGGGTTCTCTGGAGACGCTGCTGAGGAGGTGGAAGAGGACGACGTTCCGCAAAACAAGCCTGCATATCGTGCAGCAAGTCCAGAGGCAGGGCACCCCGACTGCCGAGTTTAACGGATTGGCGGAAGCTGCAAGGTCGGTGGAAATTGCAGTGACGAAAACCAGGCTGTCCAAGGGCCCACGAATTTTCCCAGATTTTTTCCGGTTTTTTCTCATTTTCTATCTCCACTTGGTTCTGATGTCCTGCTTCTACGCTCACGAACGACTCGCGTGATACTAAAGTATACGATCTAAGATGCTGGTACAGAAAAAACAGACAAGGGTAGGGATCTAAAATCAAAGATCTAACAGCTCGAAGAGCTCAATCTCCATATCCACGTGCTTGTGCGCCCATAACACCAACTCATAAAACTGTCTTATGTGTTGTTTCTGTCGATCTTTGGAGATGCTTGTAGCAGATGCGACTGTACGGCAAAAGCCGAAAAAACTGCACACGGACAAACGAACACGGTAAAATACTCCAAAGCCACGTAATCAACAACTACGTCACGTGACCGAAACACCCGCTCACACCCACTAATCTCCATCACCAAACGACACGTCTCAGAAGACACGGCGTTTCTACAACACTAATTTAGGTTCTCTAGCAACTCCAAAGTTGGAAGTTAACCCAGATGGGAACGTAAAGGAAAAAGCAATGCGTCTGGAGAAGTTGTTTGAGGGCAATTTTTGGCGGTTTAAAACGTAGATGGGGTATATAGCGCATTTCAAAAGCATCTACTTCCTTAGTTTTTCAATCCAGACGCTCAAACCTCGCTCTAAAGACACAAAAAAAAACAGCCTCGTAACACAGCCTCTCCCAACTAGGAACTCGGCAAAACTCAAAGTACAGAAAGCCGGTCCAATCTGGAGAAAGATAGACTTTTTGAAATAGTCTGCCGAAAGAGTTCTTAGTCAGCAGGGACTTGGGTCTGTTTGGTCACGTGACGTGTCGAAAATACGTGCTTTTTCTCCACTCGATGTGTTCATCATCTCACGAGCAGAATCAATGCACTCACATTGCCCTGTACATGAGCAAGGCTAAAAATAGCACGATAATGCCTCATTTTTCAAATGTTTCACAACGCGTCTCAGGGAGGTCCGTTTGGCGTGAAAATTGTTCGAGGCGAAAGAGACGGCGATTTGAGCTGGGGTTTGTCATACAGGTGAGACCAACGGGGCGGTGTTGGTGTTCCAGGAGGAGGCTGGATATTTTTCGAGACAAACTTTATATTTTGGTGGTGGTGCTGGTAGAACTATGGTGATGTGGTTTTTAGGCGAGTTTTTTGTGTGAGTGGAGAGAGTATGTAGAGAAGAACATTTCTTCTCATACAAAAAATTCTCTGAAGTGTCTGGATCGTGAGATATCAAGGGTTCTTTTTAGTTGAATGGGGTAACAAAACTCTAAGTAAATGCCGTAACCATGGGTTGAACAACTCGAGATTTTGTTAGAGGACTTAGTTATTTTATTCCATCGCCATCTTCAGAAGAATCTGGGCACCCCACCAAATTCCTAAAATCCCCATTCTGGAACGCCCATAATACTTTTAATTCGCCCTATACCCCTGCTGTTATCATTCAACTAACTCTATACCGCTGAGCACGTGGGCTGTTATTATTGATTTAATTAATGCATGCGATAATTGCTCAGATAAGGAATTTAAATGGAGCGACCGGGGAGGTTTCGGCACAAAAATGAGGGGTTTATTTTTTAAAAAACAACATTAAACAGCTCATTGATTGGCTTGTATTTGTTCAAAACTCTTACAGCCATCTCGTGATTCCATCTGTACACCTCGTATTCGCTCCCCATGACCAAATTAAAATTTCAAAAAATATCGGAATATTACGCACGTGGAGATGAGGAGTAAGGGGTGAGTGATTACAAGAAAATACAAACAAGAAGTAAACGATGGTGCCTCATCCTGTGGAATGACGGGATTCTGAGTTTCTGGCCTGTTTGGATGTTTTGAAATTGAGTGGCTATACGCCTGGAGTTTAGCGATCATAACATGAGATAGGGGAGGGTACTTGTAATTGGATGGGTTTTTGTTGGTTTTGGGGAATTTGGAGAATTCGACAGCTCAAAGGAATGCTCACATGATCCTCGTCACAGCACAAGTCTCATACTTGTAACGATCTCACAATGCTGGATGAGTTCGAGCACATTGGTTCAAGTAAACACCAACAAAGTGTGTTGCAAGAAGAGGCAGATATCTCCGCTTTTTCTGAGACAGCAGTGGTGTTTAAATGATCGAAGTGAACAAATAAGACTCAGGCATCATGACCATACTGTTTACGGGTTCATCTGCATGCCTGGAACCCCGACAATCCACTCATAGCGGAAGACAGTTTCAACAAAAGCCTAACTAAAACTAAGAGTCACGAAACCAGGTTGGTTCTGAAGCACTCATATTCGATGAACATGTTACAAGCAATTCTTAGTGTCAAAAAGTGCAATTCTGAACTCTTCATCGTCATAGATCACGTTTGAAGAAGAACTTTCCCAAGGTACGGTATGTATCATACTGGTAGGTACATCGGACTCCCTAGAAGTATTCCACCAGCAAATATATGACATCCTGCTAGTACATGCACAAATTTACGTACTGACACCCCACGAATCACCCTCTAGTGACTTTCAGGTCTTGCTTTCTTAGACTCTTCTTAATTTCATTGTCTCTTAAAACCTCCCTTAGAAGTCATACACACGAGCATATCCTTGGCTCAACCGTTAACGAATACATTCACAGCATCATTAACCACCAACAGAATAGCCTAAATTGCAATAGCTTATTCAAGTACACTTCCAAGTGATCACAGACTCTGAAGACTCCCATTCAGTACAGTTCTATCGTTGCAGACCTCAGACTGACTTTGATTCAGGTGTCAATAGAATGCTTCTTACCCTATACTATATTCATACTGGTAGCTAGACATACTGTTACTTGTACACATGCCAGTCTACTCAACGACCTACTCTCTTTCATTCATATTAAATTCCTTCTATACTATTACACACATCTCCTACCGTACCGGTACTTTGTACTTGTTCATTGCAGAATCTCGGACTGCGTCTTCGAGTACCTACTCCAAGACTGTCCTCGATACTGCGCCTAATCGCTACTATCTTTCTTTCATATTAATTCCTTCTATACTATTACATACATCTCCTTCATTGAGAGTCTCGGACTATCCTCGACGAATCTCGGACTGCGTCCTCGCTTCACTCGCTTCAGTCGCTTCGCTCGCTCCGCTAGATTCGCCTACAAATTCATCGCCAACTTGCACAAACTCTCCATAAACGTCTGCAGCGACGCATCGTCCGTCAACACCACAGTTCCAGGCGCAGCTCCAGCCATATCCATCGACTGCGTAGTAGGATTCAGCTTAGCCAGCAGGAAACGCGCCTGAGAACCGCCCTGGTCGCAGTTAATGTACCGAGGCAGCGGGAACCTGTCACTCAGCAGCTCTCGCACCTCCTCCTTGGGCGCATCAAGCAGCTCGGCAATGTTGCCGTACTCCTCCTGCTCGTGGTAGCCTGCGTTTCTCCAGGCAGCCACCGTCTCTCCATGGAAGATGATGACATGGAAGAACGTATCCAAGAGCAGAATTCGCTCTGACGTGACCGAAATCGAGTCCAGAAGCACGGGAATGCCCTCTGGAGCGTCCAGCTCGAACGCCAGAAGCGCGGGGTTGATCATGACAATCGTGGAGTACACGTTTTCGGCCAGCAGGTAGTGCCAGTAGTAGGCCGTCTCGTCGGGCGAGTTGTTGAACGTCTGCACAAACTGCGACCGCCGCAGATGGAACAGAAACTGCGGCAGCATCGTGCAGTGCGGAGGCAGTCTGAACGACGACGTATCTCCTTTTCGGAACTCGCCAAACTTGTTGCAGAACTTAACGAGAACAGTGTCAAGCCACCGAATGGTATCATCGGCAGACTCGCCGTGCTGCATGCGGAAAGCCGTCTCTCGAGAAACAGCAGTGGCAGCAGCCTCCTGGTCAAAGTAAGGGAGAAGACCGTGGGCAGGCCCAAAGTTTCGGGCGAGGGTGGAAACTCGAACACGGAAAACGCCAGAGGGATGGAGATAATGGGTGATGATCTGGATGACGCCTGAGGCTACAGTCTGGTTAGAGTGGGGCAGAGTGGGCGTCTCGGCCGTGTTCAGAAAGTAAAAGGCGTAGTTGGACTTGGGCGAGATGGACGCCAGAGACCAGGCGCAGGTCTGGCCAATGCCAATGAACTTGTCCTCGGCGGCAAACTGCTTGGACCGCTTGGCGAGAGAAACACCATGGCCAACCATGCCCTGAACCTTGAGCTCCGAGGACGTCTTGACTTCAACCACGGCTCGAGCTCCGGCATGCGCCATGCCCACGTTCTCGTCTCCAAACGAGTAGTGTCGTCGAATCGACTCCTTGCAAATCGACGTCGTGAACGAGTCAGAGAGGATAATCACGCCTCCGGTCTGGTGAGACAGAGTGCCGATCTCAGCGACGCCAACTTGGTCGTACGAACCCACAATAAGGTCGACGGCAAAGCCTCCAGCAGCAGCACGCGTGCCCAGCTCGCCGTAGTACTTGGCAGCAGCCTTGTGGTGAAGGGCTGAGCCGTTCTGGATGTCGTGGTGGCCTCTGATCGGCTCCTTGAGCGGCATGTCGACAATCTTGCCGGGTCCAATAGTCGCAGGACCGGCAGTGAAAACGCCAATTCGCACAAAACCCTGGTTGAGAGCGGTCTCTGCGAACGAGAGAGCAACGTTAATGGCTGTTCCGGTTCCTCGCGCAAACCGATCGCCCTCCTTGGGACCGATCTTGTTGGCCTTGATCTGCTGCAGCGCGTCGACAATGGCAAAGGACTCCGTCTGGGGAATCAGAAACTGGTTGGTGATCTCGATGCGTCTGCCAGAAGGGACTCCTCCATTATATCCAAACGCCTCCTCGATCTCCTTGGCGCTGTAGCTCTTGGAGCCGTTGAAAACGAGCGATCGCAGGCAATGAGGGTAGCCCAGCTGGTAGAACTGCACGGAGGACCCAAACGACAGCAGACCCACAATGCAGTGCTCGGGGAGCTGGTCAATCACCTGGGTGAGCGAATCTTTCAGCGATTCGAGCTCCTCGGGCTCCGCGTTTGTGTCCAACACAAACAGAAACGCCGGAGGAGTCGCTGCTGTGCGTGCAGTGTTGTACTCGACCGTCGAGTTGGCAGGATCGCACGCAGCAGGCAGTCCAGGGACCATCAGCCGGTTTCGCGACATGCACAGCCGACATGTCCATGTCTGACTCGCGACGTCCACGTGGCAAAACGGGTTGAGAATCGAGCCGCAGTCCTTGTTGCCACAGACGGAGATCGCGTCCTGGAGCACAGGAACAGTCTGGGCTTTGTGTCGCGGGTTGTAAACACAGGAGAGAGGGAGAACAACGTCTTTGGCATCGCGCGACGTCGACGGAAACACGTTCCAGTTGAACCGCACACCGTCCTTCTCTTCAAATTGCTCAAACAAGTCCATGTGTGGTGGTGGTGGAGGAGTAGTGCTACGTTTGAGTTTGTCGTGGAGGGGTGTGTACTGGTGGGGTGTGTGTGTGCTGCCGTTAAATCAGGTAAATTCACAGTAAATACTAGACGGCGTAATATGAATTATAGCAATTTTTTCCGATTTATCCACCTCACAGAACTCTCGTTATGGTGGCCCTCGTCAACTCGTACCTGCAGCTAAAATTTCACGCGTAACGTAATCACGTTGCGTGTGCATTTCGTCACGTTTTATTGGCGTTGGGGAGGGGTGGACTGGGAGGACGGGAGGGGGTGGAATTGGGTGTGCCGGGGTTGTGTGACGCCAATGGGTGGCATTTTAGGTGTTTTTCGGGTTTGCCGGACTATTTTGTTCAACTAAATCCTCAACTAATGCTAAGTAATGTTCACTTGATGTGGGTACTTCAAGAGGTCAGAACTCGAGATTTTGTGAGACAAAAGGGGTTAAAGTTGTGATTTTGTTGGTAAATCGTTGTGTTTAAAGTCAGAAAAGTTGTTTCCACTTGTGAAATCAAAAAGGAACCCCAAAACAGCACCCCCAAATGACTTTTGCAGTCAACTATTTCCAACTACTATTATTCCAACTAAATGTATTGGCCCGGTTGGCTTTTGTAATGAGTGTGGATGTGGCTAATATATATGATCAGTGTCATATCAAGCCAAGGGGTTTACAGGGGGACCACGAGCGAGCAAACCAAGCCAGAGATGATTATCTGCTTGCTGAATGGATCCAGCAAAACAGAGCGCCATGATACGCTCAGTCTCAGCGTCTTGGAAAGTTGAGTACATCAACGAGCGGCTTGACGCTTAGATAGAGGGCAGTCTGAACATTTACAAAAGTTCTTCTGTTTCAAAGAACAAGTCGACACTCATATCTAGTAGACATACATCGAGCTCGAACGGTTGATGACATGGCGTTCTATTGTTGTCAGCCAGGACTCTGACCTCCGTCTGAAGCTGATCGACATGTACCGTCAGCTAAAGGTTGATCAACGTCAATAGTTGATACACTGCATTATTCTGACCAACTCAGTGTTGTATGAAGTCCTTCGAACGCGAAGTCCTCATTCATTATAGACCAGCAGCTTTCCAGGAGAGTAGGAATAGGCCTCAACCTCTATAGTTGATTTCACGTCGTATAGCACCAAGTCAAGTTCCTAGTTTTTTGAATTGTGCTCATCCAAGTAGGCTTAGACACATTCTGGGCTACACCAGGCTCTGCTGTGAGTTGCTATGGAGGTCCTATAGACACCGTTATGACACCGCAGACTCAGACAAGAACGTCATCTCGCTATAGAGCAAAACATGATCACCACAGCCCTACCATACTATACGCTGTGGTACACTCTCTTGTAGAACAAGACAAGGGTACAACTTATAGTGCTAAACATGAATCTGCCTGAGACTCTCGCACTTATGCTTAACTCTTCACATAAGCATAAACCAAGACAGCCATTCTCGGCTAATGATACTTTTAGACCACTATAGCTACCAGCACTATGACTCAAAGGTCATAAACAACTGAGCACTTGGTCTCAGACGCTTGATCCCACACGGAGAATAAAAACATACAACCTATGCACCTCTACGGTCAATGAGATAACCACACCAGAGTCGCTCAAAGCGCAACTACCTCTATAGGTACGCTGAGATTGCAAATCCTACACGCTACCTATAGGTATGGCCTAAATCGCAACTTGTATCTATAGGTAGGCTCTAAATCGCAAATTCTACACTGCAGACTCTAGCTAAGCCCAATTCTGATAACCTACAGTACCGGTAGCTCAATTCTGATAACCTAGCTCATAATTATCTGATAGCCCACAAGTAGCTCAATTCCGATAACCTACGCAACCTTTCGTTACGATCAAGGTCGTTTCTAGATTGCAACCTCTCGCTACGCTCAAGGTCACAACTTCTACACTGCAGACTCAGCTAAGCTCAAGTCTAGCTCAATTCTGATAACCTACGCAACCTTTCGCTAGGCTCAAGGTCGCAAACTACGCTCAAGACTGCAAACTATAGAGCAACCTCTCGCTCCGCTCAAGGTCGCAAGGTCGCATATCCATCATTAATCTATCTACTTACAGAAGCATCTCAATAGGGTTCTCGACCACCTGCTTCAGGGCCTTGACCCACTCGCCGCCGACGGCTCCGTCAACCACCCGGTGATCAAACGAGGTCGTCAGGGTAACGACATCGTCAAACACAAAGCCGGCCTCGGAGTCGACGTCCTCAATGGCCTTTCGCTCGGTGGTGCCGACAGCCAGAATCGCGGCCTGGGGAGGGTTGATGATGGCGGTGAAGAAGGACACGGCGTGGTTCATGCCGAGGTTGGAAATCGTGACAGTTCCGCCCTGGTACTCCTCAGGAGCAAGCTTGCCGTCCTTGGCCTTCTTGCCCAGCGCCTTGATCTCCTTGGAGATCTCGGCCAGGCCCTTGAGGTTGGCGTTCTTGACCACGGGGGTGATCAGACCGGTTGGGGTCGCCACGGCAACAGACACGTCCACGTTGGCGAACTGTCTGATAACACCCTCGGACTCGAGCCACTGCGAGTTCACCTGGGGGACCTTGGTGTTGGCAACAGCAAGCGCCTTGACCAGCAGATCGTTGATGGACAGCTTGTAGGAGCCGTCGGAAGACGCGTTGAGAGCAGCCCGCAGCTTGAGCAGCTTGCCCACAGACACGGTGGACGACACGATGTAGTCGGGCGACGTGTTCTTGGACTGGGTCAGTCGAGACGCAATCGTCTTGCGCATGTTGGTCAGAGGAATGTCGGTGTAGGCAGAAGCCGCGGCAGCAGCAGGAGCAGCCTTGGAGGCAGGAGCAGCCTTGGCGGCGGCAGGAGCGGTCCAGTTCTCAACATCCCGCTTGATGATTCGACCGCCAGGACCGGAGCCCTTGATCTCGCTCAGCTTGATGCCCTTCTCAAGCGCAATGGTCTTGGCCATGGGAGAGGCAAAGATTCGCGAGGAGGGAGGAGCAGGAGCGGCAGGAGCAGAGCTCTGAAAAGAAGGCTCGGGGGCCTTGGGAGCAGCAGCCTCCTCAGCCTTGGCCTCCTTCTCGGCCTCGTACTGCTCCTCCTCCTTCTGCTCCTCCGTCTTGGGAGCCTTGGGCACTCCGCCGGCGTCGTCAATGGTAAAGTCCTTGAACGCAGCAACGTCGGCCTCGTCCTCAACGTAGACACCAATGGGAGTGCCGACAGCAATGTCCTTGGCGCCGGCCTCGAGCAGGATCTTGGCCAGGTAGCCGTCGTCCTGGAACTCAAAGTCCATCTGGGCCTTGTCGGTCTCAATCTCGACGAGCACCTCGCCGGGAGCAAGAGCGTCGCCAACGGCCTTTTGCCAGGCGCCAATGTTGCCCTGGGTCATTGTGGGGGAGAGAGCGGGCATGTCAATGACTGTGTGGGAAGGCCAGGACTTGGCGGCGTAGCATCGGGTGAGGGTGGGGAAGGAGAGGGTGGGTCTGTATTAGCGGGAGCGAGGAATTATTGGCCATGCGCAGCATGGACGATAATGAAGAGCGGACAACGACATGAGTCAACGAGACCAAAGGTCGAGTGAACTTCAACATGGAGACAGATGACCAGAGTTGTCTAGACAGCAACATGAGCAACATGAGACAGATGACCAGAGTTGTCTAGACAGCAACATGAGCAACATGAGACAGATGACCAGAGTTGTCTAGACAGCAACATGAGTCAACGAGACCAAAGGTCGAGTTGACAGCAGCATGAGACAGATGTCATAGTATGTCTAGACACACGAGAGACAGATGTCCTGAGTATGTCTAGACAGTAGACGGAAGACAGTAGCAGTGGATGGTAGACAGCAGATGACAGCCCTAGTTCTGGAGTTTGTTGCTCAGTACCAACAGCAGATGTAGGTAGTGGCAGTCTTGTCCCAGGAGGCTGATGGTAGCATGCTCTGTCTAGACAATAGACAGCGACAATAGACAACAGCAGAAGCCGCAGTAGAGACAACAGAAGAGCCACAGAGACCAGTCGAGTGTTGGTGTTCTTTTGCAGTTGCTGTTGTGCTGTGGTGTGCTGCTAGTTGGTGGACAAGAGTAAGTTGTCCATGTTTAGACTGTAGGCAGCCTCAGAGAACACAACCTTAACTGCAGACATCAGACAGTCCCAGAACAAGAACGAAAACAAAGCCAAGACATCAGAACTCCACTGGAAGCCGAGTTTGTTCTTCGACATCAGGATGCTGCTTCATGCAACCGCCTCTTGGATACGAGTGGTGGGTGACTGTGCTATCAAGAAGAGACCAGGGAACAACAGATGTCCAAGAAACAGATGTCCAAGAACAGATGTCCAAGAACAGATGTCCAAGAACAGAAGCCACTGGTCAGAACACACACGTGCAATGACTCAGTGGCCTTGTTAGCAGAAAAGCGATATCCTGCATCTCGCAGTGTCTGGTGTGGTATCTAGTCTCGTATCTAGTGTCGGGCATGACATCGACACAGCACAGTAGTACGCCACCCAACAACCCAACGACACAATTCAATCTGAGCCGACTCCGAAGCCTCTGGACTAGCCAACTTCTAAAGCTCAACTCAGCTGAAATTGTCCATTGGGTGTTTGACTGCAGTCCACAGCACAGATACTGCCCTGAGAGTCATGTCAGAATGATCGAATGGGTCGATAGTCGTCTTTGTCATCTGCTGTTTCTGAGTAGTCGTCTTTATCTCACTGTTCAAGCGCTGTCTCTGAGTAGAGTCGTCTTATGTCTCACTGTTCAAACCTCATCGTCTAGTCTTGCCATCCTCATAGCATGTCCATCTTCACTTCAAGTGTCACCTTCACGTAAGTGTCCAACTGTTCCATCTTCAAAGTCCACTGTTCAACGCGTGTTCTTAGACTGCAGAACAGAGCCTGCTGAACAACCACGATGAAGATTGAGTGACTCCGTTGATGTTGAGCTATGAATAGGACCATAGAACAACATCAGAAACAGCACAGCAGGACAAACCAGTCTCAAGAGACGATTCAACTGGCCCGTCTGCCGACATCTCCGCTCAATTGGCGACTGTCGTCGAATCTCTACTGAGGCAGCACTCGACAACGTAACCAGCAGAACACAGAGTAGCCAAGCAGTTAAGCCAGGGTACCTTCAGAGATGAGAGGAGCAGGAAAAGCTAAGAATCAACTGCGGATTGACGTTGTGTAATTGCGTGTAAGTCTTCATATGTTGAGGTGACATGGCCAGTGTGTTGCTCTTGAAAGTTCAATTGCCAATGAACTCAGAGTGAATTGCACCTCACAGTCATCTCGTTGAACACAAAACGACACAAACGCAACCGCACAACACAGTCAAAGTCATCACCACGTAGCCTCACCATGTGTCCACAACACAACTTGGCGACAATTCAACAATTGCACAACACAACGACACAGAAACAACTTCAAGTAGACAATCCGCAATCGAGAACACAGAAACAAGCCCCTCAAAAACTCGTTCTTCTGCCTCTGCTCTGTATCATCCACGCCCTGCTCTTCAACCATCTCTGCACTGCTGATCACCTATCCTCATCCAGCATCTCCATCGTCTCCGTGCTTGTGTCACAAAATTCGCCCTCCTCAGACATCTACTCACCTCACTCGCATCAGGCGAGAAGCAAGAAATCGGGCAGACATGTTGTTCGTTGTTGCGTGGCGGAAACGAAGAATGATAATCCGAGATGAGCGAAATAATGTTGGGTTGGGTTTGCCCTCCCAACGGGACTCCGCACCGGAAAAAGTTTGCATATTTCGGATAAACTAAGGCGACACAGAATGGTGCGGTAAAAGGGGGAAGTGGGTAGTTTTTGTGCCAGTTATCGGTGGATGTAGGCGGACATTGACCAATTAAATACATATATAGCACAAAAACAACCCCTTCTCATACAAAAACACAGCCAAAAACTGACACACCAAAACTACAACACCCACTAGCGCAAAACCTTGTTCTGGTCGAGGAGTTTGGACGAACCAAAGTTGGAGCTGCAAAGTAGCTTGAAAAGTTGGGGGTCATTTTGGGGGTGTTGATTCGGGTCTTTTCGGAATGTCCGCGATCACGTGACTGTTGATTATACTATTCTAGTTACACAAAACCACTCTTTTGCAATCTCGGAGCAACTTTTGATGACCACCAAGTACATACGTGAATACGGCTGAGGAGCAAAGTGCATACTTGAAAAAAGCAGAGTGAGTGGGTCGCAGTTTGCGAAGTTTGTGCCGAGTTTACACTCGCTTGTTTTTAGAGCTGTATTTTTGAAGGACGTCACTTTTCATCTTAGCTTGGCGTTGTGTTGAGTTGTTAGTGAGTTGATGGTGATTGGCTAGTTTGTGTGGTGTTAAGATGGTCACGTGAGTTAATTGGGGGTACTGGTCACGTGATTCAAATGGGGGTCGTTGCAAGAGGCAAAGGTGCAGGGGGTTTGTAGAGAATGGGGGGTTAAGGGGATAAGTATTGGCCAGAGTATGGCAGAGGTTGGGTGAGACATTGGCCAATACTTGTGAATGGCATATCTGGAGCTTGGTTTGATGGTGGAAGTGATGACAGAAGGCGGCAAACTGCAAGAGAAGGATACAATAAGTCAATTGGAATCTTCTGTTGTTTTAAATGACATGAATCTGTTGAGTAGGGATGCTCCATTATGAGTAGAAAGTTGGACTGAAGGTGTAAAGTATGGACAAGAATTTCTTTTTGCCATGACTCGTTTGAACAACTAGGACTCGGTCGTTTTTAGTTATTGACTATGGAGAGTTCTGATCAAGTCATTGTCTGAACACACGTTGTTTGATATCATGTCTTGTGTCAAAAAGGCACATGATGGAACATTCCGACTAGATCATGTACTTGTATAGAGCTGGGCATTAAGACTCTTCGTGAGTCATTGAGAGAGAAATTGACTCAAAGAGAACCTTCAGGCACTTAAGAGTGTTCTAATGTTTGTCTGTTTCAAGCGCTACAAGCAATACCAACTGTCATCAACAAGACAGATTATCAGCTAGACAACACTTACGATCAGATAGATGAGTCGATTGAATTCACCAAGGGTGATTTTCATTATAACACTTGCTCAGTGAAGTACCGCCAGGTACTCTATGCCATAAACTAGGTACTTATGCCATAAACTGCACTGTAGGTCATCTCAAACAACTCCTACTATCTTCCAGCAGTAAATTTACAACCAGTTATTGCACCTTCATTTGAACCACTGCTGTTTCAAAGGGAATACTTGCAGTAGCTAGTCGTACTACTTGTAGCGTTGGTTCACGCTATCTCAAACTGTCTATACCGGTACAAACACTTCAGGTATCTTTTCCTTCAGTCAAATGAATAGCTCTTTACAGAAGCTAGGCACCCTTTCAACCTGAATCTAGGTGTTCAAAGATGTATGACTACTTATACTGTAATTCTACAGTAGCTACAAGTAGACCAAATCCACTTCAGTCAACCACTTTGCTCAGTCTGAAAACATGTGCTGGCAGTAGTTCCTCGTCTTCATTCTATCTACAAATATTTGCTTCAAAATGCATAACTACGGACTTCTAAAGTAGTAACCCATCAGACTGACTGACGTAGTACCAATCAGACTGAGCGAACCAGTAGTTCCTCTTAGACTTCAGGTCTTCTTTTCATATTAACTTGATTGTAGTCCTCAAAGATAAAAATATATCAACTACAAGTAGTCCAACTTCAGACCATCGCTTCGCTCAGTCTGAAAACAGGATCCAGGACAGTAGTTCCTCCTAGACTTCATGTCATGACTTTTTATTTATTTATTGCACAAGTGCTCCAAGATAAAATATATTAACTAGTCCAACTTCAGACTATCGCTTCGCTTAGTCTGAATAAAAGAACAGACCATTTGTTCCTTTTGACTTCAGGTCTTCTCTTAATATTGGTTTGATTAAATGTACAATTGCTCAAAGATAAAATATATTAACTAGTCCAACTTCAGACTATCGCTTCGCTCAGTCTGAAAAAAAAGTCCAGACCTCGCTTCGCTTGGTCTTCGTGTCCGCTCTTCTTTTAATTACATCGCTGCGCTCTGTAATTAAAAGTAGTCGCTTCCCACCTGCGACCCATACCATCCACTACTAACCACCAACGAGCACCTCGTCTTCTCCTTCTGCTTCTCCCGAAAATAGCTCTCCACGCTCTTCGAGTCTCGCTTCAAGTCGTCCGCCCAAACACACTCCACTCCTCCCTTCTCTTCTTTCTCAACTAAATCCTTCGCCGTCTGCCAGGAAAAGCGCACGACAGGCATCCAGCCAAAGACCTGGTCCACGTGACTTTTGAGCCACACAGACGTCTTTGGATCGGAAGGGTATCCCGAACCCCAAGTTCCCTCGCTGAGATCGTGCGACTTGAGGTCCATGTCTCGCGTTACCTTTGCACAGATGGAGGCCGCAGAAACAATAGGGAACAGCGAGTCGGCCTTTTTCGTGACGGTAAACTTGATCTGCGGAAACTGCTTGCTCAGCTTGGCCTGGTACGAAGCCGGAGGACCCACAGTGTCGATATACGCCTCGGTCAGAAGCACTCCTTTGTCCAGCACGCCCTGGATCAACGCCATGGTCGTATCGTGAGCCTGATCGTTCAAATTGTACACGCCGCGAGACATGGGCCGCAGCATGGCCGACGAAATGTCCTGAGCACTCATGGAGGTGGTGCACCAGCCGAGATTGAGCACCAGAGATTCATCGCAGCAAATCTCCTTCATCAGAAAAGATCGCTTTTCGGCCGTCAAAGTCTTGGAGTCCGCGAACCCGGTCTTGGACAGCTCCTCGTCCGCAAATTCCTTGGTACAGTACGCCAGACCGTACACCATAGAGCCCAAAACAGGTCCTCTTCCTGCTTCGTCCACTCCTAAAATGCAGGGTTTGTGGGGAGACGAAGAAACGCTCTGCGGAACAGCCGAGTAGTGTGTGTGCGTGGAGTGTGTTTTTGTGCTCGGAACAGAGGGTGGAGTGAACTCCTCAAAGCTCTCGACTGTCATGTTATGTGTAGTTGGGTGGGTTGTAAATTCGAGATGACGCGTAACCACTTTACGCGTTGGGACTATTTTGGAGAATGATAGAAAGGGGCTGCAGAAAATCCAAAGAGTGCAAAATGCGCAGAATGACGAGGCAAATATATTGGTAGTTTTGAAATTTTAATCGGTGTATTATTCGCCGAGTTATATGGATACCCCTTCAATCACATTTCCGAGCCGCACGGAATTTGCACACGACACATGCGCGACAAATTTGTACTGCGAGGGGCGGTTTTTGTGGTGTAGTGATGATCACGTGACGTATCTGAGGTGAATGAACAGTTTTTTTTGGAGGAGTTTATGAGCACTGGAACACGGTATTACCATCCCCAGGTGGATTTTAGAGTTTGGAATGGGGCAGTCATTTTCGGGGACAGTTTTGGGAGTGCCCTGTTAGTATTGGTCAAATCTAGGTGGGAGATATACTATAATAAGGTCAATATATAGGGAGAGTAGCCATATCTCAACGAGACGCGTAAGAAGAGCCTAGGAAGGGAAATCAACAAATAAAATACTCAGGAGTACTAACAGATGTCTGGAGCGGCCTTAAACAGCCAGTATAAATCATCTCGTTGTAGGAGTCAGAGTAGAGCATTCTGTTTGGTAATTATATAACAAGTGCGATTCAGAGTATCCGTTGAGCATGACGCTAGGATCTACAGTCATAGGTGTTTAGAGATCGGACAGATTATTCGATTTGACTTTTAACAGACAGGTTTCATCATGACTACTTCTCAAAAAGTGTGAGCTCTGGTCAGTCGTAACCTACCAAAGTATTGGCCAGTTCATGGTCTAATTTGTAATATCACCTGGCTAATATTGATGGAAAGTAAGAGACAAATTGGAGTGTATCGTATCTAGAAGCATCCAGACCGTGTAAAAAGGCAGTAAACTAGTACTTTTCTATTTCAACCATAGCTACCAAGATACTCATCTTCTCTTTATAGTCATGTTGAATATCCAGAGCAACCAGTCTACCTTCACCAAGGTAAGCACATCCATTATCAGCTGATTAACATCCAAAGACAAATGGCTAGTTACCCGAGACATACAAGACTACCCTACAACCACTACCCTACAATTGCAACCCAACACTTGATCAAACAATCTATTATATGTACATTTGCCACTTGGCAATCTTGTGGAAGTTGTAGAGACATCAGGACTTGAAGCCATTTCAGCTGAAGTAGTGTGTCCTCTAGAGCAGTCTACTTCACCGACTTCAGAACCATACCTAACTAAGTCAAGTAACTCAACGCAACGATATGAGGAAAGACTCACAGAAGACTTCCAAGGGAAAGACTCACAGAAGACTTCCAAGGGAAAGACTCACAGAAGACTTCCAAGGGAAAGACTCACAGAAGACTTCCAAGGGAAAGACTCACAGAAGACTATCAAAAGGAAAGACTCACAGAAGACTTCCAACTATTCGGCTCGCCTCATAGTTGCATCTCATTATAAGTGATGTTCGGCTACGCCTCACATCACTCACTTCATTCCAAACGTCCTTACCTGCTGAATCGTCTTGGCTCCCGTAATAAACATGACCAACCGATCAATGCCAATTCCACATCCAGCAGTAGGAGGAAGACCCCACTCCATATCCTTGACATAGTCCGCGTCCTGAACATGGGCCTCATCGTCTTTGTGATCCTCTCGCGACTTTTGCTGCTCCACCAGCTTATCCAGCTGCTCAAAAGGCGAGTTCTCCTCCTCGTAGCCATTGGCATACTCCATGCCACCAATAAAAAGCTCAAAACGCCGGGAAAGAAGATGGCCGTCTCGCTTCCACGACTTGGCAAGGGGAGACATCAGAGCAGGCTGATTAGTAATCAACAGAATCTTTTCCGAGTCTTCGACATAGGTCGCAGCCAGCTCGTCCCAGAGTTTAGCAGGCGACAAGACAGACGGCAGTTTAAGTCCAACGTTCTTGAACATGCTGACTAAGGCTTCCACGTCCTCGAGGTCTTGGGGAAGTTTTTGGCCTGACTTTTCCTCAATTGTCTTCAGAAAGTCGACCTGTTTGATTCCCGTAGCAAGCTGCCTTCTCCAGGGCTCAAGACGTTCAGCGTAGCTGGGATGCTTCACAATAACCTCAGCTAGCAGATTCTGGAAGAAGCTCTGGAGAATCTCAGCCAGATTGTTGAGATCCGCATACGCCCAGTAGAACTCACAGGTAGTAAACTCGGGATTGTGCGTAGAGTCAATGGACTCGTTTCTGAACGAGGGACCGACTTCAAACACTTTGTCGAAGCCCGAGATGATCAGTCTCTTCAGCCAGAGTTCTGGAGCGACTCTCAGAGACAGAGTCGTCGTCTCCTTCTTTTTTCGGTCGAGATGGTTCGATTTCGTCTCAAACGGCCGAGCTGACGCTCCTCCAGCCACGTCAGACAGAATCGGCGTTTCAACCTCGAGAAAGCCGTGGTTGTTAAAAAAGTCGCGAACACATCTGATCACCGTAGCTCGAGCCTGGATCATCTCTCGAGACTCAGGAGAGGTCGAAAAGTCGACAACGCGGTCCGTAAGGCGTTTAAATACATCCTCAGACTGGTTGCTGGGCAAAGGATGCAGACAAGGGGTCAAAATAGCCACAGGACGCTCTGCGATCAAAGAGAGCTCTCCAGCAGGCGTTCTTCCAGGCTGACCAGTCACAGAAACGACGTCTCCGGGCTTGAGTTGCTCAACTGCCGTCTGGAAGTCCTGCTTAGTCATCTCGGGAGCCATGGCGTGCAGTTTGATGACGCTCTGCAGCTTGAGGCCGTCCTGGACGAGATCGACAAAAACCAGACCCTTGGAGGCCCTGCGGATTTTCGCAATGCGTCCTCTGACGGTCACGTGATCCGGGTGTGGTTCTCCCGCAGCCACAGATCCAAAGCTGGCGTGGAAGTCGTTCATTCGCACTACCCTTTCCTCCTGCACGTCCTGGAGAAGCGGGTACCAGTTTTTGTGTTCGTCGGAAATGCGCTGTTTGCGGTTCGCAAAGTCTGCTGCATCGGTTGAGTATGCTCGAGGAGCTCTCTGGAGCACCCTGGCTCTCGCAACACACTTTGTGAGTCGTTTGCTTAGCTGTGGTTAGAAATGTCATAGGTACAAGGATGACTAATCAAACGTTCAGAGAGAAGATTAGTTGTTTCGTCCCGCGCAGAGCGCTCCGGGGTCATGTAGCATCATTTTGCGCGAGAGGAAGATTACTCACCATGGCGATGTAGTGGAGGAGAGGTGAAGTTGATGTTCAACAAAGTTTAGCATTTGTGAGCCGCATGCTGAGATTGGGGGGTGAGTGAAGGAGGTAAAGGGGAGATAGTGGGTGGATTGGGGTGGTGTAGGTGGTAATATTGGTGTGGACGGTACAACAACGACATTTTTATGGATTGCCAAGTGTCAACAAAAGGTCAACAAAAGGGCTACAGAAGGACAACGAAATGTCAACTAAAATTAGTTAGTGGGTACACTTTGGCAAGGCAGAACTCGAGATAAGTGTATGAGAGTGGGTGGAAATATTTGAAACTTGTTAAAGAATCACATATGGAACGTCATATGAGTTTGTTATACCGCAACTCAGCCAGCTGTAACACCAGAATGTTTTTTATAACCAGAATAGAACCCCCACATGAATTTTTTGTCAACAAAATCCAACGAAGTCTAATGTAACTAGGATGCTGAGTGGCTGGGCATGCGTCATAAGTATTGTCCAGCTGATAGACAAAAATAAGTTAGTCGTTGGCCAATATATATGACAAGAGTCAGAGTAGTCTACAGACCTGTCTTCGACAAGTGAATAAACGCTCGACGATAATTCAGCTGATAGCATCACAGACATGGCCAGAAGTATCTACACCATGATACCATTGTCATAAGACATTATGTTGTGCTGCTATCATCTAGATCCTAGCGATGATATAAACAGCCAATCGTTTCACACCTATTATCTCTATAATGGACACACTACAAGAGAAAGATACAAGTGTGCACATTACCTTTAGCACTACTCTAGAACAGGAACCACCAACCTTTTACAAGCAGATATACAATAGTCTTCAGACGCCTACTAAAGATACACATCAACCTTTACACTCACTGGAGATGCAGTGCCTGTTACTTCTAGGGAATACGTGCTAGAACTACTGGTGGCTACATTACAGTTCTTGTTGTCCGCTCTTGACCTTGGCCAGTCGCTTCCACTAGAGAAAGATACAAGTGAACATCTTATAGTCATCTCTAGAAGAGGTATAGCAATCACTTCTGGAGATACAATCGTTACTTCTTCAAGTAGAGATAAAGTAGTCCTTCAGACACCTACAGCATGTACTAACGATACACATCGAAATCAGTACAAGATGCATTTGTACACTCACGACTGTACAAGAGATACAATGCTTGCTACTTCCAGGTAATACAGACGCTACATTACAGTTTGTTGTTGTCCGCTCCTGACCTTCGGCCAGTCGCTTCCAATGGAGATACTCGTTACTTGTACAAATGTTGTCCACAGACAAGTACTTCTAATAACACATCTTACCCGTCTCCTACTGAGCCCGCTGCTCCTGAGTGACAGGAGAACCAGCGCCTCCAAGGGTCTTTCGCAGCTGGTGCTTGGCAGTGACCCAGGTCTGCTTCACCTGAGGAGGCACGGCAGGGTGAGAAAGCAGACCGTCGATTCGGACCTCCCAGGAGCCCACGACGGATCGCGTGAACAGCGACTGGGCGTATCGCAGCCGCAGGAAGACAAAGAAGATGATGAGCTTGATCCACGAGCCCCGCTGGAACAGCAGCGCCTTGAAAATCAGGCCCAGGAACATCATGAACTCGAGGTTGGCCGCGGTGAACATGAACTTGTCGTTGTACGTCTTGACAAAGTTGTCAATCTGCAGAGACAGGCCAGCGTTGCCGGGGTAGCCAAGGGCAGGCAGAATGAAGCCTCGCACGTAGGTGAGCACGTGGAAGAGAGAAAAGATGGCAAAGGGCAGGAAAGTGCCGTAGGTGGGCTTGGAAACGAGCCACAGGAATGCAACCAGAAGGTAGGTCACGTTGTCGTCTCGAGCAAGAGCCTGGGGGTTGAGAGGCTTGCCCTTGTACGTCTCGAAGATGATGATGCCAAAGGTGGCAATCACAGCGAGGAAGATCTCTCGGTACCAGAAGATGGAGAACTTGCCGACTCGGAAGAAGGGGAGGGTGGCAAGAACGTAGAAGAAGCATCCGACGAGGACGAGGAGGTGGCCTGGGTTAGCGGAAGCGATGAACTATTGGATATGCGAAGCATAGACAATAGTGAAGAGCGGACAACAACAAGCGAATTATGCGTAGCATAACGAGCGAGCGTGATAACGAGTTCCAACAACTTTCTGAGCTCTGCCGGAGGCTGAGCGACTCATAGAGTGCTCCAGAGTGCTCACAGAGACTCACAGAGTGCTCCAGAGTGCTCACAGAGACTCACAGAGTGCTCCAGAGTGCTCACAGAGACTCACAGAGTGCTCCAGAGTGCTCACAGAGACTCACAGAGTGCTCCAGAGTGCTCACAGAGACTCACAGAGTGCTCCAGAGTGCTCACAGAGACTCACAGAGTGCTCCAGAGTGCTCATAGAGACTCACAGAGTGCTTCAGAGTGCTCATAGATACTCATAGAGTGCTCCTGAAAACTCCCAGAGACTCATAGAGTGCTCCAGAGACCCAGAGAGTCAATGCTTTCAAAAGTTCTCTAGAGCACCTAGTGAGCTATAGAGCCTAATTGAACAGTTAGAGCACTCAGACAAGTCCATAAGCTCACCTAGAGCCCAAGACTCAGATCTCAAAGACTGAACTATATGAAGAGTCAGGACAGCACACTTGTGTAAAACTGGAAAACTTCATACCGCCCAAACTTTAGAGCTGAGCTCTCTCTTGAGTCGTTCAAAAACTCGAAGCAGGGCAGCCGCATGTCCTCACGCGACCGCGCTAAATGTGCATGCAGGACGCAAGGCACGTTAGTACTTACCGACAAACCAGATGAACTGGGGGGTCTGTGTTAGTAACGACTTGAGGAAGTAATTGATGTCCTTGTGGACGTTGTAGTGGCTGTGGTGTGGTGTGGAGCTGAATGATGCATAGAGTAACTCAAGATAAGAATTGCTGGAACAATTGAGCTAACAAGGAAGTTCCAGGGATGGAGCTGTGGTGAAGTGACTGAGTCTAGAGAAGTCATATAGGCCAATTGAGTGAATGAGTTATCGGCCATTGAGTCTTGTCCTTGAGATTTAACAAGTCACAGCAACCGTCAAATGACATAACTTGTTATCACAACAAAGCCAGAAGAGCTCACAAGAGCAACAGAGCTCAATTCATCTAGCTAGACTCACTGAACTGCTCACATCGACTCTCATCTCACTGCACTATGGCAACTCAAGCAAAGTCACAGGGTAATCCAACATGCTCAAGCAAGCGTGAGAAGATACCACAACTCAGCTGAGCTCAATTGATGCCTCTGTTCTCAGACTTCTGGACTTCACTCCAGTACAAGAGCAAGTCACGTCATGTAACGCCACAGCAACTCAGAGAGACATGAGCGATAGAAGCGCTGAATGGACCATTCAACAGTTGAGCTCTTGGTAGCAGTCAACCAACTTGTTTCCATTGAGCTGCAGAGCAATTCACAGAAGCCTGACGTCAAGCCGTAGTAGCACCAACAACAACTTATCGACTAGACCAATTGAACTCTCATAACTCTCAGGTAGCTTCTTGCACTCTCAACAGAATCTCAAACTCCAGTTATAGCACCATCGTAGCAAATCAACAATGTCATCTTGCTACCACAACAGACACAGCTCAATTGAAGCAGAGAAACGAACACAGACAGAGGAGTACGTTTGTGCTCCTCCCAATGTTTGAACTCCCAACCTCTGAACTCCGAGCTGTAGCAGTACATGACACACGGCATGTAACTTCACAACACAGAACTAGACAAGCCAGAGCTCCAATTGAGCCACAAACACAAACAAAACAACACAAAACCAGAAACCACGGAGCTGTCGCTGTCGCTAGCGCTGTCGCTAGCGCTGTCGCTAGCGCTCCAGCTCCATCTCCTACTCACCTTAAACAACGGCTCAAGAGCCTGGACAAAACCCTTCTTCTGGCCGGTGGACGAAGCGCCAGGAGTGGCAGAAGTATGTCCAGCAGAAGAAGCAGGAGCGGTTCCCGCAGCGGGAACGGTGCCGTGGGGCTCGGAAACGGGAGTAGACATTTTTTGAGCGGGTGGATGGACGTCAAAAAGTGGTGATAAGAAGGCGTCGTTCTTGGGAGCGCAGCAAAAGTATAAGCTTTTCCGTAGCAAGGAAGTGCAAGCGTGGAGGCGAGTAGCAATCGATGGATGCAAGGGGTTTGCGGGCGATTTTTGCTGACAAATCGGGTATATCGGTGCTGACTAAGCCATCTACGCACTGCTTAGTCACTTCCAAGTACTCCTCAATTACCTAATAATCCCTCTTATCCTACACCAAGTCTCCACCATTGTGCGTTTATTTGAAACAATGACCCGGCTGCATTGCTCACGCGATGACCATCGGCTCCAAACAGCAACGTACAGAGCGCGGAGAGTGGTTTCTTGCTGGCGGACCTGTTTGTATTTTTTTGCGGCGCAGTTTCCGATTTTTGCGATTTGTTTCGATTTTCCCGTTTTACGACGGGAAAATCCACGATAAGCCAAAAATCGAGAATATCCACACGTGGTGGGATGGCGAGGTTTCAGGCGGGTAGAGGGGGGTGTGGGGTGTTTTGTGCGATTTTTTCCGGATTTCTTGGACGGTTCTGTGATTTTCTGGATTTTCTGGAATTTACTCAATTATTTATTATTTATTATTTGATTATTTTTTGGAGACCACAAAATACCTGCCCTCACACACAAGCACGTGCGACGAGCAACTGTTGCGCCCATTTACGATTTAATATTCGCGACGTTTGCTGGACGGTCACGTGACGCACACATTCGGCCCACATTCTGTGGCTTGACTATATCGAGGGGTAGAGGCTGGTTGAGGGGTATAATAGGGGTGCTAGACAGGAGTCGTGGGCGTGTGATTGTTGAAAACGATGATTTCTCTTCAGAATCTTTCATTATGACAGTTCTGGACAGCCCCAAAAGTGTAAGTAATGTCAAGTAAATGGGGGTCGTCGAGGGGATTGGGAATGTGAATATCTCGAGATATTTGTATTGCTTGAGGGGGTAACTGTTAGACAAATAAACTATTGGGAGCTATAGCTATCGAATGGTATAAACAACGTATAGCTGGGCATGGTGGAACACTGAAACAGCACCCCAAGCCTGATTTCCATGTCAACTAAACCTAAGTATTGGTGATGTTAGGCATAAGAACAGAGCAAGGCATATATGGAAGAGATGAGATGCCGAAAGCACTTGAAAGAGTAATATATGATTAATAAACAACTCATCGACTAGTCATGTCTTATATAGTCGGCTAAAATGACCGCTAGCTCTCGCTAAATGTTTAGGGCGTCTCACCAAATGGAGATATCAGGTGGGTAAGAGTAGCAGCCAGAGGTGTTCTCAATTTATTGAGTACAGCTACAAATCAGTTTTGTACCATCATTTCACAGTCTCCTCTACGGAGCACAACAATACCTCCAGGAACATACTCCAATGCCTGCGTCACAGATCATAACTATTGGCCAGCTATACACTAGACGTAAGCCTATTAGCGGCCATTATATATGGGAACATAGGAGTAAGTCATTGAACCGCTAACATCACAGAAGGGTGACTTCCAGTGAAGAGCAGGCTTCCTGAACACGTTTTGAAGTTCACAATAACACGTCACAGGTGTCTATAGACACTCTACATCTACAGTCCATTCTCCAGACCCAGATATTCATAGTTATGTCAGGCAAGTCCAAGGCAAGTCAAGCAAAGTAGATTACAAACGACTCCAACACATCATCAGTATTTAAAGTACCACTTACTGGCTCTTCGTAATGGCTCCATACCAACAAGCACCCACAGCAGTACCCCAAAGAAAACAAGCTGACATCAGTGCCATGAAGACCCCAACAACTCAAGAACAGACATGATAGCACATTTTTTTTCGAAACTCGATGGCCACAACAGAAGTAAAAGACACCTGAGACTTTCACTCCTTTTACTGACTGACATACTCAGCTTGATCTCATAGCTACACTTGGAGACTCCCATGCTCATAATATTCCCATAGCTACAGGCTCACATGTTTTGCACGTTCGTTCATATACAACATATACAATCACACACTCACATGCTACGCATGTTCGATACTCGCTTCTCTCACACCCGAATGCTACGCATTCTCGTGCTACTTGTAGCATTTCTACACTCACACTCACATGCTACGCATGTTCGGGTCTCTTACACTCGCTCACATGCTACGCATGTTCGCTACTCGCTCCTCTCACACTCGAATGCTTCGCATTCTCGTGCTCGCATTAAAAACCATCCATTACTACAGAAACAAAGCAAATCTCGTCAAAACTACGACCGCAGGAAGCCCTTCTTCGGCTTGCGGTCGTCCTGGGTGTTGCGGCCAGCCTCGAGCCGCGCCTTTCGCTCCTCCAGCTCCAGCCGCTGCTTCTCCAGCTGGTCCTTCATCTCCTTGTGCCGCGCAAACAGCTCGGCCTCGGACCGCTTGAGCTTCTGCTCCTTCTCGGCCACCTTTTGCTGGAACACAGACTTCATCTCGGCCTCCATCTTGGCCAGCTTGGCGTCGTGCTGCGTTCGCTCCTCCTCCTGCCGCAGCGCAGGGTTCACCTCCCGGAACACCGAGTGGTCCTGCTGGATGCCCAGCGACGACAGCTTCTCCGTACGGTAGTTTTCGTACAGCGTGTGCGCCGTCTTCTCCCGCAGCTCCTCGAGGTAGTTGCGCACCAGCAGCTGCCGCAGCTTGACAAAGTCGCAGTGCTCCTCGTTGTCAACCTCAATCACGCCCCAGGGGTACGATCGGCCCCGGACGGTGCGTCCGTCGGCAGTCTGGACCTGCTGCGTCGAGCCAACGATCGCAAACGGCACCTTGGACATGATCTCGTGCGTCTCGGAGACGGACTCGGCGTCGTCGTTCTCGTACTGCGGGGGCGCAAAGATGTCAATCTCCTGGTGCCGGATGTCCGCGAGAATGCGCCGCTTGAAGTTGTCAATCTCCTCGTCCGTCAGCGTGTCGGACTTGGCGATCACGGGGATCAGGTTCACCTTCTTGTGCAGCTTCTTCATCACGGTGATGTCCAGCGGCTTGAGCGAGTGGCCCGTGGGCTGGATGAAGTAGACGCACGCGTGGATGCGCGTGTCGTTGATCGACGTCCGGTTCACCCGGTTCTCCGCGTCCAGGTAGTTGTCGAACCGCTTGTCAATGTAGTCCACAATCGTCTTCCACGAGTCGCTGTTGTTGACAAAGTCGCCAAACCCGGGCGTGTCGATCACCGTCAGATGCAGCCGCACGTCGTTCTCCTCAATGTCCTTGGTCACGGACTGGATCTCCACCGTCTTGGGCGGCTCGCCCGCAGGGTCCTTGCGCGGCTTGGGCGGGTAGAGGTCGTTGTTGAAGAGCGTGCTCACGAGCGTGGACTTGCCGAGGCCCGACTCGCCGACAATGAGCACGTTCAGGTTGAAGCCCTTCTTGATCGACTTGCGGTGCCACTGGTTGGGCAGGTTGGCAAAGCCGACGTAGCCGCTGAGCTTCTTGCGGATGATGTTGGTCTCGGGGAGCGCGGACGACACGGCCGCGTTGCTGCCGAGGGACTTGTCGGTTGTGGGCTCCAGGGCCAGGGGGGCGATGGAGGGAGCCAGCTCCGCGACCTTGGCCTCGTCGTGGATGGGTTCTGGGTTAGTACGGAGCGGAAGGACGGAAGTGAGTGTCGAAGACACGAACGGACAACATCCGAGAGTGAGTGGCCGTAGGTCACGAACGACGTTAACAATGAACCACATCATGATATGTGTCACGAACGACGTTCACAACGAACCACATCGTGATATGAGTCGCCGTAGGTCACGAGCGACGTTGATGAATGAACCACATCATGATATGAGTGGCCGTAGGTCATGAACGTGTCTGGATTGACATTGGGGATGACGACGGAGTGTGTACAAACACATCCTGGTGTGACAGAGGTGGGTGGTGGGAATATGTTCCAGGTTCAGTAGGCGCGAAGAGACAATGTTCTCAGTAGCAGAGGTAAATGCCCACGAACAATCATCCAGAGAGTAACGTCTAGAGTGACGTCTAGAATGACAGGGACACCAGAGAACGACATCCAAGTCAACGACATCATCTTGAAACCATCGAATGATGCTCAAGCCAGACTGTTCTCAGTGACTCGCAGTGAAGACACATCCTGAGTGTCATCCTGTCTGCACAGGGCATCACATCATAACGAGAGACGCGACCAAATCACAACACACTTCACAGAGGACTTCAGAAGTCTCAATCTGATTTCCCATGTGACTGGAGTGTGTATTAAGTCGCGAATCTTCCTGAGCCATGGAAGTGTCTCATCTCCTTAGATGTCGCCCTGACCAAGCTGATGCAATCTGGAACTAGTCGTGACTTCTGATGTCGCTGAATTCACGAGTTCTGGAGCTCTGAATACTCGCCCACTCACGAATCCACACGCGTAACGTGAAGTTCATGTCTTCGTGCGAACGCGTTCCTAAAGTGCCTGGATGGCACTTCAGAATAGCCCCTCCAGCAGTCCAGCCACCACTCTCTGAGAACCACGCTGCCCTCCCCTCGCCTGGACACGTCACAACCCCACACATCACCTCTGTCGTGACACAAACACAGCCCACAAGACATAACGACGACACGACGGCGACACAACGACGACATAAAACGACACAGACACAAGAAATGTACCGTTGGATTCGCGTTACGCGGACGAACGCCATCGAGTCGTTAAACCACCTCTTTTTGTGTCACATCGCTTCATTGTCGTCTTCCACCTATATCCCCTTTTTGTGTCGGTTTGTGTCTGGGTCGTGTCTGTGTCTGTGTCACATTCATTTTTGCGCCAAATATAAATACCCCAGCTTCCCCCGTCTCTTCCCAACCTCTCGTACTCACCGATATCACTCATCATTTCAGCCATGGCGAAATGCGTTCTCTCTGGGGAAATGAAAGAGGCGTGGATGTGGTGAGAGGGTCGTGGTTAGGTTGGCTCGTACCTACGTGTCTGCCCAAACCTTAAGAGCGTTAGGGTTTCACGGGGGGTCTACCGTCTGGCAAAAATAGACTTTGTCGATTGAGGAATGCAGGGGAGTTTGGTATAGGGGGTGGAGTTGGCTGTGCGAGAACAATGTGTGCTGGTCACGTGATTTAAATGGGGAATATTTTTGTAAATTCATGAGTGATCATGGGGTGTCGTGTGGTATCACGTGATATATTTATTGTATTTTTTTTCTATTTCTTCTCCACCTTTTTCCCTGCCACTCACGAAGATGTCAATTTCCGACATAAGGACAAGTTTCGCAAAAGTGACACAATGGCGTTTTTGAAAGCAGCAGCGGACTCGCCCGATCGAGACGAGTCCAGCGGTGGTCTTGGATGGCCTATTAGTCTGGGGTTTGACAGCTTTCTGAGACGTGCATGTCGTGTTTCATGATGATCGGCAAATAGGGGTGGAGCTAAGTGTGAGAAGAGATGTTTGTGTTTGAGCGAAGTTGTTGGATTTGTCCATATACTTCTTGTCTTTCTGTAGATAGCTACGATTACCTGTACTTCAAGTACGAGTCCTGTTTCTGTCATATAACTATATACAGTATCTATTGGTTGCAAATAGTGGCGAGGCTAGAAGCCGAAAACAGCTTAATTGCACCGGTAATAACGTCCTATTACAACTGGAAACGTCTGGCTAATTTAGTGCCTTTTGTAAGAGTATAGGAGTCACTCTGGGGTAGCTTGTGTTGCGTGTCTAGAAAGGTTGGGGTGGTCCTATAAAGTCGTTTAAGTGATCTTGAAGCCGATCTGCTGCTCTCAAACGTTTGATTTCGGTTTGGTTCAAGCAATCATATATATTGACCATGATTGCACTTCTGAATAGTGTTAAGATGGCCAATACATATGGAGATTTATGTAAAAACATGTGTTCACAGTGTTCATTAACCCAGCTCTTGTGGTGCTAGACTTTGATTGGTTTGTAATTGTAGGAATACCACTCAGATCAACTCTCAGCTCCCCTGAACTCCTAAAAACGCGGGTATGGTGTTCTTGCATGGGGTAAGTACTTGTCAACTAAATTTACTATACAGTTGAGGATATTGTTAACCTCTAAGCCAATATTTTGCAAAGTCCTGGCAGGCGAAATATGACTTCGATAGTAGTGAATCAAGTTGAAACGTACTTCCACCATTACAGTATGACACATGATAACATAAAACTAACACCTCTCAATACAAACATACACGGTAATGACCATCACTCAGAGCAGAAGACATGTGGATATAACTTATGAGCGAGCAATAAGGCTGTTTGAGAAACATGTTGATGTGTCTGACATACTATTCCAAAGACTTTCATATAATTAAACGCCTATCTTGCCATACAAATATCGTCCACTATTTTGCTTGCTCGTCTTCACTACCAACCCGAAGTATTGGCCAATCAATCCGCCGAAACTATGTGATAAAATGGCCAGTAATATAACAGAGCCAACACATCAGCTAGAGATAATTACAACATACTAATGAACTCAGCACACTTTGCAGAGTTGAATGAAGCAAAATTACAATCACATAGTCACACAAAACCACGTCCATCGAAACACCCAAACCTCACGACGCCTTAGTCATTCATGCATATACTACAGGCACAACAACCCCTCCACCTCCCCAAGCAGAACCGATCACGTGATGAAAATTACACCATTATCTTCCTCACGTGGCGCACACCCCGCCCCGATTTTTCCCGATTTATTTGTATTTTCCCGAATATCCCTCTAATTAATCCGCACCCTTCACAAATCAATTGAGTTTACGCGTCTTCTTCTTCACCACACCATGACCTACTCTGCCGAAGTTGCCCAGCTGATTGCTCTGGGCTCCAAGGCGTACGCTCTCAAGCACTACGAGAGCGCCACAGAAACTCTGGGCCAAGCCTGCGAAAAGTTCTCCGACGAGACTGGCAAGGAAGACGGCCATTTGCTGTTTCTCTATGGAAGAGCGCTTTTCCAGGCCGGTGTGAGCTCTTCCAACGTTCTCGGCGGCGGCGAGAGCACGGGCGAGGAAGCCAGATCCGAATCGGCCGCTCCTGTCAAAAGTTCTGGCGCTTTCCAGTTTGAGGAGGCTCCCGAGGACGTTGAAGAAGTTGAAGAAGAGGTGTCTGAGACTGAAGGAAAAGGCAAAGAGAAGGCAGACGAAGACGAAGACGAACCCGAGGAACCTCTGGATGACCCCCAGACTGACTTTGAGGTGGCCTGGGAGGTGACTGATCTGGCGAGAAAGCTGTTTGAAGACGAACTGGAGGGCGATATCAAGGACGACCGCAAAGCGGAGATTGAGAAACAGCTCGCGGAAGTCTACGATATCCTTGGCGAGATTTCTCTCGAGTCCGAGAACTTTCCCCAGGCTGTAGTTGATCTCGGAAGATCTGTCGAATTCAAGGACAAACACAACAGCTTCGAGTCGACCGTCATGAGCGAAGCGCACTACAAGTACTCACTCGCTCTGGAGTTCTGCGGAGACGACGTTTCGAACAAGCAAAAGGCCGTGGACCAGATGATTTTGGCGATCGACTCGGTCAAGAAGCGAATTGCCATGACCGGCGAAAAAGACGACGATCTGGTTTCGGATCTCGAGATCCGCCTCAAGGACCTCAAGGCGATCGCTAAAGGCCAGGCTGACTTTGACGCAAAGAAGGCTGCTGTCATGGAAGGCATTCTCGGCAACTCTTCCGACGATGTTGTTAAGAACATCATGGCAGCTGCGGGAGTCGAGGAGAAGCCTGTCAACGATCTGTCCGGTCTGGCCGTGCGAAAGAAGGCTCCCAAGAGAGTTGCTCCTGTGACAGAGCCTGGATCGAGTGGAGAAAAGAAGGCCAAGGTCGAGGAGGAGGAGGAGGAGAAGAAGGAGTAATGTATTATTAGTGATTGTATGATTGTGGTTGTAGAGTGTTTGTGGTTGTAGAGTGTTTGTAGCTGTTGTCAACTGGACTTGTAATTGTAGTGTCTGTCCTGCTGCAGTCTGAAGATACGAACTCTTCAAGACTACAGTTGTCATAATGGAAGACGATGAAAGTTAAGAGCTACCCAAGAACGTGCGCAGTTTCAAGGACTACAAATCGATGTCCTTTGTCTTGGTTGCTTTTACTGTTCAAGTGTTCTCGTATTACGGCTCACAGGAGCAGATAAGTAAGAGCCCAGAAACTTGTTCAGCATGCTAATACTTATAGAAAGAATATCAGCTGAATTGACGAGATTCAAAGAGTATATCAAATTAGTCCACTTGCGTCTACCGTTATTATTCGCAAAGTTGTAATACCTCTTCCGCAGTTGGGTGCAGCACCAAACACTGGAACATGGAAGTAGAGCCACTATCAAGAAACGAGTAACATAGAAGCCAGAAGGAGGTACAATAGTGTCAGCATCGTTGAATTCTGGTATTGTATCTCACAGGAAAAGTTCTGAAAAATTGATACTTTTCTCAAGTCAAGCAGTTTTTACATTGTAGTTACTTCAACAAAGCCAGAAGATACAGGAGATCAGAGGCTTTCAAACGAGTCCAAATATGCCCCTCTACGGTTGATTAAAAGACGAGACAAACACAAATATCACCGTCGTTTGGAGGTGTAAACCGTAATTCGTTTAAGGTTCGACCTACCTCATCAGAAATGGTCTTTGCGAGAGGTTTATTTTTATCCAAATCTATAATATCAGCTTTTCGTAAGAGGATATGGGTAGCTATAATACAACTGGTTTTTTCTGATTTCCAATCGATGCATTATTGGTAGAGTTGTTGTGTTTTTCATTTAGTTAAGATTGTGTTCACTTCCCCAAGTACTGTGTACTCAGCTCACAGTTACTTGGCTCAAAATCGTCCTACGAGAATAAAAAGTAGATATTTTTGTTCCCCAGCGCTTGTAGACTCCATCCGCGCAATAAAATCCAACACTTGTGTTTGCACCTCCACCATCCAGATAAAGTTCACCTGCATAGATATCTGCACAATCTTTTTTTTTTTTTGTCATCACCAACATGTCTGCGAAATCTGTGGAACGAAGCAACAAGGCTACTAAAACCGAAGAGCCGAAAAAGCGACGGCGAAAGAAGGCGCGAACGGAGATTTCCGACTCGGAGTCCGACTCGGAGTCCGAAAACGAAGAAAACGACGAAGCTGAAGAAGACGAAGATGACACAAAAGCAGAAGTTGAGGAGGACGTGGAAATGATGGAGTTTGAGAAGGAGGACGTTGCCGGAGCAACGGACATTCCCGCTGAGCTCAGAGCGCTTCCCGAGGACTCTGCCAACCCCGAGTTTCAAAAGTTCTACATGAATCTGGTGACCACCGAGTTTGGAAAGGACATGGACGATTTGCGAACAGGCGATTCGTTTAACGGCAATACGCTTGGGCTTCTTGTTGACGCTCTGAAGCAGGGCGTTAATGTTTTCGACGAGAAGACCAAGGCTGAGGTTGTTAAGAAGGAGAACTAGGTGTTGACAAGGACAACTGGGTTGTGAAGGACAATATGAGGAGGACCTGGAGAAGTGAAGGAACAGCATAGAAGTTGTGAGGTGATTTGGAGGTGGGAAAGTTGGAGGAAGAGCTGTGAAGTTGAAATTGACTATGGATCGACTGTGGAACTGTTGAGCATAAGGAGTACTATGATACAATGTCATGGTCAGTTTACTTGGCTGACTTTTGCAGTATCTTTGATGGTTTCTGAAGACCAGAATTGCGAATGAGACGTTCACGTGTCTCGAACTCGGCCTGGATCTCTCCACCACCTTACAGACTCTTCCAATGTATAAAAGCATGTTATGGAGGATAACGGTTATTTAATGAATATTTGGCATTGAGGGTGTGTGCTGTAGTGATAGCTCGATATTGTATTTTTTTGATGTCACATTAACAACGGATATTTGATTTTGCGTCCTGCATTATGTTCCTCGAACAGGTTATGATGTGCCTATGCACTGAAGTAAAATCCAAGAAATTACCAAGTATTGTCCCAACTGCGTTTATCCGTGACACACCACAAGAAGACCACTATCTCAAGATTTTAGTATTACAGCAATTGGTTCTTAAAATGTCATTGTTATTAAACCTATAGAGCGTAACATACTAATAAAATAAAAATCTAAACAACAGTCTGTATCCCCAGATAGAGTCCCCCAGTTGACTCAGACCTCAACTAACCTCAACTAAATGCCAACTACTGAATCTCCACAAAGGTAAACCTTGGATCGTCAGTATCCCCCTTCAAAACAGTCGGAGAAATCAAAATAGCCTGCGCCTTCTGCTTCAAACCCCCCAATGCCTCAATCAAATTATTCTGAGCCATAGCCCTTGTGTTGTCGTCCATAAACACCTCGTATTCATCCAAACAAAAAATAGGTGAATCAACAACCTGCCAGAGAGCTGAAACCAAAGCTGACTGCAAAAACGAATTTTCTCCACCAGACGTTGTTTTCGAATCTCTAGTTCCGTCTCCAGACGCTGACGACATGGAAAAGTTCTGCACAGTCATCATCTTGCTGTCCATGTCGATATTCAGGTCAGCAGATACTCCTTTAGCTCGTAAAATGTTGGAAAAATTTGCAGCCATACCTTGAATGTCGTTTGAAAGCTTCTGGCTTTTCCACAAGACTCTGTCTTCTTCTGGTTCCTCCAGAACCATGACCTGCTCTCTCTGATATTCCAGCTCTGCTCGCTCTTCCTCAATGCTCTGGTTAATTTCTTTGAGTTCGATAAAGATTTATCTGGGGTCGCGAATGTCTCTGGTTTTCAGCAATTTAATTGTCATCTTGCGCTTGTTGATTTCGGCAATGCACTTTGCGTGCTTCTCCTCCAGATCCAGATCTGCAAACTCCTCCAGCTCAACTTCCTCTTCGCTGAAGCTCACTGCAGTGGAATGGCATCTTTGAACACGGTGCTGTGGTGCTGTCGTTTGTTCAACTCCTCCTCTTTCTCAACCAATTGCTTTTCTTTTCCTTGGACAGTTTGCTCTCTCCTCTCCACCTCGTTTTGAAGATCCTGACACTCTCATTTCAGTCGTTCGAATTTTGCAGAGAGTTCGGTATTTTGTTTCATGGACTCGGCGACTTGCTTTTCCAAACTCCCCACAAGAGAACATGCCGCCTGACCTCGTTTATTCAACTCTTCCAAACCACTCTGAGCCTCCCTCAGCTGCTTTTGACACTCTTCCTTTTCCAGAAAGCGTACCTCAATCATGTGGTCGACCTCCTCGGAGCTTAGGCTGGCTGCATTGTCCCTCTCAGACTCAGCTAAAGCCAACTTGGGTATCAAAATTTTTGAGTCCTTCACCATAATCGCTTCTTCTTTTTTCAACGCCAGAAGTTCGTTTTCCTTGTCGAGTTTTTGTCTCTCCAGCGATCTCAAGTTTTCGGTGAGCTTTTAAAGCTCGTTATCAAATCTATCGACACGTTTTTGCGCTTCCTGAACTTCCCTAGGACGCACAACCTGTTTTGCTTCTCTCAAAAATATCGGCCTCACAAAAGTATTACCAAGTTGGCGTCCTCCGCGAGTAACTGAAACAATCAATTTGCTGGCCGTTTCATGGGGTGTAACAAACGTGTCAAGATTCTGAACTCCCCTTTTCAGCAGCCCGATTGCCTGTTCAGTAGTATCTGCAAAACCCACAGAGTGAACACCAGTCCACTCAACCAAAAGTTGAATTACTCGGTCTTCAAAAATTTCCAGACATCTCAAAATTGTCTTGAATTCTTTAGGAGGTGATATTTTACTGAGATCAAACACGTCCGGCTAGAGGGTTGAAGTAGGGGACTTATAAATCCATCTATTGTACCAGTGGTGAAGCATTACTGCAACAAGTAGAGAATCCTTGCGAAACACTGGATTGTGTGTTACCTTCAAACAGTGGTTTTGGTATTCACTGTTAGATCTATGAAACAAGCAACCACCCGCATTTTTCAGTCTGCCTCTGAATCAAGCAAAGAAGATATTCGAGCTCTTCCAAATCACAACCCTCCATTGACAATATTGTATATGGACATCAACATACACTGAGAGACATTTCACATATGTAGATCTAGACTAATAGATATCATCAGGTTCACTTCTCACAAAAGTAACAAACGCTCTCTAGCAGACCTAAATATTGCACACCCCTTGCTAGTCGAACAGTTTATAATACACAGTATGTACATTTGAGATTAGCTCCTGCTCAATCTTTCAACTGAAGCGCAACTCTTACAAGATTAGTCGTACTCACAGTTTCACAGTTGAAGTTGTAATCCAGTGAGTTCTTTCCATCTCAAAATTAACTGCATACCTCATCAAACTAGTTCATAAACCGTTAATTATATACTTACAACACCACAATGCAAACTGCTCCATTCACAGTTCAATTTAGTCCGTTCACTAATCTCCTCTCAGTCCACTCAGCTTAGTAACCCATTCTCCTACTCAACTCTCCAAACAGAGAAAAGCCCTCAGGCATAGGACTGCTTTCCTTGGTACTCACGCCCTCACTTGGTTCACGTGACTCCCTCACTTCCACACCGCCCTCCTGCTTACTAAGCTCGCGCTCAATATTCTTCTTCGAGGCCATAATCGCCCTTACCCTGGAGTTGTAGCTGCCTGTGCCCTTCCAGACCTGGGCGAGTTGAAGTGCCTCGTCAACGAGGGTAAGGGCCTTTTCGTACTGTTGCTGACTAATCAGCGTTTCGATTTCCGCGTCCAGTTTCGTCTGGTCGTACTCCTTTGCCTTTCTGAGCGTGATGATGACGTTTTCCATCTTTCTTCTCGCAGAGTCGTATTTTTGGAGTCTTGCAGTGATGTCCTGGGCCTCGAGATCATGTGATTCGAGTTGATCACGTGAGTCGAGTTGATCACGTGATTCGATCTGATCACGTGATTGAGAGTCGTCATTTGTGTCGTTTTTAACCTCCGTTTTATCGTTTGAATCGCTTTTCGTCTCCACAGACTCAACTCTCGTCCGCAAACTGTCCAAATCGCCGGTCAAAAGCTCAATCTGGTACCGGATCTTGTTCTGGCTCTGAGTCAGCTTAGTCAGCAGCCCATCCAGAGTCCACGTCAGATCCTGAGAGTGGTAGTCGAGTTGCGAGAGCAGATTTGACGCTGAAGACTGGAGTTGTTGAATATTTTTTTCCTCGCATTTTGGAAGCGACACGTCGAGGTACTGGTGGCTCACGTGATCGTCGTTGGAAAACTGCTCGAGCACTTGTTGGCGAGTTAGTGTCATGTGTGAGTGTTGTGTAAGTGGTGATGTGTTGTGGAGGTTGGGAATTAAGTTTAGCGAACTAAGCGAAGCTTAGTGAGCGTTCAAGAAAAGAGTTGGCGTGTGGATAATTATGGGAGAGATGTGATTGATGAGAGAATGAAATTCTGAGCCTGCGGAATATTTTTCCGAAATTTTTGGATGTGTTTTGGGGGAGTTGGGGGGTGTATGAAAGAGTAAGTAAATGCTAAGTAAACGTCTAAGTGGTAATAACTAATAATTCGATGGTACAAGTAGGTATTGGGAAAGATTTGGGGGTATTTGAGTGGTGTTTTTTGGTTACTATAGGCTCCAGTGACTCAGTGAATATGTTTCTACTTCGACAAGAGTACTGAAGGTGAAATGTGTACTCCTCAGACAAGTGTCACTGTGAGAACCATGTCTATACAGAGAACGGTGGAGGTTCTTTTTCTGAATTTGAAAGAGTGCGTATGCCTTTTGACGACTACTGAAGTCGATTAAAACACTTTTAGAAAATCTGAGATCACTTTTGGGAAAGTTGTGGGTGGTGTGTTTTCGGCAGCAACCATATGTATTGGCCTGTTATATACCAAAAATTAGGCTCAAAATTGGGCAATACTTATAGTGTTTAAACAAAAGTTGCAGTCACCTTACAAAGCCCTGGAGACTTATGAGAAGTTCAAAGACAGTTGTAATAGAGCAAGTAGTATCGAAATATCTAACGGGATATAACTATGACTTGTCGTCTTCAAGTTCAGGACAAGTAGCCTGGTATCTTCGAAACATCGATACCCTGTCTCTGAGTAAGACACTTATGAGTATCAGGGTGTCAAGGGGACTTCAAAATAGTAACTGTCAACTTTTAACAGTATCAACAGGTTCAAAAAAAACCCACATCTCACCAGAACTTGTTTTGCCTTTCCTGTACATACAAGGTAACCATCTCTGTTCAACTCAAAAAAGTCTGCCGAGGCACTCCTGAGATATTAAACAGCACCAACATACCTTCCATGCATCATGTTTCACATTTGGCGACCCCGTTCTCATTTTCAAATAATATTTTCGAAGCACTTTACATTCTTCTCCTCACCCTACCTCCAGAATAACAGTCACCCTAGACAGTCATCTGATTTACACATAGCAATATAAACTGTGATTCTTTGATTTAATCCGTCTTCTCATTTATTCCCATCTCCACATATCCTTCCACTGTCACTTTTTCTCACCATATATATTGGCCATATTACACACTATACACCACCTACCAATGGCCAATACTTTGACCACCCCGCCACGTAACTTCTCGTATATGCACATAATTAAACTCTATTTTCTCCTTCGCGAACATGGCGCGTTTTAGCATCGTCCTAGACCTCCACTAAAAAGCGATAAAACTAAGGCAATAACTCACGTGGCTCATACTCCCCCTGCTAATACTCGTCACGTGTTGAAAAACCGTTAAAAAGTGCTAAATCCGCCCTCCACCTTAATTTTCAAACCGCCGCAAGTCGCTTACCGTCAGCGCTACATTTATTTCGACACCACCATTGAAACCGCCTCGTCGCTGCGGACATTATGAACCTGCTTTCGGGTGGGTTCAGATGGGTTTTCGCCCCTGTTTCAGATTTTAGACGCTCATGCATGCCGTTGATCACGTGACATGTCACTGCCGGTGATACAGGCCAGTATTTCGCATTTTAGCTCGCGCAATTCTCCACCTGACCCACTCCTTAACCCGCACTTCACCCCAAAGACGGAATTCTTACATCGCACTGCAAAATAAAGTTTTACCATGCACCCAGACTCGCATACTTATACAAGCCGATTTCCGCTATTTTGAGGAGACCCCAGGACACCAGAAAGACAGGAGATCACGTGATATTCTCGATATCAAGTTACGTGACACACTCCAAGCGCCGCACGACCCGTTTAAAGTTATTTCCGCCGCAAAAAACACTGACACAAACGCAACACACAACTGTCACCACACAACGTCTGTCAACACAGAAATGTCACTTCCACGGACTCCTCTGCCGTCGGGGATCCCCCTGAGGAAGTCACGTGACCGTCCCGTGAGTCACGTGCGCTCGCTGAGTCAGCAGAGCGTCGTTTCGAACCGCCTGAGTGTGCTGGGCAGTCCAGGCCTGAGTCCGAGTCAGGCGAAGACGAGTCACGTGACGAAACGAGACTCGTACGTTGATCACGTGACCTCTCCAGTGCATCACGTGACGTCCCCGGTTCATCACGTGACTTCAGCTGCCGCAGCGACGCCCTCCACGCCAGCCACGACTTCGCCACTGTCAGGTTCGAGTCATGTGACCGATTCCGCAAGTCACGTGACTTCGAATTCAGATTACGTGACGTCCCCAGTTCATCACGTGACTTCCCCTCAACCCCCTCACGTGATATCCGTCCACGCAGTCATCCGAATCAAGCCCTCGACGGCGAAATCAGCGATCGCAGACTTCTCCAACACCTCGATTACGGTCACGTGCGCACCCCAAAAGCGCACATTTCTCTACGACCACATTTTCGGACCGCAAACTACGCAGTCTGAGATTTACGCGCACTTCCACAAGTCGGTCGATCAGTTTGTCGCGGGCTACAATGTCACCATTATGGCGTATGGGCAGAGTGGCAGCGGTAAGAGTTATACGATGGGTACGGAGAGTCAGCCGAGTCACGTGAGCAGCCCTAACCCTGGAAACCCTTACCCCGAATCACGTGAGTCGTCACGTGAGTCGGATGGTATTGTTCAGCGAGCCTCGGCAGATGTCTTTCGCAAGCTGGCTGAGAAGTACCGGTTGGGGGATTCAGGGGAAGGGCTTTCAGGGTCAGGGGATTTGGGGTCAGGGCTTTCAGGGTCAGGGTTGGATGGGTCACGTGAGGTAACCATCACCGCATCCTACGTCGAACTCTACAACGAACAACTCCGAGACCTGCTCGACCCCACCCCAAAACCCCAACCCATGGTCAGGGAGGACTCGTCGGGTCACGTGATTGTCACGGGAGTGAATCACGTGACTGTGACGACTCTGGAGGAACTTTTAGGGCTTCTCCGGTCCGGCTCAGAACTCCGCCAAAAGGGATCCACAGCCCTAAACTCGGAGTCGTCACGGTCGCACGCGATTTTTACCCTAACCTTGACCCAGAACGGCGCCGCGAGCAAGTTCAATTTTGTCGATTTGGCCGGTTCCGAGCGGCTGAAGAACTCTGAGGCGAAAGGAGAGCGAGTTAAAGAGGGTATTTCGATCAATGGAGGGTTGGCTGCGCTAGGAAAGGTGATTAGTCAGCTTAGTCAGGGGGGAAATGTGCTGAGTAATCAGGGTGGTCAAAATCACGTGACCCAGAAAAAGCACATATCCTACCGCGACTCGAAGCTGACGCGCCTTTTGCAGGACTCGCTTGGAGGCAAAGCAGTCACGTATCTTCTGAGCTGCATCACGTGCGACGACACGTTTGTGTCCGAAACCTTATCCACGTTAAGCTATACTCAAAGAGCACGTGCCATTCAGCTGACTCCCGAGATTAGTCAGACGGAGGGTGTGGAATTGGAGCAGGTGAAAAGAGAGATGGAATGGTGGAGGGCTAGGGCTAGGGAACTGGAGAGGTCACGTGATGGGAGGGATTCACGTGACACTCCATCTAGAATGTCCACACGTGACTCGCCGAGCCGGATGTCGCCGACACGGACGTCACGTGACTCGCCAACTCGCTTCTCGCGCAACTCGCGATTTTCGCCGAGTCGCGAATCACGTGACTTGTCACGTGACCGAATCCCCGGCCACAGACATACCCGCACTTTGTCGCGGGAGTCGAATTTCGAAATCATGTCTCCGGATACCTTCAGTCCAAGGGCCGAGTCTGTGACGGACGTGTCACGTGACATCTCACGTGATGAGTTGAGCGGTTTTGTAAAGTCACGTGATGTATTTTCCGGACTGGCCAAGTCACATGACTTGTCACGTGACGACGGTTCTTCTCGACTAACGAATACGACTGAAATGCACTCGGCGATCGAAGACATGATCAAGCAGTACGACCTGCGGATTTTGGGGCTCGAGGAGGCACTCAGGGAGGAGACTGCGAGTCACATGATGTCACGTGAATTACTCAATGAGTCACGTGACTTACTGAGCGAGTCACGTGCTTCCGAGACGGCCGCCATTGAGCGCATTGTCGAGCTTGAGGATGAGCTCGCTGAGTTGAAGTCACGTGATCAAACTGAGTCACGTGCTCAGTCACGTGCGGAGTCCCGCGCCGAGTCACGTGGAACTTCAGAAACATCACGTGACCAATCACGCATCTCAGCGCTCGAAAACCACCTCGACAAGTCACGTGTCCAGCACCGGCAGACGCTCGACGAGCTCAAGCGACTCTCGCGCAACTACGAGAGCGTGTCACGTGATCTGGAGCGGTCACGCAAGGAAGTCGAGAAGGAGAAGCAGCTGCGGTATGACGTCATTGCGCAGATGAAGCGGGCGAGCGTCGTTGAGTCACGTGATGAGAGTGGAGGTGGTGGCAGACATCGGATTGCTTCGAGTTTGTTTGCCAGTTTGCCGAGGATTGGTAGCAGTGACTCACGTGATTTCAGCGACTCACGTGACTTGGGAGAGCCGTTTGAGGAAGTTTTGGAGTCACGTGAGCAGCCCAAGGGCGTGGAAGCACGTGACTTGGAGGAGTCTGAAGTAGAACCTCCATCTCCAGTTCCTAAATCACCTCTGCCAGCTTCTCCGCGAGGTTCGATGATCGGAAGCCCGTCTCGAAACCCGTCTCGGCTGTCACGTGACTTTTCACGTGATCCGATTGTTCCCAGTCCATCACGTGACTCCAAGCTGAGTTCTCCGTCACGTGACTCGCTGCGTTCGTCCCGTGATCTCGGCCGTTTTCACTGAGCGGGAATGACCACACAGCAGTCATTCTCGCGTCCGTCGTAGCAGCTGTCCTTTGCTTCATTTGCTCCTACTACTCCCTCGGGAGGCATGTCGTTATATATTAGTAATTTATAGAGCTGGTCTCGTGATTAATGCTCATGTAGTTCGTTTGTTTGTACTGTGCTTGTCTTGTTACGACAATCATCTTGCTTGGCTTGAAATAGCAATACATCTTTATCTAGTTTATCTAAGAACAATGCGTAGAGGTACTTGTAGAAGTAGGTACCGGTACCGGTACTGTTAATGTGTCAATGACTCTGTTATTTTATTGACTGGATCTTCGATGTGAAAGAGAAACTTGTACACATAATGTCGTGTGGTTGTCCAGAGGACTTCCTTCTCGATTCATTAATCATATGTGCGGACAACAAAGGTATTGAGCTACTCTCGTGTCGAAAGATTTGCTTGTAGATATTTTTTCACATAGTTTTGGTTGTAATTAGTACCGGTACTTGTAGTGCAGCCTGTATGTCTTTGGTGGTTCTACTGAACCGACGTCTATGTGTTGACAGTAGCAACAAGCATGGCTAAATATAACTGTAGTCTATTGCAGCTCAATACTTCCTCTTTTGACTGGACTGGTTGATTTGAATCATTTATAACTGTACATGAACCAGTGCCTGTACCCGGTATTGTACCAGAAGATACAGTCGCTTTGGGCACTTAGTTTGGTGTCTGAGACCTTACTGATATTATTGACAGCTACAAGCCCTGTTTGCAAAGCTGTCTTGCTTGTCTCATCCTGGCATATAGTATCTAATTGGTGTCTTAAGTATCTAGTTTATGCCATATAGTACCTAGTTTATGCCATAAATTACGTGTAGTTTAAGCTTTAGTTCAGTACTTTATGCCATAAACTACGGGGAGTTTAAGCTTTAGTTAGGTACTTTATGGCATAAACTAGAGTTGATTTAAGCTTTCTAGATACTTTATGGCATAAACTAGATGCTTAATCAGCAAAAAACCTGTGTCACGCACACTAAATAGCAAGTAGAAAAGACATTAGGCATGCTATTGTGAAGCCCTTGATGAGACGAATCGTTTGATTATATTCACTAAAGTATAGAGTAAACATAACTCTGTCTATACAACTTTTACTTTCCTCAAAATCTTGAATCTCATTTCAAATCGCAGTGTGCATTGAGATCTAGTAAAGTGGTATATCACTGTAAATATTGGAAAGATGTAAAACCTGTGGTAGTACTCATTCGCTCTCACCAGGAATATTACAACTTCTGTACAGCTTTAAGGCAGCATAAACTATCTGTAAAACTTCTAGTAAAGTGCCAAGGAATAATGAGCAAGCATAATGAAACATATCATGTGAATTCCCTTCATCATATAACTCTTTTGGTTCTACCCGCAAGTCTCTACCATCAACAGAGCTTGTTCTAGACATATTTTACTTAGAGTGCATAACTCGCACCCATTGTTAAAGATATACACAAGAGCTATGACCTTTTTTCTTGAAGAGAGACTTGAGAAATGTCGTTTTTGTATCTTGTAATAATGAATGAATTAACTCCAGATATCTCAATCGCCATTATTGCATCTTCTGATAATCTTTAATCACTAGCAAAAATCATGGAAAAACATAAGAGCTACTGGCCAAGAAACTGGGTTTGATCCATGAGAATTTATTATGTCATAGGAAATACCATAGTCAGAGAAGTCTTATCGTACTATTTTGAAATCTATGAAGTCACCTGACCTCAATCTATCCTTCTTTCAGTTTTCTTGAAAACCTAGAATCTGTTCGTAAATGCTAGTTTTCGATAATGGCTGATATTAAGGGATATCACTAGAAAGCCATTACAATGACGTATCTTGTGGTAGATTCATATTTAACCTGTCATGGAAATTCCATATACTAGAGCTCTTTTCCTCCGCATAAACTACCTGCAAAAATCCTGGAAAAGGGGCAAGGAGTCACGTGCAAGGTTATTGCACTATGCGAGTGGAAATTCCATGTTGACATGAGTATGTTGATACGATTATCAAGTTGCCATCATTAACATTGCTCTTTTGGGAGCACTTTCAATTCAGAGGGTACACAAGAATCCCTGTGTAGATTTCCGAAAGTAGTAATACCAAGTATAGATGTAGTGATAATAACGTATGATTGTGAAGCCATCGAAGAGAAGAATCTACAGATATTACTGGATAAAATGTAGTACCAATACTACGCCGTTCAGAGCATTTTACTCAGCATACTACAGGTAATTTAAGCTTTAGTGGGGTACTTTATGGCATAAACTACAGGCAGTTTAAGTTTTACTTACTTAGTTTAAGCTTTAGTTGGGTACTTTCTGCCATAAACTACGGGGAATTTAAACTTTAGTTAGTACTGTATGCCATAAACTACGGGTAGTTTAAACTTCCTAGTTGGGTAGTTTATGGCAGTAAATCTTAAACTATTTCTAGTTTATGCCATGAAGTACGGGATGGAAGCTTAAACTGGATACTTTATGGCATAGAATACTTAAGTAAAGCTTAAACTACTCCTAGTTTATGGAATAACGTATTTGGTTAAACCTTAACCCATCTACTTTATGGCATGCATTTTCCTGAAAACAACGAACATCACCGAATACGGAGGAGTACAAACAGTAGATATCACGTACGCAAATACTTGCTGCCGAACTACCTGCTTCCAAGAAGTGGGGATCATACACATGTCTAGTCACACGATCAAACGCCAAGGCCAATGTCATCAATGATCATACAAAACATATCATTAGAGTCGCAAAGACACGACTAGTTTAACCATTACTTTTTCAGACACCCAACACCAACACCGAAGAGGTTATGATAGCTCGCATGCGGCTGTGAAAAAAATAAAATATTTAAGGTTCTAACCAAAACCCCACATACGAAAACATCACGTGAGGGTACAGAGAATCAAACAGCATTATACGTGCTGTCGCGTGAGCAGAATTTAAATTATACGTGTAATTGTACTTCTGCCCCACATGTTTGCCAAGATCTTGAATGCCACAGCTGATATGAAAACCTTAAATCTATAAGTCGGGATGTTAAACTGTTGACGGAGTTGTCAAACTTTCTGATCTTTTGTCTCACATTTGGGATGTGTTTTATTAATTACTTGTACAGAGCTACACACAATGCTCAGTTCAGTGTGGCATATTATCCACATTCCGTTGATTCTTTTTTTCAATTATTATTGCTATTTATTTATTTTTATATCCTCATATATTTATTTTTATTTCCCCCTTGTCATCCACGACAAGCTCTCGTATTCCAACTTTGCTAATACGCGTATGGCGCGTGTTTTTCGCGCGAAAATTCGCGTTTTTTCACACTCTGGTTGCAACTTTTCCCGCCGACTCAACAAATGGCAACTTGCCGGAGTGGTTAACGGGACAGATTCGAATCATCGTACTATCTGTTGGGCTTTGCCCGCGCAGGTTCGAATCCTGCAGTTGTCGAACTTTTTTGGAATAAGATTAATTTTTCGTCACGTGATTTCCAGACATATTTTTTTGTGCTTCTGTGTGAGTGCGCTGTTGTAGTGTTTCTGCTTTTGTAGTGGCTTCATTCTCTATAGTGTGTCTTCATAGACTAAAGGGAGCTTCTTTTGAGCTTTGGGTGAATTTTTTGAGCGAGAAATCCTCTTGGAGAGGTTTATGAGGCTGGAGAGAATCACGTGACATGGTGTTTTGCGATATTGCAGCATTTTCACGGATTTCATGGGTCCAGGTTTCACATCCGACGATATCTCCCTCCAAATATTGTGTCATAAGAGAAGAAGTTTGGGTGAAGACTTTCGAGAAAAAGTTGAAACTGTTGACAGTTCAGCTTGAGTGGATTGCTTGAACTCTTTTTCATCCCAAGAATATGCTTGCTGACGTCTTGAAATGTCTCGAATCCTTTGATTGATTCGCGATAGTGATTGAGGTTCAGATAATTTAGAGAGCAGATATATATTGAAAAAGGCGCTTGGAAGGAGAAAAGAGGTCTCAGTATAATAAACGGAACTAGATTTTCGAGTCACGTGACTGTTTATTCAACCGCCATCCCAGTAGTTTTGATTCTGACTCCCCATGACTTCTATAGGGGATAGAATATGAACTAATGACAGTATCAAGATGCGAGCCAGACCATTACAGTCCTGGGGACCTAACAATTGTAAAAATGTCAATTTCAATCTCATCACGTTAATCACCAACATACTATTGCTTGGCAAGTTACTGTAATCAGATATGGCTTTTGAAGAGACTAGAGAGCAGCTAGGATGATGAAAGTTGTACCCTTGTATTCGTCGCATTCTGGGTAGTGATCTGGTATATATATCATTCATTTCTAAGCGATTTTGGGCTAGTTAGGGCACCATACCTCTGACTTGCAGCGCGGAAGTATTTAAGAAGAGTTCTCATACTCAGCAAAGGTACACTGAATGAACTCATGTGACATTCTAATGACAACAGATTTTTAGAAATGGTTCGTAAGTGTTTCTCTCCAAGTATACAGCTTTGCACTGTAGAGTCCCGATTGGGCTGTCCTAATGGGAAGTTACTGGAGTCGTGTGTTGAGACGCAAACTTGTTCTTTCGTAAGGACATATTACACAAACACCGGTACCAAGACACAAACTCATGCTCTTACACAAACACAAACACAGATACCACGACACAAACGCGATACTCCATTTATTTGATTCAGTTCAGTCAATCAACATCGTTCGTCAACAGCGATATCACAAACAGCACAGAAGCTATTGGTTTAAGGGTACCAAATTTCGCCATCTCTTCTTACTACGCTACTCATTCTTCTCATTCAACTTTACTCTGTCTGTTCAACTCATCTGTTTTTCATTTGTGTCACTTCTCTTCTCTCATTTGTGTAACTTCTCCTGTCTCATTTGTGTCACTTCTCGTCTCACTCATCTTGTTCTGTCATTCTCTTGCCTTCTCACTCAGTCATCACTCAGTCATCACACAGTTACAACCACGTCATCATTTGCCACAATCATTCTGTTCTCGATTACACCAATCACGTGATCTTGTCATCACCTCCATAGAACGCTAGCCGATGGTCTCCGTACGGTCGCCAGAGCCGGGGTTGATGGTGGAGGTGGAGGATGAGGTTGGTTAACGATTTCACACAGTATGTTTTGTGTCAAATGGCTTGACTGATGTTACTTGGCTGTTGTTACTTGACCTTTAACAAAGCTTGAGTAATTTACTTGAAGTTTGATACTGACTGTTAATATTGGCTTCTGAGATTGACTGCTCTACTTGACGATACGATTGATTGTTGAGACGGCTTAACTAGACTGGCAGTTGGATTGATGACAGTGGTTACACGACTACTGTGGTTGACCGGAAGAGAGGTGCTGAGACTGAATTTCAAGAAGATGACATCTGAAGTTTCTGATCTCAGAGTTGAGCTAGAGAGCATGATATTACACACGACATGTGTTGACTGCATCACAAGACACTAGAGACAGTGCCAGGGAACGTCAGGATGAGCGAGTTCTTTGCTTTGGGAGATCCAGGGTTGTTAATATGACTAGGAATGAGGTACTAACGCTAGTTTGTCGGTGAAGGCATTGCTTGAGACACTCGCAACATGCACTTCAGTCCATGAAGAACACAAGACATCTGAAGTATTTGACTGGCTACATCTTTACTTTCACAGCTACTCTGTTCCATGACCGTGTCACTCTGGAGACACATTGGCCATGTTCTCGCTTTCAGCTCGTTCAGACGACTCGATATGACAGACAGTCTTTCGCCACAGTATATGGTGTACGCTCGTCGTCATTCCACACACTGAACTTGTCGAGTCAGATTTTTCCAGTGCTTCACTTGTCGAGTCTCAGTCATCATGTCTTCGTCACAGTCATCGATGTCTTCGTCTCAGTCAGTCTTCGTCACAACCGTCTTTCCTATTACACTCAGCTCCAGCTCTGAATGCAAGTCCTTGGTGTTACCGGACAGTCTACAGTTGCACCAACTCAACCAGCAACTTTTGGAAGCACTTGTGGCTGCTCTCACTCTTCAAGTGATGCCAACGGGACTTACTGCACGGGTCATGTGTCTCATTTCTTTACAATTCACACTCTTGTGCTACGTCTTTGTGAGACCATCTGAGAGTCCTTACATGTCCACGGTTTCCTCTCTCTCTTTCCAGGAAGCTGTTCTCATCACCACTCAACTTACACTGTTGCAGGTGCACCATTCTGTCTGTTCTAGCAACTACACCACTACAGCTACACCATTACAGCTTCAACGACAACTACAGCTTCTACCTCAAAAAAGAGTATTTCTCCTCATACTGTTCAAGATCTCAGTCGTCGTTGATGTTCAGCACTACCCACAGAAGTTCAGCACTATCCCACAGAAGTTCATGTGTTACTCTATCAGCTACTGTTGGTCTTCCACGAAGTTACTCTATCATCTACTGTTGGTATTCCACGCAGCACACTATTGACTGATACAGCTACAGTAACTTGTCCTGCATCTACTCCTTCCACTCCTTGTATGCGTGTATCTCATGGTAAGTAAAGAAGTTGCTATGCTAGCCATGATAAGTCCTACTTTGCTATGGTGATGCAGTTCCAGTGAGACTGGTTGTCAAAGATTCAGAGGCGACGATTCTAGACAGCTCATGAAGTTGAGGAAGAAAGTCATTAACCAGCAGCTGCAGAAACGATAGTAAGCAGCGACAGTTATCTCAAGAGTCTTCCTTCTGTCCACCTTCAGTCGAGTTTCCAACATGACACCAATGTTGAACCACACATTGCACTTGCTGTAGTAGCACACTCTCTGCCTCATTCATCTACTCTTGGGTACACTACACGTCCACTACTGTCTACGTTTATCTCATGATAAATAAATACATTGCTATGCTAGTGCTGTTGATGCTGGTGCTCCAGATGAAGCAGGGGACAGTTAGAGAAGACCGTAAATGGCTCTTACGATTCTGAAAGTCAGAAGAAAGAATCAGGAAGGCTCAGCAAGAACCAGAAAGTCTCAACTAATCAGGAAGACTTCAGATGGCTCAATGAGTAAACTCATGTCGTCTTAAGCAAACTAAGTCGGTTCTAGATGACTCTAGAAGACTGAGAGTCAGAAGAAAGAATCAGGAACTCTCAACAAGAACCAGAAAGTCTCAACAAGAAACAGAAAGACTATGGCTCAATGAGTAAACTCAGGTTGTTGTCCGTTCGTGAACTTCGTCCACTCACTTCCGTCACTCCCGTTACTCCTGGATATGCTCCCACACATCTCCCTTCATCCGAATCGCCTCCATCTCCTTCTCGTGCTTCTTGCCCATCTCCTCCGTCTCCTTGTACCTCTCAAGATACTCTGGTCGATAACATGCTCCAAAAGTGCTCGGTTCTCCGTTTCCTCTCAGCGCCTTTTCCTCCACGTTTTCCTCAATTTGCAACATTTCGCACTGGTCCTGCTGCACCCACAACCTCAGGTACTTGTTCCAAAGGTGCCCCTCGAAACGAGTATTAGTCAGCGGCTCCTTTTTGTACTCGGAAGTCAGAATCACGTCAAAATTGTTAGGCACGTACGCTTCTTTGCCTTCAAAGAGCGTTCTTCTCAACGGACTCACGTCCTCAATCAAGTACCTGTGCCAGTTTTTGCAGTGGAACTTGTGCTGCTGCTCCGCATAAGCCAAAGCAGTGATGTCGATGTACATGCCCGAGTCGACATCGATGAATCGTGCGTCAATCACGTTTTTGCCGTTTCCACGAAGACGCTCGACGTAAGCAGGGCCCACATCGACGTAAAAACGCCCTCCGTTTTCGTCGATGACTAAGCTCTGATTATAAAGCCGCGCAAACCGGTCAAATTCGCGAATCGGCATTTGCACATCGCCGTCAAAGTCCCAGGGAAGGCTTTGGCCGTTCCAGTACCATCCCAGAAGCGTTCCATGGGCAAGCCACGTGATAATCCGCTCACGTGACGTGAAATCGAGCCACGCACGCACCAGCTTACGTAAGATGACGCGTTTTTCCTCGACCGTGTTGAACTCGGTGAAGAAGCGCCAGTCGTAGTGCACGCCTGCGCCCTTGGCGTCGCCGACGACCCAGGCCTCGGAAAAGTGCTTGCCGGACTTATTGATCGACTTCCACTGCTGACTAAGGAACGTCGAGTGACTAAGCTGCTCGGCGGGGACAGCTGACTCAGCATCCTTGGGCTGACTAAGCCCCCGGTCAATCTCCTCGTGAATGTCCCACGTGAACATGTCGAGCGGGAGATCGACGTACTTTTGATCACGTGACCGCGGCTTTGCTGACAAATACGATTTTGAGGCGACGTCCAAGTCAACAAACTCCTGCAGTTCGACTTCGGTTTCTGCCGTTGGAACCAGGATAGTTCCGTTGTCGTCGTCGTCGTATGAATCTTCGTGAACTGGGTCTGATTGAGAGAATTCAATGTCGCGGGAACCGAGTTTTTCGCGTGACAAATCACGTGACTCGGAAAATTCGATGTGGTCACGTGCCACATTCTTAATGCTCTTTGCATCTCTCGACTTTGAAAAATCGCCCTCCTGAGCCACCCGAACCTCAGGAACACGTGACTTCTCGAAATCACGTGAGTCAGGATAAGAGTCGTCACTGTGTTCTCTCTTATCACGTGACTCCTTCTCCGTCAAATAAATCAACCTTTTTGGTCTCGGCATGGTCTGATCGAGATACACTTTTCCGATGCGGTTGAAAAAGGCCTTTGGCTGGATTTCCGTAGGAGGTCCCGTGACTTTCAGCTGACTAAGACAATCATCTTTCGAGTCACATGATCCCTGCTGAAGTGCTCGTTTCAGTCCCGTGACTTCAGTCAGATCAACCCAGTCCTTCCACTGAAAAAGATAGTCCGAAGAAGAGTCCAGAGCCTTCTTCTGGGCCCACTTTGGGTTGAACTCTTTCTCGTTTTCGGCGTACTTGGCTTTGGTGAAGAGAATGAACGGTTTGTCAGCCGCGGCCGAGGAGTTGCTGACTAAGCCGTTAGTAAGCTTGCTGCCGCTGACTAAGCCCACGTCCGTCATGTACGCCACGCGCGACTTGACAGAGGGTGGCAGACGGTCGGTAAAGTTGAGTAAGCTGCCGAAAACGAGACACGTAAGCAGAATGACAAAGAGCTTAGTCATCAGGGAGGTTTTGAGGAGGCGCAAGGGGTGGATGACGAGGCTCAAGAGCCGCGAGCGTCTTGGGCGGGTTTGTTTTTCAATGTCCCTGTATTAGTAACGGTAGGGAGGGCCGCAGGTCCGAGCGGACAACATCATTCTGTATGTAGTGGAGTGGTCATGACATGCTCTATGTCGTCGTGGGCACGACATGGGTCGTGTAGTGGGCACGACATGACTTCTGTGGTGACCACAAGCACGATGTAGTGACCACAAACCCTGTGGTACCCGCGACATGACTAGTGTAATTCCCGCGACATGGCTCATGTGGTAACCACATCAAGTTCGCAGTGACGACATGACTGGTGGAGTGCCCATGACATCAACTGTGTAATGACCAACCGTGTTGTAATGAAAAGGCTCTAACGACATAGCTGTGGTCACCACAACATGAACTGTGTAGTGACATGACTTAGTGGCACCAACTTGCAATGTCTCGTATACCCCGGCCAACTCTACTCTGAGTTCCGTACTCGTATTGCAAGCTTCAGCTAGCGGAATCGTATCCCTCATAGAGTTGTCACGCGAGAGAGGTGAGAAGGAGATGTACCAGTGGCATGAGCTGTGGTTACCGCGACATCGGTTTGTGGTTATCACATGACTTGTGTAGTTACCACGACATGACTCGTGTAGTCACTCCAAAGCCACAGCAACAATGTCATAGTCACAGAATCAGGAGAGTCTCATATCAAAGTCACGGTCCAAACCTCTCCACAAGCACACGATAACCACACAATTCATGTAGTGCCCATGAAATAGGCCATGTCATCACCACAGAAGTCTTGTAACCACAAGTCGCGATATCCACACCATGCACAGAGCAACTCATTGAGTCAAGTCGATAGCGTCGGTAGCGGTCCAGCCAAGTTCAGTCTCAATCACACAGTCGAAGTCATGCCTATCACACAACCAATGTCGTTATCACAATCCATGTCGTTACCACAGTCACCACTTCATGCCATCACACAACCCATGTCATGCCATCACACAACCCATGTCGTGCCCACGACACTACCAATGTCGTTCCCACCACAAAATCCATGTCGTTTCCAGATACTCACATCTCTAATATCGCCGGCACACGCCCCTTCACCAGAGACGCCCCTCATGTCTATATAATCTGCAAACAGGGTTTGCAAGGTAAAACGAAAAGTTGACACAAACGCAAACACTTTGTGGTACGTACTTGTGCGCACTTGTACCAGTAGATAATATTACAAAGTGTGGGGAAAATTTAACACCAATGAGCTCACGTGAGCAGTTGTCACGTGACACATTTCGAATCTCATGACTTGCTACACAAACGCGGAAAAACCCGACTCGGCAAATTTTCAGGCACGTGACTGCCGCACCCTGCAACATTCTGAAACGAGTGGGGCTGAACTGTCAGAGGTACACAACCTTTGATCACGTGATCCGATTACAAAACAAAGTACATCAGCGTATTCATGTGACTTCCAGGAGCTCAGAAATACCACTCACGTGACCACAAGTCCACTTTTCGTCAAGTCATCGGAACTCCGCCCCGCTTGGAGAAAGTCCGTCCGCGCTGCATGCGGAGCTGTTGCCAAGCCGCCAAGCCCTGGGATGCCAAGACCCACTTGTAAACCTAAACCTTAAACAGGTCTTGGCGTGCACACGACACGTCGGCCCTAAAAAGACACAAAAAAAAAAGTGACACAAAGAGAGAGGCACAGAAAGAGAGAGGGGTTAAGTGCGCAAAAAATAGAAAATAGAAGATGGCAGTGTATGACTAAAAATATCGCATGCTGAGTAAATTGGTGAGACTCGTTAAGCGAATGTTTTGATGGCTGTGTACTTTTTCCAAATACTAAAGTTAGTGTTTGTAAGGGGTAGATAAGAACACGATTTGGCCAGGTGGAGTGGGTCTGTGGAGGTGTAAGTGGTATAGAAATGATCGTCTTGGTCACGTGATTGCAATGGTAGTCTTGGTTTTACTATTGCTATATTTGTTGTTTTGGAAACGTCGGTTTTTGTCCAAAGTAGTACGGTCTCAAAATGCTCAAAATTGATCCACCTTGAATCGTTTTAGGATGCGTTCAAAAAGCACTTCCTGTTTGGGCGATAACGTTGCGTAAAGATACGGTAGTTTTGACCAGATGGTGAAAGAGAACATGATAACTTTTGGTACAATAACAATGGAGACAAACTGACTTCATAGTTGCACTTAACAAGCCCAGTTTAGTCTCCTGTCAAATTTCCAGACCTCCAACATCACTCCTCCATATTCTATACTCTTAATTCTTTCGCAACAAGAGCCACTCTGTGGACCGCAATAAAACCCCAAAAATCTCCAAAAGCCGTCAACAGACACATCTAAGCCTCGTCTACCCTGAGCCTTACCCGTGGAGACTAACGTGGAAAAAACGGCGCTAAAAAGACACTAAACGAATTCGGCCAATCTGAGACGTTAATCTAGAGTATGGGGATTGTGGGAAGGCTTAGAGTGTATTGTGGGGTGCTTTAGAGTGGTTCAAGTGCGTTTTTGTGCTTTTTGAACCTCGTGGATATCTGAGAGCTGTCCTAGAGAGTGTAGATGTGTTTTTACAGGTGCTAGAAGTAGTACTTGGATATGTACTGGTAATATGAAAACCACGTGACTAGCTAATTATAAGTAGGTATTTTCAGTCATATGACACAATCTCCAACTCACGTGACATGACACCAGCCCAAAGTCGACTCTTCAACAAAGTTCAATAGTCTCAGATGAAGAGGAGTAGAGTTCCAGCCTGTCACGTGATTATGAGTCGGATAAACTACACAAATCGTCTCATCACGTGACCTAATCCCAATTCCTTCATTTTTTCCACTCACGTGACTTCCTTATCTCCACAAACACGTTCTGACGTGAAGCAGCCAAACCATAAGATAAGGCTGTTGATCGTTGCTGAAAGTGACTAAGGAGTTTGACGATTGAAAACAGACGTTAGTCACGTGATATAAAGGCCTAATGTAAAAAATCACGTGTTCATATCTCCATCTTATGATACATCTTTTTTTTTTATAGCTCTACAGTACTGATCTATAACTCCGCTCTATTAAAACCGGTGAGGGAAAACGGCTCGGTGAAACTTTGTCGATCAACGAAGGAGAGATCGGCTGTTTTAGCCGATCCAGGGTTTCTCGCGTGTATGACGGGATACAGGTGGAGACGTTTTGTTTGTGTTCATAGAATTACACAGAAAAGAGATGTAAATAAGTGGGTAGCATGGGGAGATAGCTGGGAATTGTGGAAGCATAGTGGTTCTTTCAGGTAAGAAATTGGACTTGGTTTGGTGATTCCGTGGTCTTTCTAGCATTATAAATGATCTAATTCTCTGCTCTTTGATCAACAAAAATAGGTAGAGCTGCAGGGATATGATATCCGTGCTCTTACGTATTTCACGACCATTTCAAGACCAAACACGATTGATATAATAGCAGTTTCAAAATCGTCTCCACTTCTCGTGCACAAGTATTGGCCATTTCAGAGCTCACGACGCACACCCATTTGGCCAATACGTTCTAACATGAAACCTAATTATACCTTCATCCCAAAATCACACACTCCAATTTTAAAATACCCCAAATTTTATACACCCAAAGACGGGACCAAAAAGCCATCTTTGCTCATTCCTGTCTCACTCTGAAACTCGTATATTAATAGTGGTCGTGTGAGTGGATGAAATAAGGTTTGGAGAAAAGAAAGAAAGAAACCTAAAAAATGGTCGCGTGAGAAGTTTAATTGGGTAATTAAAAAGCGATCCAGAGGAGATCCAAATACGTGACTAGTATCGTTCGACTCGTCTCAGTCACGTGACTACAGATATACCACGTATTTGTAAATTGGATAACTTTTAAGCTTACGTGAAAAAAGCATGCACGCGACAGGTCTCCTGCAGCAAACAAATCACACAGAACAATGAACTGCAGGGGTGCGTTTCGATAGGTGGCCTTGGGATGCATGGTCACGTGACAGAAAAACAAAACGTAAGAGAAACGGCAAAAATCGAACCGGCAAAATTTCACCTTTTAAATTTAGCTCGTAGTTAGAGCCAATACTGAGATTAGAGGATGGAGCGTGAATGGGACACTTTGCGTATATTATTAAGAAGCCAAAATGTTTTTCTTGGCGAGAGGAACGAGGCCATGTTTTTCTTTTCTTCGTAGCGTCATTATTGCGCATTCTACTCTCTTACCGCGGTTGCTTTCTTTCGCGTAAAATAACCCTATTGGATGTGAAACTTTGAGCGAGGCTTCAAATGTGGGGTTTCAGTATATGAAAATGGTCGTGGAGATCTCGCGAGTCATGCTATTGTGGTTGCGAAATTATTGAATACAAATTTCAGCCCCAAAATTGAAGGTCGGCTCATTTGTGATGCCTCACAACTTTCGGTTGCTGCGGGCATCGCCGAAAAGCAGGGGAAAAGTTGTCACATCGTCTTGGCGCCAAGGTCTGTGTTTCGGAGTTATTTTTAGCCAAACCGAGGTGTTGGAAATAATTTTGCAATTTTAAAAGCACCGTTGTAATCGCGAGATCACCGCAAGTGCAATGGTAGTAGTGGTCACGTGATTATAGCACCACTGTAGCAAATTCTACCCTCAAATCTCCCTCAAATCTCCAACTTACAGTTAAGGTCCAACATACGGTTATTCTCAGAGGCTGTGTAGTCGGAAGCAGGGATTATTTGGTATTGCCGGAATGTGCACGATGAGACGAGTCCGTTGAACCTATTTGTTTATTATTTGTTTATTATTTGGAGCTCTATTCACGGAGTTGCGACACCTTATAGGTTATTCCACAGTGCAATTAATATCCGCAGTTATTTTCAGACACAGAAACAGTTGCTGTTATTTTTGGATCACGTGACGTCATCCCAAGGCTCATCGCAAGACATTGGCTTGGCATGCGTGTCTTAGAGATGCGGATGAGGTCGTGTGGTGTCTCAAAAGTCGCGTGAGTTGGAATGCGCCGTAGTATAGGTCACGTGAGGTATTCGAAGTCACGTGATGTCTTGATACGACAGTTTAAGGGCATTTCTCAGAAGTCGTGATGTAATGTTCACGCGAGTAGGTGATATGGGCGTATATTACAGTATGGGGAGGGAAGTTGGTATTAGGGGATGGATGGAGGTTGGGGTTTCGAGGGTTAGGGTGGGGTTGGAAGGGGGTAGATCTTGTAATCTATCACGTGACTTGGGATGTTGAGGTGATGTAGCTGTGGTTATACTCGAGTTTGGTTGGTAAGGGGAGAGGTAGGGTAGAGGAAAATGTTGTGTGATATGAGGTGGTTTTTATGTTTTAGATAGATTCAATGGAACGTTTGGAGCAGAATTGTATACAAGTACTTCTTTTAGCTGAGGGATAACTGTATCATGGTTGTAGTGCTCTCTTGTGTATTAAGATGTTAGAAGTATTGGTCAAATATATGTGACTGATGTATAGTATAAAGGCCAATATATATGGTGAACAGGGAACATCACACTTGAAGACCTGGTTGATGAGTGATAGATTGAAGAACATAACCAATTAAATTACCATCTAAATATAACACTAGCTTACTTTCTACAACAGTTGCCCCTTGGGCTCTTTGCTATCCATGATCTATACAGACTCAGAGTGCATTGGAGCAAAGCAGGTTTTTATAAGCACAACTATTTGTACAATTCTGAAGATATAAGCACACCTATTATAATCTCTCGAGGTCAGTGAACACACGAACACACGAAACACCTCATCTAAAGTCTCCGAGCATTCAAAAAACGCCAAGGTTAGTGACAATCAACTCTCTATAACACTCTCGACATTCTTTCAGTATAGCAGAAGCCAAGTTTAATAACTACGAGAATTGAGATGGTCTACTACAAAATGGCCTTTCAATACTTACTAGTTCAAGTTGTATTAGATTATAGCAAGTCTCTGATGATGCACCCTTCTATCTTCCAGTAGTATCAGACACATCTATAAGTCGAATTACAATGCTATCAATGAACATAAAATACTGCCAATCATTATCTATAAATCAACCACTCCAATTGCATCATTTACAACTGATCGAAAGCTCAACTTCAAGTACTACAAGTACCACCAAGTCACTACAAAAAACAAAAAAAAAATACAAAAATCACATTAATTTATCTATATCACTCCATCCACAACTGCTCCCAGGTCAAATCTCTTCTCACAGCGTTAGAATAACCCTCGAAGTAAGACACCCACGTATTCAGTGTATCCTTGGCCTCTTGAATTTCGTTTCTCACAATTTGCGACGGAGTCACTTCGGTTTTTTCTTTGGTGAAGAAGTCGAGTAGAGTAGAAGACTTGGATTTCGGCTTTGAATCACGTGTTTCAGCATCGCCACGTGTTTCCACCTCATCATGTGACTCATCACGTGACTTTTCAGAGTCAACACGCTTCTTCTTAGTCACCTGAACCTGAGAAAACTCGCCAGGCCGCTTCTGACTGGGATCAGGAGTCAGCACCTTGTAGAGAGCTTCGAGAAAAACCGAGTCACGTGACACTTCCTCCTCGTCACGTGACAACTCTCCGACCGGCGGCGAAAACACAAAAACCTCTTCTCTCTTCGACGTGACTTCGTTATACGAGTTTTCCTTCTTCAGGGTAACGCCGAGCGAAGTCAGCGAAGACGCCAATGACGTAAGCTGCTCGGGAGTAATCCCCTTCTTTTGCTTACTCAGCATCCCCAGAAACATGCCCACGTCGTCGAGTAAGGTTTGCTTACTAAGCGAACGCCGCATTTCCACCGGAATGTTGGAGTGGACGTCGCCCAGCCTTAGTAATTGCGTCTGCGTGCGATTAGTCAGCACGTAGTCCGTCTCTGGAGTCACGTGATGCGACGAAGTTGACCCGAACTTGACAGAAAACGCGGCCATCACGTAAGCATGGTAGTCACGTGACCCAAGTCTCTCTGCTGAGTCATACAGCGTCAACCAGTCGCCCAGCTGAGTAATCGCGTTCAAAGAAGCGAGGTTACCCTGTCCTGAGCACGTGACGTAGACGGAAAAGGCGCCGAAAATCAGTTTGTTCCATTCTCCGCAGCGAGAAGCACGTGACGTGAGAGAATTCACGTGACTGGTTTTTTCCCTCCCCACAGGCACGTGACTGAAGCATGACGTCACGACGTTGCTCCAAAGCGCTGATTTGTCCACGTGACTTTTTTCTGCCGTGCCAAACTGCAAGACGTTGATGGCCTGACGGATATCTCCATCGCACGAGCTGCTTATGTCAGCGAGAAAGCGGTTTTGCTTAGACGTCAGCTTAGTCAGCGACAGTTCTGTGCGAAACACGTTTTGCATGATTCGCAAAGATTGGTCAGCAGAAAGACGGCCGTAGTTGACCACTCTGCAATGTGGACGTAGTTTGTAGAGTAATCCGTGGAGGTTGTTTGCGATGCATATGATGGGTCTGCTGACTAAGGGTTTGTAGTCATGTGACTTGCCACGTGACTTGCGCATGTGCCACATTTCGTCCTTTTCGTCACGTGACACAAGTCTCACCAGTTTATCGATGAAAACCGGATCGGCTCCGTCAATCTCGTCCAAAATCACACAATTAGGTCTGTCCTTGGAAGTCACAGAATGGCTTCGCATCGGTCCTAAAACTCCCTTTTTAAAAGCCTCGCTTCCTCGATCGTCTGAGGCGTTCATTTCAAGAGTGTTAAAACCGAGATGGCGAGCTAGAACGGAAACTGCAGTTGTTTTTCCCGTTCCTGGTTCTCCGTGGACCAGCAGGATTTTTTTCTGTGGTCTGTCACATGCTTTGTCACGTGACTCAGGCTTGAAAAAATCACGTGATTTTTCTGTGCCTCGCGCTTGGTCACGTGAATTATCCAAACCACGTGACTGCCACTTTTCCTTCTGCTTAGCCTTAAACTGCACAGCCTGCGACGGAACCTGGAAAATAAAAGAATTCCACTCAGACAACCAGTAAAGCACGTCTTTGTGTCTGTCCGAGTGTCCGAAAAGATCAAGCAGTTTTTGTGGCCGCAGTTTTTCCACCCATAAATCTGAGTCACGTGATCCGATGCCAGACGTGGTAGTTGCTTGTCGAGAGGCACCGGTGGCGTATGCAGCGTCGCTTCTGAAGTCATGTGACTTGGATTGGTCATGTGACTTGTCATGTGACTTCTCACGTGATTCAGTTTGATCATGTGACTTATCACGTGACTCAGAATCACACAACTTCTCAACCAACTTCCTCCGCATACCAGAAACATCAACGCCATAATGGTTCTTCAGACTCTCTTCGTCCTGCTGCATCGTTCGCAGCCGCGTCGTTTTCTGGTGTTTTTTGGCACGTGACAGCGTCATGCCGGAGTAGAGAGTGATGTATCTTGTCGCACGTGAAGAAGAGTTGTGGTCATGTGATGAGGACGATGTCGGATTTTCGTCACGTGATTTTTCGTGCTCATCACGTGAATCGCCAGAAAATTCCTGGTCACGTGACAAATCACGTGACGCATCCTCCTGAGTTCTGTCTCCCAACATCTCCTCGATAAAGTCGTCGTCGGGAGAAGGCGACGGGAAGCGAGTCATTTGAGCAGTCACGTGATTGTCGTTTTCAGTCACATCTTCAGTCACGTGATTTCCCTCAGTCACGTGATTTGTCACATGATCAACCACGTCCTCCTCCTCATCTGACATCTCCAAATCGGAGCCGTCGGAAAGCACCGATTCGTCGTCTTCCACATCACGTGACTCGTCGAGTGTATCACGTGACTTTTTGGCCCCGTCACGTGACACACCAACGCTCTGCAGCGCTTCAAACGCGCTCTGCGAGCCGAAAAGACCGCCTCCCCAATCGAGTGACATGGCGCGAGTGACGGTGGCGATTAGTCAGCGAAAAGTCGAGTTTTTGCGGATTCAAATATATCACGTGATTCGCAGAAGCCGGAATAGTCACGTGATACGAGCTGAGCAGTTTTGGCCGTCGTTTGGCCGAGTTGAAGTGTGCTGTTGAGAAGAGCAGAATTGAGTGGTAGCGAGAAACGCGACAACTGTAATTAGGAGCGTGTTTACGGTTAGGGTAACTGAAACAGGAGCGAGAGGACATGGTTCGGGAGTGGACAACAACGAGCGCTGTGGTTCTGATAATTATTTAAATCATATTCCTGGGTCACGTGATGCGGTTGGCAAATTTTCATTTTTCTGTGTGCTCCCATTTTAACGCAGTTAGTACGGCTATGTTCGTAGAAATGCACTGGTTAACGTGGTATGCTTCGTTTATTTGTGGCGTGGAAACTGGGAGTTGCAGGCAAGTATTTCTGAGGTAAGGAATTTAAGGTGGGTTGCAGGTATTGGCCATTTTAGAGTAAGTCTAGTGAGTGTTTGTGGCCAATATTTATGGTAGTATGAATGGATAGTGTTGGACATGGGTTGAAAGTATGAGGGTGGTTTATGATGTGGTTTGTGTCACGTGAAATAATTGTAGCCGGTTTGCGACAGTGTTATGGCTACTGTAGTAACTTCTGTTGTTGGCATAGCTGTGTCATAGGGGGCATTTCAGAGAGTTGTGTGTTTGTTTTACAGTGATTTCAATAATGCAGTTGGATAGATCCAATTTCTGTTAATAGAATGAAGGACTTCAATGTTTCGTAGCTGCTCTTGAAGATGGGTTATACGTTGATGACTTTAGTTAGGCTTTAGTCAGGAGACCTGGGGGTGTCTATTTGGTGTTCCAAACGTGCTGACGATACGAGCGTAGTTTCACTAGATGCGCATTTTCGTTTTTATGTATTCGATCAAACAATAAAACGTATGTCTCTAACAATATCTCGAAATATCAAGACCCTAACATAAAATACACAAATAACGTTTGTTGACATTTACTTGACTCACAAGAGAACTGGATGAGCTAATACTCCATCAAGTTGTGGGGAAATCAGAGGAAAGCTTTCTGGTCATTTTCGGACACGATTATGAAGCTCTGGATTTAATCAGAGGCCTGATATTTCGTAGTTTTCTGTATAACCTTGTAAAGCACTCGAAAGTGGTATCAGCTGAATCGCAGAATTCTTGTGGTTTCCGTTCTACTCTTCTTTGTTCGGTAGCGTTGATATTCGTAATAATACGTCACCTCCTCTCAAATCCCAATTAAGGTAATGCACCATTCAACATACGCGCGGAATCATACGATATTACACGGCTTGTGTGGTGCCCATTACACAAGTCATGTCGTGCCATGACATCAGTCATGTAATGGCCACGGCATATTTTCTGTCGTTACCACATCGTTCTGTGGTCATTACATGGTCACTGACATGCCCACGACATGGTTCATGTCACCACAACACTGCCCTGGTAGTGAGACATCCAGAAATTGCCGCACTTCAGCCGTAGAAGGCTGAGACAAAGGAGTTGTTTGGAGTAGAATAATTGAGAGCTTTTTGTGCTGCTATCGTTGTCACTGAATTAGTTGTGTTCATAGGTAATTGCAAGTAATTAATTATAATTATATGCAGAAGAAAATGTACTGTAGACATGTATGGAAAGCAGAAATGCACAGTATGAGTCGTTGAAAAACACGCAGTTCACTTTGCGACTTTTGAGACATACTAGTTCACCTTCAGAGTATCTCACTGAAGTTCTTTTTCTTCGATTTTTTGTTTTTGTTTTTCCCCAGAACGTGTTTACAGCCTTGCAAACTTGAGTTTGGTCAATCGAGCAATATAGTACAAGTAACAGCATGGAGATACAGAGCATTTGATTGAGTGTTTGTGCCGTTTCTTAAAACGTTTCTGTTTCAGAAAGTACAAAATAATTATCGACTGAGTTATTTGCAGTGTAGAAAAATATCTCAAGCTATTGAGTGATGTCATAGTTGATCGTTGATTCGTTTGGGGGTTTATTTTGAATGAAATAAATTTTGGAGTCATTTGAAATGGTTTTCGCTGATCTCAAAATTTTAGTCATATGTATTGACCATTTATACTCATTATTTACTAGTTGTTCTGGCCAATACATTAGGGAATATTCAATTAATGCAACTCAGTCAAAACTCAATTAATTGCAATTTTTACAAAAACGATCAACCTTCTAGTGACAGTATTGGTTTTACTCTTGAAATTTTAGGGGTCTTGAAAGTGGTGTATTGTTTAGTAGATGTTGACGTACTTTTGATTGAAGACAATTTAAGTCATCATTATGTCACATTTAAATTTTTGTAGTTCTACAACCATTTTTGGAAGCGTTGTGATGTTAGTAAGATTATTACGTTTACTTAGCTTTTGTTGACTTTTTGTTGGGATAAACATTCTTATGGCTCAATCATCATGCTACAAATATCGCAGAACAGTTAATTGTTAACCAAAATGTAGCTCTCATCTTCTAGATGAAGACTTTGCTTCCTAAAGTTGATTGCGTCTGCCAAAAATTACAATTATCCCTGCTCTTCTCCTCATCCTCAACCACACAGACTCAAAACAACTCTGGACAAGAATCAAAAAACAGACACCGCTTTTCGATTACGCTGTAAGCTTTACCCCTCTGTCGTTGAGGAATTGCTTTTGCGGATCGAAAAGTGCAGACGGATGGAGTTAATGCAGTGCAAATCGGTATATTGATCGACTTCCTTTTTGGACTCTGATTTGTGTTAGCTGGTTGGCTTTAGCGGAAATGGGATTTGTTGATACGTATGGAGTAAGTGTGGATACGGCAGAAAGAAAAATAAAAGAGAAGAGTACAGAATTTGGCACAGACACGCTATTGACACGAGAAGTTGACCGTTAGATTCACGGGCACAATATCGATCTGCTGATCTACTCCCCGTCTTCATAGGAGCACTTTTGGTGCTTCTAGGCATGCTACACTCAAGTATATAGAGAAATGTACATAATCACAACCAAAGGTGGTAGAAACACGGGAAGTTGAATTTTGTGCTTCCCACATCAGCCTCATTACGTTTAAGAACTCCACTTGTCAAAAAGTGCACTTTTGACTTTACTGTTCATATTCGTCTGTGACAGTACAGCCTATACAGAGATGTCTACAGAATCAGAACCTGACGTCGTAGAAATATGAGAAGTTCACCATTTTACTCTCCGTGGCCTGCTCGTTAGAATAGTCAACTCCCTGTATTAATTGGAAATCTTTTGGTGTTGTGGTGTTGCGGTGTTGTGGTGTTGTGAGGGCAAAATCAAAAATCAAAATAAAATAAAATAAAATAAAATAAAAAACATCCCTCACCCAACCAACCAAACAGCTACTTGCTACCACACTACTATTGCAAACATTACTGAGGGTATTAATTAAATATCTTTCCACGTGGAAAGTCGAAAATAGTCACAAAAAGAAAGTCGAAAACTCACTAAGAAGGAGGAGCATCGGGAGGAGGGTAGGCGCAATGGGGCGCTGTCAGCGAGTTTGTCCATGTGAACGAACCGAGCACCAAAATCATCAGCGAAAAACCAAAGAAATTGGTGAACCAGGCGTACACATATGCTCTCTTGTAGCTCATGTGATAGCATTCGTCAACCATGTCGTTGACAGTGCTCAGGGCAGCGCAAAAACCGTTGGCAATTCCGCCGATAATCTGGCACTGAACAACGTTAGTCACAAGAGCAGAATCGCCGACTTTTCCCATTTGCAGCATAGCTCCAATTGCCAGAATAAGAGTAGCGATCAGGTTACTGGTAAAAGTGCCCCAGGGGTTTTTTCCGGAGCCGAGTCGGTTCAGTCTGGAAAACTGAAATCGAAAATTAGCTCCAGCGAGAGCCCACAGACCCAGGTACATCCAGGTTCTCCAGGACTTCCAGAGAGCGGCAAAAATGATGAAAAGGCAGAAAAGAGCGATGGAGCAGCAGCCAATGACGAAAGAAACCGCTCTCTCAAAAGGCACAGTCATGGGAGGAATAGGCAGAAAATCAGCAAGATGATGGCCTACTTCCAGTCCAGCAAAAGACAACCCGTAGTGAATAAGGCCTACAGCCATCACAGACTGCACTCCGTATCCAGCATCGGGGTAGTCAGCCTTAGGAATGTTTTGGTTGGCACCAAAAAGAAATGCCTCCAGCATGATGGACGAGAAAGAAGTCATAGAACCACAGAATCCCGGTCCCATGCCAACCCAAAGAGGAATTTTGCGTCGCGGAACTTGCTTCTGGTCCTCGATCAACGAAAAAATGTGCGAATCCTCCAGCCAGCCGTAAAGTAGACAGCCTGCAAAGTTACACCAAAGAAGACCCGAAGGAGAGTAAGAGCCGGTGAAAACAGTCAGAAGAGTGATTCCCTGTCGTGCAATAGCGCCTGCCATCGCAAAAACAGACAGGTTGAGGTAAAGTAGGATCTGAGTAAGCCATTCGCCGTCGAGATTCGGCATCGTCGGCTTTTTGAACGACCGCTTTTCGTGAGAAACGTCGGTATCGGAGTGTGTGGACATTGGTGTGTGGATTTGTGTGTGGAAATTATGGATTTCGACTTCTCTTATTTATACCGTCTCTCTGCGCCATTTAGAATGGCGTGGTGGAAAAGCAATTCAGAAAAGGTTGGCGAAAAATTAAGATTTTGAATCGGAGTTTGACGGGTATTGACCAGAAATGGGATTGCGGTATACCAAAATGCTCGTCTTGATCACGTTCTTCTGGTAGTGTTTTTCAAATTTTATTTCCTTTACTCCCCGTTGAGATACCATCGCTTTCATCTCCGCACGGTGGGGATCACACACAGAGTTCCGTACAGCGTCATCCATGTGAGGAAGATGGAACTTTGTTTGGTAGGTCGATATTTCGAAAAGAAAAAGTCAGCCTCAAATTGAAGCCTGCGAGAAATGACATTGCAATGCTCCAATCGAGTTGCAAGTTGTTTTAATCGACTCAGAATTGCTGAAACTGTCTACTTTTCAACTCCTCTTAACTCCATCAAATGCCAACCAAAAATTCTACCCCCCTCTGTCTGACCAAAAAGGAAACATAATGACACGGTTTTTCACACCGATTTCACCTTATTTCAGTTCAAATTCAGTTAAATCAACTCACGGCTGTGTCGTAGATCCGGTTGCTTCACGTGAGATCGAGAGTTTGGAAAATTAAGGTTCGAAAAAAGTTTGTAATACGAATTTCACGCGACAGGAAACTGCAACACAGATGGAGACTTTAAAAACGGCGTGTGCGGCGTACCAAGTCTCAGACAGTGTTTTTTTGTCTGTGGGTATGTCTGTGGTATTAAAGACACCCTTTCGATATCGCAATTATGGTAAAAACTGATTAGTCGTAAGCACAATAAAAACAGGTTGGAAAAACGAAAGACAACTCTGAAAACTAGGCTAAACCCTCTGTACTCTGGCTCGATTATCTAACGTAAACTTTTGAGCCGTGAAGTTTATAGTGACTTGGAAGTGTTGATATAATGGTGGAGAGTGATCAGAAATGAATGAAAAGTAGTTCATTGTGATCACGCGATGACGAAGATTCCAACCATATAATTCTTGTCTTTGCAAAAAATTCCAATCGCCCTCTAGCGGAAACCCCCAATGCGGCATTTCCAACTCTGTTCACAACCACACCACTTGTCGATCGAGTCGTATACTGTACAAGCTAGGTTCCGAGTTCTTTTTCCGCTTCTTTGAATCACAGTGAAACAGTTGTCTAGAATTTTGATGAGTGTTGGTAATATGCCTGTGTAATTACTACTCATACTCTCGTTATAGCAGTTAGAAATATTCTTGGTAATACTCGTAGTAATCAGTAATTCTCTTATTCATCACAAGACAAAGTTCTCCCTGCATGTCTCCTGATTTTCAAAATGTGGGGTGTTATCCTAAAGGAGTTTACTAATGGGGTGAGACAGAAGAAGCAAATACAACGTAGACAGTACCTTTTCTTTAGTGGTAAAAGAAATTCGTTTAGCCGAGGTTGGCGCTGTGGAAGTTCTTTTTTTGTTGAGGTGTATGTATTTTATTGATTTTTATTCGCCCGGGTTCATTTTATTTCATTTAATTCGGCTGGTAAAAAAAAAAAAAAAAAAAAAAAATACATCAAGCAACACACCATCAATCTCCTTCTTCAAGTCAAGCTTTTCGCCTTCTTCACATCGTGGTAATAACGCAGCACGTGACTGATCTCGATGGCATGACTCAAACCATGCGCCATTAAATTGAGTTTGGAAGGGGTGGTGATATCATGTGATTGGCTGGACAGAATGGGGGCAAAATTATCACGTGCGTACTTTGGTGTCACGTGATTAAATTGGTCAACTCCAAAATCACGTGCCGTGTCTGTAGCGCTTTCTATTGCCGTTCTCGCTTCTCGTACTCGCAACTCTATTAAGCGAGAGTCTAACCTATTTCAACGTTATCAGCCCATAGTCACGTGATAGTGACGGAGTTCATGTGACCGACGACATGGTTGGTGTCATGGCCACGACATGGTTGGTGTCACCCACGACATTGCTGTCATACCCTTGGGTTTGCTTGATAACGACATGATTCATGTCACCCACAACGTGGTCGAAGTAAGTCACGACATAGCCGATGTAATATCCGCGACATGGTTGGTGTGACGATATGAAATCGTTCCTTTTGTCACCCCTTACATTAATACCCCTTACATTATTGATGTCAATGATTATCGTTCTGAAAAGGGCTTAGCTGGCAATATGGTGAAATCAGTGCCCACGACATGAAATCTGTAATGCCCATGGCATGACTTTTGTAGTTCCTATAGCCCTTTCAAACCTAGCACATTACTCGTGATGCCAACCACACAGCTTGTGTAGTGCCCATCACATTAGTCTTGTAATGGGCACAACTTTTGTAGTAACTTTTGTTGGCAATGCTTTTAAACCATCCATTTCATCTTTTAGAGTACTCAGAGCAGTTGGTAGTGTAGAAACGCTTTTCATAGCCCTCACAATAATACTTCGAAAGTTCTGGACATCGCTATTCTGTTGTATCATGGGGAAGAGCACAATAATCTCTACTCCAGATTCACAAAGAATACCCCAATTTCAATTTTTAAAAAACCACCATATTCATCTCGCAATTCACAACAATTTGCACTCTTCAGAATTTCGCTCACGTGATCCTTTGCAATACTACCGAAATCCACGCAACCACATATCCACTCAGTTTAAAGCATGCATCAGAATGGGCCATTCCAATCATATATCCCAGCTCGATCACGTGACCCCTTTCCAGTCACATGACTTTTCTATATATTTCCTGATCACATGACTTTCTGACTAATCGTTTGCAACACGTGACGGTTCAGCCAATCACCTGACTCGAACCCCTCACCTGACACAGTTACCCGGCCGGTTCACGTGCAGCCCTCGGGGGGTTTCAAAGTGGCTCCAAAAGGCGCGAAAGAGGAGATATGGTCACGCGACTGGTACCAAAATACTCCTTATCACGTGAAAAGTACAGCCAAACCACTCACATGAACCCACCACCACTCCCGTCGAAAACCTCTCAGCCAGAAATCGACGCACGTGCAGCAAGGTTTGCATTCCTCAAATCTTATTGCGACCGGGTAAGTCACGGGAGGACGGGGACGCCCAAGTCACGGGTTTTTCACGTGACGAAAAAGGGCGAAAATCATGTGACTGGGCAAACACAGAGCGGGTTATCGGCGGCTTCACGTGACTCGAGGCATACCGGCCTCCACCTCCATCACGTGATCGGGGTCACATTGTCGGCTCATTTAACTCCAACTTAACCTTGTCCGATTATATATATATATTGGGAGTCACGTTATGATAATGTACAGTCACGTTATTTTGCACGACCAGGACGCAGCACGTGATACAGGCCTTGGAGAGCGACACCGACGGTATTACTTTGATCACGTGACCGAGGAGATTCGAGTGGTTCTTTCAGAATTTGAAATAGCCGACTTTTGACCGAGACCAGCTTTCTACGCAACCAACTGAACCAAAACAACCCCCAGCAACCCCAAAGCAACCCCAAAACAGCTTCAATTGAGATCAAATCAATTGAACCGACTCTAACTACACACACAACTACACATGTCGATCCGAAGAACGCGCTCGACCACGTCGGAAGACGAGGCGATGACTAAGCGGCTCAAACAGGAGGTCATGGTGCCCGAGGAGGCCATTGACGACAAGGACGAGCTCAACGAGAGCGATGCTGCTGCTGCTGTAGCCGCCGTCGCTGCCGCGGTCCAGGAAAAGAAGGACCACGACGAGAGCGTCAAGGCCGCGGACGTGCTGCGCCAGACGCTGGAGGGTCACGTGGAGGACGGTCACGTGCCGCAGGACCAGGGCCACGTGCAGGACCAGGGTCACGTGCAGCAGCAGCAACAGCAGCAGGACCAGAGTCACGTGCAGCAGCAGCAGCAGCAGGACCAGAGTCACGTGCAGCAGCAGCAGCAGCAGGACGTGTCGCAGCAGCACGTGAGCGAGAACCACGTGCCCGACGCGGGCCACATCCACCACGGCATGACGGCCATCAACCAGCACGTGCCGCAGCAGCAGCACGTGACCCAGCCCTACGAGCTCGACCTCAACCCCTACAACCAGGCCCCGAACTCGGCCAAGCCGCCCGTGGGCTCCGAGCAGTGGCACCAGATGCGCCGAGACAACCACAAAGAGGTGGAGCGGCGACGGCGAGAGACCATCAACGACGGCATCAACACTCTGGCGGAGCTGATTGCCACGTCCGAGAAGAACAAGGGCCAGATTCTCAAGAACGCGATCGAGTTCATCAAGCAGCTCAAGGAGCAGGACGACGCGCGAACGCAGAAGGCCGCGATGGACAAGTTCAGTCTGATGAACCAGGTGACGGAGACGTCGGCGCAGAACAACCGGCTGAAGATTGAGCTGCAGCGGGCGTGGCGCGAGGCCGAGACGTGGAAGGGGAAGTACCAGGAGGTGAAGGGAGATAAGGAGTAGCGAGAAAGAATTGCGAAGCAATTGTTTCGAGCCTAGTGACCATCAGCCACAAACACAAACCGCGGAGCAGTTTTGTTTTTGGCGGCGATCACTGACGACCCACGACATGACTCATGGCTTAACCACAACGTCACACCCCTGACATAGACCCTGTTCTGACACTCACCCAGCCACAGACTGACCTGACACAGACTGTGTTAGTATGGCATACTCACTGTTGTTTGTGTTGTGTTAGTTCTGTGTTTGTGCGTCTGTGTTAGTTCTGTGTTTGTGTTTGTGTCGTTCTGTGTTTGTGTCGTTTGCTTCTGTGTCGCTTGCTTCTGTGCCGTTCTGTGTTTGTGTTTGCGTCGCTTGTTCTGTGTGTCGCTCTGTGAAGGATAGGAAGGGACTACGGTCGGTTATATATTGTAATTTTATGTATGTGTTTCTACAGTGTGTACAGTGTTGGCAGAGACAAGGAAAGACTAGAGATGGATTTTTGACACTTGGTGACAGACAAAGATGGAGATTGAACCTTGTTGGCAAAGAGCCGTAGAGACGGATTTCCAACAGTGGTGTTTCGAGTGCATAGAAAAGAGAAGAACCGCTGGTTTTTGTGGCACCGTTCCGCCACTTGTTCAAATTCATTTTTCGAGATCTTCCCAAACCCGCTCTCTGTTTCAACGTAGCACTAGTTTCAGATCATCTCTGCTGAAATATGCAGGGTCGAACTTTGATAAGAGCAAGACAAGAGATGAGAAGACAGCTGATCAAACAAGAGGTAATTAGAAGACAAGCTGATCAGACAAGAAGGAGAATAAGAGTGAAATGATTATGCTGACTGTTTAAACATAGCGCTTTAAGTGTTAACTGTTTCATTTACAAGTGGCAAAATAGTACTTCTTTCACTGCAGCTTCCATCTGGTGGTAAGAGAATTGGTACTGACTCTACCATGTTCTCTGTATTCAGTTCATTGTCGAAACACACTGAAATACACTTTCATATCTCCTATCTTCGCCCTTGTCCATATCCTTATCTATCCCTTGTCTCACCTTGGCAATCAAACTAGAGCCAAAATGTGCTACAGTGGTGGTACTGAAAAGTGAACGCAATTGCCAAACTCCTCACGTATCTGCAAATACAATGGTATATCTCACGTTCCATTTGAACCACTGTAGCAAAAGTTACCAAGCGCCACTTGACTCAATATCATAGTGAATAGTACCGTTGGACTCCCCTTGACGAGACGAACTCAGCTATATAGTCATCTTCTCAATTGAAAGGCTCCATCAAAACTGTTCAGTTCATGCTACCTTACAACACTCCACAACAACCCTGACACGCCAAGTGTCGTTTGCTGTAGTATAGCCATGTGATATTATGCCGCACTACCAACTCTACGGGTATTACTCTTTGAGACACAAGAGCAATACCATTGTAATACTCCCACTCAGACGATTCCAACGATATAAGCCACAGTCCACTAGCACCTCTAGTTCAAAAGTTACCTCTCCTACCCTTACTAAAATAACAAATAATACTCCAATTACCTCAAGCACAATACCAATAGGTGGCCCACATCAAGCCAAACACACTCATTAAACTCCTATATCAATCCACCCACCCCATCAAAAGCTATCCCCCAAACTCTCCCCAAACATCTCACTCATCCAACTCCCCAAATACTAACCCTACAACCACATAAACTATACCATTGTACTCCCCTCATCTCCCCCAATCCAACCATACCCTCTAAATCACCCCACAATTTCCCCACCAAAACCCAAATCAACTCCAACAAAACCTAACAAAGCCCAGTTGACAAAACCTAACAAAAATCACGTGACTCACAACCACGACACCCAAGTCATGTGTATACCGCCCATATCACGTGACACCTTGGTAGTCAAACTCTAACGCCACCTTCCGGAGCTCCGGGTGCAAAACTACTAGCCGGGACCGTTAAAGCCTATTCTCGGGGGGATCGTAATAAATTGCAAGTAGAATATGTATGGTCACGTGATCGTTATTACTAGAATCACATGAATTTTATCACATAAACGCACTCCTGCGTTTCCCGCTATCTGCAAAACTGCGCTTTCCAGCCCTGCTTCCATCTGAGACAAGAGGAACTTTGGCTACATCTAAAGTTCAATATAGCAATGTAGTGGAGGAGGCGACTGTGGAGGGTGCGATTTTTGTATATGAAAATAGAAATCATGATAATTCACAATAAATCGAGATCAGGTTACTGTATTTTTCTGCTAATTTACACGTGAACGCATCGTCCTCTTCTCAAAATTTAACTTCAGACAAGAATACGAGGCGCTGAGATGATTTCGGAGTCCGATGTGAATGTGATATTCCAGAACGACGGAAAAGACGTTTTTCGGCCAGAAAAATCACGTGATGTAATTTCACGGCCTGCAATTCATTACTGAGCAATTTCCAGATTTCCTGGGCCACTCCTTCGCTTACTTTGCTCTTATCAGTCTTTCCGCGTATCAGAGACAGTGCATGTGGGAAGCCCACAGAAACGGCGCGAGTTGCGGAAACACGACTAAGTGTATATGGCTGTGTTCCACGGAGGGCGTAGATTCGATTGGTGAATTCCGCAAGTTGGTAGCATTGATCTCCGTGATTCTACGTCGGTTTTCATTTTACCACTAAAAACACGCTAAAATAGTCACACGACTAGCAAATAACTCCGTCGAGCTACGGAGAGCCGCTTGGGGAGCAGGGTGACGGATGATGGCTTTCTTGGCGGTATTGCACGGCTCCAAACGAGAGTTTCGGAGTCCGAAGCGGGGTGGATTGTGGAATTGGAGAAGAAAAAATTGGGGAAAATTGGGTGATGACTAATAATGATTTGCTGATTTTAATTACGTAATTTGATTGAGTGGTAAAAAATTCTGAATAAAAAAAACCACAATCTCACCATTTCTACGGCTGACAAATGGGACATGTTGCACGACATGATTTCTGCACCTTGGAAAATAGGCTTTTAGAGATGAGTTGCACAAGTGTCTCCAGAATGGGCTACAGTGAAGGGACAATTTTGGGAAATAATAGAAAATACTCGCTGTCACGTGACCATTCCAGCCATACCATCCAAACCTTATTCCGTTCCCCCACTTTTCACCCACCACAAAGCTCTTGATGTGCGGAATCCGAAACCTTATCAAATGCCGTGGCTATATACTATATACCACCTTCTCCATCTCTTCCTCCTCAACAACATGCGCAACTTTCGACTGCTGTCTCCGTTGGTAGGAACCAAAGTTCCACCGTTAAGGGACGATTCTGAGCGGGAGGACTTTCCCGAGGAGAAGGCTGGATGGTATGCCAAAGCCACATGGAGCTGGTTGAATCCGCTGATGAAGGTGAGTTGAGCTGAAGTAGTGGAGATATGGGGTAATGGGTGGTACGGTTGGAATCAGGTGGACTAGGGGAGTCTTCTGGATGTTCTTTTGTGTCATTTGGATGACTTTTGGGGGAGTTCTGACGTTCTGTTGAGAGGGCGGTTTGGGTGGAAAACGGTACAACAATGCTGGAGCTTAGAGAGCGATACGGCTGGACTCAGCGGGATGAGACGAACACAACGGTATGTCTTGCGTGGTTCTTGCGCCACGGTGGCAAATTACAGAGCCGGTGTCGTGCCCACGACTTGATCCGTGTGATGGGACTACAGTGGGGGGGGGGGGGGGGGGGGGGGGTGGCGACTACACTGGACGTGTGGTGACTACATGCCTAGTGTTGTGGGCGTTACACGGTGGTAGTGGTGGGCATGTCTGCGTTGTTGTTGCAACCAACTTTGAAACTGACTTTTGTCAGTAGTAGAGTGAGTTGCTTCATGGCAATGCCACAGACTGTGTCTACGATTCTGTGTTGCCTGTGCTGTTTCTGCTTCTCTGCTTTTGCTACTGTTGTTGCTTCGTCTTCTGCCTATGACTACTTCTGTCATAGCAGCATCACGGCTCTTCTCTGGTTTTGTGTCATTCAGTCATTTCGTGAGTTTGGTTTCGTCTCTGGATCTGTGTCACTACTTTAGTGTCTATTTGTGTCACTGGTTTTGTGTCACTACTTCTGTGTCACTCAGTCACTCGCTTCGCTCATGACCTCGATCATGACCTCTGATCTCGATCTCCACTGTCTGCAGCAATCATGTACACCAGGCTTGGCACTCTCGGCTTTGTTCAGGCCGCCGAAAAAGGGCCGTATCCAAGGTCTCTTTCAGTCACGTGATTTGCACCGAGTATTTTGCTCGGTCACGTGACTGGTGCCTGACTTTTTTGCTTAGTCATAAAGCCAGGTTGCTGCCAGTCGCGCCGATTACGTCGGGGCGTTTTGATTGGCTGGTCATGTGATTTGGTCATGTGACTGAGCTGAGACGTTTGGTCAAGTGATTTAATTGGCTGGTTTGGATCACGTGATTGAACTGACTGGCTTGGATCACGTGATGAGATTGGTGCTTGATGAGTGATTTGAGACGAGTGGTGTGATTCTTCTGTTGTGACTGAGTGTTCTAGTGACATTTCTGGTAATTCTAGTTGACTCTGGAGACTCTAGTGAACTCAGTGGTACTTCAGGAGCCATTTCGAGTGCTCTAATACTCGCTCTGAATGCTCTGGATGTCTCTGACGTGACCTGTGGTTACTGCGATGCTCTCTGAGTGATCGACTCTAGTGACTCTAGTTGACTTTAGATGAGTCTCTGAGTACTTTAGTTGACTTTAGTTGACTTTAGTTGATTCACTCTGAGTACTTCAGTGATTACTTTGACTATCTCAGAGACTCCACAGAGTGACTCAGTGACTGCTCAGATCACACCAGAAGCACTTCAGAGTATCCAGTGGCACTTAGAGGGCCTCAGTTGTTCACTAGAATACCCCAGAGACTCCTCAGAGTGATGTCTGAGTACTCCAGTGACTTCTCACAACATCTCAGAGTGCCACAGTGACTTGACAGAGTGATCGAGAAACCCCACAGAACACCAGATGACTTACAGACCGACCCCACAAAGACACCAGAGTACTCTAGAGACTTCAGTGACTTCTCAGAGCACTTCTATGAAGTACTGGAGTATCTGTCAGTGCGCTAGAGTGTCCTGTCTGTCCATGAGCACTCAGACTTCATACTATTTCTAGTGTTGAGGTCCGTTCGATCAGACTTCACACCATTTTCTAGTGTTAAAGTCTCTTCGTGCAAGCACTCAGAGACGCAGGTCCGTTTGAACCGCTTATCGAGCGCAACTTCGTTGCTGGCTCTCAAAGCGTTTCTCACTCTCTTCCTTACTAACCCAGGTCGGCTATCTCCGTCCCGTCAACCAAGAAGATCTCTGGAACATTACCGGCTCCTACCGTGCCGAGGAAATGACTGACAAGTTCCAGGCGAATCTAGAGCGCATTGTCGCCAAGCACGTGGAAAAGTACAAAGCCAAGAAGCTGAAAGAGGATCCGTCTTTCTCTGAAGCCGACTTTGTGTTTGACCCCCTCGATCCAGAGCAGGTTCCCAAGTACGCAATCATTTTTGCCTTGCTTGCGACCTTCCGATTCCGCTTCTGGTGGTCTGCGATTTGCAAAATCATTTTCGACTGTGCCCAGACGCTGAATCCTCTTGTTTCTCGACAGTTGATTTCTTTCGTCGGCGACCGATACACCCATGCTCCTCCTGGCATTGGAAGAGGAGTCGGTCTGGCCATTGGAGTGACACTCATGATTGCAGTAGCGTCCTACTTTATGAACATGATGCTGTACTACTCGATGATGATGGGCGCTCAGTGTCGAGCTGTTCTTTCGCACTCGATTTACAAAAAGTCGCTGAATTTGTCTGCAAAGTCGAGACTCAAGTACACGAACGGACAGATTACGAATTTGCTGGGTACTGACTGCCACAAAGTCGACTTTTGTCTCGGCTTTTTCCACTTTTCCTGGACCTTCCCCGTGTCCATGGCGATTGCGATTGTCATTCTGATTGTCAATCTGGGTCCTGCGGCGCTGGTCGGCATTGCTGTGATTATTCTGTGCATTTTTGCGGTTGCGCGAATTTCACGAACGATCATGAAGCAGCGAAGAGCAGTGACTGCTTTGACGGACAAGCGGATTTCGATGATGAAGGAGATTCTCCAGAGCATGCGAGTCATCAAGTTTTATGCGTGGGAGCTGCCCTACAAGGAGCGAGTCATGGAGGTGCGAAAGGAGGAGTTGAAGGGTGTGAAGAAGCTCTTAGTCATCAGAAACGCCCTTAACGCGATTTTTGTCGGTGTTCCTACCATTGCCTCGATGCTGTCTTTTGTCGTCATGTACAAGACTGGTCGAAATTTGGATGCCGCTAAGGTGTTCTCGTCTTTGTCTTTGTTCAACCTTCTGCGAATGCCTCTGATGCTGCTTCCTTTGTCGACTTCTACGTCGATTGACGCGTTTGTGGCCCTCAAGCGAATTCAGGGATTTTTGTTTGCTCCTGAGCAGGTGAATTACGTGATTACGGATCCTTCGATTGCCGAGAAAGGAGACGCTATTGTCGTCGACAACGGTTCTTTTATCTGGAAGGAGGATACCGAGGAAGGTGAAGCTGAGGAGAAGAAGGAAGTTGCTGAATCTCCTGCTGCTGAACCACGTGACTCGGAGACCACAGCCGAGGACTCACGTGATGTGGAGAGCTCTTCCGACGGGTCTTCATCGTCTGAAGCCATTCACTTTTCCGGACTGGACGATATTAACCTCGCTGTGAAGTCCGGAGAATTCATCGTCATCACTGGAGCTGTTGGAACGGGAAAATCGTCTCTTCTTTCTGCCATCGCTGGATTAATGGTCAAAACAGCCGGATCGGTGACAGTTTCTGGAGAAATGATTTTTTCGCCCTCTCCCTGGGTCCACAACGCCACGATCCGTGAAAACATTCTCTTTGGACAACCCTACGACGAGGAGCTGTACCGAAAAGTGATTCACTGCTGTGCTCTGGAGCGTGATTTTGAGATTCTTCCTGGAGGAGACGCTACTGAGGTTGGAGAGCGAGGAATCACGCTTTCTGGAGGCCAAAAGGCGCGAATTTCGCTTGCTACTATGGCCTACAGAAATCCTCAAATCATCTTGTTGGACGATGTTCTCTCTGCTGTCGACAGTCACGTGGGCAAACATATTATGGAAAAGTGTATTTTGGGCCACATGGGCGAGAGAACAAGATTGCTGGCGACTCACCAACTCGGACTGATTGACCAGGCAGACCGGATTATTTTTCTCGACGGCTCGGGAAGCATCAAGGTCGGATCACGTGACTTTCTGCTCAAGAACGAGCCCGGTTTTGCGCATCTCATGGAGTTTGGTAGCAAGCAGGAGGAGGAGGAGGAGGAGGTTGCTCCGTACGATGTCGTTGAGGAGGACGAGGTTGTGGTTGAGGGTCACGTGATGGACCAGAAGAAGAGTCATGTGACTGTGACCGACGCTCCTCATGATCTGGAGAAGGCGCTGGAGGGGCACGAGGAGCAGGAAAAGTCACGTGACTTGATTCAATCGCATGACAACTCACGTGACGTGGAGGAGATGATTTCTGCGTCTCGTGATTTCCGCGACGATTCTTCTGAGTCTGTTCTTGATGAGTTGGTGAGAGCAACCACAAACTCGTCTCTCGCCGAGAAAGAGAACAAAACCACGGTTTCTACGGTTACCCAGATCAAAGAAGAAACGGACAAGGAAAAAGACGGAAAACTTATCACAGCCGAAGGCCGATCTGTCAAAGCCGTTCCCCTCAAGGTGTATCTCACATACATCAAGTACGGCGGAGGCATGATTGGATATGCTGTTCTTCCGATTTTTCTGACTCTCCTGATCGTCTCTGTTTTCGTCATGCTCTTCACCAACGTGTGGCTTTCGTACTGGACGGAAAACAAGTGGCCTCAGTATGGAGATGGACTCTACATTGGCATTTTTGTCATGTTTGGCATTTTGACGTGCATTTTGTTTTTCCTGTGTTTTTACACGCTCACGACGATTGGCAACAATGCGACTGCAAAAATGCACATTGAGGCCGTGGACGGTATTCTGCATGCTCCCATGTCGTTTTTTGACACTACTCCGCTTGGACGAATCATGAACCGTTTCTCGAAAGACACAGATACGATGGACAATGAGATTTCCGATCAGACGCGATTGTTTCTTCTCACGCTTTCTCAGATCATCGGAATCATGATTTTGTGTATCATCTATCTCCCCTGGTTTGCGATTGCTGTTGGCCCTCTGTTGTTCATCTACCACTGTATTTCGTCTTACTACAGAAGTACGGCACGTGAGGTGAAACGTCTCGACTCGATCAATCGAAGTCACGTGTTTTCGCACATGCAGGAGTCGCTGACGGGTGTTTTCAACATTGCTGCGTACGGCAACAAGACGTCGTTTGTCAAGAAAAACGAGTGGGCTATTGACAACATGAACGCCGCGTATTTTTTGACGATTGCGAATCAGCGATGGCTTGCTTTCCGTGTGGACTTGGTTGGTTTTTCACTCTGTTTTGTGATTGCCATGTTGTCTGTGACTGGGCAGTTTAGTATCAGTCCTTCTGCTGCAGGTCTTGTTCTTTCTTACATCCTTCAAATTGTCGGAATGATGACTTTGATGGTGAGAGAAAGTGCGCAAGTGGAAAACAACATGAACACGGTCGAGCGAGTTTTCCAGTACTCCTACGACGTTCCCTCCGAGGCTCCTTCTCACATTCCAGAGACTTCTCCGCCTGAAGAGTGGCCTCAGGGAGGAGGCATTGTTTTTGACGATGTCTCCATGTCTTACAGACCTGGTCTTCCTTTGGTTTTGAAGGACATTTCCGTCAACGTCCTCCCTGGAGAACATGTCGGTATCTGTGGACGAACTGGAGCAGGCAAGTCTTCGATTATGAACGCTCTGTACCGTCTTTCTGAGCTTGCCAACGGCTCTGTGCACATTGACAACGTTGATATTTCTCAGATTGGCCTGAATGATCTCCGTTCGAAACTGTCCATCATTCCCCAGGACCCTGTTCTTTTCAACGGAACCATTCGATCCAACATTGATCCTTTCGGCCAACGAGACGATGCTGCTCTCTGGGATGCTCTACGACGTTCTTGGTTGGTTGAAGAGGGTGATCTTGGAAAGTTGAAGGCTGGTGTGACCGATTCAAATCACGTGAAGTTCCATCTGGACACTCAGGTGGACGAAGACGGTTCGAATTTCTCTCTCGGAGAACGACAGCTGCTTGCTCTGGCACGTGCCTTGGTGCGAATGTCGCGAATTCTGATTTTGGACGAAGCCACGTCTTCTGTCGATTACGAGACGGACGCGAAAATCCAGTCGACCATCGTCCAGGAGTTTGCTCAGTGCACTATTCTGTGCATTGCTCACCGACTCAGAACGATTCTCAACTACGACAAAATCATGGTTTTGGACGCGGGACGAATTGTCGAGTACGACACGCCTTACAGACTGTACGTGAAGGAGGGAGGTGTTTTCCGGGGTATGTGTTTGCAGTCTGGAATCACCGAGGAGGATTTCCCTGAGGAGAAGCGTGTGGTTTAAGTGTTAGTCACTGTTTGTTTATTAATTTTATATAGCATTATGCATTGTTTGTTTGAGTCTTGTGGTTGTATATTTTGCAGTATTTTTGTGGTTTGTACTTGTAGTATTTTTGTAGTATTTTTGTATGTGTTTTGAGACTGCTTTTGAGTGCCATGTTGTGTGGTTCTGGTGATGTGTATTTTACGAAGTCCAAATTTGTATAGAGTCCCACAATAATCTTAAGTGTTTTAGAGTTCAACGCACCTCATCGGTTTTGAGGGGGTCTTCCACAGACGTCTTTTTCAATGGAATGGGCTTAAATTTATAATTTAGCTTCTTTAATATGACAGTGTGAAGCAGTCAAAATTTGGAGCTTCTAGCGTTACGTTTGATCTTTCAAGACTCATACTGTTGATTCTTGTGTTGACCATATGTATTGGCCATGTTTAAACTTCATTAATAAACGTAATTGGCCAATATATATGACCGCAACGATAATGAATCTGGATATTTCGGGTGAACGTGTGGCCTACATATATGAATCCAAGATTCCACTATCTGTGAATGATTCTGGAACAGAAATACGTCGCTAAGCAATTTTGAAAGCAGCTTCCATGTCTCTGTTTCGTGTATTGAGTCAGTTACATGTTGAGGATCCAGAACTTCTGAAAGAGTAATGACACAAACAAACGAACCAGATTTATGAGCTCCTGGAATCTGCCGCTTTCGAGCCATATAAATTTTGAGTATTTTTGAAAATTGAAAAGAATCTGGTTGGCTTTAGTTGATAGTTTTAGGGTGAGTATCTATCTAACACTAGAGAAGAGCTAGAGACTAGCGAAAAGTTTGGGATTGTAGAGACGAGTCAGGGTAGTATTTTGATATAAAAATATCTGTATCGTGCAATACTGTACAGTAATTTCTAGTTGTAGTGCCTCTGTGTTTTGCCTCTAATTGCGTTTAGTTGATTAACCATGACACATAGAACCACACACAGAGACGATGGATTTTAATTTTAAAATTATACCGTTAGAATCCTTAATTTGTGTTGATTCTAATGGGACTATTTTTGAGACCACCAGATGACTTTCCGAAAATACCTTTTGTGAAAGTAATGCCAGCACAAAAAAAAGCACATCATTGTGACCGTCTTGTTTAGACGATTCCAACAGTGGTGTTTGCAAGTCAATCCGATAGCTATTCGTAAAACTGAAATTTAAGCTATTCTCATTGGAATTTGCAAAAATCGTTGAATCACAACAAAAAGCACACGAATAGACTCGTCTTGATCTCAGTAATCCAACGGTATTTTTTATTAGTCAATCAGACGATTATTCGTGGTTCTAGACTGTAACTGCATCAGAAGTGTCGCTCAGGTGAAAATTGCTACAGTAACACAATCACAAAATAAAGCACACGGCTGAACTCGTCTCCTCGAGGCAATTCCAACGGTAGTCTTTGATTTATGTTTGGCGCATTTTTGTGTCTGGTCCCGTGATAAATCATGTGACTTGGCCTGCATGAGTTTATGCATTGTAGTGTGCGTTTTGTGTCTTTACGAGTGTGCGTTTTTCCTCTTAATTCAAGTATGCAGACACAAAGAGCTGATTATGCGAGATAGCAAAGAATACGACAACAAACAATGACAAAGGACACGGACAAAGAAACTGCAGACAACGAAGCGCAATTAGTCAGTCGACTTTTCGTGTTATGTAATCATCTACCACTCTATTACATAACCACTGCGTAGTCATCGATGTTACCGGTACCTATCTATTACATAATCCTGCTGTAATCATCTATAACCAATCTATTACATCATGCTGTATAATCAAACCAACCCCTTCTTTCTCTTGGCAGACGCGAAAATGTTGTCAATGTCAGCCACCTTTCGCTGCTTAGTCACCTTGCCGGGCTTAGTCACCTTGCCGGCAGCCTTGGTCACCATCTTCGGCTTAGTCACCTCCTTCTTAGTCATCGGCTTCTTAGTCAGCCGCTGGTACATGAGCATGTAAGCATCCTCCTCCTTCAGCGCTCGCTTTTCGCTGATTACGTCAACCAACTCGTCATCATAAGTTGCCCATTTTCCGTTAGGCTGTCTTACGTGAGCAATGTAATGTCCCGAAGCGGTAGTTCGTCCACAATGAGCAATCACGCCAATCAACTTGTAGGGCACGTGACCCGACTTTTTTGCTGAGTAATGTCCGAGATCGAGCTCGGCCGGATAATCAATGGGCGAGCCCATTTTTTTGGGTGAGTCATTAACAAATTTGAACCGCTTGACGTGGATGACTAAGTGTTCGGGGAACTCGTTGATTCGCGACGTCTTTGTCGCTGACGTAATCTTGTCGCACTTTTCGCACTTGTAACCGTCCTTCTTGGCCATGTTTTCCGAGTCGAAGAAATTAGTAATGCACTTTTTCAGCGAGATGCGCTGACTCAGCTTCTTGTCGTCCAAGTTCACTGACAAATCGTAAAAATCCTGATTAGTCAGCGACTCGTTTCCACATCCTCCACAGATGACAATCTGTTCCAGACTGCCTCCAAACATGTCATAAATCACAGAAGAGTTCAATTTCTGTCCCTTTGGCGTAGAATCCTCCTGGAGACGACTCATCAACGACATGAAGTATTCGTGGGCATCTTCCTGGTTCCACTCGGACATCATGCAGTTTATGTCATCAAGCCGATTAATAAGCTGGCGCGGGAAAATCGGCTTTTTTGTGTTAGTCAGCTTGGCAAACAGCTGACTCAGCACCTGGCTGACGGAGCCGGGGTACTTCTTAGTCACCATTACGTCAGCAAGATAGTTGGTCATCGCCGGCATGTGCATGAGCAGCTGGATCGCCGAGTTCATGTAGCACGTGACGCCCTGGTTGATGAGACCCGCAGGGTTAGGGCTGCCCTTTTTCCACGCCTTTTGGATCTTGCTGGGGGTTCGGGATCCGGGGTCGGAGGGCGCGGTGAGCGGCAGGAACTCAGGGTTGGGGTTTCCGGGGTTAGGGCTTTCAGGGCTAGGGCCGTTGCGGTCATCCTCGGGGTTAGGGTCGTTCCGGGGCTTCACCAGCACGTAGCTAGCAGGCTTGATTGCAACGGGCTCAGGGTTCTTCGCCCTAACCCACGTGATCGGCTTCTCCTTGATCTGGCTTAGTAAGCGATGCTGTTGAAAAGGGTTGCCATTTTGTCGCTTCATCACCGTCGTCATGGCTCCAGTAATGTCGTGGGCACAACTTGGAGAGTGTCGTGCCGAAATATTTTTTTAGCTCACATAAACCTAATCTGAAGTTTATGGGTTAGGGAGGGGCAAGTGTCGGGAGATAAGGGTTAGGGTGTACAGATGGAGTGAATTAATGAGTCACGTGATAATCGTGTGATCCGGAGATATGAGTGCATAGGTTATGAGTATACGGGTTATGAGCGAACAGGTTATGAGTGAATTTGTTTGGCGCTGCGGTTGGGTTGAGGCACGTGATAAATCACGTGAGTTGTGTCAGGTTATGAGTTGTGCCGAGAGTGGATGAGTCGTCAAGTCACGTGAAGAATTATGAGATTGGGGGACTTGATCAAGCCGCGACACCGCTTCTGTCGTGTCCGTTACATGGGCGATGTGGTGGGCATGACATGAACCATGTCGTGGCTAAGAAGAGTGGTTACTATGTGTTACTCACAACATCCAACAACATGTTGTGCCCACCACATGACTTGTGTTGTGACTACATGAGTTGTGTGGTGACTACAATGTGAGAGTAGTGGTGTCTCTAGTAGTCTAATGAAGAAGGCTATCAGCATGAGAGTCTTTTTCTATGGTTATAAAAGAGTTTCTAATTAGAATGATACACGTCACGTGACCACGGCTTGCCTAATTAGATTGTTGTGGATGTTCTAGTATTTGAGTAGTACAGTCTCTAGCTTCCTCTAGGGAGCTGGTGTCAAAAAAATAATTCTACCAGTATTATAATCACGTGACAGTGATTCTTCTCGTATAGATTACTAAGCAGGATATTGCTCACTCCTGTTTCTAGCTTGCAACTGAGTGATGTAGCATGTAAATAAGAGATGTCTTCTAGAACACATATTACTGACGATATGAGCATTCAATTCTTTTCATATGACTAACTATTCTATTATAAAGACCTTTCTCAAGTTCCCAGATCACCACCTCTACTCAATAAAAAGTTGTCAATTTATCCCTTCTAAACATCCTTGACTTCCAGAAAATGATACAGCCACTCAAGAACATTCTAAACTTCACCATAGTGTTCTCTACGGTATGCCTGACTCTCTGAAACTATTTATTTGTTATCAATTCTACTAGTTTACATTTTGTCCTCCCCTGATATTGCAATATCTAAGGGCTTACTAAACTTATCTAAAATAGCCCATGGTACTTCTAGCAGGTAAGAAAGCTCACTTTCTGACTAAACAAAAATCTTTTTACACATTTTTGAAGCCTCTAAATCCACAGCTTTTTCTAATAAAAAGTTGTGATTATATCACTTCTAGACCTTCAATCCACTCTAGAGAATGCTACATGCACTCCATCAACTCACCATTATATTTTTAATACCAGTGCAAACCTAAGCATATTATGTATTAAATTGCATGTATACTGGTTTAAATGTTGACTACTCTCTTGGAACTATCAGTATTACCACATAAAGATGTCTCTCTGGAACAGCCAGAATATACCCATCAATTCATAGAGTACATTTTCTAACTAAACAACCTATCCTGATCACAATTTTGAACTTCCCATGTTTTTATCTCTTTCCAACAAAAGGTTGTGAATTTATCACCTCTATAACTTCACATTACTCTACAAATTGCTTTAAAGATAATACACACCGCTAGACTTCTCCATTGTATTCTCCAGACCAAGGAGAATACACTGGTACTACCTATGAGTCCACAAGAGTACTTATTCAGATTTTACGCACCACGACTGAACAACTAAGAAAGACACTACCGGTACAGTAGGGAGGTGTCTCTAAAACAACCAGCAATACCTCTATCAACTCAAGAACTTCAATTCTGACTAAACAGACCCTTTTAAACACAACTGTGAACTCCCCATTTTCGTAACTCTTCTCCTTCAAAAGCTATGAATTAATTTAACATACAACTGCCTCCAACTAACGCTACAAACCCTCCATTTTCCACGGAGATTCCAAATCTACCGCTTACTAAGCACCATCTAATTTGTTACTAATATCTACCGCCAAAAAGCACAGCCAGCTCTCCAAATCCGTCCTCGGAGACCATACCGTCAAAGTAGAAACCAACCATAACAACACAGTAAGCCAAGACTAAAATACTGCCCTTGAAATAGTTACTCTTGCCCTCAGCGTAAATGTAAGAGAAGAGGAAAACGCAAATCATGACCACAAATAAATCCCACCGAGGGAAAATCAACGTGAACATGTGACCATTATCAACGTCATTATTCCACATGGAATATAAAACCAGAGCCGGAATTTGCAAAAGACACACCTGCAGAGCATACGCAGATCCAATTTCCATGGAAAGAGCGATATTTCCGCCCATGGCAAAAGAAATGGCGTTCAAAAATTCCGTCGTGTTTGGAACAAGCGCAAAAATCGTGATTCCAAGTAATTTTTCGCCGATAGCCGCGTTTTCAAGAACAACGTCAACTGTATCGACAAGCATTTCTGCAACAACTGCGTAGAGTAGGGTTGCCGAAAGCAGAATAAAAGTCGATTTTGAACGCGACCAGTTCGCGTCGGGTTCGTGTCCCTCAGGCGCGTCTTCTGGGGCTGCTGTAGTCACGACGAGAGGCGTGGCTAGGGTAACGCCAGGGTTGGGGTTGTTGCCAGGGTTGGGGTTGTGTCCAGGGCCAGCGTTTCCAGGGTTGTGGTTTCCAGGGTTAGGGTTGGTTGCCGAATTTGGACCCAGGTTGGGGCTCTCAACCGCCCGCTTTCTCAACCCCGCAGGGTCGTCCAAAATCGTCGCAGGAGTCGCTCTGTGCACCGGAGTCGCCACCGACGAACTTCGGCCAGGGTTAGGGATCACCACCTCCTTCTTCTCGTGGATTGGGGTTTGCCAAATCATCGCCGCGTGTGTTCTCAGCGTGAACCACAGTCCGATTATGTAAGACACAAACAGGAGAATGGCGCAGATACCGGACAGGGGCTTGAGCGCCTTTTGGTAGAGGTCGTCGTAGACGAGCGGGACCTGGAAAAACTGGCATTTTCTGCAGAGCGCGGGCGCGTTACTCAGCAGGTCCGGGTTAGTCAGCACCTTTTGCGCTGAGTCAGCAACGTGGCCAAGCTGACTAACTGCTGACTCAGCAACCTGGGTGCTCATCTGGCCGAGCTTAGTCATCGCCGAATCAGCATGACTAATCAGATTAGTAATCGCGTCGCACTCGCCATCGCACCGAATCTCGTACTTGCCGTGAATCTGGTAGAAAAAGGTCGGCGCAAAAGTGCCCAGAATCGCAAACAAAAGCATGGTGCTCGAAACACCAGCACTTTTCGGGTTGTATCTCTGCGTCTTTCGCTTAATCGCTCCAGTACACATACTTAAGCCGGGTAACAAAAGTACTCCTGCCAAAATACTGCCGATAATCGATCCCTCCACCAATGCTGACTTACCCTGACTAAGCGCAACACAGTAAAGAAAGACTTCAACGATGGTCGAAAAAAACGCATTGATAGCTGCGCCCATACCCATGGAGGTTTGGGCTGAAATAGACGCGACAGCCTGGCCGATGAAGTAAGCCAGAGGGATGACGCTGACTAAGCTGATGACAAAGATGAACAGCGGCGACGTGATTAGTAAGCTGAGTCCGAGATGCAGGCGCAAGAAATAGTTTGAGAAAATGCCAAAGAAAACAACGCCGATCAAGTTGATGAAAAAAATGTTGGTTCCATCAATCGTGTATTTGTAATACTTCCAGCCAAACGCTCGGTAAGTACACAAAAGAATAGCGCCAGATCCGCCCGAGCCGTTGATTTCGTAATACTTCGAATCGCTCTTGAATTTCAGGGCTAGGGGATGACGTCTGAGATGATAGCATAAGACATTAGTCACCTTACCCATGGGGATCAAAAAGACGAGGAACCAGCAGATTAGTGAGACGGTGTAGATGACGGGGGTGATGATTACGTAAAACCACGTGTAGAAGACGATTCGGCCGAGATTCCACTCGCCGCGGCCGAAGAAACGCCGCTTACGTAAGATGACGTCGGAGTCTGCTGAGTCAGAGTTTTCGGAGGCGGAGCTGACTGATGACCGGGAGTGGCCGAGCAGCGGCGTCCGGACGTGGTTGGGGTTCGATCCAGGGTTGGGGCTGTTGGGGCTAGGGTTTCCGGGGCTAGGGTTGCTAGGGTCAGGGTTTCGAGGGCTAGGGTTCCGCTGATCGGGCCCAAAAAACAGTCTGCCATGCTCCAAATCGCCCGCCTGCCATCGCTCATACTCTCCAAGCGTTCTACCCTCGCCCTCATCCTCATGCAGATAGTTTTCGTCAGCAGCCAGCTGCACAAACTGACCGAAAGGATAGAGCAGGTAAAAACCCGTCTTATGTAAGACTCGTCCGTACTGTCGTGCTGACTCAGACCAGAAAAACAGCGAGCACAAAACGTACCCTAACCCGCAGACCAAGTAGAGTAGTAAGCCAAACGACAACGTCCACAGACAATTACCTAAGAAAATTCGCCATCCGACGGTTTTTCCGGGAGTCATGTGAATGTCGCCTTCTGCAGCTGCTTGCACAGATCGGTTTTTTTTGTAGATTGCGGGCTTCCAGATTCGGATACCGAACGGGTGGGTGGTGTTGATGGCCGCCTGGCGCTCCTTGAGCGTGTAGGACTCGTTTGAGTGGAGGGATGCTGAGTCATCGGCCGAGTCGTCGTTTTCGGCTGAGTCATCATTGTCGTCGGCGTTTGCTGACTCATCGTGTGCTGACTCATCGCGAGCTGCCTCCTCGCGGCTGCGCTGACTAACGCCGCTGCGATGACTAATCTGCGGGTGTAAGTCATGATCCCCGTCCAAATCGCATTGGTCAGCATCGTGGTCTGAGTAAGCAGGGTTGAAGTCGGGCTTAATAAGCGGACTGGGAGACGCGCTTACGGAATCTCGAGATTTCACATGACTAAGCGACCCGCCGTGACTCAGCCGCGAAGCGTCACGTGACCCGCCCTGCTGACTAATGCTCTGTTTCTTCTTGCGCCGCTTGCGCTCCTGGTCCTTGATTGCCTTGGCGTAGCCCTCGAGAAATTCGCGCTCCAGATCGGCCTCGAATTCGTACTCGTCGTCGTCGACGGAATACTGGTATCTTCGCTCGTGCGAGGTGGACGCTCCGCGGGTTAGGGAGGATCGGGGTTGCGGCAGGGTTAGGGACTTTGAGATGGAGGGCGAGTGCAGGTTGGCGATGCTGGGGGTGCCCGGGTTGGGGTTGGGGTTCCCAGGGCCAGGGTTCCCAGGGCCAGGGTTTCCAGGGTTGGGGTTCCCAGGGCCAGGGTTCCCAGGGCCAGGGTTTCCAGGGTTGGGGTTTCCAGGGCCAGGGTTGGTCGGACTGACGCTGCGAAACTCCCCTGGCCGCACAGTGTCGACAGAACTCGAGTAAATGTCCGGGGTTGGGGCATGCAGCGAGTCACGTGACTGCTGGCGTTGATGCGGGTCACGTGACTCGTTTCCGGGCTTGGTCTTGTCGCCCATCACAAAGGTCGTGTCGTGGGTAGTTGTGCGTGTTACAGAAGGAGTGTTGTGATGTCGACGACAGAGGTTAGGCGAGGTTTAGAGTTTGGATTAGGGGAGGTTGGTGGGGTGGGATGGGGATGGGTAGGGGTTGGGGCGGGTAGGGAAAGGGTCGGGGGTTAGGGTAATTGGGGTTAGGGGTTTGAGGGTAAGGACGAGGAAATCACGTGTCAGCGGAAATACAGCCAAATGGCGTACTACAACACCCGCTCTGTCAGGGGCTAGCCAAAGCTTATTTTGGCGGCATCGCAGAGTGCAGCGGATTATTCAGGGTTGGGTGTTCTAGGGTAAGGGTTGAGGGTTGTTAATGAAATATTCTACTCGCGTGACGTCGGAAATTACCCACGGCTAGGGCGGAGATTAGGGCTGAGAGCTAGAGATAGGGCAGATGACTAGGGCGTGGGTTGCTAGGGCGGAAGTCTAAATATGGATATGGAAGGGGTTGGGGTTTGTACGGTATTGTTGAGGGCTAGGGTTATCAGGGTTAGGGGAGTATGGTTGGGGCAGCGCACTTGATAGGTCTCCGCCGCAATCCACCGGGTTTAGGGGTAAAAGGGGTAGTTTCAAATTGCCCGGTTTGGGACTGCGGAAACCTTAAATGGGTGATATTTGCTGCACGTGATCATCATGTGACTGAAGCGAGAGTTTAAACTAGATATTGGGATTAAGGTTGGTGTGGGAGTCACGTGATGTATCATGTGATTTGATTTTAGTAAAGGGTTTGAAGGGCTTCCTGACGTCGAATTAAATAGGGAAAAAATGGCACGAGGTGGGAATTATATTTTTGAATTGACAAAGTCACGTGATTTATTATTGGGGCTCAGGGGATATTATATTGACTAGCAACGCCTAATCATGTTATTTTCACAATTTCAAATTTTCTAACTAATTATGTCACGTGATTATATTCATTCTCAAATTTTCAGAATTATTTGATTACTTATTAATTTACAGAAATTAAATCAAATTTATTCCGTCAGAAATTCACATTTAATTAATTCAATTTATATCACGCGTTAGTGTTTGCTGATCCGTATAAAAACACCACCACTACATTCCCCAAGTTTTTCTCTATCTACTCATATTCATTACTAAGCCATAAATTCACTATTTCCCCTCGTCTGGCTGACTAAGCATGGCCCACCCTCCCGCGACTATGTTTTCCTAATTTTTAAATTTCAGGGCGTCTGGTGTAGTTGGTTATCACATGCGCTTAGCATGCGCGAGGTCCCCGGTTCGATTCCGGTGTCGTCCATACTTTTTTACTTTTCCAAGAACGAATGTCACGTGGTTGGAAATGTGGTTTTTGTACTTTTGTGTGGTCAAGTGACCTGTATAATTACTGCTGAGCTCCTAGTCACATGTACAGTGTTGTTACCACGACATAAACAATGTCATGCCAACGACATGTAATCTGTGGTGATGGTAAGTCTTGAGTGGCTTATCTGTTGGCTAGATCACGTGACTGTGTTGTTTTGTGTCTGTCACGTGACTTTATGTTGTGTCAAACATGTGACCTTGCTGCAACACAACCCTTGCTATGGGCGCGACATGAGTCCTGTAATGGGCACTACATAGGCTGTGAAGCGAGTCATGTGCTCATCACGTGACTTGTCTTATTGAAACTTGCTTATGTAATATTTGATTTGAGCTTCTTGGTCACGTATTACGAAGTGTGTGGTGACATCAAACACCCTGTGATGGGCACAATATGAACAATGTCGTGGGTTAATAGTCATGTGAATTGATTTTTTGAGCTAGACTGACTAATTAAAATGCTTAGTCATGTGTGTGAACTTCACGTGACCATCACATCACTGTGACTACTGTGTACTAAGCACAACATGAGTCTTGTAGTGTGTTACATGGGTTGTGTAATTAGTTGATATGTGACTTACCCTCTAATAATGGACTTGTTCTGACTGTAATATAATCATTTCTTTACCAAATTCATAGTCACGTGACTGTATTGTGTCACTACATAGACAGTGTTGTGGCATTACACAGATCATGTCATAGGCACATCATTGTCATGTCATGAACACATGGTGGGTGTTGAGGGTAAGTCACGCGACTTGGCTGACGTCAATTGATTTTAAAAAGTGTTTAAATCAACCACGTGACTATGACAGGCTTATGATGGGCACAACATAGATAGTGACGTGGGAATGACATGGGCAGTGTCGTTAGAGGATTATGAGAGATGTAGTACTTGTAATGCTACAAACATGAAAAGTAAGTAGTTTTGCTCGCATGACTGAGAGCATTCTGATGGTTTACTCTTCGTTTAACTAAAAGCCGTATTTAGTAAAATCGTACACAACTCTCAGCAATGAGAGGTAGTGTAAACACCCAACTTTTGCAGTTTGTAAACAGTAGATATTTGGGCAATATTTCTGAAGCCACATGATTCTTAGGAGCATTTTGATACTAATTACTAAGTTATATCTTTCTTACCCAGCTTTCTATACTCGATTATTCACTTTCCCAATTAAGTCTAAGTAAGTATTTGGTCAAAATGCTGAGTTAATCTCGTTTCAAAAAAGTTGCCATTGTTACGTAATATACCACTATTTGGTATCATCCGAATCCTCTTCATCTCATGAGGACTTCTACACTTATTTTGAGTTGCTTACTAATATTGAAATCTCGAGAAACAGAATCTATCTCTCTGACGCGTTCCCCAACTTGACAAAAGTGTTCAACTTGCTCAATTATGTCCAATTGAGCGTCTTCAAATTGTCAGAAATTTTCTATTTATATTTTCTTTATTAACCGCGTTTCTGAAATGTCTTGGAAAATGTCTTAAATTAAAAAAAATCTGTAATGCACAGCCTGGGGTTACAAAAGTGTCAAAGTTGGTAAAAATGTGACGCGTGTTTGTCTCAGTCTTCGTGGATTTATTTCATTTTTATTTGAGTTGATTTAAATCTCTTCTCGATGACTTCAGTTTCGCGTTTTTTGAATAATATTTTAAAAACTTTAAAAATCTGAATAATTCGGAATAATTCATATTTTTAACAAATCACGTGAAGAAAAATCTCATAAATCGATTAAGCCAGATTACACGTCTGGAAGCACTTCCAATATTTTTCCCTAATTTATTCAATTTAATACAACCACCGGGCTTTCACTCAGGGGTAATTTTAATACGAGTGCTTGTTACATCACCCTGTCGCGAACAAAGAAGTCAGGAGACAGGAGACGTCACAACATCTCGTATGTCATGCCCACGTCATAACCATCGAAATGCCCCCATGCCTCCACACCGTAAACGATGTAACGGGGCTGTGGGCACAAAGGGCGATCTGTGACAGCTATTTATAGACAAGCTTGATTAAGGTGTAACAGTCTGATACGAATACGCTGAGTAAGCCGCGCCCCCGGCACGATGCGTTGCCATGGCGCCATGTCGCTAGGCCGTCATGTCGCTATGCCGCTATGGAGCCATGTTTCTGCTTCGCCACGACTTGACAGCCCCACTTGAACCTTGTTCTGCAAGTGGAAAAGAGCCTTCCGTTTTGGGAAGTCTGCATATGCCCAACAGATGAGCGGGTTTTTGGAATTCCGTAGCAGCGTCAAATGACAATTATAAAATCTAGTAAAATATGTATCAAAACAAGCCAAATTTTCTACGTATTACTAACATTTTTATTTGTCACTCAGCTTTTTCCTGACTGTTTAACCAAACAAAGACGACTAAAATCAAAATACCCCCAAGAAATACAAGCCCTGGATTGGACGAGTTCCGTACAAGAAAGACACATCGGTGCATTATTTCTGACGCGACTATTTATTTTTCCGTGCGATTTTTTCTTTTTAAATCGCGGAAAATATTAAAATAAAATCTCCTCCACTCGTTCTTCATCCCAACTTGTCGACGCTAAATTAGCGGATTTTTAGCGGATTTTTTAGTATGGATCTAGCTGCGGAATGTAATTTATTACTTCGGGAGAATTGTCAAGTGAATTATTCTTGATTTATTGTTTCCTTCTTCGGTTTGTCTCTCTTTCTCTATTTATTTTCTTTTTCTTTCTTTCTTTCTTTCTTTAATTCAGTAAATTCGCGGAAAATCCAGAAAATCCAAAATCAGCCAATTTTATTTCTTTCTGCACAACCTCGGTTATCTCGGATCTCAACAGAGTTGATAGAGCCGTTTGTGGAGTGCATGTCTGGAATGCAATTGCCAGCAAAAATACTTGAAAATAAATAAATACATAATTTTTTTTGCGGCAAAAAAAATTTGCCGAAATTTCGTATCGAACCGTCTGCCGAAAAAGCCGATCCGAATTGCTGCTGCCATGTGTTGCTCAAGATCGACAGATCTTCGGTGGGGTTTGGAGAGGGGTGAAAAGAAATTATATTATTTGGAAAAATTCAAAATTAATTCTGGGAAAATACAGTACATTGTTTGAGGTCACGTGATCAATTTTCCATGGTTGCTTTAAGTGTACATAAATTACTCGATTTTACACGTCGAATTTTCAAATCTGCACCCCGTCCCACCTGCTGAAACTTTATTCTAACTTTATGCACACTTTGTGCCAAACTCTATCGTATGTTAGTCCCTGACAAGCACCTTTGTCTAAACGTTATTCGACTGGGGTGTATATAGGAGAGTCCAAGGGCGTTTGACAAGTACGCCTTATTCAGCATAGACGAGTTGTTCAGCGTGTTACTCAGCAGCCCCGAAGACGCTTTTTCAGCACCTGCTTACTCGCCACGACATTACCCACGACATACCCACGACATTACTCTCGTGACCCCTTTTCACCCACTACACAGCGTCTGTCGTGCCCACAACATTGTTCTTGTGACCCTTACGACTTTTCCACCGACCAAGTTACCCACGACACTGCCAGTGTAGTACCCACTACATTGTTCTTGTGACTACCTTGCCCACGACATCATCACTGTAACCCCTTACACAGCTTTTGTGGTTACCTGATCGCCCACTACACACTTTTTGTCGTGCCCATTACACACCCAGTGTAACCCCCCACACGTTCTATTTTACCCACGACATTACCCTTGTGGTTACCAACTACCCACTACACACCTCTTGTCGTGCCCATCACACAACTTGTGTCACATTACTAAAATGCTCCAAAAACTCGCAATTCTGCTCCTGGCAACGCCAATTTTCGCCCAGATGGGCGGAGTGGCCCCTGGAGGCCCCGCAGGAGCTCAGCCTGCTGCCAACGCTCCTCCTGCTCCTGGAGCTCAAATCGTTAATGTTCCGGGTCAAGCAGCTCCTCCTCCTGCCCCTGGAGCCGGTGCTGCTCCTGTAGCAGCTCAGCCTGCTCCTGCGGCTGCTCCTCCGGCTGCTGCTCCTCCTGCCGTTTCTCTGGATAGCTATACTGTCACTACGGTTATCGGTGGAGCTACTACTGTCCAGGTTTTGCCCATTTCGGCGACTACGGCTTACAGAACGACTGTTGTGAACGGTCTGCTGACTACTCAGCCTTTTCAGTACGTTCAGCAGTTTCCTGCGAGACCTACAGTTGGTGCTGACGTTCCTGCGGGCTCCATTGGTCTTGGAAAGCTCAGTAGCAAGGGAACCGTTGGCACTACCAAGGAGCCTGTTTACGTGACGAGAGCTACGATTCAGTAGATGACCGTGGGATTTTCTCCGGTTTTGTTGCGGTTTTTTTGAATTGTTCCGAGCCGCTTTTGTCCCCTACTGCACCCACGACATGACCCATGTTGTGCCAATTACATGGCTTGTGTCATGACTTTTACCCACCACATGGCCCATGTCGTGCCCATCATGCTGGTCGTGTCGTCCCTCGACAACAGAATGTCGCCAGTTTTACCCACAACGTGAGTCTTGTGATGCCATTACATGATCTATGTTGTGCCCATCACATCACTCATGTAAAGGGCCACTCACAATCTGAGGCGCCTCTTACCCACGACATGGGTCCTGTTGTGACCACAACTCTTCTTTACATGGTCATTTCGTCACTTCTGGCTCTGCTCTACCCACAACATGGACTCTGACGTGCCCACTTCGTCGTTTCCACGACATTGCCCACCGGAAAATATTGTCTATTTGCCCCCAACACTACTTCCGTGGTGGGCAGGACATGGTTCACGGTAAGCTTTGTGTGTGTCACTTTGTCGTATCACTTGTCGCGACCCTGTGTCACCACACAGCCCATGTTGTGGCCATTACACAACTCTTGTGATGGCACCACACGACCCATGTCGTGGGCAAGACATGACGTCTGTCTTGGGATCACACGTGTGCAACCCCATGCATACGGCGTACATGTTGTGTCCTAACATTACCCTTTTTGGCTGCTCGCATGATGCACCAAAACCTTAAAAGTAATAAGATATTTACATCGTAATTGTACAGTGAGGGCATAAACTTGATAACTGAGTGTTTGACAAAGTAGAAAATTATTAAAAATTAAGAAAATATTACTAATGGCATGAGTTTTACGGTGCTATTTTCAACTGATTAATACTATTTTTTTACATTTTTTAAAAACCATTCAAAGCCGCTAAACAAATATCTCACGCTTTTTTAGCCTAAATCAATAAAAGCCAACTCCTGATTTCTTTTTGCATTGTCAAACGCTAATAAATCCGATTTAACCAAATCCCCAATAGCATTGTCAGCAACAATGTCATTGATTATGTCATCACAATGTCCGCAAATTATTCAGAAAAATTCAGCGTGTCTTAGTTGTCGCAAGAAAAGCGGATTACGTAAACAGCAACCTTTGACTAAGCAACCCTTGCTCTTTGGTTTGAACTTTGTGCTAAGGTTTGAGTCGAGCAGTGGTTTGATTGGTAAGTAAATTATATCATCAGATAGCCCGTGTTTCGTTACATAACCCCCTAAAGTCATCTTACTAATCGCAATTTTTCTCGATTTTTTAATTGTCGAAAAACCACCCGAGATTGGCTTTTAGACTTTAGCGACACTCTTGCCTTTTTGGGGTAGCAAGCACGAGGTACCACGAGGTGTTTCACTTGTAAGATTAAGCGGTTTACTCACACGGTGATTAATAAACATCAATTGGTAATTGCGTAGCTTATGTAATTCACGTTTACGTAAAAACTGCTGCGTAAACAGTTACGAAAAACGGTACATAAAACGTCCTTACATAATGCATCTTCGTAACCGTGCATACGTAAATCGACATGTAACATGGCAGTGCTACGGTGCCTTAATATTATGCACCTCTGGGTTCAGACTAAGTTTCAAGGTAAATTTCAGACTAGTCTCTGCTTAGTCATAGTTTCCTTTTTCTGCTGACTAATTTGCTCTTTTTCTGCTGACTCAGTTTTTGATGTCGTATCGTACGATGCATCTGAAACTTCTCCTGACTATCACTGCAGCAAGATTGGGAGCAGGATCGTCTGCTGATCATGTGACGTTGATGAGATGAGTTTATGTAACGAAAATCATGTAACACTATTATGTAATGTGATTATGTAAGACGGTGATTATGTCATAGATGGAATGAAGCTGACTACTCAGGTCATATGACGAGTGATGAGGCTGAGAGTTAGAGTGCAATTGACTTTTGGAATAAAAACGTAGGAAACGTGGTAAAATTCGAAGCAGAAATAATTGAATCATGTGACAGGTACCATTAGAATCGCCTGACTTCCAGTAGCCCAAAAATACCACTCACGTGACTCAATTAATAATATTCCATGTTTTATAATGTAAAGTGAACGCACCCATGCATGCAAATATGCACCTCAGATGGAGTCATATGACGATTGATCAAGTCACGTGACTGGATCTGACATGTGGATAAGTCACGTGATTGATTTTCGTACTCAGAAAACATTTTGGACGCCTTTTCAGAAAATTCGTTTTGTTAAAGTCTTGAGTATTGGCCTATTTTACTTAGTAGTTGTATGTAACTTTGGCCAGTATTTATGACTTTCGTCTTTGTCCAATTGATTGTTTTCCAATTCCTTGTTCTCTTATCTATACGTCCTATACGCTTGTCAAAAAATCGTCTCTAGATGTAAACTTTATCAAAATGGTTTTACTTATCTACAGACGTTTCCTCACAGAACTCTTGTCATCTTCCACTTCACTTGAGATACCCGCGACAGTGCGACCCACCACACAACTAAATTTCGCCCACGACATAGTCTTTGTCACTATAACTTCACCCACGACATACTCTTGTTGTTCCCACGACACTGCTCTTGTGGTTATCAGTTCACCCACGACATTATCTTTGTTGTGCCATCACACAAGTTGTGTCGTGCCATCACACAAGTTCTGTTGTGACCGTTTTTGACACACGGATTGTCACATTTGCCAAGTCTTTACGACATCGTCTGTCACCTCACGACGTAACTTCTGTCACCTCACGACTTGAGTTCTGTCACCACATCATCAGTCACTACATCGCGTTAATTATACCCACATCACAATTCCCACGCTGTTCTGTGATACCACGACATTGACTGTTTCACCCACGACATCGACTCGGTTGTGCCCATCACATACTAGTCGTTAGTTGACTCACTTGATACCCACCACATCATCGTTGTTGTGCCCATCACGCTGCTCTTGTGATCACACCAGGATAACCACACCACAACACGACCTCTGTCATACCCACCACACGACTCTGTCATACCCACCACACAATCTCTGTCACGACCACCACACAACTTTTGTTGTCACCACAAACTTCTCACAAGCTTGTCTGCATACCACTAGTTCTGATACCCGTGAGTTGTCTACACTGCTTTCTTTCCACATCGTTCATGTTGTCGCTACTTTGATTATGTTGTCGATGCATTGATTATGTTGTCGCTACATTGATTTTGTTGTCGCTACATTGATGATGTTGTCACGACATTGCTTATGTGGTGCTCACGACATTGCTCATTTGGTGCCCATGACACTGATTATGTGATTCCCATGACACTGCTCCTGTTGTCATTTCGTCACCTCTGTCATCACCACTATATGACTTCTGTCGTCACTACACATCTCTTGTGGTCACCACACAACCCATGTCATGCCCACGACACAACTCATGTCACTGATACCGCGACTTTTACTGCTACAAGTACTAACTCAGTCAGATACCCATCTACACCACATCACGTGACCACACCACGACCACACCATGACCTTCTCCTTCCCCGTCTGGAGCAAGGCCTCCTGGAACAACGACTCGCTCACCGAGCCCCCCTCATCCCTCGACACATCACATGACATGTCACATGACCACGACACGTCACGTGACACATCCCTCACGTCCATCGACACGTGTCTCGTCTCGCTGGCGCCTTCCTCTCCGGGATACGTCAGAGCGCTCGAAGACCCAGTTGAAACGGCTATTCGAGAGTGGGAGTCACGTGACGATGGTGACGTCACGTGTGAGGACGAACTCACGTGCTCCGACATTGATGACGTCACGTGCTCTGATGACGTCACCACCGTCAAACAAGAAGACGACCTTCTTGCTGAGACGCTCAAGCGGTCCATCCGCGGTATGTCCAGGCAGACAAAGCTGGACTTGAAGGTCGTCAAGTCACGTGCTGGATCCAAGTCACGTGCCCAGCCAAAGTCACGTGCTCGACCACCCACCACGGTCAAGTCCGAGTCACGTGACCATGCCGGTGACCCCCACGCTGACCCTCATAAGTCACGTGAGCTCCAACTCACCCTCCCAGCTCCTTCACGTGACCTCACACTCTCCCCCCGAATCACGTGCATCGGCTCCTTCCTCCAGCGCCTCACACAAACTGAACGCGACCTAGCGTCTCTCGCCCAGGCCTACCTCGACTCAAAACGCGCTGACAAACAGTGGCATCTCCCGCCGCAGATCGATCACGTGATTTTCGACTGGGCGTTTGTCTCGCGCAAGAGCGGCTTACCTAAGCAGGCCGTGCTGGACGCTTTGTCAGCAGCATCCCCGTCCATCCAGCTGACTAAGCCACTTCGGTGGTCACGTGACGACGACACCACCGTGCTCTACCTCAAGGAGGTCGAGCAGGTCACGTGGAAGGAGGCCGCCTTACTAATCCGGTACCGGCACTCCTGGCAGGCCGTGCAGATGCGCTACCTAAGAACGCTGTGCAGACTCACGGGGAAATGGAGCCAGGATGACTCAGCAAGACTCGAGGAAGTCATGTCACGTGACTGGAGGCATCGGTGGAAGCGGCTTGCGACGGAAATGGGGCCTCAGTTTCCCGTCGAGAGGGTGTACAGGCACGTGATGGGCCAGGAGGCGGAGGAGGAGGAGGAGAATGTCATGGACATGTACTCTCAGGGCAGGTGGCGGAGAAATTAGGAGTATGTAGCTGAATGCATGATTGAGTAGAGGGAGAAGTGTAGTGACGGTAGAAGTGTGGTGACCACAGAGGGTGTGTAGTGGGGTCACAGAGGTGATGTGGTGGGGTCACAAAGGGAGTGTGGTGGGGTCACAGAGGGGGTGTAGTGACTTGAGGCATGACACTGGCCATGTAGTGGGCATCACAATAGCCATGTCGTGGGTATCACATTGATCATGTCGTGACTTGAAGGTGAGTAGTGCTGACTTGACTCATGTTGTGACATGACAGCAGTTGTGTAATGGTCACGACAAGACTTGTGTGGTGACTTTTGAGCTGCGTAGCGACTTCTGGTGACGAGAGGAACGGAGGCGACATGAGAGAACTCAGAAGAGTAGCTTTAATCGTCGCAGTCGTAGACTGTAGACGTTAGTAACAAAAACAGTGTAGCTCAAGGTGACAAAAATACTCACTCTAGGCATGTTGATCAATGCCTGAAGAGTTAAGGCACGGCACGTCCTGTGTGATGAGCCGTCGTGGTGTCATCGTCACAGGAATGTTGTAATGGGACGACATGAACAGTGTCGTGGGACAACATGGCTCATGTGGTGACACAGCCAACACCTCAAACCACCTTCGCAGACCCTCAGAAGACTTTAGCTACGCTTTGGTCTTCGACCTGCTCCCGTCCACAGCGACACTTGAATTGGAGACCGTACAGAGTCCGCATCGTGGCATCCCGTTTTCGTTTTGGCGGCTGGTGTTGTGGTCATCACAAAAGACATGTCGTGGTAACAACACTGCTCATGGCATGCCATTACAAAAGTCATGTGGTTGTCGCGTAGCCACACACAAAGGCTCTGGCGAGCGTACACAGACCATCGGCTGGTGGAGATGTGACTGGTGGCAATGGTTAAATAATGGCGACAGGGAAAATGTGGTGACGACAAGGGTAATGTGGTGGGAACGACTTGATTCATGTAGTGATAACGACCTCGTTGTGTGATGACCACGACATGAGTTCTGTGATGTGGCGAATGTCTGTGTAGTAATAGGAGTATCTGGAGTGTTGCTGATGTTGTCTTGGATGACCTGATCCGCTCTCAGTCGTTCTTCTGTGTCGTTCTGTTTGTGTCACAAAAAATGTGTGTGTAAGTTGTTTGTGTAAGACAGAAACAGCAAAAAATCTGGGTTAACAAAGACACAAAAACAGTTTCTGACGTCAACTCACTGATTTGTATCAATATCGTATCTCTTGGTATCGTTTTGAAAGCGTCTGTGTTTTGTGCTGAAAAAAGTGGTATGAGAGAAGACAAGTTTTTTGGGAGGTTTGTGTCCCTATAGAGAAGTGTTACATGGTGAGTGTGGTAGGTTTAAAATGGATATGTTGAAACTAGTGGTTTGTCAGATAAGTTATGTCAAGTCTACTGTGTGTTAATCATGTTGTTTGATTTCATTCTGTTGTCGATGTTGTAGTGTAGAGGTATTATGTTAACTTTTGAAGTAATGATGCTATAAGAACAGGAAGTTCACCATTGTACTGGCTGAAAGAATCTCTTTCTGATCATACTACTTTTGGGACAATTGAGTAGATATTTGCTTCTCTGGTATTTTTTAGTCTCAGCAGAAAATGCCAACTTTACGGGTAATGAAACTAGAGGTATGGGGAGTCGATTATTGAATTCCTCAAAACTATTTCATTCTAACGGTATAACTTTAGAGGCAATTGGTCACATATTCATAGTTCTGGAGACAACTAAAACTGACAAGACTCCCATAATAATTACAGAGGATGGTCAGAGGAATAACATAGTTGTAGATATTGGAAGTTAAATTTTGTATTATTTAGTTCTGTAAGTTACCACTGGTCAATTCTACAGCCAATTTGGCTAAATATTCGTCAACTTGTGAGCAATTGTTTGGAATAGTTCTCAAAAGTAAAGTAGACATCATAGAAAGTGATAGAGAAGAGTCTACTAGTTCTGTAGTTCACAGTTAGGTAATTGTCGTTATTCTAATCATAATTTCTTGTTTCCTATGACTCTGGAATATCTCGCTGTCATTCTAGAGCATTATCTCCTTCTGTAAGATTTTAGTTGAAGAAAAAGTCACTTGGGGTACATATCTCCCGTTCCAGACATGCTACAATAAAGATACAATATGCCCTGTACTCGTGACACTAACTTTCTGGCTACAAATTTGCTCGCCTTATATGCTTGCCTTACAAATATATCTCTCTGTGGTCAATCAAAACTCTGCGTAAAGTGAGTTTTGTTGCAACTTAGTTGGAGTCAGAGAAAGGAGCAAAGATATCACACATTGGATGTTCCTTGTCTCGGCAAACAATGAGAGGTACAATATTGAACTTTGCCATTGTTAGAAGCTTCCATTGTCTCTTAAAGACCGATTACGCACATTCCTAGTCTTGGCTGCATTGCTCTTTGTCAAGTCAAGGAACTTACGCTGTTAAGACGTTTGTTGGGAATAGTTGAAGGGAAAAGTCACTTGGGAGTTCTATTTCGATGTTCCAGATGTGCTAGAGTTATAATAAAGCTTTAGGTAGAATTATAACACACTTTCTAAGCTAGAGTGGACTCATCTCGTTGGCTTGCCATACAAATATCTCGCTCTAGTGCCTCCTCAAAGTCACCGTCCAAGTAAGCGTAGTCAAGTCTTTAGTTCATTTATAGTTAAAGCATAGGTCTGTAAGACAAAGAACCGTATTCACCTCCTTGTCTGACGATATTGAACTGTATCCGTAGAGACGGAAAACGCACACTTCGTATAGTTCTGTGTTGCATAAAGACGAAAAACGCACACTCCGTATAGCTCTGTGTTGCCACCTGGCTTTATTCTTTTGCTCCTTTCAACTCCTCTTCTTTCTCACCACTCAGACAAACGCCATACTACGAAGTACACCATCACAACATCTAGCTAAGATCACAACATCTAGCTAAAAAGCAGACCACCAGTAAGTACATTAACTCAGTCAATCAAAAGCAAAAACAACAAAAGCAGCTCTCAAAAGTACTGACTCACTCACTACAGTTTTTGTGTCACTTGAGCACAGTCCTACTGAAGTGACTACAGCTACTCAGAGAGCTACTACAGCAGAAGCTGAGATAGACAGAAGTGCTCTTTCTCACTACTATCTCAATGTCATCCTCTATGGAAAGTACATTTGCCACTAACTACAGTCTTTGTGTCACTCTGACCAGAGTAGTGTCTCAGCCAGCTGACCAGAGTAGTTCAGCATCGTCTTTGACTACTGACTCACTCAATTCAGCATCATCATTGAACGTCATCAAAAGTACTCTAGCTCTACGGTTGTGTCCTCAGCGTCAAGATTTCTTTACCACCTACTAACACAGCCCTTCTGAGAGCAAAGCAGTACTAAATGTACAGTAACTGTGCTGTTTTGGCCTCTGTTGTTAAGGTGAGTGTTCTGTCACTGTTGATTGCTTTTGCTACACTTTTTGTGGCTCTGATTCACTAATTATTAACTACAGTTCCTACTGACAGCAGTCACGACTGTTCTTGTGCTACACTTCGTTGGTGTGTATTGTCTACTGCTAACTACAGTCCAGAAGCTACACTTGCTGTGAGTAATACTACTACAGGTCACTTTCTGGATGCTGGATACTGTCTGCAGTGAGTATGACTGCCACCTACTTGGATATAGACAACCTCCGTCTCTACACATCCAGTAAGTACTCCACCTACTAATTACTTCTTCAGCGTGCTCTCCTGCTTCAGAGCTACAGGTCTTCAACTATGCTGTCCTTTCCTACTCTCAGTTCAACATCATCGGTGAAGCTGACTGTGGTTGTACTCACTTCAGGTTGTTGTCAGTATTGGTCCACTAACTGCAGCTGTTTCATGAGTCTCAGAGAGTATATCTACAAACACACTTTGTACCAGCTACAAGTGAGTATCACTACTAACTACAGACACATTTCTTGTGTTACTGCACATCCAGTGAGTACACCACCTACTACTACACTGTGTTGGTGTTGCAGTAAGCACAGCCTATTTACTACCACTACCGTACTACACTTCAGCTGGCTTCGAATTCAAGTCTCAGTGAGTATCAGTACCACCTACTGACTCAACTACAGTGATTATTCTACGTTCTACTACTACTCATTCTATGAATATTCCTACTCCCTACTAACACATATCTTGGAACTGCTTCAGAAGCTACACTTGCGTCAACTACAAGTGCACCTACTACAAGATAACTATACTACATCAGCTGCTCATTTCTTCAGTAGATACTGTGTCAACTGCACATCTTGTGTGTATACACTAACAGTACGCCTCTTGTGTCTACAGTACTTCAGTGAGGATCACTACGAATTGCACCACATCTAACTACTTCTGAGGTGTTGCGAACAAATCCACTGCTCGTGCTTCACTTCCAAGACTCAGTCTCAGTGAGTATCACATTCTACTGGCACTTCCTGTGACTACACTATTACTTCAGTATCACATTCTACTACCACACACTTCTAGTGTTAACAAGTGAGTACCACCACCAACTAGCTACTAACTACACATTGCTTAACTTCACATTCACTATACTCAGTGAGTATCATTACCGGTACAAGTAGTACTGGCTTAGCTACAAGTACCACCACCAACTACTATAAGTGAATACCACCAACGACTGACTACGAAGCTACCTTCTCTCTAATTACTCACTTCTCGTGCTTCGCATCAAGTATCAGTGAGTATTTCATTCTACTGACTTTACTACAAGTGAGTACCACCAACTACAATGAGTACCGCCAACTACTAACTACGCTTCTTCGGCTAGCCTCGGAAGCTACAGGTCAGCTCACTATCATCATGCTTCAGTGAAAATAACACTCTACTGACTACTAAGACCTTAGTAACTGCAGTGACTACAAGTCTGTACTCTTTAACATACTAACTACACTTGCTCAGCTTCGTGCTTCGCACTCAGTTTCAGAAGTACTCCCTGCTCGTGCTTTGCATTCAGTCTCAGTGAGTATCACTAGCTAGTACCCACTGACTTGACTACAGTGAGTATTCTACATATACTAACTACACACTAAGTACGCTTCTGAGGCGAAGCTCAACTACTAACTATACTACTCAGCTTCAGAAGCTAGCTACAGCCACTCACTGTCACCATACTATAATGAAGCAATACATTAAACTCTATAGAATTTCAATGGGTTATCTCATTCTACTGACTACGAAGTGCACCACCACCGACTACTAACTACACTACCGGTACTGAGCATCGTGCTTCGCACTCGCGGCTTCGCCTCAGAAGCTCGCTCAACTACTAACTACACTACTCAGCTTCAGAAGTACTCCCTGCTCGTGCTTCGCACTCGCAGCTCGCACAGCAGAAGCTACAGGTCCACTCACTACTCGTGCTGCGCACTCGCAGTTCGTTCAGCTAATTCTTCATTCAGCTACTTGAGCCACATTTTCCCATCCACGCCTGCTCTAACACAGCCTAAACCGCCAGCCGGGTCTTGCCCTGCGACTTGACATTCTTCGAAGCACTCTCCTCGTGCGACTGGAACTGGACCTCCTCCTTCTCGGGCAGACGCAGCACCTGCTTGATCTTGTGGCCCATCTGGCGCAGCTCGTCGGTCACCTCGGACGTCTTAGTCCACACGTTGAACCGAACGCCGGCCTTTCGGATGTTGACAAAGATGCCGTTCACGTTGGAGGCCGAGTCGTCGACGTTGTTGTACTTGCCCTCGTGCTTGGCAATCTCCTCGTCGGTCTCGAGGCTCTCGCCAATCACCGACAGCACCGTGTGCAGCCAAATCTCGTCAAACTCGTTGGCGGACTTGGGCTTGAACTGGTAGAACCACTTGCCGCCGGCCTTGTTGGAGTCGCACTCCCACTCGGGCCGGATGCCCTTTCTGAAAAATGCATAGTCCGACCGGATGGGCAGCTCCACCAGCTTGGGGATGTTGTTGTAGACCGCCCAGAAGCCCTCGACGGTGTCAAAGGACACAACCTCCTTGATCAGATCGTGCCAGGCAACCGAGGGGGAGGGGGGCTTGATGTACCACAGCGTCCAGGGGGTGGTGAGCTTGTGCACGGTGGCAAACTCCGTCTTGGAGTCGAACACGGTGGACAGGGGAGGGGCAGAGACCTCGACGGTCTCCTCCACGGTCTCGACAGGGGTGTCGATGTTGAGGTTGGCGACGGACTCGGAAATGTCAGTGGTGGCCATTCTGTGTTAGTACGGTAGCGAGGGCCGAAGGTCCGAGCGGACCCAATAGTCTGATGCCACACGGAAGCTCAGGCCGTAGGTCTGAGCGGATCTTATCCAGAGCAGTAGACGACGTAGACAGTAGTCATAGACAGACGTAGACGACGTAGACGTAGACTCATAGACACAGACGGTGTATCCAGAGACAACAGCAGTAGTCGTGGACAGTAGCACCATAGACTATGTAGTCAGACAGTCATAGACGAGCATAGACAACAGCAGTAGACTGTACATGAGCATCGTCAATGCCCACAGACAGCAGCAGAGACTGAAGTCATCGTCCAGTCAGAGGCAGAAACCATGGACTCAATCGTAGACAACAGCGTAGTCCTGAGTCATAGACAGCAACAGTCCATGGAGTGAGTCGTAGTCATAGCACAGACATGACAGCAGAGTAGTTCAGTCCAGCAGTCCTCAGACAACGCCATAGACTAAAGCCATAGCATAGTCTAATGTGAAGACAGCATCAACTGAGTCCATGACTGAGTCTAGTCCGACTGAAGACAGTTGCTGTAGTCCATGGTGCAAGACAGATGGGCTGTCTGTGTCTGTGTCTGTGTTGCGTTTGTGTCTGTGTCTGTGTTGCGTCTGTGTTGCGTCTGTGTCTGTGTGGTGTCTGTGTTGCGTCTGTGTTGTGTTTGTGTCCAAGTCTAAAGTCGAGCTGAAGATAGAGTCAAGAGCATCAACTGTGTGTCTGAAGTCGAAGTCAAAGTCAAAGTCGAAGTCAAAGTCATAGTCGTCAAGCCATGAATAAATCGTAGTCGCCTGTAGCCTAGTCTGGTCTGTGGTGTGGTGTTGTTGAAGTTGTCAAGTGGCTGAGTCTATCAAGTGAGTCTGCAGACAGCAAGACAGTCACGACATGGGCATGTCATAGGCACGTCATAGTCAAGCCATCAAAGTCAGACATTGTCATAGACACAAGGCAGACCCAGTCTATGGCAATAGTGACGACAGCAAAAGTCATGACATCTGAATGAAGCCATAGACATGCTGTAACGACAACTGTGACATAGACCGGCATAGACAAGTCAAGACATGGTCTGGAGACGTAGAAAGACAGACTAAAGACATCAGCCATAGATTGTCTTAGACAGACAACATCACTGGCAAGTCATCGACATGTTCATATACAGTGTAATCTGAAGACTCAAGTCACAGTCATCACAAGTGTTGTCTCAAGTCAAAGTCTGAAGCCATAGACTAAGCCATAGACAAGTCTGACGCCATAGAATCAAGCCATAGTATCCTCCGCAACCTCTGTTGTCTCGCCATCGTCTGTGTAGTCTATGGGATGACGTGTCTGTAGAGGCTGAACAGAACACAAGACAAGTGACACAGAAGTGGATCAGAAGTAATAAATCGCTTCTAAAAAGAAGACGACTTGAATGTCTTGAATCACCTCTGAGTCCTTCTGATCCACTCTTGAATCCACTAGCAACTTTAGATCACTTGTAGACTCCATCCATAGACATCAACACAAACAGAAGGCATCAGACAGAACACTCCAGAGACATCGTAACGACATCACAACGATTCCAAAAGACATCTAGACACATCCTGAAGACGAATCAAATGTCGATGTTTCTTGTAAACACCTTATGACTTCAGACATTATGACCTCCACAACACAACTCCAAACACAACTCCAAACACCACAGAGATGAATCAGCCGTAAAGGAGACAAAAGAAAGACGACAAACACGCCAGAGAACCGTTCTGAAACACTCGATCGAGCCCTTTGATTCAGATCGGTTCATCTGACCCAGATCGAGTTAGATCGTTAGATCGTCTCATCAGTCTAAACGACGATTCCGACGATCCTGAAGAAGACAGACACATCGACAGACAGTTATAGACGCAGGCAACAACATGGACCCGTTCTCCACACCCCCGCTCGTCACAACATCGCCACTGTAACCCACGACATCACCACTGTAACCCACAACATCAGCCATGTCGTCATCACAACCCCTCTGTGACCCACAACACAACCCATGTCGCCATCTCCTGGCCACCACCCAACCCACGTCGTGCCCACCACACGGACCATGTCGTGCCCATCACACCATCCATGTCATGTTTCCGTCTGTGTCTGTGTCTCCCTCCTTGTGTGTCTGTGTCGCCTTCCTCAAGCGCCCCACCGGCTGATCCACCTCACGTGACCTCAAAAATACCCCCTGCGTCACATGACCTTCCTCCTGGTCACGTGATCGTACTCACGTTCCAATCTTTGCTGTAATAAATCGAGACAGAGCTGGTGCTGGCTTTGTGGTTGATGAATTGTGCAAGAGAAATTTGGGTCCTGCAGAGCCGGGTAACCCAGAAAAGTGTGCAACCGTATTGGGAGTTGGGTTAGGGGACGCTGGATTGGGCGCGCAGGCGACCCCTCGGTTGGGGTTGGGGTTGCCGGATTGGGCAGGTGGTCGTTTGCTTGTGGGGGTTAGGGTAGTTTCCGGTTTGGTAGTGGACTAGGGCTGTCCTAATTGGGAAATTTCCGGATTGGGAATAGGGTTGGGGTAGTCCAGAACAGGAAATTTCCTAATATGGTGTCAGGGCTAGGGCAGGACAGAACTGTGGCAAACTGGGCTAGGGTCTTTCCAGGGTTAGGGCCTGCCCGATATAGACACATGCGTGCATTCTGCAGCTGCACGACACCAACCTGCCACCAAGCAACATCAGAGCAGACAACCGATTGTTCATTCAATTGACACACAAACAACACCTGCCCTAATGTCTACCCTAATATCTCGACTGCAAACATACACATTCTATCTCTTCGGGTTAGGGGCGTGTGTGACGGCTTTTGTGGCTGCTGGACTCTACGTTTTCCAGACCAAGCTGATTTACCCGTCGAATTTTCCTGCTGGGTCACGTGAGCATGTCGATACTCCCGACACTCAAGGAATGACGTCATACAAGGATGTGACGATTGATACCCCCGATGGCGAGAAGATTAAGGCGTTTGTTTTGTTACACAACCCTGACGACCCTAATTATGTTCCCAAAACGGTTCTCTTACTCTGCCCTAACGCTGGAAACATGGGTCATGCTCTTCCGATTGTCCGTTTGTTTTACCAGCAGATGGGCTATAATGCGGTTATTTTTTCGTATCGAGGGTATGGGTTGTCTTCTGGCAAGCCAAGTGAGATCGGCATCAAGACGGACGCCAGAGCTTTATATCAGTATCTTTCTTCTCACGAACAGATCAAAAATACGTCTTTGGTACTCTATGGAAGATCTCTGGGAGGTGCAGTCGCTATTTACATGGCTTCTCAATTTGGACGTTCCGAGAGTTCGATTATCAAAGGCTTGGTGCTCGAGAACACGTTTCTTTCAATCCCCAGCTTAATTGGATATGTTCTGCCTTTTGCAGGCCCTTTTTCGCGTCTGTGTCACCAGAAATGGGAAAGTGAAAAACTCATGGGTCTGGTGAATCCAGAAATTCCAACCATGTTTCTGAGCGGTCTTAGAGATGAGATTGTGCCTCCGCCACATATGAAGGGCTTGATTGGCTTGAGTAAGGCTGACGTCAAGGTCGTCGAGTACTTTGACGAGGGAACTCATAACGATACGATTGTGCAGAAAGGTTACTGGGAGAAGATGGCGGTCTTTATTAGAGAGTGTGTGCCGCCGATTGAGGGTAAAGAGGAGGTTTTTGCTTGACGGAATTTAGAGGAATGGATTTATCAAAAAAAAAAAAAAAAAAAAAAAAAAAAAAAAAAAACAAGTAGATAAAATAGGGCTGTGTCGTTCAAAAACGTGTAGAGAAGCGTTGTACGAGCTGAATGATCAACTCCTGGGCGTTGTAGGATCTCTGGTGGGTGAGTTGGGGTGAGTTGGAGACAGTAATGTGAAATGAACGAGTTTCGTCCTTGGTACCGAAAGATGTAGGAGGAGTAGATTTTTGGGTGTTAGTATGATTAATATATGCTGGAGAATCACTCTACTTGTACGCTCTTGCTTCAAAGATTGGACTGGTGTTTGAAATCCTAAGAATAAATCTGTAAATGTCGTATTATGGTGATGATGTCTTGCGGAGGAAGGATGCATCCCAACTTTTGCTGTGGTGCTTTCATGGAGATAAAATTACATCACTGCACTCTTGTCGTTTCCAAGATTCTAGTGGTATTCTTTATTTTAAAATCTGAGCACACTACACGAAGCCAACAGCATCCAGGTTTAAAACACATCAGTTCAAATCAAGATTGCATATATTGGTTCGTAAAGATGGAATGTTGGTATCGAGCCCTTTGTTGTGGAAACAAGGACTTCCTATCATACGACACGACAAAGACGTGCACAAAACGGATCTACAAGTATATATACGATACAAGTACGTCCCTTCTTCCTTCCTCTCTTCTTCCTCAACACAACACGACACAGCTCATAGATTAACACAGAAGAAGGCATCACAACATGACAACACAATATATGACGCTTGTACAGCATACAACAATACTACAGTACACTACTTGTAACATAATACGAACTCACACTAACACAGAAGAACTTGATACAAAAACTTTTACTATAGAAGAACTTCATACAAAAACTTTTACTATTTACAGTAACAACTATTTACAGAGTTTGGCTCATCGTGAGGTCATGAGAAGTCGCATCACTTCAGACTTACTTCAACTCAGACTTCTTGACCCACTTAGTCGTCATTCTACTCCAGACTTTTTACCATAATTATTGGCCAACTTATCTATACCTTTGTACGTATACATGGACAATAGTTGTATTGCTGGACTGCGTAGTGCACTTGTGCGAATGAGACTTGTACCATTGTACTCGCCAGAACTTCAGCTATCTAGCAGTCTGTCTAATTAGTCAATTTGGCAACTGCTCATTCATATCAATGATGTCTGACCCACAGAGCAAGTGTGTTCTCATACAACTCTTGGCATGTCATTATGGAGATAGCCAACTTTTGCAGTACTCGTAGTATCATAGTGGAGATAAAAATTACATCACTGTACTCGTCTTAATTCCAGGAATCTTGAGATGCTCTCCATTTAAAAATAGGAGCATTATTCATGGACATGATTTTCGATGCTGGTAGCAAGATGATCTTGCAGACACGCATACACATTGATTCATAGAGATGGATTCTTGACATCAAGCCCTTTGTCAGGTAGACAAGGACTTTTGTCATACGACATAACAAAGACACTTCCATGTGTACACAAAACAGATCTACAAGTATTTATACCTCTCCTTCATCCCTCCTTTCTCTTCTTCCTCAACACACACAATACAACAAATCGTAGACTAATAGTGACTGACGATTAACATGACAATACAACATGTGACAATGCCATATAGGACAATATTTAATATTATAACACACAAAGTCAGCATAACTAAGTACAACAAAAACTTTTACTATTTAACAACTATTTACAGAGCCTACCAGGTACAGAGCATGACTCATTATGAGGTCATGAGAAGTCACTTGAAGTCGAGCATCTACTTCAGCTCAGACTCTCCCTCACCCTTGGGCTCGTACACCTTGACCTTCTCCATGACTCGCTGATCGACAACCACAGGCTGAACCCACTCGGATCCATTGTCCTGGCCCTTCTTGACCCACTTTGCGGGCCAGTCGTACTCCTCAGACACAAGCAGATCAGGGTCGGTTCGCATGTTGAAAGGTCGAGTATCGCCGGTCACAGCAACGACAGTCGCAGCTCCAACTTCATCAGCCACAGCCCGCTTGTTGAAGTACCGCGCGATTCGCAGGGGCGTGTTCATGAAGCCCATGATGTGTCTGTGGGGAATGACGGCGATGGGCGAGAAGAAGAACTGCTCGACAAAGGCGGTTCCCGAGCCGGCAGGCGAAACAAGGTCGTTGGGCTGCTGGTTGATGTTGGAGGAAACCGTGGAGTGGGCAGTAGACGCGTTTTCAAAGCCGGAAGCGTAGTACTTGGAAAGTTCGGCCTCGGAGTACTCGGCAGGCGTGATGTAGGGCTTGGGCACGGGTTTCTTTTTGATGGTGGGAATGTCGCACTTGGGGTCGAATTCCGAGGGCTGCATGTCCTTCAGCAGTTTCTTTTGACCGTCCTTGGTGAGAACGGGTTGGGCTTTGAATTCGGAGTAGACGATAGGAGCAACAGGAACAGACTCGGTGACAACATCCTCAGGTCCAGCGGGGGTGGAAACGACGTCAGTGACGGTAGAGACGTTTCCAGACTCAGAAGTAGTCTCAGAAATGTCAGCAACAGGAGAAGTGACAGAAGAAATGTCCTGAACGGGAACAGTCTCCGGCTTAATCAGACCAAGAGCATCATCTTCGTCTCGCTCTCGATCGGGAAACTCCTCAAACGCCTTTCGAGAGTCGTCGTCAGGACGGGGATCCTCCAGAGGACCCAGCCATCCTTCGTGCAGACCCTGCAGATACTCCTTGTAGGCGCCTCGACCAACGCAAATAACGCCAGACTCGGGATCAAACGACAGTTTGGAAGCAAGCTCCTTGTCGAGCTGCTCCTGAGCGATAGTTCCAGCCACAGAGAGAGACATCATCTCCTCGGGTTTCTCCTCAGCCTCAGGCTTCTTCGTCAGAGAGTTGAACGCCTGGAACGTCGGATTGGGGTTTTTGTGCTTCTCCTGGCCGGCCTTGAGACGCTCGAGCTCCGCGTTCTGCTCGGCAACCTCCTTGTTGTATTCCTCCTCGTCGATCATCAGTCTGGACGGCACTTTGGGAAGCCCAGCCTGCTCTCGTCTAAAGTTTCTGATGCCCTCAGCGACAACGTATCGGATCTCGCCCTGGCGGTTCTCCTGCTTAACCTCGTAGTCCAGAGCCGCAGCAGTCAGAATCGGCTTGATGTACGCTCTAAAGTGCGTGAGAACATGGTCAAGGTAATCACCTGGAGGAGGAGCCACAAAGACAGTCACCTTTCGGGGGATCTCCAGACCGCCCAGAGGACGCTCTCCGAGGTAGGAGACAGCGTCTTTGTACCCCTGGCGAACCTGCTTTCGCTTCTGACGGTCGTAGTAGATGCCTCCGGTGATGCCGCCGACAACGGCCCAGAAAATCATCCAGTTGCGCGAGGGAAGCCGCAGCTGTCTGATTCCCATTGCGCGCAGGGCCGGGTTTGTGTATCCCGGCTTTTTGGCGTTTTTCGGCGGCTCGGAAGTCGGTTTCGAAGCGTCCGTCTTGTCGGTCATGGTGGTGCGGTGGAAGAATTTGCAAACGCAAAAATATTAGTAATAGGTGGTTGGTGGAAGGAGTTGGGTGGCGGTGAGAGATGTGTAGAGGGGGACGGGGGGAGCAGATTAAAACTTTTCCCAGAGAATTTGGACGAAAATTGGGGGAGTTATGGTGTCGTCGTGTTCTCGACTATTGAAGATGATTGGGTTTGGGGTGGTGTTAGTTTGAGGGTGTTCCTGAGGAGGTGGGATTTAGTTTGTATGGGAAGATGTGCTTGAAATGATGGAATTAGTAGTTTGCGTTTTACTGAGTGTAATTTGGGGTATTACTTGTGGAGTTATAGTGGTGCTTTTGTTTCTCTAAAATCCCACGATGATTGGGTTTAGGTGGCGATGTTGGGGGTGTGACTACTGAATCAAGGAGATGAGATGGGGATTAGATTGTATTGAGAAAGTTGTTTGAAATGGCGAAACTAGCAGTTTCCATTTTACTGGGTATGATTTCGAGCAACATTCGTGGAGTTGTAGTGTTATTCTTCACAACCGACGACGATTGAGTTTAGGTGGCAATGTCGTGGTGTTGGTTTGAGGGTGTTCCTGAAAAGATGGGGGTACTTTGTGTGGGAAGATGTGCTTTAAATTGAATTTGTAGTAGTTTCCATGTTTTCCCGTGAATTTTGGAACATTAATCGTCAAGTTCTGGTGACCCTGTTTCTCACTATACGATGATTGAGTTTAGGTGGTTGGTTTAGTGGCGATGTTGGGGGGTTAGGTTGGAGGTGTTCCTGAAGAAATGAAGGATACTTTGTATGGGAAGATTTGTTTCTAAAGGCATTATTAGTAATTTCCGAGTAAGCTGGTTCAATTTGGTTGATTCATCGTGAAGTTGGAGTGATGCCCTACACATCCAGTACGAACTCTGTGCGAAGTTCGACGACAGTCAGTTATGGGTCAAGGAAAGAGATGGAGAGGTGTTTGTATGGGAAGATGTCTTTAGGATGTTGGTACTGTATTGGTCATTTCATACTTTTATTGGATCAAAGTGAGTATTGTTGGTTTAGTTAGAGTGGTCTAGTCTTATTCATAGTTATTGGCCTCGTTTTCGTTTAGTTTCTGAGCTAATGTGACCAATATTTATGGTTGTATTTGGCAAAAGCTTGAGTGGAGTGCGTCCAAAGAGTTTTGAGCTTTACAAGTACAAGTACTTGTACAACCAAGACCATTTCAAGTTGCTCGAGACAGTTGACAATCTCAACGTCTTGCCCATTTTTGCACTCCAGGTGTGCTTGGTTTCTAAAGAGACCTGATTCAGGTGTCCATACAGACAGCATTTTATGTACTGATGGGGAAGAAATGCAATTCAGATGTTTGGGCAGCCCATCAGACTTCTGTTTGTTGCTCTTTGTGTATTCATTTCAATGTGAGCCAATATACAAGTACAAGTACAAGTACAAGTACGTCAATTGCTTGAAGTCTCTACTTTTCTCAGAGTACCATATTTTATTATTGGCCATTTATGTATTCATTCTAAACTATAATATGGCTAATACTTCTGAAACACTTCAACGTAGCACAATTCAATCTACAGTGCAGTTGAAGAATACTTTGTATAGATTTTTTGATAATTTTAGCCCCAAGAACCGTATTAAAAACTTCTCCATCAAGTCATAGCATTTTCCATCACTTTAGAAGATCTACAAGTGGTTAATTCATGGCCCCTCTATCTCACTCTACAGACATGCCACAGACTAGCGTGTAAGGAGATATTTGCTCAGTAACTCTTGACGAATCTATTTTTTACTCCTACCAGCTCTATTCATTTACTACACCGTCTAAAACCCCCTCTCTCCACCTGGTGCCCTGCATCTATGCACGATACCGAGTGTGTGGTGCATTATCGTGCGTCTGTACCTTTTTCCTCTTTACGCTATGCCGTCCTAAAAGGGTATAGACACAGACACAAGCAGAGAAACACAGACACAAGCAGACTATTCTTCTCCTCTCTTCTTCTTACCCGTCACTGAACACAAACACAACAACAACTAAACAACAGCAACAGCGATGAAAAAAAACAGCAACGAAACAACAGCAACGAAGATACCAGCAAAATGCCAGTGAGAAAATGACACAGATACCTCTCAGCTTCTAACACAGAAACGGGACTGACACAGAAACAGATCTGACACAGAAACTGTTTTGTGACACAGACTACACAGACGGTGTAACGATACTCCAGACACAGACGCCAACACAGACGCTCAGAACAGCCACAGAACAGCCACAGAACAAGGGCAACGGTATCAAGCCCGTAGCTAGGCCATAAATTTTGCTTTGCTCAAGTCCTTCTCTCCACCCTACCTCCTGAAGCAGAATGCCACGTCGCGGTCTGTGTACGCTCGCCAACACAAGCATTGATCGTGGATGGAGGTAGGTGAAGCGAGGGACTTCAGTTGAGCGAAAGTTCTGGCCCGGTGACGGGATTGCCATTGTTGTCGCTGTCCTGCAGTGGTTCAGTGGTTCTACTGTTCTATGTTCTGTTTGTGTTCCCCCGCGTCGGTGTCTGTGTCCATTGCCACAACAGTTTTGTGACACAGCTCTGAAGGGGCTGGGGCAGCGGCATCAGCTTGGTCTGTGTTCATGCATCCGTCAAACTACACCGCCTGTGTTGCTTGTCTGCCTTTGGCCCGTCCTGCTGTCTGTGCCACCTCCCATGACACTGTCTATGACACGGTCCATGTCAGTGGCTCCCCCGGGTCTGTTGACTTCACCACGGCGCGACACAGTCACTCAAGCAGCATCATCCAGCTTCCTTGCCCTTTGCCCTTACGACTCCTGCTAAGACTCATGGAGACGCTTCCATTCTTGAAGGTGCTTCAGCAGTTGAGAAACGCTGCTCTCGTTGCTGCTATTCCCTGCCAGCTTCTGTGACAATGTCAGCTAGACTTCTGGTCCGTCCAGGCCAAACACGCGAGTACCCATCCCTGTTGTTGTTTCCCCACTTCACTAACGCAGCTTTCCTATGCTCGCTGGCTATCACTTCTCACCCCTGCTTCGCCGGATCGCCTCCCTGTGATTGGGCATGTCTCTGCGACTCTAGCTCTCTGTGATCTCTGCACTGTCCGTTCATTTGCACTCTCTGCTCTCTGACCCTCTGCTCTCTGGCATTCCGTCCTCTGGGCTGTTCTCCTTCTGCCAAGACACTCTGTCACAGGCTGTGAGTATTAATCTGTTCTGTGCTCCTTGCCCTCGCTAACACACTAGACTCGGCCAGTGAGTCGCTCTTCTCTCTCTACGTTTGTGCTCCTGCCATGGAGCACCAACCCTCGTCCTTCTGTTTGTTCTTCCCTTGCCTTCGTTGGTAATTATCTCTCTGCTAAATGTCAGGACTACAATTCACCGTGGTCTGGGTTCTTTTTCTACTGGTGCTACGGAGTACTGTATTGGTCTCCATCGCTGCTGCTCAGGCTCTTGTTAAGAAATTGAAACATGTTAAAAGCTATATACCAATGCCATTAAAATAGGGCGTCTAGAGAACAAATAAATAGGGACAGTTGCAGGGCTTGCGGCAGACCGGCTGCAACTCGAGCTGCTGCTACGGGTCTGGGCCTGCTTAGATGAGCAGGGCGATGCAGGAGAGACCGACAGCGCCGACGGACAGAGAGATCATGCCGGCGCCGTTGGACTGGCCGTTGGAACCGGAAGCAGAGCCGGAGGCAGAAGAGCCAGCAGAGCCGGTGGCAGAGCCAGAGGCGCCGGATCGGGTGGCGGAGCCAGAGGCACCGGAGCCAGTGGCAGAGGTGGCCAGGCCAGATCGGGTGCCAGCGCCAGAGCCGGAGGCGGCAGAGCCGGAAGCAGCGGAGCCGGTGGCAGAGGCTCCTCCAGAGGCAGCGGAGCCGGAAGCGCCAGAGCCAGAGGCACCAGCGGCACCAGCACCGGTCTCAGAGGCGGCGCCAGAGGCAGCAGAGCCAGAGGCAGCGCCGGAGCCGGTAGCGGTAGCAGCGCCAGAGCCAGAGGCGCCAGAGCCGGAGGCGCCAGAGGCAGCGGCAGAACCGGAAGCGTCAGCGGCAGAGCCAGTGGCGGTGGCAGCACCGGAGCCAGAAGCGCCGGAGGCACCAGAAGCGGCGCCGGAAGCACCAGAGGCCTCGGCGCCAGTAGCGGTGGCGGCACCAGAGCCCTCAGCACCGGAGCCAGAAGCACCGGCACCGGTCTCGGAGGCGGCGCCAGAGGCACCGGAAGCGCCAGAGGCTCCAGAGGCGGCACCAGCAGCGCCAGAGGCACCGGAAGCCTCAGCACCGGTAGCGGTGGCAGCGCCAGAGCCCTGGGCGGCAGAGCCGGAGGCGCCAGCACCCTCGGTCTGGGCGGCACCGGACTCGCCGGCAGCGCCAGAGGCTCCAGAAGCGCCGGCAGCGGCACCAGAAGCACCCTCGGTCTGGGCAGCGCCAGAGGCAGCCTCGGTCTGGGCCCCGGAAGCACCACCCTCAGTCTGGGCAGCGCCAGAGGCTCCGGAAGCACCGGAGGCTCCACCGGCAGCAGCGCCAGACTCGGCGGCTCCGGAGGCCTGGGCGGCGGTGGTGGCAGCAGCAGCGCCAGACTCACCTCCACCGACGATCTGGGCACCTCCGGAAGGACCGGCGGCGGCACCAGGGGCGACACCAGCCTGGCCGTCAGCTCCGCTCTGAGGAGAGCCGGCCATCTGGAGGGCGTCGACAGTAGCCTGCTGGGCAGCGTAGGCCTGGGGCACGAAGGATGCGGTGTCGTAGAGGATGGGGTTGGCGGTGGCCTGGGCGGCGGCGAGGTTGCCGTTACCGACAGAGACAGCGTTTGGAAGAAGAGACATTGTGTGTGTGTGTGTGTGTGTGTGTGTGTGTTTTGGAGTGTTTGTAGTTTTGTGTGGGGATTTCAGGGCCAGGATCGCCGGGTTTATATATTTTCGCTTCGACGTCAGTGGCTGCCGAGACAAGCTTTGTAAATCAGGTACATGGTCCGAGCAGGGGTTATTGTGAGTCTAAAAAGTGTAAAGGCGAAAAAGACAAAGCGAACGGTGAACCAATACGCAGGCATGTGGGGATGGTCAATTGACATGTGCGTGTGGTGGAGGAGGTGGGTGGGACCCAGGAGGGTGCGATTGCAGTTTTCTGGGTGATTTTCCGTGGTTGATTGGTCGTTTTCGAGCAGTTTGCCACTCGCTCTGACCTTCTCGAGAATCTGTAACATCGACATAGCCACAAAATACAGTGTCCAGCCCTCTCTGTCTCTTCTATTTTTACCGTTCGATTGCCTTCTTCGGCGTGTTTTCCGTCCTCGAGGATTAAGCTTTCCGTGTATTTTTTGTGTCTCGGGAAGGGAGCCCGAAGGGGGCAAATGTTTGGTGGTGACCTAGGTCGATTATTATATCATTTGAATCGTCACGTCTCGCTTATTTTTTTAAAAACTAGTCTCGAATTTCTACCATTATTTCCCATCAAGTTATGCGCTTGCACGTCCCATCCCCTCATCACGTCTCCACATGTTTAGCGTGATTCATGCAAAATGACGCTTCCAAACAGGGGCCTGCGCAAGGTACCGCCAAACCTTGGTATTGTTCGTATTTCTTTGTTTGTGCAATGATGTCACACCAAAACAGTGTGAAAATCGCTGTGGAATTTGCGGTGCAAAGCCCCCAGACGGAGACACACGGCGTTAGTGCGCCCTGTGCAGCGGGATAATTGCTCAATTTAATTGCAAGTATGATTGTCGTTTGTTTTTCCGAGCTAGTTGGAGGGTTAATTCGGGGTGGCGCTGCTAAAATACTAGTGGTTGGTACTGCTGTGTTTGTCTCGACCAGCTGAATCCAACGGTGCCACTTGCTAGTCGCTATCACGTCGCTACGCGTAGTTGTCGGAAGATCCCCCCCTGCTCCAGAAACTCTACTGCCCCGTTTCAGGACGTTTCAGGCACCCGGATTGGCGCTGCAAGTGAAGAATGTGCGTCTTTGTTTGACGTTGATGTTTACGAATCTACAGGCACTGCTTGTTTGTGGAATTTGGCCGGCTGAACGACCTCGTTCTGCTGTAATTGTCGCCGTTTCGCCAATAAATCCCTACAAACAATTCGCTCAAATGCCTCAGCTCTAACGGGCGTAAAATTCGCTGACGTGATACCGTTGTGCCAAGAGCTCGAGAAGCCGAGCCAGAGTCACAATGCACAGCCCCGCGTATCCCTGAACTACCGACAGGAGTCTACAGTCGCTTCGAGGAGGTTCCTGCATCTGCACGACGTTTGCATGACAATGTGCCAGTGTACAGTGCGTGTCTGTGGCTTAGCGTGTTGGGTGTATTAGTAGGGAGTCACGTGATAATGGTGGATTCGGTCATGATGATTTCGTTTTCGCTGTCCTTTGATTACTACGAGTACCTGTTTCTGGCTCTGTTCTGCTTCATGGCCCGTCTTCACTGTGTTTACTTCCTTCCGTTCACGTCGCATTAAATTAAATCGAAGGCGAATTGCTACCAGCCGTGTTTCACCCTCGACGCTTCGGGCTGTGTCGCGTCTGTAACGTCGATAATATCAGGAAGAGAGCAAGGTTGAATTTTATCCGAATTTGCATTTCTGGATAATTCGGGTAAATTAATGAACGCATTCAGAAATTATTGACACTGTACAAGCTGGTGATATTATCTGATTCATAATTAATCAACCAATATCAGCCAGCCACTTTAATATAATACCACACATTGTGAGAACAGATACGCTTTCGTCTTGCAATCTCTAAATAAAATCGAACAGTTCTGCCTCGCTGTTTCAAGACTGTCTGGCATTATGAGCTTGCTATTAATATCGTGGCTGAGGTTGGCTGAGAAGACAGAAATAGCAATTCACGACATGTGACTTGGTCACGTGAGCACAGGCTGTGTTTCAAATATTATGCGGTCAGGTCATATCAGTGCATACAGCGCCAAATCAGCATGCACAGTGTCATGATATCGAAGACTCCAAAAAGGCTGAAAAGACACGGCAGGTCAGACATGTCTTGCGAGACGGGAATTGCTTGGTTTTTTTTGGTCACGTGATTCAACAGTGACCCACATGGCACGGCTTTAGGAATGCTGTGCACAGGGAGAGTATAGAGGTTAGCTTCTGAAGTAGGAGCCCTAGGAACAAGGGGAGACTTGTATCGTGTTCATTCAGTGTCAATTGATTTGAAAATTTACTCCATTAATGTGTCGGGGTGTTCTATGGCTCTGAGGGTCGGTTCCTCTACGTTGAACTTCAAGAGTAACGAGAGTTGCTAGCGTTAGCCTTGCGCTCGGTCTATTGCCACATAGTTTGAAATCAGGAAGTACTCTCTATTACCTGTTGCAGAAGATAGCTCTCGTTATTCAATACGAGATCTAATGGCTCTTGGGATAAGCTTCCTCTGATTTGGTTACCAGAGCATCAAGCCGAAGAAGCTCCAGATGACTCTTGTATGAACTGTAGAGCCCCTGGATGATGTTCTTGGTTGATATTTAGGTACTACGGTAAGTTAGTTGCAAATTTCCATTCCACCCAACAGAGTATTGTACCAGCACAAGCATCATTGGGGAACGTAACTTTATATATTGGCCCATGTTACACTTTAAATATACATATGTATGGTCAATAATTCTGAAGTAGGTAAGCACCTGAATCGACTAAGGTCCGATACCGTAGCTAACGATACCTTTCCAGCAGGAGTGATTAAGCAGCCGCAGAAAGCAAAATGGGCAAAAACACAAACTCGTCGCAGCCACCTGAGACCACCATTGCTTCACCTCATCGCATACATGCTCGTATACACCTGTCAACGCGCATAATCCAAGCTTGGAAGACTGAACTTTAGGAGTGTAAATGAACCGAAGGGCTACTATAGCGAACTCATATTGAGACTGAGAGGCTTTTAATTTTGTACTCTGGCTTCTGACCAGCCAAGAATAGTTGCACTCATAGCTGGAAGACCTCCGTATCAGCCATACCACTTGAGTCTCTCCCTCTTTGAAGACCGTTAAGTATGCATTGTCAGAATTGTACAAAACAGGAGAAAGCAAATTCCCAGAGCATCCATGATGACCAGATATCGTCGTATGAGTCGTGAAAACATAGCTTCAGCCGGCTCTTATAGTAGTCCTTGACGTTATCGAGTCTGTCCTTGAAAGTAACTGGCATCGTAGAGACTACATCTCGAAGTACAGCTGTTGAAAGTGTATCAACACTGAAAACTCTGCGAGTTGTGCCTAATTAACATATTCTAGTGGCTACAGTACAGTACTGTAGTCTTTAAGTCGTTTATTCACCTTCACCTCTGCCTCGCAGAACTCCTACTCACGCCATTCAAGTAATTATTAGAGTCCCATTTGGAAAACTCTAACGCCAGCCGTGCATCCGAGCACTCCAAAATGCACCTATTGAAAAAAAATACAAAAAAATACAAAAAAATACAAAAAAATATAAATTCCGGCTGTATCACCATCCGGTGTTCAAAATAACTGTCTATTCTTCAACCCACAGCCTGGCCCGTTTACTGGGCCCCTGAGCTCACTGTTCTTCAAGCTGAGTCCCACTCCCAAATTGGAAAACTCTAATAAAAGCAGTCATGTCAGTGATTCCAGGGATATCTGGAGTGTAGCAAATGGCGCTGTAGAATGCTCAAAATACGACTATGATAATTTCTACTATATTCTAGCTGTCAAATCGTGATTTCGCACCCTCGCCTACGGCTCAGCTGCTAGTAGGTCCGTTCGCATGCTCCGCATGCTCACTCAGAGGTCACGTGCATACCCTAACTCGCCCAACCCTAACGTCCCAACTCACTCTCTCCCCCCTTACACAAAGTGAAATTTCCTTCTTACTCTCTAACACCACAATGGGCGCCTACAAGTACCTCGAGGAAATCCACCGAAAGAAGCAGTCGGACGTGCTCCGATTCCTGCTCCGAGTCCGATGCTGGGAGTACCGACAGAAGACCGGTATCCACCGAGCTTCTCGACCCTCTCGACCCGACAAGGCTCGACGACTCGGCTACAAGGCCAAGCAGGGCTTTGTCATCTACCGAGTCCGAGTCCGACGAGGCAACCGAAAGCGACCCGCCAAGAAGGGAGCCACCTACGGTAAGCCCACCAACCAGGGTATCAACCAGCTCAAGCTGCAGCGATCTCTGCGAGCCGTTGCCGAGGAGCGAGTTGGCCGACGAGCCGGCAACCTGCGAGTCCTCAACTCGTACTGGGTCAACCAGGACTCCACCTACAAGTACTTTGAGGTCATCCTCGTCGATCCTTCTCACGTCGCCATCCGAAACGACGCCCGAATCAACTGGATCTGCAACCCCGTGCACAAGCACCGAGAGTCCCGAGGTCTCACTGCCGCTGGCAAGAAGAACCGAGGCATCAACAAGGGCCACAAGTACCACAACACCTCTGCCGGCCGACGACACACCTGGAAGCTCCAGAACACCCTGTCTCTGTGGCGATACAGATAAGCTGCTCGCCCTGGCGAATTGCTTGCTCTTAAAAATAGGATAAAAATTTACCTACTCACCTCAAACCTGTAGTTGGAACTGTAGTTAGATTGTAGGAGAGTAATCACTGTGGTGACTTTTGGCGTGTTTTTTTTTTTTTTAATTGTCGATTTTTGGCGTATTTTTTCCGTCGTTTTTTCACCCGCAAAATTTGCACTCACACGATGCACACCTGAACTCTGTGTGGTGGTCTGTCGTCATGTCGTGATGTAAGTTTTTGGACTATATCAAACTCAAATGGGACGTAAAAAGAAGGTAGACAGGTGGGACTTCAGGGAAATATATAGACGGGAAATGGCTTTGTGTCACGTAATGACAGAGGGGGTATTGTGGCTATGAATTGTTCTAAAAATGAAGTGTTCGTAGATGGCATTATTGAGTGTATCTCGTGTTGCATGAACCATGTCAGAGACACACGGCTAACTTGCGCTTGAAAAGTCTCAGAGGAAATCTGAAGAGTGCGTTTTGTAGCTTACAATGAGCAGAGTCGTGTGGTGGTTTTTACATAGTTAAGGGGTGTCTCTTGGTGGAGATAGGATGAATACGATGATGAACTGGGAGGAGCTTAAATGTACTGTAATACCAGGTATTGGCCATATATACATTCAAAATTAGCGTTAAAGTGGCTGATACTTGTGGATACAAGTACTTTACCTTGTTATTTCATATGGTCAATATCGTGAAACGAGACCTGTTATGTTGAATCCATTATAAACTGATCATTAACGCTTTATCAAAGAGGTTATATGCAATATTTACTGGAATATGAGACCTGCTTAATATGTGATTGACCCTAAGATCTGCTCTACTTGTAATATGAAACTAGCCAAATATCAGACCACCCACAAGACGGTCTATAAGCCAGTCCATCGTCTAAATATAGTAGATCGAGGCACACAATGTCTCAATTGTGTCGATAGTTTACAACTAGTGCCGACCATTGCAGTCAAGGCAAAATGAATTTCTGTTTGATTTTGGCCGCTCTATTCACTATTACAACTGCTGGCTACGTTCCTACTCTTGTTCCATGCCCTGAAGCAAATCTCACGCGTCCAGCTGTGGGACTGCATCCTGGAGAGGCTTCCTACATTGAACAGCGACACGAAAAGTCCACGGAGAGTCTGAAGGCGTTTTTGCACACGCTCAACATTACTGATTTCAAAGTCGACGAGTTTCTGGATGAGGGCTCTCCCAGAATAGCTATTGCTCTGGCAGGTGGAGGAGTGCGTGCGTCACTTTTTGGAGCAGGAGTTCTGGGTGGTCTAGACGCGAGAAGTTCGAAAACAGGCACAGCTGGCTTCCTTCAAGCCGCTGACTACGTTTCCGGACTCTCTGGAGGTTCATGGGTTCTCGGTCTGCTTGTTCTGGGTGACTGGATACCTGCATATCAGCTAGTCCAGAAGAGTGAGAAGATGCACTTTCCTGGCACTTTCGACACGTATGGAATGCTCTTCAAGATCTTGAGAGACACCATGGCCAAGAAAAACGCAGGTTTCCAGACCTCTGTTGTCGACCAATGGGGCAGGCTTTTCCACTACATTACTGTCCAAGGGCTGAACTACTCAGACCCGACCTGGAGCGGAATTCGCAATCTGAGTTCGTTTCTGAACTTTTCCATGCCCTATCCCATCATCACTTCCATTTGGCAGTTTCCAGGCACCTTCTTCGACGCTACCTATATCGACTACTCGAACCCGGTGGTCGAGATGACGCCTTTCGAGGTAGGCATCTGGGACAGAAACTTCCGCTATTTTGCAGACACGGACTTTATCGGCACGGAAATGGAAAATAAGCAGCCCACGGGGCTTTGTGTAAAAAACTACGACAACCACGGACTGTTTCTCGGGTCGTCAGGAGGCATCTTCAACTTTGACGTCAACGTTCTGTTCAAAATCAAAGGACTGCATTCTGTGTTTCTTCAGGGCGTTCTGGACTATCTGGATGAAATCAACTAAGGCAGCTTTGATGTAGGACTGCTTCAGAACCCGTTTTACAAAAACCCCGACATCGTCTCCAACCAGACCATCTCCAGAATGCTCTATTTGTCCGACGGAGGTTGGGAAGGCGGTCAGAACATTCCTCTGCTGCCTTTTCTGCAGCCTGAGCGGAAAATTGATCTTCTTATTGCTGCTGACGCTTCCACAGACACTCTGAACGGTCATGGATGGCCCAACGGAGTTTCCTTAAGAGGTGCCAAAGCGAAGAGTGATCTCGAGTTTGGAAAAGGCATTTACCCTGAGATTCCCAGTGAAGACGAGTACATTGAGGAACAGATGGATATGAAGCCAACGTTCTTTGGGTGCGATATTTCCAACTTGAAACAGTACAACAACACTGACCGCTACTCTCCAGTCATAGTGAACATCCCCATGGGCAACCTGACTTATCCGTCCAACTTTTCCATTGGCAAGTCTTTCTATAATCATGAAGAGACATGGGGAACGTACTGGAACGCCTTCAATATGGTCACGAGGTCGAATTTGACACTGGATGAAAACTGGCACGTTTGTTTGGGTTGTGTTTCGTTGTTAAGGGAGTTTCAGCGGCGCTCTTTTGATGTTCCGGGACAGTGTCAGGACTGTTATGACAGTTACTGCTATAATTAATTGACTGGGCAGGAGTAGTATAAGTAGCTTGAATATATGTGTAGAAGTCTTGAGTCAGCTAAACTATTCTCAGAGGTCCATGCTTTAATAAATACCAGTTTCATAAACCAGTCTGCTACTCCGTATCTCGTAGACAGTTGACACTTGAACTGTCATGAAACAGTTCAAGTGTCAACTGTCTTCAAACAATCTCAGTAAACTTGCAACTAGAAGTCACTAAAAGTTCAAGTAACTGAAGACATAACTAAAGACAGCAACAGCTGCATAAGTAATCCCCATGCACTAATAAGGTCCAGTGAAACCAGTCCATAAGAACGTCTCAAGGATGCTCTCATCAGACAGAAAGAACTGATACAGGTAGAACGAAGACCTCACTCCGTTCAGTCTCCTAATCGTCTTGCTTCGCAAGCCGACCATTTCGCTTCCGGACTTTGTCCTCGAAGCTCTATATAATCCTCGCTTCGCTCGGATATGTCTCGTCGATCATTGCACCAAGCGCCATACGGGACCACAAAGGGAACCCTTCAGATTACTCCACACTCGCTGCACCCAAGATCGGCTAATTTTGTTCTCCAGTCTACCGTGTCTAGATGGCTTATCCACATATGTCCTGGGTCGAGCCGCAAGGGCTAACCTCGTAGAGATGCTTTTGCCATGGCAGCTGTGAATTTTGCGTTAGCGTTGGAGGAGGGAGGCGCGAGGTATATATATTGGGAGGTAAAAGTAGGGTAACTGGCGGTATGGTTTTTACGCGGATTTGTGCGTTTTTGAGAATTTGGTGGGTTGAGGTGTGAGTGGGTATTTTTGATGCTGTGGATTCAGTGAACTTGTCGGGTTCATCGTGGGAGTATTACTGCGGTTTTTATAGTGGTATCTTTGTGGTAAGTAATAACCAAGTGTAAAAAAGCTAATAGTTGACAGAGGTACAAGTTTGTTGAGAAGGAGTTGAGGTGTGGGTGTGGTGGTTGGCTGGTTTGGTATAGTTTCTTGCACTGATTCTTTTTGTGTATTGCATCAGTTTCTGGTAGGCTTGTGGCGTGATCTATGGACGTACTCTTGTTGCGGTGCTTTGGCATGTACTCTATGGATACTACGAGAGCTTCTATTGTGGAGTTTTTTGAAATAGACGTGATTTAATTCTTTTTTAAAGCAGCCGAAACACTTCCCTTACTTTCAGTGAGTGTAGATGTCTACTTTACAGAAGAGAGCTCGGGTACTCACCGAGACCTCTTGAGGAGCTATTTTTTGCTTAATCTGCCTCTATATAATCCATTTAAACCCATCATCAACTCGTTTTACGTCTGGAGTGGTTCAAATGTTTGGAAATAAATCACCCTGCATGTCATATATATTAGCCAATAGAGTAGCATATTTTAGTATATTATTGGCTAATAGATATGACTGTACTTACTAAAGCATGCTACGACTTACAGAGCTGTGTCATCAGTAACAGTATAATATACTTGACCATGTTAAATGACTCCATTCATACAGATCAGTTTTCTAACCATCTCCTGAACCGTTCCATGCTTCCCATTACTAATCAACATCATCCTTGAGCTGACATACTGCTCCTATCGGAACCAACATTATACCATTCGAAAGATCCAGTTCTTAGGAGTCTTTCAAACTTACTATCTCACCAAAATATCCACTTTAAACACAAGTCACAAATATTGACCATACCACCACCCAACTCCGCCCCGATTGTGGCCAATATTTCTACCACCAAATCATGCACAGAAACCACTCTCGTCAATGCACTTTTTTTCTGGGGAGCATAGACGATGCAAACCATGACTCGGGGAAGTTTGTACGTGCGAAAAGCACAGACAAAAAGAAATCAGCCTATTATACAGTCTGAAGAACTATACAGAGCGAATAATGTAGCAAACAAACCAAACTAAAGCATAAGGATTGGGTTAAAAGACGTAAATTGCCCAAAAACGCCTCAAACTAGACTCATAGACCGTTATCTACCTCTCCACAAACCCCAATACCTACACTTCAGAATTGCTCTCTAGTCCGATCTGGAAAAACTCAAAAAAAAAAAAAAAAAAAAGTTTTCGCTGACTCAATTGAAGACGATAACGTCGGTAAGAGAGTGCATTCTGCGCTGCAAAACCTCGGTCGAGTGCATGCAATATCTGTGCATGTCTCCAGGTGACGACGACTCAGGATGACTCAGGTTTTCGCGGGAAGCGGTGTAACTTTGGTTTGAGAGGGACTGGCGAGATGGTTAAAACGGAAATCGAATCTGCGGGCCTTTCTCCACCTGGGGGAGCAATTTGGGCGTTGCTGGGCCACTTTTCGATCGTTTGGCGAAGGTCGCAAAATCGAGATTGAGTGTCGTGAAAAGTTTATTTTGACCGGTGAAATTTTTCACTGGTGGATTGCGGACGTTGTAGAGCAGTTGTAAGTCTGGTTGAAGTTGGAAATTACTGAGAAAATGTCTTTACATATACAATCCACTTTTGGAAGCATTCCGGTTACTGGAACAACCTCTACTGAGGTCTTGAAAATACCCAGTCAAAACGCCCCGAGTTTAAAAAAAAACGAGTTCTTGGGGTGTCATAAAACGACGTAAAAGTATCCTAGAGACGAGATTGAAATTTCAGAATAATCACAGAACTCACAAATACCTCCAGTTAAAATCTCAACCCCCCAAGTTTTCTCAACCGCCTTCCATCCTCTTGCCAATTCTGATCCTACGTCCTGAGTTCAAACGCTATTTCTCTGAGGGAAGTATCTGTAGAACGAGATTGCGGCCTCCTGGAGCTCTGAAAAGTTGCAACTAGGCTAATTCGACTATGCTGGTTGCAAATCCGCTTGAATCTCGCTTGTAGCTCCTCTCAATCACATTTTGCACAGACGTCAGGTGCCTGTCCCGAGTGCAAACCTAGTATGGCGCAATTGTGGGGATAGCGGATTTGGCGGGAAGAAAATGGGAGAAAATTGAGAAAATTGCAAAAAATCGCAAAAACGGTCAATGATGCAAGAACGCATTTTTTCAAATTTTTTTGACGACATTTTCCTGCGGAAATCCGTGTCAGGCTGCAAGAAATGCAGACCGGGCAAATCTTATCTTCTTTGTCGTGGCGGGGAAGGATGAAGAGTGTAGAAGATGAAGGAGAGTAGATGTGAGAAATCCGAGGATGTGGATCGATTCATAATCGTTGAATTAGGCGGTTTCTGTTTTCCCCCAAAAAAATTGGACCACAAAATCTTCTCTGGAAGGACCCAGAAAAGTACACCGCAAATAAGCTCATGTCAGTCATTGTCGTGGTTTTCAGAGTGTCTATAGGAAGTGTCTATATCTCGTCTTGTAGTCATCCCACAGCTAAGCGGACTACATCATTGGATTCAGCGCCCGCGGTATACCTTATTACCTTCAAAAAACCAAAATTTTCCTCCCACGACAAACCCACGACAAACCACGACAAAGCGGCCTTAATCTGCACCACCCAACTCTTCCTCCTCACCATCATGTCACCCCGTCAGAAAATCGCCATCCTTTCCGTCTACGACAAAACCGGGCTTCTGGACCTCGCCAAGGGCCTTGTCAAGAACAACGTGCGTCTTCTTGCCTCTGGAGGTACCGCCAAACTTGTTCGAGAGGCCGGTTTCCCCGTCGAGGACGTCTCTGCCATCACCCATGCTCCCGAGATGCTGAGCGGACGAGTCAAGACTCTGCATCCTGCGGTGCACGGCGGCATTCTCGCGCGCAACATCGAGTCCGACGAGGCCGATCTGGCGGCCCAGGGCATCGACAAGGTCGACTACGTGGTGTGCAACCTGTACCCGTTCCAGGACACGGTGGCCAAGATCAACGTGACGATCGAGGAGGCCGTGGAGGAGATTGACATCGGTGGTGTTACTCTTTTGCGAGCTGCTGCCAAGAACCACTCGCGAGTGACGATCCTCTCTGACCCCCGGGACTACCACGCTTTCCTCAACGAGCTCGACCAGGGCGACGTTTCGGCCGAGACTCGAAACCGGCTTGCGCTCAAGGCGTTTGAGCACACTGCGGACTACGACTCTGCGATTTCTGATTTCTTCCGAAAGCAGTACTCGGAGGACCTGTCGCAGATGCCTCTGCGGTACGGAGCCAACCCTCACCAGAAGCCCGCCCAGGCGTTTGTGCAGCAGGGAGAGCTCCCTTTTAAGGTGCTGTGCGGCTCTCCGGGCTACATTAACCTGCTTGACGCGTTGAACTCGTGGCCTCTGGTCAAGGAGCTGTCTGCGTCGCTGAACCTTCCCGCGGCTGCTTCTTTCAAGCACGTTTCGCCTGCCGGAGCTGCTGTTGGTCTGCCGCTTTCCGACATTGAGAAGAAGATTTACTTTGTCGAGGACATTGAGAATCTGTCTCCTCTTGCCAACGCGTACGCGCGAGCTCGAGGAGCCGACCGAATGTCTTCCTTTGGAGATTTCATCGCTCTCTCCAACATTGTCGATCTCCCTACGGCCCAGATCATCTCCAAGGAGGTTTCCGATGGAGTCATTGCTCCCGGCTACGAGCCCGAGGCTCTGGAGCTGCTCAAAAAGAAGAAGGGCGGCAAGTACTGCGTTCTGCAGATCGACCCCAACTTCACTCCTGGCCCCGTGGAGACTCGACAGGTCTACGGCATCTCTCTCCAGCAGAAGCGCAACGACGCGGTCATCTCGTCCAACTCGTTCAAGGAGCTTGTTTCCAAGAACAAGGAGCTCCCCGAGCAGGCGATCATCGACCTCACCGTCGCCACCATCGCCCTCAAGTACACGCAGTCCAACTCGGTGTGCTACGCCAAGGACGGCATGGTGATTGGCCTTGGAGCAGGCCAGCAGTCGCGAATCCACTGCACTCGACTTGCGGGCGAGAAGGCCGACAACTGGTGGTTCCGACAGCACCCCAAGGTTCTGGCCTTCAAGTGGAAGAAGGGCACCAAGCGACCCGACAAGTCCAACGCGATCGATCTTTACGTCTCGGGCCAGATCCCCCAGTCCGGCGTCGAGAAGGAGGAGTACGAGGCCAAGTTTGAGGTTGTTCCCGAGCCTCTGACCGCCGAGGAGCGAAAGGAGTGGCTGGGCAAGCTCACCAAGGTCGCTCTGTCGTCCGACGCCTTCTTCCCCTTCCCCGACAACGTCTACCGAGCCGCTCGATCCGGCGTGTCCTACATTTCCGCGCCTTCCGGCTCCGTTCAGGACGAGGCCGTGTTCGCCGCCGCTGATTCGTTCGGCATTGCCTACGTCGAGAACAACATCCGGCTGTTCCATCATTAGGAGAGTGAGCGGAGTGCGAAGCACGCAGCGGTGGCTAGGTAGTCGAGCTGTGATTTATAAGAAAATTTTGTTTGTTGAAAACTGGAGTGTAGAGAGTTGGTGGTTGTAGAGGTGCTGTACTTGTACTTGTAGAGCTACTTGTATGCTACCTGTAGAGCTACAGTAACACACTTGTAAAGCTACTTGTAGGGCTGTTCCATCATTAGGAGAGTGAAGCCAAGTGCGCAAGTGCGAAGCACGCAGCGGTGGCTAGGTACAAGTTGTCGAGCTGTGGATTTATAAGAAATTTTTGTTTGTTTAATTACCGACTGGCAAAGCGGCAGTTGGTAGGTGTAGAGGTGCTTGTACTAGTACATAGAGGTACGTGTAGAGGTGCTTGTAGATCTACTGGAGAGCTAAGCTACTTGTGCCAGGTAGATCTACTGTAGAGCTACTTGTAGAGCTACCTGTGGAGCTACCTGTAGAGCTACCTGTAGAGATAATTGTAGATTTACTTGAAGCTTGTAGGAGTTGTTTTGTATGGAAGTGTATTTATGAATGTATTGTACAGAGTGTTTAGTGACTCTACTTGTGGGGGTAGGATACCTCTGAGTGCTGCCTGGGAATGTACAAATATTCTGTTTGTTGAGTTGAGACGAGTGTAGAGTTGGTAGTTGGAGAGGTGCTTGTAGAGAGCTGGTGCCGGTACTTGTAGAGGTACGAAGTGCTTGTAGAGCTACTTGTAGATTGTATTACCGGTAGTCACTTTTTACCGTAGTGTAATTATGAATGTATGGTACAGAGTGTTTTGCAGAGACTCTACTTCTTGTATTACTACTGTTTGCACTATTAGGGATGCCTCGGAGTGCTGCCAGGGGATGTACAAGTACAAATATTTTGTTCGTTGAAAAACTGGAGCAAAGCGACAGTTCGTGGTTTTAGAGTTGTTTGTGGTGTATGAAATTTTGTAGGGTGCATTTTGTGATATGCCAGATGTTCCACAGACTCTGTACTGGTACGTACCTAGATACGGATACACACGAAGTGCCTACAGATTTGTTGACATAGCAGACTATGCGACAGACAGTGAGTGTGAGGAGTTGTTTGTGTGTGGTTTGTGTACGGACATATTTTTTACAGCGACTGCTTGTGCTCTGATTGTGATGTACCACCGAGAGGTGCGCCATTATCTATTAGGAGTGGTGTAGTAAGAGTAATGTGAAGTATTGAGCCAAGATAAAAACTTTCTTTCTTTATCTGACATCAACTGAGTGTAGAGTAACTGATCTAACCGTTGCTTAACTGCTTGAACAAGTTTTCCTCCCCCTGACTACTTCAGGTTGTGATTGTACGAATGTGGTTGAAATGGCACCAGTTGAGTCGAGTGTAAAGATGTGTTTTAAACAACTGACTGATGACTTCAGTCTGTTTGCTGATGTACCAGGAGTCATACTGTAGCTTCAATAATCGTCTGGGTATGGTGTTGCCTGCTGGGCTATACACTTGCCTCCGTGATCTTTGTACACCAATGACTGAGGCTACTGTTCACCAATCTACACTATCTGTTCAAAGATGGAAAATTCTGTGTTTTGTTGTGTATATAATCAACAGTTGACACTGTTTGGAGTAGTATGCGCTGTTCTACACTCCAAGATTGCATGTTCAAGCATGGTGAGGTGGTGTTCATTGCACGTGTCTAGCGAGGGAAAAGAATAACCACTTTGGAGTTGACATGCAGTTTTAAGACGATCTAACAGTTGCCCTACCTTGTGACGGCTTATCTACTTGTAGTTGCTCTACATCTCAACTACTGGTACCGGTAGCATTATTCTGTTGACATTGAATGTGTTAAGTAGATTGGCTGACTGGTCTCGACCTGAATGTATGATATCGCTAAATAGCTATTTTTGGAACACTTTCAATCTGTCTGTATTAGGCATTGAGTGCCATGGTCCATTTGATATGGACTTCTTGATAGTCATGACATCATTTCCATGTCTAGATCCCCAGGACATAATTCAATACACCTGTTGACACCGTGACTTAATTTTCGTGAACTGTGATCGGTTTTTCCACAATTTTACCGCTCTTTCAATCAACAGCTCTTTTCTGTCGTACTCCAGCCACTTCTCATTTTATCCTTCCAATTAGTTAGCTTTTTGTTGGACAAGACACAGGGTGTCGGTGTTCTACGCTTTCCAGAGCTGCACCCATTATATATTCCTGTTCTTCACGCTTTACTCTCTCTTCTCGTACAATAAAAACACCGCCTCACCATACAAAATCCCCCACTACAACCAAATCCTGCCAGTCGCTCTACTTATACTTTACTTGACATCTTCAACACCAAATACATCCCTAGATCACCCTTCCAACCCCACAACTAGCGCCCAATCACGCACTTTCTTGGTACCGTTCTGCTTGCCGCGATCTCCTCTATCCAACCACACTGCTCCCATCAAAATCAACACCCCCCAAAACCCACCGATCACGCAGCGATACCGGTCGAAGATCATCCTGATCGGCACCTCTGGAAAACAAAGTCACGTGACCAGTGGACATCCCCTTTGATGCGTCACGTGACCGCAGCCAACCAAAAACCCGCCTTTGCTATCTCTGTTTGGCTTTTCGGTTATTTCGTTTTTCAAACCTACGCGTGAGTCATAAGCGGGATTTGGCGTGTAGAAATGATGTCGGAAAAATGAGAAAAAAATAGCAGAACAAAATTGGAACGCGGGGCGTAGTAATTGAGACGGCATATCGCCTAATCGCGTCTTATAACTCCGGGTTTGTGCTTAATCGGCGGAATTTGCTAACGGCTGTTGGGCTGCTATTATAGCGTGTGTATGTGGTTAAATTGAGGGAGTGGGTGAGATGATGGGTGAGAGATATCGGAAAATGACAGAGAAAAATGCAGAAAATGCAGAAAAATCGGCGCTACACCACGGTACATCACGTGACTTCTCAAGTACCACAAAAACACCATAATTTCACCTAAACCCGAACTCACCTCCTATTGCCCCTGCAGTGGCTATTAATGGACGTACATGGCGTACATGACCCACGTAACGCTCAAACTCTTTTTGGACGCTCAAAAACGACCGCCTAAAAAAGCCGCTGTTAGAGTTTGCGACGAAAGCGAAGAACCCGAGTGATAAGAGGGGGGCTTAGAAACGTCGTTTGGGGAGTTTTGGAGATGTACCATGGTTCCACAGACGCAATTGGGTGTTTTTGGCCGGTATGACTCAATTGCGTGGATCTGTGTTGTTACCTACCTTATGAACAGTGATTTGGAGCTCCGGTTTTTTCCGAGAGCTGAAATAGAACGTGAGATGGTCACGTGAATTCGCTCACGTGACCCGAATACAACAGAAGCACGACCAGTCTCGCTACCCCTCACCCAACAATCCAACCTCAACGAGATTGACGTGTTTGGGACGTTGGCGTTCTGCTTAAGGTTCTTCAACAACTCACACCACGTTTTAGAGTTTCCCCTCATGTTGGGTGTATATAGATGTGAGATTGTGGTCTTTGGGTAGAGATCAGGCGATATCCATTTGCTAGGCGCACAGACGCAGTTACACAAAGCCAGTTACGCACACGACTTCATCCGTGCAAATACACAAACGCAAACCAAGTCCCACCAAGTGACACAAACAGATCACAAACCGTGCACAAACGCAAAGTCGCACTACGCACTACACAACTCAATCACTGTCACCACTCTTCTTCCTCTCCACACCACCACAAAAACAAAATGTCCGCCAAGTCGATCCACGAAGCAGACGGAAAGGCCCTGCTGGCGCACTTCCTCTCGAAGGCGCCTGTTTTCTCCGCCACCCAGCCCGAGACCACCTTTGAGATGGGCACCCCCAAGCTCGCCTCTCTGACCTTTGCCGATGGCGCAAACCCCGAGGACATCTTTGCCCAGGCCGAGAAGACGTACCCCTGGCTCCTTGAGTCTGGAGCCAAGTTTGTGGCCAAGCCCGATCAGCTGATCAAGCGACGAGGCAAGGCCGGCCTTCTGGCGCTCAACAAGACGTGGGCCGAGGCCAAGCCCTGGATCGCCGAGCGCGCAGCCAAGCCCATCAACGTGGAGGGCATTGACGGCGTGCTGCGAACGTTCCTGGTCGAGCCGTTTGTGCCCCACGACCAGAAGCACGAGTACTACATCAACATCCACTCTGTGCGGGAGGGCGACTGGATTCTCTTCTACCACGAGGGCGGCGTGGACGTTGGCGATGTCGACGCCAAGGCCTCCAAGATCCTCATCCCCGTGGACATTGAGAACGAGTACCCCTCCAACGAGACGATCGCCAAGGCCCTGCTCCAGCACGTGCCCCAGGACCAGGTCCAGACGCTCCTGGACTTTGTCAACCGCCTGTACGCGGTCTACGTCGATCTCCAGTTCACCTACCTGGAGATCAACCCCCTGGTCGTGATCCCCACGGCTCAGGGCGTCGAGGTCCACTACCTGGATCTCGCGGGCAAGCTCGACCAGACGGCCGAGTTTGAGTGCGGCCCCAAGTGGGCTGCCGCGCGGTCCCCCGCCGCGCTGGGCCAGGTCGTCACCGTCGACGCCTCCGCCAAGGTGTCCATCGACGCCGGCCCCGCCATGGTCTTCCCCGCGCCTTTCGGCCGGGAGCTGTCCAAGGAGGAGGCGTACATTGCCGAGCTGGACTCCAAGACGGGCGCTTCGCTGAAGCTGACCGTGCTCAACGCCAAGGGCCGAATCTGGACCCTTGTCGCCGGCGGAGGAGCCTCGGTGGTCTACGCCGACGCCATTGCCTCTGCCGGCTTTGCCGACGAGCTTGCCAACTACGGCGAGTACTCTGGCGCGCCCAACGAGACCCAGACGTACGAGTACGCCAAGACGGTGCTCGATCTGATGACCCGAGGCGACGCCCACCCCGAGGGCAAGGTCCTGTTCATCGGCGGCGGTATCGCCAACTTCACGCAGGTCGGCTCGACGTTCAAGGGCATCATCCGAGCCTTCCGGGACTACCAGTCGTCGCTGCACAACCACAAGGTGAAGATCTACGTGCGACGAGGCGGCCCCAACTGGCAGGAGGGTCTGCGGCTCATCAAGAGCGCCGGCGACGAGCTCAACCTGCCCATGGAGATCTACGGTCCTGATATGCACGTTTCGGGCATTGTCCCCCTGGCTCTGCTCGGCAAGCGGCCCAAGAACGTCAAGCCCTTTGGCACCGGTGCCAACACCGAGGCTTCCACTCCTCTGGGCGTTTAACTGGTTGACGCGTAATTAGTTGACCGGTTAGTTGGAGGAGCGTAAAAGCGGTGTAGCGGTTAGATCGCTAGATTGCGGTTCGATTGCGGCAGTCGCAGTAGCTAGCAGTTAGATATAGTGAATGGCATATAGACATCAGCGTGTGGGGGTACAGTAGGCGGGGTAGTGCGTGTGATTGGGGTACAGTATGTTGTTGGGTGAGTCGTTGAGTTGTGGACGGTGGTAATTATTAATTATGTGAAGAGGTGTGGTATTAGTGATATTTATTAGAGATACTTCTACTGTAGGGGGAGTGCTTAGTGGTTGGCTTGTTTATGATTATTACTAGGATAACTGAGAGTATGGATCTGAGGTTGATGAGACAGTGAATGGTGTTCAGATATCAGATGGAAGTAGTTGGCAAATGTGTTTGTACTAGTCAGAAACATGGAATACTACAGAGTGCTCTTTAACGTCAGTAGAAGCCTTGTGCAACTTCAGAACATGGTGAAGCTATGTATAGAGGGTTGGGTACAAGAAGCGGATGTATTGCAACTGTGCTTGTTTCTACGATGTTGTCAATTTATGAGAGCAAGAGTGTATGATAGAGTGACTGACATCGTCTGGTGAATGTGACTATGTCACGGTACAGTAGATGAATCTCTTGAGTCCCCTTATATAATTAGAGTGGAGACGATAGCTACGTAGATATGGACTCCGTTATGTGTGTGGGAAGAAAGAAGTAGACACTCAGTGACTGATTATCGACTTTAGAACGTGTTTGTATTTGTGCTTGTGCTCAGAAAGTCAGGATCTCGATTTTAGGAATCTGACGATACGCATGCAAAGAGGCAAAGGCGTGAGAGGCAAAGGCGTGAGATGGGGTATACCACGACTATTAATAGAGGTCAAACAAGATATAAACTGTATCACGTCAGTAATATTTCTTTGTGTTTGAGTAATATTATTCCAATTACTCTGTAATTTATGCCGTATTCCCGTACTTTATGCCGTATTCCCGTAGTCTTTCCACAGTTTCTGTACTAATGCCGATGTTCGTACTTTATGGCAGCAGAAAAAAGGTCACCTGTCAGTTACAAATACTGGAAGACGTAAAACGACTTTATTTTGAGCAGCTTAGTTAGCTACCAGTACTGTACCAGTAGCTACCAGTTAATGTATCCCGTTGACATGAATGTCCGGGATGTCCCTCTACCAAGACTTAATGAAGAGAAGATGAATGACATACTTTCTGGCATACGAGTTCAAGAAAGGCTTTTATAGACGCCTTCACCAAATAGGATACCTTCAAGACTCCGATGAAGTTCACGATATCAGTGCTCTATGTCTCAGGGTACCGTCTTAGGCCAACTCCCTCAAGAGAAGTGTGAGGCTTCTGTTTTTAAAAATAGCATACAGAGAGCCAATATTGGTATTTACAGCACCAGTTAGGAAGTCTGATCCATCTATAGCACACACCTCACCTCTCAGCTTCCATTGAGCACATTCACCCATCCATATGAGTCTAATGAGTTGTAGAATGACATGAAAACAACAGGTGTCGTCTTAAAAGTCAGATTAAATCATTTCTGAAGGCATTATAAGCGCTTTTATGGTCTGCTACTATTTGTTCCCATTGCTACTATTTGTTCCCATTTTTTCTATGATTCTCCACGAATTTTCCAAAATTCCGCAAATTCCGCAATATTCCCATTTTAATTTCTCAAACGGCTGAAACAGCCAGCAGAGCTGTCGCATGTATACAACAATTATTTTAGCTGTTAAATAACCCACTAGAATCACTTGACTGCCTCAAATATCACGTGTCCATCCTCAACCACGTGATATATACTCCTTCGAGCACTCCACCCTCCTGTACTTGTAGTTCCACTCCTCAAAACTACAGCAACAGTATGGAAGCAAACAACGCTACTTTTGAAGCAACTATTAGACAACACTATTTGCCCGTTTACCGCCACTATATCACGTGACTTTCTTTACTACTCACCAAACGCTTACTAAGCAACCAACATACAGCCCTCTTCGTGTTGGGAGAGACACGACTTTCCTCAAGAGAAGTGTAACGCCGTGGGTATGCAAATTTTGCTGTTGCGGTTTTGTGTACCAAAGTGGAATTTGCGGAAATTGGCGAAATTCTCGAAAAATGCGAATATTGCTGAGGAGCACAAAAGTCACGCGAAAGGGCTGGAAAACGGCCAAAAAGTGCCACAAAGACTGTGCGAGTTGCACACGGGTGATAGTGCAACCACAGAAGCTACAATAGGCTTGATTCGCAAAGCCAGCCAATGGGACGTGTTCTGAGTGTATTGTATGTACTGGTAGGAGTGAGTGAGTGAAGTAGGAGGGTGAAGTAGAGAGTGAAGTACCAGTAGGAGAGAGATGATTAGTAAGAGAGTGGACAGAAGTGTGGATTGCACGAGAAATGTCTCATTAAGGTCCGTTGAGGAAGCTCGTCCAGCTCTAAGGCTTACGTCAGTCTCAGGCTACTCTTCTCCTGCCACATGTCCAAACGATAATCCCTACAACGCTACTACCAAGTACCAGGTACAGACACAGTCAACGACAGACGAGGAGTGACAGTTCAGGTCACAAACAAACTCTTGTACGTCTTCAGATACACTACGACACAAAACGGAGGACTTGTCTGAGTACTTCTACATCAACACCTACGAGTACACTCAGTACTACTACAACGTGAGTATGACGTTATGGATGCTGTGGATTATGGATTGTGCGAACACATGAGGAGGATGAGGAGGATGAGGAGGATGAGGAGAAGACGACTACAACGAATTGATCAATGAGGTGATTGTTGTGGTTTAGTTGGTTGTTTGAAGATTGAACATGAACATGTCTATGTCAGTACAGTATACAACTCATTGACAAGATGCTACAAGGACTTCAGTCAGAAGTACCTGTACAATGAAACACAATGAGCTTGCTGTTGCTTTCATATTCATCACTACTTCACCAATGACACACTGCTACATCTTCAACTCCATAACATTGCTGTCATTGTCGTTGAAGTCTTAGTCACTCAGTTGAGCCACTCCACCAACTCAACACACCCAAGAGTCACGTGACGAAATCAACTGCCATATTCCCACTAGTCACATGATCACGACGTGACCTTCTCAAACACGTGACCTACCACTATCCCTCTGCAACTGCTAATTTAGGTTTGACGCGTTACGTGAAGAAGAAGACATTAGCAGAACCAGGCTCTTCTTTTCCACGGCCCGAAAAAAAGCGACATGAACGGCGACGACTACGAGCACGCCAACGGCGTCCAGGACCCGAAAAACGGGTCACGTGACGTCGGAGATGGCGGAGATGTCGGAGGCGATGGTGACGTTTCTATGAACGGCGGAGATGTTGCCAAGGTCGAGGATGGCGTTGAAGCACGTGATTCCGAGTCACGTGAGGTCAAGACCGACGAGTCACGTGATGCTGATTCGGCTGTTCCTGCTGAATCAGCTGAATCAGCCGACGTTGAGGAGCCTCCTTCCAAGCGTCAGAAGGTGGTCGATGAAGAGTCCGAATCAAAGGATGAGTCAGCTGAGGTTGAAGCTGCTGAGTCCGGAGAAGCTGAGTCAGCCAAGGATTCAACCGAGAATGCCGATTCGTCTACTGCTGACTCAGTCAAGACCACGGAGGAGTCCTCCAAGGAACCCAAAAAATCGAAAAAGGACGGCAAGATCTCCACCTTTTTCTCCGCGACTCCTTCGAAGAAGGGTGACTCCGAGACTACGGCTACCCCCTCAAAGAAGACAGCTACTCCTAAAGCTACTCCTTCAAAGACCACGCCGGCAAAGAAGACTCAGAAGACATCTTCTTCGACTCCTCTCAAACTGCGCCTCAAAACCAAACCGCAACTTCCTGCTCTGGTGGAAGATCTCGACGAGGAAAACCCGTCGAAACCGCAGCTCGACGTCGACGACGACTCGATTGAAAACCACCCCGACATTGCCTTCTGTGTCATGTTTCGCACTCGTTTCACCGATCTTTTCGACGGCTGGTGTCCTCCCTTGTCTCCTCAGGAGTTCGAGGAAGGCATTCAGCCCGAAGAGGGCTTCTCTCTGGCCGTCGAATCTTATCTTGTGCGCGTCATGTCGCTGATGATGAACCGCAAGAAGCCCGTGGAGGTCGGCAAGTACTCCAACGCGCTCGAAACGTGGTCCACGATGCCGCTTTCGCAGGGCTCCGTCTCAGCGATCGACGCAATGTCTCTACCTTGCGGATGGAGCAGAAAACTGGCTTCGCGAGACGTGGTCGCTATGGACTGGCGGGGAAGACTTCAACTCCTCAAAATGGCAACTGTGGCTGCCCTGTCTCTGTCTGACGCCGTCAAGAAGCTTATTGCGGATAAGAGAGAAGTCTCGGGCCGAAAAGTCCTCTCGGAGCTCCAGTGGCTTCCTATTGGTGAAGACAGAGCCCGAAACACGTACTGGTTGGCTGACGGATCAGGTGACATCAACTGGGACGACGACGGCAAGATCTATCCTGCCACAGAGGGAGCCTTTGACACTCAGTGGAGACTCTACCGTCAGACAAACCCTTACAAGGCAGTCGTTTCGTGGACTCCAGTGGCCTCGTCTCCCGAAGAACTCGCTTCTCTGATCGAAGAGCTGCCCAAGGGAGAGGAGAAGCAGCCCTACACGCCTCTACTTGAAGCGCAGCACAAGAAGCTGCTTTCCAAGCTGGAAGACCTGATTCCGCGAACTCTGGGGTCACGTGACCGCATCCGAGAGGCCGCAGAGCGCGCTGTGGCTGCCCAGCAGAAAAAAGCCGCTGCTGCACGGGCTGTAGAGTACCAGAAGAGCAAGATTGGCGCCAATCGCGGCCGAACTCGCGGAAAACGCGTCGACTACAAGCTGCTGTCTGCTCCGCAGGACTCGGAGGACGAGTTTGAGCTCAAGGAGGAGGAGGCTGTGGCCCAGGGTCACCGACGAACTGGACGAACTAGAAACCAGCCGGTCCAGGAGGAGTACGAGGACGAGGAGTTTGAACAGACGCCGTCTCCGGAGCCCGAGGCGCCTGGCACGCCGCGAAACGCCGACGGCAAGAAGATTAGGTATGTGGAGAAGCAGGGCGGAGGAAGGAGAGGCAAGGGATGGGTGTATGTGGTTGAGGAGGAGATTGAGTAATTAGCGAGCGAAGGCGCTCTCGAAGCGTGCTCTCGAAGGCGCTCTTGAAGGCGTAGCCTGAAAGAGCTAGCCTGAGGAGCATAGGTGAGAGAGCTACCTGAGAGAGCGTTACTCTTGTTCTTCGTTGAATGCTCTATTAACACTTAGTTGACGTACTACTTGTACCAGTCTCCCTCCACAAACCCAAGGACTCTTAAATTATATACTGTATTGATAAGTTATGATATGCTGCGCGTAGTTGACATGGATTCGGTGCTCGTTCGTAGTGCTCATATCTCCATTGTTCTGCTTACAGTAGCTGGTTGTATGTAATGCTCCAAGGAGTGTATTGAAGTTGCGCCTTGGTACGCAAGTAGACACTGTACTATACAAAGGCGATATCTAGTGTTTCATTCTATCTGCTTTATACTCGCAGAATATGGGTCAGTGCCATGCAAATGGCTCTTCTCGTATTTAATGCAGCAAGAGTAAGGATGGCCAATTGTAAAGAGCATGCTTGATGTGTTTTTGAAGACCGAATATCTTCCAATCTCAATCTGTGGTCAGTTAGCTTCCAGTCGTCAAGTTGACTACTCTCTAGAACAGACCCCCATACTGATACACCTTCCTGAAGCAATAGTTTAACAAAGCCAGATTTTTTTTTTCTTAGCAATGATTCTCATCTGACACTTGAGAAGCCTCGACGAATGCAGACAGTATTCTGAACGACAGTCAGAGTGCAGAAGTCGATGTGGACCAAGTGCCCAAATCACTTGCAAAACCAGCTGAAGAGCAGGTCACTTTAAAACTAGCGCTAAATATACAAAAAGATATTAAACAGTATTTAAAACCCCTCTAGCAATACTCAGAGGCTTCACCTGACTTCTAATACTCACTTAGTTCACCTCTCCTTCAGCACACAACAACACATGTAGAATGCCGAATAAAAGTCCGATATACACAAAACAACAAAATATTACTCAAAGAAGCCCAATAAAGCACCCTTGTTACAACTCACCACTCTCAGACTCGTATTTCGGCGATTACATTAGCAACCATCAAATAGTAGACCCCACTTTTCCCTGTTTTTCAAAATCCGCTGGTTTCTTGGTCTAGTTGGTCATGGCATCTGCTTAACACGCAGAACGTCGGCAGTTCGATCCTGCCAGAAATCACTTTTTTGCGGGAGGTGTCTGTGGCATCTGTGGCATTTTTTTTCGTCACATGTTGACGAAAAAGTTTACTTGCAGGTGGAGAAGTAGAGTGAGGGGTTTGTGTGTGAGGTATGGGTATCATTGCTGGATCGTGTTGTTGAACGAGATGGTTTCATCCTGCGGTAGTTTTTTCCCTGATCTGTCTCCTCAGCGAGATGTGCTGACAATACCACAAGTATTAGCCATACGTAGGCTAATATAGTGTGTATATATGGCCAATATCTATGAGGTAAATGTTGTTCAGCCAAAAATATTGGCCAGTAGAAGTATTAAAAAAGTAGTGAGATGGCCAATATTAATGGCAGAACTATGAAGGGGAGGACGTACACAGAATCTAGAAGACAAGAAAGCAAACAAATCAAACGAAGACATTATTGCAAGCATGCCTAGTTGCACAAGTCAAGCAGCTTCTACTCATGACAGTGCACCACAACTGTTCACCACTCTGAGCCCTAGACCAAGATAGTGAGTAACTATCTCAAACAAAACAAAAAGAAACGCGCTCTACTGAGATGAATACTTCATTTTCTACTTTAGTTCGATGTTACTAACAGCCAAGATACCATACTGACAGCATCCACTCTACTGATTTCGATCGACTTGTATTCAGTGAGACGCGACTATCAGCAGTAATAGTATCATCTACAAGAATCACGTATCGCAGCCCATGGTACACCAAGAGTTCCAAATGAGCTCGTGTCACAGACACCTCACTCAATAGCATTATAATCACCACCTTCAAACTGTTTGTCGCTCTCCGTACAATCACTGTTGTGATGACGAGACTCCATACTCATCTATCGAAGACCAACACTCCACTGAGCTTGAGAGACTGTCACGTTGCACAAATTACAAGTACAGTGTGCGTCTTTTTGTTCATATTTATGCTCTAGTAACTCTCAGAGACTCGTTAATGGCACATTTGTTAATAACTACCATCAGTACAAATCACAGCGCTGAGCTTGAGTGACTTCATGTCGAGAACTACTATCCAAGTAGCTTCAGTCCTACTGTTGAACTTGCTCGAGTAATGTTTCTACCACTATAGACTTCAGTCTCGGACACAATGTTCATCACTAATATCAGTATGAAGACACTGAACTGAGCTTGTAAACCACCTCACTGAGGCATCTAAAAGTCGTTAATACTACAGAATCACCCTGCGCTGGCTCGAGTAACTTTGTCACATCGGGGAGTATTATTACTGCTACAAGTACAATAGAGTGTGCAAGTACAAGCAATACGTTTACTTGTATGTACAAGTGCTAATACCATGAAAATCGCACTCGCGCTGAGCTCGAGTGACTTCGTCACGTCGCACAGCCGGTGCTCCAATAACTACTGTACAAGTTTACAACCACAAACGCACACTCTGCGCTGGCTCGAGTGACTCCGTCATCTAACTAAGGCAACTAAAAGTTGTTAATTCTTAAGAACCACACTGCGCTGGCTCGAGTGACTTCGTCACGTCGCCAGGCAGTTAAAAGTTGTTAATAATACTACACCCTGCGCTGGCTCGAGTGACTTTGTCACGTCGCCAGGCAGTTAAAAGTTGTTAATAATACTACGCAGCTACGAGTCTCAAAAATCAATGAACAACGGCGTCGGAGCATGCTCGCCCACCATCATCTATTACTCTACGGCTATGTCTCCTATGTACATCTACTACACATATGGTACATAACCTACATAGAGAGCTTGGCCAGCCCCATCGAAATCTTTGCCAGGTTTTCGTGGGCGCTTCTTGCCGGGGACACAAACGTGGCCTCGAAAGAGTGCGCCGACTGAACCACCTGGTCGCTACCCATCTTCTCAGCGTCCCGGGACATTCCCAAGAAGTTGGAAGGCGTGTAGGTCTCGTGGGAGCTGTCCAGCATGACCGAGTCCATAAGGGACTCCGTCTCCGAGCCGTACGAGGACGCGTCGCATCCGGAGGGCAGGGCGAAGGCCACCTGCGCCTTGCCGCACGTGTTGGCGATGGCAAGGTTCAGGGGCTCCACGTCCACGTCCTCCCAGGAGCAGACGCCGTCTGCCGCGGTGTTTGTGTCATTAGCACAAGCATCGCAGCAGCACTCGGTGCAAACCGAGCAGGGGCTTCCGCAGGGCGCAGAAGCGGCTCCATGTGCAATGGAGTCCAGCGGAGAGGACACAGAGTCCTCCCAAAGAACAGGCGAGCTGTCCTTCTCCCACAGGTTAAGAGGGTCCATGTCTGTGCTCAGAACGTCCATGTCGTCCTTGACATAGACCGGCGTCTGGGGAGGCGAGGGGATGACGTAGGGGGTGAAGGTCATCATTTTTTTTGGGGGGTGTTTTTCGAAAATAGTGGTAATAGTGATATTCCCTGTTTCTGTTTCCGTTTCTGTGGCTAGAAGCTGGGGGCTTCTAGGTACTGTTTCCGGTACTGTTTGCAGTTAGAGAAGAATAAGGTCGCGCAGTGGTGTTTGAGTTAGTCCAACGCCATCAGTTTTGTCGTCGTCACTTTCCGCGGAGAGGATGAAGACCGGTTTGGTAGAAGAAGACATGTTGGGAGGACACCACCGTGTATATATTGGTGTGGTGGGGAAAGCTTAAAATAGAAAATGTTTGCGCAACCCTAAAGCGAGAAATTTTAGCCTGGCTTAGAGTTCGGAGAGCAGACTAGGTTTGCACAGGGTTTGAAGGCTGAACAGGGTTTGGATTTGATTAACGGTTTCTCGTATTTGTGGTGTAGTTTGAGGGTGTGCAAGCAACGGTGGCGCCTCTAGAATCAGTTTGAGAGTCTCCCCGAACTTTTTGGAGCACAAACCGTGGTTCTGAGTGCCCCTTTTGGAGCTCCTTCTACAAGCCAAGCTGGGACTTTGAACTCTACACTTGAGTCAACATAACTTAGTTGAACCTAGTGCGATGGTGATTCACTTTTGCTCTTGAACGGAGTGTAGCTGAGTGAAGAAAAAAATGTCAGCGAAACGTGAAAAAAATATAAAAAAATAGTAGCAACTATAACGAGCGAGAACTGAGCTGAAAAACCAGTTCTACCATCTCCACAAGTCTCTACCTCCTGAGTATACAGCACGTGCATCAGATTGCTACGTGGACAGGAGGGCAGGCAGGCAGAAAAAGAAAAATCAAGCGAGATAATACATAGCTGGGGTTTATGGCCGTTGGTTTCATAGACGGAATATTATGACTGTTGCTGCTACAAGCACGGGCTGGAGTTGCTTGTAGTGACAGAAAAACAACAGCATATACTACAAGTAGCTGTCAAGCCATTCTAGGTCTAGAAACTCCATCGTTGAACACGCCATGAGCATGCTGTAGATCGAGCTGTATTGGACGTGAGGCAGAATGTATGTGAAAAATAACAACTTCAGTTGAAAGAGGAAGGAGTTGTACCATAGAAGAGAAGACGATGCTCGCCTTACTGTTCTAGACTGCTGTTCCAAACTGTCGATACACAAAAAATCAAACAATCAGCCTACAATAGCCGCCCCAGCTTGACATCACTATCTGGACCGCCTCAACCCCTCTCAAACGGCGTAGACTAAGATATGGCACTAAACCTAGCGCTGAGATTGAGGCACAGGTGACTCAGAAGGAGCAGATAGCGCTATGTGCTCATTTCGCTTGTTCTGTGCTTTCGGCTTTTCACCTTCATTCAGCTCCACTGTCTCAGTGATTACTCTCAGATGTCCGATTGGATGTTATCGTAGACTAGACTATAGCTACAGTAGAGACTAGACACCCTTGTAATAGAGCTCTAGTCTCCGAGATTTCATATCTTTGTTTGGTCTGAAGTCGTCTGAATTGTCCACAAGTACTAATTGATTTATTAATTTTTTTTTTTGAAATTCCAATTAATCCGACCCCTCCTTGCATTCCAGGTGCACTTGCACACGCGACTTTCGGATTCATCTCATTTTGCCTCATCGTCTTGGCACTCTTTGTCTCTCGGCTGCCCAATCGGGAAGCCGCACCTAATACCGAGATATCACGGAATACCAAAAAAATGGAAGAAAATCTCGTCGCAAGCATTCAGCACGTGCTACGGCACGGCATCGTCTCTCTGCTAGCTTTTGGAGATCACAGCCCTCGAGAGGCAATTTGGAAGAGGCACGTGTGAATGTTATACGAGCGGAAAAAAGAAAAGGCTGTGACGATATACTGACGTATGTCTTCGTTTTAGTGCGGCTGAGAGACATTGCACTCTTCTGGACATGTTCTCTGAGTGTCTACTTATACGTCTACATGTGTTCCTTGTACAGAATTCCTCGTAAAACAGCAACTTGAGCAACATCCCTCTCCGAAGCAATATCGCCCAAAGGAGATATCCACATGAATGTAACCCACGTGTTCATGACGTTACTTTATCGCCCGTCTTCACCACCAAGGTGAAGATCCCTGAATGTTGTTTCCAGCCACGCGATAAACTTAGTTGGGATTAGTTGGAGGATATTTCAGCTGGGGGTGTATATTTGAGGTTTCAGCGCTCTGAGGATGATGAGAAGTAAACCAAAATGCAGCCAAACATCAGTTTGCTAACAAATATGGCACAAAAACAATGGGCCATATACGAAATATCTCCAAACCAACACTTCCGTGGAGATCCGTGGAACTCCCAGTTGGCACGCTACTTGAAGTTTACTTGGATTTACCTCGACGCAGCGAGAAGCACAACCACAAGCCACATCTTCGATATCGCAGATAACGCTGAAACCTCGGGCGGAAATTACTTATCGTGAGCTCGGAAATGTCTGCAAACAAAGACTGAGACCTGCCTCGGAACACTCCTTGTTTTCGTGAGGCGTCTGCAGCCTGATTTGTGTTGAAAGTAAGGCGTGCACATGTTGGTGGGACGATTGTGATTTGAGGAGAATTCACCGGAAGTTTGAGCCGTTTTAAAAGCATGACGGCATAGTGATATGGCCAATAGTTATGAAAGATACAAGACAGACCACAAAAAAAAACAACCCCCAACAGAGGGGCTCCAATGTCACTGTTACGCGTCTAAAACTTAACTCTCCTCTTCAAGCTGATATGCTAAGTATCTAATTACACACCTTCTCACTGAGCGTATGCCTTAATATTCACCTTATCTCTATAGAAAGAGAACCAGGATAAGAACCTACAAGACCATAAGACGTTATAGCATTTATATCTACAAGTAGTAAAAAGCAACACGGTTCTGTTTAACTGCGGTGCATCTTTTAGTACACACGAAGTAGGGGAGCACATCCTTATAGACTTGACATAACTACGAAGTACCAGTAGAGCCATCTACGCACACTGACTACCACTGCCTACCTTATCTAAAAAATCCAACATATACATTACATTCTATAGTGCGGTGGAGCAAGCTCCGGTGATTCCAGGAATCGGCTTTTATTGAGTCTCTGATGACGCAGGTTGCTAGAGCAGAGCCAGAGGTAGTGAAAGGGGTGAACTGAAGCAGTGAATGAAGAACTGAGCAAAGCAACAGAACAAACTGTCCAACAGTCGATGTCCAATCACGAGGACGAAGTCCGAGTGATTTACTTCTTCCCTCCTCTTCCCCCCTTTCCCCTGCTCGGTCGGGCATTCTTCTGCTTTCGCTTGTCGGCCAGAATTCTGCCCTTGCGCACATCTGCCGTGCTCTTGAGCTCGGACTTGGGCTGGGGCTTCTGGATCCGCCCGTCCTCTTTGGCTGCTGCCACCTTGGTCTTCTGCTTGTGGAAGTCGTCTCGGTACTTGTCTGCTCGCTTGGGCGCCTCGTTCTTGTTGTGCTTGAACTCTCGGGCGGAGAGCACTCGTGAAGTCGACGATCCGGGTCCAGACTCCTCCAGCGAGCCCACCTTGAGGTTGCCGACCTTGTGGGCGGCCTTCCACTTGTCGAAACGGCCCGATCGGAAGGAAGCCGCAATTCGCTGGCCTCCCTCGCCGCGAATGTACTTTTTGTTGCCCTCCGAGCCCGCGTTGATGAACTTGCCCTTCTTCTTGTCCCACCGCATGCCCTGCTTCTGCTGGAACTCGGAGCCGTCGTTGATGAGGTCGAAGGTTGCGTTTGACGCAGCCCCGGCAAAGTTGCCAATCGCGTAGCCCTTGTCGTCGTTGGTCGGCGCGTAGTGCGACATGAAGTTCTCCGAGTCGCGGAACGACCGCTTTTTCGACTTTCGGAGCTGCTCCTCGGTCGTAAAGCCGTCCAGATCGGCCTCAGTCGCCATCTCCTGGTCCTGGTTTCGCGCAATCTCGGCGTCCTGGGTGTGAACCAGGCCTGCCAGACGCTCCTTCTCCTGAATCGCCTTTCTCTCCTCGGCTCTGCGCTGGATAGGAGCGAGCTGAGCGCGTCGTGTGGCCATCATCTCGGCTCCAGAGGTCGTTTTGGACTTGCGGAACTCGAAGACGGTCTCTCTGATGCGCTTCTGGCCCAGACGAGCGAGAAGCGCGTCCTTGGCAGACTCGCCGTCCTCGCCAAACATGAGATGGTGGTCGTCCCAGCCCAGAGTCATGATCTGCTTGGCTCGCTTGGCCGACTCCTGCGAGGCAGAGCCCTTGGTCCGGTTGTACATGCGCTCGCCCTTGACAGCCACATCGCTCAGCTGCTGCAGCTCGTACGAGTCCTTGACCATCTGCGAGAGTTCTTCGCCGTGGATCTCCAGAGCAGCTCGGGGAGGAGCTCCAATCGTCAAAGTGTTGACGTAGTCGGGCTCTCCGTCGCCGTACTGCTGCTTGAAGAGCTGCGGAGTGAGCAGTTTTCTTCCAAGGAAGACCTCGAGGTCGAGAAGATACGGAATGTCGTTGTCCTTGATGATCGAGTACGCCCATCCTCGGTTTCCGGCTCGCGCAGTTCGTCCTACTCGATGGATAAACACTTTAGGCGAAGGAGGAAGCGAGTAGTTGATGACGTTGGCAAGGACAGGCACATCAATACCTCGAGCAGCAACATCCGTGACGACAAGAATAGACGTTTTGCCCGTGCGGAATCTGTACAGCTGGTTCTTTCGCGCGTGCTGGTCCAGAGTGCCGTAAATGTACGAAACCGCGTATCCCAGCTGCTGGAGGAGAACGATAACATACTCAACATGGTGCTTGGTGGGGCAGAAGACGATTGTGGACTTTTCGGACGGCAGCTCGTGTGCCGGGGGAAGCCGCTCCTTCTTGAATTTCGGCTTCTTCTTGCGTCCGCTGCTGTCTTCGTCGTTCTCTCCGTCGTTGATGGCTCGCTCGTCCATTCTCTCGAGCTCCTTAAGCTGCTCAGCCGTCGCAAACGGCATTTTGATGACCTCCTTGAGAATGAACGCCAGACACGCGTCTCGCTGGTTCTCCTTGACCGAGAAGAAGGTCATCTCGAGATGTTCAGGCAGTTTGGTCTCGGCGTCAAGACGCACCAAAATAGGGTCGTGAAGTCCAGCCTTGGCAAACTCGACCAGCGTCTTGGGCAGCGTGGCCGAAAACAGCAGAGTCTGTCTGTTGGAGGGAAGCGAAGCCAGCAGCTCGTTCATCTGTTCTCCGAAACCCAGCTCGAAGAGACGATCGGCCTCATCGAAGACAATGTACTCCACGGAAGCCAGAGACAGCTCCATCTCGACCTTGAGATGCAGAAATCGGCCGGGAGTGGCGATAATGATGTCTGGGTTGGACATCATCATCTTGAACTGCTCCTCCAGCGAGTCTCCTCCGACCAGCATCGCCAGACGCAGATCTGTGCCTGCAGAAAAGTCCTTGACTACTTTAAGAGTCTGCATGGCCAGTTCTCGCGAGGGCGAGAGAATCACAGCTCGAGCACCAACCTTGGCAGAGTGCACCTTGAGCTTCTCCAGCATAGGCAGAACAAAGGCAGCGGTCTTTCCAGAACCAGTTCGAGCCATACCCACGACATCTTTGCCCTCGAGGACCAGGGGAATCGTCTTTCGCTGGATGGGAGTGGGCTGCTTGAAGCCCTTTCGAGCAATGTTCTTGAGAATGCCCTGAGACAGTCCCAGACCCGCAAAAGAGCCAGAAGAGCCCTTTTTGGTGACTGGAGCGCCAAAGTAGGACTCAACCGAGTCTCTCTTCTTGGGCTTGTCCTCCTCCTCGTCTTCGTCTTCAGACAGCTCCAGAGTAGGGAAGGCCATGTCCGCCTTCTTGTCGTTAGTGGTCTCTTCTTCATCGTCAGAAATAATATCCTGGATCGAAGCATCCGAGTCTTCGCCGGAGGAGTAGCCGTCGTCCGAAGAGTCGTTTGCGGGGTTCAGAGAGCCCGCAATGTCGTATTCAACCTCGCTGTCAGACATGGTGTAGTGATAGAGAAATAATTTTGATCAAGGTTTGGAAAATATAATCTGTGAAGTTTATTTGGAGGTGGAGAGGTGGTTTGGGGGTGGTGGATAAGAAGTTGGTTTGTGAGATTGTGGGTGATATGGATGGATTCTATGAGTGATGAGGAGTACAGTGGTGGTTTTGGTTTTTTCGCAAGTAGTTTCTAACGTCAGATAAATAGACGGTAATGGTGTAAAGTATTGGCCATATTAGCGTTGTAATGGTGTGTAGTAATGGTCAATATATGTGAGGCATTTCAGGCGTGAGATTTGTTTTGTTTCTTGAGCTGGTAAAAGGAATGAGACGTAATCATTGGATGTGTTGGAGTCGACTGGTGCATTTATTTCGTTTGTGAGAGATGTCTTTCAGTCACTATACTGAGGCTACTGTCACCATAAGTATTGTCCTTTATATGCAGTCAACTACACTCAGTAGTGGTCAATAACAAAACATTGCGAAATAAAAAGTTGTCTGAAGACAATGAAAGTGCTATGGTTGTGATAAGGGAGCTCTGAATATAATAAAAATGCTATTAGCCTAGCTTCAGCATGTCCACAGCAAAAGTTGTCATATCTTTGTAAACCGCAACATCTTGAACATCTTGAAGCATAGAGTGCAAGAAACAACAGACAGATCTCAGTGTTCCATATAGACCATAATGTATTGGTTGTATCAAAATCCTCACTTTGATTCGTTCTTTTACTCTCCTTGTTCTATTCTGCCCTGTATATCTCATTCGCCACCTTCATTAACCACAAGTATGAGCCATAACTATACTATACATGTGTGTATCCATGGCTAATAATTATGACGCACCAGCAAATCTACCCTCCAGACAGCACCCTTCAACCCATATACCAGCGAATGGAATGACACAGAAAAATTGCCACAAGTAGTTAACACCACTATGAGCTTCACCAACAGCTCTTTTCTTTAAATACGAACAAACTACCAAACTCCCTACCCCGGAATCGAACTCACCACCCTCCTCCAACATGTAATATCGCGAACTGTCTGTGAGATCATCTTCGAACAACCACAACCACACAACCACCAATGGGCTCATCAGCTAGCAAAGCAAAGCGATTCCAGCCCGCGGCGGAGGCCGGCAAGAAGGCCATCGATCTTTCCATCAAAACCAAGCACCAGCACATTCGCCAGGAGACGGTCGATCCCAACAGATCGCAGCCTGCGCCCATGCCCATGGCTTCTCAGACGAAGAACGAGGACATCATCAAGGACGGCGGGGATCGCGACTTTGCGCGCCAGCTCATGGACCTTGGAGCCGTTAAGCTCACCGAGTCCGAAGTCAAGTACAGCAAGCACAATCCTGTTCTGGAGGCTTTGAAGGCCAGAGAAGCCCTTGTCGAGGCTGCTGAGGTCGAGGCGAACGACTTTTCCAAGCCCCGAACGCTGCTCAACCCGTCTACCATCTCGGGCATTCTCGAGTCGCAAAAGGCCGGCGAACTGAACATCACCAGAGACTACAACCTAGCTCCTGGCGTGGCCGAGAAGCTAAAGTACGTTTCCACGCCGGAGTACGAGTTCCTGGAGACCGCAGCAACCGAGGCGGAGCGCCACAGAGACACTTATTCGCTCGAGGGAAACAAGGACGAGCCCAAGTTTGACTCTTCGGCTTTTGTGCAGGTTGGAACCGGACGACCTGCTACTGCTGGAGGTCCCCAGCCTCAGGGAGTGCCGGGAGAGCTGCCTGACGACATCTTTGGCGAGATTGCACAGGCTTTTGAGGAGGGCAAGCAGGACGAAAACGTGCCTAAGTCGAGACACCAGCAGGATCAGGACTTTTTTAACCGCGAGAAGGAGAGACGGTATCCTAAGAGGGAGACTAAGCCTGTCACCGTTGAATTGTGAGCGTAGCGAACAATTCCGGAAACGACTCGCCGTAGGTCAGGAGTGGACAACAATTATTAGATCTCTGAGACTGTATTGTTGATGTCCTTGGTGCTGACAGAAGTAAATGTATATATGTATATAGTGATTTATTGTGATTGTGTTTGATTGTAGTAAGTACCGCAAGAACTGATTTATTTGGCTTCATCTCTAGAGTACAGCACAAGTAAATTCTTTGCAATAGTTACCTGACGTCTACTGATCAAGTGTGTGAGTGAAGTGTGAGCACAACTTCAGGTATTCAGCTCTACTGGGTCAGAATGTATTTGGAAAACGATTTCTGAATGGCAACGAGAAGGAGATTCGCATGGTGTAGTTCTGAGACCTCTAGCACTTCTCATTGTTGAGATAGAAGCTGTAGGTAGTAGAACTTCACAGTATGTATAGCAACGGAATGAAACGAACCAGGAATAGTCACTTTTGAAATTTTGAGAGGTCTAAGAAGTATACAAGTACAGTACAGTAGCCTGCCTTTGGGCTGTTCACATTATTTTCACAGACACTTTCAGGACAGTTGATCTCTTTCACCTTACTCCACCTTGTAGCACAGCTTATGTAAACACAGTCAGACTACAAGTATAGTAGAAGTACAAGTAGGACACTTGCTGAGAAATAACACACCCTCATGACTTCCACCAATCAAAGAAGCACATTCTATGTCTTAATCTATACTACTCGCACTACCTCGTATGTACTCGTAATATGTGCTCATAAGCTCTCAACTCCACAAATCCAGCCAATCTCATCTCGCTTCAGGCAGTGCACGTCCCTCACGCAGGTGTGAAACAAAGTGGGTCTCTCTTTTCTCCGTTGAGAAGGCACCTTCCCTGTTTAGTGGAATGCATGCCAGCTGTGAAGAAGTCTTAGGGAGGTGTGGAATGTGAGCAGGGTAACTCTTTCAATATAAGAGCTACAGCGAAAAGAAGAGCACTTTTGTATGTAAACATGGCCACCGGGAGTCTATTGGTGGTTTCTAAATCCATGTTGACATACTGTATCACCACCTACAGCATTGCCACAACCTAGCTAAAGTTAGAAAAAGAAGCTTCTGCTGTCTCTCTTTAAAAAGTTGGCGATGAGCAAATCTCCTTGAAAACGACGACATCGAGAGGTGATCTGGAAGCGCAAGAAATCAGGAAAAATCAGGAAAAATCAGGAAAAATCGCTTGCCCCTGGCCGCTCGCAGACGTGCATTTCCCCCGTTTTTCATTTCCGGATCTAGCCCGCTCATTGCTTGTACTGCTGAGACGTATGCTGGCCTTTCCCAAAGGGGCTGCGGCAACAAAAGACGACTTTTGATTTGGTGGGGGACGGTGAAGTGTTATTGTCCGAGTACCCGTCCTGCACTTTGTATCCGTACCAGCTCGGTCAGAATTCAGATTTTTTGGTGTTCCAAATTGTTCAGCTTTTGTTAGTTGAGACACACCTACTTAGCCTTGTAGTTAGAACTGCTTAGATTGCTAAGACACAACAAACAGCATATATCTCCGCCGCGGAAACACAGAAACGAAATCCGAAAAGAGAAATGTGCTGCGCACGCCCGGCGCCCGGCAGCTCCGTCTCACGTGACCCCGCACCCTTTCTCCCCGGCTCCCCAGCGCCCCCCTGAAATGACGTCATTAGAGTTTCCGCTATAAACACCCTCCAGATCCCCCCGTCTCTTCTCCACAACATGCCCAAGCTCATTCTCTACCAAGTTTTGGACGTTGCGGAAGACGCCTCGATCGGCCAGATCGAGCAGGCGTACCGCACGCGTTCTCTGCAGTTTCTCACCACGTTGCTGGGCAACAACTACGACTACTTCTACTCTGTTTCTGACGCGTTCCAGATCCTGCGAAAACACCGAGAGTTCTACGAAACGTCTGGCGATTCGCCCGAGTTTTTCGCCAAGATCGCGCCCGAGCTGCAGGATGCCGTGGACTTCTTCGTCCAGTGTTTTGGCGTGCCGCAGCTCGAGATCTTCACAGGTCCTGTTCCGATCCTCTACTGGATCCAGGAGCTCCGAAGATCGTTCCCGTTCACAGACACGTACAACCACATCACGACCGAGGGCATCACCGACAAGACGATGGAACTCATGCGGCGAGACGCCTGGCAGGGCAACGAAACGCTGCAGAAGGAGAAGGACCGCTCGCACGAGTTTGACATCACCGGAGCCATCAACGTGCAGGATGCAGCCCAGCTGATTGTTCAGCAGCTCTTGGACGTGGATCTGGAGGGCGACGACAACATCAAGCTGCAAAAAGCCGGAAAACTGGAGCAGGAAGCCGGCGTTTTTCCCACCGAGGGCTTCTCCAAAGCGTTCACAGACTCCATCGTCAAGAAGCTCAAGCCGTACTTCCGCATTCCCTTTGCCGTGGACGTGCTCAAGGCGCTGGGAACCATTTTCATGGTCAGAGCGGAGGGATACGCTGCCAAGTACAGAGGCAAGCTGTTCTCGTCTGTCGTCTCCAAACAGTCTGCCAACAACGCGTCTTCGCTGATTGAGAAAATCGTGTGGTCGAAAAACCGACTGCACGCCATCTCCAAGTACTTCAAGCAGATTGGCGGGTCCATCGACGACCAGGTGAATATCATCTACACCGAGTTCTTCTACCAGCTGGTGCGAGAAGTGTGTCTAGCTGCCAACTTGACAGTCACTGAAATCTTTGAAGGCGACTGGGCAACCAAGGAGGACAAGAAGGACAAGATGATCCGCGCGTACCGCATCTGGGAGATTGGCAACTTTCTGTGCATTGAAGCTACACGAACTGCTGCCGAGAGAGGTATCTCCATGGACCACAATCCCAACCTGCAACACGACGACGTGCTTGCGGGAGCTATTTATCTGACTGCCTTCAACGAGGCGCTGGTGCTGTCGAAAAAACGAAACCTGTCCAACATCGACTACACCAACGGCAAGCCTCCTGCTCCCTACCCTGAGGGAGCCAGCTTTGATCCCTGGGCTGTTGGCGTTGTTTGGTCGCCCTGGGACGTTGTTTCGGACTGCTCTGGAGCTGGAGGAGTCGTTACGGCGGAGGACACGTTCAGAGGAGATGAGGATAAGCGGTTTGACACGGAGATTACCGCTCAGGGAGGTACTGATGCGGGCTAGACTCGGGAACGACTGGCCGAAGGTCAGGAGTGGACAACATCTTGAATGCCCGAATCGACTCTTGGTCAAGAGTGGACAACATCTTGAATTTCTTGGACTACTCTACGGCAAGAGTTGATTACCTGACAATGTTCTGGTACACCCTTGACTCAGGACTCAAGAACAAGGGTAGCGTCCACTTGTATTTTATGGAAACGAAATAATGAATGCAGTAATTAACGATATTTTTGGAGTTGTCCTAATATAGAGATATATGTTTGGCATGTTGTATACCTGTGGAGTGTGGTGTTGTATGTAGTTTGAGAGCTGATTTCTGGAAATAGTAAGAGCATGCTAATTAGTATAGTTTTGGCCAATAGTTATGGGTGTATATTTAGAAGCATAGGATGGAAGCTGGTGCAACTACAACAGTTGTTATGAAAGACGTAACCAGTAGAAATTGCTACAGCACCTATTTATGACAGGATAATTTGTGTCACTTCTCTACTTATACTCGCCGCAGCGCTACTGATGAGTTGTAATTGAACCATAAGTAATGGCCATACCACCACAAATTTTGAGCTACTCCATGGCCAATAACAACAGCGCCTAAACTATCTACCTTAACAGGATACACCTACAAGTAGACATAGACGAAACAACAACAACAGCACCCCAACAGTGAACGTACAAGCGCTGATACAACCAACTAAAATCTATCTCCTCGTCTGACACGCTTCCACAGTGCTAAAATGGCTGCTTCTGCATCTTTGTGACACTAATCCGTAGCTGATAGTGGGGTAATTAGTACGGAATGCGCATGCGACTCCTTTGCGAATTCAGCTCAGAAGTCGTTAAATAGCGCGTCTTTTGAGACTATTTGTATTTTTGTCTGCCTTATAATTTATTCTGTCACCTCACTTACAATCACGTCTCCAATTTAAGCACGTCAAAGAAGTGACACGACGCTCGCCAAATAAGGTTTACCCTACCTGAAATATGCAAACTCTAAACTCCAGCTCCAGATCATGACACGTGCAGAGTAGTTCATCTCTCCACAAACACAGAAACAAAAATGGTTGTCAACAAGACTCGACAGACCCCCGCCCAGAAGCGAGCCAACGCCAAGTTTGCTGCTCAGCAGGAAAAGAAGATGGGCAAGCCTCGTCCGGAGGAGAAGAAGGAGGTTCGAGAGTTGCCGATTTCAAAGACTTGGTTGTGTGAGTACGAGTCGAGCGAAGCGAGACGAGAAGGTGTCTGAGCGATAGCGATGACACCTGTGTGTTGTTTGGATGATCAGAATAATTTTGGTGTTTTTTTTGTGTCGTTTGGATGACTTTTGGTTGAGATATGACATTAAACAGTTCAGAAGGACAGACTGAAAAGTGACTTCAGAATAAGTCAAAAGTCATTCAGAAACAGCCAGGAGTCATTCAGAGGGAGTCAGAATGGTCTGAAGCTATCAGAAGAAGTCAGAAGTGTCTACTGATCAAGTCAGTCACGCTATTGGTTCTGACCTGCTTTAACACTGTCAATGGCCTTGGGTACATCTCAGACGTGTTTTGACGCTTACTGTGGCTGATTTCTGGTGTCTTTTGCATAAGTCTTCCTTGCTGTCTTCAGTTCATGTTTCTGGTGTCTCTGGACGCGTCCTGATACTCCGAGGTGCCTACTATGTCACTACATGACATCCAGAACCAAGTCACGCGACAAATCATGAAAGACGCGATTATCAGATTTACATGATCTACAGCAGGATAATGAGCTAGGCAATGGTTCTGTGGCTGTAGTCGTTTCTGTCTGGCTTGTCTGTTCTTGGATATGGCTGTTGTCTGATGATACTCATGATCTTCTCAAAACAGTGGCACATGCTTATTGGGTCCGTTCGGACCTACGGCCCTCACTCCCATTTCGTACTAACCCAGTGGTCCTCGCCTTTGTCGTGTGCGGAGGAGCCGTCTTTGAGGTGCTCAAGGTCTTTGGCCTGTTCAAGTAAGGCTCTATAACAACTGTACACTATAATTGCATATTTGAGGTAAACACGGTAGACACGGCAGAGAGTGGCCGTAGGTCACGAACGAACCCATCTGGTTGTAGTTGTAGATTGAAGACTGATATCATTGATCTGCTTGTATAGCTTAAGGGGATGATGTACAAGTAGAACACTGTACCTTGGGTGGAAGTACACCAACCTATGGATCAAGTGATGGAGGAAGTTGATAATAGCTGCTGTAATGTTACAAATTCTCTTCAGCCTGGTATACTGTTCTATTACAGTAACGAACTAGTATGTAGTCCTCTAATGAGACTGATCCTGTATCCGACTTGATCTACAACTACAAGTACAGCCAAACAATATAAATACATTTATGCTATGGGTGTCCATGAGTGTCCAGTCTGTAGCTAGACTATCTACCAATACCGGTCTTCTTACCGCTGGTCTTCCAGTTGACGCCCTGGTTGAACTGTTTCATGAGATCCTTCTCTCGCTGCGAGTGGTCCGACGTGGAGCTGGTAGTCACCGTCACCTTGGTTTTGGACGCTCCCATGAGCCGCAGAAACTTGTTTTGCTGTGCAGAGTCCAGACCGTCGACTGCAATAGTTTTGGGGGTGGATGTAGCAGTAGGAGAAGCGAGAGCAGGGGTGGAGGACTTGACGGAAGATTTTTCAGATTTTTCAGACTTGCTCTTCTTGTCCTTATTCTCAGACTTGTCCTTTTTCTCAGACTTGTCCTTCTTATCCTTCTTCTCAGACTTATCCTTCTTCTCAGACTTGTCCTTCTTTTCCTTCTTTTCCTTCTTTTCCTTCTTGTCCTTCTTCTCGGACTTGTCCTCCTTATCAGACTTGGACTTTTCCTTCTTCTCCTTCTTGTCGGATTTCTCCTTCTTCTCCTTCTTCTCCTTCTTCTCCTTCTTCTCTTCCTTGTCCTCCTTCACCTTCTTGACCTTCTTGACCTTCTTGTCATCTCCATCTTCAGCAGATCGCTTCTTGGACTCCTTCTCGGCCTTCTTGGCAGCCTTCTCGGCCTTCTTGGCCTCCTTCTCAGCTCGCTTGGCCTCCTTGTCCTTGTCGCCCATGTTTGTGTGTGACTCGAAAATATCCCAAAAAAAATTAAGGAGCCGAAAATGTGCATCCTCTGCGTCTGTCATGCACGCTATGACAAGAAAAATATAATTAAATAAAAATATAAATAAATTCAGGGTCTACAAGAGAAGACTGCAATTTGTCTGATAGTGAAAAGATATATTTACTGCTTTCATATCAACAAAAAATTCTGTATCTATCTCTCTCTGACAGAGCAGTGTATTCGACAGTTCTACCAAAAGTATTGGCCATATATACACTCTAATTGTGTTGGGAGTAGGCCAATAGCTAGTAACATAAATGTTACAAGATCTGAAGATATGATCCAAGAACCAGATCAATAACTACCAGGTAACGTCGAAGACTTGTTAATTACAAGTTATGTTTTCGTGAATGGGTATACACTAAAGCCCCTGAGGAATGTCTTAGCATGTTTCAAAAGCGAGCCTGTCTCACTGTAGATCTGATTGCTTTGTATCTACATTGGAGTGGTGTATCACAAGTAGCCAACACAAATGACCAGTACTTGTACCAAAAGAATCAGGGAAGCCAGGAGACTGAAAAACAAGCAACTTCAATCAAACCAGCACTTTCACTTACCTACTGATATCACTGTTGTAACACACCTCTTTCTCAGATGCGTATTCTACGCGTCTTCAAACGCCTTCATGACCCTTCGCAGCCTCGAAACCAGCATCGTCCTCGAATTCCCCAACCTCAAAGCGGATTACAAACGCGATCTTGCGTCGCTTGTGCCAGAGTTTACAAGGCCGTTTCAAGGCAAACAGATTCAGCTCTTTCTCAATCTGTCGATGATAGTGGACGAAAGTGACCCTCGCTGGTTGTGGGAGCCTCGTTACAAGCTCCAGAGACGACTTGACAACTACTACGCTGCCAACAAGACTCTCTGCGCAGAGTACGATAACTTCAAATGTCTATGCAAAGAAAAGCACCCTAAAGAGCTGAGCGATGATCTGAAACAAGCCCAGATTTTTGCCAACGCATCGAACGACGATTTTCTGGTGCAGGAGCAGATCCACAAGCTGCTCAAGGGTCAGTCTGTGGAATCCAAGCAGTATGTTCTCTTGGAGAACAACTCTTTTTCTCGCCATCTGAGAATCGAAAAAACAAGACCTGTTCTCAAGAAGAAGCGACTTGGACTCGAGGACAAGTTCCATCTGCCTGTGGAGGTCGCAGCTAAGATTTTCTCCTACTGCGATATCGAGGAGTGTGTTACTCTTGGAGAAGTCTCGTCGACCTGGTACTCTGCTTTCTACCAGTCTGAGCCGACCATGAAAAACCAAATGACTACCCGGTTTCCGATTTTTCTCCTTCCGACGAAATGGACTCCTGGGCTCTCTGCGTCTTGGTTTTTACCAAGCGACTGGAAAGCAACAAGTGGGAGTTTTGCGATGATTCTGTGCTGTTCGATCACAAAGAGGTCACTCAATATCGTCTCTTAGCTCGAAAGGTATCTCAGGTTCCTGAGGGTTTTGTTCCTTTGATCGAGCCTGAACCCGAGACAGTTTCAGAGACGCCTACGGTTACTGAAACTGAAGAGGAGTTTGAATTTCTTGTCTCTTACCGAGGCCTCCAGTTTCTGGCTCCTGATTTTACCCACAGAACTCCCGAGCAGTTCTGTAATGATCTCTCCATCTCTGTTCATAAAGACTTAGTCGTTTTGCGAAACTACGAAGACAGCTTTTTGCTCGATCGAGAAAACGGACTAGACTACGAACAAGGCATTCCTTACGATGGTGCCGACAGTCTGTCTTTTCAGATCGCCAGAGTGCTTGTTCTCAAGGGCGCGATCGGTAATCGCTGCCACTACTTTCTCAGCCGAGGCAAGTTCCTCCCTTTAGCTTGTGATGAAGCTGTGCCTGTAGCTTGCTACAACGGACTCATCTTGTGGTTCCATGAAACCAGCATTGTTCCTGGTTTTGTCGATCCCTGGAACAAAAACGGCTTCCCTCAGCAGTACAGAAAAATATTATTCGTCTGGTTGAGAAACCGCTGGAGCCGTTTAAACAGAGTGTTCGATTTCTGAGTCTGCTCACCGGAAAGACTGAAAACGGACTTCTTGTTGTTGATTTGGCCCAGAGAACGGTCACAAAAGTGCATTCCCCCGAGGAGGTGGTTACTGGGTACATTGCCTAACATTTCGATGCGTTTTACCTGGGTGAAGCTGAGAAGCTGTTGACTCGTGATTTGTCTGACGAGGAGGATGGGGTTTCAGGCGAGAATTCAGACGATGAGTTTTTGTCTACCAGTGAGGATTTTGTGTAAGAATGAGATTATTGTGTTAGCGTGTGCTTGTACTTGTAGAGAGGGTTGCAAAATGTAAGGAAAAGAGATGAACTGTTGTTGATATGGTAGAAAACTGAATTGTGTCTGTACCAAGAGCTATTGGCTCCAAAGTCGCTTCTGTGTGACTCCTTTCTGCAGTTAGTTCACAAGATATCACCATACTTATTGGCCATGATATAACCTAATTGGAGTATATTATTGGTCAATACATATGACCCCACGTATAGGGAGAATGGCCCACTTCATCTCGTTACTGTATGATAAGCCAATGGGGAAGAGAGATAAACACGTTACTAATAGAACTTTCAGACAGCGTTTCCAGAGTGAAACAAAAATACAGCCACGTCTATGGTCTCAGTGAGTTCACAGCGACTGACCATAAGTATAGGTCATTTCTACACTCAATTATAGTTTAACAGTGGCCAATAAGTATGAATGAAGTAGGGAGTTCAACTACCGGCCTCACTGGCACATTCTGAACGACCGAAAACAACTGGAAGACAGTTAAATGCAAGAAAACAGCGTCTGCTCTAATTACGTCTTCAATTGCTCTCTGTACTCTGAGTCTTCACCACATGTATACAGTATGATATATACGCGTGGTCTTACATTTGAGCGTACACCACAGCACGTACAGCAGATCTGAGCAGTATTATAGGTGGTCCAGGAGTGACTTCAGGGAGTTGTAATTGGACCTAATAGGTCTATTAAAACCACAAAATGAATTGGTAACCTCAAAACCACAACTTCCCCACCCAAAATCACCACCAAAATTATTGACCAAATATCACCCAAATTAGTACCTCATCCCGTCCCAAACTTACGACCCCACTAAATACAAGGATACAAGGTTCAACCTCCCAATAGCCAATGGGAGCAAATATATACCGGTGTTCGGGTCAGCAGGGGTTGCAATATATATTTGTTGTTCCACGTCAGCTAGCGAGAATCATTTTGGCACCCATATTGACGGTATTTTACCATATTTATATAATTAATTGTTGTCCGTTCGCGAACTACGTCCGCTCTCTGCCGTCTCCCAGCCAATCACATTACTTCCATACTCCCAAAATTCCAACGCTCCATCTCACTCACCACACCACACCATGCTGCGAACCACCCGTGCTGTGAAGCCCCTCAAGGCCGTCGGCGTGTCCGTGCGGTTCATGAACTCGTTCGAGAACCTGGCCCAGGACGTGAACATCACTCGAAGCGGCAAAACACTCATTGCCAAGGGAACTGGAGGCCGTTCTTCGCGAACCGGCTACACCGCCACCGTCTTTGGCGCAAACGGCTTTCTGGGCGGCTATCTGACCGCAAAGCTCGCCAAGCACGGCACCACCGTCGTCGTGCCGTACCGCGAGGAGATGGCCAAGCGACATCTCAAGGTGACGGGCGATCTCGGCGTCGTCAACTTTCTGGAGATGGATCTGCGCAACCTCGAGTCCATCGACGAGGCCGTGCGACACTCGGACATTGTCGTCAACCTCATTGGCCGCGAGTACGAGACCAAGAACTTCTCGTACTACGACGTGCACGTCGAGGGAGCCCGACGAATCGCAGAGGCCGTCAAGAAACACAACATTGCCCGGTACATCCACGTGTCGGCCTTCAACGCCGAGATCGACTCGCCCTCGGAGTTCAACCACACCAAGGGTCTGGGCGAGCAGGTGACCAAGGAGATTGTTCCCTGGGCTACCATTGTGCGACCTGCACCCATGTACGGACGAGAGGACAAGATTCTTGACCGAATGGCGCGATCGCCTTGTCTCGTGTCTTCTAACAAGTACCAGGAGACGTCTCATCCCGTGCACGTGATCGACGTTGCTGCTGCGCTCGAGCGAATTTGCTTCGACGACTCCACCATCGCCCAGACGTTCGAGCTCTACGGCCCCCAGAAGTTCACCCAGAAGCAGATCATCGAGATGGTCTCCGAGACGCTGCGAAAGGACGTGCGACACATCGAGCTGCCCAAGGCCATCTACCAGGCGTACACCAAGGCGACCCAGGCCATCTGGTGGCCCACTTACGCTCCCGACCAGGTCGAGCGACAGTTCCTGGACCAGAAGATTGACGCCTCGGCCAAGACGTTTAACGACCTCGACCTCGCGCCCATGGAGCTGCCCGACCTCATGTTCAAGCTCATCCGGCCCTACCGAGTCAACACCTTCCAGCATGACGTGTCTCAGCTCGAGAACAAGGAGAAGACGTTTGTCCATATTCTGGATTAGCGTAATAGATTATTAAATGGCGAGGATAGGCGCGAAGCGACTATCCGAGTGTAGTTGGTAGTTTGTAGTCACTACCTGGTGTATTGTTGTAGTGTTGTAGACTACTTGGTGTATTGTTGTACCAGTAGTGGATGTTGTAGTGTTGTTTTCTTGGGTGTAGTATTGATGTGTTCTATGGATGTGTGGTTGTTGTAGACTCAGTCTAAATAAATGATGCATTTTTGAGCGTGTGGCTGTGTTCGAAGATCATGAATGGACTTCTATCTGTTGAGAGAGTGAACATAGTCGCAATAGAGATGACTACAGTATCTGATAGGGTAGATAATTGATTTAGGTCTCAATTGAACATTGAAATGAAAGAGCAGTTGGATGGCTCTGAAAGTAGTTCTAACAGTTCGCTGGAGTCATTGAAGCTTCCAAGGGAAGGTGTGGCTCATTCAAGATGTTGTAGTGTAGTGTAAGCTATTGGCCAAAGTTATATGTAAGTTAGGCTATATAATGGCCAATATATGACCACACAGAGCTCAGACTAAGCAATGTGATAGAAACTGGAACTTGATTCGCAGTCATTTCTAGGGCCATATAGGTCCTACAAGTAGACTCAATTGAAATGCTTTTATACGCTAGAGCTTCCATAGACCCAATCTAGAGTCACCAAGTCAGACGTTCTACATCATACTTACAAGTGTATGAACTGAAGATACACCTATCAGGGACCAAGAAAGTGAATACCGGTACTTGTAATTGAAAACATTAAAACTGACAACAAATACAGAATTAAAATTACTGTACTTCAGACTGAGCTGTATACAATATATCCAATCATATATATTGGCCTTATTTGTACATAAATTAGAGTTATAATTAGGTCAATACTTACGGGAAGAAACTTTCCCTCAGGCATCCCATCATACCTATTGACCATAGAGCCACACATTTAAACACAACATTGGTCAATATTGTATTTTCAAAACACAAAAAGACTTGAATACCTCTACTTGTCGGAGTACTATCTCTTCCAACCATCTTCCAGCCATCTTCCAACCACAGCACATTCTAACAAGTTTCGATTAATCTATAGCCCATCCTCTCACCTAGTAATGGATACTCCTGGCTGTCTGTTCAGAGCGTCTCTCTTGGCCCATCTCCACCACCTCGTCCTCCATTCCCTTGCTTTCAGGCACCAGCTCGCCTACAACCATCTCTGCGTTTCTATTCTCTGGTCCGAGAATCGTGCAGACCAGCACGAAGAAGAAAACACAGCCCATCAGAATAGCCATAACCAGCGAGTAGTCGTAGACTCCGGGTCTGGGGTTTCCCTGCGCGTCTGTCAACGGGAATCGTTCTCCAATCTTCGCTTCGATTGTTGAAGAGGCCGAAGAGGCAAGATTTCCAAGCTGGTAGGCCAGACCCACAAGAGAAGATCGCAGAGCAGGAGGAGCAAGCTCAGTGAGGTGAATGGGGACGATTCCCCAGGCGCCGGCGACGCAGAATTGCAGGAAAAAAACTCCCGCGTTAATTCCGGCGTTGCTGGACACAAAAGCCCAGGGGTAGATAAGCGCTCCTCCAACGATGCACGAGATGATGATGCACAGTCTTCGGCCTGCAAACGAGGAAATGTGGCCCATGAAAATACCGCCTGCAATCGCACCGAGGTTGGCAACGCAGTTGGTAACTGTAGAGGCGTCTGGCGAGAACTCCAGCTGGTTCTTGAGTCGAGTAGGATACAGGTCCTGGGAACCGTGAGACATGAAGTTGAAGCCAGACATGAGAATAACCAGGTAGCCAAACATGAGCCAGTAGGTCGAAAACGTTGTTTTGAGACCCTGGAAGAAGTTCTTGCCGGTATCCAGAAGCTCCTCGTTCTGCTTGGAGAGGATGTAGGTTTCGGTTTCGGGAAGCAGCATTCGGAAAATGATAATGAGCACTGGAGGACCAGCTCCAAACCAGAAAAGCGATCTCCAGCCGTGGGGAGTCGTGTAGACGAGCGCTCGAGTGAACACGACACACAAAAGATATCCCAGAGCATAGCCTTCTTGCAGAATGCCTGAGACAAGACCTCTGGCTTCCACAGGACAATCTTCAAGAGCTGTAGCTGCTGCCATGCCGTAGATGCCTCCCATTGCGATTCCAAATAGCGCACGCACAGCGAGAAACTGCTTGTAGGTTTGCACGAAGCCTGTACCTAATTCCAGAATGATAAAAAGCACCAGGTTAGCGATGAACGGCCACTTTCGACCAAACTTGTCACTGAGAACGCCAAAAACAACAGCTCCGATGGATCTGAGCATCAGCACAAGCGTGATTCCCCACGTGATGTCTGTGACGGAAACCTTGAGCTCCTGGGCGATTTCTGAGGCAACCAGAGACACGGAAAAGAAGTCAAAAGCATCCCAGGTCCAGCCCAAGAACGCAACCAACACAAACATCCACTGCTTGACGTTCAGCAGCCGCAGTGTGGGAATTGGGTTCAGAAGTCTTTTCTCGTTCTCCGTGAGCTTTGGCGGCTTGAGAGACGAGATCCGGGTACCGAGGTACCGCTTGACGCTTCTCCAGGAGAGATCAGGAGGAGGGAGGTTGCCAATGTCCATTTTTGTTTGCTGAAGGACTGCTACACGCCGTCTCACTATATAGAGTCCTCGAGAGGGGTAACTAGCATCTTCTAGTGGAGGTGGTATTTATGGGTCTGAAAGGCTTATGATAATTTCAAAGGGATGTCGTATTTGCATGGAGAAAAGAATAGTGGGCTGGTGGTAAGTTGAACAACAAAAAATGATTTACCAAAGGCATTGTATGCCTGTCAAAAAAACAATTGTTACAAAAATTGTTGTCACCTCTCCACATCTCCTCAACACCGTGGGGGTCATAGTGTGGCTGATAGTCTTCCCCACTTGTTAGCGTGTGTTTCAGTAGATACCCGAGATAGAGGTGTTTTTGTTGAATCAATAAAGACATTTTAAGCAATATAGACAGCTCAAAAAATAACCACAAACACTTCTCAACCGACTTCTTCACTCACACCCTCGAATCACGTCAACACGTCACTAGCTCATCGGTCTGGAACCACTAGCCCCAACCATCTCTCCTCCAGCTAGAAGAGCGTGGGGGTCACGAAGGTGAACTATTTGTGCTTTTACGACGCGAGATTGTGCGTCTGGGAGGGGTAGTTGTGATGTAGTTGAGGAGGTGAGTATTGGGGTGTGGAAAAACAGAAAAAAGACTTTGGTATGTGTGGAGTTGATTTTTGGGCTTTAAACATGTTATTTAACAACCTCATCGACTCGCAATACTTCTACTGTTACAGAATTACAGGTACTTCAATTGAGCACAGCACATCCACACACTGGTCTAAACTAGTCCATAGCGTGTTTAGCTGCTACTTTAATTTTCTCAATGTGGAGAATGAGTGGAGACAGGAATCAGGCTTGTGAAAATGAAGAGTTTGGTACAGTAGCGGATGTTGAACTTCAACATCATGTTCAAGTCTGACTTGGAGATGTCAGTAAGATGGTAATACAAAGTGGCACAACAATGCTGTGGAAGTAGAGGAGTCACTTAATTTTTCAATTGTCTATTAAAATAACCCCCAAAGCGCAATAACCAACACCAATGCCAGAACTACGTTGAATACGGTGGCTTGTCTTCTAGAACGGTATGCATACCCCTCAGCTAAGTGGATGTAGGGTGGGGGAAACGGAGATACCAGACCAACGAATTGCGTAGTATTAAATCAGCCGCAGCGATATATTCGAGTCATCCGGTTGGTTGTTGTGAAAGTGCGTACTACGTAGAACGATATCTACAGGTATTAGCCAGACTTGTACAGTAAGCAGCTAGGAATCCGAGATAGTTCAAACCATTCGAAGTAAAAATACTGTTTATTGAAGAGGATATTAACAACGAACTAGTTTTGGTCACTCTACTCTAGTCAATAACAAGTTCAAGAGTGAAGATCACAGTCCCTATAACTATTGGCCATTATATAGTTTAGTTAAAGCGCAGAATTGGCCAATAATTATAATCAAGCATCAGCTCAAGATAGCCATACAACTTTACAGATATTCAACCAATTACAGAAAATAAACACAAACCAACCGAACACACCACAACTACCATTTCATGTCATACAACCCAAAGCCCATCTCGTCTCCAGCACTCTCAATCACGCTCTCTCCAACTCCCTCAGCAGCACAACTGTGTACTCTAAAACGGCGTACACTGCTCAGATTCGAACCGGACAAGTTTTGAGTTCTGCTCCCAACGCCATTTCAAACCTCCCCAGGCACTCAAAAAGCACACAAATTCTTGTCTCGAAAACGCGGTGTTCCGCTGACTAACAAAGTTTTCCTCCCAACCAGTAAAAAGTCGGCAAATGGAGCACACCACTCCACGCACTACACATTCGAAATGCTTCGACAGTCTGTTCTCCGTCTCTCGCGAGCTGTTGCTCGACCTGCTGTGGCCCGGTCTTTTGTGACCGTGGCTCGACCTCAGCTTAAGGTTGCTCCCGTGTCCTTTGTTCGACACTACTCGTCTGCCCACGTGCTGACCAAGGACATGATTCAGGAGCGAATCGTGGCTCTGCTGGAGTCGTTTGACAAGGTGAACGACGCCAAGAACATTACTGCTACGGCTAACCTTACTAGCGACCTTGGTCTGGACTCTCTGGACGTTGTTGAGGTGGTTATGGCTATTGAGGAGGTGAGTATGGTAACGAGTGGCCGAAGGTCACGAGTGGACAACATCAGACTTAACTACTTTGGAAATGAGTGGCCGTAGGTCACGAATGGACCCAACTTTGGTTGTTTGGTAGCTTTGTTGGAGCATGGTTGGTTACTTGGAGTAACTGGCTGAGTTTTACTCAATTGGAGTGGGATGTTCTGAGAGCATTGGGATGTTTGGCACTGCTGAAGTTGTTTTGTCGTTCATTCGAACTTCCGCAATGACTCTGGAACGCGTTTCAGCACACCTATGCTCTATGGTTAAGCACTGTTCCATCTAAGGCTAGATAGTCTCACCATTGACAGTCTCACCTTAAACAGATCTGACTCTTGTTAAGGTGCTACGTTCAGAATGCTCCGAAGACAATGGCTTGTCTGTTAAGTGCTGACGTTGTCACGTTGAGCTACTGATGTTGATGCTACTGTCAGACTAGATCTTTCGGACACTTTGGACTATGGCAAACTACAATGGACTGACAATAACTGTCAGACCTAACATTAGACAACGTTGTCAGTTAACGGTGTTTGTCTAAGGAGTCTACAGGTGTCGGACTACAGATGTCAGACTACAGTGCCACATGAAGCTGTACGTCCAGAGTCCTCACAAGTCTTCTTCGAACTTCAGAACTACTCAGAACTACTCAGACTACTCAGAACAACTCAGAACAACTCAGAACGACTTCAGAACGACTTCAGAACAACTCCAGAACGTCAGAAGTCATCTTCAGAAGCTGTTGTCACTCAGAGATGATATTCAGCTTAGCTTAGACAACACAACTTCAGGAGTGGTCATGGACTCTGAGATCTCAACTGTGAGGTCAACTCTGAAATGCGCTTCTCATCTGAAAATTCAGGATGTTGTCCGTTCATGCCTACGGCATTCACTTCCAAGAAGGACATGTCCGTTCATGCCTACGGCATTCACTTCCATGACATCAACTAACCCAGGAATTCGGTCTCGAGATCCCCGACCACGATGCTGACGAGATCAAGACCGTCCAGCAGGCCATTGACTACGTTTCTGCCCAGCCCGCAGGTGAGTATAACTAGTGGAAGACAACATGAAGGAGGTGGACAACAAGAGGGTCGTTGAAGACAGAAAGACAAATTGTGTGTCAATTGAGCTCTGAGTGTAGAATGATGAGTTGTGGTTTGGTTGTGATGTGGTTGTGGTTTGGCGTTTAATGTGGTGTGGTTGTGTTTGACATGTGATGGTTGCGATGTTTGACATCGTGATGTCTAACATGGCGTCTAACATGATGAATCTGGTACTTGGATGCGATGAGTTTTTTGACGCATAGCTCCAATCTATTACACAGCCTCGGATCCCACATTGCCGCTATCTCTGGAAATACCTGCCACTAGCCCAGCCTAAATACCCCACAGCTTATCATTGCCCAAAGGGGCATCTTAGTGCGACACACAGGTACCCCACAGACTCCACGTGCTCCGTGCGTCGAGATCGCGGAATTTCCGCTTATCTTATCGCAAGGTTTGTGCGTTATTCATCTTCATTGTGGTCAGTCGAATACGATGAGCAGACTAGGAAGTTTGGTGAACGTTGTCGTTATGATAAGGTCATGATAAGATGTCCATGATAGGCAGTTAACAAACAGGCTAGATGTTGTCCGTTCGAGACCTTCGGCCTCTCACTACCGTCTTCCGTACTAACCCAGCCGTCTAAGTACATACAAAATATATTACGCGTACAAATACATCCAGCGGCTAATTGGTAATCGCTATCTCCAACGTCAAACTTAGTGTGGATTGCGGAAAGTGTGTTCCGAGTGCCAAAAGTGTCAAGACATTTAGATTACCCAGTTTGTACGAGTGTTGAACGTGATTGATGCAGCACTTCGATAGCCGAGCACGTGACCTGTACGAAGCCGACGGCAATGTATTCGTCACGTGACGGCATTGCGTGGGTAAAAATTTCATCTCGCTTTCTCGCTTCTAGCTCGCTTAATAGACGCTCGGACTCCTATTTTACAGGTGGCACACGACCATGTTTGACTCAAAATTTGTGCCCTTGTGTAAATTGTAAATTTTTTTCTGCGCCGGCTTTTTGCTTGGCTTTGTGACGCAAAAAACGACTAACGGGGAAATAGGTTTGCTGCTACTGAGAGGTGGGGAACAGATAGCGGGGTGTACGGCTCTGAGGGGCTTTTGCAAGGCGGCGAGGAGCGTCTACGTGTATTTTTGAGTGTCAGAATCGCAGCACAAGGGTCCAAAAACGACGGCCGATTTTTACCGCTCACTTGTTGCAAATCGTTTGAGTTCCATCCTGCCAAGTGCGTTATCTTGGTTTCCAAACTCTAAGCCCAGCAGTGTCGGTGGAAAAAATTCTTTTTATTGCAAGTATACCGCATCGAAGAATGTGTTGAGAAGAGCGCAACGGCTTGCACAGTTCGCATACTAACCTACTAACTTCACTTTGGCTCAAGACCACTCGACTTTTCACATCTCTTCACACCTCTTCACATCTTCACACCTCGTCTTCACATCACATCTACCATGGACACAATCTTTATGGACCCGGAGTACATTCCGGGAACGGTCCAGATCATCGGGCAGCATGACGACGACTCGATGCTCATCAAGGACGAAAAGGGCACGGTTCTTTTGCCTCAGCCTACATCTTCCCCCAACGATCCGCTCAAGTGGAGCACCTCGCGAAAGCTCTGGCACACGCTGCTGGTCTGTTTCATCACGGGTTTCACGGCAGCGACATCCAACGACTCCGGCGCGGCCTCCGACGGACTCCTGGACGAGCTAGGAGTCGGCTACGACGTCCAGAACACGGCTGCAGGTGTCCTCTTTCTCGGCATCGGATACTGGTGTCTGCTGATTTCTCCTCTCGGATCTCTGTACGGAAGACGGCTCCCCTATCTTCTCGGATGCATCCTGGGCCTGATTGGCGCCGTCTGGTTTGGCCGAATCAAGAACGTCGGCGATCTGATCTGCTCGCAGCTGTTTGTCGGTGCTTCTGAGGCCGTAGCCGAGGCCTACTCGCAGGTCTCGCTCATCGACATCTTCCACGACCACCAGTCCGGATCAGCTATTGGTATCTACGTCTTTGCCACGTCCATCGGAACCTTTCTGGGCCCTCTGATTGCCGGATACATCCAGATTGGCCAGAGCTGGCGATGGGTCGGCTGGTGGGCCCTGATTATCGGAGGAGGCATGACGCTGTGCTTCTGGTTCGGCTTCGAGGAGTCGTACTTCCCCCGAAACCTCGTGATTGCGTCTGAGCGAGGCCAGACGACGCTGGACGACCCTGAAGTCGTTCCCAGCGGAAAGGCGGAGAACGAGAAAGAAACAATCCCCGACAGAGCGTCTTCCGGAGAAGGATCGCTGTACGAGGTGCGAAGCGCGATCCACCCGGCTGCGACGACTGAGTCCACAAACGTCCAGACCAACCCCAAGGTCATTGGCTGGAGAGACACGCGAAGATCGTTCAGACAGCGCATCCAGGTGATCACCCCTGCACCCAACCTCAAGGGCTGGGGCATCAAGCAGTACTTCCAGCGGCTCTGGACGACCATGAAGGTCTTTGGCTACCCTGCCGTCATCTACTCGGGTCTGCAGTGGGGAGCTCAGGACGCCTGGCTTTCGTTTTACTTGACGACTCAAGAAGACACATACACAGACCCGCCCTACAACTACTCGCCGACGCGAATCGCGGTCATGAAGGTCCCCCTGATTATCGGAGCGTCCATCGGCTGCTTCTACGGAGGCTACCTGTCCGACAAGTTTGTGCACTGGATGGCGTCGCGTCCTCAGCGAAACGGAGTCCGAGAAGCCGAAGACCGGCTCTGGATGATGCTGCTCAACTGCATCATCTCGCCCCTCGGCATGTACCTCTTTGGCATCGGCACAGGCGAGCTGTGGAACTGGCCCATCTGCTACGTTGGCCTGGGCTTCATTGGCTTTGGCTGGGGCTGTGCGGGAGACATGAGCATGTCGTACCTGGTCGACGCTTACCCGGAGATGGTGCTGGAGGGCATGGTTGGCGTTTCCGTCATCAACAACTCGATGGGCTCGATTTTCACGTTCGTCTGCGACATGTGGATGGAGGCCCAGGGTATCACGGACACGTACATCACCACGGGCAGTATCTGTGCGGGTATCTTGTTTCTGACGATTCCGATGATCATTTTCGGCAAGTACTTTAGACGCAAGACCACCAAGCAGTATCTGGCGTTTTTGCGAGAGCGAGATAGTTTGGATGAGTAGGAGCAGAATTGAGGACGAAGTCCGAGATTGTGCGACTGGACAAGTATCCAGGAGAAACACTCATTAGGAGAAGGGATTAGGAGTAGGAGCTCAGCTGAGTCTACTCCGCAGGGTATCGATAGGACATTGATAGGTTATTGCATTTAATATTGGTTTTGATTTGCAGATGTAGACTGATGATCACGAGTATGCTTGGTGACTGGGTGTAGAGTTGTAGAGTGAGATCTAGATCTTCAGTTGACTGATTTGGAGACGTCCTAAGAATGTGGAGAAGAAGTTGAGGAAGCGATGTACAGAACAGTCAGAGGTATCACAGTAGTTCACAGGCAAATCTACCAGTAGCGCCTGTATCAAGTAGCTGGAGATCAGGCTGAAGTCAGAGGAAGTGCTTCAGGTATCACTTTCAGGGGTATCAGTGGATTAGATGTTCATTTTAGTCAGTCTGTGTTCAAAGATGTCGTTCAAGACTCATCTCTCACTTGGAAGTTGTTGCGATAGTGAACGGTGATGATGTTCAGACATGACTCTTCATATGTGTATTGTTGTCATAGCATGATAATGTAATCGAAAAGCTCACAAGGTCGAAGTTCATGTCAGTCGTTTCGAGTGTCTTTCTCAACCACTGGGAAACCACCTCTTTAATAGCCCGGTCTTGCTCTCAATGCAAGGTGCAGATCCATGTGAGTCAGATGAGCCAAGAAAGAGAGCTGCAAGAGCAGATGAAAAAGAAAACCGTCGCAGAAACAGCTCATTCACAACAGTGGCAAATCTCCGATGAGCAAATTACCGCGTCAGGTTCCTGCGTTGAACTTTGAAGTCTCCGAGGGAGTCACGCGACAGAAGTGAGACTAGGCTGGGTTTGAGATGTTATATTTTGGAGAGATTTCTTTCAGAAGAGTACTTACGACGTGATTAGCTATTATACAGCTTACAGTACCTTTGACCAGTATAATTATGAACACTCTAGTGTCCTGAGTTCTTGAGATGGGGTGAACGTCCAGAAGGACGTGACTCAAGGTTGACAAGTGGAGACGAGTGTAGTGTATATATTGGTTTGATTAACTACTTCACAATGTCTCGTGAACTTCGTGAACAGCCGAAGTCGACTGTTGATCTTTGAGAGTCATTTGAACATCTAGTTGACTGAGTGATCCCAACCTACCTACTTTTACCAATCCCTCTGTTTTAGAGACGGTCTTTAGGGCTATATCACATACTACGCATTCAGTAACTTGACCCAAGAGATAGTATCTGCAGTTCAATGGTCAACTACTACAACACAACCAGCTCGTCTAACGTCCAAACAGTTACATTACCATATCATTAAGTACGTGAGTGTGCATCTAGTTAGCGTCTACAGCATCTTCGGCATCTTCAGACAAGCCTAGATAGCTGGAAGTAAAGCATGTCCAACTACAAGTAGTCTGATAACCCTTCAGACGTGCTAGTATCGTCGCACTTCAGACAAGGCTTCAAGGATAGTAGGGTCACTCATCTTCGGGCTACGCCCTCAGATTCGTGACCTAGCAAATCCGATCAATCGGCTTATCCCCCACTCCCTTGCCCTCCACCTCTCTTCTCAGATACTGCTGCAGCACAGGACCCCAGACATGCGCTCCCTTGTTACGCCCTCAGATTCGTGACCTAGCAAATCCGATCAATCGGCTTATCCCCCACTCCCTTGCCCTCCACCTCTCTTCTCAGATACTGCTGCAGCACAGGACCCCAGACATGCGCTCCCTTGTAAACCGCATCCTCATGGGGCAGCTGGTCGATCGCGTCAATGAGATCCGGAGCTCTGGGCTCTTCTCGAATCACAGAAACAGGAGTGGTGTAGCACCGAATCACAAAGCACATTGCCCGGGTCTTGGGCAGTCGAGTGAGTACCTGTCTTTCCACTCTGAGAGCCCACTCGTTAAAGTCCACCTCGTGAGCCTCGTAGGGCTCGTTGTCCTTCTCAGCCTCGTATCCAGCGTAGTTTTCGTAGTCAAACAGCGCATCGTCGCACTGGATGCCCCAGTTCTGTCTCTGGACAAAGTTTCCGGCCTGGAATTTCGCAAAGAACTTGTTCATCGACAGATCGAGCCGCTGCTTGTATCCAGGCACAGGTCCGTGGATGTTTCGCAGAGTCAGGCCGATTTTGTCGGCAGGGTTGAAACCGGCAGGAAAACACGAGGAGACGGCTCGCATGCGGTACATGGGCGGATCGTGGGTCTCGTCGAGCGTCATGAGCAGAAAATCTTCCTCGTGGGTCGAGGAGCAGATCATGGCGAGATCTCTGGAGGTCTTGGCCAGACCCAGAGCGAGACACTTTTCGGCAGACATGGGGTACTTTTCGTCCCACAGCGTGTTTGTGCACCACTCGACGCCGTTCTCGATCGACTTGGGGAAGTACTTGGGGTACTTGGAGCTCAGGTAGTACCACATGTACTCGTAGTACTCGTGGACCGCAGCATCGACCTCAGGACCCTCCTGGACCAGACAGGCAATCTCGGGATGCTCCTTGAGCTGTTTGCGTCGGTACGCCGTGCGTCGTTTGTACGTGTTCTCCAGCAGGATCCAGTCGCTGGGTTCGCACTTTTGCAGACCCATAGTCAGGTGGTACTTGCCGGCCTTGAACGGTCTGTAGGGTCTGGGGGAGGTTTTGTCGATGTCAAAGTCGGACACGGCCTCGATCTCGGGCCATTTTGCGTCCGGATCGGCTTCGTGAGGCGTCGTAGATCCGGATTTCGTCTTCTCCTTGATCTTTTCCCGTTCGTCTCTGGCCTTGTTAGCCCGCTGATTTGCCCGCCAGAGCACAAAGCCCAGCACGAGAGCAAAGTAGAGATACTGCTTGAGTTGGTCCATGTGGTCGTTGTTGTCGTTCTTTTTATCGTTACCGAACTTTTGTCCGTCTCTATCGCCAGTTATAACCCTCGTGTGGCGTCCAATAAAGCCGGCACTTTAGCCGCCGAGTCAGCCTTGCATGTTGGGAGCTGCAACTAGGTTTGATAAGCCGATAAGCGGAAGGCGGGTTTTTGGATTAGGGCTCCAAAGGCCGTGCGATCGAACCCGCATCTCCACACTTTGTTCGCGCATTGAGTTGACGCTGCCTGACGGCCGCAAAAACGCTGATTACGCAAATACGCCGATTGTCGCGTATCTGACACATCTAGCCGAAACAGGGAAGCGCTTGCGTTAGCGCGAGGGGTAGTGGGGGTCGGGTATCTTTGGCGTGGTGCCGTGGACTGCTTCGGGAAGGTCCAGGAGGTCACGTGACGTGTGGGGTGGGTGTGCTAGCTACCGAGTGTGCGTTAGTTGCTGTTTGGTGGGCTGTATTAGTAAGGTCTGGGGGTGTGCTGAGGGGTGCTAGAAGTATTGGCCTAGGTTTTGCTTGGGTGAAGTGTAAATATGGCTAATACTTATGGGAGATGTACGAGTAGGCAGATGTAGTGTGTGGTGTACAGAAAATAATACTGTGAGTTGTTAAGTGGCGATATGGTGGATAAATAAGATGTTTCAACACCTCTGGAGCTCTGACCTCACCATGAAATTGGTTGAATGTGTAATTTCTCACATGTTAAATTATTGACCATGTTGTGGCTTTATATAGGTGCATTTATGGCTAATAGTTATGGTGCGGTTAGATGACTAGACAAGAACATACAAAACGTATAGGGAGTTTCAGAATGACTGTTAGTATTTTTATATAGTCAGCTACCAATAAACTTCTTCTTGAGCTCGCAGTTCTCTATTTCACCAAGCAGGATGTGTTCTGAGTTGCATCACACATATATTGGCCATTGATAATATAATATTGGTGTAAATACGGCCAATATACGTGAAGCTTAGCGATTCCATGTAGAAAACGGAAAACTGCAATGGGCAGCGTAAGAAGCAGGTATAGTGTCTGAGCTGGTATTTAATAAGTAACAGTGCAGTTCTCCTTTAGATAGAACGAACCACAGCTACCCGTACTTGAATGTGTATTCCTGACTACTGTTCGTAGGTATTGGCCCAATACTCACTTAAATGAGGTGTATCTTGGGTTAATACTTATGGGGTATTTTCAGAAGTTGACGGCGAACTTCTAAAACAAGCTGAGCTACTTAATACTATAACGAACACACCTTTTGATTACATTTCCTCTTACTTATCTGTCATATCTCTGGAATCCTGGTTTCCTTATTTCCTACTGGTGTCAGTACTGTCATTTCAATTCTCAATTATCACCCATAATTATTGGCCACTAATACACTACATTAAAGCTTGAAGTGGGCCAATAGATATTGTGAATATACCATTTCGTCGTGAGGTAGAGTATCGTGTGGAAAGCACAAATTTTTCAAAGCCAAATTACTCAATTCATCTGTCTAAGTACTGCTTCCACTTTTAAAGACATCATTTGTCCATATTATCGGACTTCACTGCTGTTTGTTGGTCATCCTAACTAATATTCACAAGTATTAGCCATAAACTGCGCAATTATATATCTAGTGTCGGCCAATAGCTATGATCAGAGAGAGTGGGATGATATGGAGAATCTAGAAAACAGCAAAGTGGGGCACAATTAACTCTTAAAGCAATTCTATGAACCTCAATAATGTGTCCAAAGCCTTTTATTTGTTCAAAAATCACTCCTTCGCTTGCACCGCAAATTCATCGAAATGCTCTTTTCAGTGGTATTGGCCACTCTAACGTTATTAATTAGTGTTGTGTTGGCCAATAGCTATGTATATTTCAATGGTCTAGACGCGATGATGAAGGGCATAGAACGGGATATTAAATAATGACTGAAACTGATTAATGAAGTTTTACACCTTAGCTAGAGTCTATTTACTGGTGACCTTCTCTGATTACTTTCAGCTTCAGATCTTTCATAAATATTAACCACTATGCTGCTAATTTACTGTGTATTCCTGGCTAATAATTGTGAACGAAAGTATAGCCCAGAAGTCTAGACCATGAGAGTACAACTCACCACAAGTAGGATGCCTGAAATTGTAATCAATTGTAATAATAGTAGACATGGAATAAAAATCTGACACTAGCAACGGCACAGAACCTCACTTTTTCTTCTTCTATTCGATCAGCTTCATTTCACAGGTATTGGCCATTTATAACGCCAACATAAAGTACTGACGTGGCCAATATTTATGACTCACTGTCTATGTCAAAGTCTAGAACGTGACACCAGAGGTCACAAACACATGATCTAAACCACATGGACCTCGGTATGAAACACATGTAACCCAGTAAAGCACATGCAACTGATCCAATAAAGCGCGTTCAAACACAATTACCGTGGTAGAAATCTAGACCCAATGCTTCGTATCTTTTCTTACTTACCTTTCACAAGTATTGACCAGATCAACACCAATACTACACACTCAAATGGTTAATAATTACCACTACCCCCACTACCCCTCCACGAACGCAAGGTACCCTGATACGACCCCCACCAAGCCTAGAAACTCGTCCAAACAACCTATGACATCACAAAACAGCCAGTAGCTACGACATTGGCCCGTTCTAGACACTTTTCCGCACTGGGACGGCCTATCAGATGACACAAACGCGCTTATCTGATGCCCATTGTCCCGAATCGTGAATCTTGGGTGTAGCATCGTATTCGCACACGTCTCAACGGCATAGATACGCTAGTTTCACGCACGCCGAGTTTTCGCCGAGCATCTAAAATGCTCAGGAATGCGTGAATCAGGCATACAAAGTCGGTTGGTTGCTTGACTTGGCGCTTCTAGACGCATAGACCTACTTGCTGGAGGTTGCAAGCGTCTGTTTCACTTGAAAAACGCATAGTTGCCGGAGTCGGAGGTTTCCAACTTCCTGGGATGCGTATATGCATCCAAAGTCGCATCAGAAAGTGCCTGGACTCTGCGCTGACTGCATTTTAGAGATTCAGCTGCTTTTTCCGTCTCGAAACCCCGAGTTTTCAGCTTTGGCTACATCTGCACTGTTCCATCTGCTCGTAGCACGTTACTCCCACAACGTCGCTCTAGACTGGGAATATCACCACCATGGGAGGGACAGTTTACCTCCTTCTGTTGGGCGCGCTTACAAGTGGCAACTATGATATCTATGAAGCGACATTCTATGGTACCCTAAGCATATATGCATTCACTCTGACCTTTAACCCGCTCGCTTTATCTACATGCACGGAGATGTATAGAAGCATGAAGACTAACTTACGGAGTAGCATAGCATCATCCGACATCTTGATTAGCCGCGCTCGGTCTAAGAGACCTGCGCTATGACGTTCCAGGACGAGTTGTGCATTTGCACGAGATCTGTGAAGTTGCCGAGCCTTACTCATGATTACCAAGCTCCAGAAGTTGACCATTCGGTCAATTCGCCCTCTAAAAAATATAAAAGAGCTTCTACACACCTTTTCCTCTCGTAAAAAAGCCGTTGGATGCATCCCTTCGGCCGAAGATAAGCTAGTGTCGGACATTGCAAGCCACAATTTGCAACCGAGCGCGGATTTCGGCAAGTTTACGACTCGCGAGGCCGGTTTACGACAGACAAGGCCTTGCCTCACCCGCTCTGCAATTTGCTCCTCCAGCAGCTCCGTCTAGTCTACAGGTAGTCACCTATGATATATGTTTTTCACGCATGGTCGAACTCTATAACCGCGGTGGAGAGAGAGAGGAGAAGCTTTCTAGTCACCTGCGTTAGACACGCCCGTTTCAGGCACACCCAGCGTTCTTCTAGGGTCCGATACGAGCTGTGCGCCATGTTCGAGACTCCGCAGAGCACTGGACTAAAGTCCCGGGTTTCAAGGCTGGTGGGAAAGCCCTACAAACTGTCTAACCCGCTGGTGCCTGTGTGGAAAGCCTACTAAAACGGCCAAGCGTCTGTGCGTCTGAACACAGTCGGCTATAGCACCCGCGGTTGTCTGAGTTATAGGGTAAACCTGCCTTGTCCGGTCTATAGGATCCGTCTATTGTTTCCTTGTCTTCGGGAGAGGAATCTTTAGCCGGGAGGGACCTGCTGTCTGCTGGAGCCTCGGTTCATCCTCTTCGGCCTCTTTCAACGCTCCTGCCTGCTTTTCGTATCGCCAAACAAGCCCAGAGACTTGCTCCAGCAAAAACGCGCTACTTAGGGCTGCGATTCGGGCTGAACAATCGCTCTTGTCTGGCTAGTGGCTCTCTAGTCGCGCTGAACAAAAGCTAGGGTAGCGCTAAGTGTAGTGGGACGCTAGCGACAGACAAGGACTAGCTGGTTTCAAGCTCCAAGCGTGGCCTAATTTATGCCAGTAGGTTAAGCTTGACGTTAGATGCTATATGTGGATGTTTGTTGGCAGCGTCGAATACCCTTGGGTACGACATTGTATCTCTGTCGTAGCGCGTCTGTGAGCTCGTGTTACCCCAGACTCGCCATCACACGACACGCACGTGCAAGTTGAGACAAACAAAGGCTGTCTATCGACCTCAATTGACTCAATAAATCGACTAAACCAGCTATTGCCTCTAATGCTATCGCCTAGCCCAGAACCCTGTCTCTATTTCTTTTCCTCTGCATACACAGTATTATAACTTATAGGACGTAAGGTTACTTAGACTCCCCACTAAACCGCTTTGGTCTAGCGTTTCTCCGATTTTCCGACGTGTCGGACCACCTCTTTTTTCGGCAAGGCGACTTTTTGCTCCGGGGGCAAGTCAAGCGAAGTAGACGAGGCATGTAACAGAAGCTACCGTCTGCATTATCTTGCATTATCGCACGCGCTACTGGAGAGAAGCGTAGAGCACGGAAAAAAGTGCTGGTGCTGCGGGGACTTCAAAAGGAGACTCGCCACTGCTATGGTGCCTCGCTTTTGCCACCCTCTCCGTTGTCTCTCTTCTCGTACCTCTCGGTCTGAGAATCTTGCAGGCCGCTATAGCATAGTCTAGCCCAAACCACTGGTCTAGACTAGTGGTTCTTTTTGTGTCGAGATATTATCGGTCATGAGACTTGGAGGGGTCCGCCAGTTGTCGGAGCCCCCGAACACATGTGTCCCACATATTATCTTCCGTCCACAGGTAGACAAAACTGAGCGCCAGACAAGCCTGTCAAAAGGCACAAAGCCGGCTATCGGCAAGGGCATTAGCCTCCCTCAGCCCACTGCCGGAATGTGTAACTAGCGTGAAACCAAGTTTGCGACAAGAGAGGGGCTAGCTCTGTGTCAAAGGGCCCAACTATTCCGGTGCGGTTCTCAACTAAATCAAGGTTGTGTCAACAAGCTGAAAATATCCCATCTGCGTATTATCTGGACCGAGAAAGCCATCTGTCGAAAATAAAAAGGCTTCCGCGTATTTCCAGAGCCTGCCGAGCCGAGGGAGCCCTCAACCGAGGTCCGCAGCTTACTCAGCGTCAGCAGTATCTCGTCTAGTGCAGACAAGTGCAAGCTTGTTGAGGTTGTTGGGTGTCATTGTAATAAGACAAGCGATGACTATTCAGAAATTGAGAGGGGATGCATATAGCATCCAGCTTCAATGTTCTGTGATTGAATAGAGCATTGGCATTCTTGATCAGTGTTCTTTGATTAACTGAAGAGCTCGATTGCGGCATGTAGGACGAATAAATCAATTGCCCAAATAGCACCGATTATCATGTTCTTAATGTTACTGCTTACAATTATATCTGCTTCTGTTATCTTGGTACAGTAGCTCGCACCATTACTTCTAGAGATAGGCCATTCCGCAAAGCTACAAGTAGACGTTCAAATGTCGATGTGTCAGACTCAAATCGCATTGTCTTTGCTGTTCGAGCTTCATGATGTGACACACCTTGTAGGTAAGAGGCTGAGCATCTACTTTTACGTTGGACTATGGCATCATAGCACTAAGAGCCTACTATCAGATCAGTTTGAAGGACATCTTCAGACACATCTGCAAGCACAAACAGAGGAACATTCGCTGTTATTCTCCTTGTGTACAATGACTTTACCATTATTCTTGCTATACTGCTTGTAGCATCAGTCAACCCATACCTAAGCACTGTTCTCAGTTTATAAGCAGAGCACCACTATCAGCACTACAGGAAGGTAAAAGTGCAACTATCTGGCCATACACCCGCAGCCTGAACAAGATCCAGATACGCAGATCAGCCACAAAAGAATTGTTACACTTCCATCTCTATTTGTACCACTATCATGACCATGTTCATTTCACGTAAAAGTGCATGTTAGTCTTGAAAGACTATGATGGTACACTCTCCGATCTGCTCAAGACCTAGAGTGTAAAACAGCCTACCCAAACACCACTCCACTTTCTAGAATGAAACGCCTACTCCTTAGCTCATCATACTCGACAATAGCTCCACTCGTTTCCTTACTCACAATTTATCAACAGTCCATTTAAAGAACCACCAGCCAACCGTACACATAGTCAACTTCAATAGCTTCAGTACTGTAGGTATGGTGTAATGAAGCAGATAGCAACAGCTCCTACAAGTACGATCTTCTACTACAGTACTACTCGCACTTCAATCCGCATATCTATTCATCATCATTGAAATTTATAGAAAAGCGAGCAGCACAATCTGACCGTCGTTTTCCTTTGCTCAGTGAAGCTGACCACAACACCATCTAGTACTCGCACTTCAATTCTCATATCTATTTATCATCATTTAAATTTATAAAAAAGCAGCTCAAAGAGTCGCAATCCTTCTCTCAGGTCAGTCTATAGTAGGTAGGTACTACTTCTACATTTAACTCTTAAAACTCATATCTATTCATCATTTAAATTCATAAAAAAGCGTGGTTAATCAACCATCGCAATCCTTCTTTCAGGTTAGTCTACAGTATTACTCATAGCTACATTAACTCTTGAAACTCATATCTATTCATCATCATTTAAATTTATAAAAAAAGCAGCTGACTCACAGCCAGTCGCAATCCTTCGCTTCGCTCAGTCTTACGACTGGGCTTACTCCTCGTCGAGCTCGCAAATATCATCGTCCTCGTCCTCTCGGAACAGGAAAGGCCGCAGAGTGCTCTCGTAGTAGGGAGGTCGGGGGTTCTGGGCGGGGTTCTGGGCGTTGACCTTGGCAAAGTAGTGCTTGTAGACATCACCATCGTAGTTACCAATAGGGGCGTTGATGAACCAATCGGACAGGCCAAACGCGTCGGTGTAGCCCGCAACCTGCTCTCGCACCTCCTTGCAGTAGTGGTTGACCAGCTCGGTGACCTGGTCAATGTCCTTGGGCTGCAGGAAGCCCTCCCGCAGGAAGAGGCCGGAGTCCTCCTCGATCGACCACAGCGCAAACAGGTTGGCCAGGTTGATGAGGTAGGGCTTGACGTCGGGCTTGGCGGAGGCTTCGATTCGCTCGTAGAAGGCCGCGACGAGATGCTTTCGCGTGTGGATCTTGGCGCACTGGAATCGCTGCTGAGAAAGCTCCTCGAACGCCTGATCAGGAGACAGACCGTTCTTGGTGAGCTCGGCAAACTTGGTGGTGGCTCGCTGGATGGCGCCGTTGGCAACCTTCTCCCAAGCCTCAACGAGAACCTTGGGGTCCTTGAGGTCTCGGCCGTTGAGGGTCGCGTTCTCGAGGTCCTTGTTGGCGAGGTAGCCCACAGAAGCGCCCAGAGGCTTGCCCTTTCGGTGGCCCAGACACGACTGGATCAGGCCTCGGCCCATGGACAGACACAGCACGTTGTTGTCGCCCTCCCAGGTGCACTGGACGACCCAGTCGGCGTACGCCTGGCCAAAGCCGTTGTAGCCGGAGTAACCATGTCCTCCGCAGGCCTGTCGGCACTGGTCGATGATGTTGGCGCAGGTCCAGGTGGTGAAGGCCTTGAGACCGGCGGACGAGGCGAACAGCTCCTTGAGATCGACAATCGCCTTGCCCAGCGCCTGCTTGTCCTTGGGGTTGATGGTGCTCAGCAGGTCGGTCGTCTGGTCGTACTGGATCTGCGACTGGTCCGCGGCCATCTTCATGGCGTAGGTGAAGGCCAGCAGAGGAAGAAGTCGTCGCTGGTGGTAGGGGTAGTCGATGATCTTGGTCTCGGGCTGGCCGGGAGTGGTTCCAAACTGCCGTCGAACACAGGCGTATCGCAGGGCAATGGTGATGAATCGCTGCGACACAAAGAAGGAGTCGGCGATCATAGTGACTCGACCGCCAATGAGAGCTCCGTAGGTCAGCTGAGCCAGGGGAGGCTGCGACACCTTGCCCGTAGAAGACACCTTGGCGTACTTCATGAGCATGTTCTGTCGGGGGATACGCACGTTGGTGAACTGGATCCAGCCGTTGTCGATCGCGTCTCGGCCCATCTTCTTGCCAATGTCGCCAAGAGCAATGCCAGGGAGAAGAGAGTGGTTCGACACGTCTCGCAGCTGCACGACAAAGATCTTCACGCCGTAGTCCTTGCCGTCGACAATGAGCCGCGCAAAGCAGGCGGTGTGGGTCGCAGAGTGCGCAGCTCCGCCAATCCACCACTTGGTGGCACCGGTGTTGGGCGTGTTGACCACAAACTCGTCTGTGTCGGCCACGTAGGTCGCGGTCGTCTCCAGACCAGCCACGTTGGAGCCGTGGCCCAGCTCCGTCATGGCAAAGCAGCCGTAGAAGCCCTTGACGTCGGCGGCGCCCTTGCGCACCCAGAAGTCGTACTGCTCCTTGGTGCCGGAGCCGCGGATCGCGCCCATGAACAGGCCCGTGTGCACGCCGAGCCGGATCCGCGTGCCCATGTCCACAATGCCGTGCAGCTGCGACCGCAGAAGCGCCTCCTTGTCGGAGTCCTTCTTCCAGTGGCCGGAGAGAGCCGCAATTCGCGCCACAGCAGTCTCCCGCAGCTGCTCCTTGGGCATGTCGTAGTCGCCGGAGACGTTGAGCACGGGATCTCGCTCCAGCTCGGTCATCAGACGCTCGATCATGGTGACGTTCTCCTCGCCACCGTGGAGAAACTGGGTCATGTCACGGATAGGGAACTTGACCTTGGCTCGCTCGCCGGCAAGAGCCTTGGGCGGCTCCGTGAAGGTGTTGTACTGTTTGCCGTCGATTTCGACGTTGGCGGTTTTGTTGGTGGAGAGCATGTTGAGTGGAGGACAAGTTGTGGGCGCCCATGTATATATATATATCCTCGGCTCGAGCTTATTTGGTCGTCACAGGGGAGCAGTTGTGTCTGTCCTTCGGAATATCGGCGTTAGCAAACTTTTAATGTACATGTACTTGTACACAAAATGCGCCATTTGTTACACAAACAGCTTCTGTATATATTTTTTTCTTTGTCTACCCTCACGTATCACTCAATTACTCCATCCACCCCACACGACTGTTGCTGCACGTGGAATTCGGCCGAGTGTGGGGAACACTAGTGAGAACATTGTAGCGGCAGTTTGAGAGCCATTGCAGTACGGTAAGTCACGTGACTAGCCACAATTCGGTCATACGATTATTTCTGCGCCCACAAAAACCCACCTTTCAACCACCTCCACTTCTCATACCCCACTCCGGCTTATGAACATTTCATCAAGCCGAGGATCAGTATGCAGCCTCGTTGGAGCTAGTTTAGAGTTTCGGAACGGGGTTAGAGCGGAGTGTGGGGGTTAGTGTGTGTGGAAGACGGAGATCTAAGCGGCTTTTGGGCTTCCAGAGTGTTCCATTGTGGACGCAGTGGTGGTAGTGTGCTATTTCCGTCTTTACCGGGTTGGATTTGTGTCTCAAACGCGCTTTTCGCTACTCCCTCAAAACATGCCGAGGACCCTTACCCCACAAACTGTAGTTGAAACGTACGCCTGACTTGGCTCTGTTTTTATTGGTCGGCAAAAAACGGACCTGTGACAGCAGGTGGACGTGCAGTCACGTGATGCAAGGCGGGGGTTGTGTATTGTCCACTAGCCGATGAAGCGCTTGTAGTCCGCGAAAATCCGGTTTTTTACTTTTTTAAAGCCTGCAAAACCACCGACAAAAAGCCGAGCCGACTTCCCCATACTTTCCCATGTTTGTCTGACAGTTTGTTTTTCATGAGGCAGGCAAAACGGTCTTTTTCGGTTCCCGACTGTGCCTAAGAGATGCATGCGAGGTGGGGCTGAGCTTTGGTAGTCTCTAACAACCATTTTATACAACCCAATGTTCTCTTCTTTTACTCTTCTTTGCGTTCTCCATGTTCTCTTTTTTTTGTCCTTGTGCTCGTATAATTACTGAACAATTACTTGACCTTATTGACTTTGCAATTGACCTTATTTACTCCACAATACGAGGTCGTTTAATAAACACCCTGATCTCCGATGGGACACATTTCTTTGCCGAAGATCGTTTCACTTTTCTTTTTGCGGATGTACCCTGGTACGTAGACACAATCTTCCTCGTTACTGAACTTGTCACAAGTACAGCGCTATTTTCTCTTCTGAAAAGTCTCATCTGTACGTCTCGTGGTCATACCGTTGAAGCAATAAATGCCATTTATGACTGTGTGGGTATACAGGTGCTCAGGGTCTAGGTTATTCATACGGACTGTGGCATTCTACTCTCACTCGAAAATCAAAAATCAAAACACAAGATATATTCTCAGTCAGTATTCTATGTACAGTCTCAAAGTCGAGATAAAGTCTTTGGTGGGGTGGGGTGTGGTGTTGGTGGGTGTAGTCTCAGTGATCCAGTCTCGTGGGTATGATTTAGTCTAGTCTGTAAGTAGCACAGACTTCTAATATCTCAGACCAACAACGTCACTCGATCAAACCCACAGTGCAAGAAAGAACGCAAAGGCGAGCCACTCGCCGAAACAAATGATCCACAAAACGGCAGCAGGGTTTGTGTCCACCGTCCACGAGTAAAGTCTCACGAGAAACGTGCTTGCCGGAATCTTCACCAGCGTCACAGCCATCTCCAGAGCTCCCAGAACCTGTCCTGCAGCTGCTGAGGGAGCCAGAGCAACGGCAACAGACTTGTGAGGCGAGTCAGCAACTGCTCTGAGGCCCAGAAGCACATTCGCAGCGACGTAGGGCGTCACTGAGCCTGCCAGAGCCTTGATAGTGGCCATGGCAGCTGTCCAGAAGGCTGCAGAGCGTAAGACGTAAATGTCTTGGGTGACGGGGTTTCTGCGCTTCTCGAGAGCTTTCAAAATGAAAGGAGCGATGCATACCATCGCCAAAGAAACAGCGGCCTTGGCAGCCTGCATTTTGCCGAGCTGGACGCTGCTCCACTTGAATTTATACTCCACGTAGAGTAAGGTCACGTACTGCGACGTCTGGTAGAAGGTTCCCTCTAGAGCACAGGCCACGGCAAAAATAACCATGGCGATTTTGATGCGTCTGTGCGCTGGAGAGAGCAGCGCGCTGAGCGGCTGAAGCGGGTTTCCGTAGTAAAAGAGCGTCTTTTGGCGCGTGTCTGTCTTTTCGTTGTGCACCTCGGTAGCCTTGTCTCTTTCGGAATACGGCAGCGTTTCCGAGACGAAAAACGTCCAGACGAAGAAGGCGAGGTAGAGCGGCACGTAGACCGCCGCTAGGGTAGGCAGACCTCTCTTGGCGAGTTCGCTGCCGAGATACATGCCGACTGCCTGAAACAGGTACGCTGCGACAAACAGGTACGAGGTGTTGACTGTTCTGCGACATGTGGAGTCCGCGATGGCCAGCACGGCCAGCTGGAAGACCACAGGCGACATATCGAGGCACCCTGCGAAGATGAAAGTCGGCACTGGAAAGACCCGCCAAAAGTGCTGAACGCACCACTGGAGCGTCAGGGAGGCCAGAGTGAAGGCTGCTGCGATCTTGAGGATCGGCTTTCGTCCGCTGCGGTCGCTCCAGGCACACAGACGCGGAAACACAATCAGAGCAACCAAGTTCTTGCACAGGTTGAGTCTGCTCTGGTTGGTGGAAGCCATGCTCTGGAGCTGCGAAATCTGGCACAGCGGGTTCGAATCCGTCAGCGAGTCCGGATCCAGGCCCTCGCGGCCGTCGTAGTAGTGTTTGCACAGCGTCGCCAGCAGAAAATTGGGTCCGATGACAGCTGCTATAGACGTTGCCAAAAACGCCAGAGAAAGCGGCTTGATGATGCGCCAGGGGCTCTGTTCGCGCCAGGGGTTATGGAACGGGTTCAGCGGCGTGGTTTCCAGCGCATTGGTCGGGTCTGGGACTCTCATGGCGATCTGATAATGTCTTTAAATGAGTATGGCGTGGTTTTTGTGGTTCGATTTCGTGGGTTTTTTTTGGCGGAAAAGTCGACGTGGGAATGTGTCGTCGAACAACGTCGGAGAAAACGTCGTGGAGCAATCAGATAAGCACCCAGTCTATCTCACGATGACGAGCAAATTACATGGTTGTTTGGGATCGTTAGGAGATAATTGATAGTAACTCTATGCACGTTTGGTTTTTGGGCGAGGGTGCAAAGGGGGTTAAAAGTGGGACTAGAGGTGGGGTTTTTGTGTCAACATGGCCCTACGACGATTCTGATCACTATTCTATCACTTTCAACTTCTCAGCTATTCAACCCACCTCCACCCATCGCGTTATCTAAAGATGCGGCTCGACGGCTTTTAAAGTTTAAAAAAGCCAAGTTTTGCACATATATCCGTTGAAGAGGACATAGTCAGATAGGGGTTTGCAGGGTGTTTTTGGCCTCGTTGGTACTTTCAGATCACGTGACTCCGCTCAGCGATGCCCGATCTCGCTTTTTTCGCGTTTCGATCGAATCGATAAAAAACGCGCTAGTCACCCCTTGCACTAAGGCGGATATTATAGGGGAGGTTAAACGTGAGGTCTATAGGGGGACTTTTGGTGTGGAGACGATGGTGTTTTTGAAAAGTTGATGGATATGGGCTTTTTGCAGCACTCTATGAGCTGATTTTGTGTTGAAAATAATCGCGTGTTGTTTTGCTGTTTTTTCACATCTTTCTTAACGTGAGACAACAACGTGGCCTGTAGTTATGAAGGGTGACTATGGAAGGGGTTTTGACGTGGATCGTGGTTGTACTTGAGGGGGTACAGTACAGTACATACTTTCCTCAAGTTCAAATTGAAGTGCAAGAGCTACATATCAATGTACAAGTACTGGACATACTAGTACAGTATGTAGTCACTCATGTCTGTGGACTCTTCACCAAGCCGGTATATAGACAACCATGAGGTTAATAATCCGAACTACGGCAACCAAAGACGTTAATACCGCAACTTTCATCTCAATAAAAGTTGAATACGAAATACGAGTGTGATGCCCGTTTGAATACGACTCTGGATACGGCTTTTACTATGTATTAACTCCAAAAAGTTCTCAATACTCAATCATAATTATCTATAAGTTAATGCAAAAGGACTCCACTGTCTAGTTGAAGTAGGAGGTGTACTTCTTGTACCAGACGTCAAGAGGAGGGTGGTTGTGCTCGACGGCAGAGGCTCGGCCGTAGTTGGCATGGTTGTACCACTTGTAGATGAAGGTCCAGGAGAAGAAGGTGAAGAGACACAGAGCCCAGGGGACGATGTTGGAGGCCGTTCGCTTGAAGTCCTCAGCGTGAGGAATGAAGGAAACGGGGTGCTTGACGAAGGGGTCAATGTGGGTCTGGACGTTGTCCTGAGGCAGCTTGGGGGCCTCGAACTTCAGGGAGACCTTGGGAACGGAAGGAGTAGTGTGGCCGAGAGTAGCAGAGGCTCGCAGAAGAGTAGAGGGTCTCATGGCGACCATTCGAGAGGCCTGGAGAGCTCGGATAGTAGTAGGCTGCATTGTTGTTGTGGTTGTTGTGAGTGTTCAAAAGCTGTTGCTGATGTAGAATTGAGACGAGAGCGCGCTCCTTATATAGCTTGGTTTCTTCTTTCTAGCCAAGTCTCCAAATATCCACACATTTCTTTTGGCTCACACCACTTCATCACTCCACCAGCTTTGGAGGCTAAAATATATTAAACGCAGGTTCCATGCGTTCTGGAGGCACGGAAACGCACGCCTGGCCAATGGGCAAGCGCGAATTATTTTTTGGGTTTAGAGTTCACCCTCAATATGGGGTGACCCACAGCTATTTCCAAGACACGTCCAGGATGGGCTGAGAGTATGTACGCGGTCTTAGCGAGATTAACAGTTGTAGCGATATGAAATTTTGCTGGGAAATGAACAAGTTTTGTTGAGTTTTTACTTATCCGTTTTTAATTCGTAGATTGTTACTTACTATTACTAGCAGCATTATTGCACTTGCACTCTGCTGTTTTGAAATCATTAATTCACTACTCACATCTCTTAGCGAACCCCTCATGGTGCCATGTTGTGTTTCCAGTGACATGATTTTGGAGAGTCTTCAGTGGTGTGATTTTCGAACCTTCTTCAAACTCTAATTGCTTGTTCGGTCAAGACATTTTTGGGCTTTTTTTGAGGCGCAAAAAACGGGGAAAACGCCTGAAATAGCTAGTTTCGCGTATCCAACGGTCGCCAACGTTTTTTCAGCCGTTTTCCACTTTTTTCAGACGACTTTGAGCCACAAACACCCCCACTCCAAACCCAATGCACATTCCCATGACCTGATGGCGCTTGACTCAGATGACTCAAACACAGCCGTAAACTGGGGCCATCTAACGGTAGGGTAACTGGGCTTTCGTGCACGGAAAAACCGCTTGAGAGAAGTGCAGTTGTTGATGAGGCCATATCACGTGAACTGACGCTATCCCGGCTGCTATTCTGGTCACGTGAAGCCGTTACGGAGTTGTTCCGGATCAAATGTTCCGTGTTGATCTTCTTTTTGAGACATGGTCAGGTGTGATCTACGTTTAGTGAGAATGGAACTTTCGGACCTTCCGCGGATGTTTGGTCATTATTCATCGTTCTATTTGTGTTCCTTTGACATTGGTAGACAGTGACTGAATGTACAGATGTACTTGGTTTGAACTGCTATCTTTCCATTCCATCCATGGTCTGATGACAATTCATGACTGGAGGATAGTATACGAGCTATAATTTTGACAACACATATCTGAGACCGAGACTATCAAGGAGTCCACTAAGTTATTTTGGCATGTCCACGTCTACGCTGTTATCAGTTATGATGCTTGTCTGAAGCCCTTGTTGGTAGTCTGGCTCTTGGATATGGTGAATAAAAGCGCTGCTGTGGTTAACATCTCTCCGAGCCTAAGATATTGCGTTGAAGTGCTTGCTATGAATTCTCCGAGACTATAGATGTGTTGACAGTGTATTTATTTTTACGAGGACTTGAGGAATGAGCGCAGAGAAGAAACTCGAGCACACTACGTTACTCAGACGTGTTTTCTGGTTACATTGACTGTAGTTATCCCTAGAAAACTACTATCAAACAAGTTGTCAGGAATAACACCACCAAGGTCTAGACCTCGTAGCGTGTTTCAGGGTCTAGGTCTATGTAGTAATATCGACTTGAGATAGCTGCAGAGGTTGCGATTGGTTGGTTGCTTTGACGATTGCTAGTGATGTTGAACGGTGTCTTTTCATCTCACCTTCACTTAACAAACCCATTGAGTCTCTGCCATTGAGTCAATTGCAAGACCTTCAGCAACTACCACTCCAGATCATGACATAATCATCACAAGCCACCCTCAAACAGCTAAGGTCTCAGAGTATGTGACTACTGCTGAAGAACGCTAGCACGACCCAAACTAGCCAAGAACTCAGGGTCTGCTAAAAATGCGGGGCTCAATCGTGCAAAATAGAGTAGACGTAGACTGGGGCTATGTCTTTTGGCTACAGCAAGGGGTGAGTGGGTAGTGTGGTCTAAAATGGACAACCAAGGCTACTGCTAGCTCTGACGTAGATATCTCCGGATATTAGAGCTAACTTGGTTGGTTTATGGGTTCAAAATGGTCAATTAGGAATAATATAGCTCTCTTTGACACAACAGACATAACTGAGCCCCCACACTACTCCTAGCTCAGGTCTAAGTAATTCACCATGGGCAGTTATGATCTGAAAAATCGTAAATAACCAGCTCAAGCCTGAAAACACAGCTAGGCCCCCACTCCAGTGCTATCCAAACACAGACATGCAATTTTTTTATATCCGACACATTCAAGTCCGCGAATATATTGTTTGCTGCTTATCACCTCACCTAATCTCGTATCCAACCTAAAAAAATCTATTTTCGGCTCCAACCTGCATCTGCCTCGGCATTTTTCGAGGTGCAGCAGAAAAACAGAACCTCGAAACCTGCCCTCAGCATGTCGCTATACACGGTTTTGGACGTTTCCGAGGACTGCAGCGACTTTGTGCTGGAGCAGGCGTTCCGCACAAGATCGTTGCAGTTTCTGGCGACGCTGGATTCGCGAGATCACAGGGAGTTTTACGCGGTTTCGGATGCGTTTCAGAGTGAGTAAGTGGACGATCTGCGTAGCAGTGTGTCCACAGTGGATGGAATTCTTGTTGGAGGTCTGGATTAGTTGTTGAAGAGCCTGGATCAATTGCTGGAGACGATCTATACGTGGTGTGAAGTCTGACAGAAGCATATCGTGAGACAGTCTTGGCAGATTTTCGATCTGAAACACGCTTTTTGATGGTATCCAGCTGATTTTTTTGCAATGCTGTTTTTCAGTGTTGGTTGGTTGTCTTGTTTAGAGGGTGTTTTAAGGATAGACTATGGATAGACTATTGATATGGGAGCAGCTAGCGGAACATTGATGAGACTTGAGTTGAAATGACAGTGAATATGACATTGAACATTCTACAATTCAATCCAGTCATCTCCTTGACTTCTCATACATTGTCTGTCTTGTTGTCTTACTATGACTACCTCTTGACACTACAAGTACTCATTGAACAACAGGTCATCTCAATGAATTGAACCAAGTCACTCAATTACTATCTAGATAGATGTTGTCCGATCAGACCTACGGCCTTCGCTTCCGTTTCATACTAACACAGTCCTCCGAAAACATCGCAAAGAATACAACGAAAACACTTCCAACCTCTACTGGCTCTCAGACCAACTGCAACTCACGACTCCCGCAGTAGAATACTTTTGCAAGCTCTTTGGAATGCCGCAAATGGAACCGTTCATCGGACCCGTGCCCGTACTCCACTGGATGCTCAACCTCGCGCCTGAATTTCCCTTTGTCGACCGAGAAATCAAACACATCCCAAACCACATTCTCAACATGCTCGACCGAGCGAGAGATAAACGGCCATACGACTCAACGTCAGACAACCACCGCTACAGGAGGCAAAAGTCACGTGACCAACACTCGCTGTTCGTCGATCCCTACTTACGACACGTTTCTTCTCAGGCCTATGTTCTTGAGAGGGGACATGAGCTTGACGTTTCTGCGCAGGTTGATCGGTTGAGATTTCTGCTTGACGTTGACAGAGAAGGAGACAGCAACTTTTGGGAGCAAAAGTGGGAGTCCTTCAGAAGTGTTCATCCAGTTCAAGAAGACGAAGAAGACGAGAGCGAAGAAGAAGATGATCACGTGACCAACAGAGAGGAGTGCTGTCCCATGGAGAGCCACTGTGCTCACAAGTCTGACACAGACAGCACTCACGTGACTGACGATGATGACAAGAGTGGTCACGAGGACAAGAGCGATCACGTGACCCACATTACCCCCTCAGACTCGGAAACGACGTTGTCTGACCCTCCCATGAGTCCCCGAACCACAAGACGGTTTGGAGGCAGACTCAGATCGTTCATCAAGCGACATAGACGCAGGGCACGTGACAAGTTACGTGAGCGGGCGAACTCTCGCGAGTCGTCACGTGACAGCTCGCTTTCCAGACAGACCTCACGTGACTCCACTGTATCGAGTGCCCCCTCCTTGGGTCGATTTAGCGTCAAGTCAGGGCACGCTAGTGGAGCTGCTAAAATTGGGGATGGTGATAATCAAAGTGAACGATCGGTTGATGGCGACGGAAAGTCTACTGGAGCTGATGTTGGTGGAAAGGCCGAAGTTGATAGAGCTGAAGGTGAAAAGACGGATGGTGACAAGACTGAAGGAGAAAGTGAAAAGACTGAAGGCAGCAAAAATAACCACTCAGACAATCCCTCCTTCTCCTCAACTTTCCAACACAGATTCCAGAACGAACTGAACCTCATTGTGGACCACCCTTTTGCCCCCTCTGTCTTCCAGGCAACAGGCACCATGTTCAAACTGCGCTCAAAAGGCCTCGTTCGCCAGTATCTCCCCAACTTACCGTTCCGCGGCTCGCACTTTGAACAGGCCAAGCAGTCTGCTCGAGCCATCCTTCTCATGGACCGCTGTGTCGACGCCAGAGACAGATGTCTCAAAATCAACGACTTCTGGGGCAAGTACGGCCTCAGCTCCAAGGACCAGACCAACTTCATGTACACCACGTGCTTCTACGAGCTGATCCGCGAAGTCGCCATGAACGCAAACCGCATGGTCTCTCAGCTGTTTGAAGACGACGAAACCAAGGTACGACGCAAGTTCAAACGCCAGAGAGCCCACAGACTGTGGGTTATGGGCGACTGGTTGGTAAAAAGAGGAGCCGAACTCGCTGCTGAGCGAGGAATAGACGTTGTCCACAACCCTTCAATCAAGCCGGACGACGTGGTCTCCTCTATAGTGGCACTGGTGTCGTACATGGAGTTTGTAGTCATCAACCACAGACCGTACCAGACGCAAACCCGCATCAACTACAGATTCGTCAAGCAGGCCGTAGAGGGCGGTCACGTGACCGGAGACTTGAGCGATCCCGTGCGCAAGGCTGCTGCTTCGCTGTGGACTCCCTGGGCCGTTGCTTCATGTAATCCTCTTGCGATTTCGGACCCCGATCAGGCTGAGGAGTTTTCGAGCTTCGATTTCCGGTACGAGGACGTGTTCAAGAAGAAAAAAGACCAGTGCGAGTGTGGCGTGGCGTTGTTTGAGTGAGGGATCTTGTCGAGACGCACATAGAAATATTATTTATTAGACCGGCAGAGCAGCAGGGACCCTTATAAGCGAACTGGAGGCGAGTGTGCGATCGACTTTACCTGAAAATCAACTCCTCGACTTTTTACTGCCAAACGTACTCTTGTTTCATGTCAATACGACCCTACGGATTGTAAGTTTCGACATGGGCAAGAAGTAGGAGTGTGAATAGGCCGAGCAGAGGTGGTGAGCAGTTGATAGAAGGCACTTATGGGCTCTTAGCACCCGTTTTAGCAACTCCACGACCCTTTTTTCACATTGCGCTGATTTGTGCTCCACTTCTGCATCGTGCTCTCTCTCTGAGCATGACCAGACCTACTTTTGCCGATCGGGCAAAATTAATAAGGTGGCGATCTGCTGGCTGTTGTAGTGTAATTGGCGGGTAGATTGATGAACCAGCGGTGTTACAGGGACCCTCGGGTGTTCAGATATGAACTCAGACTCTCAAAAATAAAACAAGTTTCCACCGGGGTTCGTGTCTCGTATCGTATTGGACACGAGGAGTCTGCACGACGATCTACCGAGCAACCGAGTTCCGATATCTCCAAGCAGGCAGCACTTGCAGGTCTGAGACCGCTTGCGGTCCGAACTTTTTGATTCTGCAACAAGACGAAGTCGAGTTGAAAGCGGACGACTGTGAGGAGTAGTGGAGCAGGGAGCGGTGGGTCAGTGGATCAGTGGAGCAGTGGAGACTTGTAGACAAGCTGGTTGTAGACAAGTGGTCTAATGAAAGCAGACAAATGAATGGAGACTACAGGGTGCTTGTACAAACAAATGAGAATGAGACAACAAATGGGGATGGAGACCAGACAAATGAAGAACGGACAAATGGAAGAGACAAAAAACGTCATGGCCAACTCTGACGTATGTCTGAGAGGTCATCGAGCGGAGATAATATTGCTGTCCAACGTCATGGAAGCTCTATTGTCTCCGCAAGCCAGCAACTCGTACGATGTCTCTGAAGCCGGAGAGCAGCACACATTCCTGGAGATAGAAAAAGGAAAATGGAAAAAGGGGTGTAAGGTGTGAGAGCCAAAAATGTTACATTTTGCAGCGTTACATTGTGGAGCACGAGGGTCGGAGCGCTGGCGGCAGTTTTTGCCCTGTGAAACAGCGTTATGTTGGCGGGAGACGCTCAGGGTTGTGTGCGCGACGTTGGATCTATTGTATGTTTTTTTTTGTCACTCTAGCAGCCGCTATGAAAACACATCCTCTTCTATCGTCTCAGTCTGTGTGAGATAGTGTATACTGGTTAGGGTTGATTTTTGGTTTTGTGGTGCAGACTAGGTTTGCATCTAGGTTTTGGGACTCTGTTTTTTTTTTTTTGCGATTTCCGAGGTTAGAGTTTGGGGATCTTTGTATGCTCCTTGTGGAACAATTCAGAGCACGCTAAGGGCCACGCTAAAAATAGTGGGACACGTGATTCATATATATCGCGGTCTGCTGCTGTGCGGGTACAGCTCGTCTTGGGACTCAAGCCGCTCCCAGGGCGTTGTTTTTGTCTTTTCTTTGTGGGCCAAACGCTATTCTGCTTAAACCGTGATAAGCAGTAGTTGCAGATGAGCCAAAAGCGAAACGGCGGATATGGAGGGGATGGAGAGGGCCAGCTGGATCTGGGACTGCTGTTTCCGAAAGTTCGCAGCGTTTGTTTTCCCTTTTTTTTTTTTTTTTTTTCCATCTCGTATTTCCAAGTAGGGAAGGGTATCCAGCATACGATGAGTAAAGATGACCAAGGTGCTAGTAGATTGTACTAGAATACTACAGTGCATGCTCTCATTTTACTTGACGGTAAACACCGCGATCTTGCATTCTCGGGCCCACTATCTCATTCGATGCCGCTCAATGTCTGGGAAAAAAAAGAAACGTTGGGCTGCTACAGGGTCTGGAGAAGATGAGACAAACCGCAGAGTCTTTCGGGAGCGAGAGCGGAGGCATGGAAAAGGTGGTTTCCAGGCCCTTGTCCGGCTGCGCTAGCACCGTGACATTGCAAATACAACCGGTGACTAGTCAGGGCAAGTCGGATCCGCGAGTCCTGTAACTGTAGCCCGTTTGACACTCTGACAGCTGTCAGTGGCCAGGGGTATAATATGGAGGTCGTAGTGCGTTAATACGAGGCAGTTGTAGATGTTGTTGAAGTCGCGGTTGCTGCTGGAGCCGGGGAAGCTGCTGGAGATGTGCTTGACTGTCCCTACAAACAGCCCTGACTGCATACACCTCACTGGACCACCTTCGCTAGCCAAGGCTTCCACGCACAGGTGGGGCCCAAACGCACCTGTGAGATGATTCTGGCGCGGACTGCACGTATTTCGCTCCAAGCTAGCGCTACGGATCTAGGGTGGCATGGGTCTCTGGCTGCGGGACAAACGGCACACGGCTTACAGCGTTTGAGCGCTTTTCTGGCGGCCAAAAAGCGGCCGTGTGGAGGCTCATCGCCGTGATTGAGTTCCCGGCTATCAATTGACCCTGATACGTGACTCAGCGCTGGAGTCGTCGTCATCGAAAAAAGGTTCTTCCCGTCAAATGAGGAAACGCAGGGTTAGGAGGACTGTCGTTTCAGCTTGCTGGAGATTGAACGGCTTCAGACAGGCAGCCTGTTGCGGAGCTTCGAACGGTGAAAATGTGGCGCTCATCGATTTTTTTTTTTTTTTTTTTTTCTGACTTTGCATTTTGTAGCCTGGGCTCCATTTTTCAGATTATCACAACAGAATAATCTGGTGCTAAATCTGACGTGAACAAGAGACGCGACATAATTACCGACGTGATACAAAGATGGCCTATACGGGCGTATCCGTATGGCGAGGATATGTGCTCAGGCTGCAATTGACGTCTGTGCACGTAAATCGCTATCTATATCGCGCCAAGATAAGTGCCAGTCCACACAGTATGTAATACTTAGTAACCGATCAAACAAACAAACAAGCTAGCCCTCCACCTTGTCCGAATCCATGCCGTCTGCATCACCACCCCTTTCGTTACGCTGGTAATGTTACACTGGGTGGATACGAGCTGAACTTGTGACCTTCTGTACATACCTTCTATCCAAGCACACCTACTCGTACACCCTCGCTTTAAATATACACGTTTTATTGTCTTAGGTCGCTATTTATGCCTCGCGATGTTAGTTTATCTGATGGTTGAGATCACTCGATCTTGGAAAAGTACTTGCGCGCCTCGTGGCCCGCTCCCCCGTTGCCCACAGAGTGATGCACTGCGTGTGGACGATACACCACCTCCACGGGCGGCAGCCAGTAGTTGAGCGGCACCGGAAAGTACTCGTAGTCCTCCTCCTTGGAGTAGATGGTATGCGGGCGTGAGGTGTCTGAGTTGGGCGAGCTCATTTCCGACGCGTCCGGGAGAATGCGCTTTTTCGACGAGTAGTCCGAGTCCGACGCCGAGCGCTTCTTAGACGTTGTGGTGAGCGTTGTGGTCGAGTTGGAGTCTCCCGAGTCCGCCTGCCTCGACGAGCCGTCGTTGAGGATGATGCAGTTGCGGTTGAGGTAGAACCGCGGGTTTCGTCCTCGCACGACGACGGGTCTGGAGAGCGCAGACGCCAGACACGTCTTGGTGCCGTTCTCGAGCTCCGCCAGACACTTGACCGACACGTAGAAGAACTGCTGGTGCTTGGTTCGGCCGTTGTGGGCCGTCGCGCCCTTGAACTGCAGACGCTTCCACTCGACCTCGTCGTTGGCGGTGGGATTGTCGGGAAAGACCATTTTGGCCTTGGCCTCGTCGTCTGCCGGGAGCGAAGTCGCCGACTTAGGCGAGCAAAACAACAGCCGCTGCGGATCCGAGTCGGCAGAGTTGTCCGTCACCTCCACGTCGAGCCACAGGCTCTGGGTCTTTGCTCGCTCGCCGTTCTCGGTCTGCACGTACACCACTTTGTGGTCGTTGTGCACCGAGGCGCGCACCTGGAGCAGGTTGCGGCGGTAGAAGGTCAGGTGGTAGGCGTCCGGGTCTGTGTCTGCGGCGGAGCTCTGCGACAGGAAGAAGGTGCCGCCCAGCTTGGCCCGGATGCTCATTTTCGCCACGTCGCCGTTGTAGTCAAAGACGTTGGCATGCTGCGTGCTCGTGGCGAACTCCAGGTACGACGCCGACTCCTGCGCCGACGGGTTGGGCGACGGATCGTAGATGAGCGGCACCTTGTGGATGGGCGTCGACGGGCTGGGGACCGTCTGTGGCGACTGTGTGGGGACGTGAGGGTACACGGCCTGGGGCTGGGGAGGCTGGGGGTGGCCCTGCGGGAAGCCCTGGGGCGGCTGCTGGTTGCCCAGGTGCAGGTAGTCCTCCAGCAGCGAGTAGGAGTAGACCTGGCCCTGCTGGACGGGGTTGACGGGGTAATGCAGAAAGTCCTCGACATGGGGAGCGTCGTACAGAGGAGCATCGTCATGGGGCTCGATCCAGTCGCGTGAGGAGGGCGACAGGAAGCGCAGGTTGTTGGCCTGTTGCAGGGCTGCGAAGCCCGAGTCGTCAAAGTGTGGGGAGGTCATGGTGTAGAGGGCTGTGATGAGTGTTGAGCGAGCTGATGATGCGGCGGAACGTCTCCTTATAACAAAGGTCTTGTCGAGAGTCGATAAATCTCCCCGCTTGTACACACCCTTTTTCGTTTCTGGGCGGCTTTTGGTTTAGATATACATTGGGGCGCTGCTGTTAGTAGATTCATTTCACGTTTGGGACGTGGTCTTTTGTCTTTTCTCACTAACACCTTTTGCCTTTACACATAGGGTTTAAGGATAAACTATCAGCATACACTTAGGCTTTTCCCTTGTCCAGCGTACCTCTTGCATACAGAGTTTCCCAGCTTCTGCTTCTGGCTATACTCCAGGCCAAAGTACAAAAAAAAAAAAAAAAAAAAAAAGACTTCTGGCGACAAACTTGGAGATGCCGTGGAGTCGACATCTCGAGAAAGAGCCATCTTTGGACAACTGCCGCGCAGGGTCTCCTCCGCAGAGCGACGCCCCTGGACACGGTTCGCGGAAAACGAAAAACGTGAGAAAACAAAAAAGAGACCTAAAGAAAAACGAAAAAGAGAAAAGCAGACTGTGATCTCAGCCAGTCCGTTTCTCGCTACCGTAGCAGCAGTGCTACAACTAGTCGGAGCTATCACGGTTGTCTTTGTCCAGATAGACCTCTCCAGGCACATGCCAGCTCAATTCGAGCAGCTCCGCAGAACCCTCCAGACCTCTGCAAGGACAAACCCATGTCCTGCCCGTACTGACAGCCCGTATAGTAGACGTCAAGGAGCGCTGGGAAGCCGCCAAACCGCCAGCTGACAGCTGTGTACAAAGAAGCAGTGCACTAGTGGAGCTAGCGCGGATTGGGCTCGGCAGAATTGCCCAGCTTTTACCGCACCCCCTAACAGCGAGCGCAAAGAGAGGTTTTCGCAACCTCGCCGGCGCACAACTGGCGTGGATTCGGATTCCAAGGCAATCGTCTAGAAGGCAGACCCATCTGGCTGAGACATTAGCTTGGGCTACGCAGTGGCTAACGGCTGGGAAGTCGACTTTTGGAACCCGTGTGCAGACGTCAGTGTCAGTGTCAAACTCCTCCGAGCTGTCATCAGCACTGTTGACGTGATGACATAACCCTAGCTCGGGGGCAGCACGTATGTACCTGTAACCACCACCCACCGAGTATACGCCGGGGACTTCTTTATGCCCAACCAATCTCAGCCTTGTCGGCTCCCGCTTTGTGCACCCACCTTGTCCAAAACCACACCTCTGGCTCTCACAGTTGCATCAGCACTAGCACGCACTACTAACGGCTCTAGTGGAACTCTGCTCACCCTCAACTAGCTGGTTGCTAGCGTCGGCAAATACGGTATAACAGATGCAATAGGGAGCGTCGCTTTTGCGTTTTCCACAGATCCTCTTAGGACCATAGCTATCGCCATACCAGCTATTCATATCCCTCAGCGTCATTGTGCATGCCTTGTTCGTTAAGCGAAAAAGGCAAAAGCCAATCAGCGGGAACCAGGGTAAGATTGGCATGAAGGACGCATTTGAGGGCATGCCAGACGTCCGTCGTGATTGGTGGGGTTAGCCGTTGCGGCGTGGTTGAGCACTGATTTTTCGTCTTTTTTTTTTCCCACGGTATTCACTATGGTCACTTTACTCGATGTAGACGGCATCAGATAACTCAAAGAGAGCATCACGTGCAGATTTTGTTTTCCGATTTTCAACGTCAATCGTTGCTTGCTGGGGGTCTCTATTTTTAAACGATCGCTACGGGTTTATTTACATTTTTATTTTTATTTTACAATTTAAACTCGATTTTTTTTCCCAGCGGGCCCTTGTCAGACCGCTTAGACTTCGCGAACAATACATCACGTGACGTCTCGTGATCGCCTCCCGGTTAATCCGAGACTGTAAGCTCGCCCAAAACTCTTTCCACTGTTCCTACAGGACGCATGGCCTTTGCTGTCAATGTGTCAAAAGCGAAAAAGTGGTACTTTTGGCACTGCATGATTGCTGCACAGACCGTTGGACCAAGTACCTGGGTGGGGGTCAAGTTTGAGGGATTTCGGCTTTGGGGGTCGAAAAATGTTATGGAAAAAAGGGGGGCCCTGGAGAGAGCTCGGAGAAGGCTATTGGCGGTTACTCTATCCTCACCAGGGCCTCACTTAAGGTACACCCGAATTTCTCGCTTGCGATAAACTTTTCGCTAGAGCCAAAAAGACTGTTGAGCAATTTACAGGGAGTTGGTCAGAGTCGGTCACAGACTTGAGAGGACTCTTTGGAGCCGTACCAGGGGTCATATACATCTAAGGCACGAGTCTAACACATGGGCAAAGTTTATTCCCGGGGAAAGCGGATTTGGGGGTCGATGAGGTATTTGGTAAGGCTTGGTCATGCTTGGCAACTTGCGCAGGATTGCCCAGGGGTTTTCTTTTGGCACGAGAAGTTCGACTATCGGATACGCGGGGCTCACCAGTCGTCCAGATATCGCTATTTTTGCGATAATTCCTTTTTCCAGATTACCAGCTTCGAGGCTTAGCTAGCACGTCTTACCCCATTAAGCGCTGGAGGAATGACGATCGTAGACCCCTGGGAAGCTTAAGGGCAGAGAGCGAAGAGCATGGCCGAGCGCGCAGCAGAGTTTTGATGAAACAGAGCGCGGAGATCTCTGTAAATCTGTCACGAGGGAAGCCCACTGTTTCTTAGCCGGGCTGCGATGGGTCTACTGTAGCAGCTCGTCTAAAAGAACACAATGGGCCTAGGAATGCACAATCCGGCCTGTGCATGGCGCACTGACCCCCACGAGACCCCAGCAGGGCCAAACAGCGTTTGCAGCGCCCATTGTCTGCGTCAAAGTTAGCAAGTAAGGGCACCAAACAATGTTGACTGTCTCAAAGCCTAAGCGGGCGATTCCCCGCAAAGAATCAGTAGTTTAAGCACTTGGACGCACCGGCCCATGCACCAGATATTCTTGGCGGGAGTCCAGCGGTCTGGATCAGACCAGAGACGCGTGGGGTTCTAGTGAGACATGCGATGGACGGGAACCGTTTCTTAGTCCAGGGCCGCCCAGGAGCGGGTAAAACAGTTCGTGGCCGTGCACGGCACTGCTGACCCGGGTCCCAGGTTTAAACGTCTCCAGATTTCCGTCGATGGCACGGCGCTGGACATACTTTACTGGCAGCAAGCCCGCCAGAGAAAGAGCCAGAGCGGAATCCCAATCAGGCACGGGTGCATGTCTGCAGCAATGATTTGGAGTCGGCTACAGCTGACAAGTGTGCGAGACCCGTACGTTGACCCAGATCTCCGTGGAGGCTGTATTGTATGTGGAGGTGTACGTGAAGACTTTTCAGGCAAGGTCCAGAACAAGTACGCTACAACAAATCAATCAAAATCACTGACGAATACCCGTACCTGCTCCACAAAAGCAGGCCTGACCCTGCCACCAAACCCCTGCTGGCATAAATGTTGGGCATGCAACAGGGTCTGGGCAACCGTTATCTGCCAGGCACAGGGCTAGTGAGACAGCGAAAGTCACGTGTTAGCGCACGGCACCAGACAAACAAAGATCGCCCCATAAACACGTCCCTGCCCTGACTATCGGGGCGGTGCTGGCTAGCTTCTGGAATGTATGTCTGTATGTATGATGCCACTTATACAGACGGGAATGCAGGGGTGGCTGGGGGTGTAGGTTTGCCTTGTTGGCGGTTCTGGAGTTGGCGGACTTGTTGGGCGCCCAAAACGGGCTTCCGTCGTTACTTTTGCTGAGGCTTTTCTCCAAACCGCGTTCAGGTCCTGGACTTGTCTGCCAGGGCTGTGCTGGCGATCGGCAGAAAATCTGTTTTCTTTTGCAGGTGGTAACTGAATATCAATGACGTCGATCAGGACAGCTGAAACAGACAGCGTCTGAGCCGACAGACTGCACTGTGCTCCGACCTCCGGTCCGAACCTGTACGTGATAGTCAGGGCTGGGATGAGCTCTAAAAGAAAATACAGGTGTGCTCCGCCTGTTTTTTTGCGAGCGCGGAAACCGATTTCGAAGTGAACCGCTACTGCTGAGACATCATGCCCTGCTTTAGATACGAACGTATTGTCCAAGTACGTATTATTTGATTCAAAAATTACAAGTACATCCATGACTAGAGCCCGCCCGTACATACGCGCTAACACCAATTGCTCCCGATCAGATACTGACGCGGAGTCAATCTCTATTGAGCCAGAGATCTACTGGATATTTCCGCAGCAGAACCTCGGCCAAAGACAGATGCTTTTTCTGGCCCTTTGCACGGTGGCCCCCTTGAAGCCAATCGTCAGTAAGCACCGTCATTAATGGTTATGGACCAACCTAGAATAAAAATAGACACGGACGGCACAGCAAGAGAGATGGCGAGGGTTAGGAGAAAAAACGTGTTGCCAGAGGTACGTCTTGGAAGTGGCCGGTAGCTCTGGGACCGAGAAACGGCCGTTATAACCTCCAGGGCCATCACGTGGGCTTGCGCTTGGCGCTTAACGATCAGAAACAGATTACTCAAGGTTCAATGTCACTTAATCTTCTCCGATAGTTAGCCGCGGTGTTATGATCGCGGCTAGAGCGCCATATTTACGCCTTAGTCGTCATTTGTCAGTGGCGGTGCGCTCTAGCACGTGTTTAGTCAGCTCTGCAGCCCGTAGCTGCTGAGAAAGTCGGTTGATTGACAAAGATGGAAAAGATAAAGTGCGTGCTTAAAGCGACAGAAATGAACGTGCCGTATTGGAGATAACCTGACTTCGACTAGCCGACGCTTAACGGCTTCAAGAACGTCTCCCCAAGCTAACCAAATCTCTATAATAGTCTTAATGGACCCACCCAGATTGAATTCATCTACACTCCACCATAGAGCCGTAGATCAGGAATTAAGAGCACTTTTATGGAGATCGTACATTGTCAGCAAACAACCTAACGGCAGAGCCGTGTAGATCACTGTGGGGTGTTTACGGCGGTCATGTCTGGGCTTTCTTCTTGGCTCAAGTGTACGAGGAGCTCTTTTGAAGGATGCAACTGTAGTCTGATTGAAAGTAATTATGGGGAGTTGGAGAAGCGAAAGACATGCTAACCTGCAATAATGAAACGTTTCCACACCACACGGCATCTCCTCCACCTGTTTCAGGACATTAATAAACGTCCGGTATGTACTGTAGATGAGAAGATGAGACTAATTCTGCATTCCAGGCCTCTGACTCCTTTTGGAAATACTCCAGAACAAGTTTATGTCCCTACGCCTGGTACAGCGCCTTCTCTGTTCTGCAATAGCCCATAACTAACCAGGCGTTCATTTCCAGGCTTGCTGGATGAAGCTGGTTTTTGAGAGATTTCAATCAACACGTAATGACCACGTAGGAGGCTTGAGGAGTGAAAATTGAGCAATTTCGCGACGCGACAATCCTAGAAAACGACTCTGCGTCTTGTTTAGAAGTCCCCAAGTTCCCAGGACAATGCAAGGCATAGAAGGGAAATAGGTGGCCTCCCATTGTTACCGAGAAGAAGACAGACATTAATGACAGTTCAAAGGCCGTAAATAGAAGGTGAGTGGAGACATTTATTGAACTCCTATACCTTCTTGCCATTATAATAGACCTGCTATCCTCTTTAAGTCAAGATTTCATATTGAGGGCTTCTAAAAATTAGAAAATGGTCTTGAAGCCAGGACGAGTTGTTCCAATTGCTCCTCGAAACCTCTGCCAGGTTTTGAATAACCCCACGCACTTCTTACAGCAATGATCCTCGCTGCAGTAATACGGAACAGTAACACAAACAAGTGTGCTTGGCAAATGTAAATGGAATGACAGAGAATGTGGCTTGGTGAAGTCCTTGGCAGCTCGGAGCTTTCTGAAAATGTCCACATTTTTAACTCTTGTTCCTGGGTTTTAGAATGGTTTGTTTCATTGTCTATTTTTGGTTATCTGTTCGTCACTTATAGAGTAATTCCAACTAAAATCACAAAGATGTCTCAGACTTCAGCAAGAAAACGACCATGTCGCGAGACTTCGTTATAGTCGAGACTGTTTTCTCTCACATCTTTATTGGGCACATGTGGATCTGTTTGTCCTCAAATAGTTCTGATTTTTCTTAGCCTCTCGTAACACAGGAACCAAGCCGACTTTTTCTTCAACTAAATCCCAAGTAGAGTAAACAAAAGCTTAGCTAAAAGGAACAACTCATGGTAATCGCTATACTGTAGCAAACAGAAATTGAAAAGAATTGGTTGACTCTGTTTGAGCCAATTAATAGCATCATGAACCGCTCTCGTTAATTATAAATGTACTTCAAGTTCAAGTGATACATCTCTTTCTATCATAATACATAGTGAAGTAAATCACCGAAGAACGCCCAAAAACAACCGAACCACCACCAACTTCACCAAGAAAGCTCAATTTCACATGCTAATCCTGCCCCAACACTCCAAATTCAAATTGGACAGATATTCGTCGCTCTACACTCCTTTGACAAAGTTGGATCCGCCTTCCATACCAATAAAGTCACGTGACGCATACCTTGCGCATTGCTTAGCCGCACTATTGCTATATTGCTGGCGCATCGACGATCTAATTGATTGTATGAATTTTCCAGGATGTGGCAAAAAATCCACCCCCTTAAAAACGTGACGTAAATCCCCCTGTTTTTGTTTGGCTGTTTTTGAATGTTTTTTTCCGGCTTGTTTTGGAGCTAGTGGAAACCAGCCAATCAGCGCATGCGCAGGAAGCTATTAAGGAGAAGTCAGAATTCCGGACCGGATATAGGGAGATGAGCATATGCAGCTGGTTGTAGGATGACATGTAGACTGTGGCAAACGAGGTTTGTGTACGTAAGTCACGTGATATCACGTGTCCGTACAACCGCGTCAGCTGACCGCAAAAACCACACCACTTCTCCTCAGTAATTTCTTTTACCTGGTCACCTGTTTTTCTTGCTTTTCCGCCCTTCCGGCTTGTCTTCATTTCAAACTCTAAAAGTTTAGACGCATCTTCCCAAAAACAACTCTCTCACATCACCTTGCTCTAGTCACGACATCCACACCACTCCTCTCCATGTCCTTCAAATTCGACTGGGAGTCTCTGCGAGACGAGGCCTTCTACGAGCGCGCCAAGACGATTCTCGCCGATGCTCTCAACTCCGATTCCAAGCCGCCCATCATCGTGGACGACATTACTGTCAAGGATCTCGACCTGGGAGACGAGTCTCCGTTCCTGGAGATTCTCGAGATTGGCGACATGGCGGACGACCGGTTCCGCGGCATTTTCAAGCTCAACTACACCGGAAATGCGTCACTCACGCTGACCACAAAAGTCCAGGCCAACCCGCTCAATGTGTACAGACAGAGCTTTGACCAAAGTCCTTTTGTGGCGCCTCAGTTTCTGGCTGCGGGCTCGTCGCTGGCGATTCCGCTGAACCTGACCCTGTCCGACATCCGGCTCTCTGGCATCATCATTCTCGTCTTCTCGCGAGCCAAGGGGCTCACGCTGGTGTTCCGAAACGACCCCCTGGAGAGCATCAAGGTGTCGTCGACCTTTGACGCGATTCCCCCGCTCGCCAAGTTCCTGCAGGTCCAGATTGAGAACCAGATCCGAGGCCTGTTCCGCGAACTCCTCCCCGGCATCATCCACAGACTGTCGCAAAAGTGGGTCACCAGAGACGACACGAGCTCCTCCAACACGGTCATGAGCCCCCACGTGACGCAGCCACCGTCCCCGAAGCTCAAGCCCGTCTCCATCATGGACATCAACCCGGATCTGCCCGCGCTGTCGCCCACAAACATGCTCAAGATCTCGGCACTGTGTGCATCCCAGCGCACGCTCTCGCTCTTCACGCCGTCCATCTCCGACGCCGTCTACCGCTCCAACCTCGAGCAGTTCGACGTGGTCGACGAGGAGTCGCAGTTCCAGAGCGAAGACCCCTACGACATTGTGCGCATCCAGAGCAGAAACTACTACCGCCACAACCACCAAGCCCCCAAGCGGCGTACCATCAAGTACAAGCGCAAGAAGGCTGGTTCGGAGGTGTCGGAAACCTCTTCCGAGACTTCCAGGGAGACTACTCCCCTCCCCTCGTCGTCTACCCCCCTGGAGACGTCGACGCCCTCGCGCGAAATCAACCCCAAGGTCATCCGCGAGGTCAAGGAGAAGCTGCTGGCCGAGCCCGTGGTCACGTCGCCGCTCTGCGAGGAGAAGCGCTGCGGAGGAGTTCCCCCTCCTCTCGAGCTGTCGCCTCCGTCGCTGGACCTGTCCATCGACACGTCTCTGCGGCCCTACAACAACACGCCCGAGAAGCGGCCTGGACCGTCCAAGCGAAACACGCTGCCCGTGCCGACGACGAAGAAGGGCCCTGGCTTCTTTTCGTCCAACCTGGCCGGCTCTTCGGGCTACGATGTGCCTCCTCCTGCTTATTCGGGGTAGTGTGAGAACAGCTGACTTGAGATGTTGTCTTACGACGCTCTTGGTGCATATGCTGACTTGAGATGTTGTCTTAAGAAGCTTTGAGATGAAGCTTTCGAGGTGGCTGGATTATGGTGCTTTGAAGCAGCCGCTCCAGACCCTCACGACGCCCGTGGGCTGGATTATTTATATATTTATTGTACATAGGTAAGCATGATGCGGACAAGTTGAGTGTGTATTGTTGTGCAGCGCATCTTTGGCATGTGTTTGGTGTACTACCAGATTGACTGCATCAGGGTAAGTCTTCAGTGTGGATGTCATAGACAAACGGAGCAGGTGATTTTCAGAATAGCAGGTTGAGAGAACTAAGGAGAAAGCAAACATACTAATATCGACACCTGTGGAGTATTCCATTGAAGTCACTGTCCTGATCTGAAAGGTGTGTCAGTGTTGGTAGCTGTTTAACTAGGGCTTCATTCCACAGTCATAGATATACAAGGACAGCAAGCAAGCTTGGTGATTTGCAAACATGTCCAGTGTTCAAGTGTTCAAGGAGCTACGATAGAATTGATTGAACTTGCGACTATTTTGAGACCACGCTAACATCCAGATCCTGACACTCTCGTACAAGTACATACATACGTGTGGGCTCTTATTTCTAATCATGTCTGTGACTAATTCTGTAGACGACTTGAAATCGAAACTGTTAGAATGAAACAAGCTGTCAGAGAATGTAGATCGTTGATACGAGAATTGCTGGTGACTTCAAACAAATTGTACGAAGACCATCAAGTGTTTGCTACGTTGTGGCCTTGGCCTTGCTCTACAGGATGTTATTGAGACTAAGTAAAGTCAACTAGCAAGATGTTTGTGATTACTGTATGCCAACTGCAATATTGTTTGTACAGATAATGCACTGGTTTCTTCACCCCAATTCTGAGCATGGTGACTGTTGAATAGAGCGCGCCTGGCTAGCAATTGACTGTCTACTTTTTGAGCACCTGTCAACCGCTCTAATACTATTATACACATGTTAAATACATAAGTTCTAAAGAGTTGGTTTTGTTGTTGTTGGAAGACTGGGATGACAGACTGTCAATAGTACTGACATAATGGTCAGATAACTAGATGCGCCAAATCAGCAGCAGTTCGCTACGCTCACGTGCTTTGCTGATTTGCCTAAGCCTCAGCACCCTTCTTGGCCATCTCCAGAGCGCCCTCGAGCGTCTTATTACCGCCAATAAAGCCGGCAGCGTGGACGAAAACGCCTCCGGGAATGCCAGACTTCGCGGACAGCTCCTCGTCCCGCAGACCTCGCCACTCCTCGGGCAGGGCCTTTCGCGACTTGAACGCCGAGTCCTTCTCGTTGACGGCCTGGACTCGCACGGAATCAGGCGTGGGGTACAGCACGTACAGGAACCGGCCCTCGATGCCCTTCTCCTCCTCGATGGAGAAGAGGTGGTCCTTCCACTGGCACGACTCGTCAAACTCGAGGAACCGCTGGTTCTCGTTCTGCAGCGCAGCCTCCACGGCCTTGAGCACCTTGGCTCGAGCAGGCAGCCAGACGGTTCCAGCAGTGTAGACGAGGTTGTGGAAGGCCGTTCCCATGAGCTGGGAGGCCACGTTGAACTGGGCGTCTCGCTCAGACTCCTCCTTGACAAGGCCGTTGAGCGTGGAGACCAGAGCAGGCAGCGTGATGCCAAACTGCTTGAACTTGGGCTTCTCGGCGATGGGCTCAGAGTAGGGCTCGATGCCGTTGTCGTTGGCGTCAATGGCCTCGACAAAGTCCTTGTAGATCTTGCGGTAGAGCAGATCGACGTCGGCGTCGGAAACGTCGGCGTCCTTGAGAATGGCCCGGATCACGTCCTTGCCAAAGTGCTTGTAGACCAGACCGGCAGAAGACAGCTTGGTGACAAACTCGCCGTCGAGATCAAAGATCTCCTCAAAGCCCCGCTGGTGGTGGTCAAAGTACTTCTTGCCGTCGTACTGGCCAGAGACGTCGACGACAATGTCGCACTGGTCCAGAGTGTCCATGTCTCGGGATCGCACGAGATCGGCGTCCTTGAACTCGGGCAGCTGCTTGAGCATGAAGACGGCAAGCGATTCGTCGGCGTGGAACGCGCCGGAGTGGGTTCCGATGGTCTTGGTCATTTTCGCTTTTTTCGCAACGGACATGAACGGTCGATGGAGAGTGCGTGGTTGGAGAAGCCGTAGAAATTTGTGCATGACAAACTTTAGCTGGAGAGAAGGGATGGTAGAGGAGGAACGTGAAGTGTGAGTGGGAGAAGGAGTGGAGTAGAGGGGTGGGTAGTTGTATAGGATGGTGGTGAATCTGGTGTTTTTTGGGGATTTTAATGGTTGTATGCTTTGTCGTACAATGGCGATGAGATACTCGCAACCATACATAAACCTGCTTATGGAGAAGATCGAGAGTGTAACTTTTTCTTTTGTATTGGCATTTTGTGGTTTTCTTGTGTAGACCTGCAATAAGAGCGCCAGTTTCACTACTGAATCAACTTCTGACGTTGCAACTCATTCTGATGGCGTTCTACAGACACCTCTGTTCTCTCCACTATTACTCAGCAAACTTCCTAATACGATGATTGGTGATTTGGGGGTGTCTTTTTTGACGCTATTTATACACCAATACACTATATAAAGATACCAACAGATTCACAACGTCTTCAGCTCCACCATGGACAACTCCACTTGTCTACAACGACCACAGACAAAAACTTACACCCACTTCTCTCCCCCAACTAACAACCCCAACTACTCCCAAATAACTCTATAATGTCAACTAAAATAAGGTTTCAAGAACAGGAGCAAGTCGGTTATTCTAGAAGCTCCTCCAGAGTACACACCATAGCCATTCTCATTCATTCACCACCACAAAGCCACCAAGAGCAACTGAAACACCCGCCTCCAACGCCCTACTTTCTCCTCTCTAGTTTCACTTTTTTCCCATCTCCCCCAAACCCTAACCCTGATGCCTGACTTCTCACCTCTTCATACACACGTTTCTCTCTGCACCACACCACATCTATCACCATGTCGACGTTATTGCGGCGGTTCCGAAACTGGAAGATCACCAACTCCCAGCTGGAGGTTGGACGAGTGAGTATTTGAGGAGGTTTGTGTAGCAGAAGGCGGCAGAAGGTCGCGGAAGAGTGACAGAGATCGTGTCAGATCAGTACACAGAAGGAGACATGTCGAGTTCGGGAAGCGTTCAGGAAGTGCACAGACGACTTGAATGACTGCTTCTTCTGTTTGTGGCGTGATTTTTGTGTTCAGAACTACAACTGCCACAGACTGTTGTTCAGTAACGCCATAACTGTTGTCCTCTCGACCTACGGCCTCTCGTTCCCTTATTAACCCAGTTCACCATGTACCTCATGTCCCCCATTCTCATCATGCTCTACATCGGTATCGACACAGACAAGAAGCTCGGAGTCCCCGGCTTCTGGCCTGATCCTGCTCGTCTCAACCGAATCCCCAAGGAGCCCGCGGAGATCTCCAGAGAGCTCGAGCGAATGAAGCAGGTTCGAATTGCCAAGCGAGAGAATCTCACTGCGCGAGCCATGGCGCTCCTCAACGACGAGGACAAGGAGGAGCTCAAGAAGATTCTTGAGAACGGCACTGTCAAGGGCTCCGTCTCTGAGCAGTACTACTTCCCTCCTAAGAAGGACCTTTCGCAGGCTGCCTTTATTCCTGTGCCTGAGAACGAGACCCAGGCCGCGGCCGAGACTCCCGCCGAGCTCGCCAAATAATTGTATATAGTAAATTCCACTGACAGCAGCTTGGCTAGTGTAGATTGTTCCTGTAGATTATCGAGGTCTGTACATTTTCTCAGATAACGCAGTTCGGTGGCTGGTAATGTGGCGGTGGCTGAGCCGTGGTAATATTTAAGGTTTTCCCATTGGTCAGTTAAGTGGATGACGACACACAGTAAATGAAAAGGAAAGTTGAGACGAAAAATTGCGTTTTGTACTAATTGAGACAAATAGAGTGGTTTTGTAGTACTTTTAGAGCTATAGAGAGATTCAAAATCACCACTGCTCATTTTTATAACCGCGTTGCCAGGGTAACGCGCTAGAAACCTTATTTATGCGGCTCAGTGGTACCATTATGTACATAAGCATTTGAATGCATCTTCACAGAACTTCTCTTTGCAGTCCACTGGAGGAAGAAGAAAAATCTGACTAAAAATGTTACCAAGTAGGAAATGCCACAGAACACCCTTCATGTCTCACCTCCCGATGCGCATCTCTTCCCCTCGCGACTTGGCATAATATTTATTTATTTCGATTATTTTAACGGCTGACTCGGACTGCTCAGTCTGGCGTGTCTTTCGTTGACAAAGATACCGTCCTTAGTTCATCTAACTGGACTACTCCACCCCACAAAGATGCTAGTTCGAGACCATCTCCACAAAGACGCCGTATCCAGTACGGCTGACACGCTAGTGGAGCCCTTGTTCAGCATGTTCCTGAACCAACCCATGGCAATGGAACGTAGCCCACAGGACAAGGAGGCGCTCTCCGACTTTGCGAATAGCTTACTTTCCACATGTCCGTGATTGCAACCTCGAGAGAAGGAGGTTTCCGCTGGCTCGAGGTCTAAAGGCGAGCTAACGCCGGTCTAGCCAAAGTCTATGGTCAGCATCTCCGTGACGGATACGTCAGACGTCAGACGCGCGGTGATGCGACGCTGCTTTGTGCTGTAGCAGTTGCCTGAAGCAGCCCAGCTAGCGCTAGCTCCAGACCAGTGCCTCGCTTGTGTGTAGAATCCTCCATCTCCGCTTGTTCACCAATCCGGAAACGCTTCCGAGCCTGAAACCTCCATCACCAGTGGTATCGTGGGCTGGTCTGCGACGTCCGAGTCTTGGCTTGGGGTGGAGGTGGTTACGGGCGTATAGAATACGGCATTGCTACGTGAAGACGTTGGAGGACGAGATAAGGTGGAGGGTTGGAGTGGAGTGGGAGTGGAGGTGGTATATTCGTATTGGTATTCGTATTGGTATTCGTATTGGTATTCTCGTAATTGTGACCAGGGTGCTCGTATTTTGTTAGTTGTGGTCGTGGCTGTTTCTGGTTGTTTGGTTGTTTGTGGTTATTGATTATTCACGTCGTAGTTAGTTCAGTAATCATTCGTGGTATGGTGTGAAGTGTGTGAGTCTATGAGTACTTTAAGCAGAATCAAACAGAAACAACGACTGGAATATTTTCAATCACGTGAATGTCATATAACAGAGATCTCCATCACATGACTTGGAGGAGGCGTGTGCAGTGCTTTGGTGAGGCAAGCAGATGCACTACGCTGCCACCTAGGTGTCTGGCGTTGCACTGAGAGGTGGTGATGTGCTACAGACTTTAGAAGTTGATTTTGTCGTTGGTAGAGAGCTTTAAATTATGATGAGCAACTACTGTTGTGTTTTCTGGGTCCACTGGTGTCTTTTGGAAGATCACTAGGTGTGCTTCAGTGAACAGAGCGTTGGAGCCTTTACGCTTGGTGGCCGCGATTCACGTCAAAGAAGTCAATAATTCGAGCTTGGAGTTCAAAACGTATAGAAACACATGTTCATGTGTATCTGAAACTACTTCGTGGAAGGACCTACTCCTACGTCTGACACACACAGCCACACCATGCTCTCAGTATGACGAATTCTGCGAGGACTTGAGACATAGCAACTTGTTTCAAGCCGGTAGATCCCTCGGCAACGTTGACAAGTCCATATTTCGTCAAGCAAACAGCGCATCTATAGACACTCCATCTCACCATCAACTCTGTGTCGACAGGGCAGAACTTCATGGTGCTATTGCAAGGTCATATTCAGACCTACAAGTTCAACTACACACAACTATTCGCGTACTGGTTGTAATATATTATATAGTACACACGGCTCAGTCTTCTATAAATACAGCCGCAACGCCAGCATCACGGCTCGATCACTTTTGTCGCTTAGGCGTGGGTGAACGTTCCGTTAGCGGCGGGGCCAGAAGGAGCAACCGAGGGGAGGGCCGACGAGACGGGCACGGCAGACTCTCCGGCCTCGGCAGTCACGGGAGCAGAGGACGTGGGCTCGGCGGAAGAAGGCTCGGCGGAAGTAGGCTCGATGGGAGCGCTGGAGACGGGCGCAGAGGTGGGGGCACCAGCTGCGGCCTCGGGGGCAGAGCTAGGAGCAGCGGAGGAGGCAGGGGCAGAAGAGACAGGCTCAGAGGAGGCAGGCTCGGAAGACTGAGGCACAGCAGACTCTCCAGCCTCAGCAGAGGCCTCAACGGAGGCAGAGGCAGTAGAAGAAGCGTCAGAGGACACACCGGCAGCTCCCTCGGGGATGGACGACGTGGTCTTGGGGGCAAGAGTGGCGACGACGGTGGAGGAAACAAACGTGGTGGAGGTTCCCTCCTCGGAGGAGGAAGCGGCGGCAGGCGCCTCGGTGGCGTTTCCGGGAGCCACCAGGTTGGTGGTGGGGACGGCCCAGGAGGTGGTGGGCGCGGCGGAGGAAACAGGAGCCAGAGTAGCGTTGTTGTAGGTTCCGTTGTTGGGGATGCTGGAGGGAGCCTCGGCAGCGTTCTCAACGGAGGAGGGAGCGGCGGAAGACGCAGCCTCGGACGACGCGGTGGAGGACCGCACGCGCGTGATGGTGTTGGTCTTGGTGATGAAGTGCGTTCGGGTGGAGGTGCCCTGGGGCTCCTCAGAAGCAACAGTCTCGACCTCGGTCAGGGTCTCGGTGATGTCGGTGACGACGGGCGAGGCCGCAGCGGCGTTCTCCTCGGCCTTGGTGACGACCGCGGAGGTGACGGTGGCCGTGGGGACGGTGGTCGTGATGCCGTACTGCGACAGCGTCTTGGTGAGGAACTTGGTCTGGGTCAGGAAGACCGTGGTGTTCTCGTCGTCCTCGGCCGCAGACTCCTGCGCGTTGAAGTTCTGGCCGGCCTCCTTGTTGGCAGGTCCGCCAGCAGCAGCAGAGGCAGGAGCGTCTCCGGCAGGAGCTCCAGCAGGAGCCTCGGTGGGCGCGGGAGTGGGGCAGTAGGAAACAGAGACGGTGACGGTCTGGGGAGCAGGAGTCTCGGTGACTGTCACGGTCTGGGCCTGGGCAGTCACAGTGACAGTCACAGCAGCAGCAGCAAAGTCTGCGGGAGCCGAGGCGGCCTCAGAAGGGGTATCACTGGTAGGCAGCTGAGTGAGCGAGGCGAGCTGAGAGGGTTCAGGGACGGCCGACGACGAGAGAGTGGAGTTGGCAAAGGTGCCGTTGGTGAGGGTGGAGTTGGCGGCGCCGGTCGCGTTGTAGACGTTTGAAGAGGTATCAAAGGGGAGAGCGTGGCCCAGAGCCACAAGGGCACCGAGAGCGGAGGCAGACAGACGCATGGTGCAAAGGAGTGTATAGGGTGGGATAAAGAGCGACTTGGCCGCTGCGGAGCGCGCCGCCCGTGGTTATATACGGGTCTCCGGGGGATTTGAGTTTCAGCAGAGTTTGGACCCGGCAAGGTCGTTTCATCGTGGAATGGTGGATGAGGGAAGGGTGTTGGCGGTGGGTTGCAAAGATGGGTATCGGGGTGTTTTTGTGTCGCTCAGCGAGTTGAATTATCGCTAATTCGGTCATTTCTCCGCCGTCAACCACGAAAATCCCCCAATCCGCTCCCAATCCGCTGGAATGAAGGGGCATCTTGGGTGCAGCAAGATGAGATGAAGGGCCATTTAGGTTTGGATTAGCCTTGTCAAAAATGCAACCGTGCGTGTCAGCGGCAGGAGGCCGGTGGGAACTTAGCAAGACCAGTGTTTTTTTGGCGACCGTGTGAGAGTTGGTGCTTGAACTCGTGGTAGTGATTGACACATGTTGCGGTACAAAGATATATCGAGGAAGTACGTGACAGCTCACGGAGTAGTAAACAAGTCCACCACCACCACAAACACATGAAACATAATATGTTGACGGAGGAGCCACCTCTACCCCGGAGCTGCAAACCTTGGTGTGTTTCAGGGTGCTAGCGAGATGTAGCGCTGGGCTAGACACCTAGGGGAGTACAGGGGACATGTGACGGGGCTTTGTGTAGGGTGGTAATTTTTTGTGTATTTTTGGGATTTATTCTGATTTTTCTACGGTCGATTTTAGACGACTTTTCCTCCGTGAGAACACCCTGTTCTACCTGTCCACCCATGCCAAATTCTCATATCAGCCCCGTCACAGCCGTAAGCCTAATGGCGTACAAACCTCCGAAACCTGAAACCGGAATGTGCATGAGGGATATACCATTGTTGAGGGTGGGCGATTGCTGAGCCGTTAATTGACGAATCTGACGTCGATTAATCGCACTTCATCAAGACAGGGCCGAGTCAACGGTTACACAAAATCATACCCCAGCAGATCATCACCCCTCGTCCAGATCCATTCCTCAAACCTTGCACGAACCCAATCTTTGGATCGTGCATGGCCACAGGTAGCGATGAGATATTACCGGTCGTTTGAGAGGTCGAAAGCGGCCGTTGTGAGCTGTCAGTTTGGTTATTTCCCCATTCAATCATCACTAATACCACTACCCCATTACCAACTAATTCTAGACCCTAGCTATGATCGCCAAGCTCAGCCGTGATCTGACGATCAGGACCATGGTTAACGCGTAACTTTTCGCGTGTGCTATTTTTGGAGAGAAAAACGTGCCGGCATTGTACCGCGCCGGAGGTTTCACATTCTGCCGTTTCGAGGACGAAAAACCCCCGTTCAGGCTTGTGTGTAGACCGACCTATTTTTAGTCGCACGACTGGCTGCAGTTTCAGATGCCCGAGGGAGCCCTGTACACTTCCCCTGAAGCTGTATTATGAGCGTCAAACGCAACCAAACGCAAATGGTCGGAGAATGTAGACTCAACCAAAGTCAGAAGAGTGGAGGTGACGTCATTTTGCAAGCGGAATTACGGGATTATCTCGAGTCGAGTACGAAGTTCAATGACATCACACTAAGACTACAGTAGTACCAAGGCAGGGATGACTTGTACTATTGTACGTCTCTGGACTACTGTGACGTCGGACTATTGTTACATTGACCCCGCCATTGCAATATTATTCGGCCGTTCCATAATACATGTTTCACCGATGTTTCACCACGTGGAATGTTGTCGCAGGGGTTGGTAATATCTGGCTGTAATATCTGGCTGTAATATTTGGACAAAACAGAGCGAATACGAACATTGTACCCCGACAATTCATGGCACGGTAAAGCCGTGAATATCGCTCTCGTACATCGCCCAAATATGTCCAGCCACTTTTGCGACGCGTAAAACTAACTCTACCGCAAATTAGTTGTGAGACGCGACCCTACGCGCGTCTGTTAGCAGGTCTTAAAAATAGCAATGAACTGCAATGCAGGCCCACAGGTGATCTGGAGTTGATGGTGAGATCCAGCAGTGCGTGTGGATGCGTGATATTGCTTCAGGTTGGTTACTACACCGACTATAGATGGTCAGCAACATAGCAGTTGATTGAAGAACTGTTCTCAACAGGGTCATCTCCAAAATGTGCAACTAAGACAGGGTTCACTTAGAGCAAGCTACGCTGAGCTATTAATCGTCGGTCTTTTTATCGCTATCACGACCGGGTTAGACAGCCGTGTCTTGGGTTGGTCTTTTTACGAGAACCAACTACGAGTAGAAACACACGCACGAGAGAGGAAGTACTTCGCAGTCTTAGATCTATATAATTACTTGTCAAACCAAACCACATCTATAAACCTCCGACAACGTTCTAACTCTGCCGCAGCTAAATATAACAATGTCTTTCAAACCGTCTCAGCCTGGCATTCTCATCTCAGCCTTGCGTCCTACCTGGTAGACTTGCTTTGCATCGACAATGTAATTGCAGGTTGACTTCAAGACCGAAGTCATCTGGGTTGTACGTTTTCACATTTGTGCGACTCTTCACGATGTCATTTGGCTGATCCATTGGCAGCTGATCGATTGACAGCTGACTGACTTGCATTTGATGATGGCACGGCTGCCTTTGACAGACTCTTGACACGACAAGTTGCTTCGATGACTCCAGTCGAGTTCTGAGACGTCTCAAGAGTTCGATAAGTGCCCCAGGGTGATCTAAGGAATCCACCAGCTCCTCTGGACCTATTTTTATCCGTTTCTCCAGTTCCATGAACACACCCCAACAAGCTTTAGTTGGGAATAGTGAGATAAAAATCTCACCTGGGGGTCCCATTTCGGTCTTCCAGATGTGGTATAGAGATGTTATACATAGCATCCTCTATTAACACCCTGGTTTATCAACAAAAATGACTACATAACCACCACATGCCACACAAAAATCTCTACTTGTGTGCACTCCCACAAAACATCCCAACTACAGCACTTACAGATTTACTCTGCAACATTTACAGTTTGTTGATGTCAACGGTCCCCTCCAACGCCACCCATACCTCCCCAACTGCTTCTGAAAACACACACTCGACATCAATTCGATCCCTGCACGACATCCACACCCACAGGACCCCTCCACTACACCCCACCACCCTCCACCAACCCCCCCTCATCCCACCAAATATCTCGTAACCCTATATGCCGCAGTGCATGACACCTCACTATCTCATCTACAATCTACAAGCACACCATGTCCGACACGATTGAGGCCGATGTGCCGCTCAGCGGAGGCGCCGCAGCCTCCCACGCAGCTCCCCAAGCTCCCTCGGCTTCTGTGCAGCCCGATCTCGAGCGCAACACGGCTCCTCAGGCCGGAGCAGGCATGACTCTGTGGCAAAGACTGAGTGAATCGTCGCATCCTGTGGCGCTGGTTTTCTTCCTGGCCTTCCGCCTGGGTGCTCTTTTCATGTACATGTTTGGCCTGCTGTTTACAGACAAGTTTGTGCTCATGTTTGTGCTGGTAGTCCTGCTGCTGGCTGCCGACTTCTGGAACGTCAAAAACATTGCCGGACGGCTCATGGTGGGCCTGCGGTGGTGGAACGAGGCCTCGGAGACCGGAGAGTCCGTCTGGGTCTTTGAAACAGCCGATCCCCAGCGATACATCAACCCCATCGACTCCAAGGTCTTCTGGATGATGCTGTACGGCGCTCCTGTGCTGTGGGTCTGTCTGGCGGTGCTCGCGCTGCTCAAGTTCCAGTTCCTCTCGCTCATCCTCGTCTTCATCGCCGTTTCTCTGACCGTGACCAACGCCATGGCCTACTCTCGATGCGACAAGTTTGGCAAGGCCAACAACATTGTCGGCCAGGTTTCTGGCGGCCTGTTGAGTCGAGCTGCCCGAGGTACTTTTCTTGGCAGATTTCTCTAACCGAAATTAAGCTGATCAGGGTTGGCTAGGAGGCATATTCTGCTTTGACTAGGAGGCAATGCCTTGGCTAGGAGCAAATACCACTGGTATATTTTAATGAATTATGACATGTTGAAGGGGCGGGTAATTGACATAGTATAGTCTACAAGCAACAAGGGTTCTACCGTCACTTTTGGTGACTATAGGTATCGTGGTAGACCTGGGTTATCGTAGTGGACTTCTCTACGTACTTGTAGTTACATGATTGTGGCTTAGTATACAATATCCGGCAGCATAAAGCACCGCAGTTTAAGGCATAAAGTGCCTGCCAGTACTTAAATCAAATGTCAACTGTTAACTATATACATCAAGGGCTGACCTACTCCTTACGTCGAACCTCCTGGTTGATCTTCTGGTGCTCCTTGAGAAGCAGGGCCTGGGCCTCTCGCTCGATTTCGCCCTGCTCGGTGAAGTAGTCGGTGATCTTCATGCCGCCGTAGGCCAGAATGCCGGTGAAGGCCGCGGCGAAGATTCGCTGCGAGGGGGGAATCTGCATCCACCGCTGGTAGAGAGACACTGAGTTAATAGAGGAAGCGACTGGCCGAAGGTCAGGAGCGGACAACGACATTCTTAATAGTGGCAGTAGAATAGCAGACTCTATGAACTGAGTCAAATCGCTGACTAGAAAACTGACAAGCTGACTGATTGAATGACAGACTGAACCAACTGTGAGTCAACTGGCTGAATATGAACTTGACTGAAGATATCAGACCCAACTGACTAGCTGAGTAGTCATCAGATTGAAAGAACAAGTGACTGTATCCAACTGACTGAAATAATCTGACTCAAAATGCAAACAGACTCAAAAAAAAAACCCAACAAACTGATTAACCAACAGCATAAGCCAACAAAGTAATCAACTGTCGAACACTGGAGCTAAGAGGCATAGCCTGACCAGCTCTCCCCCAGATATAGCGAAAGAAGACGATCTCTCGTTTCGTGCTGAAACAAAGAGTCAAATCGTCCAAGACAACACTGAACTAGAATAACCAATGGCTCAGTCCATTGCTTCCAATGCCTTAGTTCTCATACCGTTCATAGAGGTGTACTTCAGAAGTCTTCGTTGTCAAATTGAAACAGCTGGCTCAAACCACCATGGAATCTCAAACGCCGCCATATCTTCCATATCTTCCATCTCAAACCCCATCACCACAAATACTCACTGTTGCCACTTGTCTTGGAGGTGTTCTGGGATCAGAGAATATTAGACTTTGGGTTCGAGGTGTAGAAAGGAGGCATGTAATGGGTTGAAGAGGGTGTCTATTTGGAGGTCTTCCCATAGTCAGATCGAAAAACGGACACCGCAAAATTACTTACACCGCCCAATTACCCCTATTTACGTTTTCTCAGACACAAAAAGTCGTCGCTGTTACCACCAAAAACCACCCCACCCAATCCCCTCACGTGACCACGCGTTTCCTTTTCTCAACCTAACGCTCCTCGCTACCTCACCACAACATGTCGACCACGGAATTCGACGGCATCTACCTCAATCAGAGCAAGGCCCAGGGCCGTCTGCGGATGGTCGAGACCGGTCTCGGCTGGAAGGCCGTTCAGAAGGCCGCAGGTGCACAGAAGGACAAGAAAGACGAAGTCTTCCTGCTGGGCAAGGAGGAGCTGCTGGCTGCCTTCTGGAGCAGAGGCTCGCGGGGCTACGAGATGAAGATCCAGACCAAGAACCGCGGGGCCGCCAACTTTGACGGCTTTGAGCAGGACAACCTGGAGGAGCTCAAGAACGTGATGAAGCGCAACTACGGCATTTCCGTCGAGGCGCGCGAACACAGCGTCAAGGGCTGGAACTGGGGCAAGACGGACTTTGAGCGGTCCGAGCTCGTCTTCTCCGTCGCCAACAAGCCCGCGTTCGAGATTCCGTACTCGGAGGTCGCCAACTCGAACCTGGTGGGCAAGAACGAGGTTGCTCTGGAGTTCCAGCAGCCCGCCGAGGCTCGAGCCGGAGACGAGCTCGTCGAGATGCGCTTCTACGTGCCCGGCGTGACGTCCGTGGAGGACGAGAACCCCAAGAAGAAGCAGAAGACCGAGGGAGAGGAGAACGACGCCGACGACGAGTCCGAGGAAGAGGTGCAGTCCACGGCCCAGATCTTCTACGACACGCTCAAGGAGAAGGCGGACATTGGCGCGGTCGCCGGAACAGCCGTCGTTTCGCTCTCGGAAATCTACCTGGTCATCCCCCGAGGCCGCTACGATATCGACATGTACGCCAACTTCATGCGCCTGCGCGGCAAGACGTACGACTACATGGTGCAGTATAAGCACGTGCAGCGGCTCATTGTGCTGCCCAAGCCCGACGATCTGCACAACATCCTGGTGGTTCAGCTGGATCCTCCGCTGCGCCAGGGCCAGACGCGGTACCCGTTTCTGGTGATGCAGTTTCTGCGTGAGGCCGAGATCAAGGTTGAGCTGAATGTCGACGACGCCGAGTTTGCCGAGAAGTACGCGGACAAGGGCCTCAAGCAGTCGTACGACGAGTCTGCGCATCAGGTCGTGGGTTCGATTTTCCGCGGGCTCACGGGCCGCAAGCTGACGGTTCCTGGCTCGTTCAAGACCGTCCACGGCCACGCAGGCGTCTCGTGCTCGCTCAAGGCGTCCGAGGGCCATCTGTACCCGCTGGAGCGCAACTTTCTGTTCCTGTCCAAGCCCGTGTTCATCCCCTTTGCGGAGATTGCAGACATTACGCTGTCTCGAGTGGGCTCGTCGGTGACGACTTCGCGAACGTTCGACATGACGCTCAAGCTGCGAAACGGCCAGGGCGAGTACCAGTTCTCCAACATCTCCAAGGAGGAGCAGGAGGGCCTGGAGACGTTCATCAAGTCCAAGGGTATTCGACTTAAGAACGATCTGGCCGAGGAGAAGGCGCTGCTTGCTGCCACTCTCGCCGAGGTCGACGACGACTCTGACGACGGAGGAGAGTTCCGAGGCTCGGCCGACGAGGACGACGAGAGCCCCGACGAGGACTTCCACGCGGAGTCCGACTCGGAGGTGGCTGAGGAGTTTGACTCGAACGCCGAGAGCAGTTCGGGCGAGGAGGATGAAGAGTAGGCAGCAGCGAGGACAGAGTCCGAGATGCTGCGTTGAGACGTCGTCTGAGCAGGCAGGCTGTATAAAAAGTCTTGTCTGCTCAACAGCGAGTCTTAAAACTGCGATGTATGTATAATGAATATAAACGCTTGGAGAACAAGCTGGTGTTTGTGGGGTGCGTATTCGTGCTGTACTGTAGTACAGTAGCTGTGGCTCATGAGTTTACTGTAGGAACACATCTAAAATAAGGCAAGACTATCTACTTGTACTTCTACAAGTACTACCGGTAGCTAGTAGGAATAGAACACTAGGTATTCGTACTACTGTAGCTCAACGTCCTACGGTAGCCCAACGTCCTACTATAGCTCAACGGTCGAGAATTTGAGATAATTTTACAGTAGCGGCTGTTGTTCGCAGAACCCATGTTGTGTATCTCCTATGGTTAGTACCACTGGTAATTCAGGTCGACGTGCAACTGCTACAATGCGTTATTTGAAAGACTACTCTGTCTGTACAAGTACATCGACAGGAGCGTTGAGAAGCCCGCCCATAAGTTCACCTTGAACGTTGCAACCAAGTTGTAAATACAAATACAAGCTGGTTGTTTTAGAGCTCGAGACCTACAGGAAGATCTCATTTTCACGGCTCTCACTTCTTTTTTTTTATAATCACTTCTCCAACACCATGCAGAAAAAACCTACAAGCATGCGTTGATACGGCACTTGAAGGCCATGTGACCAGGCCAGGTGACCATAAATCTCGACAAGCCTACAAGTAAGTCTAAGAGTGACTCTTTGGGGGGTCACGTGGTCCTTTCTCCAAACGCTGTTGGTCTAAATGTTCCCCTATTTTGACCTTCTCCACTTTGCTATAGACTCCTCATTTAGAGTGTCTATTGAAAGGAAGAGCTGAAACAAAAACAAACAAACTGACTTGTGAGTGAACAGACAGTCTCAGGAAGGGCCACAAATCAAGCACAGCGACTTCAGCCCTGTCAGCATTTTTATTCCCCCAAATTCCTCTCGCTTTGTCTGGATGACGTCATGTTCTCCACAGATATTATGCCGGCTGTCTTATCTGAGTTTCGCATAGTTTCATCGTGAAACTCAGAGTACAGTGACAGGATGACATCCTGGCTCACGTGACCCCCAAAAGTCCCCCAAACCGCTCCAATTGGCCCGCCCTGAAGAAATCCGCTCACTTTGATACCCCTAAGTCCTCGTTTCCCCCACAGTGCTACCCCCTGGTTTGTTATGGCTTGTACATTCCACTATACGACTAGCGCCGTTTTAGAGAAACGCTCCAAAGCTGTCTTCAAGCCTAGCGTACAGACGTATAGAAAGTGCCATAGCTGCTGTTTTTTGCTCCTCAAACATGTCCAACATCACCAACATTGACTGGCTGTGTGCCCGCTTTTCTGGCATCAACAAATGTGCTCGTCCAGGACGTCTGCAAGGTCTACGGCACTGGAGAAGATGCCCAGAACCTTTTCCGAAGATGGACCTTTGGTCTGACGTCTCCTGAGATCCTGGGCCGTAAGGCTTCGGAGCAGCTGGACCCGGACTACCATGGAATTTGTGCACTTTACGAGACCGAAGAGGCCAAGGCTGGGACCAGAAGGACTTTAACAGGGACCAGAAGGACAAAACAGGGACCAGAAGGACTTCAACAGAGACCTCAAGAAGGACCTCAAGAATCAGGGCTACAAGGACCTGTCTCTGCAGAGTGAGTGTTCTCGTGTCGAGTCTCCCCATGAGCTTGACACTTGCAAGAAGAAGACCCACAAAGTCGTCATCAAGCCCGTCAACTTCTGGCAGAAAGGCCAGGACGATGTGGCCAAGATTTCTGCTCTCCTGAACATTCCCAACCACCGAACCGACCTCTTCTACCGTCACTACAAATCCTACCAGCGAACTATCATTGAACTTGTCCTCTCTGTTCCTGCTTCTCCTCTACTCCTGCCGAGCTTGAAGTCGTTGAAAACACTCAGGCCGTCTTTCCTAAGCTCCCCTGGCAACTGTGTGTCCGGCTATGTTCTTTCGTAAGCTCCAACGGCTCCAGGGCGTTTGACACCGCCCAGGAAATTGCGTCTTTCGAAAACTGGGCTGCTCTCACTTATCCTAACGAAACTGAACCTGTTCAGGAAGATCTCGAAACAGCTGAATTCACGCAGGTGGGCGATAAAGCGTGCGCTGAGAAAGTCCGAGCAGCCAATGCTCTCGACCGAGAGCTCAAAATGTTCGAGAGCTTCCAGCTGCACTATAAGGAGAAGATTCTAAGCACCACGGACCCCCGAGAACGTTTGCAGTTCCAGAAGAGCCACGACGAAGCCAAGGAGCAGCGTCTGGTTGTTATGGGACGCATCGAAACGCTCACTTCTGCCAAAAACGAGTCCACCTGGTACGTGGACCTTCACGGACTCTACGTCCAGGATGCTATCAAGATAGCCGAGGTCAAGATCAACGACTGGTGGAAGGTCGAGGAGAAGAACGAAAAGCCCAAGCCGCTGAAGCTGGTCACTGGTGTGGGTTATCACTCTCCAGGCGGCTTCTCCACAAGGTCGAGCTGGCAGTTTGGTTGATCAACCACCTGTGGAAGCACAAGGTCCACAAGGGTCATGTTGAGGTTTTCACGAAGATCCATTGAGACCAGCATTGCTCTTTCTCAAACAACCGCTTTTACCCTCAACCAAATTTCGCTTCTCCATCAACGTTATTCGCTTCTCCATCAACGTTATTCGCTTCTCAATGAACGTTCTTCTCAACGTTCTTCCCTTAACCAACTGTCTCGTTCTAGAATAGTTTGAAGACTGCTTCATTGACTGTCCAAGAGCAGACACCTTACCAATACTAGTTCTCAAGGACTAATATACATTTGCTATAGTTCAATAAATTAAGTGTCAGGAAGGCTGAGGTGGAGACTCAGCAGTGTCCGAACGTGATTCTGTAGGTGGCAATCTTGTAGACAGACACGTAGTATGGTTGCGGTATGTAGAGTCTGTAGATATTCGGCTTCGCCTCATATCTACGCCTCGTGCCTACTCCTCCCACCAACCCACATTCTCCCTATACCACCTCACCGTCCTCTCCAAACCCTCGTCAAAACCAACCCTCTGAACCCACCCCAGCTCCCTGATCTTGTCGTCGTTCGTTCTATACGCCGTATCGTTATAGGGACGGTCAGACACAAACGTGGGCTCCTTTTCGTACCCCAGCAACCCGCTCAGAGCGTCAAACACGTCTCTGTTGCTTTTTTCCTCCCTACTACCCACATTGAACACCTGACCCTTGAGCTCGTCAAAGTGCTTGTATGCCAGCTCCACAGCTTTCACACAGTCCTCAGCGTAAATGTACCTTCTTCTGTGCTCTCCAGAGCCCTGCAACAAGCACTCCTCGCCCTTGAGCATGGCTGTGCAAAAGGCGGGAATGATCTTCTCGGGGTACTGGTACTCTCCGTAGACGTTGTTGAAGCGCAGAGTGACGCATTCAAGCCCGTAGGATTTCGCATACGCCGAAATGAACATCTCAGCGGCTGCTTTGGACGCCGCGTAGGGGTTTGAAGGACACAGAGGCGACGTTTCGAGATCCTCAGAGCCCGTCAAATCAGCCTGATCGCCGTAAATCTCGTCGGTGGAGATGTAGATGAGCCGTGGAATGTTCTCCTTATCGCGACACATCTCCTCCAGCAGCACCTGTGTTCCCAGCACGTTTGTGGTTGTCACATTGAGCGGATCAGCGTAGGAACATTCGACATGGCTCTCTGCTGCTGCGTGAATCACCGTTCTGATGTCGTGGGTGGCGAAAACGTGTTTCAGCGCTTCTGTTTCGCAAATGTCGACGTGCACAAACTCCAGCGATGCATTTCCCAGGTTCTTGCGTCGTCCGCTGTATCTCAGAGCGTCCAGACAGACGACTTTTTCCTTCTCGGCAAAGTGCCGTGATATCCACGATCCACTGGGTTAGCAGAGTAGAGAGGGGGAGAAGAAATACTCACATGAATCCCGCTCCTCCGGTTACCAGAACACTCATTTCATGTTGTGGGTAGTGGTGATGATGAGGAAGAAGGTTGGGAGGTTGGAGGAGGATGCATGTTGATAAGGGCTTAGACCATGTGTAGAGCATGGTGAGTGCTAATTTGGTTGCATGTGTGTGTAACAGAAGAAGAGTGGTTGTTATTTGTAGTTGCGGAGGGAGGGGTTTGAATGAATGAACAATAATGTCATGCTCACAAACAATTTTGCTGTGTTGGAGATGCTCTTCTGAGACCCTTCAGTATAGCCATTTACTTAGCTTTGTTTGGGAGAGTGCCAAGTTTTAACGACATTCTCAACTGGGGCTCCACCACACTAGTGAAATTTGTTCACTATAAATTAGGACGGCTTAAATTAGATAGTTTATGGCATAAACTACCTACTTTATGGCATACACTACCTACTTTATGGCATACACTACCTACTTTATGGCATAAACTACCTACTTTATGGCATTAGCCAGCATAGCCTATCTGGGGTAACACAAAGAAGGGGCCAAAACACCGTATGAGTTCACCACTACTAAAAACACATCATTAAAAACACCTCGTTAATATCTATATCTGCAATCAAGCAAACTGCACTATACGGTGCGTACTCTACTTCTCTCTAGAACCAGCAACAGGAGACGGAAGATAGCCAGGGGAGTTCTGCGCCTTCCACGGAGCAGGATCGTCGTACTTGCGAATCAGTTCCTTCTCGTCTGGCTTGGGAAGGTAAGAAGGCGTGGAGTAAGTGTGTCTTTCATAAGGATTGCCAGGGTAGATGTACTGGTTCTGAGAGAAGCAGGGTGTGTCGTAGCGGCTTGGGAAGTCGAGAAAGGTGATGTTTGTAGACACTGGAGACTCTTCCTGAACAGTAGATTCAAATACCGTCTCTGAGGCTGACTCTGAAGTCGAAACCTCGTTGTCGAAGCTATCGCTGTCCTCAACAAAAGACTCGTCAAAGCCAGCAAAGTCATGCTCGCTCTGAGGCTCCTGCTCAAAGTCCAGCTTCTTCAAGTTCCAGCTGCCAAAGCTGACCACAGTCTGGGGAACTCTGAGGGCCTGGATCATGGTGCCGTAGTTGGCTGTGGGCCTGTTGAGAGGGTACGTGTACCGGGCCTTGGTGTCTGCGTCGTAGTTTTCGTTGTTCATGAGTGACACAAGACGGTTATGCTAAACAGAATAAATAACATCCCAGAAACGGGTTACTTTATCTTCACTTTATTGTCTTCTCCGCGTTTACTTAGTTGCCTACACTTTAAAGAGATGTGCCACAGACAGAACACGTAGCTACCGGCACCTCTACAAGTTCAAGGACAACTCCTAATCATTGTACCACCACTTAAACGGTTACCAAGTCTACAAGAGTCTACAAGATCACCAAGGAACTTCAATGACATCTACACCCATCCTTCCATACTCTCAACGTACCATATTTTAAACCACTCCAGTGGCATGCATTATATTATTCCTCACCCTAAGCAGACATGATGACAACCATACAAAGCTTTAAACACAGCTCGCAGCGAGCTGTAAAACAAGCTAGAAAGACGTTTGTGACTAGCGTAGCTAAAATCCAACTCAGGATGTTGTCCGTTCGTGACCTACGGCCACGCACTTCCTCTCCCTTATTTATCCAACGCAAGCATAGCCATCTTGGCAGACCGACAATACGCCTTGGCCAGCTTCTTGTTCTGCTTGAGCTGCGAGTATCCGTCCGACTGGTACGCCGTCACGGTTCCGTCAATCTTGTCAATCTTGAGCTTGAGGTCCAGAGCCACAATCATCTGCCGCAGCAGCGTCTCCAGGTCGTCCAGCTTCATGTCAAACGAGTGAGCCAGCTCATCGAGTCTAAACTGCGTGTAAGGGAAGATTGCCTGGATCAGAGCTCGTTCTCTCAGCAGACTGTCGACAGTGCCCTGAATGTCGCCCAGAACAAGATCAAATCGCAGCTCCTGGACGAGAGGGTTCCAGTGCTTAAAGAAGTCCCGGAACTCCGAGTCCAGAAAGCTCTGCAGCATCTTCATCGTGTCCGAGTCGGCCCCCACAAGCTCGGAGAAGCCAAAGTTCTGGTTCACGAGAGCAGAGAGCTGGGCTCGCGAGAAGGAGACCAGAGCACAGACCGCAATGTACCGTCCCACGTCCTGAGCCAGAGCCACGTCCGTGTAGTGCTTGAGATACTCAAAGTCCATGTCCAGAAAGTACTCTGCGGCCTTGGCAAAGGCAGAAGGCGCAATAGTGACTGTAGGGCCGTTTCCTGAGCTGCTGGAAAGTGTCGTAGTGGCCTGCAGTTCGTGCAGAGCAGCCAGAAGAAGCGCTAGGTTGAGATCCAGAGGTTTGAGCTGGGATCTGGAGTCTCCCTCCAGCACCTTGTGCACTGTCGTCACTTTTTCTCCGTCGAGAAACTGAGCTCGGGCTTCCATAACACGCAGGTGCAGAGAGTGTTCCCAGTCGTTGTTGGAGTCTCTGCGACTGGCACAGGCCTTTTTAGCTTCTGTAAAACGGCCCAGGGAAAGGTAGAGACGGACCAGAGCGTCAAACTTGGCTGCTGAACGATGCGATTTCAGCTCGTCGACCTGAGAGGCGTTCTCAGCTCGCGTGGCTTCCACCCACTCTTTATCCTCAGCTGGAGCTGCTCCCTTCATAAGCTTGTCAAGTCGCTTGAGAATGCGTTCGTAGGCGTCGACTTGACGGGTTTCCTGGCGGCAGATGGCAAGCGCCTTTTCGAGACATTGTTGTCGCAGCGGCTTGTGCGAGTCGCCAATGTGCACCAGGCGCTGTATTTGTGCGGAGGGGGGATATAAAGAGAGGTGTTGTAGGTAGGCGTCTGGGTTAGAATGGAAGCGAAACAAGCCATGAGCGTAGCGAATGGATTGTGAGCGGACAACTACCTGATGGTGGTGTAGTCTTATGCTCATCTTGATATCGAAGCGAGACTAAGGTCTGAGCAGCTAGTTTGAAGCTGTTGACAGAAGTAGTCTTGAGACAGTAGAGCGCTTCAGACTGGGATACCATTCAGACTGTATCATTCAGACCAGGGCATGTCTTCAAGAACCAAGATCTGACGAAGAGCATGAAGAGCATGAAGAGCAAGAGCAAGAGCAAGGAAGAACTGAGTCGAAGAGCATTACACAACAGACTTCATGTTAAATGAGGGCTGACAGAGCAGGAGCTGTGAGGGGTGGTCGTAAGAATAGTAGCAGAAGCTGTAGGGTGTACTATGACTTGCATAGCCAATATCACAATATGAGTCTCCTACAGCTTGACTGAAAGTAGCCTCAAACTGTTGACGTCTGAACATCTCAAGATCCTGACACATCCAGAGTGTGCACTGAGAACACAAGTCATTGTCGTGTCGTCCAACGTAGTATCATCTCATCTCTTCCTTTTAATTGTCGTTTCAAAGCCTCGTCATGTTCTTCTCGATGCACATCTCATGTTGTGTTGTGTTGTAATGCCCGTTCTTCAAGTCTCGTTCAAGTCGTATCTCTTCAATGCCGATTTATCAACCTTCTCAAAGTTCATCTGATCATTCCAAGTCGCAATCTGCTCTTCTTCAGCAGTCAACATACTCACCGTTCATTAGATGTGTGATGTGGATGTTGTGGGGTGTGCTTAATTTGGGACATCTTGGGTGTTGAAATGGGGTTGACAGAGGATCAAGTTGTGTGATAGCAGACTATGAAAGAGGTAAATATTTGAAGCAAAGACGTTAGAAAGAGCCCAAATCAATGTCTAGATCGTCTATATTCTTGGAAACGGCTCCAGTGGCAAATTCCACAAGTGTCAACAAAACTACCAACTAATACATTCACTGCCAAGTAAACTCAACTAATTTACTGTCGTACAAGAAACGCAAAAAATACAACAGAGCAGAGGCCTTGAAAGGAAGCGAGCCACTACTTTTCACGTTCTCTACCACCAACACCCCCAAACACAACTGATCCCACCCATCCCCTGCGCTTAGTAATCACCTACTGCCTAGTTTGAAAAATACAAGCTGTGAAAAATTGTAATATAAAGAAAAACAAGAAAAAATACAGAAAAAATACAGAAAGCAACAACAACAAGATCTCACCGACTACAACAAAAAAGCCCTCCTCTAACTAACAACAACACTCTCTATTCGTTCTATTCGTTCAGGCATCTCCTGTACGGCAACCTTATCTTTATCACAAATTATTTCACCTCCAAACCTACACCTCATCCATGATCCGAACCGACTGGTACAGGCTGGCTAGACGTCCAGAGAGCACGCGGTTGTTTTCAACCACTTCGACAACGCTCAAGCCGCACACAGCCGGCTTTTCCCGATCTCAAACGGCCCTTCCAACTTCGAGATCGGACAGCTATTCCAAGAACCACAAAAGCAAGAGCTACAGAAAGCGCAACGAGCCCGACAATGTCAAGTTCATCAGCAAAAAGTACATCAACCAGGCCGAGGTGTACGACCAGGCGCTTCCTTCGCGTCAGAAGAGCCAGCGACACTCTGAGCGAGTCAAGCGAGACTACGACGCCTCCTTCCCGCCTCTGTACGCTCGCAGAGTCGACGTGGAGACCCAGCGAGTCCAGGAGCAGCTGTACCGCGAGGATCTGAGTCTGCGGCAAAAGCTCGCCAAGCTTCCGCCGCAAAGAGCCGTTGTGGGAGGCATCATCACGAAGATCGAGGCCTCTGTCAAGACCCGAGGAAAGGGATGGATGAACCACGGCCAGGTGGTTGAGGAGCTTGCGCTGCGGGGAGACGTGTTTGAGGCGATTCTCGTGCTCAGATGGCATCGAAAGGAGGAGTCTGTGCAGAGCAATCTCGGCGAGATTCTCAAGGCGTTTCTGGCCAGTGAATATCCTGAGCTGGCAGCAGATGTGGTTCAACTGGCTCACCAGTGGCAAATTCCGCTCACTTCGCACCATATTGTTGCCGGCCTGAAGGGCCTGAAGGAGACTGTGACTCCCGAAAACGCTGTTGAGAAGCTCAAGGCAGCTTACCAAATGTGCGACTGGGCCCTTGCGCCTTCTCCAGAGAACGGAAACGAGCCGCAGTTCAAGGACGCCGAGTACGTGCTGCCCCACGTGCTGTACTTTGCATGGAGAGTGCCCCACAACGCCCGAAACGAGGTCCTCCATCTCGTCCACAAGGTGTGTCCGGCGTTCAAAGTAGACACGACCTCGGCAACCTTCCTGACACACTACCTGGCCGGCATGGCGCATCACGTGACTCCCCACGACGAGGAGGCCACCGTTCAGACCGTTGACGATGCCGTGGAGGTGCTGCAGAAGGTCTCTGTCATTGACGGAGGACTCATGTCTTCCATCATTCTGGCGTTCCGCGAGCACTTCAAGAGCCCCGAGGACGAGAGTCTCGACTGGGAGCGCGAGATTGGCGTGCTCAAGTGGAAAAATGTGCTTGAGATTGCCTTCCGGGCTGTTAGACCTGACAGAAAGGCGTCTGGACCTCTGTCTCAGATCTCCGTCAAGCGAGAGCTGACTACATGCGCTCAGCTGCTGGGAATCTGCAACATTCTCAACGACAACCAGCTCGCTCGCAACTGGTTCCACAACTACATTTTGCCTGTTGTTCTGGAGGCTCCCAACAAGGAGCTCAACCAGCTGGACAAGACCGGCCATGTGGCTGTTCTCAACATTTTCAACGTGTTTGCGGCGCTGGACAAGAACAACGTGGCCACCGAGGACTCGCGAGAGCTCTTCCTGTCCGTCATGAGCCGCATCCCCAACCTGGACTCTCGTCCTGCGCTTTCCAAGTTCATCGCTGAGACTTCTCGGCTCGAGCGAATCATCCAGAGCAAGTGCCACGACGAGGCTGTTTCCGAGAAGGTGCACCAGACTGTTGTTGCGACTCACAAGCGTGTTCTGGGAGGTCTCCCTCACACTTGTGTCATTTCGCGGTCTCTGATCAAGTCGTGGAGATACGCCATTGGAGACGCCGCTCGAGACTACCATCGAGTCCCCTACCTGCGATCCGTCGCTATCGACCAGCTGTTTATGTGGGACCCCAAGATTTCGCAGAACCGGTCTTTCCTCAAGTCTCCTGAGAATCTGTGGGCTGTTGCTGAGATCTACGAGCTGCTCCAGGCCGAGTACGTGATCATGCAGCGGTCGTCGCCCAAGAAGACGGCAAGCATCCAACAGCTGCTGCACGTGATGATGCACAGACTGTCTGCCTTTGTGCCTGGAGGAATGACGCCCGAGATTATTGACCATCATCGAGCCAACCAGGTGCTCATGCAGATCATCTCGCGCAAGGCCATCCCCATGCCCTACGACTCCGACGGAAAGGAGCCTCAGTGGCTGCAGGGTCCTGAGGCCAAGCCTGTTACCGACGCGGAGATTGCAAAGGCCAGAGTCACCAAGAAGTTTGGTGCTCGACCCAAGATGAAGGAGGAGAAGACGGAGAAGCGACGGGGAACCAAGCGACTGCGACACAAGCCCAAGGCCAAGACGCTGAGCGAGGACGAGATTCTGAACAGTATGCTGTCGATGCCGGATCAGTTCAAGAGATAGCGGAAGTGAGGGCCGTAGGTCCGAACGGACAACATCCTGCTTTGCTGGTGGTCACACCACTGATTTTGTTTAATGGTGGTCACCGCTGATCCTGCTTTAATGGTGCCACTACTGCTTGTGGTGCTACCACTTGGAAGAACAGGTACTCACTCAGCAGCTTGGAAGCTGGACACTTATACACTAGAGATACTTGTACATAGTTTTAATTTATGCATTTCTGATAGTTCTGGAGATACGAAGAAAGACAGACTGGGACTCTACAAGTAGAGGTGACTTGAGAACTTCTAAGGAAGTATGAGCCTGAGATTCAGAATCTGGATCCTAGGTTAGTCCTTCGACTTGCTCTAATGGGTTGAAGGCTGGACGCAAGAACAGAATACAGAATACAAAAGATACCGGTACAACAGACAAATTACGTCGAACGAAGTTCATTACCATCTACATACACTTTTAGTTTTACACTTCTGAAGACATGTCCCCGATTAGACACTCCTAACGACGTTCTCTTCAGGATCAGACTCCACAGCCTCCGGACTCTTGGACAGAGGCACTTCCATCCTCTCAGATCTTGCTACTCTCTGAACAAACGTTGCGACCGGATGAAGAGCCACACCCGAAGTCTTTGCGAGCATCTGAAGCACTCGGTTCATCATCTTGGTGTTTTTGGCGTCTCTGGCGATCAACCTCTGCATTCTGTGGGCCTGAAAGTTGCACGTTCGCATGGAAGACTTGACCGTTCGCTCCTGCGAGACAATAGTGGCCTGCTGGATGTTGATCACGTTTTGGGCCTCTTCAAGATCGGTTTCCAGCTCCTTGATCCGCATAGTCTGGTGGTCGTTAACCAGCTTGAGCCGATCTGCCTCTAGGTTGGCGAGAAAGACTTCGTGAGCGTCAGAAGTGATTGTGGGTTCGACTCGAGGCAGCTCTCCAGGCCTGTCTCTTCTTCCGGGAAACCCAGGAACCTCCTTTCGTCTGGGGTTTCTTCTGGGGTTTCTTCTGGGTCCCATGTTTGTGTAGCTAGAGAATAAGGTGGACTTTGGTATGCTATAGGATATACACTGAGCGAGGATAGGCAGGGACTTGAGCATAAGGGTAATCGGTAGAGAGCAAGAATGAAGGGCAACTCGGTTCTTCATTTCCTTATTGTGGAGTTGTGCAATGCGAAGACGTATACTCAGCTGTTTTGACGCTAGAACAGAACCAGAGGAGATGAGTCCATGTAGAGATGTGGAAGATACAAAAGTCGAAGATAGTGTGTTGTGTACAACGTGTGTACAACGTAAAATCATAGAATGCTTCTACAGTACTGTAGATACTGTAACCTGTATCAACTGCTTCGCAGGTTCAAGATTGTACATACGCTTAGTGCACATTGACACGAACACACATGGTCCACTCTACACATTCAGGCAAATGATTATTACAAGAGAGCTGTTAGAAGGAAATGAAAACTAGCTAGCTTGTGCACTTGTTAGTTCAATGCATTTCTGCCTGTTTTTTTATTTTTTTATTTTTTTTTCAGACACCAAAAAACATTAGTTAAAGTTGCCGTTAAATTAGTTAAAACTAGTTAGAAGGACAACCTCACCTGGGGGTACCAATTGGACGTTATGGACACCCCAGAGCAATAAAAAGCACATAGCCCTACACAAAATAATCTACTACTTAACAAAAAACCATTCTCGAAGACTCCAACCACACAATATTTCTCCCTACCATCCACCGATCAAACTCATCGCCACTCCCACTTCATGCATAAACCTCCACACTCCACAACACACACACACACACAATGAGCGTATCGCAAAAAATCGAGGCTATCGCAGCCGCAAAAACAGGCGCCAAGGACTACATCGACTATCTGCATTCTCTGAGCTCTCCCGACGAGCTCATTGCGTTCGCCAAAGAGATTGTCCAGATCCCTGACGGAGCCATAGTCGCCCGTCCAGTGCTTGCGGAGTTTGTGACGCACACAAAATCGCTGGCAGATGTGCGGGAGGACGTGCTGGTGGCGACCCTGGACGTGCTCAAGGAGAAGACCATCATCTTCGAGGAGCAGGAGTTTCTGGCTCGAGAGGCTCTGGCTGAGGTCTACGAACAGCAGAGCGAGTACACCAAGGCCGCCAGAGTGCTTCAGGGCATGCGACTGGACTCGGGACAGCAACATATCACCGACGACCAGAAAGTCGCAGTCTACGTGCGCATTGTGCGAATGCTGCTGGAGGATGAGGATGATGCTGGAGCAGAGACGTATCTCAACAAGTGCGCTCTGCTGATCCACAAATGCAGCGACCCCGTGCAAAAGGTGCACTTCAAGCTGTCGCAGGCACGCATCTTCGACACCCGAAGAAAGTTCCTGGACGCTACGAGAAAGTACTACGAAATGTCGCTCGAGGAGGCTGTGGACCCCGAAGATCGACTCCAGTGTCTCCTGGCAGCCTCCAAGACCGCCATTCTGTCTCCGGCAGGCCCGCTGAGACAGAGAGTGCTCACGGCCTTGTACAAGGACGAGCGAAGCGTGCAATTGCCGACGTTCAAGGTGCTGGAGCAGCTGTACGAGAACCGAATCTTGGACCAGGAGGACGTGAAGCAGTTTGCGGAGATGCTTGAACCGCATCAGTTGGCGCTGATGGGCGACGGCGTGACTGTTTTGGACAGAGCTGTTCTCGAACACAACCTGCTCGCCATTTCGCGTGTCTTTTCTTGCATTTCTTTCCCTCGAGTTGCCGCGTTGATTGGCATGGAGCTTGGTCAGGCGGAAGACACGGTGGCCAACATGATTATTCAGGGCAGACTGAGCGGACGAATCGACCAGGTGTCTGGTTTTGTCTACTTTGACTCGGAAAAGAGCCAGATGAATGTTCGTCAGAAGGCGTTGGTGAGACTGGACGAGGTGGCAGATAGTATTGAGCGAATTGCTGCTTAGCAATATCGAGCGGAGCAGAGATTGCGACTAGTCGAGGTCACCTGTAACTCTTGATAGGTTTTCTGGCAAGTCTGTCTATCTACCAGTAGTCTCTACTGAGACTATATACTAATGAATACTAATGTCCAATGGCTGATTGTGTAGTCATCTGTAGACGGAGTGGACTTGTAGAATGTGCTTGACGTGTATTAAATGAATTCTAGGTGCCGGTAGCCAGATCCTGTGGCTAGAGAAAGAGGAAGAGTTTGGGTCTAAGGCCAAGTAAAGAAGGCCCTTGAATGTGAATGGGTTGGTGCAAGAAAATGGACGAGCTTACAAAGATACAATGCAATAACCACGAACTGCCATTGGAACACCTGGAACATCTGATACAGGCTCCCAAAACTCCATTCCAAGTACCTCAACTAACTGAGATGTCGTTGGACGTATAATAGTGAGAAAACTACACAAATTTCAGACTCATATGCAAAAGAAGAGCCGGAAAATCAACCCCAGACCTCTGAATTGTCCAAATCACGTCAATTTTCGCCGGCGAAATCGCGTTTTTTACCACTCTTATACGCTTACGTCAGCCGCAAATTCCACAGCAGCCATCATAGTATAGTGGTTAGTACACCACGTTGTGGTTCATTCTCGCAATTCCGTGGAAACCTCAGTTCGATTCTGGGTGATGGCAAGTACAGTAACAGCTGCTTCTTTTTTTGCGCTTTTCTGCATTTCTCGTGCAATTTTTTTCTCGTTCTGAAAGGTAGGTTTCGGTGCGTGAAGCAGCCATTGCGACTTTGTAAGAGTAGATCTGGGGAGACAGATGGTTGTCTGGTTCATTGTTTTGATTTAAACAAGAGCAGCTGGCATCAGTCGAAATCAAGCTGATCGAATCAACTCTTTACTCACTCGTTCTGAAAACATGTACTTGTATCGACCCGCATGGATAAGATAGATAAGATAACCTACAGTCGAAGGTTTAGCGCCCTGGAGGATGTATAGATGAGCTTGATTTTGAGCTTGAGTTAGCTTTTGCTGTTGTGATCTAGTCGTATCATTGTCGATTCCATGTTTCTTTCAACCTGTTAGAAGACCCAGGTCCTGTTGACAGCAGTTCCAACAGTAAGACAGAGTGTAGACCAAGTAATGTGGCAGAGTCATTCAGAGGGGTATGTTCTACAAGCAGTTCTTTTCCGTGTTGTAGTTACTGTCGCATCAATCATTGAGATCTCATCAATGCTCTATTTGCAAACTGAGTCTTCGTAAATTACGACATCCTTAGGGCATGAGCAAGACCTTATAAAACATACCAGACTTCTGCTAAGCCACTACTCCGTACTAATCACAATCAAAGCTTTTAAATATATAAGCGGTGCTAGGCACGGCATTTTGACGCTAGCGCACGTACTAACGCGCTGACTTAGTAGACAGCCTTGAAAGCCTGCTCAAAGTCGGCGATGATGTCGTCGATGAACTCGATGCCGACAGCAACTCGGATCAGGTCCTTGGACACGCCGGCAGACTTCTTCTCCTCCTCGGACAGCTGCTGGTGGGTGGTGAAGTAGGGCGCGATGACGAGCGTCTTGGCGTCTCCGACGTTGGCCAGGTTGGAGGCCAGCTTCAGAGAGTCGACAACCGCGGCTCCCTTGTCGTCCTTGACGCCGATGGACAGCACGGCGCCGTAGCCCCGCTTGAGCACCTTCTTGGCGTGCTCGTGGTAGGGGTGCGACTCGAGACCGGGGTACGAGACCCAGGCAATGTGTTCGTTCTTCTCGAGCCACTTGGCGAGCTTGAGCGCGTTCTCGCAGTGTCGGTCGACTCGCAGAGAGAGCGTCTCGAGACCCTGGATGATCTGGAAGGCGCCAAAGGGGTTGAGGCAGGGGCCAATGTCTCGCAGCAGCACCGTTCGCACGTACAGCGCGTAGGCCAGCTCGTTACCAAAGGTCTCGGCAAACTTCATGCCGTGGTAGCCCTCGGAGGGCTCGGTGAGCTGGGGGAACTTGCCGGACTTGATCCAGTCAAAGTTGCCGGCGTCGACAATCACACCGGCCACGGTAGTGCCGTGACCGCCGATCCACTTGGTGGCAGAGTGCACGACAATGTCGGCTCCGTACTCAATGGGCGCAATGAGGTAGCCTCCAGCGCCAAAGGTGTTGTCAACAACGAGAGGAACGCCGTTCTTGTGGGCAAGGTCAGACAGGGCCTGGAGATCAGGGACGTTGTATCGGGGGTTGCCGATGGACTCGACGTACAGAGCCTTGGTCTTGTCGTCGATGGCCGCGGCAAAGGCCTCGGGCGAGTCGCCCTCCACAAACTTGACGGTTATGCCGTACGTCTTGAAGATGACCTTGAGCTGGTTGTAGGTGCCGCCGTAGAGACACGACGAGGCGACAATGTTGTCTCCGGTCTGGGCAAGCGCAGTCAGAGCCAGGAAAGAGGCCGACTGGCCCGAAGACACGGCAATGGCCGACTTGCCGCCCTCCAGAGCCGCAATTCGCTTCTCCAGCACGTCGTTGGTGGGGTTCATGATTCGCGAGTAGATGTTGCCAAACTCCTGGAGACCAAAGAGCTTGGCTCCGTGCTCGGACGAGTTGAAGTTGTACGAGGTGGTGGCATAGATGGGGACCGCTCGGGCGTTGGTGGCCGAGTCGACCTCCTGGCCGGCGTGGAGCTGCAGAGTGTCAAAGTGAGAGGGCATATTTGTGGGGTGGTGGTGCAATTGAGTCTCCGACTCCGGACTTTATATGTATCTGAGCGATGGGTGCAATTGCACGTGACGCAGATAGAGTTACGGATTTGGCGGGGAACGCGGACCTGTGGCTGAGGACCCTCGGATAAGGTGGGCATCTCCATCTCGAGGAGGTTGGCCAATGGGGCCCTTGGGGCTGTTCCAAAAATGGGCCACTTTTTGTATTTTTGATTTTCGGCCCCATTTCGATCCCCAGATCATCACGACCTCTGACTCACCAGCCACTGAGCCTATACTCGCCGACCACGCTCCTTGTGCAGGATCGGGGTCACTCCGATGTCAACTCGCAGTTAAGTTACTCAGGTCACCGCATAGGCGTATGTGGGGCAAAGTGTGGCTGATAATATGGCAGGGGCTGGTGAGGTGGGTGGGGTTATTTATATATGTATTTGGGTGTTTCTGGGCAGCTGTTGTGGGGAACGAGATAGTGCCAACCGACTGTGAAACAACAATACACGTGGCCTATTACACTCGTGTCGTATGATAAAGCTGCTCTCAATCTCATGCACGCGAAATTCGTCATTTCAAATCTAATTTGAACTTGCCGGGTTCGAACGTGGGATTATATAATCAGGGGTGTGGGTTCGAGTTTCGGTTGTGGTCGAGGTGGAAAACTCTTTGGAAGGATCAGAGTGGGTCGGATGTGGTTACTAATCACTTTGGTAATGTATTTCTCGTCCTTTACTATTTTTTTGCACATTTTTACTCGATTTGGGAAAAATTCAGATCTTGATTTGACCCAAAATGGCGTTTATTAGCAACTAGCAAAGCCAACAAAGCCAAATGACCATATGAGACGCTCCAAAATAACTCCACTCTTTCAACCTTCCTGAAAATTCATCTCCATACAATTTATTTGATTATTTCTGCATTTAATTCATATTTGCACCTCATGTGCACTTGCCCTAACTCCAAGCAGTCCCAAATATCCATAGACGCGCGTACGATACATCCCAGTGGGTTTACCCTACTGAACCCTATGCGTATAAAAAAAAGGCCGATCTCAGACACTTCTTTCACACCAAAGCGAAAACGTGAGTACCCAGCAGCAGTTCATTTTGATGATGAAACAACTACTCAGCTCACTCAGAGCGCTGCTATGCTGATAAACTACCTAACAACGCAAATTTTATCTGACATTTCTACAAGATTTATTTGTCTTTGTGAACACAACTAACCCAGTCTCCATAGTCAATCCTGATTACTAAAGCGGATCCGTAGCCTTGTAGCGGTCGATGATGAAACAAACATCTGCAAGTCCTAGCAATGGTCGCAAGACCACTATGCGGAAAACTTGTCACAAACTTTTCTGAGGCTTTGAATACGTGAGGTGCGAACCGAGCGCTGAGGTTGAGTGTGAACGAGATCTTGGATATGTAGAGCTGATCCTGACTGTAGTACGGATTGCACCGGCGCTACCAACTATTGGTAGAAGTGCAGCAAGTTATGTTCAACTCTCTGTATTTCTGTCAAGCCCAGATCATTGATACTGACGATGTTGAGATGCTTCATTACGAGACAGTGTTTAGTTGTGTACAAGTACCGGTACCGACATTGGTTTGAGAAACAAGACTTTACAAACAGTTCACTTAGAGTCAACTCTGAGCTCTCTTCTGCTCCCTGCGATCTTCTAGATATATCTCTATAATAGAGGGTCAGACACAGCTATGGGTGTTTGTGGCATGTTGTCATCTTTGAACATTTTGTGCCTTTGAACATGTCTCAGAATACAAGGATGAAGGGTAGCACTTCTACAATTTATACTGGTACGAGCGTACTCCAAGGTAGTTGAAATAACAATCCATTGTATCAATATGATGCGACAGTATCAGTCAGTCCCGGTTAAGCAATAACACAGGAAGAGGGCTGGTAGGTTCGGTAGCCACCGACGATGGTGACGTTGGAGTTTACTCGGTAAGAGTCGTTTCCGTACTTTCGAGGCGCAATTTCTCCCATTGTAGTAGTTGTAGTGTTGTGTGTGTGTTTGATACTGACAAGGAGAGATCGAGAGGTGTTCATATAGATTTAAAGGGGTGGGTACAGATCTCGAGGGGACATATACAAATCTCCAAATGAGATTAATCAATAGAAGGAGGAGAGGGGTTGACTGCGCATCTATTTTCTTCTTTTCGTTGTCTCCCTGGTCTTCCATTGACATGTTCAAAAAGATCCCTGCATGGGAGCTATAGACATGGCCTAAACTGGAAACTGGGTGAGAGAGTGTATTACAAAGTGGGTCAGATATTATGCCACAAACTGTGAAGAGGTAATATAGATGGAGTAATCGACTTCTCAAATTGGTTGTTTCAATGTTCTTGTCTCTTTGTACCATGTTGGACCATGGATCTGAGAGTACAGAGTTCGTAAGGAGAAGACATCGTTGAGCTAGTAGTCAATCTACATCTACAAATATAGTACGTCCAGAGAGCCAATCCATAATTTTAGAAGAGTCACTAATCAGCCAACCTACAGCTGAGTTTACTTCTACTGTAGAGTGTCCAGGTTCCTTTTCAGATCAGTCTCGAGCATACAGAGACCGCTCACCTCTTTAGAGCTACAACTCATACTAGCTTGCACATGAAGTCGTTAAAAGCCCACAGCTCCACAGTCCTATCTGATCCTTAACCACTACCACCCTACAACCATTCAAACAACAATCTATTAGCACTATCTTTCCTCCTCCTCGTCAACGTATTAGCTGAGTTGACTCTACTGATGATACTCGGCGAACCAGGGATGCTCCAGACTCTGTCTCGCGGTGATTCGGTTCTCGGGCTTGAGCTGCAGCAGCGACAGCAGCAGGTCGAGCGCCACGTTGTCGATCTGGGGGATGATGACCCGCAGGTCCTGGGGCGCGTACACCTGGAAGTTGGACCGGTAGTTAGGGAGGGACGAGATGTTGGGCCACGTGCTCTCGTTGGGCGTGCCCATGAGCTTGAAGATGTGTTGCAGCTGGTCGTCGTTGGACGATCCGGGGAAGAGTGGTCTTCCGGTGAACATCTCGGCCATGATGCAGCCGGCAGACCAGATGTCGATGGAGGTGGAGTAGGTTCGCGAGCCGAGCAGCACGTCCGGAGCCCGGTACCACAGCGTGACCACCTCGTTGGAGAAAGTGTTGACGGGGATGCCAAACGCTCGAGCCAGACCGAAATCCGCAAGCTTGAGCTGGCCCTTGGCGTTGATGAGCAGGTTCTGGGGCTTGAGGTCTCTGTGCAGCACGCGGTTGTCGTGGCAGAAGAGAATGCCGCGCAGCAGCTGGTACATGAACCACTTGACCTGCTTGGTTTCCAGCGCGCCCTTGTTGCCGTTGGTGTCCATGAACTTCTTGAGGTCCTTGTCCATGTACTCGAACACCAGGTTCAGCTTGTTCTCCGTGTGGATCACGTCGTACAGCGTCACAATGTTCTCGTGCTTGAGCTCCTTCATCAGCGAGATTTCTCGGATGGCCGTGGACGGCGTGCCCTCCTCCGAGTCGAGGTTGATTTCCTTGAGGGCCACGAGCTGGCCTGTTGTTCGGTTGCGGCCCTTGTACACAGTGGCATAAGTTCCCTCGCCGAGCTTCTCCAGCTGCTGGAATTGCGATGATGTGTTCATTTCGTCGTGGTGGAGAATACAAGTAGCTGGCTCAAACTCCATGCATGATAGGCGTCGTGAGCAAAGGGATGGGGGGCTGGACGCGAAAACTGGGAAAAAATCGGTAAAATTATAAACGAAGTGGATGTTTATATAATGTGGCTGTTTGAGCTCAAAGAAATTTTCTATATTTATACAACTACCACCAACCCACCGAATACCATCACCACCTCCCGTCACGTGTCATTATACAGTTCAAACGGTTTATGAGTCAGGGCGACAAACTCAGACTCCTTGCTGAGAGGAGTTAGAGATACCGCTGGGGTTTTGGGAGAAAGGAGGGTTTGTTTTGCGTCCTGATTCCAGTCCACTTGAAATTTTTCAGATCAGACGAGTATCCGTGGAGTTGTGATGGTATCAAAAGTGAAGTTTTTGGTCATAAAGGATGAGACGGGGGCTTTCGAGCAACAAATAGAGGATAGTTGCTTCTGAGGCTGATCACGTGACCTATGTACTTGATTCGGCTGTTGGCCTTCTGAATGACGAGCTAATCATCTTCAAAAACCCCAAGTAAACCCAAGTAATGTACTTGACAACTTTACTCAACCCTGGAAAGCGCAGATCGGCAAAAGTTCCTCTTCCGTTTTACCAATAGCCGTTGATTAGTAATAACACCAGCACGACTACGGTACGAAGCAGCTTCCGTTACGGCTATTCGGAAACCAACTGACTCATTCGACAATGCACAACAGCACTTCTGACTCTATAGTTGTTGAGAGAAGAGCCTAGAGGCGTTCTGTTGAATGGCCAAAAGATGTCCAAAAAGCGTGGGAGTTGATTTAAATCAAAGCTGTGACACTGGCTGAGTTGATTTATCTCATAAAATCTGCAAAAAAAACACCCCATCCACCCTCTCCGTCCACCCTCCTACCCCACTCGGTTATCACTGACAAACTTTAACCGTGCATACCGGTATCAAAAGTTGTAGAAAAAATCAAAACCGTTCTGAACACAGACACACCATGTTTTCGCCGACAGACATTAGCGGGCAGAAATCCGAGGTCGGCGCGCAGTGGACGCCGTATCTCTCGCATCCCGTCGATTTCGGAGCACAGCACTTTCTCGAGGCCATGCTCAATGTGATTTCGCAGCCCAACATCAACTCTTCGGTGATCATGAGGGCTGATATCATCTCTGACTCGCTGGGAATGATGCCCAACATCATGGGAACCGACAAGGCGAACCAGGGCTTTATTTTCGACACCCACGAGGGCTCCGAGGACAAAGAGACGCCTACTCCTCCAGACCTCCAGGACTACAAGCCTAGAGAGGTTGAAGTCGAGACCTGTCCTGTCAAGCGGGTTATCGTTCGTCGGATCATCCCCCGGAACCCGCAGAACGACTTTTCCGTCAACCAAACGTGCATAGTCCACTCGGACAAACCTCTGTGGGACGATGAGGGCAAGGAGACCAGTGAGGGAGCCAAGGTCGCCATTTCGTACATTTCGCACCATGATCACCCTACCTCCTGTCCCTACTATCTGCCGTGCGTCAAGGCCGTGCTGCTGTACTTTGACGGATCATCCATCTCCGTCTACTACGAAAAGTACTCGGACTACGAGCTGAGCGCAGAGCAGGAGGAGAGGTGCTCGCGAATCGCGCTGCATTTGCTGCACACTGTTTTCCGACACTCTTCGGGACAAAAGGCCGGCTACAAGAAGCGGGTGCATCACGACATGATCATCGACCGCATCAAGTTCCAGGACAGATACATTTACCTGAAGCAGAAGTACGCGCACTCGCTGGTCTCGTCCTGGGTCGAGTCCACGGATCCCCGCAAGCACGTTTTCGAAGATCTCGCGATTGCAGCCTTCCTCATCGAGCTGTGGGGCCAGATGTACAAGAACAAGGACGATATTTATTTCTACGACCTCGGCTGCGGCAACGGCCTGCTGGTCAACATTCTGATCAAGGAGGGCTACGTGGGCGAGGGAGTCGATGCTCGAGCACGCAAGTCGTGGCTGACCTATGAGCCTGAAGTGTCCAAGCAGCTGCTGGAGAAGATTGTTGTTCCGACGGTTCTTCTCGATCAAATGGTTGGTCAGGCTCAGTACTTGCCTCCCCATGCTGCCGAGAAGCGTCTGGCAGAGGCTAACAGTCTCGCTACGGACCCCCGAGTCTTCCAGACAGCCACTCTCCCCGAAAACGCATTTCTCATTGGAAACCACTCCGACGAGCTGACCTGCTGGATCCCGCTGATGGACAGACCGTTCATGGTGATCCCCTGCTGCTCACATGCGCTGTCCGGAGAGAAGAAACGGTTTCCGCCAACGTCGTCGGACCCCGAGGAGAAGTCGACCTACCGCTCTCTCGTCGGACATGTGGAGCAGCTGTCGTCCAAGATCGGCTGGCAGGTCGAGAAGGAGTATCTGCGAATACCGTCGACGCGAAACGCTGCTGTCATTGGCCGTACGCGTGTCGAGCCGCAGATGAACGTCTTTGAGATTCTCTATTCTGAGGGAGGAGGCGAGGGATGGGTTGAACGGGCTCGAGAGCTGTGCTCCAAGAGCCCTAGAAATCATTAGGCGAACATGGTGGATTACATAGGTGGATGTACATAGTAAGAGATGGTGGATTGATGTATTTGAGTTGGTACCGGTAGCTGATACACACGTTTGATTATGTCGTCGTTACGTACTTCGGAGAGTGTGTGGGTATTAATGATGGTGACTCAAATAGCACAGCACAGTGAGGACTTTACACGTTTCTTTTGGTAACATGTAACTACAGTAGCTACTTTCCGTATGCTTTAATCCATACAGCAAGTAACCTCTCTGTGTTACTGTAGCTAAACACTGTAATACCGAGTGCTCATAATCATAGATACGAAATGACAAGCCACAAAGCTCCTACGAATACACCATAGTAATATAAAATACATTCGAAACATTGTTTCTACTCTATCATAAAATGTACATACCGAGACAGTTACTCAGTCTTCTGCTTCTTTGCAGAGTCGTCCTTGGCCTCCTCAGTCTTCTCCTCAGTCTCCTTAGTCTCAGTCTCCTTAGTCTCGGTCATCTCCTCGGTCTTCTCAACAACCTCCTCAACCTTCTCAAGAGGCTTAGTCCACGCATAATCCGGACCCTGTTCAAGGGCCTTCTGCATCTCCTCCTCCCAGACCTCCTCGGGCTGATTAACGATAGCCTCCAGAGGGAAGCAGTTCTCAATGCCAAACTTGCCCTGGTTGAGTCGTCGCAGCTCCACGAGGTGTCCAGACACACCGAGCTCCTCGCAAATGTCGTTGGCGAGCTGCCGAATATAAGTACCTGAAGAAACAGCCGCTCTGATCTGGAAAACGGGCGTCTTGGGCTGGAAAGAGCCCTTCTCGGCCTGCTCCTTGGCAAACATGTTGTAGATGGATACCTCCTCGGCGTTGAGCTTCTCGTTGTACTCCTTCTTTCGCTCCTCGAGCGTCTTCTCGTGTGTCTGGGTCTCCTTCACCTCCTGGACAGGCTCTCTGACTACAGCTGCGACCTCCTCGGCGTCGTACTTGCGCTTCTTGTCTCTCTTGAGCTGCTTCTTGGACACCTTGGGCTGACCCTTCTTGGACTCCTCGTACTCCTCTCGGGTCATGTCTCCTCCCTCCTTCTTGATCTTAGCGACTCCCTGAGCAACGGCAATCTCCTCGTCGTTTGCCTGGCCGAGCGGAGTGTAGCCGTGAGTCGAAATGACCGGCGAGATCAGCTCCAGCTTGCTCACATGGCACTCTCTGGACGGAATATAAGGCACCTTGAGTCCGTTTCGCGCGTAGTCCCAGAGACGCACTCCATCGACGCTGACAGACGAGTAGACAGGGGGAAACTGCTTGATGTCACCGCGGAACTTGTCGAGACACTTATCGATCTGCTCGGCGGTGATATGGCTCGAATCGTCGGACTTGACCACATGGCCCTCTCGATCCAGAGTCGTCGTCTCGTAGCCCATGTAGACTGTCGCAATGTACTCCTTGTCGGTGCTGTGGGTCATGTCGCCGAGCTGCTTTGTGCCAGATCCAACGCCAACAGCCAAAACACCTGTTGCAAACGGATCAAGTGCTCCTCCATGGCCAATCTTGAGCGGGTGCTTGGGTCCGCCCTTCTTCTTGCCTCCCTGAGCGTTCATAAAGGTGCGCTTGAGCTTTTCGACGACTTGCGTCGAGCCAATGTTGTTGGGCTTGTCGACGACAAACACGCCGTTGTACTTGAGCATCTCGGTCGGCTTGTGGAGTCCCCGTTTGGCAAAGTGCTTCATTAGATTGGGTTTGAATTTTTTGTGCATACCGATACAGCGAGTATGATTCTGCAATGTACGAAGTACGGTAGAGGAGATGTTTGTATATCGACAGTGTCAAAAGTGACTTATAGAAGGTGGCAGACTCAACTCCTTAGTGGCATTTCTTACAAAGATGTGTTGCCCTGGACGTCAGGAGTTGTCTCGTTTGCTTACCTACATTAGTTGACTTATTTGTTTAGGATTTATTCACCTGGGGACATGAATATGAATGTGTGTGATGTTCCAGGGTAGGTAGAGGCCGGTGATTAGTCTCAGGTGATGAAGACAATTTATATTATGAACAAAAAATATAAAATATCTAGCAGTTGCAATAGTAATATTTTCCGCAGTCGCTCAGTCCATGCACAGCGAGAAGGCTCACTTGTTGATGATGTACTTGATAATTACTTGGTAATTACTTGGATGGGTTAGAGATCAAAATGAGAGCACCTCAGCTCCAGACACTCATTCAGGATAAACTGGAACTCCAATAATGTCATTGAAAGTAGTGTTTGATGCTGCGATACCACCAGCTTCTAATCTGGATCACACAGACCCCTACTTGTACCACTGCTGTCAACCATAAGTATTAGCCATTCTACTGCTACAAAGAAGTACTACATTGGCCAATAGCAGCTGTGGCTTTGGAGAACCACTCAGAGCTGTCGTATCTCTATTACGGAACACGAATAATAGCCATTGAACCTCCCACAGAAGTACTATATCTAGCCTAGACACCGTACAAGGAGACAGAAAGCTACCACGAGAAAGAACACTCAACATAATAATCGCTCTGCCCCACATTCCTCGAGCTATTATTGCAGGAAGCCCAGGGAAGACACTTCGCTTCTCTGTGAGCTAAATAACCACATCCCTGGTTGATCTTGTATCTCAAGTGAAGATCGCGATCTGGTTGGAGAAACGTGGTCGAGGTCTCCAAGCTCGTATACTAGCGTGTCCAGGCGCGCTAAGACTCAACAGTGCACAATCGACGGCACTCCAGACCCCAAATCGCTCTAAAATTCCCCACCCCAAATTTAGTTGTCGAGTTGGGGGTTCAAAAAGCAATTCCAGATAGTCTACGGGAGAGCAGATAGTCTGAAGAGTACGAGTACACGAATCAAATGAAGTTGAAAGCAACAAATTGCAGTCCGAAGAGCAGCATTATAAACAAATCAAAATACCACCACCACCAATACCTCATCTCTCACCACATATCCAACGGTCGCCAAAAATGCGTGGGGGTGTGGGGGTCGCTGAGCTGCATGCACGTCCCCCACGCTTCTGGGTTTCATATATCTACAGTGGCAGCCGACCTACACAACTCTCTCAACTCACCCAAAAAACCCGCAATGTCCCAGAAAGTGCTTTTCCTGGACGAGATCCACGACGCCACCAAGGACTACGACGCTCTCAGCAAGAAGTGCTCCATTGAGCACGTTGGCAAGACCACCCGAGACCAGTTCCTCAAGGACTGCAAGGACGGCAAGTACGACGGCTTTGTGGCGCTCTACCGAACGTTCACCACGCTCGAGAAGGTCGGCCGGTTCGACAAGGAGCTGTGTGACGCTCTTCCTGCGTCTCTGAAGGCCGTGTGTCACTATGGAGCTGGATACGACCAGGTCGATGTTGCGCCCTTCACCGAGCGAGGAATTCAGGTTTCCAACGTCCAGGGCGCTGCCGACGCTGCCACGGCCCTCACAAACGTCTACCTGATGCTTGGATGTCTGCGACACTTTGGCCAGGCCGCCATCTCGCTCAGGGAGGGCAAGTGGATCGGAGACGTGCCTCTGGGCCACGATCCCGACGGAAAGGTGCTCGGAATCATGGGAATGGGCGGCATTGGACGCCAGGTGCGCGACTACGTCAAGCCCTTTGGCTTCGGCAAGATCATCTACTACAACCGAAGCCGACTGTCCCCCGAGCTCGAGGGAGGCTGCGAGTACGTGTCTCTGGACCAGCTGTACGCCCAGGCAGACGTTATTTCTGTCAACGTGCCTCTCAACGCCGCCACCCGTCACATGATCAACGCGGACTCCATTGCCAAGATGAAGGACGGCGTTATCATTGTCAACACCGCCCGAGGACCCGTCATTGACGAGCAGGCTCTCGTTGATGCTCTCAACTCCGGCAAGGTCTCGTCTGCCGGTCTCGACGTGTACGAGCACGAGCCCAAGATCAACCCCGGTCTGCTCAAGAACCCCGCAGCGCTGCTGCTGCCCCACTTTGGTACTTTCACGATCGAGACGCACCGAAAGATGGAGGAGGCCGTGCTCAACAACATCGAGACGTTCCTCAAGACCGGCAAGGTCGCCACCATCGTGCCCGAGCAGAACGGCAAGTTCTAGCTCGGTTGCGCCAAGCTTTAGACGGTAGCTGGAGGTAGGAGGCGTAAGCCAAGCCAATAAATTTAGACTGTGGTAGATTGGAGTATTATGTACGAAGTACTGGTACAGTACGTAGATCTTGGTACTGACTGTGGATAGCCGGTTGATATATAGAAGCTGCTTCTTCGGATACTTTATTTGAGCTGAAGGTGTAGAACTTTGAAATGGGTGAGAGCATAGAAGTCTCTGATCTCAGACAACTGGTTTTAAATAATCCAATGGAAAAAACTTCCCTTATTTGCCAGAGAATCTCATGCAGATCTTCTGGGATTGATACAGCTGCTTGTCCTGGAGCGAACACATCAAGGTCTGTGACCATCCTAAAAGCAGCTGCTTCATTCCACATGTCCAAATAATATCAACTGAGACTGTCTGAGAAGTCTGGTGACCCTTAAGAGCTAGATAATAGTCTATTTCATATTTCCTCAGCAAACGTCTCTTCTCTTGTTTCGATAACTTTTTGGGCTACTTGTACGTTCTCAGGAAGCCATAAGAGAACACAAATGGTGTGTTTAGGAACACAGTAAGAGCTCTGACGACGAAGAGCTACCTCACACTACCAAGAATGACGTCACGCCGATCCATAACACTTCCGCAAGTGGGCTAAAGCAGCTGCAGGTCGCATTTCAAAACGCATTCCATTCCGGAGACAACAGGGTTTATCTAAAGGATCAGATCAGATAAAAACAGACAAAGAGTCATGTGTGCAGATAGCGCGGAGCGAGCATTTTTGTTGTCAACAGAACTAGTGCCAGAACGTACCTGAGTGGCTGTGAGCTACTTATAGATTATCTAAGGACTGTGATTCAGAAGGAGATGGAATGAGCGCTACAGTCAGTACTTATTGTTTACTGAACAGCTACAAGAATAACTCGGTACACTCCCTACCCTTGGCTGAATTGACTTTGACTTGCTTCGAACTTCCCCGGCCTAAGCTCCAAACTTCCGGTTCATTTCAGTTCCGTGGTCTCTCTAGCTCTGGGTTCGTAACCTCAGCGGTACGATAGCTCTGGCTTGTTTATGCCCACCTTGTAGACAGCGTTGGAAGTGTGGTATGTGCAGGTACTTCTCGTTTCAAAAGGAACTACGAATGACAACCTCCTATGGAAAAGCCGAAAACTTCTCTCGAGCTACTCTTGCAACTCTTGGCGGCGAACATTTCGAGCCGTGCACCGTGCTGAAGCCCTGCTTTTGCAGAAGCGAGTTCTTGAGTGAATTGTCCTTACTTGAGTGCATGTAAGGAGATGCCAGTCTATCGTATCAGTTGATTCCAGTAGATAGGCATCCAAGAAGACCTTCTCACTGAGAATGTGGCTTCTCCAGATACTCATCAAGACGATTGCGATCTACAGACAGCCACCTCCGACTCGAACCCTGTCTCTTGGCAAAACGGGCCTAAACAGGCAGGAATGTGCCACCTGGAATCTGATAACATTGCGCATCCCAGCTGCACTGGCGGGAATTATCTATATGATCGGGGAGAGATAAGTCGGGGTGTAGTAGGCGGAAGGGCACCGGGAGTGGTTTAAAATGGTCATAAATGGCCGCTTAATAATCTGGTTGAATCTCAAAATCTCGGACCGGTTGCTCCCAAAAATCGCCTCCCTCCATTTATCTGATCAAGCCAACGTAACCTTGCGCCACACTAGGGTTTAGCGTTTTGGGTTAGAATTTGGCTCCTCTTTGGTCTTTTTCTCAGACAGCTCAACAACACCCTTCATTTAAACGATCGTGTTTCCGCCCTGTTGTAGGCCGACCTGTTCTTTTTTCCCAGTCGCTTTTTCGCTCGCTTTCAGCACATCTCTCCCAACTGCACTTTTCTGACTCAGTGATTTGACTCAGCCCGACGCAGCCATAAAGCATCCCTCGTGTATAAGAACTTTTTAACGCCTCACCCTCACGGCATTCTTCATACTCATCACGACATAACACGACGCTCCAGAAGCAACACAACGACACAAAAACACCACTAGAAAACGAAAAACACAAACACAAATGTCGAAGCTCGCACAAGACGATATCCTTCCCCTCCCCACCGACGTGGGCGCCCTTGCCAACCGAATCAACAAGGCCACGCGCGGCTCGCACTCGAAAATCAACAACCTCATCAACCTGAAGATTGTGTTCGCTCTGCGAGACGCCCGCATCTACCGCCAGGGCATCCAGGCCTTCTACCACGTGTTCAAGACCTACGAGGAGGTGTGGCAGGTGGAGATGAACCGCAAGGACGACAACGGCGAGTACACCCGTATCGCCAAGATTCTGCAGCAGACGTGGAACCCTGCCATCACCCGAACTGGACCTCTCACCGCCGACCTCATGTTCTACTACGGCTCGGAGGAGAAGTTCCGTGATCCCGTGATGCCTGAGCAGCGAGCCTTTGTCGAGCACATCCGCGAGGTCTGCACCGCTCAGCCTCACCTCCTGCTGGCCTACGGACACGTCATGTACCTCGCTCTGTTTGCTGGAGGCCGTATCCTGCGGTCTAACGTTGCCCGAGCTGTGGGTCTCTTCCCCAAGGTTCCTGGCCAGACCCAGGACGAAGTGGCAGCCAAGGGAACCAACCTGTTCCGGTTCGAGGTCGAGGACGAGGAGGCGCTGCGGCTCGAGTACAAGCGAAACTACGAGCTGGCGACGCGAAACGACCTCACTGAGGAGGAGAAGCAGGACATCATTGCCGAGTCGCTGGACATCTTCAAGCGCAACACGGACTGCGTGTCGGAGATCAGCGCCAAGAACTCCAAGGCGTTTGCCGGCAAGATGGGCTACAAGGCCGCCCAGGCCGGCTACAAGCTCTTCCTGGTGCTGGTGGCCCTGCTGGTCTTCTACTCGGTCTACTCCAGACTTTTTTAACGGACGTACGGATGTACGACACTCGATACTATAGCATACTGACATAAGATAATAAGGACGGATATATTAAAGGGCGATTTTGTAGGATGCTGCAACTACGGACGTGGTAAGATTCACTCGTTAATGTACATTTACTGGTACTGTACTGGCTTGTATTGTTGCTCACTCGTCGTTCTCTTAGATCGAAATAAACTCGCCACTGGCAACCTTCCGCTCAACGCGTTCTGCAATTTGCTTTTCTAATTTGCCGACCCAAAAAGTCATTTCCAGCTCGCCAAAAGTAATTTCAGACGACTGAGTTTGAACTGTGTCACTTTTAGACGGCTTCAGATACGGCTGTGGTTTGAGTCATGTCCTGTCAGAGGAGTCATCGTAGCACGTTCTTGTGTACCAGGAAGCAGCCTCTAGTAAAGTGTTTTGCTACAAGTACAGTAGTCGCCTTTGAAGAATAAAATCTCCCTGGGATGCCTGAGGCAATGCTTGTATCTTTGGGTATTTTCTCTTTTTTTGTTGTATTTTTTCTGTATTTTGTCTGATTTACACGATGCCACAACACAGAGGTGGGCAGGATCTTGAGAAGTCTATCAGATCAGAGAGAGAGAGTACCAAGAGTATATTATACAGACAGCAATACATTCTCTGCACCAGCTCAAATACTACTACGCCCTCTCCTAGCACTTCGAACGCCAGCTTATCATCGTATATCCCCTTCCTGGTATCACCCACTATCCCTATATCTACCATTAATAACGCAAAAAGATACGGTATGCCTCGTATACGGCATCTGACTTGCCTCCTTCATTTAATTTCGCTTAGCAGACCAGTGGTATAATATTTTGGGCGTATGATTAAGCCTTTTGGAGGGGATTCACGACGACGCGATATCTAGAGATCTGTTGGAGTTATTGAGAAGATGGAGTCCTAATCGTATTAACAGGCTCATTAATAGTTGATGTATCTCTTTGCTTCTCAGTTTTTCGGTTAAATTCACCTCCAAGATCACATCCAAAAATCCCGACCACGTGACTTATCTAGCCTCGCGTCTAGGACAGGTCGATCTTTGCTGACAACCCCGGTTTCTTGGTCTAGTTGGTCATGGCATCTGCTTAACACGCAGAACGTCGGCAGTTCGATCCTGCCAGAAATCATCTTTTTTGCATGGCTCGCCTCCACTGGCGGTTCTCGACCTGCGATTCCTGTGGCAAAATTTTCTTCTCGTATAGACCCACCGTGAGCTGAAACCTTAATTTCAAGCTTATTTTTTCCTGCATTGTGGTGCATAATCGGGCAATCGCGGTAATCGAAGGGCGGATCGTTGAGAAATACAAGTGGTTGGTTGTTGTCGTATGAGAAATCATCAGTTCATTTCTTCTACACAGAGCACAAACAAAAAACAAGTCAATAGCATAAATTGCTCTAAATATCTATGAGGTTCTCTCAGCCTAGAGAAAACGCTCGTCAGCAGCCCTAGAGCCGAGTCCGGGATAACACCACCTTACTTCAGAGGCGAGAAGCTCAGAGGAACGAGAATGTTGGACTGCATCTTCTGGGTCAGCTCGACGGTCTCGTGGACAGTGTCGGACCAGCCAGGCAGCTCCCAGCACTTTTGTCGCGAAATTCGTCGGTGCTCCAGGTCGGCAAACTGCCACAGGTGTCGAACCTGGTGGATGTCGCCCAGGTTGGTGAACCAGGCGCCAACAGGCTCCATGACCTGCTTTCGGCACTCGAGACCCCGCTTCCAGGACGTCTCCCACTCCATGAGCTTGCCGGGCTTGAGGTCGTAGGTTCGCAGCTCGAAGATGCCGCCGTACTGCCGAGGGGACGCGGTTCCGCCCCAAAAGTTGAACTCCTGCATCAGGTGGCTCTGTCGGGATCGCAGCAGAGGTCGCAGCTTCTGCAGGTACTCAATGTACAGCGGGTCCTTGTGGATGGACACCTGCGAGTTGTGGAAGCCGGGGTAGCCCTTGAACTCCCAAATGTGGGTGTATGTGTCCTGGTCGCCCACAACGTGTCGCCAGGAGCCCACGAGGTTGACATTGTGCTCGGGGTTGGCCGCAATCTGGGGGTAGTACTTGGAGACAAGGTCGAGGTACTCCGGAGCAGCCGCGGGGATCACGGAGTGGATGCCAACCTCGTGCACGTACTTGCCTCGCACCAGGGCCTTGGAGAAGGACTGCTCGAGGTCGGCCATGTCCTTCTTGCCCTCCTCGGAGCCGTAGAGGAAGGACTTGAAGAGACCCGAGCCGCCGGTCTGGGCGCCCTGCGAGTCCTTCTGGAGGCTCTTGTAGGTGGGCGACGATTGTTCTGCGGTTAGCGGTTTGTTTTCGTCGACTGTGAGGGACGGCGAGGGCTGGCTCTTGATGCTGAGGGGGAAGTGTTTTGGGAGGACCGAGGTGAGTCGCGTTGTGAGGTTGGTGATTCGTTTCATTTTGGTTGTGATGAGGTTGTAGTGTTTGTAGTGCTTGTTGTAGTTTTGTTAATGATGTTGTCTATCTGTTGGAGTGTCTAAATGTCGGTCGTTTCTTGACGATGGTGGGGAATGTGAAGTCGAAGTGAAGTCGAAGTGGAAGTCGATGAACGCAGACTCTTATAAAGACACTGTTGCACTGCACACGCACTTGTACCTCGCTAATGTCATGGAATTGAGCCAAAGCCCTCCGAGCTTCGCCCGAGGCCTCTCGGACGCTCGTCGCGCCTCTCTTTCTACAAAAATACTCACCAAGGTCCTTTGTGTACTTCTTCATGTCCACGGAGGGGATGCCTGCAAACGAGGGCAGCCGCTTGGCAGCCGCTACGGCGCTGGAGGAGAATTGTCGGGTCGCAAAGTTCATGTTGTGTGAGGGAGGAAAGGAGTCTCTTCTTCTCAGCGAGCGATATAGATGGGTGGTCTGCAAATAGGGTTAGTAGAGTGGGGTAGCTGCCCCTAGAGACGGGTGCGAAATACATGTGGGAATTGCGCCGGGGCGAGCGCAGCAGCTCGCTCGCAAAACGCACACCTGTGCTGCGCGCATTTTTAATCGCTCAATTGCCCGCTTTTTTAACACCTGTTTCCAGGCCTTCCCCGCTATTGCCTCATTGCCGGTGCGCCGTATAATCTTGTGGTCTGGGGCATGGTGCAGAAGGCGCAGTGCAATGCACGCTTAATGGCGATCGCCCCAGGTTTATATCAGGCGACTGGCATTTTTCCCGCCACACGCCTTGGAGGGCATTTGCTAGCGTGAGAATGGCTGCTGGGCAACAGGGCGAGCCAGAAATTGCATTCTCGACTTAGTCTCACCGACACGACTAGACTCTAATGTTTTGACACCCCAAAGTCTATCCTTCTTTACGGATGCTTCTTCCGGTCGGCATTTTTTCGGTGTGGGTGTTGGGTGTTATTTCTTTTGTGTCGCAGTGAAGAAGCATCCCGCAATGTAATAATATTCCACCGCGGATTAATTAATTTGCCGACTTGTGCGAAGACTGCTACATCGTTAACCTCGCTCATACAAGCTAAGTTGATGATCATAGAGCGACGGCGTAAAGTTGTATCTCCTGTGGGGGTCGTGGGGGTCAGAGTGTTGCAAAGACCTGATTGTACAGTAAATGCTTTTTCCAATCATACAGTCGAGTGAGTTATTACAGGGTTGTATCTAGGGGTCTATGGCTTGTAGGTTTTATTCCTTGCCAAGGAGTGATCTTGTACCGAAGCAAGGATCCACTATAGAGGCTTAACCAGATTGCGTATAATTATACAAGGAATGTCTTTGTAGAAGTAAAACAACGAGAGGAATGTTCTACTCATCATACAGGTGAATCAGGAACGGTTTCCCCAACATCTTACACCAAAGTGAGCTGATTGTCCGCTTGGCGATTCGTTGGGCCGTGTCTCTTATTGGGTCGTCTTTGTAACTGTCCTTTTGTCTCCGCCTTGTTACTTGTAGCTTTATCTCAATCTGACCTCCGAGCATTTATCCGGGCCCTTGTGTTTCAGATGTGCTATAGCTATAGTAATGATACTCCACAACGTTTTGAACTTCCACACTTGATCTCAGATTCACCCTTCAACCAATGCGGTTTACAGTACACCAGCTAGTTGGTATGTTTTCATACTGTTATCAACTCGCTACAACCTCGCTAATAGATCTGAAGCAAACCTCCCTGTCGGCTATTCATCTGCACTCAATTCTCCGCAAAGTTCCGGTTCGGATATTCTCTCTCCGGGTCGGATATACTCTCCTTGTCTGCACTCTCCGTTAGACCGTATTAGTCAGCGCTGGGGTGGTTGAGTGGTTGTCTTTGATGAACGGGTTCAACCGTTAGTTCATCTTGTATTGTTTCTTACAAGTAGAGATATGCTTTGTCTCTTGGTTTGAATCAATAGATTTCGCTGTGCCAAGTTGATCTCGAACATCACCAAAACAGTCGACATCTGCACATCTCTCTTCGGAAGAATATGCCGCCAGATTTGAGGATAATGCATTTCTCCGATGCGATAACAAAGTGAGACTTCTTTGATAGGTTGTTTGCTACTGACTCATTTAATTTAAAGGAGTATCTTCAGTGTTGTCTTATACGGACACCTTATATTCGAGTCTGAGAAGGCCGTCGGCAAGATGACTCGCTTCGAGAGCCCAAAATCATTCTTAACTGGTAATAATTCCCTCTTGTAGTACAAAGTCCTTAAAATCGAAGTCATAGCTCACCATTCAAGTACTATACTGGTACCGATAGTGGACTTTCAGTGTGTTTTTTGTGTTTGAGGCCCCAGCATGAACAGAAGCCTGAAAAAAATCAGTTCCAAAGAGAATTCCGTCGAAAAAAAACACCTAAATGCAACATGACTTACTTGGCCAGTCAAATACCTCTACCACTTTTTCTCGCTTTTATTCAGTATGTGCTTGAGTCTGCCATGGTGGACTATGATTCAAGATCTAGATCCACTCCACTCAACTCTACCTCGATCAACATTCAATGTTACATCGACTCAAACCTCCTCCACCCGATCTGAACCTCCCAGAGAGCCGTTCAAGCACGTATATATATCTGCTTCAACGCAATGAGATTCCCCAGTCACCATGAAGTTTTCAACTCTCGCCCTGGCAGCTTTCGCTGCTGTTTGTGCAGCTGCCCCTTCCAAGAATGCCCTCAAGTTCGGATTCACCAAGTCGTACTCTGACAGCGAGCTTGTATCTCGCTCCAAGAGCGCTGAGATCTCCCTCGCCAACAACGCCAACATCCAGTACCTGGTCCATCTTGGTCTGGGAACCCCTGCGCAGTGGTTTGATGTTGCTCTCGACACCGGCTCTCCTTATACGTGGGTGCGAGCTATGGGAGAAGAGGGCCAGTTTAACAGCTCGGAGTCGTCGACCTACAAGTTCGTGAACTGGGACTTCACGGCCCACTACGGCGACGGAAGTTATTCTTCGGGAGCCTGGGTCAAGGACACCCTCTCTGTGGGAGGCGTGACTCTTGACCAGTTCCAGTTTGGAACCGCCAACAAGACCCGAGGACCTCAAATCTTCGCAATGGGCCCCCTTGGCGGTGAAGCACCCAGCTTTGCTGTACGAATGGCGAAGGACGGCTACACCAACACGGCTGCCTTTTCTCTCTACCTCGACTCGTACGAGTCCAAGACGGGATCTCTGCTCATGGGAGCCGTGGACACCTCCAAGGTCGACGGCGGCCTCACTCTCGTCTCCCTGCTCCATTATTATCTCTACGCCGTGACGCTGGACGGCGTTTCGTTCAATGGCCGAAAGGCTCTGGACGTCGCGCGTCTTGCTGTCCTCGACACGGGAACATCAAACACGATGATCCCTTCCACCACCTACTGGACCCTAGTTGATGCTCTCGACCTCTACCTGACGTCTGCTGGTCCAGTGGCTTCGCAGAGCCAGTATGAAGCCTGGAAGAAGGAAGGCGCGCACCTGACGTTTACGTTCCAGGGCAAGGAGATCCACGTCCCTCTGGTGGAGGTGTTTTTCCCCCGAGGAGACTACGTGACTACACCCAGCGGCCAGGAAAAGGCCTACAGGTGGAGAATGGCCGAAAGTGGCGACAGTGGGCAGATCATTCTGGGAGACAGCTTCCTGAGAGCCGTGTACGTCGTCTACGACCAGGAAAACAAGCAGGTTGCTCTGGGCCAGGCCAAGCACGGAGGAGAGGAGAAGCTGCAGGAAATCGTCTCTGGCACAGCCGGAATTCCCCTGGCCACCAAGGCTCCTTCCTCTGTCACTTATTCCACCGACCATCCTTTCACCACCTCTGCTTCCAAGCCCACCTCCACTGCTGCTCTTGGTCCCAAGACGGCGTGATTTCTAGCGGTATTTTGCATCAATCTTTTCAATTTATATACCCTGTAGCTGCCACTGGTTTTGTAGTGGTCCTGTACGCGTAGTTGTGCCATAACGTACCTGGATCTACTGTACACCTCTCAATATCTACAACCTGCTCACTTGCAGATGACTCTACATGTTGTTGTTCGAGTCTTAGTCCTTCTTGAAGGAACCCTGGAAGTTGTCCGTTCGAGACCTTGTCATTTTACTTCTTTGCACACAACTCTGGAGGTAGTCCGTTCGAGACCTTTGGCCTCTCACTTCCTTATACTTGTAGACACTCTGGATGTTGTCGGTTCGAGACCTACGGCCTCTCACTACCATACCTATCCCTAATAATACATTCATTAATACCTCTATCGTCGAGCCAGCAGCAGATGAGCCGACTCGCCCATAAACTCGTCCGTGTAGAAGGCCGACTTTCGGACCTCCTCCTCGTTAAATCCACGGTCTCCAGACAGCAGCTTGAGGTCTCGGGCCTGCGACGAGTTCCACTTGGACAGAAAGTCGGACGGGTTGGCGGCAAACTGCTTGAAGAACTCGCGCTTGAGCCGCGTGTTGTTGAGCTGCTGGATGATGAGCGCAATGTGCTCGTCCAGCTTGAAGATGTCCTCCTGGTTGTCGAACCAGTGCTTGGTGATTTTCGCGATTTCCGCGTTGATGTCGTCGTCGAACTCCAGCGTCAGGTCGTACACGTTTTCGCCGAGGTTGTTTTCCACGTCCGTGTCGATCGTGTAGTCGATGACGAGGGGCTCCTTGGGCAGCAGGTGGGGCGTGATCAGCTCCATGATCTCGGGGAAAGTGACCGTGTTTCGGCCAAAGAGCTGCCGCAGCGGCTCATCGCACTTGATGTTTCGCTTCTCCTCCGTCTGCTGCAGGTCGTGGAACTTGATGTACTGCCACAGCGCGAGGATGATGTCGGACTTGGTGGCCTCGTCGAGAGCGAGAATCTCAGAGAGCGGCGCAGAAAGACGCGCTCGGTCGGGGTACTCCTTGAGCTGCAGCACGATTCGGGCCTTGGTGGGTCCAGTGCCTTCTCGCGTCATCTTGAAAACGTCAAAGCCCACGTCCTTGTCGGTAACGTCGCCAGAAAGCTCCTCTGTGGGCGCAGGACGCTCGCCGACGGGCTCGTGCCACTCGACAATCTCGCCGTTGACCTCAACCGAGATGCTCGTGAAGTACGACGAAAACGGCTTGTCCTCGCCCTCCACGTTGCCCTCGATGTTCAGGGTCCACGACGGCGCCTGGAAGTCGGACACGTTGTCGGGGTCGATCTGCCACGCCTGGTTGGCGCTCGTGTTGGACACAAACAGCCGCAGCGTCTTTTTCTGCTTGAGCATCCGCGCCTGGAGGTCGCCGAGGTCCAGACGCTTGCGTGTGAAGGTCGCGTCCATCCGCCGCTCGAGGTCCTGCAGCTTGCGGTAGACAGCCGTGTCCGGCAGAATTGCGTCGAACTTGGCCGACAGGTTCTTGTCCGTCGGCTTTTGCGTGTAGTGCTTGTCGATCGCGTTCATCGTGAGGTGGAGAGGTAAAGTGGTGATGAATTTGGGAGGTGTAGGTGTGATTAGTCAGCGGAACGCAGGAAGCGACTATGGACACTGTGACCGAAGGTCATCAGTGGACATCTGGAGCGGACAACAATTGTTGGATGTGTTTTTATTTACCTTTTTAGACGTTTGATTAATATGATAGACTGGTTATATACGGTATCTCGATTAAGATGGGTGAAGATGCTGATATCAACAACGTTCACTCCTTGACACCTGGAATGCACACGACTGTATGCACTGATGGATGAACAACGTGGGTTGATTAAATGGGGGGAAATGAGATTTATATTATATTAATGGGGTGTTTTTTAATGCAGCATTTTTTATATTTTTAGCAATATTTATATCTACTCAGGGACACTTTCGAGTTGTTCATATATATTGGCCTATATACAACAATACTTGACAGCATGTGTGGCCAATACCTATAACGCGTTTTGAACATACCGCAAGCATGAGAGTGAGATGGAAAAGTTTCTGGGGTGCAGGATGCGAGCTATCCATCTCTCATTTACTTCAGTAGTGATCACATCACCCCGCTTCAACTTGGGATCACCTTATCAGACCTCACCTTAACCTCTCCGCTGTTTGCACTCTTAGCTTCACCATCTACTGCTCTCAAGACAATACACAGACGACAACAGATACCTTCCTTAATACCAGTCGCTCGATATCTACAATAATACTGCGATACCCTCAACGACACCACGATACCTCGATACGACACCTTGATGCCATCCACGATACCATCTGAACTGCTTCAAGACATCCACCTCCAGCCTCCACAATGAACTACCCAGAGGGCCCACAGAAACACCGCGTGTTCATCATCTACTCGGCCTATCTGCGCGTGCAGTTCCGCAAGTCGGCCGTCCTAGCCGTGTCTGTGCGCAACAAAAACTACAACCTCGTCCGGGCAGATCTCCATGACATTCTGCCGCAGAAGAACACCACCGTGTTCAAAGACGGAACGCTTGCTCCGCTGCTCATCCGCCTGGCCTGGCACTCCTGCGCAACCTACGATAAGTACACGCACACCGGTGGTTCTAACGGTGCCACGATGAGATACCATCTCGAGGCCAGCGACGAAGGAAATGTGGGTCTGGAAGTCGCGCGTCTGTCCCTCGAACCCATCAAGCGCAAGCATCCGTGGATCTCGTACGCGGACCTGTGGATTCTGGCTGGTGTCGTGTCGATCGAGTCCTGCAACGGACCCTCCATCAAGTGGAGAGACGGCCGAGTGGACTACGAAGACGACCTTCTGGTGCCTCCAAATGGACGTCTTCCTCTCGGAGGCGGAGACGCAGCTCATGTGAGAACCATCTTCTCGCGAATGGGCTTCAACGACCAGGAGACCGTTGCGCTGATCGGAGCTCACTCTCTGGGACGTCTCCATCACCACAGATCTGGATTTGACGGTCCCTGGACTTCAAAGCCGACCAAGTGCGACAATGAGTTCTACAAGCTGCTCGCGGGAGATAAGTGGACGCTGGTGGACTCTCCCATGGGCCGAAAGCAGTACGTCAACAGCACGGGCCAGGTGATGATGCCATCGGACATGAGTCTCATTGAGGACGCCAACTTTCGCTTCTGGGTCGATCAGTATGCGGGATCCGAGGAGCTTTGGCGGGATCATTTTGCCTTGGCCTTTGAGAAGCTCACCGAGTTGGGGAGATGACCGAGGATACCGTAGGTGTCCGATGGATGATGGTATACGTAGCTACATAGCTAAATAGCTTAATGAGGTCTCAGCCAGGACTATACTGATAATGCGTGCAATGAACATACTGTATGATATGCGGCATATTAAAACTGTAGTACACTTGTAACAAAGCCGACCCTAAGCTACAGTATTCTACGGCCACGCCTACTAAATATGATCAAATAGCTCTGTTAGTCACTTATAAATATACCTATGTTAGTTGAAAATTATCCGGCTGGCTCGTGGGCTCTACGCGTCGGACCCCTGGGCCTCGCGCAGAATGACCAGCCGCTTGGTGATGCTGCTGATGAACCGCTCGACGATGCGGCGGTCCTCGTCGTTGAGCCCGTCCTCGTCGTCCTCCAGCAGCGCCTCCAGCATCCAGATGGACGTGGTGTAGGCCGACTCGCAGCCCGTGAAGTCGCCGCTGATCTCCTGCATGGCCGCGTCGCGCGACATTTCCAGGGCCCGGTCGAAGATGAGCTTCTCGGCCGACGTGTGGCTGCCGGCGCCCTGGGGGTTGACCTTCTTCTTGACGGTCTCGGCGCGCTCGAGGCTCTCATTGAACGCGTTGCGCGTCCACTGGATGATTTCGTTGAAGTGCGACGACACCATCTTGTTGTCCTTGTGGTTCTTGGCCCACCAGCCGCCAGCCTGGTCCATCGCCAGGCTCAGCAGCGACAGCGTCTTGACGTACAGCAGCATGGCCTCCTCCGCGATCGCGCTGCACACGCTGTCGGGCAGGTTCATGTCCGGGTTGTCGGCGTCGTCCTGGATCTGCGAGTACTTGACGTCCGCCAGGAGTGCGATGGAACGTGCCTTGGCGGCAATCTCCTCCAGCGTCTCGACGATTTCGCGCTCCGAGACGGACGGCGTCGCGGTGACTGGCACTGGCGGCGACTTGACCCGGGGCGACTCGGGGACTCGAGCGCTCTTCTTGTCTGCTGCCTTGTCTCCGAGCAGACGCGCAGACGCCATGGACAGAGCGCGGGCCATGGCTCCCGTGGGCGCGCCGTAGGTGAGCGAGAACCGGCGTTCTGAGCTCGGCCGTCGCTCCTCGGGCTCGCGCGCAAGCTCGTCGGCCAGCGTGTTGACCTCGACCTGGCGCTTCTCCACGACCACGTACTCGCTCTCGAGGAAGAGCGACTCGTTCTTGCGCGTGAGCAGCAGCGACGACCCCGGGGACGGTGAAGTGAGTTCCAGCAGCGGGTTCTTGCGGACGGTCGCGGTCGACGACGAGTGGCTCGACGGCTTGTTCAACATGTCCAGCTCGCGGGGCTCGGGCACGTCGAGCTTGGGCAGGTCCTCGGCGGCAATGTACTCGGAGATGTACATGCGCGGGTCGAGCTGGGACCGGTCGAGCTCCTCGCCGGAGCCCACCACCTGTTTGTTAGCGATTATGGGGTGCTCAAAGTACTCCTTGAAGCCGATGCGGTCGGCGGGGTTCTTCTTGAGCAGGCACCGCACAAAGTCCTGCATGTCTTCGGACGGCGGCTCGCGGCCAAAGCCAATCACGTCGTTGGACTGCTCGATCGTCTTGAGCAGCTCGACGTAGTTGTTGGCCTTGAACGGCGGCTTGCCCACGACCATCTCGTACGTCACCGCGCCGACCGACCACAGGTCCGCCTTGGCGTTGTATTTTTCGTAGCGCAGAATCTCGGGCGCCATGTACAGCGGCGAACCGCACAGCGTTTCTGCGAGCGCCGAGGCCGGCAGAATGCGGGCAAAGCCAAAGTCGGCGATCTTGAGAATGGGGAGCTCCCAGCGGCCGTACAGATTGGCCTCCTGGGCGTCCTTCTCCGAAAGAGACGGCGGACACAGCAGCAGGTTCTGCGGCTTGATGTCTCTGTGGACGAGGTTCTTCTGTCTGAGGAACTCGAGGGCCGCAGACAGCTGGTGCACAAAGTGCCGCACAAGCTCCTCGTGCAGCCCCCGCGTGTTGGACGGGTACCGTCTGAGCAGCGACGCCACGAGCGGCAGCGTCTCGGACAGCTCCTTCTTCTTTTTGAGAAAGAAGCTGAGGTCGCCCAGAGAACAGTACTCCATGACCAGGTGGAAGTGCGTGGGCGTCTCCTGGAAGTCCAGCAGCTCGACCACGTGCGGGTGCTTCATCTGCTTGAGAATGCTGATTTCCGAGCCCAGGTTCTCCAGCAGCTTGCGGTTGAGCTTGGCTCTGAGCACGGACTTGATGGCCACTGGCGAGCCCGTGGAGGTGTGTTCGCCCTTGTAGACGGTCGCAAACGAGCCGCGGCCCAGCTCGTTGCCGATGGAGTAGGATTTGATCGACGACGACATGTTGCCAAACGTCTGTTGTGGGCGCTGAGAGGATGGGTGTTAAATGAGAGACGCTAACGTTAGATAACAGATAGAGTTGACAGAAGGAGCCAGAGCTCCGGGATGGCGTTTGTCTAGTCTTTGTCTGGGAGTTGGGGGTATTATCCAGCCCAACTGCGAACCGCCATCTTCTTATATACTTCTGTGGACTCCTTATATACACACACCCTGTGTCGTCTTCTCCAGCAACAACCACAGCCCAGGTTACAGCTCCACCACACTGCATACATGACGCAGGGGCACGTGACCTGACACGAGACACTAGGCGGACAAGGAGGTTGCAGTGCCCTGAGGGGAGCTATACAGGAGCGCAGGGGCCTGCTGAGTCATCGCTGCGAGAATTGCTCTTTTTTCGCCCCTCTTTTTTCGACGCCCTTTTTCACAGTTGCTCCAGATCTCAACGTCTAACGTTTTTTCTGGTGGCAAACGCGTAGCTGGGGTAACCAGGCTGCATAGGGTTGGACCAAAACGGGCTGGTCAGATGTCCCAGTCACGTGACCGCTTACAAGCGAGAGATACAAGCCACGTTTGCGGTAGTACCGGTACTATAAGAATGCTCGTTTGTACAACGTGTGGTATACGCCAATTTGGGCCTCCGTGAGTCATGTTCACTTCTCAGATTAAGGCCAGGCTAATCAAATAGCTTATGTCTCGTATGCTATTGCCCCTAAAGAAGAGGTGTATACGTACCAGTACAGGTAGAGTGACTGTTTGTTGGGCAGGTGTTTGTACAAGGGTATTGGTGTGTGAAATGCTCTACTTTTTCTCAATGAGGTACAACTACTGTGCTCGTACAACTACTGTGCTCGTATAGCACTACAGTAGTCACACCAAAGGTTCATTAAAGGAGGTTATGATCACACAGTAGTTATAAATAGAATGCTGAAAGAAGGAGAGGACATGGGACACGTTGTTGGGCTATAGGCTGTACCCTTTCCGCTACAAGTAGCAGCTGAGGTGCTACAGCATCGTATTATTATTATCAGCATACTAGCATCTACGACGTTGGCTGTAGTAGTAGGGGTGGTGGGGGGTACAGTTTAGCGTGGGCGTTGTGATGCTCTTCTCTGTTAAGTATTTGCCCAACTAAAATGTCGACAGAATGTAAGTAAATAATTTGTCAATAAAATGCGTGCCCGGGATGAATAAATAATTTAACAGTGTCTAATGCGGTTCCGGTGTCTATTTCGCTTACTGTTACCTCTATAAAACCCCTATCGCACGCTCAACAACGTGTCCCTGATAAACCATCTTGCCGAATACGAAATTGAAAAATAAAATAAAATAAAAATGTGGAAAATTTGAATCCATCGAACGGCGTCAGAATCAGGCCCAAACACCGCTAATTTAAGAAAACACGCATAGATCCATTCAATCACCCACAATTTACCACCCACCCCCTACATCACGTGACTGATCTATCGCGTACATTATGCACGCACATCTCATCGTGTCCAGTTCAGTTCAACTCGCCATGAGGTTCTACGTCGTCCTCCTTCTGCTAGCAACTCTTGCCGTCGCGTCTGTGGGCGACCGCTCGCCCGAGTTCCGCAACTGCCTCACGAATTGCATTCGACACACGTGCCAGAACAAAAAGTACGTGCCTCCGCTGTTCCATCGAATCCTGCTGTGGGACTGTCCCCAGGAATGCGACTATCGGTGCCAGCAAATCATCACGTTTGCGCGCATCAGCCAGGGCCAGGAGATTGTGCAATTCCACGGCAAGTGGCCCTTCCTGCGGTTCTTTGGCGTCCAGGAACTTGCGAGCGTCATTTTCTCCATGGCCAACTTTGTGCCCCACTACAAGGGCTGGCAGATGCTCAAGCGGCTGAATCAGCGCAAGCCCAACTCGCTGATCCCGTACTACATTGGTTTTGCGATCGTTGGAATGAACTCGTGGGTCTGGAGCTCCGTCTTCCACACTCGAGACTTCCCTGTTACTGAGAAGCTCGACTACTTCTCGGCTGGTCTCAGCGTGCTCTACGGCTTCTTTTTTGCCACCGTTCGCATCTTCCGACTCGACAAGGACTCCCGAGAGACCATTAGACTCGCTCTGGCTTCTGTCTGCGTTACTCTCTTCCTGGCCCACGTCTCGTACCTGTCCTTCATCAAGTTTGACTATGGCTACAACATGATGGCGAACGTGGTTGTCGGCGCGCTCCAGCTCATCATGTGGAGCGTCTACTCCTTCTCGCAGTTTGCCAAGACGCGAGAATGGTGGTCTCTGATGCCTTTTGGCCTCTGCGTGACCATCTCAGCAGCTATGGGTCTCGAACTGTTCGACTTTCCGCCCTGGAAGTTCCTTGTAGACGCCCACTCGCTGTGGCACGCTGCTACTGTGATTCCCTGCTTCCTGTGGTACACGTGGATGAAGAAGGATCTGCAGTACGAGGAGCGGGCCGAGAAGCAGGAGTGAGGGTACAAGAGGGTCTAGCCGGGTATCTAGGCCTGGAGATGGGGGTGTATATAAGGAACGAACGGAAACGACTGGCCGAAGGTCAGGAACTACTAAATTCAGTTGAATGGACTGTTGACTCAGTTGCACAGTCACGGAGTACTAACAGGACACCGTTCCAGCAAGTAAAAGTACCAATGAAAATGTATTGATAGATGAAGTGGGTGCGTTGACGTATATAAACAACGCCAACGTATATATACGCAACTCGACTCCGTGATCTCTGAAGACAGAACACACCACAGGATATGGCACAGAACACAACAATCAGGCAAAGTCTCTCAACACAACACAGAGAGGCTACCAATACTATAGTCAAGTGTCTTGCTACACCAACCTGGAGCAAAACGCGATTCACTATAATATTATCATTCTCAGTTTCACTTCTATAGCACCAATCCATAACTAGAGACCTTGAAAGTCTTGAGACAACACAAATGCTCTGACTACTCCTACAACCCCATATGTTGTATGCAAGCTACAACCAGCGTCCCACTTACATTGAATTGACCAGATAAATATTATTCTGTTGTAATTATGTGATTACAACTACCGCAGCGACGTCTCTGTCACTTTGGTAGATTTGTCTGAGGACGTTACCGAGGCTCGAACAGCCAACTCAAGTAGAAGTGTGGAAGGCCTTCACCTGAGTCGATTGTATGAGCTAGCTTAAGAGTGAAGCCAGTAACAATAGCCTACACCTAAAAGGATAGCCTATTGTCCACGAGTCGAGCCAATAAGCCCAGCTGTAGTCTAAGAGTTTAGCCTGTCAGCGCAATTAGCAGTGCACCAGACACAGACTCGAGGACGTAGTCCGAGAGTCTCTCCTTACTGCACAAACCGCTCCAACTCTCCAGCCGAATTCCTTCGTCCCCACCCACTGGGCTGCTTCTTGATAAACGCGCCCACAGCCCCCAGGTACCCCTCGTGCCGCAAAAAGTACGCCTGCTTGCTGCCCTGACTCCAGAAGTTGATGGCGTAGCTCAACGTATGCATGGTCTGGAGATGGCCGCGGATGTACGAGCCGCCAAAGTAAATGTGCTGCAGGTTGTGGATCTGGGCCTGCAGAAATGCAATCTGGCCAATGTTGTTAGAAATGGCGTACAGCAGCGACCGCGAAATGTCCTCGGACTTGAACAGGTCTCGCGACGATTTGGGCGCGTGCGAAGACGCCGAGTCTGTCGACGACGCCTCCGATGCTTTATCCTCCTCCTCTCCGGCCTCTCGGTCCCGCTGGATCTCCTTGAAGACCCGTCCGAAACTGCTGGCAATGGTCGTTGCCTTGAGGCCAATCTTTGTGTAGTCCTGGCCGTAAATGTCTCCAACAAGCATATCGACGTTGGAGTTGTCTCCCTCGGCTGCCTTGGCCAGCATCTCGTCGTACGATGTGGCGTCTGTAAGCAGAGACAGCAGGCCCCAAAGCGTTCCTCCTCCCAGAGAAGAACCGCCAATACGCACAAACTGCTGAGGACCAAGCACCTTGATCATGCTGACACCAGAGCCAATGTTGACAAGCAGGTACGGGTAGATTGACGGCTGGCGGGGCTCGGCAAACACCATGGGGTTCGTCTCCGAGTAGCAGAAGACCTCCTCGGGGATCTCGGTGATGAAAAAGTCCAGACCGGCAATCAGACACTCCATCTCGTCCTCTCGAGAGATGTCGGCTCCCAGCTCGTCGCGCAAACGCTCGTAGAACTTGTATGCGCCTCCGCCCGTCGCCATGATGCGCATGTTGGAGCTCTGGGGCTTGGAGGGACTCGTGGCGATGGAGTCGTGTGAAGACGATCTGATGGAAGATCCGTCGGGGGTATGACGCTCAGAGCGCGAGCTGCGTCGGTGGTTGTCCTGCAGACGCGACATGAGGCCCTTGAGAAAGTCGATCATGTCGTCGATCTTGTCCGTCTCAAACACGGTGAAGTTGAGACGCCCTCCCACATCCTCCAAACTGTCTCCGTTGGGCTCATCGTGGCTGAAGTAGACAATCTTGGCTAGCGAGCCGCCAATGTCGATGGCAATGTGCGAAACGTGGGCTGTGTGGTGGGGGAGAACAATGTCTCGCGTGTCTGGAGGCGTTTCTCGGCCGTTCTGGTCCTTGTGGACGATAAAGGCGCCTTCGACGTTGATCTGGATGTCGCCGGCATGCAGGAATTTGAGCGCAGAGGCCCGGGGGTCGCGGGACGTGATGTCCTTGAGTTCTTGTGTTGCTTGTTGCATCTGGTTAGTAAGGAATCGGAAGTGAGAGTAAGGAATCGGAAGTGAGGGCCGAAGGTCCGAACGGACAACAGCAGGCTGTAGTCAAACAGAAAAGACTGGCTGAGAAAGGAAACGACTGGCGGAATCAGGAGTAGACAACAACTGTCTTATGGTATGAAACAGAACCTGGTATGAACAATGCGGTTGGTGTGCTGATGGAGAAGACGTGATACTGGGCAACAGAAATGCTAGAACTCGTGTAGTTCAAATCAGCAGAACTAACATCAAATCAAGTACCATATCAACTCAACATGATCCAACGAATCGGCTGTTGTTCAACACCTTAGTCCCAGCAACGGTTACGAGACAAGGAATCCAACAGTTGGTATCAGTGAGACACACTAATATGGATTTGGTGACTTTGGTAGAACAGTCCAAAGTCTCAGTGCCAGAGTCTCAGTGACAAAACAGTCCAAATGCTCCCGCTCAAGTTCATCCAACCAGTTCACCCTCCTTCATGTCGTCCAGGTTGTCGTCACTTGTCCTCTACCATATGGTATCTCCTGACCAGTCGCTAAAACATAGACACACTGTCTAATCCAAAACACCACAACCACCACACAATACTCACTTCACGTTGTACGATCTGTTATCTCAGATCTCTCTCACCGCGTGTCTGTCGTTCGGAGGTCTTTCGGCGTCTAGTAGTCGAGGTTGAATGTCGAGTCGATGTTGTTGAGCAGCGCAAAACGGCGTCCGGTTGAAGGAAACGGCTTGTCTGGAGCGAGCTGAGAGCGAAAGGGCGTGTCCAGCTATCTTGCGAATCCACGTACGTCTCTAATGGTATCTTTTTGATTTGCACAAACGCAATTTAGCTCAAACCTTGGCACGAGACTACCGTAGTCTACCGAGGTGATGACGATGAGAGGGGGGTAACAGGTGGAGGTGAAGCTTTGAGAGAGTGTGGGAAGGGGCCGAGAGGCGATACGATCACGTTCTTTGCTAAGTAAGCGAAACCGGCCCGAAAAACCGGCCCATCCACCCCACACATCCAGCCACACGACTCCCACATTAACCACTACCCCTAACTTCTCCACACGTCCGTTTACCTCGCACTGCAGCACAAACGCAGTTGCTTTTGTTGGGGCTGGAACAAGAGCAAGACCAGCTCCGAAAACTGAGCGTCTTGGACCGAGGCTCTGGTAATACGGTATAAGGTGAGTGTGTGGGGAGTTTGTGTTATGTCGCATTATAGCTGGAGACTTCTCTATGGGTCGTTAATCACTCACAGGTGCACACTACAGATTCCTTGCTGAGATCAACAAAGACGGGCTTTGAAAAAAAAAGGTGAAAAAGCGAAATCTGAAAAAATTGCAGAAAATTGCAGAAAATTCCCAGCTGTCAGAAAACAGCCGCGAAAGGTCGCCTGAAGAAATAGAACGCGTTCCGCACATTTTTGAGGTCACGTGAGGTCACAGGGCAAATTTTTACCAACCCTATTTCTCCTTTGGGCCGAACCACTCCCCGAAGGAGGCTGAGCGGGAAGTCTATTGGACAGTATCGAGGCGAGGAGTCTTGTGACGTCATGACTAAGGGCAATTAGCTCGGGTTTAGCGCTAGTTGAATTTCTGTTGGGTAGTTGGCACTTTCACGTGGGCTGATAAGTAATCTGGATTATGTCAAGAAAAGTCAAGTAATAGGTGATTATGCATTGTGTATTCGGATTTGGTGGTGGTAGAGTAATCAGTGTTCCCGTAAAGGAGCACGAGTGTTGTACTCCCACTAGTAAGGTAAGTTGCAACAACTAGTAGAAATCAACGACAGAGTCTAGACAGTCAAGTTGTACTTTCTCCATTGAGACCTGTCCAAGTGTTGCAGATGTCTGAGCCGAGAGAGTGACACTGAAGGACTGACATGAGAGAGTAAAACTGAAGGACTTGAATTACAGCGAATGGATAGAATAGACTCATTCCATGCTCCAATTTAACACGTTCACCTTTGCATCTGTTGGCTCTCAGCATAATTGACCTGGAACACCTTAAGGTCAAAGAATCCACCCCGATGTTGAGACTTTCCAAGACTCTCGACAAACCTCATTAACAAACTTTCTATTATAAATATGTCTATAAGACAATGTCTGCTCTAGTACGAGTAAAATAGTTGTACTCTCGTACCAGCAGACGGGTGTTTCCACCTTCAGTTGACTGGTTCTAGATGATCTCCTTGTCAGACTACCATCAACAATTCGCACACGCCTTCTCCTCCAACTCCTTGTCGAGCTTCTTGGAAATCTTCTTCCACAGCTTGTAGAAGCCCACACTGCCACTGGCCAGACCAGTAACTGTCTGGTAGATGTTACTGAGTCCTTCGGGCTCGAGACAGTCGATTGTGCAGAAGATAAAGTCGTTGGCGAGCTTGAAGAGCGTCAGTTTTGCGTCCCAGATCGCGTCTGGATCTCCTGCCTTGACCGCCAGATTGTACGTTTCGATGCCGACCTTGATGTTGATGAAGATGGCTCCGTACCATCCCCAGTTGGCCATGAGTTCTCCGTGGCGCGCCAGCTTGCCCTTGATCACGCCAATCTTGCCCAGACAGTACAGGTCGTCGCCAATGGTGTTGATGACCTCCATGATCTCGGCCTGGTATCCTAGAGACGTAAACGGGTGCTTGGAGGTGACCAGATCCTCGACAGGACCCAGCCACTCGCCCAGCTTGATGATCTTTCGAAACTGCGAAAAGTTGGACACCATGCCGTTGAGTCTGGACTCGAGATCAGACAGCTGCCACAGCAGCATCAGGTACTTTTGTCTTCGGAAAAAGCCCTGCTTAGCTGCCCACAGAAGCAGTCGACCAGTATACTGGATCAGCTTGATGGTCTTGTCGAGACCGCCCTTCTCGGCAAACAGCGTCAGAAAAATTCGCCATGACGAGGCGTGGAGAGGAGGACGCTCGTACTCTGCAATGGATCGTTCGGCGATGGACATGGGAACTGGCGTAGGAATTTCGTCGATTTCGATTTTTTCCGAAATGCGGACCGTCTTCACGGGCTTGGAGACCCCTTGGGGCTTTCCACCCAGCTTGGCCACCATGTTCGGTTCCCCCAGAGTCGTCATTCGGATAATAACATGTGGTGAAACCATTCAGACTTTGGACAGATGCGAGTATGAGTTTGGAGAGTCCTCACGAGGGGAAGTGTGTGGACAGGTGGGGTTTTTGAGCGAAAATCGGAGACGAAGACGCAAATTGAAAGACTGGACAAGTCTTGACTCCATAAACCACCCCCTGGATTATTCAGCTGCGTTCTGGTTGGCCGAGCCGAGGTCATATAGAGTTTCACGTGTCCATACTATAGAGTTGTAGGGGATGAGGGGACTGTCAGAAGACGGGCTTTTTGTGTGACGACGAGGGGTGAATTTTTGTCCTGTGACTCTCAGACCCACAAATTGCCTTGGTTTTCACTTTCGGAGCAATCGGAGCACTCCTGCTGCTTCTGTAGTGTCCCTGGTTCCCCCCTCAGTAGATCTGCCATTGTTACGTTATTACGTATACGGTCTGTATAGTCATCATAAAGGACCCTGAAAGTTCCTCAAACGACAACAAACAAAGAAAAAGAAATTCTCACAGGCCAACCAGCGTCTCCAATGGCCCTCACAAGCCCCCACGAACCCCCACATCCCTCTCAAGCCTCTGCAGGTGTATAGCTATTTTTTCGCCTCAGTAAAATACTTCGCTAATTAGACGACCGTTTTAAAGCGTTGGGACTTGTGCTGTAAGCGTGGCGTTGCCGGGGCAACAAGGGCTAAACCTTATTTCGCGATAACGCACAACACCGTGTTTATGTATCTCGAGTCCTCATGACGCTTTCGATCGACAAGTATAAGCGGATTTATCGCAAGCATCCCGTTCCGGAGGTTGCGGACTACGCGTCCGAGCTCGCGTATTCGCGTGAGCAGTTCAAAAACGTGAAATTTGCGTTTTTGGAGCAGGAAAACAAGGAAAAGTTCATCCGGTCTCTGACGTCCAACGATGATCGCGTTCTTGAGCAGTCAGACATTGACGCTATGGCTGCAGAGGCCGCAGAGGGCAAGGAGAAGCTGCGCGTTGAAAAACGCAAGGTCGAGGAGATCAGCAAGGAGGTAGAGGAGCTGGCTCAGGAAGTTGTAGCCAAAGACAGTGCCTTGGAAGAGCAGCGGGAAGTCAAGCAGAAGCTCGAGAGCAGTTTGGAGGACGTCCAGGCGCAAGTTGCGCAACTCCAAGCTGAACAGAATCACAATATCGAGCCGCATCTGGCTGAAATGATGGGCCAGTCATTACAGGATCTGGAGAAGCAGCTTGAACAGAGTCGCGCTGAGCTGCAGACGAGCGAGGAGATGTTGACGGAGGTCGAAAAGGAGCTGTTGCCGCAGCTGAAGCAGGATTTGAACGACAAGAAGGCGGAAACAGGCGCTCTTCAGGGAGATCTGCTGCATGCGACAGCAGAAGCTGATCGAGCTGTCGCTGAGAGAGAGAAGCTCAAGGGAAAGTACAATGACAAGGAGCGGCTGATTTTGTGGCTCAAGAGTTCGGTCGAGGCCCTGGAGAGGGTGTAATGTACAGTAATTTATTTATTCCATTCAAGTTTGCGAATGATCACCAGAGACGATTGATAGGTAATGATAGCAGACGTAACAGATAAAAAGCCACAGCAGTTCTAGAGTGCGTTTAACATTGTTCTTACGGTCCAGACTTGTCCAAATATTAGGTCCTCACTGTAGGTCTGGACTGTTCTTTATGCTCTACAGTAAAATGCACAAATAAATCAGCAGTTGGTTCATGTTTAATCAAAGTCAACCGCAGCTAAACGCAACCTACTACCAAGGTAAGCGCTAACATAGCCGTAACCAACCTTTCAATATACAAATACAATATTCATTCATTAACTAGTTCATCCGATCCACTTGAGCTGAGTATCAGTAGTTCTCAGTCGTTCAAAGTACTCGGAAAATCCAGCCCAGTAATCCACCAAACAACACTCAGAGCCGCTTCGCGTCTCTTTGTGTCGTTACTGAGAAATAGCATGGAAAGCCAGACCTGCTCCCACACAAGCCATGCCTCCTACCAAGCCCGATCCGCGCTTCTGCTTGGAGAACTCGTTGGACAGAAACAGACACGTCAGAGCTCCGGTAAGAATCAGGAACGTGAGCGGAACGTCCGTCTTCCAGTTGTAGTTCGCGCTGTTTTCGTCCTCGTACATGAGCTTGGACAGCGACTTTGCCACGGCGATCAGAAGAGCATAGAGCACCATTTTGAGGAGCTCCAGAATTCTTGCCGGGGTGAATTCGAAGGAATCGGACTTCTCGCCTTGATCAACTTCGACGTCGACGCTGATCTGCTTCTTCTTAGGCGGCTGGCTCTTTTTGTTCGTCTTGGCCATGGTGTGATGGTTGTGTGGTCAAGAGCTCAACAGCAGATCTAAGTTGTACATTGCAGATGCATGGAATAATTGGAGGAGTGTGTGGAATACGCAGTTTTGGAGCTATGGGAATTTGGAAAAGTGTGTTTCGGTGGTGTGCACGCTGTGAGTAAAACTATCTAATAAAATCAAAAATAGGCTGAGTATATCCGCCACTGAAGGATATGTCAAAATGTCAAAGTCTGGGGTAAAAAACTCTAATGTCGAGAAGCGGAGAGATGTCGGATCAACCTGCGGAGAGGATAATATATGTGCAGAGGAAAAATGTGATGTGATTTTCGAGCGTTTTTTGTGTATTCAAATTCTATTTGGTACGTTTTGTGAACAAGTTGAGGCTGTAGTGGCATTTAACCTGTTTTTCTGGTGTATTGTCCGTATAACAGAACAATGAATCTTTCTAAGATAATGGTTTGTCCGTATAAGGCCCTGTACTTAGAAGATACCCAAGTATATTTGATGAACTTTTGCGTTTTTCTTCTAATTAGTTAGATACCTTGTTATCCACCTTCAAGGCTGTTGCTATGTTCTGAACACACAGTAGGAAGACAATACCAGCTGAGAAAAATCCATAGATTTGACACTTCTCTATGAAACTGAACACCTCGTCCCAATCTCTATACCAACAATATTTCCATCTTGTCCACTCTACATTAGCCGTACACACATAACCATGTCCTACTCTACTCCAATCATAATCATAAATCATCATTTTCTGTGGTTAGACCTTGTCCTTTCGTCCTCGAATAACGCCGTCCTCGACGAGCTTGTTGATCTCGGCGTCCGAGTAGCCGACCTCCCGGAAGACCTCGAACGTGTGCTGGCCCAGCAGAGGAGGAGGCATGCGGATGTTGGGCTGCGACGTCTTGTCGGAGAACTTGACGGGCACTCCAACGAGCTTCATGGGCCCGCAGACAGGGTGGTCGACCGTCTGGATCATATCTCGAGCGACAACGTGCTCGTTAGAGAGGGTCGTCTGGATGTCGTTGATGGCAGCGAACGGGAAGTTGGCGACCTTGAAGATGTCGACCCAGTCGTTGGTCTTCTTGGTCTTGGTGACTTCGTGGATGGCCGGCACGAGAATGTCTCGGTTCTTGACTCGCAGCGCGTTCGAGAGGAATCGGGGGTCTGTCTTCCACTCGGGCTTGCCTAGCGCATCGGCAGCCATCTTGAACAGGTTGTCGTTGCCTCCTCCGATCATAATGGAGCCGTCGGCGGTATCAAACGCCTGGTAGGGGCAAATTGAGGGATGCGCGGTGCCCTGACGACCCGAATCGGGCTTGCCAGAGATGAGAACCTGCGAGGCGATGTTTGCGAGAGACGCTACCTGGCAGTCGGCCAGAGAAGCGTCGATATGCGTGCCTTTTCCGCTAACTCCGCGCTTGATGAGCGCAGCCAGCACAGAGTTGGAGGCGTAGAGACCCGTAGTCAGATCGGTGACGGCCACTCCGACCTTGGAGGGAGCTCCATCGGGCTCTCCAGTGATGTGCATGAGACCCATTTCGGCCTCGACCATGACGTCGTAGCCGGGTCTGTGCGAGTACGGGCCCGTTTGACCGTAGCCCGTGATGCTGGTGTAGATGAGCTTGGGGTTGGCCTCCTTGAGGTCGTCGTAGGACAGGCCGTATCTCTTCAGAGTGCCAGGCACGTAGTTCTCGACAAAGACGTCTGCCGAGGCAATGAGCCGCTTGAGAGCAGCCTTGCCCTCGTCCGACTGGAACGACAGACCCACAGACTTCTTGTTTCGGTTGACACAGAGAAAGTAGGCCGACTCTCCGGGGGCAGATCCGCCAACCTCAACCATATCACTGGACACGCCCAGAGCGTCGTCAGCCTTGGTGTACGGAGCAAAGGGAGGTCCCCAGGCTCGCGTGTCGTCTCCGCGCGTCGGATGCTCGATTTTGATAACGTCGGCTCCCAGATCAGCCAAAAGTTGTGTGCAGTAGGGACCTGCCAGAACTCGAGACATGTCCACTACTCGGACTCCTGCCAGGGGGAGATCCTGAGCTGCGTTGAGGACGAGTCGCGAGCTGGAAAAGTGGCGATGGCCGATTCGGAGGACTTTGGAACGGAGCATGTTTTTTGGAGATGGTGGAAGGAGCAGATCACCTCTTATAGGTGTGCATAAGCGCGGCAGTTATTACCCCAGGGTGGGGGTATAGAGTTTGGACTGGCGGGAATAGTTGAAGCGAGTGAGTAGATGCACTGTTACTCAGAGGACCGACGTGTGCGTGTACATGTGGGTGCGCCATGTGGCCGTTTTTCTTGTCTCCCCGGTTTGCGGTTCCCAGTAACTTTGTGGGGTACGACTGTTGACGGCTCGATACTCCATTTTTCACTTCTCCGCATTTCGTATTTTTAGCGCGGATGGATGTCAGTGGATGTAAATTGTGGAGGTGGAAGTGAGTGGAGGGTTGGTGAATACTAGAAATGACTGTTTCCCAGATGGTAAAATAGTTCCGGGGAACTGTTCTTCTCCGTCTTGTTTGTAGTCTTTGTTATATGTATTGGCCACAAAAGCTATTTAAATGTTTGTATTGTTGGTCAATACTTATGAAAATACCGATTTCTAAGGATGATTTCCTTATGACCAAGTCAGCCCCACAAAATTATTTAAATTGTCTATTAACGTAGAATCGGCTCGAAATGCTCTGCACGAAGCATCAGTTACGTAACAGCTCATCTGCTCTTGCCATAGAAAATCTCTATTTCCCCCACTTGACCTAACTATGTTTTCACTAAATCCCCACTAAACTCCCAACAGCAATTACTCAGTCCCTCTCATCATAGCGGCCTCATTACAGAATATTACTATAGCAACAAGTGAATATTATGCCACCTTTTTTACGCACAACTATTCCCTCTATCATATTCTCTTTCCTTTTCGCCCACAGAACTTCCGCAACACCGAAATACACCCCCCCCCCAATGGACCCCACACTTCAACAAACTCCCAACTATCCCCCAACTACGGAGTAGCACCACCTAAATTACCCCTCCTAAAAACACCAAGACAAAAAATAAAACGCCACAACAACCCCAGCCACCAAAACGTTCGCTTGATAAACACAGCAACTCTCTCCTCTTCTCGCTTTGCTCCGTCCTAACTTTTATCACATGACCATCCCGCGCTCCAGCCCTAACCCTCGACATGCTTGTTAAACTCGAGACCAAATTTCACTCTCCAAATCAACCACATGTTTTCGCAGACGTGCAAAAAGTTCGCCGGCGTGGTGGACTCGTTTTTGGCATCTGAGGGCGGCTCGTTACGCAGAAAGACCCAGGAGCAGGTCCGCGAGTCGCTCAAAGTGCTGCAGGACGCGCTGCATCGATATGAGTGAGTATTAGGCGGCGGAAGTGAAAAAGCGTCGATCTGGGGTGTTAGAAGGGTGTTGGTGTGGTCTGTGTGGTTTCAGTGTGTTCGCACAGCGTGAAATTATTTACTGGTCGATTTTTGTGTCATTCTAAGCCGATCTGAGCCGTTTCTAGACACACTTGTTGATTAGTCATACCAGCCTCGGCAGAGTTGGTACTGTTGAAGATCGCCTTTAAAGTGAGATCAGAGCTCGTTTTTATCATTCCTCGCTAACACAGACTCAACGAAATCTCGTTATCTTACAACGGCGGCAAGGACTGCCAGGTGATGGTCATTCTTCTGCTGGCGGCATTATGGAAGCAGTACGAGAGCTCTCCTGAGGCTCTGGACGCTCTCGGAGCCTTCAAGTCCGTCTACGTGGCCTCGGAAAAGGCGTTTGAGGAGGTGGATGCATTTGTGGACGAGTCTTGCAAGGAGTACGGCCTGCAGCAGATCCGGCTGTCTGAGCCCATGAAGGAGGCGTTCGAGTCGTTCCTGGACTCGAATCCGACCGTCAAGGCGATTATTGTCGGTATTCGACGTTCGGATCCTTATGGTCAACAGCTGACGCCCTTTGATCCGACGGATAAAGGTTGGCCTGCCTTCATGAGAGTCCATCCTGTGCTTGAATGGAAGTACGTCAACATCTGGGACTTTCTGCTGGGCTCAAAGACGCCCTACTGCATGCTCTACGACCAGGGCTACACGTCGCTTGGAGGCACAGACACGACTGTTCCTAACCCGAAGCTGAGAGTTGAGGGATCTAACTGTAAGTTCCGACCTGCCTATGAGTTGGTGAACGATGATGAGGAGAGATTGGGGAGATTTCGGAAGTGAGCGACTGCGGAAGTGAGTGGCCGTAGGTCACGAACGGACAATAGCTAGTTGTTAAGTCTCCGAGCTATTCTCATTTTGCTTGGTTCCCTTCTGTGTTCTCAACTATGTGGGTTCTCAACTTTTTGTGTTCTCTAATTTGCTGTGTTCTCCGCTCTTTAGGCTGTTGTTCTTACCTGCTTGCTTGAATGTTTCTACATTGCTGGGTTCTGAACACTTCAGGGATGTCTTGGTACAGTACACATTTGAGCCCTTTGCCTGAGAATAAGAACATGATCTTCCGATCAACCTCTGCAGTAGACTGCTGCTGTGAATTAATGACATTATGATACATGAATATATGATTATGAACAAGTTGAGCGAGTGAGCAATACGGTAGACAGGACTGAATGTGCAAGACGAGAACATCGCTTTACTGAAGCACGTCGCTGAAATCAGAGGACGTCTCAAGTCGTTACTCCAACTCCTGCAAAGAACAAAGCACGGAGGAGTCCTTGGAGAGACTTCGTGACATCGGTCTAGCTCTTCTAGGAGCCCCAGAACCTGCACTGCGAGGAACAAGAGGCTGTACGTAGTTTGCACACCCCAGGTACTCTCTCAGAAAAAGATGGAATCCATAGGAATGACACACATCCGCCTCAGAACCCCCAAACTTGTACTGGTACTGGATGTACAGCAGCTGGATGCGCTGTGAGTTCTGTCTGTAGAACTGCACAAACTTGTCCTTTGGGAAAACGCCAGCCATCCATACTGCCTGGTAGAGCGGGTCTACAGGAGGCAGATGTGCATTGGAGTTTGTTAGGACGTTGCACTCGTGTCTTATCTCTTTGAGTCGTTGTCTCAGGAGCAAGTTGAGCGTTTTGGCCTGGTTCAGAGCCTGGTGGAGGTCTCGGATCGTGTCAACACGCTGCTTCGTTTCCTTGTAGTCCTTTATTTGCGTGCTGAGGATGCTGAGTTTGCACGAGATGGCTGAGACTTCAAAGGGAGGTGTGTTGGTGCTGGCCGATGCGTACTTTGCGATCTTTGTTGGTGTTCTAACATCGCTTGGAGCTGTTTTGGGGATGTCGTCTGGTAGAACTTGTGCTGAATCATGATTTCGAACGCTCTCAGTTCCAACTTCAAAATCACTCACACTCCCTTCACTCTCTTCTCCCACCATGTACCTGCCTATATCGCATTTTGTCTCCTCCAGAACTCCTCCTGGAGACTCACAGGTGACCTGACACAAGGGAACGGCTTTTGGGGCAAAGAAGAGCATTTCGGCGAGGTTTTGAGACGAAATCAGTTACATCGCGACACTGGGGAGGTGTGCCCCATTTAATTGCTGGTGTCCAGAAGCAGAGACGAATTATGTACATGCTGTAATTACAGGTGCACTGTAAGATTGCCTTATTAGGAGAGGAATAAAATGCACGTTTTCAATATTAAGCAATAAATATAAATTAAATAGCCAATGCGTTTTGTGTCTTGCCTTTCAAGTAGAGCAACGAGAGAGATACCTCTGTTCTTCAAGCGTTGCAGCAATACTGTAATTGGTACAACAAGCTGCCTCCTCTAACCCAACTAAACACTTCCGCTCATGGAATAGCCAATTTTCTTGGTTGTAGCCGTCACCAGATCCGCCAGTGCTCGTCGCATATGCTCGTCTCCATCAGCCAAAACGTACAGACGCTCAACAGACGCCAGAAACTGCTGCATGCCTTCAAAGTACTCGGGCAGTCGGTTTGACGACACAGAAGCGTCACCGTTAGCAGTGCTTGTGTTGGCCTTGACGACGTCTGTGTTGTTGGTGGTCTTCGTCTTGCTCTCAGTGCTGGTTTGCTTCTTGGTGGGTTTTTTCTTATTCGTATCGCCAACGTTGTTCTTGGTAGAATCGCGTTTAGGATCAGAGTCGCCAGTTTCAGGCCTCTTAAAGAAGGCCGGGACGTCAACATCGGCCTTGCGAGGTCTTCCGCGCTTTCGCTTCACAGCGTCAGGCTTTGCAACTTCAGCGTCGGTCGCAGGAACAACTGTAGAGTCGGCTTCGGCGTCTGAAGTCAGCCAGGTAACGCCGTTGAGAGCTCGAGCTCGCTCCTTATGCGCTTCAACCATAGAAGGCTGGTTTCGAGTGCTAGGTCGTTCTCGCGGCTCAGAGTCGATAGACGCAGTGAGATCGTCTCTCTGAGAAACCGAAGACTGTCTCTTGGTCGGACTGTCGTTCTCAATGGACTCGCCGCTTCGCTTGAGCCGTTTAGGCGTGCTGGTGGGCAGCGAGTACATTTCGGAACGCATGGAGATGTCGAGATCCGAGTCGTCTGAGCTCATGTCTAACGGCATGTACTTGCGGTTCCTTTTGGGAACGCGTTTGAGCTTTTTCAGCGCAGCGGTTAATTTAGCATTCGCAGAGAGCTGTTCAGAGAGTGCTGGTCTCACCTCGGGCACAGGCTCGACTGTTGGGTTGGCCCTGGGCTCGTCAAGCTCGACTGCTGGCTTGACATCAATCTTTTTAGCCTTCTTCGACGCTTCAGGCTTTTCAGCCTTTTTGGACATTGGCTCTTCTGACACTGGCTCTTTGGGCAAAGGCTTTTCAGACTCGGGCTCTTTAGGCAAAGGCTCTTCCGACAAAGACTCGGGCTCTTCTGGCGACTCTTTGGAGTCCTCATTCGAGAACAGAGTCGACTTGGTCTCCAGAAGCTCCTTTCTCAGACCCTGCGAGTACTCTCGGTCCTGCTCGAGTTTGGCAGCTTCAGTCTCTTCTCGTCGACGAGCCTCCTCAGCCGACACCTGGTTTTTGGGACCCGAAAGAATGTCTTTCTCGCTGATCTGGATCGACTTGTCCTTGGCAGACTCTGCATCAGCGTTGGTGGGCATCTTTTCAACAGTAACGCCGTTTCCGTAGTTCTCGAGTCTGATCGTGCCCGTGAGCGTGTCGATAGGCACATCGGTATCTGGCGAGCTTCTGTCTTTGTCTTTCGCAGCATCGACTCTAAACAGCGCCTTTGATCGAGGTTTCTTCACTTCGTCTTTCGCCTCTTTGTCGTCCAGATCGTCCTCGACGTCGAAAGTCACCTCCAAGCCAATCAGGCTCTTTGGCAGACGCTGGTAGAGTAAGGCCAGCTTACTCGAGTACTCTTCCCCAGCCACCGAGGGGTTGCGTTCCTTCTCCTTGAGCAACAGAAGATAGTCGAGAAAGTCGCGCTTGATGCGAGCAACTCGGCTGCGCATTCGCGACACCATTTTGGGCTCCGAAGAGCCGAAAACCGCGACAGTAGCGTCCTCCACAAAAGTTCCAAGCCGGGCTTTGGGTCGCAATTTCTCGTTGAGCTCGTTGGGCTCGATTTTGTCAAACTCTGCAAACAGAGCCGCAATCTGCGCGGCGGTCCACGCGTCTTTCCGAGACATGTGGCGAGACAGGCTGAGGTGGCGATATGCTGGTACGGTCAAGTCAAGATTTATTGTCAGGGAGTCGCGCACTGCATAAACTTTATCGCGTGACCAGAGATTAGTTTTATGGGTTGTGAGGGGGTCAAGGAGTTGGTGAGGTGTAGTATACTGGTGTTTTCCGCTCTCTTCGGTTGATTCTTACAATATCTCTGCTCTCTATTTTTCAGCCTCAATTCTACAAAGACTATTCCAGGTGACCTCTACAGTGTGGTCAACTTAGAGATTGAGAAGTTACAGTGCCACACGAAGTGGGTGAGCCATAATAAAGAGGTGGTAATTTATGGAGAGATGAATATTGCTAACGGTTAGACAAAAATTGCTTCTTTTGAACTTGCATATAGTAGAATCAATCATTACAACAGTTCTCACTCGTCCTCAGGAGAACGGCCAAATCATGAAGTACTGTCCCGGTACAAGGACATACGATAGGAGGCTCTAAACGAGTATGTACTTGTACAAGTACTAGTATGCTGATACCATGCTTCTAATTTTATATGGTATGGTAGCTAACGTGTACAGTAACAATTCAAGTTGAAGAATGTTGATGAACACAACTGCCCGGATATTTATAAAAAAAAAAAAATAAAAAAAAAAAAAGTTCTCCTTGTGCAAGTACTACGACCAGCGTTCTACTAGAATATCCACTACAACAACACCAAGTTCTCACCACCGTTCATTTACTATTCATCAATCATATCGTCATAACACTGGAACCGGCCAGTCACTTCAGCACGTCCAGCTTACTTGGAGGTGTCCAGCACGTATCGGCCGGCAATCTTGCCCTCCTCCATGAGCTTGTAGACGCTCTCGAGCTCGGACAGGCCCACAATGATGATGGGCGACTTGACCAGGCCCCGGGCAAAGAACTCAATGGCCTCCTGCGAGTCGGCTCGGTTGCCGACGTACGAGCCCTTGATCTGGATGGATCGAGCGACCTGCTGGAAGATGGGCGACTTGCAGACGGCTCCCGCGGGGAGACCGACGAGCACAACGGTTCCGAGGGTTCGGACGTACTCGACCGACTGGTTGACGGCAAACTCGGAGACGGAGACGTTGATGACGGCGTGGGGACCGCCCTTGGTGGCCTCCTGGACGTCCTTGACCAGGTCCTTGGTCTTGGCGAAGTCGATGAAGACCTCGGCGCCGAGCTCCTTGCACATCTTCTCCTTGTCGGCGCCAGTGTCGATGGCGAGCCCTCGGTAGCCCATGGCCTTGGCGTACTGGACGGCCAGAGAGCCGAGTCCTCCTCCAGCACCGGTCACGGCAGCCCACTCGCCGGCCTTGAGACCCGCGGTCTTCAGAGCCTTGTAGACGGTGATACCGGCACAGAGAATAGGAGCCACGGCAGCCAGATCGCAGTTCTTGGGGATGTGGGCGGCCTGGACGGCGTTGGCAGTGGCGTACTGCTGGAACGAGCCGTCGTGGGTGTAGCCCGACATGGTGGCCTTGGGGCAGTTGGGCTCGGCAGCAACCTGGCAGAACTCGCAGGTGTAGCAGGCCTTGTTGATCCACTTGATGCCGGCGTAGTCGCCGATCTCGAAGGTGGTCACGTTCTTGCCCTTGGCAACAACAACACCGGCACCCTCGTGGCCACCGATGAGAGGCAGCTTGGTGTCAAGAGGCCAATCTCCCTTCCAGGCGTGGAGATCGGTGTGGCAGACACCCGAGAACTTGACGTTGACGAGAATCTCGTCGTCGGCAGGAACGGGGACGGGGACGTCCTTGTACATGAGGGGGCCTCCGGAGGTCTCGAAGATGACGGCCTTCTGGGTCTTGGGAATAGTGGTCATTGTAGTAGTGGTGGTGGTAGTTGTTGGACTGATGATTGTTTGGAGGGAGGCTCATGGCTTTATATATCTTCCACGTACCTCAGCATTCCATATCGCCGCTCACATCCCCATCGCCGAAGCGGGGAAGCTCCAACAGCCATCTTTGTCTCAAACGTTCCCCTGCTCCCAAGCATCTCCAAAGAAGGGTGTACGGAAGTCTCCACAGGGAACAAGGAGCGAACCTACAAAGGTCTGCGAACTTAATCGAGCTGTCAAGCTAACGGTCTGGCGTTGTAGTCGTCAGTGGTTCTAGGTTTGGCTACTGTTGTTGTTTGTGAAAGTCACCATATTTTGCTCGTTTCTTCGGCTAGAAATCTCACATTTCTACCTCTCCATCTTATATAATTCTGTGAAGCTGCTCCCTCTCGAAATGGTGGGGTAGAGATTTGCGGGGTAAGCATCATTTTCAGTTGCATTCAAAAGTTTAAATATTTGTTCGATCTGAGATGAGTTTATGGTGGTGTTGGCAGGTGTGACTCTTTGAAGGAGTTATCGGATCAAACATTTGTCGTTTAGTAGATATTTCCAGGTGCTTTTCTTCGCAAAAAATCTACTGGAAAGCCTCAAATCCCTTCCCTACGCAAAACTGCGCCACACATCAAAGTTCAAACTAGAATGTGGCGTGCAGGCTTGGCAGAGAACTCTTCCGGAGAGAAGGCAGGAGCTCTACGCATGGCTGAGTAATGAATTTTGTCGGGTTCTCTTTGGCAGACTCGTTGCGATGTTCTAACGGCTGATGACGGGCTCTTTGGTCATTAATTTTAAGTGTTTTGCTCCTCCCTGAGGGATTCTGGCACTCATCTACCAAGAATAACACCCCATATACCCTTGCAAGAGCTACTCCACGTCTTCTGAATGTTTGAAAGGCTATTCGATCTTCATTTGAAGCAAAATTACGGCGTTTGACTTGGATCCATACGCCGTGGAGGTCTGCTGTGATTATCGAATGTGGGTTTATACAGATATAGAGTTCACCATAATTATTGGCCTGATATACGTTTGTTTTGGTAGCCATTGTGGCCAATATTAAAGGATTAGCAAGCATGAGTTGATCTTCTCATGAAACGTTCCCTGTACAATTCTGTGTGACAATATCGGGATTCCACAATATTCCATTACATCAAGGACTCCTGGGTCTTTCAACACCACACTTCTCACCTCTCAGTTGTTCTTGTGTCAAGTGTATGGCATAAAGTACAGTATGTACCTAGTTTATGGCATAAGCTACCTACTTTATGGCATAAAGAAGCACTTTGTGCCACAATATAACTGTTTGTGTCCATTCTGTAGCATACAATTGTCACCAACACAACACACGCTACCCGTCTACACACTCACTCGCCTAAACTATTATACAATTGATAAATACATCCTCCTCTATACTCCTTCCTTTTAATCTCTCTCCGGCTTGAACATGACCTGCAGAACATAGTCCTTTCTGTCCTTGTCCCAGTGATTCCAGAACTTGGACGGATGCTGATCGAGCTCCTTGGCAGGAATCTTGAACGCAATCGTCTCGTATGGCTCAGCAGCAATAAGCAGATACTGGAACCGTCTGTCGGCAGGCACGTCAATCTTCTGCTCAAAAGCAGACATGAATCTGTATCTCGGGGTAACTCCAGTTCCAATCTCTGCAAAGTTGATCTGCATCAACAGACCGAGCTGCCTGGTTAACGGATCCTTGACCTTGGTGATCTTGTATCCGGGACGTCCAATTTTGAGTGCCGACTTTTTGATGTGAATTTTGTTGGCTCCGGAGAGCTCTCGGTTCTGTTCTCGAGGCCCATCTCTGCTCTGAGCACCTCGCTTCGCCAGATTCTGCTGATGTCGCTTACCCTGGGTGTGCGAAAGATAGCTGCCGTCTGTCACGTGACTCGTGAGACACAGACGGCATTCAAAGTAGCCGAGATGGTTCTTGAAGATGTAGGGATCCTTTGCAATGTCGAGCTGTTCGCTTGCTAGCTTTCGCAGTCGTTCTCTTCGATGCAAGTTGGCTTGGGATTCAGAGGCCATTCCTCCGCCTGAGTTAGTAACGGTAGTGATTGGCCGTAGATCACGAGCGGACCCAATTTTTAAGGATTTAAAACGAGTTTCTGTGTCGCTTTATTCTCTGTATCCTGTCTTCTGTGAGACTTCGCGATGTCCTGTTTCCAGATATCTAGCAAGTTTCTGACAGACATCCTTGGGCCAAATAATTCGTCGATCAGCTCATTCTCCTCTCTCAAATATCATACTCACCTCCTTTTTTCGATCCAACCCGATTTTGCATGTCCATCTTGGCTGGTGTGGTTGTGGTGTTGGAGAGATGTACAGTAAAAATCGCCTTGCATCGTATGGAACTTATTTTAGAGTTTTGAGTGGAGCTCTAGAATAGGAGGAAGTGTTTGTAGGTGTTCATTAAGCTGAAATAGTTGGAATTGTATTTATTTGGGCCGAAAAAGTTATTTTGACTTCAAAAACACCTTTTTTGCTCTTCTTACCTCCCTCTCACATCTATGTTATGTCAACACAACACATGACGCACCCTCCAATATCAAACTTTATACATTTTCACCGTTTGTTACGCGACACGACGTGAGTGGCAAAACAGCCTGGAGGAACCAGAAGTTCAGGGCGTTGATACGAAGCGACGGCTGTTTTGAACGGCGCGAACACAAAGACTTTCTCGACAAGACAAAAAACGCGCCTTACAACCATCAACATCAAACAAACACGACAGTTACTACGGATACACAACACGACAGAACATGACAGAAGACGACCCTGTCAACTCGCTGCTGGGTATCCACAACCCGTATGGCAAGCCGCGAGAGGAGATTCCGCACCAGGAATTCCACTCGGACCTCGACCTCAAAGAGAAACTTGAGTGCTACACGGACGACCAGATGCTCAGAGAACCGCCAGCTCCTCCTCGACTGGACCCTACGGTGCGTCTCAACAAGGCCTCGTTCAGCCTGCTGCCGATGGACGAGTTTGATCTCGACGTGACGCCGGACCTGGAACAGATAGGCTACCAGATGACCGAGGAGTTCACGCTGCCAGACGAGTACATGCAGGAGCAGCCCGAGGTGGAGGGAGTGGAGTACGACATGGACGAGCAGGATGCATTTTTCATGGACATGATCACGGAGGACTGGCCCGAGGAGGAAGGCAGCTCGGAAGAGGAGGAACCGGAGGAGGAGGAAGACGACGAACCGAAATACAATGAAGACGGACAGCTGATACTAAGAGGATACACGCCACAGCCACCACAGGGACCGTTTCCACCGACGCACGAAATGTTCGAGTACGTCGTCACGCTGATTGAGCGTCACTGGTTCTCGCTAGCTTCGTCTATGCCTCCAAAGCCACCCCAGACTCATGACGAGATGGACTCTCTGGACGACCAGGCGTGTTGCATTTGCGGTGAGTCTGAATGCGACAACTCTAACGCGATTGTCTACTGCGACGGATGTGATATGGCGTGTCATCAGGAGTGCTACGGAGTAACTCATATTCCTGAGGGCCAGTGGCTGTGCAAGAAATGCAGCTTTTCGCGTGCACGAAGACGCAACAAGAAGGGAAGCTGCATTTTCTGCCCGTCGCAGGTCGGAGCGTTCAAAATGACGACGCAAAAGACCTGGGGACACGTGATTTGTGCGCTGTGGATCCCCGAGGTGAAGATTGGAGGAAGAAACATGGAGCCTATCAGCCACGTGCGAGACGTTCCCCGAAGCCGCTGGAAACTCCACTGCTACATTTGCAAGCAGCGAATGGGTGCCTGTATCCAGTGTGCGAGAGGAACGTGCGTTCAGGCCTTCCATGTGACCTGTGCTCGTCGAGCAGGTCTCCAGATGGAGATGACGCATGGTGTCCAAGGCGCGATTTTTGAACCTGGATCTATGCGAGCTTACTGCCATAACCATGGAGGAGACTATGGTACTTTAGACCGTATCAAGGCTCTGCGAAAGTGGTTTGCCGAGCGATACGATGGAAAAGGAAGAAGAAAGGCGATTGTCGAGGTTGTAGCAAGCACAACTGAGTCCTCCGAAGTCGGTAGCGATGCTCCTACGCCTTCTGTCGTTGCTTTTGAAGAAGATGGAGACGTCGATATGACTCCACAGCCTGACGATGAAGCTACAGACTTCCCTACACCTTCTGAAGCCGATGCTACAGTTGTCACGGAGGCTTATCCGACGTGGAAGACGCCAGCAGGAACTCCTCTGCTTCCCAAGCTGATCATTGATCGCATCTGTGAAGCACTTGGGCCGTTCAAGATTGCCCACTGTCGCAAGTTTGTGACCATGGTAGCGCGGTACTGGGCTCTCAAGCGTGAGTTCAAGCGAGGCGCAGCTCTCATCAAGCGGCTCAATATTGCTTTGGAGAACTCACAGGCTGTTGCTTCGACCCAGCTTGAGTCTCTGGAGGACCGTCAGAAGCGTTATCGTGACACCATTGGGCTCATCAACGAGCTGGAGCGCGTCAAGGTGCGTGTGGAGCTGCTTGCGGAGCGTGAGGCCATCAAATTCGACTACGTCAAGGCCCAGGGTGAGCTGATGCGCACTCTGCTGTTGCCTGTCACGAACCTCTGTCTCAAGTTGTGCGACGAGATGACCGAGCAGGACGCGAATGGCTACTTTCTGGAGATCCCCGAGATTCCTGGGTATCGTGAAGTCGTTGAGTGTCCCATGTCGATGACGGAGATCCGCGAAAAGGTGCTCAACCTCGAGTACAACCACGTGGCGCAGATGCTGCCGGACTTTCACATCATGTTTGACAATGCGTTTGTTTACAACGACAGCGAGGCGCCAGTGTGTCAGGAAGCTACTCGGCTGCGTGGAGTGGTCAAAAAGCTCGTGGAAGAGTACACGGAGAAGGAGGAGGAGCCCGAGTACCAGCGCTGCTTTGACGGCGAGGAGGTTGAAGAGGCTCAGGAAAAGCCGTATGTCGCCATGCCGTAGCGTGGAAGGTACGTTAAGCGATTTAGACGCTTCATATATTGAATTTATTTATGTATATTTATTGTGGTTGTTTTGTGGTTTTGCTGGATTGTTTTGGCTTGACTGAGGGCTGGAGGAAGCCTCCAAGAGTTCACTTTGAGAAGCTTGAAAGAGTAATGTCATACAGTTGATATTTCGGTGGCTTATAGGGCCTTTGGAGAAAGCGACTCAGACCAAATTTCACATCGAGCAAATGAGTGCGAATCTGATTCATTTATTTGAACTGTTGTGATTTTTTTCGACGACCTCCCCTTATTATTTTATTTTACAAGTATTTTATTTTATTTTATTTTCATATTTAAATAATGCCAAACTCTAAATTACGCGGACAAGTCGTAATAATGCGTCGTCGGATCAACCTCCATCACCAACATGTCCTCCAACGACGCGACATCGGACGATACAGACGCCACGGTCGAAGAAGACTTCAAGCGGGAGCCCGAAAGCAGCACTCAAAACACCGATCTGCCTCCCAGCGACCCTCCAGCTGCAAATGACAGCGACAGTGACTCTCCGGGTGGAGGAGGCTTCTCGTACTCGCTGCTCAAGAAGTCTGTGGCTGCTCCGGCGGTCAAAGTCGACACAGAAGCCGCCGTGAAGGCCGAGCCGGCTATTAAAACCGAACATGGGTCTGCTACGCCAACCACAGACCCTCTATCGCGCACAGAGTCTCCTCGAGAGACACCTTCAGATCTGATGGAGTCTCCGGATCCAGAGCACGTGGCTGCCAGCAGAGCATCCAAGCGACGTCCAACCAAGTCCAAGAGCCGGCCGGTGCCGAAAAAGAAGCAGAAAGTGACCCACACCAAGGACTTCAAGCTGCCTCTGGGAGCTCCTCCAGTCGACACATCCTACCAGGGAGACGAGGACCAGGAGCTGTTTTGCGTGTGCAGACGGCCTGACGACGGCAAGTGGATGATCGGCTGCGACTACTGCGAGGAGTGGATCCACGGAAGTTGCGTTGGCATGACTCCTGCTCGAGCCAAGATCATGAACAAGTTCTGCTGTCCCTTCTGCACTCGTAAAGCAGAGAAGATGCGACCAGGAGAAGAGACGACAGTTGCACACCAGCTCACGCTTAAACACGGCACAGAGACGACGTGGAAACGTGTTTGTCGACTCGAGGAGTGTCACAAGGCCGTGACCTACCCCAACAAGTACTGCTGTCGAGAACACGGTCTGGAGTACATGAAGGGCCGAGTGGCTGCTCTGAGCACAAACAACAACTCGAGCGTTGCTGATGAGACCGAGGAGCCGTTCGGCAAGCTCTCGAGCGAACGGCTAGCTGCTATTGTCAAGCAGACGCCGAACCTCGACGTTTTCAAGGCTCTGGGAGCTACTGTTCCCGTTGAGACTGCTCCCGTGTCTGCCAAGGAGCCCTCCACGCAGATCAAGTTTGTCGAGCAGAAGCTCAAGTACATGTCTCTCGTCAAGGATCGAACCAAGAGTCTCAGCGAGGAGGCAGCTACAGCCGCAGGTGTGCGCAAGAAGGATCTCTGTGGTTATGACTCGCGTCTGGACAAGGAACATAGCGTCTGGGCCAACGAGTATGCTGCCAAGGACGAGCTTGTGGGCATTGCCATGAGCGAGGACGGCAAATCAGCTACTCCCTCTCATGACGCTCTTCTCAACAAGGAGCACATTTGCCTGCTGGACAAGCGAAAGTGCTACAACCATCTGGGCTGGGCTGCGCTTATCACGGACCAACTGAATCTGCAGCTGGCGATTCTGCAGCGCGAGATGGAGCGAGAGGAGGGCGACGAGAAAGATCTCAAGGAGATTGAGCGGCTGCGCCAGGTCGAGGCTATGACCTGGGTCAAGTAGCCTGTACTTTAATTATTTATTGAGACTGGGGGTGATTTACAACAAAAGTGATACATGTTAATTTATTCACATTCCACTACGGATACGAGTACGGATAATGTAGAGGTAGAGGGGGTGTCGTAGATGTATGGACGATGTGAGAGTCCATTTCCAGAGGTAGAGAAATGATGTCCAAGACACTTCTGGATTTTCATAGGGTACTTGTAGTGTCTTGTTATGCCATATTTACCGTCTATAACACTTCTGGGTCTTTTCCACTCTTTCCAGTCGCTTCAAAGACCTATCCACTTCTGGCCTTCACAGAGTCGTCTCCTAGTCTAAGTAAATTGATCAAAGTTTATTAGATTTGTCAACAATAAAACGACGACCTCAATATAGCCCAAAACACTTGTAGTGATCCAGACTAGAACATAATTATACCAGACAAATTTATATAGTGCTATTTAATCATAGGATCACCTAACTCCTACCAAACTCCCCTCCACAGTATCACCAAACACTCACCTCCGTCCTCCACATCACAGAATTAACTTCAGTCAGATCAGACTGACTCACACAACACACCATGAGAGCCGTGATTCAGAGAGCCAAGAGCGGATCGGTGACGGTGGACTCCAAGATTGTCAGCCAGTGAGTTTCGTTACACAAACCGCGTCTCAAAAGCACCAAGCTAACACAGAATCGGCCATGGACTGGTGGTGCTCATTGGAGTGGGCCATGAAGACACCTCGGAGGACGTGGAGAAGGTCGCCAACAAGATCATCAAGACCAAGCTGTGGCCCTCGGTCGACGGCACGCAGCAGTGGAAGCAGAGCGTGCTTGACGTGGGAGGAGACGTTCTCTGTGTCAGCCAGTTCACTCTGTTTGCCAAGGTCAAGAAGGGCCAGAAGCCCGACTTCCACAACGCCGCCAAGGGTCCTCAGGCCAAGGAGCTGTACGACCAGGTGCTGGCCAAGATCCAGGAGAGTCTTCCCGAGGGCCGAAGCGTCAAGGACGGTGTGTTTGGCGCCATGATGGACGTTGCCCTGGTCAACGACGGCCCTGTCACCATCCAGTACGATACCAAGAACGACAAATAGACCACTTGTAAATACATACATTCAATTTCTATCTACTGGGCCTGCTCGGCCTGCTTCTTCTTCATCTCCTCGCCAATCTTCTGCCGCATGATCTGGTCAATGGCCTCCAGGTTCTTGCCCTTCTGCTCAGCCACGGCCGTCAGATCGCCCAGGTTCTTCTCCAGCGTCATCACCTTCTTCTGGTAGTGCGCAATCGCTCCATCAGCGTCCTTCTCCACGTAGTAGCCGGTTCCCACGTCCACCATGAACTTGCCAACATTGCTTATCTTGCCGGGCACGTAGAGCGACGACGAGAGCGGAACCATGAGCTCTGTGTCGTCCTTCTCGGCGGAAACGCCCCGCACGGACTCCTGGCAGTCCTGGAACTTGCGCTTGGCTTCAATGAGCTTCTGGAAGGACGAGTTGAGAAACTCCACCTCCTGCATCAGCTTCTGCTTGATTTCGCCCAGCTGGGGAATCGATAAGGTGTTGAGATCGACTGTGTTAGGGGCGTTGAAAGGGCCGATAGCGCGAATACTCACTTTGTGTCTGTTCTGCCATGGTGTGTTCAGATCAGTGATGTTCTTGCAATGCCTGAGCTTTAGATGGTGAACTTTATGTGGTGCACCTCTAATTAGGAGAGTGTGTGGATGTGTGTAGTTACGTGATAGAGCAGTGAACATTGGTACAGTAGCAAAGTTACTCGGGTAGATCACATAGAGCATCCTATTTGATTTCGTCTGTAATCCCTGGTTGTATATTTTCCCTCTGCTTTCCTCTTCAATGCTCGATTACTAAGCATCATGTGGCAGATCAGGATGCTCTCATACAATTAAATGAGAATGCAATAAAGACACCACATTACTCTGCTTTGAAACAGTCTTTATTATCATTCATTATTATCTATCACAGCAATATGTTTCAGAAGTGTCTGTGGTTGGTGAGGCAAGATGCAGGAACAAGTACAAGGAACTTGATAGCTCATAAAGAGGGCCGAGTCGTGAAAAAATAACCACTCATGTCACAGTCATCTTCACCCTTCACCCAAAATGTCAGCTGGACCTGGCAGACGTTCTAATCCTTCGATTCCGCCGGAAAAGCTCCCTTTCCTTGTTCCTGTGAGGCCTGCACCTACTCCTCCGTGTTCTAAAGGCATAGTCAGTCACACAAGTGTGGCTCAAGTTTTCATTTAGCGCAATAAATGAAGTCGTGATTTCAGTATCTCTACGGCTTAATGGCTCTGCACTTGTCTAGGATCTGCTCCAGTGTAGCTACTGAATGTTACCTATCCGTGCTTTAGTTGTACTCATATTCGTACCAATAAATTAACGCTCACTCGGCGGTGGGCTTATAAATAAAAGGGTCTCTGATCGTCAGCGTCCAACGCTTGACTTTAGTAGGTCCAAAACCGCTGATCTCAGAAACCCGCTCAGAGTCGTCCAGAATCGCATTCTTCAGCGACTTGTACGTCGTACTGAGATTCAGAGCGTCGCTCTTGTTGAGCTTGACGTTGCTGAGCACGTCAGCCAGACGCGACGTGTAGTCCTTGCTCTTGCTTCCCTCAATCAGCTTGACTGTGGCTGTCTCCAGACTCTTGAGCTTGCTGATGTAGTTACCGCAGTCCTCGTTGCTCCAGGCCACCAGAATCGCCAGATCGTGTCTCATGGACGCTCGCGTCAGTTCTCTGATCGCTGCCTCGTGGTTTTCCTTGTCGATCAGCACCAGCAGCACCTTGAGATCAAACTGCTGCTTCTGCAGCTTGGCAATCTTGCGGTAGATGTACTCGGGCTTGATGGAGTGGTACTTGATCGAGAGAAAGAGTACACATGATGTTGATCCAGTCACGTAGTCAGCAACCATGTCGCCCGCTCCGTACTCCCACGGCACATCCTTGATGTAGTCCAGCACTTTGTTGCCTCGCTGGTTCTTGTTGACGAGAATGGCCGGTATTCTTCGCTGTCTCGAGACCACTGGAGCCGTTGCTTGGGCAGCAGCAGCTTCCGCTCGCTTGATGTTTTCCTTGGCCTGCTGGATCGAGGCCTCCAGAGGCGTCTCATTGTTGTTTTGTCGGTTTGCAGCAGGTGGAGTGACTGTTATTCTCGAGGTAGGAATAGTTGTTGCCGTTGTAGTAGTTGTAGCAGCAACGTCTGGAGCCTTGTATCCCACTGGACGCACAATTCGGGGCTGCGGAATCGCCGGAGGCACTCGTTTCCGCAGAGGACTGACCTGAGCAACTGCTGGCTTAGGAGGAGGCGTCACTGATCTCGGAGGAGCTGCTGTTGCTGGAGTTGTGGAAGTCGTTTCTGAGCTCGTGGAAGACTGAGAGTTGTCGACAGCAGCCTTCTTGATTCCCTGGTACTCTGCTGCGCCCGCCAATATGGCAGCAATGTCTCGTTTCTGGCCTGACATGTGGAGGATGGTGGGTTCGGAAGAGGAAAGAGTTCGATGTTGGATCTGAACTTTATCAATTTGGAGAGGGCAGGAATTTGAAGAAAAATAAAAATCGAGATAAAATCGAATAAATATTAGAAGACCGAGGATGTGGGTCGGTGTAGGTCAAATATTTCTAGCTGTTTGTTTGCTTTTGTAACATTTTTTTTCCAGACACCTATATCTTATGAATTGAGCTCACACACAGAGAAGTAATTTTGTCTGTGTACTCATCCATATTACTGTTGCTACGGATACTCGCATCAAATCGAATCTAAAGTGAATATTATTCTTGTATGTACATTAATATTAGTTGTTATCGCAATCACCAGAGATGGAAAAACCGATCTGAAGGTGCCATCCGAAAATGAAGATCGAGACTACGGTAGGAAAGAAACCGCTTCAAGCGGAAAATAGAATAGCCATAAGTGTGTCGACACCTATAAACTATTCCTCCTCTCCCTATCCAAACGGACATCCTCATACCCATCGTTCCATCCAGCTGGAAGAATTGGAGGCTGTCTGCCCTTCTCACCCTCTGTAGCTGCTTCCTCGTACATGACCCAGTCGCCCTCTTCCTTAAAACAGCTGCCTCCGCCCTGGAGCACCTCCATGTACATTGGCTTGTACTTCTTGGCTCGCTTGGCTCTTGTCTTGGCTCGTTTCTGGTGTGGTTTGACGACAATGACAGGAATAGGAGAGTGTTGCAAACAGTACTGCGATATCGACCCCGGAATGAGACCCTGAAAACCAACCTTCTTCCGTCCCTTGGTACCCACAACCAAAATACTCGGTTCATAGATCTCGATTGTGCGATCGAGCACCTGCTGGAACTTGCCGATGGCGTACTCCAGCACGATCGAGATCTTCTTGCCGTCCTGGACGAGACTCTGCTCCACGAGCGAGTTGAGCGTCTTCTCGGCCTCCTCCCTGGCGTCTGTGTCGACTGCCTGAAGCGCTACGACCTCGTCTCCATCCTCCACAAGTTCTCCAAGCAGCCAGTCCATGGCGTTCTGCGAGTAGCTGTGGGTGTCGTAGCCGCACAGAAACGTTCTCGAGTGGCGAGTGAAGGCGTACTCCGGGTGCTTCCACGAGTACGTCTCTGCAAACGGCAGACTGAAGGAGATTCTGCCTGCAGACTTGTTTTCCGATGGTCTTGGAGAGTGGCCTCTGGAAGATGATGGCTTGGGCGAGGGGCTCGGAATCGCCAGAGAGTCCGTGTTTTCGCTCTGCGAGTTCTTTATCGCGCGTTTTGTGCCCACAGCAAGAGCTGCTGCTGCGGCCCGTTCCAAGAGATCGTTATTCGACAAGGTTCTCGGCGGTTTCTGGGCGACTGAGAAGCGTACTAGGCGTTCTGCGGGCTCTGTTGTGCTTTCTGAGCCTTCGCCGGGCGGTTTTGAGTCTGCTGGAATGTCATATCGCCCCAGGTTTTCCATGCTGTTGTTGCAGAGGGAGATTTTCATGCGGCTGGATTAAGGATACAGAGTTAGATAACGTCACGTGGGGGTAATCAAACCCCCCACGGTTTAGAGTGAGTTGGAAAGATAGCATGGTACGGTTATTGTAAGTACGATAGGTAGCTATATAAGACAGCGTCGGTATTTCTCTAGATACGATGGTAACAAACGTAACATGCTCTCTACAAATCACCACTAAGCCGGCAGTGCATATCAGCTGAGCACAGCATACAGCATTATAGGTCAGTTGCGTGGAACTATGTGTGTGTGTGGCAAGTTTTTCTGTGCACAGGTATTCTTGAAATGGTTGATTTGCGTCATAGTACTTGTATAAATACAGCATCTATCTCACTTGAACTGACAATTGTATCCCACTCCGTATCCACGTGTCTCCACACATAAAGTTCCTTAGTCCAACGCTTCACGTCAAACGATAGATAGAGTTGCCATTGTAACGCGTCTCCTCGCATCGGGAAACAATAGCCGGAAGGTCTTCGGAGGATGGGCGGGGGTTTTACAGTCAATTCACAATTCCAGTTGAGCAGTTTGTGTGCTTCCTTGATCGTTTTGCTGAATACTTGTACCGTATCACGAAAGATACAACCGCCACTACCATTAGCTTATCACTACATACGCTAGTCCTATTTTCCCGTGCCACTCCAACTCCATTTCAGATATTATGCTTACCACAATGACACTCTTGTTCTTAGATCTCGCCGTTATCAATTTCAGATCGTTCTCGAGCACATTCATTTTCGGCGAAATTCAAAAGATTCGAACTCACAATACATTTTTCAGCCGCATCGTCAGCCGCTTATGACTGATGCTCGTATTCTATAGTCTGTTTTCTACCCCTGACTAACATGCTGCCTACAGAAGTTCTCACTCAAGTCAGCTCCTACTTGGACAAGAAGGATGTCGTTTCACTAGCTGAAACCAGCTCGGAGAACTTCGAGACTCTCAATGCTGTGCGGAAAGTGCATCTCAAGAGCCCCTACAGCAGACTGGAGCTGAGTCAGTGGCCTTCTTGGGAGGCTTATGCTGACAATTTTGAAACTGAGATCGAACCTGAGCTGTTCAAGCGTGTTGAGCTTCCTAAACACGTCAACGAAGTCCTCCCTGAAGACTTCAAGGCCCTCCAGGGCGATCTGGCCCGTCAGTGGAATTCCGAGTGGAATTCGTGCGACAGGGGCATCTGTGGAACTAGAGAGGACGACAAGGAGGCCAAAGTGCTTGATCTGAGCGCTGAGGGTGACTCAGACACTTGCAAGCCTACTGTTGCTCCTGAGAACACTCGGCGAAGACTGTTCACGGACCACCACGAAGTGGGCTACAAGTTCTCTCCCCAGACTGAGGCTCTTCTCGAGTGGAACATGGAGTCCGGTTGTGTAACACTTTACACAATTGACAGTGATGGAAAACGAGACTCGCATGAGGTCACTGAGAAGAAGGGCACAGAAATGTATCATCTTCAGCTCATCTCTGACATTGCACTCGTCTTTGTTCTCACTCTTACTGGCCAGACGACCTTCTATCTTGTTCCCGGCGGAAAGCTCACTCCCCTGGACTTTGGAGGCTGCCAGGTTCCTCAGGAGGGTCTGATGCTGTACAACGGACACTTCTTCAAGGCCGTGATTGACGAGAAAGTCGACTTGCAGGTGGCTCCTGTGGCTCGACTGATGGGCAAGGCTACAACTATCACTCCCGCAGCTGCCTACGAAATTTGCCAAGATGTGAGACTTCCTCGATACGGACTGGCATACACCAACATGGACAAGAATCTCGCTCACGTTGTTGATTTGGAGAAGAAGCAGATTTCGCAGTTCTTTGGCATGGACAAGGACGTTTGTCTGGTAGGTGTGTCTAATGGTGAGCTCGCAGTCTGGAAGTACACTCGCGAGTATCTCGAGAAGAAGTGCGACGAGCAGGAGAAGCCTGAGATGAAGGAGCTCGTTGAGCAGCTGTTCCAGAACAACATCAACTGGGAGGAGTTCCACAAGGAGTTGGTAGATGCCTGGGTGGACGAGGACTAGTGGCATTGAAATTCATCGTGTTTAATACGACATTTCAAACAGGCCTGGGATCCCTGTGTGCATACGAGGGTCTGGAATTGCTAGATATGGTCGCTTGCGGGCCATGGGTCTTGCTGGTGGGTTAAAAGGTATATATCCAGAGAGAAAAGCATCTCACAACATCTAATGAACTATTTTTTAATATACTTTGGACACCGATTTCACATACATTTTCCGGACATGTTCGTCAACAATGGTCAGGACATAAAGTATTGGCCATGATTTGGGGTAAATTTGGCGGCTTGTTGGCCGATATCTGTGAATGTACTTTTAAGAACAGCTACGATTTCGGGCCACTCATTTACGCGAACCGAATATCACTGAACTAGGATAAATTCTGTCCAGTATACAAGCTGATAAGAACTTTGAAGCACCGCCTTGGATGTGTTTACGCCAAGGAAGGATCAAGTGTCAAGGGTGAGTGGGGAAGATTTTGAGATAAAGCATAGAGAACGTGTTGATGACCCCACAAGAACTAAAACAATCACAAGAGACCCATACGGCTCTGACTCCAATCAAGCCGCCCACTACAGCAATACCTCCACATTTATGATTACATCTCTAACCCTATGAAATTAGCACTGCCCTTATGCCACGGCGTTGTACAATACACGCTAGTGAGACACTCAACGAGCACTCCACGAGAGGAGTTTCTGGGTTTGTAGGGGTTCAAACGGTGAATAGAGCTCAAATAGAGCATCCCCAGTAAATTTCACGTATACGAATGCCAAAATCTTCTTCAACCCGACACTCAATCACACACCTCATCTCGTCGTACTGCTCGTTCAGCGTCTCACATTCCTTGTCAATATAGTTCCGATGGTTCGTTGCTAACAAAGAGCCAACCCTGCGCTTTAGCACACCGCTCGTATTACCAAGCAGCAACGGGAGTTGTAGAACAGAGTAGAGGGACAGTTTTGTGGATCGGAAAATGTCGGAAAATGTCGGACACAGCGTAAATAAGTGCAAACAGACTTTTCTTTGTATTTTCCCTCGCTAAACCCGCTCATTCAACCACGACCATGAAACCCACTAACGGCATCTTGGTTCCCTAACCACTACACAGAAATACGAGCAAACGCTAAATTAGCCGGCCTAGAGACACAGTCTAGGTCACCACAGAAAGCCAGCTCTGCCAGTCTGCTACATTCACGACACACACTTCAAGCGTCTGCACGACGACATGGAAAAAACAGTGTCTCCGCGGGTTTCGCGCACGTCGCACAATGAGCTGTCGTTCCAGAGCGTGAATCCTGTCAGCATCAAGGTCAGGGGCCTGAGTGTGACTGTGAAGGCCGAAGAGGAGAAGGGAGGCTTCTTCAAGCGGAAGAAGAAGGATGCGACAAACACAACCGACAAGCCAACTAGGAAGTCAGACAAGTCAACTAAATCAACCAAATCAAAGTCGGAATCAGAACCACAGAAAGAAGACACAGCAAGAGACATCCTGTCAAACATATCGCTCGATGTCCCGGCAGGATCGATCATGGCGATCCTGGGAGGCTCCGGATCGGGAAAAACGTCGCTGCTCAACATGATGGCCAACCGCATGTCTGGAGGCAACCTGACGGTCGAGGGAGAAACGCTGTTTGACGGAAAGAGCATCGACCACGTGACACACGCCTACGTGATCCAGCAGGACATTCTCTCGCCCAATCTCACCTGTCGCGAGACACTCAACTTCGCAGCTGGTTTGCGTCTCGACAAGAGCATCAATAAAGTTCAACGGTCTGCTCTGGTCGGAGAGGTGATTCGAGAGCTCAACCTCAAGGAGTGCGCTGACACGATGGTGGGCAACTCTATCCACCGGGGACTTTCTGGAGGAGAAAAACGACGGCTCAGTATCGGCATCCAGATGCTGAGTAATCCGTCTGTGCTGTTTCTGGACGAACCCACAACCGGTCTGGACGCCAACTCGGCCTTTGATCTCGTCAAGACGATGAAGAATCTCAGTCTTTCGGGACGAACGCTCATCATGAGTATCCATCAGCCGAGAAGCGACATTTTCTTTCTCTTTGACCACATTACAATTCTCTCGCGAGGTCTGCAGGTGTATTCAGGCACCACCAAGGAGAGCATTAACTGGTTTTCTTCGCTGGGTTACGACTGTCCTCGAGACGTCAACCCTGCAGACTACCTCATTGACATTGCAGCTGTAGACACCCGCAGCGAGGAGGACGAGGAGCAGAGTTTTAAGCGAATCAACCAGTTTGTGGACAAGTACAACGCGTTCAAGATCGAAACGGGCATCTCAGACGTCTCAGGAAGAGCCTCAAAGTCTTCTACGGCAGTTGATCTGAAAACGAAACTGTTTGGAAACTCGCTGAAGACAGCTCTCTTCAGTTCAGCCCCTCTGAGTCGAGAAATCGACGTGCAAGTCCGCCGAACATGGCTCATCATGTACAGAGACAAGCTGGGTATTATCGGTCTGACGGTCGAGGCTGTGCTGATGGGTCTCGTTTGCGGACTGGTTTTTCTGCGCATGAAACCCGATTTGGCAGGTATACGATCGATGGAGGGAGCTGCATACATTGCGCTGTCGCTACAGGGCTATCTGATGCTGCTGTATGAAACCTACCGGCTGTGTGCAACTGATCTGGCTGTTTTTGACCGAGAACACAATGAGGGTTGTGCCTCTGTGTTTGGCTTTCTCATTGCCAGACGAATGGCCAAGCTCTTTACGGAGGATCTCATCGTTCCCCTGATCTTCTCTGTGCTCACGTACTTCTTATTCGGGTTCAGAACCGACGGTGCAAAGTACTTTTTCATCTTCTTTGCCCAGATTCTGCTGACCCACCACATCTCCATGAACTTCAGCATGGTCTGCGCAGCTCTTTCGCGTGACTACACAATTGCATCTCTCGTCGCCAACCTCATGTTCACCCTGCAGAGTATGGCTTCCGGCTTTTTTGCCAACCCTGTCCACATGAAGGTGTACATTCGGTGGACCAAGTGGATCACGTATGTCTTCTACGGCCTGTCTGCTCTGCTGAACAACCAGTTTATGAGCTTTTTCGGCGACTGTCCTTTTGGAGACAAGACTGCCAACGATCCCCAGTGCAAGGATTACATTGGCGAGAACTTCCTCGAGTCTGTTGGCTTCCCTCGCAACTTTCTCGTGATCCCCACAATCGTCCTTTTATGTTGGCTCATCGTCTTCTTCCTGCTCAGTTGGCTCCTTCTGACCATCATTCGAGTCGACGTTGGAGTCGGCAAGAACCTCAAGGGCGACAAGACCAAGGAGGAGAAGCCCGAGGTGGCTGAAAAGGTCCAGACCATTGCTTCTGTCAACCGAAATCCGCCTCTGACAGTTGCCGTGAGCGATCTCAAGCTGAGTGTTAAGAAACTGCGAGGCCAGGAGAAGCTCATTCTTGACGGCATCAACGCCATTTTCCGCCCAGGGTCCATTTCTGCCATTCTGGGACCCTCCGGATCCGGAAAGTCGTCTCTTCTGAACCTCATGGCCAACAGACTCAACTCCACGCTGACTCAAAAGTACACAGCCTCAGGCGACATCTTTCTCAACTCCACCAGCATCGGAATTGGCAATCTCGGGGCTCTTTGTTCGTTTGTCACACAGGAAGACGATGGACTGCTGAGCACGCTCACTGTCAGAGAGACCCTGTACTACTCTGCCTATCTGCGTCTTCCAGACAACATGACCCGTGAGATGAAGCGAAGACGTGCGGACGAGCTCATCCTAAAGATGGGTCTCAAGGACTGTCAGGACACACTCATTGGAGACGACAATGTCAAGGGCATTTCTGGAGGAGAAAAGCGTCGAGTTTCCATCTGTGTCCAGCTGCTTTCCAACCCAGACATTCTCCTTCTGGACGAGCCTACATCTGGTCTTGACTCTTTCACAGCAGGCAGCATTCTCCAGGTGCTCCAGACGCTGGCCCAGGAAGGCAAGACTGTCATTTGTACCATTCACCAACCTCGAAGTGACCTGTTTGGACAGTTTGGAAGTGTCTTGCTGCTGAGTAAGGGAGGCCATGTGGCGTACGATGGTCAAGCTAGAGACATGGTGCGCTACTTTACTGAACTTGGATATCCTTGTCCTGATCTGACCAACCCGGCAGATCATGTTCTCGATCTTGTCTCTGTCAATCTGCAGATGCAGTGGAAGGAGGATGAAGATCGAGAGCGAGTTGAGAGACTGCTCAGTGAATGGCACCGAGTGGAGAAGCAGCACTTCAACGCTGGACTTGTGCGCGAAAACCAGGCCTCTTTTGATCCCACTACTCTTGTTCCGAGAAAGCCAGCATCGTTCCAAACCGCCTACTTCATTCTTCTGCAGCGAGGAACTATTGCTCTGTCTCGGTCTCCTCAAGTCTATATTGCTCGTTTGACACAGCCGGTCGGTATCGGAGTGGTTCTCGTCCTCTTCTTCACTCCTCTGCGGTCTTCGTACATTGGTATCTTCAACCGTTTCGGTCTAGTTCAGCAGGTCCTCTCGCTGTACTTTGTGGGTGTCCTTAACAACATGGCCTCGTATCCGTTTGAGCGAGATGTCTTTTACAGAGAGCAGGACGACGGACTCTATGGTGTACTGCCCTTCTTTGCAGTATACACTACTTTGGAGATCCCCTTTGAAGTTGTCTCTGCGATGATCTTCTGCATCATTGTGGTTCTTCCTCCCGGCTTTCCGCGAACAGCCGACTTCTTCTTCGCGGCCTTCTACCTCAGTTTTGTTGTCATCAACACCGGTGAGAGTATCGGTATCGTTTTCAACACGCTGTTCAGCCATACGGGCTTTGCATTGAACGTTGTGTCTGTTATTCTGTCTGTTGGAATGTTCATGGCAGGTCTGCTTTCGCTGCAGATGCCTGGCTTCTTCAAGGGCCTCAACTACATCTCGCCTCTGAAGTACGTGTGTCAGACGCTGCTGGTGATGGCTTTTAAGGACGTGCCTTTCCACTGCACTCCCGATACTGGAGGATACGATGCTGCTGGCAACTGCATTTTCACCAACGGAACTCAGGTGCTCCAGACTTACGGCTTCAAGAACCACATCAAGGTGTATCTTGGAGCTGCTGCTGTCTGCCTGGTGGTGTATAGACTGGTGAGTCTGGTTATTTTGAAGCTCGTTAGACTCAGGGTGGGTCTGCGGTCTCTCAAGTCAGGCTCAGTTTGACATTATTTATTTAAATTATTATCCCCATTGCAATATTGTACATTTTCGTCGTACTTGTACTTGTACCAGGTAGCTCTGTCTTATGTATATTACAATCTATTTTTTATATATAATTTTTTGTCGTATCTCATGTCTTATGTATGGTTTCTGGACGCCTCTTCTGCCAGAGACAGCTCAAGGGCGTACTTGAGGTCCTCGTCGTCCTCCTCGTAGTCGCCCTGGTAGTCGTCGTAATAGTCTTCTTCTCCTTCGTAGCCGTTTTCGTACGGCTCCTCGGAGAAGGACTCGTTGGCCTGCGTCTCCAGCAACGAGGCCTTTAATGCTCTAGCCAGCGCCTCCTCTTCGTCTTCTCTAATGACGTTGTTGTCCTGAGACATGAGAAGCGCCAGTTTCAGCTGCTCCTCCTCAGACAGTCTCTCACCTCCAGAGAAGGAGCCCATGCTGCCATTTCTGCTGCCGTTGTACTTTTGCACAATCTTCTCGCGCTTCTCCACGTCCTGCTTGTCTTCCTTGATCTTCTCCACGCCCGTGCTGATCTGGTCGTTGATCTCGGCTCGCTGGATCGACAGCATTTCGGCCTGGGAGAGTCCTCTGGCCACCGTCTTCTTCTTGCTGCTTCGTTTCGCCTGGCGTCTCGAGTTGCCGTTTTCAGGCAGAATCTGCTCAAACGACTCGATGCACACTCCGCACGCCATAACGCCTCGGTGGGATGTAGAAACAGGATCGATCGACAGATCTGTGCACAGAGGCGACCAGCGCGTTCCAAACGCGTCACGGTTCTGCTTGAAACCCCGATGCGACTCCGGAACAAATGTGCGCAGATGCGAGCCGCTGAGAACGTCAAAGACGGAGATGATGGAGGAGTCCGTGACGGTGACGAGCACTGCAGAGTTAAGCGCGACTGTGCCAATAGAGACCTGCTGCGAGTCGCTCACGGTCGTTCCACTGCCGGCAATAACGTTGCCGTACTGGTTCATGTCGATGGTGTAGACAAATTCTGCGGACTTGAGGTTGTAGACATGGATGGCTCCTCTATGTGTAGCAACAGCCACATGCTTTATAGCCGAGCCGTTGGTCACGTCGACGACACAGATGCCGTCCTCGCCCTCCGAGGGGATCTCTAGCGTTTCAGTTTGGCCTGTGTGGGTGTCCACGGTGAACACCTTCATGCCGCCCAGGGTGATAATGTACATGCCCGACTTTTCGTCATACTGCGTGAGGTACTGCAGATGGTCGACCTTGGAGGCGATCGTTGTCAGCAGCGTGAGATTTGGCGGCAGCTTGGGGTTCGTCTCGTCTTCTACTTCGTCTACAGACTCTGGCGTCTTGCCGTCCCACTTGTAGATTTCGACTGACTGTTTCACGGGCCGTCCAACAACCACGAAAACGTCCTTGCCGTCGCTGAAGAGGTCCAGAACAAGTCCAGTGTGTCCTGTAGTCGCGTCGGAGACTGGAACGTGTACTTTTCCAGCCAACTTTCCTCCTCCAAGCTCCCAGTTGGCCACCCAGCCCGCGTTGTCGATGCTCAGAGCGCCGATCTTGCCGTCTGGGCCCTGGCAGACCTTGGGAGAGGCCGTCTGGGTCATCCAGCACTGCACGATGGGCGCTTCGTGGACCTGCGAGGTCGCAAACTTCATCGTGACGCGCTTCTTGCAGCTGTTGGAGAGCAGCAGCACGTCCAGATTGGCGTCGGTGGCGTGCAGGAAGCCGTAGGGACTCATACTCGAGCAGATGAGCCCGACTATGGGTCCCATGCTTCGGCCGATGTGGATGCTGGGCTTGTGGGCCTTGAGAGTACCCAGATCGAAAACCGTCAGCAGTCCAGAGTGAGGGTAGGCGATCATGCCGATGCCGTGATCCCAGTAGCAGCGCATGTTAGTGACGGTTTCACGCGGTCTGTAGCACACAGCTGTGCGATTTGCTGCTGCTCGCTTTCGGCTCCAGCGGTACAGAGTGAGCATTCTGTCGCAGTACTCGCGTCTCCAGGACGTGGACTCGCCGCCCATCCAGCCAAACTCGCCCTCGGAGACGCCAAAGACCCGCTGGAAGCACGTTCGCCACACAAAGTCGTCCTTCATCCACTCGGTCCACTGCTGGCAGACCAGGACGAGGTTTTCGAGCGACGTCACGTCCAGCGACGAGCAGATCTCGGCAAAGACCTCCTGCGGCAGCCCAAGCACGGGCGCCTTAGTACCAAGTACTGTTCCTGACATGTAGGTGTGGTTGTAAGATGAAGTCTTCAGCCTATCACTGCTGCATGGTACATGCGTGGACGATACCGCTTAGCTTGTTGGCTCAACAGAGGGTTGGTGGGTGTGGTAGTTGAGTGAGGAAAAGCAGTTTGTGCGAGCTCAAAACGGCCTGTGGTTAATGGATTTATTTCGATTTATTTGATTTATTTTACTCATTTGATTTTTATTTTCACCTGCTCTTTTACTGTATTTCACGTCTCTACTCTGATTTCCCTTCCAGGCATCACTCTGGAGTTATCAGATAACCTTATTACTAACTCCCAAGCGTGGAGTGAACTAGGTTGTCGTGTAAATGCTCAACTGGGGGTAGTTGAGTGGCAGTATTCGAGTGGCCATAGCTTTGGATATTATTACTGCAGGTGGCATTTATTTTTGCAATTCTTGTTAACAACCTACATACCAAGAAACATTTTCGTTTCCCATCTTACTTCTACTACTACAGTAACCCCGAACTAGACCCCCCAGCCTAACTCTCCCCCCACTAATCTTCAACTAACTTCACTCAGCCAACTGCACCACCAGGTTAGGGTTGGATCATCTGCATGTGGCAAGTATCGAGAAGATCGTATCATCATCCACACCACAATGAGCACTACGACGACCACGGTTGACAAAAACAAGGTCTGGGGAGCGCCCCACGCCACCGTCGAGATCAACGGCAAAATGGTCAAGCTCGACGAGCACGGCAAGATCTGCAGATCGTGCAACTCGCTCAAGGACTTCCAGGCCGCCATGGGAGGCAAGGGAGGCTCCATGGCCGGCATGTTCAGCGCCATGGCTGCCCAGAAGAAGAAGGAGGAGGCACCCAAGGGCTACCGAGACGATCCCGCCGACGTGGAGGTTCTTGGACGGGCCACTTGGACCTTTTTGCACACCATGGCAGCACAGTACCCCGACAACCCTTCGGAGTCGCAGAAGAAGGAGATGACGGACTTCATGGGCATTTTCAGCCGCGTGTACCCATGCTGGTTCTGCGCGACGGACTTCCAGAAGTGGATCAAGATGTCGCCTCCGGAGGTGGACTCCAAGGACGTGCTGTCCAAGTGGCTGTGCAAGGCCCACAACGAGGTCAACGTCAAGATTGGCAAGCCTGTTTTCGACTGTGCCGACTGGAAGAAGCGATGGCTTGACGGCTGGGAGTAAGCATTTTTCTCCATGTATATATGTAAATAGTACCTGACTTTGGTAATTTTTGGTGTAGGCTTGCTTTCAATCATAATTATTGGCCACCGATTTTAAGATATTGAGTTTCATGTTGGCCTATACTTTTGATAACTGTAACCGAGATCGCTATCTGAGACTATCTGAGACTATCTGCGTTATCTAAAACTAATTAATGAGTTATCACAGACTAAGATGTTCGGATTAAATTAACTAAGTGATCGTAGAACCGGCTTAAAAACTACTTGCCCTCCTCCTTTCCCTCAACCAACACAAACGGGTCCATCTTCTGCATCAAATCAACCATTAGCTGGTTGCTGAGAGCCACCTCTCTCGCGAGAGTCTCGACTTGGGCAGAAATCGTGTCAAGACGCTTGTTGATTCCCGAACCACATCTGTCTGTCTGTTCAATCAAGTAAACAGGGTTGGAAGCGCTTCCAAGAAGCCCTCTTTCGTTGACTTCAGGCCAAAGCTGGCCTTCCAGATCGTAAAGCAGAGGAGACGTCTGTCGCTTAAGCTTGTAGTTGCCGTAGACGTTTATTCCGGAGCAGATAGTCTTGAGGTATCTCAGGCAGTCTTCGTCTGTCTTCCAGCCTGGCTCAGTCGGGAGTCTCAGGCTGTGGTAGGTCTGCTCTCTCTTGGTAGTAGCTCCATGCTCATTGGAGTGCCAGGAAATGACATGGAGGGTGTGGATCATAAAGTAGGACATGTTTAAGGAGCTGAGAAAGGCCGCCACATTAAATATCCCTTTTTCCGGTCTTCTGGCAGCCTAAGTAATCCAGACCGCCCTTGTACCCCACAGAGTGTGTTAGTTAGTGTGTCATCAGCTGATGGTCTAATGAGGTGCTATAGAGTGGGGCGGTAGTCTTGGTGAATATGATAAAGTCATGTCAATGCCTGATACTTTTGGCTGATTTCTGTGTTCCTGGAGATGGTACTAGTATTGCTTTATTATATAGGTGACCACAAATATTGGCCACACTCTAACTATAAACCAACTACCAAAAGGCCAATACTTTGATTGGCGGCTGTATAGCAACACGTTTGTCTCAGCTATAAATACGCGTTAAAATATTCAAAAGATAGTTGCTCGAATCGTCCGGGATTCTACGATCCTCTTATTACTCATCTATTATTTTTCAACCACCATACGTCATCTACCCTAGCCAATTAGCCCGAATCGGAAAACACGCCCCTGTGTGCATGAAATGAAACTATTGTGGGGCTAGAGGATAGGAGTGTCAGTTGTGTAGAGAGACAGATCGTTCCCGTAGGCGTGCGCCGTTTGCCTAGCTTGCCGCACGTGCTCTTCTATATTTAGCCACTACAGCCCCTTTTCAACACTACTGTGCTTCGGGCTTAGCTACAGTCGCTCTTGTTATAGTGTACCGCCCCTGCTATTAATAGCTGCTGTAGCGAGAACAAGACCTTGTACGCGAAATAGAGTTTTCGTGTAAGGTGGAGTCTTGGAGTCCCCTGGAGGTCTCTATTTCTTGGCTGAGGTTCTGGTGCGCGAAAAGAAGCGTTCTCGAGGCCTGTAGCTGTCTCCCCTTGTTGCTAAGCATGAATAACCCGCCGTAGCGTCGATATTCTGACACGTCACTATTTATACACTACCCCATGCGGCTGCAGGAGAGCTGTACGTGACAGAAAACCTCACGACGACACTGCCCCATAGCCAGTCATTTGACGTTTAAAGGGGTTGCTCTGTCGTTTTGCGCGTCTGCGTTTATCTCTGTTTGCTGCTTCTTGCTTTGCCACTTTTTTCGACGACTGACAGCTCTAACTTCTGATCAAACATTATCAGAAACATTAATATTTCTCCCGACCCCTGGACGAGACTCGACACACCGGCGACAACCTAGACGGTGCAAAGACGACTTCCAAAATGAGTCGCAATCCGTATGACGGTGAGTATGGAACATTGGGCTTGAACGACAGTTCTCTGCAACGCCTACAGACAACACAACTACTGTGCATCTACATTACAACCACAGTACACCAGACGACAACCACACACACCTCAACTAACACAGAAATGACGGAAAGATACTACGCCAACGACAACCGGTCGCACGACCACCTCACAGACCGCTTTGCAACTCCCCACCCTGCTCCAACACCCCACAACGGTCATCCCACAGAAGACCTCGCAGATCACTACGGCTTCAGCCAGCCCGGCAACAACAACTACGTCGCTCCTACGCCGCCTCCCAACCCCTACCACAACGGCGTGCACTCGTCCACGGCCCCTCTGGACTTCCCCGAGCGTCCAGGCGAGCTGGATCACCACGATCTGGGCCACTCTCGTCAGAACGACCCCCTGACGGCAGACACGTCGTACTACGGCGCTGGAACCGCTGCTGCCAACGATCCGTACGCCCCAGATCCGTACGCGCCGGCTCCCGATGCGCACTTTTACGAAAACTCCGCGATTCCCGCGGTTGGAGGCGCCAATCTGTACCAGCAGAACTCGTACCAGCACGATCCGCAGCCGTTTGTGCCCGAGGAGGGCGACTCGTACCTGCTCAAGCCGTACGGCCAGCAGCAGCACCACTCGCTGGGCGTATTTGACAACGGCTCGTACGTGGACAACGAGCAGGACCTCGACAACTTTGTGCCGTTCCCCATTGCCGGCGACACGTACGCCCTCAACACGTACGAGGACTCGGAGGAGGACGAGCCGCCGGTGCAGATGCCGGAGGAGTTTGCAGGCTCGCGCAGGTCGTTTGAGTCGGGAGACGACGAAGACAGCGATGATGATGACGACGACGAGACGATCGAGGAGCCCAGTGCGTTTGGAACTCACGTTCCGCCTCCAGACGTGCAGCCGCGACGCCGAAAGACCATCAAGCGAGTCCGGCTGTTCCGAGGTAACCTTGTGCTCGACTGTCCCGTCTCGAAAAAGCTGCTCTCCAAGTACCCCGAGCCGCGGCGAGAGCGAGAGTTCACGCACATGCGGTACTCGGCCGCGACCTGCGACCCCTCGGAGTTTGTGCCCAATCAGTTCACGCTGCGGCAAAAGTGCTACCAGCAGCCGCGCCAGACGGAGCTCTTCATCGTCGTCACCATGTACAACGAGGACGACATTCTGCTGGGCCGGACCCTGCAGGGCGTGTTCAAGAACATCAAGCATCTGACGACGCGGTCGCGGTCCAAGGTGTGGGGCAAGGACGCGTGGAAGAAGGTGGTTGTGTGCGTCGTTTCCGACGGCCGAGAAAAGATCAACCCCCGAGCTCGAGCCCTCATGGCTGCTCTGGGCGTCTACCAGGACGGTTTCGCCAAGAACATCGTCAACGACCAGCCCGTCGCGGCGCACATCTACGAGTACACGACTATGGTGGGCATTTCCAGCGTCGACAAGAGCGTCAAGCTCACGACCGAAAAGACCATTCCCATCCAGATGGTCTTCTGTCTCAAGGAGAAGAACCAGAAGAAGATCAACTCGCACCGGTGGTTTTTCCAGGCGTTTGGCCCCGTGCTCAACCCCAACGTGTGCATTCTGCTCGACGCCGGAACCATGCCTGGCCACGACTCCATCTACCATCTGTGGAAGGCCTTTGACAGCCACGCTGACATTGGAGGAGCGTGTGGAGAGATCAAGGCCATGCTTGGAAAGGGAGGTAAGCAGCTGCTCAACCCGCTTGTGGCTGCTCAGAACTTTGAGTACAAGATGAGTAACATTCTCGACAAGCCGCTGGAGTCCGTCTTCGGCTTCATTTCGGTTCTGCCCGGAGCCTTCTCGGCCTACAGATACGTGGCGCTGCAGAACGACGTCAACGGAGTGGGTCCCCTTGCTTCCTACTTCAAGGGAGAGACGCTGCACGACTCTGGAGCAGGTATCTTCACAGCCAACATGTACCTTGCCGAGGATCGAATTCTGTGTTTCGAGCTGGTGGCCAAGAAGAACTGCTCGTGGAAGCTCAAGTACGTGAAATCCAGTTCCGCCGAGACTGATGTGCCCGACCATCTGTCCGAGCTGGTCATGCAGCGACGACGATGGCTGAACGGTTCTTTCTTTGCTGCCATCTACTCGTCGGCGCATTTCTACCAGATCTGGCGATCTTCGCACTCGATTGGCCGAAAGCTCTTCTTCCACCTCGAGTTTGTCTACCAGACCTTCCAGATGCTCTTCTCGTGGTTTGCCATCGGCAACTTCTTCCTGGTCTTCCGCATCCTCACCTCTGCTCTGGGCGACCCCAGCATGCATTTTGCGCCCGGCAACGTGCTAGGAGTGGTCTTCCTGTGGCTCTACTGCTGCTGCATCGTCGCCACTTTTGTTCTGGCGTTTGGAAACCGACCCACAGGTACGCAGGCGTTCTACACGGTCGTGGTGGGCTTCTTTGCCGTGCTTATGGCCTACCTGCTGTTTGCAGCCATCTACATTTCCGTCAAGGCTGTGACGTATGCACTCTGTTCCAACGGAGGCAAGCTGACACTGTCTCTGGTCTTCACCAACGCGACTTTCCGAGACCTGGTGGTGTCCCTGTGTTCGACCTACGCCCTCTACTTCCTCATGTCCTTCCTCTACTTTGAGCCCTGGCACATGTTCACCTCGTTCCTGCAGTACCTGCTCATCTCGCCGAGCTACATCAACGTGCTCAACGTCTACGCTTTCTGCAACATCCACGACATTTCGTGGGGAACCAAGGGAGACACGGCGCAGAAGATGGATCTCGGTGTGGCCAAAACCAACCAGGCCGGAAAGCTGGAAGTCGACATTCCCACCCAGGAGCTGGACATTGACTCGAGTTACATGAACGAGATCAACACGCTGCAGCAAGTGGTCAAGGAGGAGAAGCGACAGCCCTCCAAGGAGGACAAGGAGACGGACTACTACGCACTGGTGCGATCGTCCGTGGTCTTGTTCTGGATGCTTACTAACTTTGTCATTATTGCCGTCGTGCTGAACGCTGGAGGCCTCAGTATCGTCTCCACTAACCCCTCAGAGGCTGCTGGAGCCTCTGGAAACGCTGCTGGAAACGCTGCTGCGCCTGCTTTGGCTCTGGTAAAACGAGGAATCAGACACGTGCTTGAGACTCGACAGGATCCAGGCACCTGTGAAGCCGTTGGAGGACCGACAGACGTGCGAACCGAAATCTATCTGCGGGTGGTTCTGTGGTCTGTGGCTGCTCTGTCTTGTTTCCGAGGCATTGGAGCGACCTGGTACCTGATTGCTCGACTGTTTGGACACTAACCGAAGAGATTCGACGATACTAAAAAGAAAATCTATATATTGTAATTTTACGTACGCATGATAATCATGTTGCAGTTGTAATATTGTAGATCTGATATAAAGCCAGCAATGAAAGCACTTTATCAGAGAGCTCGGTCCCTGTGTGCTCTTGAAGCTTCTCTTGAAAACACAACTATAAATTCATATGTTTTGGCCATTCATTGCCCTAACTGTGGTGGATTATTGGCCATTACTTAGAGTGGAATTTGTAGCAGTGCTCCCTTGTCAGTCAACGTTCTACAGTGTAAATACGTGAAGTTACCCGATTACGAGTAGTGTAGATACAAGTAGTACGGGATACTCTACTTCCCAGATACAACCAAAAATGATTACCATCAATTAATATATGATCAATATGTCCAGCATACTGCGGTCAGGTCGTGCTTCATCTGCTTAGGCAATAACGCAAGAAGAAGGCTGGTAGGTCCGGTAACCACCGACGATGGTGACGTTGGAGTTGACTCGGTAAGAGTCGTTTCCGTACTTTCGAGGCGCGATTTCTCCCATTGTAGTAGTTGTGGTATTGTAGTGTGTGTTTGATACTGAAAAAAGAGAGACTTGGTGGTGTTTATATAGATTCTGGAGAGCTGTAACAGTGTGATTCTTCAATCAGACAAGTCAATAGATGCAAGATATGGTGCTTGATTTCTGTATCTCTGAAACAGTCGTCTTTGTATCCCATGTGCAATACATTCGCGAGATTTATTGACATGGCCCAAGATGGACAGCCGAGATGAACGCAAGGTATACAAAGTGACTAGTCAATAGAAATGGGGCCAAATTGTGCTTCAAATGCAGGTACATTTACACGTGGAATTTCATTGACATATCCCTTCTGGGTAGGTCTATAATGAATGCCCCTTGGGAATTGTCTGCCACACGGCACCTGAGAAATAAAATAAAAATAAAATAAAAATAAAAAACACAAACAAACAAACAAACAGAGACTCAGTCTTCGTTCATTCTAATTTCTGAGATTCTGGTCTTGTTTTCTACGTCTGAATTCTTAATGTCAGCTACCATCTGTCAACGTCTGTTACCGCTACGTATGACGATCTTGCCCATCACCCCGCATGCGGCTCCGAAAGGTTTAAGCTTTTCAGATAACCTTAGATTATGTATCCACAGACGATCGCTATAATGGAGTGCTATTGTCTTACGCACAACAGCACGGGAGTGCTGACGATCATCCAATACTGAGTTAATACCGAAACGTATTTTTATTGCCATATAAAAGCACAGCCACGTTCTTGTATCCATATTCCATAATATGCCTCGTTTTCTACGACTACTCTGAACCAACATACAAGACTACTAAACTACACGAAATCTTCACCCTGGATGTTGTCCGTTCACTATGCTGCGCATAGCTCACTTCCTTACACTCACTCCGCTTTTACAAAATCATTTATTCATCAATCATAACACACTCGTCAAACTAGGCAAGCTTGGCCTGGTCCAGCATGATTCGGACAGCCTTGGTCTGGATGTAGTTGTCCAGACCGTCCTTGCCCATCTCCTTGCCGAAACCGGACTGGTTGAAGCCGCCGAAGGGAACGGCCTCGTGGAAGGAGTTGTAGCAGTTGATCCACACGGTTCCGGCGTGCAGGTTCTCGGCCACGTAGTGGGCCTTGGAGATGTCCTGGGTGTGGACGCCGGCAGCCAGACCGTACTCGGTGTCGTTGGCCAGAGCAAGGACCTCCTCGACGGTCTTGAACTTGGTAACGCAGACCACGGGGCCGAAAATCTCCTCCTGGACAATCTTCATGTCGGGCTTGACGTCGGTGAAGACGGTGGGCCGGATGAAGTAGCCCTTGTCCTGGGCTCGGCAGCCTCCGGTCAGCAGAGTGGCTCCCTCGGCCTTGCCGGCCTCGATGAAGCCCATGACTCGGTCAAACTGCAGCTTGGAGGTCTGGGCGCCCTGGAAGGTGTCCGAGTTGAAGGGGTCGCCGACGACAACCTCCTCGGCCTTCTGCTTGAAGGCCTCGACAACCTTGTCGTAGATGCCCTCCTGGACGTAGAGTCGAGAGCCGGCGCAGCAGACCTCGCCAGAGTTGAAGAAGATGCCCAGGGCGGACCAGGACAGCGCGTTCTCAATGTTGGCGTCGTCGAAGATGATGTTGGGGGACTTGCCGCCAAGCTCGAGGGTGATCTTCTTGAGGTTGGAGAGGGCAGCGGACTTGAGGACCTGCTTTCCGGTGGCAGTGGAGCCGGTGAAGGCAATCTTTCGGATCTTGGGGTGGTTGGTCATGGCAGCGCCGACCTTTCCGTAGCCAGACAGAATGTTGAGCACTCCGGGGGGGAAGCCGGCCTCCTTGACGAGAGAGGCGGCGTAGAGAGCAGACAGAGGAGTGGACTCGGCGGACTTGAGGATGACGGTGTTACCGGTGGCCAGAGCAGGGCCAATCTTCCAGGCCCACATGAGCAGGGGGAAGTTCCAGGGGATGATCTGTCCGCAGACGCCGATGGGCTCCTTTCGGGTGTAGGAGAAGTGGCCGTCGTTGCCCTGGATCAGGTCGCCGTAGATCTTGTCGGCGTAGCCGGCGTAGTACCGGATGACCTTGACGACAAGGCCCACGTCGCCCTTGGCGTGGGCGTACACCTTGCCGTTGTCGGTGGTCTCGATGGCGGCAATGATGTCGAGGTCTCGCTCAATGAGGTTGGCGAGCTTGTTGAGCAGCACGCCTCGCTCGGAGGGGGCGGTCTTGAAGGCCCAGGGCTTGAAGGCCGCGGAAGCAGCCTCGACAGCAGCCTCCACGTCGGCCTCGTCGGCCTCAGCGACCTCACAGATCACCTCCTCGGTGGTGGGGTTCTCGGTGGCAAAGGTCTTGCCGGACTTGGATGGGACGAATTCGCCGTTGATGAAGAGACCGGTGGGCTGGGTCACCTTGAGGCCGTTGGCCAGAGAGAGTTCGGTGGTCATAGTCATTGTGAGAGTGTGGGATGGTGTGAAGTGTGAGGTGGGAGGAGCCTCTTGTATATATACTATTTAGCCCATCTCCAGGAGGAGGGGGTTGACACGCAAAGGTGCATCTTTACGGGTAGACGGATCTAGCGCATACAAAGTGTGGGGTAAGACAAAGGGGGATGGGAGTGTGTGTGTTTGTTAAAAGCAGTGTGTATTTCTTTTTGCACGCGTACAATTGCCTCTCGCTGCGCCACCACGTCCTCAATTGAGCACTACCGCACACCCTGTCCAAACACACCATAGTCTGTAGCAGTAACCTCTCCCAAACACGCCACCACCTGCTACCCCAACATTACGCACAACAACCTACGCCAAACCGTATTAGCAATACACCTCAACCTTGCACATTTACGAGACCTGCTGCGGTGCAACGGAGAAAGCGCGGAGACATGGCGGAGGCTTGCTGGTCCAGCGGAGCTGAGGAGACTGGGTTTGGGATGGCACTAATGCAAGTGGCTAGTGATGCGGTGCAGCCGCTTTTTTGGTTTAGCGCTTTTTGGGACGGATGGCGTGCAAGGCCTGCTTTTTGCTCGATATCCTTTATGATGAATAATCAGCCAGAGGCCAGGTGAGGCTGGAAATATCGGCAACCTGAGTGTACTCCAGTGCGCTCCTTCCAACTCTAAGCCCGGAGACAAGGCTTTCTGGCGAGGTCAGACAAGGATCATTGTATCGATGTACGGAGGTTAAACGAGGTGGATTGCAAGAGAGCAGTCTGCGAGAGAAAGAAAGGAAGACGCTATACGAGTTTTGACGCTGAAATGCTGAAGCCACGACACGCTTCAACTCCTACAAGCTGAATGAAAGACTCGATTCTGTACAACTTGTCCTCAACCCTAGCTAAGACACCCCCACAAAATGAGGGCTACCGGTTAGTTCGGCTGGGAGGACGTCAACTTAATTTGGGGTTTGTCTGGGGTTTGAAATCTGGGGTCTGCAAGACCCGGCATTTGACTTATTATTGGAAGCCGTGGCCGCAAATGATTGGTGATCAGCTTGGCGTGCACTCCGAGAGCGATTATTCACGCTTTCCAGAGCCGTGAACTCTCCCATTCGCCCCACACTTTTACCTCGGGTCTAAAATCCACTTGACCCACGCAGGTCCTAACCGTCACACGTGTCTCACTTGTCTCGCAAAAGTGTCAGACGTCGGCTTTAGACAAACGGAGTTAATCGTAACTGCGGTGAGGGTTGTCTTTGTCTGGCTGAGGTTGGTAAGTCAGATTCGAATCGGTATTGATTTTATCTGAATTTTTTGTGATTATATTTTATTTTTGAAAAATCAGACTAAATACTTGAAAAATCCCTACAGTACCGATAGCCAGCCTGAAAATGGTAGCTACGGCGATAATATGACGTGGTTCTTCTTGTACGAAGTAGAGTATAAAATAACAATCCGTAGCACTGCCGTTTATAACAGTTGCCAAGCATAGCTACAATACCGCTTGTTGGTGAACCATAGGGTTTGATGAGTAAGCAGAGTTCTATTGGTACTGTGGCACCAACCAAGCTGTCGAAGAGCTCTAAGAACAGCGATAGAAGTAAAGTAGGTTCTTGTGAATTCCCCAAAGGATTTAATTACCAGAATCCCTTACTTGTATATTCACTCGTACTTCTAGTTGTCCTTTGTTTGTCGTTAATGTCACTGTATGGATGGTCCTTCCTTATAAAGTGGTATCTCGCTTGTCCTGGAGATGCTTCCTGTCTTTCTACCAAAGAACATATCTTCTTCTCTTTCAGAATTACGTCACATAAACCACATGTCATCACGTGCTTCATCCAATATTCTGCCGTTGATCAGACTCCAGCGCTGTATCGTTTAGATTCGAGATCTAATTAAAGAGATGACGAGATGGCGGCTGTAGACTACTTCGTGCGCAACCAAGACGGCACTAGAAATTATATGGAAGGTCATGATACTGTATCGTCTGCATGACTCAGGTAAACATCACAACCACAGGCAATAATATCGCCATGCCAGGTGCTTGTAGATGCGTGCTACAGCCCATAGTATGTACTATAGACTCGATAACAGGTCTAGAGATGGCCTAGAAAGACATACTATCTTCGACTAGTCAGATTGTCGTCCAACCAATCACTTCCTCTTCTTGTCTCACTAGTCCAACATCGACACCACTGTGTACATGAATCTCCAATATTGATGCAAGGTTCAGCGAGATGCACTTTATTGTTGATTAACTCCAGACCATCACCATTGTAAACGAGGTTCGAGACGATTTTTGGTGGATCCAAAGAAACAGTTTTTTTCTACAGAGCACATAGCATATATTTCAACTGTTCTTTCGCAATCATCTCTCAAATACAGGTCAATATCATGCTCATCGCCAGGTCGAATAAACTCTGACTTGTTTTGTCAGCACTGTATTCCCAAGCAGTTTCAAGAGACCCAGAGTGTCTCAAAAGTGCCCAAAATAACTTGCACTTTCTTCCGCGAGCCTTTCCTCGTGTTCCAATACTACAGTCAATTTCTCCAACGCAATTGCCCTTCTCCAGGCCCTGCACTTTGTTCTCCTGTAATGTTTACCTCACTTGATTAGGTTTGGGTTGTACAGTATGCGGCTACAGCTGTAAACATAACATTGATCGGCCACTTTTTTGGAGGCCAAACCGAGTGTGTAGACCGATAGAATTGCTTCACCTGTACAGGGACACCTTTGTTGTGTATGCGTAGCGAGGTGTGGAAGATGAGAGTGAAAAAACCTGCGAAACTAGGATCGCGGAACGTTGGGGCTGGAAGAGCCAAACCAGTGAGAAACCTCTCAAATCGCTCGGTACCACCGATTGCACGGCCAAATAAGGCTCCCCGGACACCTGACACTTTTCTCTCTGCTTTTTTCCATGTTGTGAGCAGAGGCTGTTGCTGTGACAACCTCCAAACCTAAAGCCCAATATGGCAATAACCCAACTGAAGACGAACAATATAAGCACTGAGCCATGGCCTACGACTTCGCAACATACCAACGACTCTCTGGAAGAAAAAAAAAAATGTTCAAGCGGCCAGATCCCCTGCGGCCTCTGGGCAGCGAGCACCGAGACAATGTCATTCCGGCCATGAAGCTGCGAGCCGGCAAGGAGAATGACGGCCTCCATCACAACAAGTATGGCACGACCCAGGACCAACCATCGACGCCCTACTACTCCGGCAAGGGCACCTACAACTACAATGCCGGCAAGGCTGCCCCCAGCGCAGCTGCTGCGGCTGCTTCGGCGGCTCTTCCGCCCCGAACAGCCACCACTGCTACCAAGACCCCCCGCAAGAAGGAGAAGCTCAGCAGTCTGTGCAAGACCCCGCCATCGCTGATCAAGAGCCGAACCGGCGATCACTTTGCGCGGGGCTCGTGTCTGGGCGAGGGCGGCTTTGCGCGGTGCTTCCAGGTGAAGAACGACGCCGGCAAGACGTACGCAGCCAAGACCGTGGCCAAGGAGAGCGTGCGCAACGAGAAGACCAAGAACAAGCTGCTGGCGGAAATCAAGATCCACAAGTCGCTCAAGCACCCCAACATTGTCGAGTTTGTCGACTGCTTCGAGGACGACCACAACGTGTACATTCTGCTGGAAATGTGCTCCAACCAGAGCATGATGGAGATGCTGCGGGCCAGAAAGGGCTTCACCGAGGGCGAGGCCAAGTACTACATGGTCCAGATTCTCGGCGCCATCAACTTCATGCACAGACGCCGGGTGATCCACAGAGACCTCAAGCTCGGCAACATCTTCCTCGACGAGCACATGCATGTCAAGATTGGCGACTTTGGCCTGGCCACGGTTCTGGACAAGCCCACCGACCGACGGGTCACCATCTGCGGCACCCCCAACTACATTGCGCCCGAGGTGCTGGCTGGCAAGCAGAAGGGCCACTCCTTTGAGGTTGACATCTGGTCTGCCGGCGTCATTCTCTTCACCATGGTCACGGGCAAGCCTCCGTTCCAGTCCAAGGACGTCGAGACCATCTACCAGCGCATCAAGAAGAACGACTGGAAGTTCCCCGCAGACCTGCCCATCAGCAGCGAGTGCAAGGACCTCGTTCGCCAGATGCTTGTTGGCGATCCCTCCCAGCGAATCACTCTCGCCAACATTCTCAAGCACCCCTTCTTCTTCACGGACTTCCCCGCGTCGATCCACCCCCAGGCCGCCAAGATGCGTCAGCCCGAGACCCGTGTCAGCTACACGCAGTCGCACAAGCACTTTGAGGCCGTCAAGCTTGCTGCCAAGCTCGACAGCAGACATCTGGCGCCCCGATCGACGTCTCCGCCCGTCACCATCGAGCGTCAGGACGTCGAGGCCGACCAGCCCGCCAAGATTCTGCCGCAGTCGCTGTCGCCAGCGTCCACCAAGGAGAAGTACAAGCTGGTGGACGTCAAGTCGGACCCCAAGAGCACACCTGCCAACGAGGCCGACCGACGAGTCATGGAGAACGTTCCCCAGTCCATGAGCCTGAAGCCCCAAGTACAGCTGTTCACCATCTTCCACGAGGCGCTGGATCGTCAGCTGCGAAGCGGACCCACCTACTCCTCCACCGGCCGAGCCGACGAGAAGACCATCTTCATCTCCAAGTGGGTGGACTACTCCAACAAGTTTGGCTTTGCGTACCAGCTGTCGTCCAACGTGGTGGGCGTGCTGATGGAGCAGGAGAAGACGATTCTGATGGACATGCGGTACGAGGAGCACCTGTTCCAGGTGGTGCAGGAGATGGAGACCAAGGAGGTCGCGACGCGATCCAACCCCAAGAGCAACTGGTCCATCGACACCTTCACGTCGACACAGTACCCCGCCGAACACAAGCACCGCATCAAGCTGGTCAAGCAGTTCCACAAGTTCATGAACGACCACCTGTGCATGGTGGAGGACGACAAGGAGATGGGCCTGGACATGGTGTGGGTGCTGAGCTGGCAGCGGTCTGCGGGCTTTGTGGTCTTCCACCTGTCCAACGACTCGTTCCAGTTCAACTTCGAGGACCACTGCAAGATGGTCATCAGCCACTGCGGCCAGTCGGTCATGTTCATCGACCACGACAAGGCGTTCCATCACTGGACGCTGGACGAGGCCTGTGTGCACGCCGGAAACGGCCACTGGGGCCTCCAGGACAAGTTGGTGCGTGTCTACTCGTACTTTGAGGGTCTTCTCAAGTGAAGACTCTGCGCAACGTACACTGTTGTGTCATAATTAGCTAACCATAATAATGCATGATACCATATGATATGAGCGCGTTTGTGGGGTCAAAACGGGGTGTGTATATTTTCAATTGTAAAGTTGGGTTTTGCGGAGTGGATTTTTGTCTGGTTGGTGAGAGTTTGGTGTGGTCTTGCAAAAAAAGAAACGACTGAGATACAAAGTAAAGGCCATTTGCAATCCTTCTTCGCTCATGGGCAAAAAAAGAAAAAGATTACAGCACCCAGGATTCTCGTATGGTCTCCCACTACAATACTAACTAGGCTCTCTGGTGCTTGACTATGGCTGATCGGACGGGAAGCCGTATTTTCACCAGGATATGGCCGTAACCAAGACTCCGATACGGGGAATCGAACCCCGGTCTCCACGGTTCTCAGAATGAGAGCGTGATGTGATAGCCCCTACACTATATCGGAAGCGCTAAAATTAAACCTTATTGGATCGTTTTGACACGCCCCATAAATCACGTGATCGGATTTTTTCGCGGCCGTTAACAGGCTATTTAGTGGAGTTGGAACTATTCAAGAAGTTTGAGATGATTATGGTGGCCATAAATTATATATTAAATATACTTGATTGACAATTTACACTCATTATCAGCTCCTATCGTTGTTGTTGCTTTTCAGGGATCAGAAAAGTGTAACTGAGGATAGATGTGTTTCTGTTATGTTTACGCGAAAAATAAAATGTTAGTGTAATGGCAAATCGAGGTGCAATTACTTCTCTCTATTTAAATTGATGTAAAATCCTGTCATCATCTCATAAATTCGACCTCAAACTGTCAACTAGTACAGCACTAAATAAACATCATTAGTTGAAACTTAGTTACGTTAAATTGTGTGTGCAAAAAAAGAATAACATAAATACGTAATTACAGAAGTTTTGTGTTACCAGGAGAAGGCCTCCTCGTAGTAGTCGACCTTAGTGCAGTCAGAAGAGTGAACCAGGGTCAGTCTAATGTCATCGTTGAGCACAGGAGGGCCGCAAACAACGACAGCAGTGGTTCCAGGACACCGTTCGACGTAGGCAGGCATCTCGGTGAGCATATCAGGTCGTCCGTAGATGATATTAAGACGAGACGAGTTCACGAGAGACTTCTCAGAGTGCTTGGAGTCCGATTCAGAACCTGTGGAAGCCAGAGCGCTTCCGCTACTGTTTCCAGTCACGTAAAGGTTCACTTCAACTCGAGGGTCTGCCAGCAGAGTATCGAGTTCGGTCTTGAACCAGGTAAGGCACGACTCGTTTCGAACCACCCAAGTGAAAATCACGTTCTTGGTTGTGCTCTTTCGAATCACGTCCACGGCGTAGGAGTAGGTCGCAGTGATGCCGATACCTCCAGCGACGTAGATGGAGGAGTCGTACTTGCCAATGGGGTGTTTAACACCGTATGGACCCTCGATTAGCGTTTTGAGTCGTCTGGATCCTCCTCCCTTGGCTAGAAGATTAGCCAAAGACAGCGTCTTACCTTCCTTGGCCTTGAGAAGAACAGTCATCTTGCCGGTCTCCTGGGCATAGGGACTCTGGTAGACAGTGAAGGGGTGAGACTCCCAGAACTTGCCGTTGAGGATATACATGTAAATGTGAACTCCGGGGTAGATATTCCACCAGTTGGAGAACTCCATCTCGGCCTTGACGATGAGCTGGTCCGGGTCGACAATCTCAAAGTCTCCAGAGACAACTCCTCCAGACCAGACGATGCGCACAATTCGGGCAGCTCGATCAAAGGCCCAGACTGCAATAGTTGCGTAGACCCACTGCATCCAACCCAGAGTCACGCAGTGGTACCACAGACCGACGATAAAGGCAACTGCAAGCACCAGGTGGATCACCAGAAAGGTCTCGTACCACCGGGATCGGAAGAAATGGAGACCCTGGAAGAGAATCAGCGAGCCGCAGATAGTCGCAACCGTTCCCATGATCCAGTAGAACTGCGATGCTGCCGTGGCAAAGTAGGAACCTCGCTCTATGTACGAGTAGCAGATGGAGTGAATCACGGCGTACAGCACCATGACACGGGAGGTCCAGCGGTGGTAGATGTTGAAGGTGTCAAACGACCAGCCGGTCAGCCACATGAAGAAGTTGTTTCTGCCGCCAAAAAGAAACACTATGGGCACCTGGGTGAACGACATAATGCCCGTTCGGTCTGCAATGTACCGAGCCAGCTGGTCACCATGCTTCTTCCAGTAGAAATTGGGAGTGAACAGGTTGTACTGGGTGAACAGGAAGATGAAGGCCATGATGAGGTAGCCTGTAACTACCAGAGCCTGCATTCGAGTGGGAGTACACATGCTGATAAAGCCGCCAAGCCAGCCTCCAGAGGGCTGACAGTGCTTGTAGCCCCACAGTGCAGGCATCGAGACATGCTTTCGGAAACGGTGACCCTTGATCTTCTGGTAGAGTCCGAAAAAAGCGTGTTTAGCGAGGTTGGAAACCATTCCGCACAGGAAAACAAACATCCACCAAGACAGCAGACCACCTCCGTAGTAGGTGCCGAGGTCCAGCTGCTTGAGGAACTCGTAGACGGTGGGGTAGTAGTCGTCGTAGGCAGTCTGGTTGAAGGCAACAGGAGCATGGAGGACTTTTGAGGTGTTTTGGGGAGACACAGCGTACTTGGTACCGTTCTCATACTTGGCCATCATGTCGTCCATGGTCAGGTTGAGGTTGGCTTTCTTGTTGTAGATTTGCAGAATGTCCTTGTCCAGGGCCTTCTTCCACTTTTCGTCATCGGGAATAACGGCTCGGTACCAGATAGCTCGAGTCTGAATAAACGGATCGCTTTCCCACCGATCTCGGTAGTAAGAAGGTCCAAAGTCTCGAGACGGCTTGAAGCCAAAGTTGAACTTGCCAGTGACTCCCTGAACGACAGTAGTGACCAGAAGGATCTTGTCGCCGGGATGATCTCTGTAGGCAACTGCCAGCGTAGCCAGCAGAGCCACAGTCAGGAGAAAGGTGAGCTTCATGTTGATCTGATTGATTAGACAGCATGCGAGCCATACTTATATGCCAACCCTGCTTCCGACGCTTGGCAGGGCTTCCGAGCCTGGGCGCATGCCAAGAAAAGGCACCGAGCCTTGTCTGCTGTATTATCAGTCTCGGAGATCCTTTAGCCTTCGCCAACTAATCAGATCAATCAATCTACACCTTCAACAGACTCTGATCGTCATCTTAACTTTGTCGTCGGATGCAGCTCGGAAACAGAATCGGAACCAAAAAGGACCGGCCAAGCGAGTGTAGAAGTAGACACCTGGTTTTTATTTGTGTCCTTTTTTACATTTTGGACTCTCCAAGTTCTTACACCATGTTTTCATAGTCTTGAGTGCACATGGTCTGGATCAGATAACAGCTATCGGTAAACTGTTCTGTCTATAAATTCCACAGAGAACACACGAGCACAAGATCTACAGCCACGTCAAGATTTTTCAAATACTAACTTACCATAAAGCCGCTCATAAGCAGTGTTTCAAAAGAGCCATACGGTATTGTCCCCTTGAAAAAGTCTCCGACTGATCGGCATGGCACCATAACTGTACCTGAATTGCGGAGGGAGATCCTAAAGCCAGAGAATAGCTATTACACACGGTATTGGAACTCCATATGTGTCCACGTCCGTTAAAAAATCCGTTGAAGCCGTTCAAACATCCAAAACCACCTCTAATCACCTCCAAATCATCTTCGGAACAGTTCCGAGATCCTCTAGGTTTGACGATAGTTCCGACGATGTGAAACTGGGTGCAGGAGTTCGTGCTTGATTCATGTATTGCTGGTTCAATATTATTATTCCGAACGCATGATTTACACAAAGACCGTCTTCTCTGCAATCAGATTCTTTTGATATAACAGATGGAATGGAGCGTTGGTATTGGTGTTTGTGTGTAAGTGCGAATAATTTGTGAGTACAAGTACGGTACGAGTAGGGCAAAGCACCCACAAAGAAGGATAATCAGATTGATCTGATAATCGGAAAGATAATCTTGAGGCCGTGCGGTGAAAAACCTACATCTGCGTTACTTTTGTGAGCCGAGGTGACAGTAGGAAACATCCAGGAACGGAACAGTAGCCGTCCTTGTATGCTTGCTAGCCCTGCTGTCTTAGCGTGTGTTCAAGGGCGTAAAAGTGCAGTAACCTCTATTCATCTTTGTGTTTCCAGTACTCCGTACCCAGTTTATGGCATAAAGTACAAGTACATACCTGGCCGTACTTTACGACTTAAAAACACCTTCCCTTAACCTATATCCACAAACAGCCCATGTAAAGGCTATATGTCTTGATGGCACAAGACGCTGCTAATCACAAAAGCTACGAACTCCAGTTGGTAATCTAGAATAATTTATCTATAACATACATACATCTGTCCTCCGTTAGAACTCCCAGTCCTCGTCGGCGCTCTGGATGGCCCACTGGAACTTGTCTCGCAGCGTCTTGGTGAAGAGCTTCTCGATGGGCACGTCGTACTTTTTGCTGAACATGACCGTCAGTCTAGGGTCGATGTAGTTCATTTTCGAGGTGCCCAGCGCCACCGACGAGTTGTCCTCCTTGTCCTTGAGCTGCATTCGCATCGTCGTGATTCGGGTGTCGTACTTCTCGATCTGGGCCTTGAGTTTCTCGACGGTTCCCTTGCCCTCGACCTTGTTGGACTTGACCTCCTTGAGGTGCTGCTTGCTAAGGTCCGCGAGGTCCTTGAGCTTCTGCGTGAGCTCGGACTTGGGCTTGGCCTTCTGGCCCTCGGAAACAAGCTTCTCGTTGTCCCGCTCAAACTTCTTGGTCCATCGCTCCGAGTCCTTCTCCAGCAGCCGGTTGGCACACTCGGTCTTCTCCTCCTTGGACAGCTCGTCGAGATCCTCAAAGAGCTTGGGCTCCTTCTTGAGCAGCTTGGGCTCGATGTCCAGCAGCATGCGCTTGTGGCGCCACTTCTGCCACACCACCTCGCTGATTCGGTCCTCGGCCTTGCCGACAGACTCGCCGTGCGTCTTGGACACGGTCTTTTGATGGTTACAGAGGATGGCGACGGCTCGGTTGGCGGCGTTGAACTTGACGAGCTTCTCCTGCACGGTTCCCTCGTTGGGGATCAGAGCCAGCTGGTCGTTCATCGTCTTGGACGCGTTGTACGTTCGGAAGACCTTGGCGGTCAGGCCGGGCATGTAGTTCTGCAGATGCTTGTTGAGCACCGAGGGGTCCAGCCGGTCGAAGATGTCGTCGCCGACCTTCTTGGGCTCCTTCTTGAAGATGCGCAGGTTCTTGAACACCTGCGGCGACACCTCGACCTCCTGGTGGTACCGGATCGAGTCCTTACCGAGGAAGTCAAACTCGACAATGTTGGGGGGAGACAGCGTGATGTGCTCGTATCGCAGAGAACAGCAGCCAACGGTGTCGGCCTCGTCGTCGCCCTTCTCTCCTCCGGCTCGCAGAGCAAGAACGTCAATCAGGTACATGGCGGTGGCTCGCTGGCGCTCGAACATGGCCTCGGACTTGAGCTCCTTCTCGTAGTCCTTTCGGATCGTGGCCACGTGCTTCTTGAGCTCCCGGGCCTTCTCAAACTTCTTGTAGTCGGACATGCCCTTGAGCGACGAGTTGGCGGCAAACAGCACGTACTTGATCGAGTTGTTGATATTCTCGTGCCACATGGCGAGCCAGGCGACCGAGTTGTCGTGTCGAACCTCGGCCCACTTATGTCCAGCCGGAGGCTCGGGCACAGCAACACCCTTGCCGATGTTGATGGTGATCTGCTCGGGCATGACTCGTCGCTTGAGCTTGCCGGTCTTGGGGTGCGCTCCTCGGCCTCGGAAGAGTCCCGGAGGCTCGATTCGGAAGTTGCCCACCTGCTCCTTGCGGCCGTTGAGCAGACAGACCTTGAAGGGCTCCTCGATCTTGTCGCGCTCGGCCTTGATGGCCTTCTTCTGGACCGACGTCATGGCCTTCTTCTCCTCGCGCTGCTTCTCAAAGTGCGCGTACATGTCCGAGAAGTCGCACTTGGAGAAGGCCTTGATGGCGACTTTGTTGCCGTCCTTGTCCTTGGCGCCGCCGTTCTCCTTGAGCACGTCCTTGAAGTCCGTGAAGAAGTTCTTCTGGAAGGTGGGGTTCTTGGCGTGGTCCGTCTCCAGCATGGCTCCAAAGAAGCCCGCGACCTCCTCGGCCTCGGTCGGCAGCACCACGGGAACGCCGTCGTACTTCATGAGCACGTTCTTGGGCAGCGGCTCGTACTCCGGGGGGAACATGACGCCCTTGTGCTCGAGGGTCTCCCACTTGATGGAGTCGTCCTGGTTGTCGTTTTCCCACCACTTGTACACGTCCTCGGCCTCCTCGGTCTCCTCCTTCTTGACCGAGCCGTCGGGCTGCACGGTCTCCTTCGTGACCGTCGTCTTCTTGACCGTCTGCTTCTTGACGGGGTCCTTCTTGACGGTGGTGGTGGTGGTCTTCTTGCCCGAGGCAGTGGTCTCCTTCTTCACCTTGGTCTTGGTGGCGGTCTTGGGCTTGGGCTTGGCAGGCGTCTTGGGCTCCTTCTTCACCTTCTTGGGCGCGGGAACGTCGTCGTCTTCTTCCTTGACCCGCTTGACGGTCGAGGAGCGCACGGGAGGCATGAGGTCGTCCTCGTCATCCGAAGTAATGATCCGGGCCGGCATGGTCAGACGTCGTAGAGAGACTTTGGCAGGAGCAAGTACGTGGAGAGTCGGGCGAAAGAGAATGGGGATGCGCCGGGTCAAAAACACGTTTGATTTGGCGAGCGTGGTGCAGAAGTGTGCGAAAAGAGAAAGCAAAAGTTTCGCGACGCGCAGGCTCAAAAGAATGGCCTGAAAATGCTAAGTGTTTAAGGTTTCCCGGCCTAGCGTCGTGCAACGTCTCTAGTGGGTTCCCCAGGAGCGCTGGCGGCCTAGCGAGTGTATAGGTGCGAGCGCCGCGTACTATTTGTCCTCCCTGTTTTTTTCCCTTTGTCAATCGGCCAGCTTTTCGCGCTGTTTGGGGCTACCCATTTTCCCAGCAAACTACAGGCACCCAAACGTCAAACTGTCAAAAACGTCCATTCCGAGCAGACGAGCCAAAGTAGTATGGCGAGTCCGGGAAGGTCACGTGACGCTGTATGAGGGAGTGATTGGTCATTGAGGTGGTGTTTTCGCGTTTTTGCAGCTTTTCCGGGCTATTTCTCGTCTCCCTAAAGACCCATTCGGGTCACTAAAAATCGAACATCTTTTCTGCCCGCTTGATAGGCTTTGTAAAAAGGCCCAACGGATGAGAGCACAAAAGACCCTGCCTGGGAGGAGCGATGGACCTGGAAGTATGCGCAGTCTTGGCGGTCACGTGATATATCCATTCCCCGGCCTCTGTTTTCTCCTAGCAACTCTCAAATCGCCATGTTCCCGTCTCGCCTCTTTACCCCTCAGAAGCAATACATTATGGTTGCGCCACGTAGGACGAATATGACCATGTTCAAATAGAGTTTGCAGCGAAAATCCTGGGCGAGGGTGGAGGGCTCCAGGTGCGGTATTTTGAGGCGATATGGCGTTTGGAGCGCGTTTTGGGGTTGTTTGGAGCGGGACGAGTCTGGTCACGTAATTTTCAGCCTTCCAATCCGCCGCCAACGCCTATATAGCGCACTGTTGAGCCTGGATTAGTCTCAGAGATTAGGCAGCCTTTTTTCTCACTTGCTTTTTCAGCGAGCCAACAAACAAGGACCCACACAACGCTTTTTTTGGGTAGTGTTTTGGGTGCCGATTTGAGTGCCGTCTAGAGTTGCGACATAGCCATACAGAAGTTGCTATTATCAATCGATATAGGATATGATGGTGGTTGTACAAGTACTTGTACAAGGTAGAGACACGTGTTTGCAAGCAAGAATACTCGAATCTGTGAAATTTTCCACTGGACTCTTCACTCAGCCAATATGTCTTGGAGTGCATTGTGCAAACTGCTTGGGTGGTCTATAAGGGCTGAATGGCCATGATACAAGTAAAATGACCACAAGGACTGGCAATTTGGAGATTTGGATATGTTTTCTGGATCTACAAGTACTTGTACTTGTACAAATACCGTACAGTACTTCTCGTCAGCCTACACTTCAAGTTCTACCTGTAATGATGTTGTTAGTCTATTAAGTAGCAAGTCGCCTGGGAGACTGCCAGTTGTGGTGATTTTTGTTTGTGTAGTTGTTGAGTGGATTCCTAGTCCACCAGCAGCGATTTAAAGCAATAAGGAGTCTTCAGCAGATGTTCCTCGTTTCGTCAGGAGCTCCTTGGGTTCCTCAGCACACGGCTCCAAGGCGTACTCAGAGGTCATGAGCTCTTGTAGGGAGATCATGATACGAAGGTAATAAGGCCAAAAGAAGTCACTCATGCTGTTGTCCGCTCCTGACCTTCGGCCAGTCGCTTCCGTTATTGAATAGCCAACCACTCTGGAGCGTAGTTCAAGTCAAACTGCAGTTTCGTCTCAAACGTCTCGATAAACTCGACATCCAGATCTCCCTTGCCCGCAGCAAACCGCGAGTACTCGTCAAAAATGCCCGCCAGACACCAGCCCTGCAGAATCTTTCGCATCACGCCAACCAGCACGCCGATTCTGTGCTTGCCCTTGTTGGAGTGGACGAGAATGGGAAAGTTGCGGCGATCCAGAAGGATCTGAAGCGCCTGACGAATGGCCTCGGGATCGTTTTCGACAAACGGCTCCTTGGCAGAGTTCACGTGGAAGTAGTGCAACGTGATGCCCTCGCTTTTGGCCCACTCAATGTAGTCCTGGTTGTCTCCGATGTCTCTGTCGCCAAAGTAGACGATCGACTTGAGATCGAGCTGGTTGAGAAACGGGTAGTTGATAGGGAGTGGGTGACCGGATCTGTAGATTCCATCTGCCACAAAGGCGAAATTTAACGGGGGCACTAGGACCATTGTGTTGACTGTATGGAGAGATGCAAGTTGTTGGTTTTCGTCGCTTTTTTTTGTCTCGAGTTGTTCTGTCGACGTGGATAGTGATACTCAAGCTGTCTCTGATCTCTGCTGCCTTTTCAAACTGGCTGTGGAATGGTTGACGATAGTGTCGATTCAAGGTCTGTATTGGAGTCCTGCATGGTGATGCACGTTTTCGATTTCTGAGAGGCTGTTGCTTAGTAAGTTACGAACAACCAATAGCTAAGGATGTAGATGGCTTATAATGGTAACAGGGGGCTCAAGGATTATATTTTATGAGGAAATGAGATGCCGCAACAAAGTGAGATATTAATTTCGCGTCTATACACACGAGAGAGTTGGTACTAGGAATTTTTTTTTTTTCTGCATATACATTCAATTAATTATAACTTTGCTTAGAAAGAATAACCTTTGAATTGAATGTACGCTTACACGAATATTACTAATTAAACACGTTTAGTGAAATGGTCCAACTTGGCACGTACCTACGTCCAGTAAAAAATCATAAAAAAAACTGGTTCAGCCCATGTTGCATGAAGGTCCACATAACTTTGCGTGATTGTTCGTTCATCGGGAAAACGCCACTCTAGGAAGTACCTTCGCTTCCAGAGTCTTGTTAGACTTTGTTGCGTCTGGCCCAATTAACCGCTAAAGTAGTTAGTTGACACTTTTAGTGTGTGCGGCACGTCCGAAGACGGTCTATAACGAGGGGAAGACCTCACGAATATTGTCTTTCCGAGCCGTGCGTTACAGCAAATATCCAGTACATCCACCTCTCTGCTCGTATATACCTGTATAGGGGCATATCTTCGATGTAAGACAGAGGCTGCAAGAGATGGACACATCACCAACATGTTGGATGACATCACCATGACCAAATTACAAGGACATACTCCGTGCTTGTAACTAGACCATGGTTAATCCCTCGTGAGATATTTATTCTGGAAATGAGATATTTTTCGTGTCGATAGCCGATACGATCGCTTAAAATAATACAGCCCCAGACCCGATGACCCCCACTCGCAAACCACACGGAAAAAATAAACCCCACATTGTGCGGATACTGCCTTGTTCTCCGTTGGCGAGTAGCATGTAAAAAATGCACCCAAAATACACACCACAAAAACACACGTCTCAAACACCGCACTTCTAGACTCGCACACATTCCATAATTACTTTTATGAGAGGCCACGTAACACCCGGTTAAACCCGCATGCTCCGAAAACTTCCGCTCGGGCTTCCAAAAAAGGAAACCAACGCGGCGAATGTGACACTGGGTGGGCTTCACGTGTAGATGGCGATCTGGGGCCGATTGTGCACACAAGAGATCGTCAGTAAGCGGTATTCACGTGACCAAAACAAGCCAGCCTTGGACCCCCACAAAAAACGCTTCCCCTCGTCCTTGTTAGCCAGCTGGATCCTTAACCCCGACGGTCGGTCAAACGGTGATGACTCGTGAGTCTAAAATTCACTATGAGTCAAATCACGTGAGCGGTATCGGAGAACGCGCCCTACGGCTTGTATAGCAGCTGTGGAGACGCAGATTTTTGGCTGGTAACATTAAATCACGTGATATACACATTGCGGCTGTTTTTGGGCAACATTTCCTGGCCAAAAGTCCCACAATCGACACTTTCTCTGCCTCCCCCACAAGTAGAGTTCATTACCCCTCCCCCAGAGTAAGAGCGTGCGTTTGGGGCGTGTGATGCGAGGCATTGTGGTGTGGACGTGGTGTGAGGCTTTTTGGGGCGTTTCGTGTCAGCTGAGCCGAGATTTTGGTCACGTGACGGAACAGAGGAGCTCAAATTTGCCCCGTTCAGCCACGTGCGACTCCCACAATTACCTCAAACCTATGTGTGACAAATATCTCAGATTGGCGACCTGTGGCTAAGACATCTAAACAAGGCCGTTAGGGTTTCTTCATTTTGCATAAGCTCTTTTTTCAGTTAAGCGGAGATAGACGGTGAGGGGGGGTACGAGAGCGTCGATAAAAGCCGCCGTGTAATAGGAGGGGTTTTTGGGCAGCGCTGAAGCTATTTGACCGGTCGTTTTGAAAGTCTAGAAGCACTCTGAGCCGCGAAAAACACTACATTCCGACCCCCAGACACGACACAACCGGACCTCAAAACCTCGGCCCAATAAAGTTGACCCGAAAAATCTGTGAAATTGTCGAAACCTATTTTGGAGATTTGGACGCTGGACCAACGCACAAGAGACTTACTCCCCAACTTCTCCCATCTCTCTCTATCCACTCAATGACGGACTTCTCCTCCAAAGCCTCGAAATCGGACGCCGACGGCCCGTACATGGACATTGCCGACTTTGTCGAGGCCGTGGCCCCGCAGTCCGAGGACTACTCAAAAATCTCCCGAAACAGCTACGCCGTGCTGTTCGACGTGGCCGACCGCAAGAAGGCCGGCAAGGTCTCCGAGGCCGACTGGAACGCGTTTGTCAGTCTGCTGAACCAGCCCGACGCCGAGTACCAGATTGCATTCAAGCTGTTTGACACCCAGCGATCGGGCGCCGTCGACTTCGACGACTTTGTCAAGACGTACGACTCGCACAAGAGCGACAATGCGCTGCCCTTCGACTGGGCCTCCAAGTGGGTCTCGCTGTACGCCGGCAAGCCCGACAACAGAACGCCCATGTCGTATCCCATGTTTTCGCAGATGCTCAGCGGTCTGCTGGGCGAGCGCGTGCGCCAGGCCTTCCAGCACTACGACCCCAAGGGCACCGGCTTCATCGACCGGCTGCAGTTTGAGGAGATCATCCGCAAGGCCGCCTCCCACAAGCTGTCGGACAAGCTGCTCAACAACCTGCACGTGGTGTGCGACGCCAAGGTGTCCAACGCCGACAACTCGAAAATCTCATACGCGCAGGTCCGGGCGCTGCTCAACGTGATCCGGCACGCGGATCTCATCGACAAGCTCACGGTGCTGGCCACGAAAGCCTCGCCCGACGGCCAGGTCGACCGAAAACAGTTTATGGACGCGGCGTCGCAGAACACCAAGGGCTCGCTGCTCAGCCCCCTGGAGGTCGACATTCTGTTCAAGCTGTCGTCTCTGAGCGACGCGCCGTCCATTGCCGGCGAGAAGATCTCCGTCGAGTCCTTCAAGCAGGCGTTTGACCCGCTGTGGCTGTCGCCCGAGGCCCGGTACGCCAAGAGCGTGGGCAAGAAGGCCGAGGCTGCCAAGAACGCCCTCGCCTCGCCCCACACCTTCCTCGGCGAGGTGTTTGAGTCCGTCTACAACTTCTCGCTCGGTGCCGTGGCCGGCGCCTTTGGAGCTACCGTCGTGTACCCCATCGATCTGGTCAAGACGCGAATGCAGAACCAGCGGTCCTCCACGCCCGGCCAGCAGCTGCTGTACAAGAACTCGTGGGACTGCTTCAAGAAGGTCATTGCCCGAGAGGGTCCTCGAGGTCTGTACTCCGGCCTGGGTCCCCAGCTGGTCGGCGTGGCTCCCGAGAAGGCCATCAAGCTGACCGTCAACGATCTCGTGCGAGGCAAGGCCGCCGACAAGAACGGCAACATCACCGTGCCCTGGGAGATCATTGCCGGAGGTACCGCCGGAGCGTGCCAGGTCGTCTTCACCAACCCCCTGGAGATTGTCAAGATCCGTCTGCAGATCCAGGGCGAGGTTGCCAAGCACACCGACGCGCCCAAGCGGTCCGCCATCTGGATTGTGCGAAACCTGGGTCTGGTGGGTCTCTACAAGGGCGCCTCGGCGTGTCTGCTGCGAGACGTGCCCTTCTCGGCCATCTACTTCCCCACCTACGCGCACCTCAAGAAGGACTACTTTGGCGAGGGCCCCAACCACAAGCTCCCCATCTGGCAGCTGCTGGTCGCCGGAGCCATCGCCGGTATGCCCGCGGCCTACTTCACCACCCCCTGCGATGTCATCAAGACGCGTCTGCAGGTCGAGGCGCGATCCGGCGAGACCTCGTACACCGGTCTGCGACACGCCTTCTCGACAATCCTGCGAGAAGAGGGCCCCGCGGCCTTCTTCAAGGGAGGAGCCGCGCGAGTGCTGCGATCGTCGCCCCAGTTCGGCTGCACCCTCGCGGCCTACGAGATGTTGCATACCCTGCTGCCCCTGCCCGGACACGGCCCGTCCGAGGCGGGCCACAAGGTGCCGTCGTCGGCAGACATCCCCCAGTCGCCCGTGCACCACATTAGATCTAGAAACGCGCTCAAGATTCTGCTGGACATCGACGAGAACTTCGGCAAGCCCGGCACCCTGACCCCCGAGCGGGCCGCCCTGATCCCCGGTCTCAAGAAGAACTAACCGATGTATGTAGGATATGATTAATGACTGATAAGAAAAGATGTTTGAGACTGTACAGTAATTAGGTGTGTTTGTATATGCTTGTGAACCCCAAGCACTGGTAGTTGACCCAGTACAATTAAGTATTGGCCAAGGGACCTCCCAAATTAGCCTTAGTGTTGGCCAATAATTATGAATGGTATTGAAGCAAGTGTAGAGACGGTCATGGTTTTAGTACAACTAACAGACCTAAAAGATGTGACTACAAATGAAGCTACTGCGGAATACCTACAGTCCGTACAAGTACAATATTATGTTTTTGCCAGCATCTGACTCTCAGCGCACTCACCATAATCCAATTCGCAATGAATACTATTCAACTAAACGCGGTTCATGGCAACAAAAAAAAAAAAGAAGTGCGGTAGCTTTTGTACGTAAAACTTCAAGACAAGCCATTGCCTTCAAGCATGCACTCCAAGTTATATATGGTAAGTCTCTTGTGTTCAAGTAACTTCTGTCTACAATACGCTGGGTCACGCTCATCACATACACATAAGCGAGATCGATGCGTTAGGTGCACAAAGCCTATACCTTTGCAGCACCTCAAACCACGATCTGTGTATTCAAGAGAGGTTAAAAAGTGTGATAAATGAAAAACTAACACTGTAGCAAACGCACCAATACCACAATACCTACCATTTTACTCCAACAACGCCCTCTTCAGTCGACCACCATACAGCACCCCCACACCACCTTAATTGACTTGGCATCGTTTTGTGTACATCTCGTTTGTGTAACATCTCCAATATATAAAGACGTCCCAGATCCCTCCTAGACACATATCCAGCACACAATGAACTCGCGATACCACCCCGGATACCTCTCAAACTTCCAGACACCCACAAAGATACCCGCCAGCGTCCCTCTCCCGAAGCAGGAGCCGCCCTTGAGCTTCCACACTCAGGACCCCGAAGGAGTAAAGTACTTTAAGGAGTCCAAGTCGCCAATTGTGAAACAACTGGAGAAAAATCGGCAGCTCTTCCACAAAAGTCACCTCACTCCCACTGGCTACCTCGACATTGTCATTCGCCTGCTCCGCGAAATGGACGACGCATTGCACAGAAGGGCTAGTGCTCTGGTAAGATACCTGCCCGCAGAAGTGCTCAACAAACTCCAGAGCAAGGAGCCCACCAACGTGTTCAACAAGTTCGTCTGTTACTTCCAGGCTCACGACTGGACGGCGCTGATGAAGATGCTGCAGAGCGAAAAGGAGTACCTGCTGTACAACCCTTCCACCAGCTGGGAGCACACCAACAATGAGAATGTCTATTACACGGAGACTACTCTTGTGCCGACCCCCGACTTGGACGTAAAGCCTCCTGTTGGTTCCCTGTCAGAGACACAGACTCCAGTCCGCAGACGGAAGCGGTCTCGACAGCCAAGCCCTGAGCTACAGGTGTGTCCATCGCTTATGGGCTTGTAGTCGAGCCTGAGCGAGGCTCGTAGCTTGTAGAATTGCCTGTACTTTTAATAGATCTAGAGTGTATAAGCGGCGATACCGTAGGTGCCGATTCGGCCGAGAAACCACAGATTAGCCTGGTAGCGGTTAACTGAGACCAAAAACAAGCTGGTACGGGACTTCGGCGGTTATGAGACACTAACAAAACTTGATACCCGTATCTCGGCCTCAGGATACGAGCTTGCTTTGTGTTCTACTCCGCTCTGACCTCCTCACAGGCTGCTTTTAGATAGTTTAGCCGTGGGGAAGGTCAGAGGTGTTTCTGCTGAGCACGAATTAGGATACATGTAGCGAGGTGTGCCTACATCTTTGTGAAGGTGACGTTCATTTTTCTTGCCCACCACTTTTGCTTTTCGAACACAACTTGCCCTCTTCGTAACAACGCGCTCCGTGGAGACGATCTTTAAGTGAGGTTTTTGGGCTTTCCAGAGCTTGGCCGGGAGCTAGCGTTGGATCCGGCAAGTTTAGTTCTGGGCTGGTGGGACTCTATCGTTGACTCCGCCTTCCCCAGCTGTTCCTGATACGACTCACTAACGTTAGGGAATGTAACGCTGGTGATCTAGCCTGGCCACGGCATTACGGAATAATAAACGATGGACTAAAGGCGCACTACCAGCTTATCGTACGATTCCGAGATGTATCCAACGTTGTAGTCCGGGGATCTGATAGGGGCGAAGGGGTCGTTATACGAGCAAGCCACAGGTGTCATACTGTGGGCGAATTTGATTGAAGTAATTATATACGGACTAGTCAGTATTCTTGACGTGAGATAAGAGATGAGTTAGATAGCGTTTATGTGTCTAGATTCTGTGTACACTTTTGTCTTGGACTACTGTAGTACTTGTACTTCTTACCCGCACCTACACTTCCTTTCGGGCTACACAGGTCATCGTGGTGAAGAGAAACATGCAATTTATTACCGGAGCATAGTGTTCAGCTAGTCCACCGCCCGTATTCGCAGACAAAGAAGTCTCTGATTATTATTCCTCGCTCTCTGGCGTCTTGGTCTGACGTCTGGGTGCGTCTCTCTTTCTGCATCGGTCTCCACCTCGGGTTGCGGGCCGAGAGGTTATGCTATGAGGTAACCGCGCCGTTAGTGTTGTTCTGCAGGGCCCGCGAAACCCGGCTGGCTCGCTCACGGCCAAACGGCAGCTCGAAAATGGACGCGATGTCCTCGTCTTTTAGTTTCTGGAGGTCGCGTGGTAGCTCCCCTTCAGGGAAACCTGCCACTAGAGCCCCCAACCTTCGCACCAACGCTTCCTTCTCCATGTAGTACCTGGCAGCTAGCTGGATTAGCGCCGATTCGTCGTTGATGGCCTTGAACATGGAGGCCCGCACGTTGGAGAGTCGAGCAACGCACAGCTGGATGTACTCGTCCTTGGTCCGGAGGAGCTCGGCGTGTTTCGAGGCCTCGCCCTTGGGGGAAACCTGAACCGGAAGAAGTTCAGTCTCCAACAGCTGCTTGAACTGCCAGTCCAGAGACTCAATCATTGCATGCTCGTCGTGCTCTAAAGGAGGAGAGTCGCAGAAAGAGTCGTTCCTGGGGTCCTCAGGAAGCGGATTGCGCTCCAGCTCCTCGCACAGCGCGTATATCTGAAGATCCATGCCCTCCAAGAGCCCACCAGCCGGGTTATATGTGCACCGTTGTTCGGCGCCTAAGCTCAGGCCGAGCCCATCTGCACCTAAAAAAAGTCTAGAAGCTCGAGTAAACAGGGGTAGGTCCTTCTGACAGCTGCAAATACGTGCCTGCGAACTTGTCACCGGTTTTGATGGGCTAGCCAAGCACGTGGCGCTACTCAGCGGCGTTAATATGGGCCTGTATGAGGGCAGAACTCTGAAACCAGCTATCGGGCGCAGCTACATCGTGAGACGGCTAAAGTTGGACTACACGGTCGCATGCTCGGACTAATAAATATTCGAAGGGGCAAGCTAAGTACTGGCACCTGCCGCGGCAGGAAACGCCGCCTTGGCAGTAGTAAATGTGCCCTTGTTCGCCTCTCCATCTTCGCTTGGCAAAACCCGCATGTAGCTGGGGCACGAAGGCGCGTCGCTGCTCAGGCTGTAGCCTCTCAGCGTCACCATGGCATCGTGGTAGTGCACAAAGTCGGAGCCGATAATCATGGGCACCGGCAGACCCTCGACAATGACGAACCGGTTGATTTTGAGGTGGCCTGAGGGGAACCACAGCGGCAGATTGAGCACAGACTCGAATCTCAGAGGTCCTCCACCACTGGGGATATACTCTGCGGACTTGAGCTTGGTAACCTGAGCACCCAGACCCAGATTGTCGACCACGCTCTTCTTGATGCAGCAGGCAAAAGTGCCCGTGGACACCAAAGCTTTCATGGCAGGGGCGTCGGCGGAAAAGCCAATGTGAACGTGACAGTGAGGAGCGTCGAGATCAAGCTTGACGGGGTTTCGAATGGCTCGGGTCAGAGACGCACAGACGACAGTTCCGTCGGTCGTTTCCCCAGCCACGTAGCTGTCCATCTCGTGTTGAGGACATCCTGTAGCCACCTCGTCGATGATCACGTCTGTGGATCCAGGACACGCGGCATCAGTGCATTTTTCCATCTCACCCAGCTCAATGGTCTTGACAGCGTGTGGCTTTTTGTTTTCTGCCACCCGCTTGTCATAAATCTCCTTGTCAAACTCTTTCATCAGGTAGTCGCAGCGAGCCTCGTATGCGTCCAGACAGTCTGCCACCCTTTTTTCGTACGGCGCGTCCGTGGTGTCTATATCCTCGGGCATGCAAAAGTACTGGCGGTCGTACGGCACCAGCAGAAAGATGGCCTTGAGCACGTCTGCTCTGTCGGCCTCGTCAAAAGGCTGCACACTCTCGACAGCGTTCAGCCAGCCTCTCACGTGGTTGAAGAACCGTCGGTGTTTGCCCCACTGCAGTCTGATCTCGCCCAGACACTCGTCCAGGTACAGCAGGTAGTCGTACTTGCAGGTGAAGAAGCGGAATCGCTCCACGAAATGCAGCTTGACCTCGGACCACGGCATCTGGCTTGTGACCTGCTCGTAGTAGTGCCGCAGACAGGGCGTTCCCTTGAGTTTGAAGCTCTTTTCCTTCTTGCGCAGCAGCGTCAGCGTGAACTGCGCCGCAATCGACTGGTTGGAGTGGTGCAGAACGTCAAACAGGTTGAGCTTGAGACGCTCGTCCAGATACGTCGGGTTGTATCGCTTTTGGATCTCCTCGTAGATGGCGAGAAACAGACCGGGCTCGTGGCATCCAGGCACAAACTGCGGGATGCCCAGCAGCTTCAGATCATGCGCACTGTAGTGGCGCACAGAACTGTGGAATCCAAACGTCGTTTTCGAGCCGCTGTGCTTGGGCGAAAGATCTTCCGTCTGGCAGTAGTAGTTGAGAGAAAGCACCTCCTGAGCACCTTGTCGCACGGCTTCGTCTGTTTCGCTCGATCTGATTCCTGCCACCAAAGTACCTTGGGGAAGCATCGCGGCCTGGTACTTTGCTTTTTCCTCGGCAGACAGGCCTTCGGGGAAAGTCAGATCGGCTTTTGTCGTCGTCGTGGCGGCTGGCGTTGCCGTTTTCACGCGGTTTTTGTTTTTGTTTTTGGGCTTGGCCATTGTCGTGCTGTTGAAGAGGTTTGTAATTAGTGTGTGGTGATCTTCTGTAGGAGAATTATAGTGCATGGTCGTGCATGCAGACTGAGTTAGCGAGTGTGGCGGGTGGGTGGTTTTGTTTGATAGAGGGAAATGATGAGTGAAAGAGGATTAGTATGGCTCTACGCGTGGTACTTCAGCATTTCATCGCTTGCGCTGTTCTCTTCCTTGTGTTGGCTATAGTGGAGCTGACGTTTCTTCAGTAATCCTCAAGTAAACTTTCAACAAGGCGGACTGGACAAATTTCTAAAAAACGTAAATAACGCGAAATTCACTGAGATGAGGAGCAGATTTTTTAAATTATTCAACGAAGGAAAGTGCAAATTATCAATTGAAAACAACTGTCAAGCTTAGATTAGTCTGAGAACCTCGGATCAGGCAGTCGAAAGAGCGCCCTACTGTACGTTATATCTTAAGTAAAATTGATTTGAGTGAAACTTCGGTTGGTCTGAAAGCTACGGATATTGTAAACATAGGAAGCAGTGATAATGGCAGATAATCGTATTCATTCTACACACAGCATTATATCATCTCAATAATCTCATTCAGACAGCTAGCAAATCACCAGCATGAGGGCCAGCATGAAGCTAGCACCTGACAAGGTACAAGTACACACTCACCATTCAACGGATCTTTCTCAATTTACAGTATTTCCACTGTGTACCACCACATGTAAACACCCGCTTGTAAACATCACCCTGCACTCAGTGTATGTCCGCTCTATCTCCAGTAATAGGTGGTTGACGTCATAATCGAGGATAGAGTTGTAGGTTCTTCCAGCCAAGCCGTTCGCTTGCGGAGTGAGACTAGATCAAGCCTATATGGCATTAAATCAGACCGTCAAGGCGATAAACAGTAACCCACCATCTAATCGGACCCACCATCACCACCATCCGACCCTTCCACTCTCGCTATCTCCGAATTTCACTCCACCGCAAGTCCCAACCAACCTAATCCAGCCTGCATAATATCGCACAGCACACAAGACATCTCGACACTCTCTCCAGCACAGAAGAAAAAAAAAAAGAGGAATCAAAATGCCCGCTCCACCCCCACCTCCCCCGCCACCGCCGCCCGGATTTGGAGGGCCGCCTCCCCCTCCCCCTCCCGGAGGCGGATTTGGCGCATTGTCGTCTGGAGGAGCGCCCAAGGCTGGACCACCCAAGGGCGCGCCGTCCAGAGACGCTCTGTTCAGCGACATCACCAAGGGCAACAAGGGCCGACTCAAGAAGACACAGACCAACGACCGGTCCGCCGCCCAGACCGGAGGAGGCGGCGTGCTTGCTGGAGGAGCCAAGAAGGGCCCGTCGAGCGCCCCGTCGGTGCCAGGAGCTCCTGCTGTGCCTGGCATGGGTGCTCCGGCTGTTCCCGGCATGGGAGCGCCTGCAGTTCCGGGCATGGGCGCTCCGGCGGCTCCGGCGGCTCCGGCTGCTTCAGCTGCTCCTGCTGCCCCGGCAATGGCCCAACAGGACATGTCGGGGCTGTTTGCTGGAGGCATGCCCAAGCTCAAGAAGCGAGGAGGCAACATCAGCCTGACGGACGAGAGCAGCAGCGGCGCGTCGACGCCCCCGGCGGCATCAACACCGGCCATTCCGTCGCTCAGAAAGACCTCTGGCATCGGAGGTGCTCCTCCTCCTCCTCCGGGAGGTGCTCCTGCTCCGCCTTCTGCGCCCGGCGGGTTCCCTCCTCCCCCTCCCTCGGCCCCCTCGGTCGCCTCGAGCTACAGAAGCGCGTCTGGAGCCCCAGCTCCTCCCTCAGGCGCCCCTCCTATCCCTGGAGGAGCCCCTCCCCCTCTGCCTGGCAAGGTATCCACACCCGGAGCACCCACCTTTGGCGCTCCTCCTCCCCCGCCGGGAGCCCCCGCATTCGGAGCGCCTGCCCCCCCGACGTCAGGAACCTCGTCGCCCAAACCGCCGCCCAAGCCGGCGAAACGGCCTCCGGCGCTCAAGCCCAAGCCCAAGATTCCCACTCCGGGCCTGAAGCCTGCGGTTCCCACTCCGGGCCAGCGACGGTCCGTGAGCCCTTCTCCGGGCGCTCCGCCGCCTCCGATCCCGGGATCTGCGCCTTCAGCGAGACACGGCCCCTCGCAGTCCGTCTCCAGCATCGCCAGCTCGATCAGCACGCCCAGCACGCCTCCTCCGGCGCCCCCGGCTCCTCCGCCACTCCCGGGATCGGCTGCTCCGCCCATTCCAGGCTCAGCTGCGCCTCGCATCCCCGGATCTTCGGCTCCCCCGGCTCCGCCTGCTCCTCCTGCCGGTTTTGGAGCTCCCGCTCCGCCCAGCTTGGGAACGCCAGCTCCTCCAGCTCCGCCGTCTGAGGCTCCCAGCACGCCCCGAGCTCCCGGAGCCGGCCCAGCCATGTTTGGAGCGCCCATGCCCAAGTCGCCGGCTGCCGCATCGCCTGGCGCGCCTCCTCCGCCTCCTCCTGGAGCGCCTGCTCCGGGTCTCGCGCCCCCAGCGCCCCCAGCACAGCCTCCGTCTCCGGGACGGCCCTCGGGAGCTCCCCCGCCTCCCCCTGGACCGCCTGCTCCGCCTACGGAGCACTTCCACTCGATGATCCTCGACGATGGAAGCAGCAGCAGCAGCAGCCATGGAGCTCCTCCTCCTCCTCCTGCGCCGCCTTCTAACGGCCACGGTCATGGAACTCCTCCCCCTCCCCCTCCTAATGGAGGCGTCAACCGACGACGAGACGTGGTGCAGCGAACGTCAACCCTCGGCTCCAACAACATCCGCACGATCGACACGTCGGCATACACGATTGCGCCGCGGGCGGTGAGCACTCCCGTGAGCTCTGGATCCGGCGGAGGAGCGTCCAAGCCGGCGCAGATCAAGATTGACGACAGCCGGTGGAAGTGGCGCAACGCGCACGACCTGCCCAAGCCGCGGCGGTTCGAGGGCAAAACAAAACTGTACGCCAGTGGCCGGGGCTTTTCGGTGCCTCTGAACCTGGCTGCCTACGAGTGACCGGGCTTGTAGTTATATATATGAACGATGGATGGTTTGAGTGGTGTGCTTGTAGAGTGTGCTTGGGCTTTCTGTGGTTGTAGTGCCCGTACAATGAGAGGCTAATGATGAAGAGCTGGCTCATCAGTTCTAACTCATAGTATAGGGGTGTATGTGTAACTTGGTATTAGAGATGGTCTCATTTTGTGACACAGCTTGGTCTGAATATACACTCTTATCACCATCAAAGGTGACCTTGCGGTCTAACATACTCACTTCGTTCGCAGGTGGTTCGAAAGAGGCTGTTAATATGGCAACTTCTCACGACGTTCGCAGCTCCAGATTGCCCACAACTACACACTCTAGACAATTACTATAATACAATAAATAAATACAGGGATTATTGCTTTCCAAGCTGGAGTCGGGAGCCCTTGCCGGCTCTACCAACCGCGACAACGCCGCCTTCAGGTCCACTTCGCCGTTTTCCTCCAACGTTCTTGCTCTTGCCGCTGAGGTTTCGGTTGCCCCAGTTTCGCGTGACCAGGTCACATGCTGAGATGCTCGTGCTGATGCTCGACTTTCGCTCGAAAGGCACGTACTCCTCGTCGAGAGCGACCTGGGCTCGATTCGACGAAGTCCACTTCTTTCGTTTGTAACCCTGAGCCCGATCGTTGACCAAGCTCCGGTCCAGCATCAGCAGCTCCTCCACGTCCAGGCTCTCGTCATAGTTGAGCTCGTCTGCGTCAGGCACAAACACGGGTCCTTGCCAGTTGGCTCCTCCAATGCCCTCTTTCAGCACGCCCTTGTCCATGTGCTGCGAGTAGAGCTTTCTCTCGAGACCGAGACGAGTGAAGCCTCGGAAGTAACTGAGCTGCAGCAGCTGGTCCACGTCGTGCAGTCTGTACTGGGCCTCGACCGTCAGCAGAAGATCCAGGGCCTCAATGGCTGCCAGACTGACTTGTGGCTGAGTCACGGGAAACAGCGACGAGTGCTCCTTGAGCTTCATGCGTCGGTACTCCTCCGTGGTCTGGTACTTGTAGGGCACGCTGCCGTACAGACACTCGTAGAAGACGGCTCCCAGACTCCACCAGTCCACCAGGTGGTTGTATCTCGTGCGCACCACCTCGGGCGCCATGTATCCTATGGTTCCGCAGCCGCTGTCAGTTTTGTATTCGCCGTACGGCAGCATGCAGGCCACGTTGAAGTCGCCCAGCCGCGCGTGTCCCAGCTCGTCCAGCATGATGTTGTCGGGCTTGATATCTCTGTGGACAACGCCCTTCTCGTGAAGGTAGGCGACTGCGCAGGCGACCTCGACGATCCAGAAGCGGATGGTCGCCTCAGAGAAGGTCTTGCGTTCAATGTGCCATCGGAGATCTCCGCCGGTCATCAGATCCAGGACTGTGTAGAGATACTCGCTGTCGCAGAAGGTCTGGTGCAGGTTGCACAGAAACGGGTGCTGCAGTCGCAGCAGGATGCGTCGTTCGTTGAGCATCAGCTGTGTTCGGCCCAGCTTGACAATGTCGTCTCGCACCGAGTACTTGAGAGCGTAGACGCCATTCGTCGTTGTCTGGCGAACGACCCGCACCTTGGAAAACGCTCCGCTGCCGACCACCTGCAGCAGCTCGTAGTTGTCGAGGTTGTCGAGCGAGGCGGTCGAGTCAAAGGTGCTGGAGTCGGACATAATGACGGGATCGGAAATGTGTGGCGGCACCTTGGGCTTCTTGGGAGGCGCCTGAGGCAGAAACGACTCTCGCCGTCGGCTGGCCTCCTCAGGGTCTTCGTCCACAAGTCGGGTTTGCGCTTGTCCCATGGCTGGAGCGGTTGCGTGAGAGTGAGAGGAAGACGGAGGGCCGGGCTGTTTGGTGATCGCCGAGAGGATTTGGGCTGAGGTTAACCCGGCGAAGGTTAAAGGCCAGGGCATACTGGGGTCTTTTTCTGGCGGTTGGAGAGCTCCTACGAGCAGGGAAACGGACGAGAGGGCTTCTCTACATCTGACACCATTGTTGCTGCACTCCACCCACGCTACTGTAGGCGTAGTTCCTCCAAGACGTCAAGGACCTGGCAGTTGGAGGCGCAACTCTAATGGAGATATGAAATATAGGTCGTTTTTGATATGGTCCTCTTTGTGCGGGCGATTTGCGACATTTAGCGACCCAAAGGGGCAGTACCAGGGGCGACCTCTCAAGCGAACGTCTTGGGGATATGACAGGTCGTCCACAGGATACATGGATTGCGTTCCATTTAATTAGGCGAAAAACTCTAACGGTCCCTTGCAAAGTCAATGCTCTTGTAGGGTGACGTTTACGAAGTGCAGTATTGTACGAGTGCTCGCCAAGAGGAATTATCATGGCTGGTATTTGTGTTAGATACCAAACAAACACCCTCCTCTTTGTCCTGCACAGTCCGTTCTACCGCTGTCGCTAGATAATAATTCTGAGACCAAGCGCAGTTGAAGCGGACCCCTTTCCTCGTGAACCTTGCATAAAGTCGGGTTTAGGCTAAATGCCGAGGTGTTGATGGCTGGTGTTTGGAGCACTTTTCAAGCGAGAAAAGGCCATTTCCATACAATTCCGACCTGTAGAAACCACTTTTCATTTTTTAATTTTCTCAAAAGACCACCATCTACCCACTATAACACCCTGATACCCGTCAAGGTCAGATTTTTATTTTAAGTTGAGTAAAGATGAGTTGCAGAACGGCCAGCAAGGGGTGTAGATCTTGCCGTGTGAGATGACCTGACCTCACTAAGGTGAGCCTCCTCCAGAGTTTGTAAAAAAGTCGACTATATGAAGGCAAACGGGCTTGGTAAAAAACTACAGGCCCGTGTGGCTCTCGACACGTTTCTCAAACCCCAGCCAAACCCCGAACAGAGTTGCAGAACGGCATCTCCATGAAACAGTCTAGGCCCGATGCGGCGAAGCTGATTGTCGCTGCTGTGCCTGTATATTACCAAAGTAGGACCTTGTGAGGAATTATATGAAGCAATCGTCGTATCTGCGAAGTAGATAACTCCCTAAAATGCACTTTGGTCGCTCTTTTTCCTTTTCTTTTTTTTGTTCGAATCCCGTTGAACCTTGCGAAACCCAAATAGCCGAGACAGACCCTGCAACAACGGCCGAAGTGTGTGACAAGGTGGGCGGTATTAATAATTATTTAACTAAAAATCATATAAATCGAACGCCGTTTAGCCACCACCTGTAGCTCATTCCATTAATTGGCCAAACGACCCACATAAATTATCTATACCGATCTATACACCAAAACCACAAAAATGCTGCTGAAAATCACGTCCACCAACGCAAACTGCAACACGGTCCACACAAACTGGTAGAGCAGCTTGGGCGAAAAGACGGTCCAGATGAACAGGTGCTCTCGCAGGAAGAAGCACGTGATCATCACCGCCGAAATAGCCACACTCGAGAACGTCAGCACCACGTAGACTCGCAGAGTGAGTGCCTGTTGAACCAGTTTGGTCGTCAGCTTGACGTCGTTGTTCTTCTCGGCAATCTTGGCGAAAATCGCGTTTCGCACGTGGTCCTCGAGCAGGAAGCTGAGACCGGCCGTGGACCAGTACAGAGGACCGACCCAGTTGGAGACGAAAGTCAGAACGCCGACAAACTCAATCTGGTAGGAGCTGACGCCGTTGTAGGCGTTGGACAGGTCGATGGAGGCCATGGAGTTGGAGTTGCCCATGGAGAAGAAGGACACCTGCTCCAGCAGCAGCGTGGACACGGACAGCACCAGAACCAGCTTCTGGAAGAGCGCCTCGGTCTGGTAAATGTCGCGCGACGAGAAGATGAAGGACCGGTTGGTCGCCTTGCGCAGGAAAATCTCCAGGCAGTAGTAGACGACAAAGAGCGGAATGTTTTGCAGCCGCGACTGCGTGATGAGGAACAAGGTTAGAAACGCATGCAAGTCGCGGATAAGATCAACTTTATCGGTGCCGGCTAAACTCAGCACTCGGTAGAGAGAGCCTGCGGCGATGGTGGAGAAGGCAAATCGAGCCAGACCGGCCATTCGAGCGTTTACCTCGTTCAGAGGACCCGGAAGACCCATCAGATAGAGCAGAGGAGCAGGAACGGTCTCTCCAGCCTCCCAGGCCTGGGTGATCTTGAAACCCAGAGACGCAAAGGTGGTGATGAGCGTCAGCAGAAAGGCCAGCTTGGACTCGACCTTGGAGAAGCCGTACTTCCAGACCTTGTTGAAGGCCACGCCGTAGGTGATGAGAATGAGGATCCACAGCACCGGGTGGTTGCCGTCCTGGGACAGCCAGGTCACCATATCGTCCTTCTTGGTGTACTTCTGGCCCGTCTGGTTCCACGAGATCATCATCCGGACGAACACCTGCACAAACATCCAGTTGAAGCCGTCGCCAAACTTGTTGCGGCTGCCAGAAATATACAGGAACGCCATCCAGCCGCTGGTGATCCAGTACCAGATCTGGTGCTCCTCCTCGACGGTAGACGAACCGAACACGGAGATGAAGTAGACCAGCAGAATGAGCAGATAGAGCCGCTTGAGACCCTGGACCGCCAGAGTCAGGGCTGAGAAGACGGTGAGAGCGAGAATGGTTGAGAGAAGACCCAGACCAATTCCGCCCAGCATGTCGTTAGTGTTGTAGTTGGACGAGGCGTGTGTCAGGTACGACTGGGCCTCGTACAAAAAGTTGTAGTAGTCCTTGACGGTTGGTTCGTTCTCCAGCACGTCGTAGAGCTCATAAACCTCCTTGGCGTCGCTGTCTCGAGACGCCTGGCCCTGCAGAATCTGGACCATCTGCTCGGCGTTGTTCTTGAGCACGTTGAGCTGGTCCTCGGGAGACCACAGACCGAGCATCTGCGAAACGAGCACTCCGAGGTTGTTTTTGGGCGTGTTGAGACCCAGCAGAGCCGTCAGAGTGGGCACCAGATCCGTCTGGTCCATTCTGGAGTGATACTTGTACGAGTCTGTCCAGGGCAGAGGCGAGGTCTCCTTCTTTTCAGTCAGCTGGACGCTCTCAAACTTTGGCGAGGCAAAGACCATGGCTGCAGAAGTCTCTCCAGCACTGCTTCCTCCGTGGTTTCCAACCTCGTTCATGCCGTGGTCTCCGAGCAGAATGAGCACCGTGTCGTCGTCGCACTGGGTGTAAAGTCTGTCAAAAATGTCGTCCATTTCCTTCTGCTTGGCCGGCATGAACGGCGATTCGGGACCCGTCTTATGTCCAATATGGTCCAGACCCAGGTAGTGCAGAATCAGCACGTCCCACTCGCTTTTCCGACTCAGCTGAGTGTCAATGTGCCGTGTCACGTTGTTATCGACCTCGGTGTAGTCCGACACGAAGAAAGAGGCCGTTCCCTCGCTCTCAGAGAACAGTCCAGGGAAGAGCTTGATCCAGGTATCGTCACCGAACATGTGGATCTTGCGGCCCTCTCGCGATGCCTGAGCCAACCACGAGTCCTGAGACGCCAAAGTTGACGAATTGTCGCTCTCAGCAATGTTCAGAACCGCGTCCAAAAAGTTTGGAGTCGATCCAGTCGTCAGACCCTTGATACGGGGCAAAGTGACTGTTGGAGGCGTCGAATGGGCTGTGAAGGGAATTGCACCGCCCGAATTGATCCGCTGGTGCAGCCGAGGCAGGTGGCTCTTGTCGGAAAACGCGAAATCGCTTCGAAACGCGTCCACGACCATGATGATGGCCTTCTGGAAGGGCGCTTCGGCCGGAATACGCGATTCCGTATAGCCGGGAAGCAGGACACGAGACGGCAGAAACCCTCGAGCAAAAAGCAGCACCGCTGCGAGCTGCAGCAGCACAATTGCCACGGCCAGAGTCCACCTTTTCCAGAGCATGGTGTAGTGTGTAGCGTGTAACGTGTTGCACAGTTGATCTTCGCCAGTGTCTTAACCTTAACCGGAGAGTACAGGGTTGTGGATTAAGGAGGTGTTGTTCATAGAGGATGAAGTTGGATCATGGGAGTTTTTGTGTCTAAGTATGTTTATTACTGATTTTCGTTGTTTTGTGCTGTTCGTATTTTTATATGTTTCATTCCGACAAGTCATCTTGGCAAGCTGGGACTTACCTCTGGTACAATTATTGGCCATTTTTGTGTGAATGTGGCTGCAATGTTTGGCTAATAATTTATGTTCTATGTAAAGTCATCTGTTCAGCTATTTTATGAGAAAACTATTTATTGAATATGTAAAGGGGAAGAATTAGATGAAGCCACCTGATGAAATAGGTGCGTACTGCTACTTCTACACAATAATCTACTCTTGGTATGAAATCTAAACACATCTATTAAAGACCTAAGAAAAAAAAGAAAATTAATCTAGCATCTATCGGTGCTCACTAATTCTCGGTGTCCACCCAGGGGAGATCGACGAACGAGTCGGGGTAGCGGAGCTCCAGAGGAGCCTCGTCTCCAGACTCGAGGGAAGGAAGAGGGGCGGTAGGGAAAGGAGCCTCGTCGAAGTAGGAGCTGGTAGTGGGCTCAGGCTGCTCGAAGAGGTCCTCGGGGGCCCAAGAAGTCCAGATCTGGGTGGAGGAAGGAGAGGAAGACGAAGATCGAGTTCGAGTTCGAGTTCGAGTTCGGGATCGCGAAGATCGAGTAGTGGGCGAGTAGTAGTAGTAAGAAGAAGAAGAAGAAGAGTTGGTGGGGATGGAGAAGGTCACGGTGGTGGTGTTAGCCACGTAGCTCGAGGAGGCCCAGATGGTGGAAGTCGCGTTGGACGAGGGAGAGCTCCAGGTGCTGGTGTTGTAGTACTGGCTGGTGGAAGAGGGCCAAATGTACGAGGTCACGGGAGTGGAAGAGTTGTAGGCAGAAGAAGTCCACCAGTTGGAAGAGGTAGACCAAGAAGACTCGGTGGAAGTCTCCCAGTGCTCGTAGTCCTCGTCCTCAGTCTCCCACAGGTAGTCGTCTCGCTCCTGGAAGCCCAGAGAGGTGTTGTACGAGGGAGCAGTGGGAGAAGCGGTGGTCAGAGGAGTGGAGGTGTTGAAGATACCAGCGGGGGCACTGATGGGAATGGAAGACCAGACCGAAGAGTAGGTGGAAGTGTTGTACCAGGTGGAAGAAGTCGAGGTGTTGTACCAGGTAGTGGGCTCGGCAGCAGAAGTCGAGGTGTTGTACCAGGTGGTGGGCTCGGCAGAAGTCGAGGTGTTGAACCAGGTGGAGCTGACGTAAGTAGTCGTGGGCTCAGGCTCGTACCAAGAAGACGAAGACAGAGTGTGGTAGTACCAGGAAGTCCAGTTCATGGAAGAGGAGGTCTCGACGTCTCGCTCGTAGATAGGAGCAGCAGAGGAATTCCAGACAGAAGTGGGCTCGGGGACCTCAACCTCCATGGAAGAGTTGTACGACCACGAAGTAGGAGTAGCCGACGAAGATGTGTTCCAGACGGGAGTGGAAGAGGTGCTCCAGTACCAGGTAGTGGAGTTCACAGTGGGGGTGGCCGAAGAAGTCACCCAGACCGAAGAGGTGTTCCAGACAGTGGAGGTCTCAACGGCAGTAGAGGTGTTCCAGATGGCAGAGGTGGAGGTGTTCCAGATAGCAGAGGTGGAAGTGTTCCAGATAGCAGAAGTAGAAGTGTTCCAGGCGGTGGTAGGGTACCAGTCGTCCTCATCATCGTCCTCATCAATGTCCTCGTCATAGTCGTATTCGTCATCATCCTCAAAGCCGGTGGGAACAGGCACGGCTCGCTCAACGTTAGTAGGGTAGGCAAAGGTCGAAGTGTTGGAAGCGGTCCAGACTGCGGTGGAGGTATTCCAGACGGTGGAGGTCTCGACGGCAGTGGAAGAGTTCCAGAGAGAAGAAGCTGAAGGAGAAGAGTAAGAAGAAGCGGTGGTGGAGCTGTTCACGTAGTAGGTGGTGGGCTCGACACCGGTGGAGGTATGGTTGTGGTACCAGGACTCCAGAGAAGAAATGTCCGACATGATCTCGGACCAGATGGGCAGAGTGGTGTGGGTACTATCATCCGACCAGGAAGAAGAAGTGGCCAAAGAAGCTGAGTAGTTGGTAGAAGCTGAAGAGGTGGTGGTGCCGTTGGTAGCGTTGTACTGGTTGTACTGGGCGGTAACAACAGCTGCAACAGCAGCCAGGGTGGCAATTGAGAACTTCATGGGCGCCTTGAGGTGTGGTATTTGTCCAAGCTTCCATTCTCCGCTATATATATTTTTCTTGCCCGAGAGTGAAAAATTCCCCAAAGTCCTTAGAGTTCTGGATCGCGGTCTCTGTTTCTGCCATATTGAGCGAATGCAGGGAGGCTAGGGTGCAGTAACTAGAAGAGGCAGGATTTGCAAATCGAAATTTTCAAGCTTTTCATGATATTGCAACTGTCTCTCGGCCCGTGAGTCTGCACCTTCCTGATCGGGGAAGTGTTGAGATGACATGGCGATAGGTGATGAGATGTCCCCGGTTACGGGTGCCGATCACGACTGAATGAGTGGAGAGAACGGGAGCAGCGACTTTTCAGATTCCAGTTTGAGTGGCTTAGCTTTTTGCTGAGCTTTGGCAGGGGCTTTTGAAATTCGTCGCGATGAGGTAGCCGCGATATTGAGGTACAGACAGCTGTTAAATGAAGGTACTGTAATTCTTAGGCTGTGATATCACAAACAGCTAGTTTATGTGGCTGAGCCATAAGGTAGGTTGTCTTGCAAAGGCACAATACTATAAAGGCCAGCAAGTCAAACCAGTGCCTTCAGAGAGAGATTGGAAAGATAATAGCCTTTTTCTTTGTGTTGAAGAGTGGCTCTTGGCTATCTTCGAGCACGTGGAAACAATGCATATTCTCGGCTATCCGGGATGTCATCTGTCACGAGAAGCCTTTTGTCAGGTAGATAGCAGATTTGGGGGACATTGAGAGATATTTCTGAATATAAAAGACGGTAATAAAAATGGTTTTGAACTCCCCGACCTCGTGGCTAGTTTTTTTCCCTTTCTCTCCTCCGTATCTTTCTGCATTCACTATCTGCACAATATGCAATCCGCTTCTTCTGGTGGACAGCAGAAGTTAATCCACCTATCAGTTTTTTAACAATACCGTTGTTCATCTGTCATTTGAAAAAAACTGTGGCGCCCTCAGCCCCTATTTTTAGACGTCAGTCACTTTGCTCTGTCTGCCCATCGGTGCATGAAGAATCAATTTCGGAACAACTCTTTTTCTCCAGAGTTTAGAGCCGTGCTGTTCATCATTTGAAGTGGTCAAGTATGCTATGCCGTTTTTGAAAGTGGCACAAACAATATCACGCTATGCTATTCCGTTCTTAACTTCCGCATTGTGGTTGCCTATGGAATCGGAGAGAATTTATTTCATTTTTCTCTCCGTGGAAATCAATTTGATGCTTTCTAATCATCTACGGAAGCTTTCGTATCTTGATATCGGTCAGATAAAACTCCTTCCTTATTGAGCATCAGACGCAATCATAAAAAAAAAATCTTTCAGAATCATGCAAATTCGTGGAGATGAAGACAGGTGTAAAGGGGGCATCCAATAAAATAATAAGGACTAATCCAATCAGAGACTGCAAGTGGGGTCGTCGATAGCCGCCATGGTGGGTCCTCTATGGAAAGTGGTAGCTTGTACTATAATACCTTGCACTAAAAGCGCATATTGAGGCATTCACGTGGAGACGAACAAAGGAAAACGCAGTCTCTACATTAACATGCATCTTTTTCCTTGTATCCTGCCTTTCTAGATGTCAGTTCGTTGCCTCCTTTCTCTCTCTTGTGCGCTTTGCAGCCAAGGTTCGAGTGGAGCATGCGAATACGCTGTGATGTGGATCTTTATACGAGGCGCTTGGAGTAGTCATGCTTTGAAATCAGTACCGGTAGTAGTGGCCTGTGTTCTCTTTTTGAAAATTGAGTGTGAATCATGCTCTCGTGAAGATTACCATTTCTATCATTACAAGCACTCGTACAAGTAGCACGCCAAGTAGTCAGAGTAGCAAGTTAGCGAATGAGTTCTTCCAATGCCGTTGACGTAGGAGTGTCACAAACAGCACTTAATAGTGAAGTCCGAAGTTTTCTTACACTCTACTCTGTGCTCTCCCTCTCTCAGCTTCTCAGATTCCATCCCGACTTACGTAATCACTTCTTGGAGCCTTCTCCAGAAGTATTGTCGCCTCCCTCGGTGTCATAAACACCCACTTTTACTCCGAACCAGTTTTGCCACCGAGCTCATCTGTGATTTCCTTTATATTTCTTTTTTCCCACACATCTTTCCAATATTGTTGTGGCATGCGTTTGTGTCCCAAGACGCGTCTTAATTAGGGATTTGGTGTTCTCGTGCCTGTGGTAGACAGAACTGCCACAGGAAAGGAAAGAAGAAAAAAAAGAAAAGAAGCTGCTGAGTAGATTGAAACGGCGCAAGAAGCCCAAAAATATTCTATCGCGTCTCAAAAACACCACAGAACCACCACTCTACCCCCCATACGTCCCCAGATTATATAATCTTGCTGATACTCCAAACTCTAACCTCCCAGTATGCACGCTGGCTGTAAAATCGGCCCTCATCACCATCCTCACTAACCACATCTCCACAATCCCATGAGTGCCACGAAATCTGCAGGACCGACGACACTGGCCAACCACCTCGACAAGGAGGTCAAGACGGACGTGCTGGGCGCGATCGACGCCGACAAGCTCACTGAGGCTGCCCAGGGCGACCACAAGGCCATCAACGAGGAGTACAAAATCTGGAAGAAGAACAGCCCGTACCTGTACAATGTGGTGATTGCGACGGTGATGGACCACCCCACGCTGACGGTCGAGTGGCTGCCGGACCTCTTTGACGACATCACCCCCGGCAGCATGAGTGCCCGGCTCATGTTTGGATCGCACAGCTCGGGGCTCGACAAGGACTACATCCACGTTGCCTCGGTCGAGCTGCCGACGCATCTGCGGCCCGAGACAATTGGCCTGCTGTCCAAGCAGGAGGGCGGCACGGACATGAAGCAGCACCACGACGCCCACGGACGACACAAGCGCATCGCCATTGTGCAGAGCATCTACGAGGACGGCGAGGTGAACGTGGCGCGATACAACCCGCTGGCGTCCAAGCAGATTGCCGCGGCCCACGTCACCGGCGACATCCACATCTTCGACCGCAACAACATCATGAACTCGCGCGAGGAGGCCAAGCCCGTCTTCAACCTCAAGCATCACACCAAGGAGGGCTGGGGCCTCAACTGGAACATCAACCACGCGGACCAGCTTGTTTCTGGTGCTATCGACTCGACTGTCGCCTTCTGGAAGATCCCCGAGGCTGCTGCCGACGGCTCGTGCAAGGAAGTCACCCCTCAGACCGTCTACCACCATGACGGCGCCGTCAACGACGTCAAGTTCTCGTACAAGATGGACTTTCTGATCGGCTCCGCCTCGGATGACTGCACCGTGCGGCTGTGGGACACGCGAAAGTCGGGCACCTCCGCCGCGTGCACCATCAAGGAGTCGCGCGGCATCAACTCGCTGGACTTCAACCCCCACAGCGAGTTTCTGGTGGCCACGGGCTCGGCTGACGAGACCGTCAAGGTGTGGGACATGCGGCGCATGGACACGCCCATTGCGCAGCTGTACTCGCACTGCGACGAGGTGACCAAGGTGCAGTGGTCCCCGCACTACCCTTCGGTGCTGGCGTCCGGAGGACACGACCGGGCGATTCTGGTGTGGGACATTGCGCGTCTCAACGACGATCTGAGCTCGGACGAGAACGACGAGGGACCTCCCGAGCTGCTGTTCCACCACGGAGGCCACAGCTCGCGAATCTCGGACTTTGACTGGCACCCCACTCTCCCTTGGGTGATTGCCTCTGCGGCCGAGGATAATGTCATCCAGGTGTGGCGAATGGCCGAGAGCATCAGCAACGACGAGGCCGTGCCTGCCGACGACGTTGACATGGAGGAGTAAGGAAAACTTTTGTATAGCTAATGTATTGTATATTGTATTCGTCAGGAGTGGTAATGTGCACGTACACAGTTGTATCAGTCGGAGAGTACGTTGACTTACGCGGTAATTCTTGTAGTAACTGTACCAGTGCTTCGTATTTCGTACGATAGTCTAAAGCTGCAAAGATAATGACTATACAAACAAACGCTCCTGAGTCGTCTCCACATCCCACTTTACCTTATTATACAATCATTATGCTATACGTTTATATCTTCCCATCCTTTTTCCACCTAATTGTTAACCAAGTACCGCAGTCGCCATTCTCGCTGGAACTTCTCCTGCAGATCGGACAGCTGCCGGATCAACGCGTTGCAGGCGTTTGTGAGAGCCTCCTGTGGCGAGTAGTCGTCTTCGGTCTGGATTCGCAGCACAAAGTTGGCAAACAGCGGGTGTTCCACCTTGTACGCCGCAAAGATGACCCGCGAGTCGTGCAGCAGTTGTGATCGGAGCAGGTTGCCCAGAGTGTGGTCTTCTTTCTCGAACTTGATGTTGGCGCAGTTGGGGATTCGAGTGTCCGGAGTCACCTCAAGTCTGTGTTAGAGATGGTAAAGAAGATGGTGTCTCTCGCTTGTGTGTTTGTCGACATTTGATCATGGGGGCTTGTTCGAGGTCTGATAGTGGAGGTCAAACCTCTCCTATCCGCTTTGTATGAATCCTTATCTTAGCAAGCAGCAGCTCAGAATGACGCAAATCTGCACAGATTCATCACAAAACAACGCCACGACGCCTGATTCAAGACAGACGGCGTTCTCACACAGATCAGTCTGTGTTCAAAATCTGCTGGGCATCTCACTATCGCTTGATCGTCCTTTTTCTCTCCGGATACTCACTTTGGCACTCCATCGGGGAGCAGAAACAGCTCGAATCTATCGGGAGCGTTCATTTTTGGTTGTGTGTGGTGATGCTGATGCTGATGGCGATGCCTGTGTGCTTACACAATCTCGCGATGTTTCAGGTAGGGTAATTTTGGGTTTTGTCGAGAGTGTGGGTTCGATTTGCGTGTGTGCATGTATTAACGTTTTAGCCCGATTTGGATGTTGGTGACTTTACGAGCGTGTTTATCGTTGCCAACATGGAAATATTTACTACACACTCAAATCCTTGTTTGTTATCTTCCTTGTATTCTACATCAGGCTAAAGGATCCACTCAGATCATGGGTGTTACTCTGAGACCATACTTTATCATGTGCTTGAGGTGGATACCGGTATGAGTAATCAAGTGAGCCGTATGTTAATTGCACAGTATATCACATTTGAAACATCTATATGCTCCCCCTATCGCCAATGTTACATCAGATCATAGTTTCCGCTGATGTAAATATTCTGGCAGGTGGACTTTACTAGGAGACGATTGGTGCTAGCAGGAAACTGCGAACAAAGCCGTCCGTTGGCTAAGCGAAGACTTTAGCCCATGTTGAGGCTGTTAAAATCAACGTGAAACACTTGTGTCAATGTCTCCGATATTTCGTATTATTCTCTTTGCTCTGCATCCGTTTGAGTTTTCCGGTTCTTGCCTAAACGGAAGCGGATGATCTTTGGAGTCTTTTGTCTGGTGGGTGTGAGCCCTCAAATGTTCATCATACGATTATTTTGATCTGATATATCTTTACCACTCACACCACTATTCGTAAATTTCAGTTCTCTCCATTTTAACTGGTTTTTAATTTTCCCCAGATTAATTTACCCCACCTTGCACGCAGTCCCTTGCAGCAGGCCCTGAAGGAGCAAAAATCGCACCAGAACTTCCACGAGCTATTTGCTATAGATATTCATCTATATTCGGCTCAATCATTTGCTAAACAGCCAAAATACTGCAAAAATGTCAACCACAAACCCCATTTTTACTCTCAACTCGTATATGCACATTTCACATGGTTCAACCTAATCATGGTGGGGCAGCTCGGATAAATAGTAGATGGTCTCCAGAAGTTCAGTGCAAACTGTGGCGACACTATGAGCGAAAAGCTCCACGAATTGAGGAGATACCGACAACTTCCTCCTTTACCAGGGTGAGCTATGTGCCGTTTGATTGAAGGTGTGGGGAGTGGAGGAACATTGGCAGGCTTATCGAGTCAGAGAGAAGTGGAAAAAAGCACTCAGAAGAGATGCTAGGTGTTTCGAGATCTCTCATATCTGCCTCGGATAGCCAGTCATGGATGCAACCCTCGTGGGTCTCAAAAATAAGGTTGTGGACCCTGATTTCACAGGTTATGAGTGACACAAACCACAAAACACTGACTAACGCAGCCCCAAAGTTCCCATCAACCTATCCGGTGAGTATCAGCCGTCTCCCGTGTTTCTCCGCTCCGTTCCGTCGTGCTGTGTTGTGGGTTGCCGACGTGCATTCCTCATGTAAGAGGTTATGACGCTGGCCCAATTTGAATTTTGCGTACTCTGTTTCCTTGCATCTTTCGCATCAGCGGACGACAAAAACGTGAGTGTCTAATGGCTTCAAAAGCGGCGGAAAAGAGACAAGGAGCTCGGAGGAGCCAGTGACGTGGCTCAGCGGCATTTTGCAAACGATCGGTCGCTAACCCAGGACCCCCACAGCACATTTATTATTATTCCCACACGTCCATTGGCGTAATTACTGTGAGTATTATCCGGGTGAAATGGGGCATGGGAGCCACAAAGACGACAGAGGGGGACACTGGGGCCCTGATACGACGGCTGGATGCCGTTGGAGCGGGTTTGGTGATGATTTTGCGGCGATGTTGTCGAAGTGACTCGACTGGTGTCACAAGTGTCACGGCTGATCGAGTCGGAGTTTCGAGGAATCAGAGCGAGGGCAGACTTGTGCGTGCTATGGGACACTCCAGCGGGCTTGACTCTTCCGGGCAGGTATTTTTGGAGTTTGTGGCTGTCTGAAAACGGCCCATGATTCGGTGGGCTCATCAAATCGTCGTTTTGCTGACAGCTCATCGACGACACTGGGATCCATCTATCGCGGTGGTGTGTCGAGCCTGCCTGGTGTATCGACCCAGCCCCTGCGACTTCTCGTCTCTACATCCACCCTCTGCCACCTTGCCGTGCTCTGCCATAAATCACACTTCGACGTTGCCTCTATGCAGCTCCTCCCAACCCAAAATGCTGCACAAACGTAATACTAACTCTAGACAATGGACCAACCACAGGAGAAACCAGCCTCCGCCGCTACCTCTCCCAAAATGTCGCCCAAGACCGAGCCCGAGGCTGACCCCCAGCCGGAGACCGCTCAGCCCGCTCAGCCCGCTCCTCCGCCTGCTGCTGAGCCTGCTGCCTCGACCGCTCCTCCCGCAGCGGCTCCCGCGCCAGCAACAACACAGGCTCCTGCTTCCACCGAGCCTGCTGCTGCCGCTCCTGCGCCTGCTCCCGCCTCCGAGGCCGACGAGCAGCGCGTCAAGCCCGAGGAGACCGTTCCTGTCCCTGCTGTCCCCACGCCCGTGCCTGCGTCCGTGCCTGCCCCAGCATCGTCAGCCCCGGCTCCCACGCCGGCTCCTGCCTCTGCGGGACCCTCGTCGGCGTCCCCCGCGCCTCCCCATTCGGCGCCCCCGGCGGGTCCGCATTACCACGGCTCGCCTCCGCTGCCGATGCAGCATCCCCGAGGCTCGCCTGCTCCTCCCCAGGCGCCCCAGCAGCCCACTCCGCAGCCCGGAGCGCAAGCGTCGCCTGCGGGAGACATTGAACACATGCACCACATGCACCTGCCGCCGCGAAACCACGCGCAACAGCCGTCGCAGCAGGCGCAGCAGTCGCAGACGTCGGTGTACCGGGCGCTCAACGTGACGGACGCGCTGACGTACTTGGACCAGGTCAAGATCCAGTTCTCGGACAACCCGGACGTGTACAACCGGTTCCTGGACATCATGAAGGACTTCAAGAGCCACACGCTGGACACGCCGGGCGTCATTTCGCGGGTGTCCAACCTCTTCCGCGGCTTCCCGCATCTGATTGAGGGCTTCAACACCTTCCTGCCCCCCGGCTACAGAATCGAGTGCTCCGGCGACCCCTCCGACCCGCACCCCATCAAGGTGACGACCCCTGCAGGCACCACCACCGGTGCGGAGATGGGCATCACCCAGGGCCAGCAGCCCCAGCCTCACATGCAGGGAGGTCCCCAGCAGCAGGGTCCCCAGCAGGGTCCCCAGCAGGGTCCTCAGCAGCAACAGCAGCAGCAGCAGGGCCCTCCTCATCACATGCAGCAGCAGCCTCCCCACATGCAGCACCCCCACCATCCTCCTCCCCACGGAGCTCCTCTCTACGGTCCTCCCTCTGAGCAGGCCGCGGGCCAGTCGCTTCAGCAGCTGTCTGGCGTCGACAACCGGGCCTCGCCCTCGGAGCCCTCGCGGCGGTCTGGCGCGCCCGTGGAGTTCAACCACGCCATCAACTACGTGCACAAGATCAAGAACCGGTTTGCGGACCAGGAGGAGACTTACAAGCACTTTCTGGAGATTCTGCAGACGTACCAGAAGGAGCAGAAGCCGATCGGCGAGGTGTACCAGCAGGTGACGATCCTCTTCCGCAACGAGCCCGACCTGCTCGACGACTTCAAACAGTTCCTTCCTGACACCTCTGGCGAGGCTGCGGCCTACCTCGAGGCTGTGGGTCAGCAGCAGCGTCTTCCCCCCGTGGGCAACTTTGCTCCCGCTTACCCTGGCCCTGTGCACCAGCCCGCTGCTGCTTCTGGAGCTGCTTCTGCTCCCCCGCCTACTGCTCCTGCTGTCAAGCGAAAGCGGTCTTCTGTCAGCGAGTTCCCCACCGAGTACAGCAACATCCGAGGTGGAGCTGGCGCTGCTGCTGGAGCCAACAAGCGTAAGAAGGAGGACTCGCCTTCTCTGCTGCCCACGCCTTCTCCTCTGGCCCCCACCTCTGGCAACGACGCCCTCGTCGAGGAGATTGCCTTCTTTGACCGGGCCAAGAAGCACATTTCCAACAAGGCCGTTTACAACGAGTTCCTCAAGATTCTGAATCTGTTCTCGCAGGGCCTGATTGACAAGGCCACGCTGGTTGAGCGGGTCGAGGGCTTCCTCGGCGGCTCGCAGGAGCTCTTCTCGTGGTTCAAGAAGTTTGTCAACTACCAGGAGAAGCCGCTGCACATTGAGAACATTGTGTTCAAGAAGTCGCATCTCGAGCTGTCGCTGTGTCCCCCTCTGGGTCCCTCGTACCGTCTGCTTCCCAAGTCTGAGCGGTTCATGCCCTGCTCTGGACGAGACGAAATGTGCTGGGAGGTGCTGAACGACGAGTGGGTCGGTCACCCCACGTGGGCTTCCGAGGACTCTGGTTTCGTCGCCCACCGAAAGAACCAGTACGAGGAGGTGCTCCACAGGGTCGAGGAGGAGCGTCACGAGTACGACTACTACATCGAGGCGAACCTGCGGTCGATCCAGACGCTCGAGACGATCAGCAACCGAATCGCCAACATGAGCCACGAGGAGCGGCTCAACTTCCGACTGCAGCCCGGCCTGGGCCACGGCACCACCATCTACCAGAAGGTGATCCGCAAGATCTACGACAAGGAGCGGGGCCTCGAGGTGATTGAGGCGCTGCACGAGAACCCCGGCATTGCTGTTCCCGTTGTTCTGCGACGTCTGAAGCAGAAGGACGAGGAGTGGCGACGAGCCCACCGAGAGTGGAACAAGGTGTGGCGCGAGACCGAGCAGAAGGCCTTCTACAAGTCGCTCGACCATCTCGGCCTGACGTTCAAGCAGCTGGACAAGAAGATGCTGACGTCCAAGCAGCTTGTGGCCGAGCTTGCTGCTGCTCGGGTGGACAACAACGCCACTCCCGCAACCAAGAAGCCTCTTCTGGGTCTCAAGCCCGTGCAGCAGCTCGAGTACGACTTCAAGGACTACTCTGTGTTTGGCGACGTGCTCAAGCTGGTCTCTGTGTTCCTCGAGCACAGCAGCAGTTACTCTGCCAACGACCGGGAGAAGCTCGGCGTTGTGATGGACGCGTTCCTGTGGCTCTTCTTTGGCTACCAGGGCGAGTCTGGAGCCGAGGCTGCCGAGGAGGTTGCCAAAGAGGAGGAGAAGGAGGATGGAAAGGACGAGGAGAAGGACGAGGCCAAGGACGAGGACAAGGAAAAGTCTCCGGTCAAGGTCGAGGACGAGGCCAAGGACGAGGCCAAGGAGGAGTCCAAGGATGAGTCCAAGGACGAGTCTTCCGACGCCAAGGATGCCGCCGAGACACTCACCAACGGCAACGGCGTCAACGGCACCTCCAAGCGCCCCTCGCTCAAGTCCATCCTCACCAAGGCCAAGTCTCGGGAGGCCACTCCCGACGCCGAGGACCCTGCTTCGCCGTGGATTCACACCGACGCCACGCTCAACACGTCGACGCCCGGCAAGCGTCACCGGTTCAACCTCTTTGCCAACACGACCATCTACGTCTTTTTCCGGCTTCTGCAGACTCTGTACCAGCGGCTGGTGGAGGTCAAGGCCCTGGAGGAGACTGTTTCCGCAGAGATTGCGTCTCGAACGCCTGTCGACTTTGCCGTGGACCTCAACCTCTACGACCACAAGCTGGACGACATGGGTCTGCGGTTCAAGTCCAAGAACTGCTACCCTCAGCTGCTCAACCTGTCGTGTCGCCTGATTGAGGGCGACGTTGAGCACCAGTGGTTCGAGGAGGCTCTCCGTCAGGCGTACCGAAACCGGGCCTACAAGCTGTACACGATCGACAAGGTTGTTCAGGCGCTGGTCAAGCACATGCACACGGTCATCTGCGACCAAAAGTCGAACGAGATCATGCTGCTGTTTGAGAAGGACCGGCTCACGCCCACGTCGTCGATCCACCAGCAGATTCTGCACCGGCTGCAGGTCAAGCAGGTGGTGGACTCGGACGAGTCGCTCTACCGCATCGAGTTTGACGAGAAGACTGGTCACGTCACGATTGTCTATCTTTCTGGCGAGGACGAGTCTGTCAGCCACGTTGGTGCTTCCGACGAGGACAAGTGGAAGTACTACCTGACCTCGTACGTCATGGCCAACCCCACCGAGGGCGTCAAGTCTGACAAGATCCGCATGCCGCTTCTGCGACGAACTCTCGAGGACTTTGAGTCGCGCGACGAGGAGGAGGGCGATGGTCATGTGCACTCGGACTCCATCTTTGAGACCGTTGAGCAGAACCTGCTGGTGCGAATTGCACTGGGCTCGTTCAAGATGTTCTTTGTGCCCGGCACCGAGGACTGCTTTGTGCGCAAGAGCGTGGAGACGGAGCCTGTCAAGGGCGAGACTGTCCGGCAGCAAAAGTTCAAGGCCATCCAGAACGGCTCGTCGACGTTCAAGCAGGGTCTGGACCAGAGCCAGATTGACACGCTGACAGCGCACTTTGAGGCGTTCAAGAAGGGCGAGGTGGACGAGCTGCTGGTGGACATCAAGACTAACAGCGCCAGTGACACGGAGGACCCCAACAAGACCACGGAGATGGTGGACGGTGACAAGACGGAGGAGGTCAAGGAGGAGGATGACGAAGAAAAGGTGGAGCCCGAGAAGGAGGACGTGGAGATGAAGGAGTGAAGGATTTTTGTATGAGAGATTAATGTATTTTATGTATTTTACGGTTCTTGGTAGTGATTCAGTAGTTGAGTGGTTCAGTAATTACTGTACTCTACGGTCTTCCATAAGTAGAGATTGGTGATGTTTGTGTGTACTGGTATGTGCACTAAAGCTGTGCCGTGTGCTAGAGCTCTGTGGCGACGCGCGTGGCGAATATCTTCACGGTCGGGTCTCAGAGCTAGCCCACAAAAAAAAACAGATGAGCCAGGATTATTAGTCGCGAGACCTTGGTTACCCCTGTCTCACTTGGTCTCCCACACAAAGTTTACTATCAGCACGTGAATACGACAATCGCAGCTTATCTTTCCTACTCATCTGCAAACATGACCAAGGAGCGGTACTACGAGAGCCAGGAGCGCGACCTGAAAAAGGACATTCGCGCGGTCGAAAGAGCGTTATTTGGGCTGGAGGATAACGTGGACGAGGCCAAGCTGCGAGCCGTGAGAGCTCAGAAAGAGCTGGATGATGCAGAAGCCGATTTGAAGAGAGCGCGACACAAGATGAAGCTGGCGAAACAGCGGCTCGACAGCTACCGCGAGCAGTTAAAGGAGCTTCACAACGCCAGGGACGGCAAGACGACGCCGAAAAAGAACCAGATCGAGACGCTGGATCTGCTCAACGAGGTGGACATGGTCAAGGGTCTCGGGCTGGACTACTTTCAGAAGCTTCAGATTGATCCGTAGCGGTGCTACGGCGTTCTGACAGGGGTTCAGAGATCCCGAGTGGGGTTCTATTTTGAGCTCAGAGATGCTGTCAATTTTTTCTGTCAAAAAGTGACAGACGTAAAACGCACGCGACAGGTGCAAACGCACGCAGGTGCACACTAACATCTATTTATACCAGTCCAATACATTTGAATACCTTTCTATATGCTATAAATACCGTGGCTAGTTGTCGGTGTACTCGACTCCAAAGTCAGCCAGCTTCTCGCCCTCCACGTTTCGCCAGTGGTCTCGCTTGTAGAAGTCGTTGTCGGACTTGATGCCAGCTCCGACGCCTCCGAGAAGACAGTCAGGCTCTTCTCCTCGGCGTCGAAGACCGTCCTTGAGCGTCTGAAGCGGCACGTTCTCGGGATCGTAGTCCACGTGGTCCGGAGGCCAGCACAGAGGCTCGCCTTCCTCGGTGTATCCGCTCTCGTTCTTCTCAAACGTGATGCCGTCTCCTCGAGGAGGTCCCCAGGGCAGCCAGCAGGTCAGGGGAGAGCCGACGGCGTTGAAGATGTTGGTGAAGAGCTCGATGTCGTAGGGGAACTCAGCTCGGTCCTCGGTGACAATTTTTCGGCGCACCAGACTCTCGATGCGGTCGCACTCCCAGGACTCGATCTGGGTGATGCCGTTGCACATGTTGATGAAGACACGGATGGTGAGAATGCCGACGGTGAAGAGCACGAAGAAGGAGGCCGGCAGGAAGACGATGGACAGAATGACCTCCGTCTTGTCAAACAGGTACGAAGGCAGGTGTCGGTCTCTCCACAGCTTCATGATCCGGATGACAAGTCGCACAAACAGGTAGCCGACGGTCATATCGACCCACGCCAGAAAGCGCATAAAGTGCGGCATGTTTCTGTGGCCCACCGTGTTGTTGGTCCAGGGGCAGTGGTGGTCCATCTTGAGCACACAGACGCCCATGGCCTTGGAGTGGTGTGTTCTCTCGGGCTTGTAGGCCTTGCACTTGAGGCAGTACATCTTCATGCCCTTCTCCGGCGGCTGGTAGTCCTTGGGCGGCGATCCGGGAGGCACAATGATGGCGAGGATGTAGGAGATCCAGACCATGGCACAGGCTCCGAGGAAGAGAGTCAGCTCCTGGTTGGACACATGGTGGGGCAAGATGAAGATGGCCGAGAAGGTGGAGAGCGTGAAGATGATGATGCACGGGATTATCACGCCTATCCACGGATTCGAAAAGGTGATCATGGTGTTGGGGTTTGAAGACACCAAATATCGCGTCTGATCCTGACATGCGCTGTTCATGCGTCCCAGCTTACTAAGGGGCCCTAACCTGTAAGTTTCTGTGCTGGTGAGACAACGAGGTGGGATTTTTGGACTTTGTCTTTGTCCAGAGCAGATCGGATGGGCCAATTGGTGCTCCTGGAGGCTTTACAGAATTCCACGTTTGCAATTGAGGTGGTTTGGTTTAGTTGGAGCACGGCCCTCGGGTGGGGTTTTATTGGTCCACTATTTAGGGTTAGTTGAAGGTTTCGCTGCGATAGGAGGTGGATGATGGTGTTGGTTGTGGTGTTTGTGTGTGGTTTTTGGCAGATATAAAGACGTAGAAACAGTTAATTTGTTTTTCAGTATATAACTATTCAAAAACACCACCACTCTGTTCACAAGAACACCCCCCAATAACCACGTCCTTATCGTCCCGCTATCTCCCGTACAGCAGCTGCAAGAAACTCTATTGCGACAACCTCTTAACTGAGTCACCCCCAGATTTTTTCCTCACCACACACCACACGACAATGTCTGCTGAAGTTCCGTCCAAGCTCAAGCTCTGGGGAGGCCGATTCACCGGCGCCACCGACCCCCTCATGAACCTGTACAACGCCTCTCTGCCCTACGACAAGAAGATGTACGAGGCCGATCTCGAGGGCACCCGAGTGTACACTGCTGCTCTGCGAAAGCTCGACATTCTCAACGACCACGAGCTCAGCGAGATCCACCGAGGTCTGGCCGAGATCAAGAAGGAATGGGCTGCTGGAACCTTCAAGGAGGAGGAGGGTGACGAGGACATCCACACCGCCAACGAGCGACGACTGGGCGAGATTATCGGCCGAGACATTTCGGGCAAGGTCCACACCGGTCGATCTCGAAACGACCAGGTCGCCACCGACATGCGCCTGTACGTGCGAAAGGAGCTCGGCGAGATCCGGGGCCTGCTGGCCGACTTCATCAAGGTGCTCATCAACCGAGGCAAGACGGAGATGGACGTGCTCATGCCCGGATACACCCATCTGCAGCGAGCCCAGCCCATCCGATGGGCCCACTGGCTGTCGTCCTACGCCACCTACTTCACCTCGGACCTGCAGCGACTGGACCAGCTCATTGAGCGAGTCAACGTCTCTCCTCTGGGCTGCGGAGCTCTGGCCGGCCATCCCTTTGGCATTGACCGAGAGTACATTGCCAGCGAGCTTGGCTTTGGCGGCATCATCGGCAACTCTCTCGTCGGTGTCGGCGACCGAGACTTTGTCACCGAGACTCTGTTCTGGGGCTCTCTGCTCATGAACCACATCTCGCGATTCGCCGAGGACCTGATTGTCTACTCGACCGCCGAGTTTGGCTTCATCCAGCTAGCCGACGCCTACTCCACCGGCTCTTCTCTGATGCCCCAGAAGAAGAACCCCGACTCTCTGGAGCTGCTGCGAGGCAAGTCTGGCCGGGCTTTCGGTCACCTTGCCGGCTTCATGATGTCCGTCAAGTCTACTCCCTCCACCTACAACAAGGACCTCCAGGAGGACAAGGAGCCTCTCTTCGACAACCTGACCACCGTGTCGCACTCCATCCAGATTGCCACCGGCGTCATGTCTACTCTCTCCATCAACAAGGAGAAGATGGAGGCTGCCCTCACCATGGACATGCTGGCCACCGATCTGGCCGACTACCTGGTCCGAAAGGGCGTTCCCTTCCGGGAGACCCACCACATTTCCGGCGAGGCTGTTCGAACCGCCGAGGAGCTCAAGGTTTCTGGTATCGACAAGCTGACGCTGGAGCAGTACAAGAAGATCGACGAGCGATTCGAGGAGGACGTGGCCAAGGTGTTTGACTTTGAGCAGTCTGTGGAGCGACGAACCGCGATTGGAGGCACCGCCAAGTCCGCCATTCTGCAGCAGTTTGACGCTCTGGAGAAGAGCCTCTAAGTGTATATAAGTATATAGGATTATGTTATATTTGTTTGAGTCTATCCTATCACCGTTCCAGACATGCACTCATGCAATGCGTCTGAAACCTTCCTCTGGGTGTGAGAGCAATTGGATAGAGAGATTGCAATTGAAACATGATTGCAATTGAAACATGATTGCAAGGCAGCGGAACTTGTGCAACTTCCGAAGATCCGCTTGACTTGGCTTTTCAGGAACTGTAGCTTATTCCTCTCAGCCGCACGCTATTTATAGGAGCTACGTTTGCAATGTAAAAGTGAGAGGGATATATGTTCTGGGTCCGACTTGTGGCCTGAAAAAAGGGGTGTACTTGTACTTGTACCGCCCAAATAATTGCACAAGTAGCGTTAAATTACCCTGAATCGAATACTGACTAAAACAGCTCTAGACTGGCATTTCTGGTACGTTTCCAGCAAGTGGGGGACTAAAGGTTTAGCTCATCACGACTGACAATTGACACGGAAGTGAAGAGTACGAGTATGGTGTACAGACTAGGTCTGAAAAAGGAGAAGCCTTCTTGTGAAGCAAGATGGACTTGCCTGTAGGAATACTCTCATAAACAAGAAGCCATTATCTCCAGTACAAATGCTCTCGCACGAGCCTACATTTACACGCCCACCTACGCTACAACCTGCTCGCTCGTACAATTTCTAATATCATTCACTCATTCACGTACATAATTCTCCTTTGGACCGTTAGTGGCGTGTGTGCGACCGTCTCGAGGCGCCACAGAGGCCCTGGCGTTTGTGTTAGTTTTGCGGGCTCGCCGCGAGACGCCTATCGTTTCTCCTGTCGAATAGCCTGGCTCGTTTCCGGTGCAGGCAAGAACCTGGCTCTCCACCTAGTTGTTCTGGCTCAGCTGGCTGCTCTCCTTGATGGGCGACTGGACGCCTGGGGGAGAAGAGCCGCCAGGAACACAAGAGCCTCCACAGCCATTGTGCTGGAGCTTGGAGATCTTTTCGGGGTTGGGGTGCTGCAGACCAACCTGGCCAGCGTCTACCGAGTCAACTCGGCCAGCACGGCTCATGGCGTAGTCTCCCGAGTCGAAGTACTTGCGCTCGTTGATTTTCTTGGACAGCACGTCCTTCTGGGTAGGCAGCTTGCCGTAGAGCTTGAAGATGCGCTGCTCCTCAGGCGACAGAGACGACACGTCGACCTTGTTTGCACGGTTGGGGTTCAGAGACGACATGGGCTTTGCAGTGTGGGTGTGACGGGTATTGTAGCAGGTATGGAGAGTGCTGTGTCGACTGCTATAATAATGGGCAGCTACATACCGAACTGCACATAGACTCTAACTCTACTAAGTTTGTCCCGTGTGCAGCCCAAGAGCGAAGTCCATGGTGCGCTTGAGATACCAGACACCACTGTGCGTGAGAGAGGTGGTCCTTCTTTTGCCCGTCTTACGCAATGCCGTTATATTTTTTCCCATTCGCACATGTCCTCTGCTTCCTGGCTCGTTTAGCTCCAGGCCTGTGTAAACGTCTGACGTCCAAGCCCCTCAAATATCTACTTGCCTGCCCACTAAGAAACGGCGTCGTTGAAACTGTGTACGGGAGCCAATCGTCTGGCTTGTATGCCTGGTTGTCCAGCGAGACAACGGAGCGGGCTTGACAATGGAATGGCCTCCGCAAAAAAACCCAACCATGTGGGGTCTTAGATCTACCCTAACCTGTAGGTGGAGGTGGCGACCTTTCTGCTCCGAACAGAGGTTGCAAAAAAAGAAGCTGGCTCAGGTGAGCACAAATGAAACCTTGCGCGCGTATGGAGAGACGTTTTCAGAAGCGTCGTATTGCCTTGTGTGTGCTTCAAGTAGCTCTGGGCTTTGCGGTGTACTCTACATATTAGAGCGATTTACATGCTGGCACTTGCTGCGTTGTTGAGAAGCACCCAAGCATCCTGAAAACAAGAAAAGAGCACTACGGAAACAAGGCCGCGCAAGCCATGTCTCTGGACGACCGCTTCCGCTCTCGAGCCTTTTCACATGTCGTCTAAGACGCTGACTAACTCTCCCATAGGTCCAAGTAAACGCACCATTACATCACCTTACTTTGAAACAGTGTTTAAATCTGCACCACGGGCTTTTGGCTCCATCGAGGGGGCTGTGACGCTACAGCAAGGCCCAGCGGCTTACGTCAATGTTGCGTGTGTCGGCCCGTGGCATGTCTGAGCCATGCTCCAATCCGCAGCCTGCTCACAAACACGCCAGACAGCGGGTCATGGGGACGCCTGTTCTATGCCTTTAGAGTTTGCTGTCTAGCTAGGTTTCACAAGAGGGTGTAAACCCGAGCACGCGCATATCCCAGTCCGGCGCTCCAGCACTTGAGACAATAACAGTTAATCCGTCTCATATTTTCTGCCCTTCTTTTTTTGGCTGCTCGCTCGCGCAATCGGGCGAAATACCTCTTCCCATAGTAAGCACAGTACTCTCAGTACTCCGCAGCCCAATTACGGGCTGAAACATCCACTTCTCCGACCACGCAGATAAGACGAAGCACTGCAACACTCCTCCTCAACCCCGCCGCCCTGACCTCTACCGTCTGGAGAAAAGCGTTGGCTAAATCTAAACCTGTGGAATTCAAAAAGTCGCTAAATGTTGCCGGTCCATAGAGCTCGCGTCGTCCGAAGCTCTATAATATCTCCCCTCCACAGTCGACAAACGCAAACGGAAAGTTGAGCGTCGAGCGGGATTATACGTGCTAGCACGTGTTGGAATGCACGATAACGTAGCATCGAGCCTCCAAGTCTTCGCCATCCCGGTCTACATTGCTAGATCTGCACAATTGAGACGGGGTACATCACGTCCATCAGCTCTAACTATACCCAAAAGAGCGAGTTATTGAACAGGGTAACATTCACTCTAGCTCAACCTTATCAGATATCTGTCGCGGTCTGGCTTAGTCAGGGTCCCATCTACGTCATCGTTGCAAGCCCTGTCCGCAGGTCTCAGCCTTGCGAACCGTTCCATGGGCTTCTGGCGGTCTGCTGATGCGGTATTATCGTCCACAACCCCAGTTAGCCTGTCTCAGAGTCGAGCTACTGAGCCGTGTCGTTCAGTAATTACAAGGACTTCGATTGCACAAGCACTTGTAGTCCGTCTTCCCTTGGATTTGTTTGTTTGGTTGATTATTCGTCGGTGTGGCTGCTTCGCTATCCTCGGAAGCCACATCTCTTGTGCTTGCAGTGTTCAGTTAAGTGTTCGATAGACTATTCGATAGAGGTGTGTTGTATCACTGTGGCTCGTACAACCACAACAGCTAATGCCATGTCACTGTTACATGGGCCGCTTATCGGTCTGGAACACCCTGGTCACGCAGCTACAGTACTCGCACTAACAAGACTCGCCAAGATCCACGAAACGACGAAGTGGCAGCGTTTGAATAATAAAAAACAATGGCAGGCAGCTAAATTGTCTCCGTTATCGGGCCCGGTAAATGTCACCGTGTTTGATATGTGTCACCCCTAATTAGTCTGATCCCGGCTCACAAGTTGTAACCGATTCCGAGATGATTGTGCTAACACAAGTTGACATTCGCCTGGAGGAGCTTCAGCTTCTAGCATTCGTAGTATTTGTGTAAATTAGGCGAGTCAATATTAAATATTATCAACAGATAAGGGGAGTACTAGGGTGTGGCCTTTTTCACATGGTCTTGTTTTGATAACTCACCTACAACTACCATCCACGTCCTGTGTTGAGACCAAGATCGAGATCATGTGAATATGTCACCCCAGAGTGTACATATGCCCCGAGACGTAGCCAAGAATCCTAATTCAGGGGAAAGGGTGGAGTATCTTTAAAAACAGATACAGCCCGAGATAAAGGCTTCTCGGTAGCGCAAGTCGTGCATTAGCGTGGTCTCTAACTCTCGGGCTAATGAGGTGCCTGCTAACCCCTGTCATGGGCTGTTAACGCGATTACTGGCCTGGTAAGAATTATTATATCTTTTCAAATGTCATTATCGGAGTCCTCTTGGCTAACAGGAAATATTTCGAGACATGATCGTCTGAAGGTCACAGTATACGGCTATTAATCACTAATAAAATAAATGGTATTGAGGTATAGAAAAGACTTCAAGAAATTAAACCAAATGAACGGTCTCTACATTTAGAGAGAGATACCAAGACCACCGAGAATGCCCTTGATCTTGTCAGCAAGCTCGAGAGCGGGAGAGATCTGGCCCTTGAGAGCAGGCACATCTCCGAGCAGGGTGTTGAGGGTCTGGTCAACAGTGGCGAGAAGAGGAGGCAGCGCATCGAGAGCGGGGCCAAGAACAGCCTTGTCAACGTCGTCAACGAGCAGAACCAGAATTTTCTCGAGAGTGTTGGTCAGGTTGAGGACCAAAGGCGAGAGGATGATGGGGACAAGCAGGCCAACAACGGGACCGAGAACAGGAAGGTCCTCAAGGGCAGCAACAAGGCCGTTCAGACCGGTGGTGAGGTCGACGAAGGTCTTGGCCAGAACCTCGGCGGCAGAAGGAGAGCCGGGCTTGGTGATGGAGTCGGCAGCGCCGACCAGCAGGTTGATGACAACACCAACGATGGAGGTCAGGGAGCCAACCAGGTCAAGCAGACCTCGCTCCTGAAGAACATGGGCAGTGTAGACCTCAACGGTTCGAGCAGCAAGCTCCTCGTTGGCTCGCTCGCTAAGAACGGGAGCAGGAGCAGTAGCGGGAGCAGGAGCAGGAGCAGGAGCGGGAGCAGCAACGGCAGCAGTAGCCAGAACGGCAGCGACGATCATAGACTTGGCAGAGACCATTTTGTGTGAGAGAGGAGATTAGTGTGGGAAAACGAGGGTGTTTGTGATGAGGAGGGGACATCCATGGGAGACTCTGGGGACTTATATATGTCTTTGAGATGTCGCGCGTGGTTCATTTTTGAATCCGAAAGCACGACATGCTGTACTGGCTCGGTACACTACCGGCCATTGTCCAGATTGGCGTGCATAGGGGCGAAGGCTAGCAACAAGCACCCACGCTAACGAGCTCTTTGTCTCCTGAGCGTGGTTATCTAGGAGTACCGCTGGTACGTGCGTCCAAGTTTAGAGCACCCGCGAAGGTGAATGTAGGGACGCTCCTGGACGTTCCTGAGTGCCTGAGTATCCGGGCTTGGTATCTTTTATTGCGATGGAGAGTTCCTGAGATCGTCGAGATCTGCAATGATAGGGTCGCGATTATGCGCCTGGATCTGTGGAGAAGGCTGGAGCGTCACGATGCAACAGGCTGCTCAGGGCACCTGTCTTGGGCCCTGTCTCAGCCCTCTTACTCGCTTATCTGGCTGTATGATGTGATCCGGCGTGCGATATTTGCTGTGCCGCTGCATTCCCACGTTTCCCGACCTTTCAGCTACTCTGGTTCCGGATCGGGAAGAGCTATCTGGCACCATAGCGTGACGGAACAGTGTCTGTGGGTGGAGACTTGGGCTCAGGGGTGGAGAGGCTGCTTCTCCATGTGCTCTGGGACGTGGAAATGTCGTAAAAATGCCCCTAAAATGCCCATGAGTCACCCCTGGTCATTATCATCCGTTATCTAGCCAAAGGTGTTTAGTCGAGGATATTTTCCATCTCCCCTTTCTTTGTGCCCAACTAGAGCTTTTTGGGTTACTGTGGTTCCTGCGGTTCAACGGAACAGGGTTTATAGTCTATCGTCAGTGTGTATCATAGCGAGAATGCTACGTCCCGCAAGGGGAAGAATGTTAACTGCAAATAGTGGGCGGAGGTTCCACCGAGTTTTGCGCGTTTTTCAGCGGCATTTTTTGATCCCCCAACTCATCTGGCGAGATTTTTACACACGTAGCTAGGGGGGAGATACTAGAGTGCGTCACACGCGATAACGTTTAATTGTTCTCCGAGACAAGCTCGTTAGGGAAAAACCCTATAGCAGCGTTCTCAACCAGCCAACATGAGGTGGTCTTCAGGGCTCGAAAAACAGATGAAACATAAGTCGGGGCTATTGGACTACCAGTAGTCTGCAATGGTGCCCTTTTGGGCCGGTGGAGACTATATCGCGAGATTCTGGGCAGTGTTTGCCCCAATCAGGGGAACAAGCGCTAGGCAGGCTACACTGACACAAGTGCCAAAAGCGGAGGCTCCGACAAGATAAGGCGTGCGAACCTACCGTAGCCCGGATTGATGACGTTGTCGCTGGTTCGGGTCATTTTTTGCACCCTATACGCGTCCGTTGGAATAATACGACTCGCGTTCTCTTTGTCGACATGCGGCGTATGTCATCCCTTCAAAGCCCCCCAACAAATTTCTTGGGGGTCATTTTCTTGCCTCTGTTCCGGTGCTCCGGTTACGCTGCAACGCCAAGCGCCCTAAGCCATAGTACAGGTACCAATAGGTACCGCATGGTAGCCGTGCCATTGAAGTGGGCAATCTGTGGAGTCCACTAGCGCCCTTGGCTTAGGAGTAGAAATACAGTGCGGTCTAAAGGTGACACTGACAGAATTTTATTATTGAGGATAAATCATAGACAAGCAAGAAGGTCGTAAATATGCACCCGCTTGGTCTGTTAGTGCGTGGCTGGTTGTCATCTCGGGTTGTCTCGCTAGCCCTGGAATTTCTTGGCTGTCTCGCTCGGAAAAATTATTGTCCTCGTGAATGTTCTTATCTCTACAGCACTGTACAGGTCAGGTGACGTTGGCACGACCACAGGCAGCGGGGTAGGCTAGCCGGCACTAGACGATGCTTGGCTGGTTCGTGCTGGTTTCCTACAACTAATTACAGCGCGTTGTGTTGTATTTCGAGCCCGGTGCAACCTCCAGAAGGTAAACAATTGTGGAGAGATGCAGGGCGCAAACAATAGATTAGGGAAAAGGTACACAAACAGGTCATTCGGGACTCGGAGAGCTCGCAAGAGATAATATTCGACCCCGGCGACCGTATTAGAGACTAAGCATTAAGCAGCCATCTAAGTATTGCTGGTCTTAACTCCAACCAGGCGGTGTTCTTCTGCTTGGCTGTGAGCCCTCGTGTATCCGAGGGTCGATGCTGGATTGTAGACTGTTTTACAAAGAGCAATCTACGACGTTGCGCAACATTGCAACATGAAACAGAACGTCACAGCTACATTCTTGGATGCTCACAGGCCCACCAAGGAGTAGGCCTCGTATGTGTACATACAGTACCAGAGTAACTATCTTGTACTTGTACCTGATCTCTAGGATCGGCACACCTCACATTATGTGCTCTTGCGGAGCCAAGCACGGTTCCTCAGGAATGTGTTAGATCCCACATATGTATTAATGGAGATCTGTTTAGATCGTCTGTAATATGGGACGTTTCGCGATTTGGTTTTCGGCTCCGTCGGTACAGTCTCTAGCTTGTCCAGATGATGTGCTCGACTAGTTTTGGACAGCCACACAAGCCCGTATAGCAGTTACGGGTCTGGCGAGGCACAAAGACCACGGAAAGACCGGAAGGCCAGATCGAGAGGTTGGCTGAATCAGAGCTCGAGCAAACTCAAGCCGGTTGGTTTGTATTAAATATAAGACATGTCAGAGATAGACAGATAGAGATGACACTAGCAGCCGTTTCGCGGAATCTGTAGCTTCTAGTGAGTCTCGGTATATCTCGGCTCAAGTCTCGGCTCTCGGGCTGTACTGCGACGGCTTTTTAGATACTTTGAGTACGCCAGCGTCTGGAATTGGTTTTTCTTTGCTCACCTACACCCACAGGTTAGTCGCTGTTTCCATTTTAAGAAGATCGTCGTGGCGTGATTAAACAACGTTCGCGAATGATCGACACCGAGTGCGCAAAAGGAGACGGCCAACTTTAGAAGGCAGGGAAAGCCCCCCAGGGCCTCGCTGTAGGCAGGGTGCACGCGTTAACTCCTTTCTTGCAGCCAAAACACGGCAAAAGAAAAAAAGACGAGCGGGGGTGGGGGGGTGGACCCTGAGACTACTTCTACAAGTAGTTGGCGATGAGGGGGATATCTGAGGGCAACAAGTTTTTAGTCGATCCTAATACCTTAGAGGAGCAGAAGGCACTTTTCGGGTATCCTTCCTCTGTCTTCTGTCGCATTTATGATCTTCACTGCACCATGATGCCCAATGGTGAAGAGATTCTGTATTTACGTGTTTTCATCAAAGCGCCGATCGTTGGCAATTGACTTCGACAAGGGTTACATTGAGAATGTTCCTCGATGAAAAAGCAAAGAGAAGGGCTGGAAAAAGAAAGGAGGCTACGAGAAGGGGAAAAGCTACTGTTTACAATTGAAAGGTGACTTCAGGGGTTATCATTTTTGAGAGTTATTATTAACATCTATATCATCGGTACTGCAGACTTCTGACCCAGAGCTTCAAAATAAATTACTTGAATTGTAGAGATAATTTCCGCTATAGGGAGCCTCTTACTGGTGGCCCTGAGCAGAGGCGACAGACTGAGCCAGGACGTTGGAGGCAGAGCCAAGCTGGGAGAGCTGGCCCTGGAGACCGGGAACGTTGCCAAGGCCGCCGATAAGGCCGCCAACACCGCCGAGGATGCCGTTGAGCAGGTCACCGACGGGGCCAACAACACCGTCACCGACAAGGGACAGCTTAGCAGTGACAATAGCCTCGAGGAGAGCCTTGAGGTTGGTGATAAGAGGGGAGAAGAGAACAACACCGAGGATGTCACCAACAAGGGTGGTGAGGGGAGACTTCTTCAGGTCCATGACGAGCTGGCCAATGGCCCAGTTGAGCTTGGTGAAGAACTCCTTGACGGTAGCGTAGTAGGTGGGTCGGTCAGAGGAGGGCTTCAGGAGCAGGTTAAGGGTGCCCTGGACAAGCTGGAGGGTGATGTTGACGATGTTGAAAGCCTCACCGACGACGTTTCCAATGAGCTGGAGGTCTCGCTTGTCGAGGTCCTCAGGCTGAGTGGGGGCAGCGACAGCGGCAGAGACGATAGCAGAAGCAGCGAGGATGTTCTTGATGGCAACCATTATGATAGATGTTAGTGGGTATTTGTCGTGTGAAACGAAGCGAACGAATGTGGGAGAATGTGTTGTAGAGAACTGGTCTGGAGAAGAAAAACTGGAGGGAGGTGGTGGCTGTATTTATAATGAAATCTGACCCTTTGCGTCGCTTTGCATCTTTCGCCTGAGCTTAGGGCCGCGCACCAGTGTTTGGCGCGCAGACGGAGGGATCATCGTGATCTTCGAGATCGTCGGATCGGCCAATGTTGTTTGCTGGGGGTTACCAACAAGAGAAAAAAACAAGAGAAACGGTAGCGAGAGGGTGCTATGAATGGGATATCATAACCGTTTGAAGGGGTATCACACGGGCTCTTCTTTTGCCCATCGCTCTGACGTGATCGATGGTCATCTCATCGAGTATCACAGCTCAATCACGTGTAGGAAGCAGGTGTGAAGGGGTTCAGGGTACGCATCAGACGCATGCTAACCGCCCAGTCGTCGCCTACAGCGAACGCCCCTTTCTGGCAAAACACATTTTTGGATTAACATTGTCGCGACGCCGATCCTCCAAGAGAAGCAACGATTGACCTGAGTGCGACTAAAAAATTTACAAGGGTAGTAGGGTTGAAGCAGCACATGTTTGGGCAGAGTGACGAAATCCACAGTGCGTGTGTGTATCTCGTACTGATCGACCCTCTGTCGTGTGTATCTAGATCGTAGCGTAGCGTCGCAGTGGCTGGATACATGGGCTGGAATAGGGGGATTGACGCTATAGTGGAGATGTTCACGGCCTAAGAGCTACGAAGTAGGAGCAAAAACGAAATATGGGCCCAGGCCCGTTTGAGACACGGCAGAGCTCGCCCAAGTTGGACCATTGTTACCCCCTGTCATTGTTGTGAATTCACACCGGTTTAGTTTATCATGTGGTTGTGGATGCAGCCCTCTGGTTGCCCACTCGAACTGTACACAGGAATGAGTACCCGCCAGTGATACGGGCCATCTACACCCTTGTTAGAAACGCGTGAAGGGTACATACATTGGCATTTGCTTATTTGGTCCCTATCCTGGCCCTGTCTCTGCAGCATGCCTTCCCTGCATGCTCCCTTTCTCGCCCACCGCAAAAATGTGAGGCCTCCATGGAAACCCACCGAGGATAACAACGCGTCGTACTGTGGAAGCCGCCTCTCGTAAAAATACCGGCTTGGCTAAAAATATGCCAAACAACCGGTACAGTCGATGACATGATCCTGTAGTATGCGACTTCTGATAAGAATGAAGGTAGGACCCTGTGCTTAGATCGATGGGATAAGCGAGCCTCCACCAGCATATGCGTATATCGTTTACCCACCAGCCTCGCCATCGGCACATCTGTTATCGCCTATCTGGGTCTATCGTGACTATCACCGGCTACACTGTACAAGATTACTCATTCAAACTGTTTACGATGCCGTCTTTTAGGACTTGATCTCAGTCCACGCTGTCGCAAAGTTCCACTTTGTGGCTTCTATTTTGCAATTTGATCTACAGCAATGCACCATTTCGGTGAAGATCACCACATACCCAAAACAACACGTCCGGGGTGATCGGCCGTGAGCCATAATAACAGTGCTACTACTAACGAAAAAATACGCTGGCCGCGATACTGCTGGAATGAGGAGATCTGCCTGGATGTGGACGGCATGGGGAATGTGTGTTTTCGTCTCCTGGGCTAGTGCAGGTGTTGTGCCTGGCCGTCGCATTCCTGTTCCTGAGACCCCCTGTCCGCGTTATACCCCTGTAGCTAGGGCCGTTTCCCGTACTACCACGACAGGGCCCATTAGGATTAGGCACACCACTAGAATAGCCATCGCCAGGCTATACAAACTTGCCCCCTAACTCAGAGCCTGTCCAAACAGAGTGCTACAAGCGATAGGGATCTTCGAGAATCTAAACCCAATGTCGAACTGCGAGCCAAGGCATCCCTGGAAGTCTAAAGCGGCGATTTTCATAGATTCGATGGCATTGGGTCTTCCGAATCTGGCGTAGAGAACGCCGATCAGCGCCATCCGCCAGACAAAGGCCCAGTGACAGCAACCACGCTATTGGGCGGGCCAAACACGTAGGGACGGAATCCCTGCGGACATGGGTCATGCAGGTATCGCGAGCGTGATAATTATTGCCCATATGAAAGTGTGAAAGGCAGCCAACTGACGGCATGTGGGACTCGGAGTGGGCGAGCAGGTCGAGCTGCGGGAGCTCATCTCGTGGCAACGGGCTGGTGTACTGATAATCCTCGGCTCAGGCATTAAGTCGCAGATCCCCTTTCACCATGTAGCTGGAGGGCGATCAGCAGCCGTGACAAGCGGGTTAGGGACTGTTTGCCCAACTAAGCTCCGTTTAGACTTTGCCATCTTTGTTCAACTTTGTTCAACTTTGTTGGTCCCTCTCTTCCTCGGCCGAGACACTGTGCCTATCGTCTCTATAGGTGTCCCGTTTACCCAGCATAAGCCAAAGGTGCGCTGTTTTTAGACTTCGCTTAGCCGACTTTTAGCCTCGGAAAAGCAAACCACAAGGCTATTGTTCGGCCATTGTAAAGCTCATTATCAGTGCAGAAAATAACGGATTAACCGCCAATCCTACATCCCGTTACACCTAACTCCACCAGCCCACGTTACATTGATAGTCCGATCGCTCGACGGCTGGAGAATTGCATGGCCCGATTTATGTGTCTCACGGCAGCCTCGTACTGTGTCGCAAGTGAATCAATGCGTTCTGAACATCCCGCCTGCAACATTTCTACCCCCCACGGTGCCAAAATTGAGTTCCGAAAACGTAGCAAAGTGAGGCCGGGTAATCAGCCTCCCAAATCGGGCTATGTTTGTGAGCTTGTTGCAATCAAATAAATCGCGATCAGTCTACCATTTATCATAGCGAGCCACACCATGGGGGTGGACAAGGGCGAGATCCGTGTGGGGAAATAATATTCTCCACCGATTGACAGATCTGCCTCGTACTCGTGCAATTGTAGCAATCTACTCTGCCTTATCCGATGGTGCGATTGCCACGAAAACCAGAGATAGAAGCAACGTCGCATACGCAATGCAGGCGACAAACGTCATCACAAGGGGTTGACACGGCTCACCCGATTGCGCTGATCCCCGACAGGCCTAAGACCGTTCACGAAGACTTTTTGGGTGTTCTCGGACGAGAGAGGCTCTCCCCAGGCTAACTGTTGCGGTTGTGTCAGTTCAAAGTTGCATGAAATGTCTCAGGGTTGCTCAATCTGATTCCACACTGTTCCGCTGCTTCTTCGGCTGCCTCTCCACCCTGTAAACGAAAGCAAGCCGGGTGCGTCCGTTCGTTTCCGTAGCTAGCTGGATCCACCAACCGCATCTGTATTTCTCTGCCAATACGCCAAGAGGGTGATCTCTCGGTCCGCCGTGGCTGGTCAGACAATTGCAACGGGTCTCAAACTCGTGCCCATCAGCGAGCATCCCGACTATCCTTTTTTCTTTTCCCGCTATTTCCTCACCTTCCTTCGAAGGTGCAGTGAAGTGTCTATCACTCTCGACAAAAAGCAAGGTGAGCGGCAACGAGCTACTGTACCTGTACGGTTATTGCCCACCATTCTGCCACGGTAGTATTATTATCTGCAGCCTACCAGTAACCTGATCATCTTCGAAAAGCACCTACACACCCAGCCAAAACGATCTATAGGTCCCACTTATGGAGATCGACATTGGAAGGGATCCTACAATAGCTCCAAGCTTCGACTAAAAGGCTGGGATCGAGACAGGGTGTTTGAATAACTAAGACACTCCTTTATTCTCTGGCAGTATTGCACCCTGTGTCTATGATCAGGCCTTGGCCGCTAAACGGTCACAGTCACCAAACCCTACCAGGGTACCACAGCTCCCAGAAGAGTGTTTATCCGGGAAAAAGTTCCACGGTGGGCCACCTGTCCTTTTGGTGGAGGAGATGGGGTGTGGGTGATTCCCTGTAGTCTTGCGAACTGCGTCGTCGAGATGTCAGAAGAACGGTGTACAGCTCCAGTCTCCTAATCAAAGGCTGTGCTCGGCGGAAGCCGACTGTGGCGCATTTAGGGCCGTGCTAGCGGGAGTCTGAGGTTTTTCCATGGAGGGTTGTGCGCATCACATCATCATGGCCAACAGTGTGTACAGTGTACAAGTAGATCTGCCCGTGCTATACTGCTGCTCCTACAGAGCCACAAGTCTTCAATTAGCCACTCGTTCACCCGTAAGTCACCTAATTAGCCACTTTCGCCTAGAGTACTTATAGGCTAGTGCACCCAGACACCCACAAGCCATGGTAACCGCGCATAGATACGGCGTGGCTTGCATTAGCCACGCAAATACGCCATCACGAAGACCGTGGCACAACTGTGGCTGGAAATGAAAGTGTGATCCAGGCTCGTTATAAACGCGGTTACAACGTGTCGCACGACTCAATTGACCACCAGAAACATGCCGCACTCCCAGAAACGCCCCAACTTCCTTGTCATTGTCGCCGACGACCTGGGATGGTCTGACACCCAGCCTTTTGGCGGAGAGATCCACACCCCCAACCTCGAGCGTCTCGCCAAGTCTGGAGTCCGGTTCACCGACTTCCACACCGCCTCGGCCTGCTCTCCCACGCGATCCATGCTCTTTTCGGGCACGGACAACCACATCGCTGGTCTGGGACAGATGGCCGAGACCGTCAAACGGTTCACTGAGTTTGAGGGAAAGCCCGGATACGAGGGTTACCTCAACGACCGAGTCGCTGCTCTGCCCGAGCTCCTCTCTGATGCTGGCTACCACACCATCATGAGCGGAAAGTGGCACCTGGGTCTTGTCCCTGAGCGGTTCCCTGCCGCTCGGGGATTCCAAAAGTCGTTTGCACTGCTCCCTGGAGGAGCCAACCACTACGCCTTTGAGCCCGGAACCAAGGAGAAGCCGGCTGTGCCGTTCCTTCCCCAGCTCTACGCTCAGGACAAGGAGTACGTCGAGGTCGACGACTCGCACTTCTACTCTTCTGACAACTTCACTACCACCCTGCTGGAGTACCTTGACGAGAAGCCCGATGACAAGCCCTGGTTTGCCTATCTGCCCTTCACTGCTCCCCATTGGCCTCTCCAGGCCCCCAAGGAGTACGTGGCCAAGTACAAGGGAAAGTACGACGAGGGTCCCGACGTTCTGCGAGAACGGCGACTCAAGGAGCAGGTGAAGCTGGGTCTCGTTGGAAAGGACGTGGTCAGTGCTCCCATCCTGGCTGATAATGAGACCGAGTGGCACGACAAGACTTCCGAGGAGAAGGCCTTCTCTTCCAAGACCATGGAGATCTACGCTGCCATGGTGGAGAAGATGGACGAGAACATTGGACGAGTCCTGGACTACCTTGAGGAGAAGGGCGAGCTGGACAACACCTTCATCTCGTTCATGTCCGACAACGGAGCCGAGGGAGCTATTCTGGAGGCTGTGCCCATGCTTACCAACGAGCTCAACGAAAAGTACTTTGACAACTCCTTCGAGAACATTGGCGAGAAGAACTCGTTCATCTGGTACGGACCCCGGTGGGCCCAGGCTGCCACTGCTCCTGCCAAGTACACCAAGGGCTACATCTTCGAGGGAGGCATTCGATGTCCTCTCATTGTGAGATACCCTGGCTTTGCCAAGCCTGGATCCATCTCGCACGAGTTTACCACTGTCATGGACATTCTCCCTACCGTTCTTGAGCTCGCTGGCATTGCTCACCCTGGTAAGCACTACAAGGGACGAGAAGTTGTGGAGCCCAGGGGCGTCTCCTGGGTGTCCAACCTGTCTGGCAAGTCCACGGAGCCTATCCACTCCAACACCCACTTCACCGGCTGGGAGCTTTTTGGACAGCGAGCTATCCGAAAGGGCAACCTCAAGGCCATTCTCGCTCCTGAGGAGGGCAAGGAGGACACCTGGGAGCTGTACGATCTGGATGCCGACTTTGGAGAGACCAAGGACCTGGCAAAGTCTCACCCTGATCTCCTGAAGGAGCTGGTCGAGCTCTGGTACCTGTACGAGGGCGACTGTGGCGTTTACATTCCCGAGAACGCCAGCCAGATGAACCTGCGCAAAATGCTCAAGGAGAACCCTCGACGAAAGACCTGGGGCGAGACGAAGTAGATCTAGGTAAAAAAGTTATTGTACGCAGAATTGAACTTGTAGATGCTAAGGTGGATGCTATTGGTAATAAATAATGCCCTGAGTTAGCGGGCTCTTGCCGTCATTCTCTCGGGTCTGTCTGGGCGGTCGTCTTTTCTTGTTTTCGCGTTTGCCTCGAGCTTCGACAGCTTGAGCCCCTCTCGGACTTCCTTTTCCGACAGGAACGGTGGTGCAATGATGGTTCTGTCAGGTGTCTGGGGTCCGTTGGCAAACAGTTCATGGACTCCCAGATCCTTCCACGCCGGAGGTTTCTTTGTGGCTCGATGATGCTGGTTGCGCGTTCCAAAGAGCGATGCTCCGTCTGCGACAAGGCCGTCGTCGTCGTCGCTGAGCTGGGTATCGTGCTCTGGAGCCACGTCGATGTGGTCGAACTCCAGCTTGTCCTGCATCCACTCGTCGAAGACGGTGCACGTTTTGGGTGCCGTCAGGTGGATGTGTGATCTCACTGAGTCTCTTTGCATGGCTTTGTGTCTGTTTTTGCTTTCTGTGTTTTCTGTCGAATATGTCGCGTTCGCGTCTGTGTCAGATCTGATGTTATGCACGTTACTTCAGACACAGATGGTGTCTCACCAGCAGGGTTGGGAGGTTACGTAATTTTCAAGTAGCGACAATTATTGAAGTTAAGGTTATCGTGTCCACAAAAAAAATAGGCTTTATAACGTCGGGTCATGTGACCTACCCATCGTCCTTGTCTTGCCAACCTCCCACGATTTCGAGAGTTTTCGCTTCAGCGGGAATTTTGAAGAAGCGAGTGCTTTCGGAGGGCCGTATGTCGTCCTGCTGCGCCGAAAAAATCGTCATTGCCACTAACCCTATTCCAAATCGGGACTGATTAGTGCCGCAACCTATTAAGTGCCTCCTTTAGGCAACGCCTGTAAAGCACTCCCCCTCCTAATATCGGATCGTCGGACAATGCGGCTTTTACAGCTCCCGCAGTCGAAGATATTTTGGCGGCCTTTGCAAGAGCTACGTAAGCGAGCTCGTTGCTAAAGACCTCATTTGTCAGCTATCTGTAGCTAACTAGTTTCTGCTGAGCCACCTGTCAAAGGCGCAGTAGCATCTTGGTGTGCACTGGCACTACCGTGGAGCATCTACAGAACCCCGCCATTTTCACAATGAGACAGTTCTCAGTATCAGCGTATCAACGACCGTGAGCGATAGCTAATTTTCAGACTTGGTTACGTCTGGCCATTGTTCCTGGAGGTAGGCCGTCTTCATTAGGAAAAGCCCTTATCCATATTGCCCAAGATTGTGCGCAATCTACGTTAGTGTAGTGACAACCGGGCGTTCCTGAGGGCATACAGCGAGCGGTCTAAAGTGGCGCTGAGGCCCCGAATGTGCTGTTTTTTTGCGCTCCAGAGATTCAGAGCAATTTTTTCGCCACATCCAGACTATATTAGCCACCGCTTGCCTCTCCACATCTCTCAGTATATCCCTCCTCCAGCAGTCCCCCCCACACATTGCTCCTCTAAATAACGCTAGCATAGCCCAACCCTAAAAGAGTGTCCGTGTCCCATCTCCGACACATCACCACATCAGTTGCACCACCCAGCAGCAAAGCACCGACAAGACAAAAAAAAAAAACATGTCCAAGTCCATCGTCCGTTCCATCAAGAACGTCACGAACGGATACACCTCGGCGCAGGTGAAGGTCCGAAACGGTGAGTATCCAATGCCCAGCGAGTTTTTGCACCCGTTACTAACAACCAGCCACATCCAACGACGCATGGGGTCCGTCCACGTTCGACCTCGAGGAGATCGCCAGACTCACCCACTCCAACCAGGAGCTGTTCGAGGTGATGGACATGATCGACCGGCGGCTCAACGACAAGGGCAAGAACTGGCGCCATGTCATCAAGGCCCTCAACCTGCTGGACTACTGCATCCACTGCGGCTCCGAGAACGTCGTTCTGTGGTGCAAGGACAACCTCTACGTGGTCAAGACTCTGCGCGAGTTCCACTACATTGACGAGAACGGCCGAGACCAGGGCGCCAGCATCCGGTCCCGAGCAAAAGAAATCACCTCGCTGCTGCTGGACGACGAGCGACTGAGAGCCGAGCGGGCCAACCGGTCCACCTGGAAGAAGGGCCGACGAGCCCAGGGCGACGACTACGGCTCCGACGAGGAGAACGGAATTGTCTCTTCTCGAACCAGAACCGCCGACCGAGACGACCGCCGAGACGATCGACGAGACCGCCGAGAGTCTCGACGACCGTCCCGCCGGGGATCCACGCCAGACGACGACCTGGCCCGAGCGCTTGCTGAGTCGCAGCGAACGGCCGAGGAGGAGGCCCGAATGCGGCAGAACGGAGGAGCCGAGGACGAGGCGCTGCGCAAGGCGATTGCGCTGTCGGAGGAGGAACAGAAGAACCGGGATCTGGGAGGCGGCCAGGCCACCGCGCAGCCCGTCAACCTGATCGACACAGACAGCTTCCCCCAACAGCCCCAGTTCCAGCCACAGCAGCAGATGCAGCCCACCGGCTACGATCTGTTTGGCAACGCCATCTACGGCCAGCAGCAGCCCACGATGAACACCGGTGTGCTCCAGAACGCATACGCCACCGGAGGCATGTTCGACCAGCAGCCCCAGCAGTTCCAGCAGCAGCAGCAGTTCCAGCCCCAGCAGCAGCAGTACACCGGTTTCCAGCCCCAGCAGCAGCAGCAGCCCCAGCAGCAGCAGTACACGGGCTTCCAACAGCAAAACGACTTTTCGCAGGCGTTCCAGCAGCAGCAGCAGCAGCCCATGGAGCCTCTGCAGCCCCTCAAGACCGGCTCCAACAACCCCTTTGCAAAGCATGACTCCACCAACGGCTCGGCGTCGTCGTCGGGCCCCTCCCTCAACTTCATGGCTTCTAACAACATGACCACCATGGCGCATCCCAACCAGAAGCAGCAGCAGCAGCAGCAGCCCCAGTCGCCGCTCCAGCAGGCGCCCAAGCAGCGTGCCCAGGTCACCGGCGGAGCTCATCCCGAGCTCAACAACCTGCTCATGACCGGAGACGGCGTCGACACCTTTGGAAACACCGGCGAAACCCGAATCCCCGCACAGCACACCCGAGACACCTTCATGAACGCTCGTCTGCAGCCCCAGGCCACGGCCAACAACAACCCGTTTGTGGGCCAGCAGTACACCGGTATCCCCAGCACGCAGATCCAGCCTGCCGTCACGGGCTACGGCTTTGGCAACGCGCCACAGCAGACGGGCTCGCAGCACAACAGCCAGTTTGGCCAGCAGCAGAGCCAGCAACAGTTTGGCCAGCAGCAGTTCGGCCAGTACGGCCAGCAGCAGCCCCAGCAGCAACAGTACGGCGGAGGAGCGCCCCAGCAATCGCTGATAGACTTGTAAGATGCTTCCCGAGGCGAGCGCCTAGAGGCGTGGAGATGATGACTTGATGCTTTTCTTTAGTGTAATGATTATGAAGTGGATCCTTTCTAGCAAGCCACTACTAACGATAGTTTTAGAAGTGTAGATGACAGAGGCAGCGGTGCTGACTATAGTCGATAGAGGCCATAGATAAGGAGGATACTTTACGAGTAGCATTACTCCGCACTAAAATCAATCGTTTATTAAAGTAATTATGGTCCCCACTTTTAGAGCGCAAGAGGCGATGATTATGGACGCTCCCCACTCTTAGAGCGAGATGCAATTTATATGTAATTATGAATAATATCGATGGTACAAAATAATTGTGTGCATTTCGATAGGGGTGTCTGATAGGGGCGCTGGGCAAAAATACAGTGTTCACATTGAGGGAGCAATTAAATGAAATTAATGGGAATGCTAATAAATAGGAGCACCAAGGCGGTGCTGTTTTTTGTCTGTATTGTACAGTGTTAGTTGGTTTTTGCGACTAGCTCTCCTCTCGGCGAATAATCACACTTCCAGCGTAGCTCTCGTCACTGCTGGAGCGACTAGGGTCCACTCGAGGGCTGACGTCGTAGTAATCGTCGGGGCCGATAACCGAGCCCACAGGAGAGAAGCGAGAGATACGAGATCCGCGCGTGGAGTTGCGAGACAGCGGGTGCTCAAAGAGACCAGTGTCGTTCTGAGGATGGTCGCCTCCGGTGTAAAAGTGGTACGGGTGGTTGATGACAGGGGGAGCAGCCTGGCCTGTGGAACCAGCACGAGCGTGGCTGTTCTGCTGTTGCAACACGTGCTCCGCGTCGGACCGGGCGTTGGAGCCTCGGTGGACAGGCGACTCGCTGTTGACGTTGCTGGACCAGGTGGTCAGCACGGCAAGATCGTCAGACAGGAAGTTGGGGCCCACGGAGGCGTTGGACTTGCTGCCGATCGCAGGAGGGGGCAGCAGGTGATTATGGGAAGTGAACTGTGTGCCTGCGACACTGCTGGGGTTTGCAGTGGTGTTTTTGTAGAGAACGTCTTCCGGAGGGAAGTCAATGTTTTCCATGAGACGCATCAAGCGCTCGATAAATGTTCGAATTTCGGGAGCTGAAATGGGCTTGCCGGAAAACCGCAGCCTCTCGTAGAGCTCGACAAACTGGAAGCCGACGTTGGCGTCCGAAATCACATGGCACGATATCAGGTGCGAAATGTACTCTCTGAAGGGCATGCCGACGGGCTTGCCAAACGAGAAATGAATGTTCCGGGCACGCGAATCAACCAGCAGAGCCGTGGTGTCCACAACGTCCTTGTACGGCACGTCCGGGGGAATGTCTCCTGACGAGTCTGGGGGTGCCAGGCCATCGTGGGCAACCTTCTCCACCGGTCTCGTGTCTCTGAGGATCTGTTTGCATCTGTCGAGGTCTTTTCTGATCTCCCTGGCGATATTTTTGGGTACGTCGTCTGGGCGAGGCACGTAGCGTCGCGGGATATCTGAGAGGTTTTGTCGGGTTCGAAACAGTCGCAGAAACGAGAGTAGTAATGCTAAAACGATGAAAATGACACAGCCAGCGATAACGATAGCGCCGTTCCAGAACTGGTTTGTTTGTCGCGACTGGGTGATAATGTCGATGGGCGAAACCACCATGAAGCCGATAATGAAGACGATGAGCAGCACATGCGACAGCAGGTAGAGCCATTGTTTGAAGGACCGCTTGGCCCTCAGAGGCTCTGTGATCAGGGTTTTCGAGCTGTCTTCCGACGGTATCGACGCGGTGACCACCGTCTTGACCGTCGCGCCTCTCAGGGTCCCCGTCCCTTCGTCTTTTTCCATGTGTGTGTTGTGCGTTGAGCGACTGGCGATGTTCTTCAAGATGGTGTGCTAACAAGGTTATAATAATCATGCACAGCCGCTGGCATGCGGAGTGGAATTTGAGTGACACGAAACACGGCAGGCCCAAGTATGGCGGTGGGTATTTCTTACCGAGTCTACGAGCCGCCGAGACGTTCTTTTCATTCTGACCTTTCTGGTTATCCTTGCTACACGTGCCTTAGCCCCCCACGATCCAAGTCTAATCTCGGTTGTCTGTGGCGAAGTCGTTTTTCCCAACAGCCCATCGACGCTTTTTTATTTTTTTCTGCGCAGATTGTTTGCAGACATGCGGGGCTATTCTGACAATCACGTTTTGGCAGAGCTGAAAAAATAAAGCAGTCTCAGGTCGCCACCTACGAAAGCGAATCTCGCTTACGCTCGGCACTTTGCCTCCAATCCCAAAGTGTATATATCGCAAACGGAGACAGTTGTTGTGACTGCAATTTTCAGTTTGAGGTGGCAGAAAACGTGGGATTTGCAGGACGTAAAAACCGCTGTTTCAGAACCACACGCTTTTGGAACGATGGTGGCATTATCTTGAACAATAAAAAGAAGCAGAATGAACGGGGCCACTATAGGCAGTTCATTCCAATAATTTATATCCCCCATAAACGACTAACACGACACATTTATCAGTGCCAAAACCGGAACACATTCTTCCCGTGAAACTCTATACAACGGTTATGCATGGTGTGCCCAGGCACCAAAATAACACCGCGGATACGAGGGGCTAAAGAACACGTCGGCATAGTATTGAGAGATGTAGGACCTGTATCTGTCTTGGCTTCGTAGACCTCGCTCCACCAAGTCTTCAGAAGTCGGCTTGATATGGTGCCCTCGTGTGGGGTTGGACCTACGGGGGATAAAAGAAACAACCTGTATCTACGAGGGCCAGAAAAACGGAATTATTATTATGCTATCAAGGGGAGGCCTGTTCTATGAGGAGGCGCCGCCATTTTTGTGGTGGAAGGGTCAATCGTCTAGTCGAGTCGTCGTCGCTGGTTCTGCAGCGCAATGTTCTCGTACTGTCGGCCGTCCTTTCGTCGTCGCTGGTTCTTGAACTTGGGGATGGCTCGGGCTCCAGCAGTCACCTGGGTGAACAGCACGTAGATACAGGCAAAGACCACGACGACCGAGGGGATGGTGATGATGGTGATCATCATGCCCTCCTCGTTCTTGTCCAGATCGAGTCGGCCCTTGTCCTTCTTCTGCACAATGGCGCCTCGTCGGAACCGCACAAAGGTCGAGTTCTTGAGCAGGTACTCGTCGGTGATCTCGTCGTCGTCCATGTAGTCGGGCTGGATCGCCACGGCCACCTTCTGCTCGTACTCGCCGTCCAGCCACTCCTCCTCAATCTCCATGGGGTACACGCCCCAGGTGTTGGACACCCACTCGGTGATGTGGAACGTGGAGGACTCGTCGTCGAGCTCTCGCTTGTGCAGCGCCTTGCCGTGGATGTACGCGCAGTGCAGACGGACCTTCTCGGCGTCGGGGAACTCTCGCGTGTACCAGGTGAACCAGTGGACGTGGTCCAGCATCACTCCCTTGCCGTAGTGGGGCGAGCACCAGGGGCCGACTCGCTGCTTCTTGACCTTGATGAACTTCTCGGGCGTGCATCGCTCGACGGGGTTGAAGGACGCCTCCACGGGGTCCTCCTCGTCCAGCATCTCGTTGTGAACCACCACGGCCGTGGGGTCTGCGGTCTTGAAGCCGGCCTCCCGGGCGTTCTCAGTCACCTCCCGGGCAACCTGGAACCAGTCTCCGTACTCCGGAGGCGCGTTCTTGGTCTTGCCCTTGACGACCTTGGGCGTGATGGTCTTGGCCTGGCCGTCCTTCTTGAGCTTGATCCAAGGGTTGGGCACCGCGCCAACCTGCTGCTGGCCTCGGAAAAGCGCGTCGCCCCAGACGGTGGGGGTCACGTGGATGGGGTCACCGCCTCCCGTCGGCTTGAGCAGCCACGGCTTGGTGATGTGGGCCTTTGTGATTTTCGTCTTCTTGGAGAAGATCTTGGGGGGTCGCTTGAAGGGGTCTGCTCGCTTCTCGAGATCGGCGCCGTCTGTGGGCTCGGACCCGGGCAGATCTGTGATGGTGGAGTAGTCGATGGCTGTGGAATCAGCCACGGTAGCCGTTGGCAGGGCCATAACGGCTCCGGCAAAAAGGAGTACCGAGAGCTTCATTGGAAGTGTGTGGGGACGTGAAATGCAATTTTTGAGGCTAGGGGGGTATTGGCAGGCTCAAATACGCACTGTTTCAACGAGTTTTTCTGCGGTGGCGACTTTGCGAAACTTCAGAGCTGTGGTCAGGACTCGTGAGCGAAGGATGATGTGTGTTTTAAACCTGATGCGTGATTTAGCTCAAAAAATAAGATATAGCGAAGCATATAAGCAGAATGTTGGTACGGCTGGGGGGAAAGGGTGAAAAGTGAGTGTTGGGGGCAGCTATGGAGGCCGCGAAAGTGGCTATATTACTCGCAAGAGTGCTGCCACTTGCACTACGTGTTCAGTACGCAAAAATACCGCTGTTTTCACCCCCTTTGGTCCGCCTCACTTTTGCCACTCGTATCTCACTGTTGCGTTTCCCGGACTTGCAAAGTTTGAATGTTATTTCACTTTTTTGTGGGTACCAAAACTTCTGCCAGCGCCAGTGGGATTTGTATTTTCCAGCATACGCAGATTTTCCTGGGACCGTTAAAATTTATATCCGACGGAGATAAGCAGAAGGTTTCAAGAAAAAAATGAGCTGCAGGAAGTAACGCAGTGAATCGTCAGCATCAAATCGAGAGAGGTATAGCCGTTCATATCGAGAGGCATAGCCGTTCATATCGATTAGAAGATATACGATAACAGATATCGAACGTTGGAGTTCAAACATCAGTCAGACCTTTCACACATCATCAATCACATCAATCACCAGTCATCAACCAAACATCAACCACACACCATGCTCGCTGAACAAATAAAAACCAACCTGGTCCACCAGCATCTCTGGACCGACGTGGTGATCCACAACACTGCTCTCACAGACCTCGTTCACGGCACTCCGCCCAAGACTCTGCATCCTGACGACCCTGAAATCAGATCGGAATGGCTGGTTCCTGCCCGATCAAACGACGATTGGACCATCAAGCAGTGGGACGAGTGTTTCAAGGCAGCCGAGGGTGTTGCTGGCAAGGACGTTGACCGCATGCTCATGGCTATTGTCGACAACGACTCCACCATTGTGTACTACTTTGTCTACAAGGGGCTCGTCAAGCCTCGAAAGAACTAACCGTCACTTCACTCTCATCCGGTCTTCTATGACCGGCACTTGCATTATAAATATATGTACATTAATCTTGGGCAGCTCAACGTAGCCTATTGTAGCTCCTCCAAAAACACCATGGACTCGTCGATCACAGGGCTCAGCTTGACGTTGCCGCTGTTGACCCACCGTCGCACGGACTTCTTCAACACCCGCCCTCCGATTTTTTCCTTCTTGGCCTTCGCGTCGCTGTAGAGCACCACAGCATGCATTTCTTTGAGGGCCCGCATCACGTCCTCGGGCTGGATGTACGTGTGCTCGCTTATCTTCTCGACAGAGATGATGTCTTCCGTGCACTCTACCAAAATGTACCGTGCTATCGTAGCGCACCAGTAAGACATGTATGATAAGGTGCCGAACTTCGACAGCGGACGCTCGGGACTGCCTTTGCGGCCCTCGTACTTGGACAGCAGGTACGAGAACTCGATCAGCAGCTTGCCCAGCCCGCGTCTCTGGTACGGCGGGAAAACCAGGATGCAGGCGAGGTTGTTTTCGTCCCACGACAGCTTCTCCTTGGAGAAGAAGCCCATGGGCTTGAAGTGCCTGCTGCTGGCTGTGTCTTTTCCGAGCACGACGTAGAATTCAAAGGCGTCGGCTCCAAAGAAGACAGACTTGTGATCGAGGAAGAGCTTCGCAAAGAGGCACAGGTTCTGGCAGTAGAGCTTGTGGACTGCTCCGTCGACACGCCGAATCGCGTAGTCCTTTGACTTGTAGACGGTCTCACCTGGATGCTTGAACACGTACTTGCAGGTGCTTCTGTGCTGGGCCATGTCCTTGGACACCTTGGAGTACTTGAAGCACGAGTCGCACACAAACAGCTGCTTGACCTGGAAGTCGATCTGGGGCGGTGGCTGTTCGCTGGGAGCCACAGATGCGCTTGCCGAGGACCCAGACGACGAGATTGTCGAGGACGATAATGCTGAAGACGCTCCTGCTGGCGTACCGACCGACGGTGAGCTGTAGCGCTCGATAAAAAGCCGCGACATGTCGCAGGTGTGGTTGTCCTTGTCCTTGTCGAGCGCCTTGGCCTCCATCAGCGCCATGGCCCGCTTCCAGGTCAGCTTCTTGAGCTCCTCCTTCTGCGAGAAGTAGTAGGCCGACGAATGGTACCACGTGTCGAATTCGCGGGGCCCAAAGACGACCCGCCCAATGTTTCGGGGAGGCTCTTCTTCCTCGTCGTCGTCCAAGGGGTCGTCGTGCATTAGTGTAGGCATGGCGGGCGAAGCTGATGTCGACTTGAATGACTCCGTCTGTTTGTTCACCTCTCAGTTATGCATGCTCCAGCGCCACGCTTAAAGGGACTGGGGAAGAGGGGATTGGGGGTGTTTCCAGAGCAATTAATCTACAGGCTGGGCTACACGTGGAATATTTGGCCTCACATGTACTATCAATGTGTTTTATACGGCTTCTACTGTTTGTCTCGTCGTTGTGGTGAACCTCCTATTTTTTTTTAGCCCACCTCATTTTAGACACATTTTTTTTGCCCCTCAGATTCTCCCATTTTTTCCGTTCAACTGTGGTCCAACTATTCCTCCCAACAACTGTAGTTAGCGCTGCGTCACATGACACAAAACGCATATCTCATGCGCCTTCAGAAAAAATTGGGCAATATAGCATAACCTGCGTGAAGCTGAATCAACACACGCCATCGGCTCATTATGGCGAAATACAAGCAAGGATACAACGCCAAGGCCCGAGCCGGCTCGCTCAAGAAGCAGCAGGAGCTCAAGGCCGCTAAGCAGAAAACCTGGGTCAAAAACCCGGACGCAGAGGAGCCTGAAGACTCCAATGCTGAGCTCATGGTCCCCAAGAGCGAGGCTGAGAAGGAGGCACGCAAGAGAAAGCTCCAGGAGGAGCTCACGCCGACCGAGTCCAAGATCTCGTCCAAGAAGCGAAAGCGTCTGGACAAGTACATTGTGAGTATCGATCATCAGACACAGATCCAACGGAATGATTCTAACCCAGGAAAAACAGCTGAAGCGAGAGGAGAAGAAGGCATTGTTTTCTGAATTTGCCGCTCGAAAGGGCACGTTCGACACATCCCAGCTCAAGTCCATGAAGCACATGGGCGACAAGGAAACCAAAAAGGCCCGAATCGAGGAGGCCCTGCGTCTGGAAAAGCTGGGTCTCGGCAACGAGGAGACCAAGGAGATTCTGTACGAGAAGCACGAGAACGAGGAGTGGGACGACGAGAAGCATGCCCATCTGCTGACCGAGTTGGAGCGCAAGGAGAAGCAGATGGCCGAGGAGGAGGAGCAGGAGAACAAGAGCTCATTCATAGACATGCGGCCCAAGGCTGGTGGATTCGGCTTCCAGAACCTCGCCAAGGTGTCCAAGCCCTCGAAGAACTCGTATTCTTGGCGAAAGAAGCTCGAGATTGAGCGGGCTCGAAAGAACAAGAAGGACTACGTTAGCTCTGGAGAGGACAGTACCGACTCTGATGAGGATTCCGACGAGGATTCTGACGAGGATGACGAGGATGACGAGGACGACTCTGACGAGGAGGAGGAGGTTACTAAGAAGACCAAGGTTGAGGCCGAGGAGGATATTGAAGAGGATGAGGATGAAGAGGATGAGGAGGAAGGGGAAGAGGAGGAAGATGACGAAGAAGAGGAGGAAGAGGAGGAAGATGAGGAGGACGAGGACGAAGAGGAAGAGGATGAGGAGGAAGGGGAAGAGGAGGAAGATGACGAAGAAGAGGAGGAAGAGGAGGAAGATGAGGAGGACGAGGACGAAGAGGAAGACGAAGAGGAGTCTGATGAGGAAGATACCGAGAATGTCACCAAAAAGTCCAAGGGAGCCTCGTTTAAGGAATGGATCGACGAGCAGGCTGGACCCAAAACCTCCAACATTGACGATCTCTCTCACATCAAGATCAAGAAGGAGCGTGTGGAGCGAGACGAGGACCGTCTTACTCCGCCTCCCGAAGACCAGGCTCAGCCCGAGTACGCCCAGCGAAAGGCGTTCTACGTCAACGTCGAGCGAGACTCCGAAATCCAGACGTCGCGAATGCAGCTTCCCGTTACCGGAGAAGAACAGCGAATCATGGAGGCCATCTTCAACAACGACTGCGTCATCATCTGTGGTGAGACCGGTTCCGGTAAGACCACCCAGACCCCTCAGTTCCTCATTGAAGCTGGCTTCGGTACCAAGGGCAGTGACTATCCCGGCATGATTGGTGTCACCCAGCCTCGACGAGTGGCTGCCATCTCTATGGCTCAGCGAGTTGCTAACGAGTTGGGTAACCTGGGAGACCGAGTTGCGCACCAGGTCCGATTCGACGTCACTGTGAAGGACAACACCGCTCTCAAGTTCATGACGGATGGTGTGCTGCTGCGAGAACTGTCCCAGGACTTTGCTCTGACCAAGTACTCTGCTCTCGTCATCGATGAGGCCCACGAGCGTAACATCAACACCGACATTCTCATCGGAGTGCTGTCTCGAGTCCTCAAGCTGCGAAAGGAGATGTTCAACGAGGGCAAGTGCGACTCGCCTCTTAAGCTGATTATCATGTCTGCTACTCTGCGAGTGTCTGATTTCACCGAGAACAAGGCCCTGTTCCCCACCCCTCCTCCTGTGCTCAAGGTCGAGGCTCGACAGTACCCTGTTTCTGTCCACTTCAACAAGCGAACCACTTACGACTACATGGATGAGATCTACCGAAAGACGTGCAAGATCCACAAGAGACTGCCCGAGGGTGGTATTCTGATCTTCCTTACCGGCCAGAACGAGATTGTCAACGTTGTCAAGCGGCTTCGAAAGGCTTTCCCCGACCGATCCAAGGTCTGGAAGCCCAGAGACAAATCTGAGGACCTCCAGGTCAAGGTTTCTGCCAACGAGACCGTTGTGGAGGCCGAGGAGGTTGAGTTTGGTGCCGATATGCGACAGCAGGACTACGCTGCCGTTGAGGGAGAGTCTGAGACCGACGAGGAGGACGGAGAAGAGGGTTTCGAGGAGGAGCTTGCTATCGAGGAGCGAAACGAGTCTGCTCCTCTGCACGTGCTGCCCCTGTACTCTCTGCTGCCCACCAAGGAGCAGATGAAGGTGTTTGAGGAGGTTCCTGCCGGACACCGACTCTGTGTCGTTGCTACCAACGTTGCTGAGACCTCTCTGACCATTCCCGGAATCCGATACGTGGTGGACTGTGGTCGAGCCAAGGAGCGAAAGTACGACGAGGAGACTGGTGTGCAGTCCTTCGAGGTCGATTTCATCTCCAAGGCTTCTGCTGACCAGCGAGCTGGTCGAGCTGGACGAACTGGACCCGGTCACTGCTACCGAGTCTTTTCTTCTGCCGTCTACGAAGAGTTCTTCCCTCAGTTCTCGATTCCTGAAATCCTGCGGTGCCCCGTTGAGGGTATTGTGCTGGAGATGAAGCACATGGGTATCGACAAGGTGATCAACTTCCCCTTCCCTACTCCTCCCGACAGACACTCTCTGGCCAAGGCCGAGAAGCTGCTGGAGTACCTGGGAGCTTTGAGCAACACTGGCGTCATTTCCGATATGGGTAAGCAGATGTCGCTGTTCCCCCTGTCTCCTCGTTTTGCCAAGATGCTCATCATTGGCTCTCAGCTCGACTGTCTGCCCTACATGGTCGCCATTGTTGCTGCTCTGACCGTTGGTGATCCCTTCATCGGAGAGCACGAGCTCGGCATCAACGAGAAGCCTCAGAAGCCCAAGGATGAGGAGGTCGACGAGGATGGAGACCGCATCAAGGCCAACGAGTCCGACTCGGAGCCCGAGGACATCTACGAGATTGAGCGAAAGCGAAAGCTGCGGTCCAGCTTCCACAAGGCCCAGGCCAAGCTGGCTTCCCTGGACCCCTCTTCGGACGCTCTGAAGCTGCTCTCGGCCGTCTGTGCCATGGACTACGACTCCGACCTGGAGAACTTCTGCAAGGGCTTCTTCCTGCGACACAAGCTGATGGAGGAGATGCGAAAGCTGAGACAGCAGCTGAGCCGAATCGTGGTGGCCAACTCGGATCCCCGAGCTGCCCCCAAGCTCAAGGAGCAGCTTGCTGCCAAGCTCAAGCCTCCGTCCAAGCTCCAGATCAAGGCGCTCAAGCAGATGATCGCCACCGGATTTGTCGACCAGGTTGCCCAGCGTCTGGACAAGGTCAGCGAGGACTACAAGCTGACGTCCCGAGAGCGAATTATCAACGTTCCCTACCAGACCCTGTTCCCCACTACGACCACCAACAAGAAGACGGACGACCAGGGCAACCCTCTGCCCGACGATTCGCAGGTGTTCATCCACCCCGGCTCCGTGATCAACACCATGGGAACTCATCCTCCCGAGATGCTGATTTTTGCTTCTGTCAACCGATCCGGCTCTGCCAAGCTGCGAATCAAGCCTCTCTGTGACATTACTCCTGCCCAGATTGGTAACATTGCCAAGGGCACGGCTCTGCTGACCTACTCCAAGCCTCTGCCGCCTCCCTACGGCCCCAAGATGATCACCAGCACCTCTCGAGAGTGCTGGGTGGTTCCTCGCCTTGGAGCTGCTATCGGCTCTGGAGGCACTGGATGGGATCTGCCTCCTATCAAGGTGAAGCAGGAGAAGAAGGGTAGCCAGTGGGTCACCCTCTAAAAAACCGTTGCTCTGCAACCATTAGCATTTTATTAGTTATTAGATTTGTTTATATTTTTCTTCAGTGGCAATATTTGTAGTTTCAGTTAGTCAGCAAAATCTGGCACATCCTCGGTAAAAATAAGGTTCGAATAGTGATACCCCACATAAAGTTGAACATGAAATAAGGAACCAACTGATTCGCCCCTGAGCACTAGAACCAGCGATACAGGCTGGAGCAGGAGAAACGACTCATCACACACTGCTCTTTGACACACAACTACCGCCATGGACTACTTTTCCTCGCTGAACGCCAGCCAGCTGGATCCTGATGTTCCCACTCTGTTTGAACTTCTGTCAGCCAAGCAGCTGGAGGGCCTGATCGCGCCTTCTGTTCGATACATTCTTGCATTTTACGCTCAGCGCCACCCGCGGTACCTGCTGCGAATCGTCAACCGCTACGATGAGCTCTACGCGCTGCTCATGGGCCTCGTGGAGTACTACAACCTCAAAACGTGGAACGCCAGCTTCACAGAAAAGTTCTACGGCCTCAAGCGAACACAGATTCTGACGAATCCAGCGCTGCGAACCCGCCAGGCCGTGCCCGATCTGGTCGAGGCCGAAAAGCGGCTCAGCAAGAAGAAGATCTGGGGATCGCTCTTCTTCCTCATTGTGGTGCCATATGTGAAGGAGAAGCTGGATGCGCGATACGAGCGGCTCAAGGGCCGATACCTCGCTCGCAACATTGAGGAGGAGCGGGCCGAAATCAAGAGAACAGGCACCGCCAAGAAAATAGCCGTTTTCGAGTTTGACTACTGGCTGCTCAAGCTCTACCCCATTGTCACCATGGGCTGCACCACGGCCACTCTGGCCTTCCACATGCTCTTCCTCTTCTCGGTGACACGGGCATATAGCATCGACGACTTCCTGCTCAACATCCAGTTCTCGCGAATGACCCGGTACGACTACCAGATGGAGGCCCAGCGAGACTCCAGAAACGCCGCCAACGTGGCCCACACCATGAAGTCCATCTCCGAGTACCCCATTGCCGAGCGAGCCATGCTGCTGCTGACTACCAGGGCTGGAGCCAACGCTCTGCGTTCTGCTGCTCTCAACGGTCTCTCCTACGTGCTTCCCACGTCTATTTTCGCACTCAAGTTCCTCGAGTGGTGGTACGCCTCTGATTTTGCGCGCCAGCTGAACCAGAAGCGACGAGGCGATCTGGAGGACAACTTGCCCGTTCCCGACAAGGTCAAGGGAGCCGACAAGCTGGCTGAGTCTGTGGCCAAGTGGAAGGAGGACACCTCCAAGTGTCCTCTCTGCAGCAAGGAGCTGGTCCACCCCACGGTGATCGAGTCCGGCTACGTTTTCTGCTACACCTGCATTTACCGACACCTGGAGGATGGCGACGAGGAGACTGGAGGAAGATGTCCCGTGACGGGCCAGAAGCTGCTCGGATGCCGATGGCAGGACGATATGTGGCAGGTCACTGGTCTGCGACGGTTGATGGTGTAAGCAAGCAAGTAGGAAAATAGCATCCATGTACATTACGTTTCTTTGTACAATTATCGTAAAATTACCACACTTCAATGTGTACAATCATAAAATTACAGTATAACTTAGAGAGCCCTCCCGTCGACGTATTCGACCAACCTTTTGTTTTGTGCGCATGATTAAATGGGCTTGAGCTTGAAATGCAGACCCACCAGCGAGAACACCAGCGCCTTGATGTCCTGGACCAGGTAGTAGAATGTTCGCAGTCCTTCCGGGTCGTCTGATCTCTGCACGTCCGACAGCGAGCCTATTCGGCCGGTCTCGAACGCAATGTGATAGTTGGCAAACTTGATTTCCAGCTCCTGCTTACCGTCTCGGTTCTTTGGCGGCCACTTGGTATCGTTTTCCTGCAGAATCTCCGACTCCTTGATCATCTTCTTGAGCACCTTGACCACCACTGGCGACACGGCCACTTCTCGTCGGATCAGCTTGTCGTTTTTGTAATTGGAGTTGTTGGCATATCGCAGAAGCGCCGATCGGCCCTGGTCCAGCACCTGGAAGTCGAACTCCAGGAACTCGTGACCAAATCGACCCGTGTGACCCGAGTAGTACTGCAGATAGAAGGCCTCCTCCTTGGCGTCTACTCTGAGCACCAGAGGCTTCTCGATAGGCACCTCCTCGGTCTCCTCCACCTCGGGCTCCTGCTCCATCTCCACATCCTCTCCCGGTCGCGTCGCGATGCTGTATTCCTCTTCCGCCATGTTGATTTGATGATGATTGATTTTGAGTCCGATGTTGAGATGTGTGCTGCACAGGTTAGGGTTGGCCAGGGGAGTAGTTAGTTGGAAAAGCTAGTTGGGATTAGTTGGTTAAATTCATTAAAAAATAAAATAAAATTATTGAGGAAAAATGCAGTCAATAATAAATTACAAGTACGAGCTGGCAGTAGAACTCATTAAATATCATTACTCGTTAAAAAAACACACAAACTAAACCGTGGCCTCCTTTTGAGTCTCGCAGAGACCAGCATTCTTGGACTTGGTGGAGCAGCACTCCTGAGACTCTCCGCTGCAGGTGCTGACAACACCACAAGGTCCGATTTCGGCCTCCTTCTCGTCCTCAGTATCCGACTTCTTGTCTCCACTGCCAAAAACAATACCCTTGACCCGCTGGTTGAGCTCTCCGAGATCGACATTGGGCAAGGTAAGTGTCAGAAGAATGACAGCTCCTCCAACAACAACTGGTCCATACAGCATGTGTCTGTAGACATCGTTGAAAGCCCCGATGATGGCGTCTCGTTCAGGAGTTCCCCATGCGTACTTCAGCGGCGTCTGGACGTTGTTGACCATTTTGTCAATGTCAGCCTCCGAGAGGAACGAGGCGTACTCTGGCAGCTTGTGGGGGTATCTCTGTCGATAGAGCGAACCCGAAATGGCATCTCCAACCACATTTCCGACAGAAATGGAGGAGTAGAAGATTGCAGTTGCAGAAACCACCTGTCTGTGCGACACGACGGACTGGATCATGACGAGAGTCGGAAACTGAAGCATTCCGGTTCCCACGCCCTCAACCGCCTGGGCCACAATGAACTGGGCAAGAGATTCGTCTGGCTGTCTGTATCGGTACGTGAGACCCAGACCAAGCATGTAGAGACATGCACCAAGCACAATGATGGGCTTGAGACGTCTGGTGTACTTGATGATGGGAGCAGACAGAAGAGAGCCAGCCGTGGAGCCCACAATCCACACGGAGGTGGTGTTGGTGGCTGCTGTGACAGACAGGCCTTTACAGACTAGCAACCAGGGATAGTAGTAGGGCGAGTAAATGTAGTAGGCCATGGAGTAGAGTGCAACAACAGCACAGCCTGTCATGAGAGTCCGGTCCCTCATGGCATTGAAGGAGAGGAAGGGGAACTTGGGATACAACTTTTCCCAGATGGGGAACAGAATCAGAAGGATAGGTCCAATGATGATCATGGACAGGACATGAGGCTGACCCCAAGACTTCGAAGTCTTGACCAGGGTAACTGCCAGGAAGAGCAGACTGAGACCGCCTGTGAAGAGAATGAGACCCACAATGTCAAACTGGGCCACCGTGCCTCGGAAGTTCCGCACAGCCTTTCCACACTCCATTCCAAGTGCTCTGGCTCTCATCTTGTGCCTGAACATGATGGTGAGCACGGGAATCGACAGCACAGGAATGATGATGCACCACATGCCGTAGCCCCAGTGCCAATTGGAGTTCTTGATGACGGCGTTGGTAATGGGAGCTGCACACCAAGGCACAAACAGGTAGCAGATGTTGGGCAGAATGACAAAGTACGCTCGGTTTTTAAGATCCGAAGTGTCCGCCGCAAAAACTTGCTCCATGAACTGGATGCCTGTCTGGCCGAAGATGTAGAAGATGTGGGCTCCAAAGTAGGTGCCGATGTTTGGCGAGGCTGCCAGCATAATAAATCCAACTGTGAAGATGACAACAGAGAGAAGCAGCGTCTCAAAACGTCCTAGGACATCTGCAAACTTGGCCAGAATGGGCCGAGTCGCAATGTACATGACTGCCTTGACGACGTTGAGAGCAGAAAGCAGAGACATCTGGTTGAAGTCAGACGTTGCGTAAGTAGAATATGTGCCGACAGTTTGAACCTCTAAACCAAGTGAAATACCGAGCAGGAGCATAGAAGCCCACGCAAAGTACAGATCCTTCTTGTTCCAGAGAGAGGTGATCTGCTCCATCTCTTTGGAACCAGCAGGGGCTCCATCTTCAGTCTCGGAAGCTTCATCCTGCTGGTAGATTGGAGGGTTGAAGATCTTCTGCGACCATGTAGCTGGAGTTGTTGTCTCGGGAGCATCAGAGTCAGATGAATAAGCCTCCTTGTCTGCTTTAGATGACTGCTCAGGTGCAATGAAGGCATGTTTGATGGCAACAAGCCACTTGTTGTCTGTGAATGGCATCGTGACGGCTTGACGAGAAAAGGAAGAGATTCATAGCGGTTTATATACCTGCAGATCTGCGCTTTTCCAGGATTTTTTTGATCAATTTAATCATATCAATCTTCCAGCTCCGTTCCGAGATGCAGAAGGTTTGCTTCATCAGAGTCGCATGGTGTCACCAGATGGACTGTTTCTGAAGACAAATCTGTACCACCCTTCTAGATGAATGCAGGGTCATTGATTATGTTGATTTGCTGACAATAATGCCACTTCTTGTTGGCCGTATTCGAGATCCAGCTGTTTTCTGAACACATATAGGTTCCGACAAGGTTCACGCTAACTTTTTGTCAATCTGCCGAAGAGATGGGACATGGATGAAATAGACCAAAAGCGCTCGGTTTTCCTGCGACAAAAAGTTTTGGAATCATTGATAATGTCTGTACTATTAAAAACCCCACTAATACTTACTGTAGTACATCCCCCACACTTTAGTAGAGATCATGATCAAATTAGCCTGTAAAATTTAACTTCCCAGCTCGCATACTTGCTGCGTCCACAGGCCAAAAAATAGCGGAAACGGACTCCGAATTGCAGCTCTTAGGCACAAAAATAGCGTAATCGGACTCCGAGTCGCATGATGGTGAATGCAAAACATGTTTAGCTACAGTACGGCTTGGAAAAGGAGGACCAGGGCAGCTTCTTTCAAGCACAGTTTCGTCTAGAAGATTTGATTAGCTGTTGGTGACGACATATCCATACCAGGGCACCTCTCGATCTATGGCCTTGTCTACGTGGTCACATCGTCCTTTGAGCCCTGATTCGCAAAATCAGAACTTCGCGACTAGTAAATTCAGGGGAACGTGCTCTTCAAGTACACTTCCCTTAAATCTACAAGTTTCATTAAGACAAGACATCACATTGTTAATCTATATATAAATATGCAATAGAGACTGAGTCCCCAGACAGGGAGAGATTCCATCTCCCACCCGTTGTTAATTTTTTAATGTGCGGTGATTTTGAGTGCTGTTGGTGGTTAGTCTCGATGCATGGCGGCGTTCTTCTCGATGATGGCGTTCCAGTCGGAGGTCAGCACAAAGTAGGCCTCGGTGGCAGCAATGCCGACAATGCCGACAATGATACCGGCCCAGAGGCCCATGAGCTCCCAGCCGCAGACGAAGCCGAAGAACAGCGACAGGGGAGTGGCGACGGCGTAGTAGTAGAAGAGGTTCACGTAGCCTCCAATCTTCTGCCGGCCCTGGCCTCTCAGCACGCCTGCCACGACCGAGGAAATGCAGTCAAAGAACTGGCCGACGGCACAGAGGGGCAGCACAAAGGCCACCAGGTTGACCACGTCCACGTCGGACGAAAACAGACCGGCAATGGGTCGTCGGAAGACGAAGAGTGTGGTGCAGTTGAAGGTGGAGATGAGGATGGTGGAGTAGAGTGCGATTCGGGCGGCTCGCTTGGCCGACTGGGGCTGCGCAGCTCCAATGAAGTGGGCCACTCGCGTGGACGCAGCAATGGCCACCGAGAAGGGGATCTGGTAGGCCAGGGCCATAACAGTCGACAGAACCGACTGGGCGGCCAGGGCTGCGGAGCCAAAGTAGGAGGATGCGAGGGTGAGGATCTCGAACGCCAGGAACTCGGCCTCGACCATGATGACGCCGGGGATGGCCAGCTTGAGCATGGGGCCCCAGTTGGAGAAGGCAGCTCGGGGCGAGAGGCCAAACCAGCACTGTCGGCCGTCGACAAAGGCAATGTAGCCGATGATGAGGATCGCCATGGCCCACTCGGTGATGACGACAGCGACAGGAGCTCCGGCGTAGCCGATGCCGACGTGCTTGTCCCACACCAGCAGCCAGTTGAGGAAGGCGTTGAGCGGAGCGCAGATGGCCAGGACGTAGGTGCCGGCCATGAAGATGCCCTGGGCCTGGAGGTACTTCTTTCCGCACTCGAAGACAATGTATCCGGGGACGCCGAGAGCGACAATCTGCAGATAGAGCGCCGCCAGGGCAGCCAGCTCGCCCTCGGGGATGATCAGAGCCAGCAGCGGCTCGGAGCACATCCAGATGGCGGCAATGGGCAGGAAGACCAGAATGCTCATGCACACGCACTGCTGGAAGTAGATGCCGACCTTTCGCATGTTGCCGGCTCCGTAGGCCTGGCAGCACAGCGTGTCGAGACAGGTCGACAGGCCCTGGAAGAGGGCAAAGCCCGTGATGTTAGAAGTCATGCATGCGAGGGAGACTGCGCCGAGCTCCTCCTTACCCAGGTGACCCACAGAGAAGATCGATGCGACGGTAAGGGAGTACTGCAGCAGGAAGGTGACGGCCAGAGGCAGCGAGTACTGCCACAGGATCTTGAGCTCGCGCACGTCCTGCGATCTCTTCTGGCTGGGGACGTCCTCCCACACGTTCTCCTCGGGGTTAAGAGGCGTGGTATCGGAATCGGCGGTGGTGCCGTAGGCCGGGGGCTCGGGATCATGATTGCTGATGGTGCTGGGCTGCTCGGCATTGGAGACTGTGGCCATGGAGGGTCGAGCAGGTCGCGGGTTGAGGTGCGTGGTTTCAGATGCAGATTCCAGATCCTCGTTGACTCGCTGGAAGTCGCCCGAGAACCGGTTGGACTCGCCGGAGTTGCGGTACTGGTACTCGCCGGAGTTGCGGTTGTACTCGCCCGAGTGTCGCTTCATGAACGACTTGTTGTAGGACTGCGAGTAGGACGAGCCAAACATCATGGAGTTGGCCATGGGCGAGGCCGGGAAGATATTTGCCGCGGCCTGCTTGGCGGCGTCGCACTGCGGGTCGTTTTTGTGGTTCTCCATCGTGGCGGGTGTTGGGGAGTGAAGAGGGTGAGTGCAGTCGATCGTTGAAAAGCTGCCAGTTGTCTCTGCAAAATCCTTTCACTGTGGCTTGTGGCTAGTAAAGTATATGGAAAAAGGGACTGACAAAGAGTGTTTTTAGTTCGATTGTGGCTATGAAGAGCCCTGTTGCGGATCTGAAGGTGACGCAGGAGCTGGGCGTCTGTTTCGGGGTCTGAGGACTCGGCGTGGGCTGTGGAGAAGATGTGAGGCGAAATGTGACGACACTTGACGATGCCGATAACTTGCACAGCTAGTGTATGCAATAAGCTTGCAGCCACGCACCGAGGTGCATGCCTATATAAGTATCCGCAACAGAGTTTGCCTGCTTCGAGGTCTCGAGGCTTGAGAGGCCGAACACTCGGCTTGGACTGTAGCGAGCCAGCTAGCTCTGCTTCTTAACCCCAGTGGTTCGCCTCAGGGCCACGGTAGCAGCTGACTACAACCCCATACGTACTAACGAGCAGGCTAACTTTGTTGCTCGTGCCTGAACCACGCCAGAGGACTGGACAACCTCATGGACATTTTTGCACAAGTGAACATCCACATTTTCCAGGTGGCGCGGTGAGACGGCAAGTATTGCGGGCTGGATCGCTGCGAAAAACACACATTATTATCCTGCTAGTTCCAAAACAGCTAAGGCAGCTCCCTGAATACGACCAACACAATCTGTATCAGTAGCCTTGTTTGTCCTGCATCGAAGTTACTAAACGAAAAAACCGTCGACTTTGGCAGTTGCGGCTAGGGGAGGAAAACCTTGTCGGCCGGGCCGAGGGACCCCAGGAAAGTAGCGTAGAGCGCCTGGGAGGAGGTGTATGGGTCTGGAATCGATTCTTGGACATTGTAGACGCCTTGGTAAAAGCTGACAGAACTAGAGCTCAGTAGCCCAGCTAGCTGTACCGCACTATTACTATGAGGTTGCCAAGCACAATCGGTCTGTCTCATAACGGAAATTCTATTGTCGAGCTCAAACAAGGATGAATTCAGGAGGAGCAATTGGAAGCTTGTCTAAATGCCTCACAAGTAGACGGAGAGTGACAAGAACGTGCCAGAAAAATAGAAATACCAGACAAGGCGGCAAAAACACAGGCACCACAACAAACGAAGGCCTTGGGAATGTTTACAGCGCTCCCTGACGAGCTCATTGTGCTGTACATATTAGCCTTTGGTTCGATGTTAATTTGGGAACCTTTTTTTATATTTTTTTCTTGTCTGTCTTTCTCATATCCATACTCCACGAGTATACTTTTTTTTGTACGTTGGAGCACGCCAAAAACAGACACTCACAACAGCACCGCCAGGCTCGGTCTTTTCAAGGACGTACAGATATGCGGATGAGCGGGGTATGCACCAAAAAGGCACGTATTCGAGAGTCTGCACTCTGAGTCACTCCAGCCAATGGTGGCAACTAGTACTGCCTCCCTCAAGTGTACCTTGCGTCTCTGCTGTGGGTATGGTGGGATCTTCTTGAGACCCATAATACAAGTCAGACAAGATCAAACAGGACCGGTTGCCAACACGGACCGGAATTTATGAGATTGACTGTCTTGTCTCAGGCAGGTGGAACTGTATCCGGCCGGCTTAACTATATCATTGTCTGGGGAGAAGACAGAATCATGTTCACGTCTGAAGAGGGGCCAGTCCCCGCTTTATAGTCGTTTCTGGGCCGGTGGGATTATTATACCTGCACGGTCTCTACTTTGCTAATTGCAGTAATTGCAACGCTCATTTGAGCCCCTCGAAACATTTCGACAACATTAACATTACATTTCAGCCAACACGAGGTCGATCCCAGGCCAGGGAGGCTTCAGGGTTCTCTTCTCTGTATATTGCGCAAACCCATAATCCGAAACGACGCTAAGCCTGATACCGTATTGGTTGCGCGGGTAGATAACAGACGACTTAGCGATTCGCATGACACAGAATTACACAGCATGATTCAATTATTATCGGCACTATGACCGTGACTACACTTGCACCCCAGACTAACTTTCTAAATGCTATTCATATCATATACAGATCTCATACTAATGAGAAGCCCGCTCTCCCGCAGTCGTGCAGTAGTAGTCCGAAACCACAATGGGCCGGTAGATACCCTGCAGACCCGTCCAGATGGTGTACGTGTGCGTCTTGATAGAGCCCACCGTGTGTGTCTCCACAACCACCTCCTTGCCCGAAATCATCTCCGATCGCGTGTACTGCAGCTGGAAGGGCGGCGTACCCTGCAGATGGAAGTGGATCTCGGCCTTCTCTGCTCCGTTCTCGTCGAAAATCAGCGACGTGCCCTCCTCCACTCGGGCTGTGGGAATCGGGTGGATGCGCTTGGGCAGCTGTTTCGCGCCCTCCAGCTCGATTCGGCAGCTCGATGCAGTGTCGGAAATGGCCTTGATTGTAAGGTTACCGGGCTCGGCGGCTAGTCTTCGGAACAGAGTGCCTGATGTGGAGTCCCGCACGTTACCGTTGAAGTCGTAGGTGATGTCGAACGGAGGAATGCCGGTCAGCGAGTACGAAATTCGCTCGCCAACACAGAAGTCCGCCCGCTCCTCGACGGCGGTGATTGTGGGAGTGTCGGCAACGTGCACCGTGACCCGCTGGTCCGCGCCAAAGTTGGACTGGCGGCATCCTCGTGCGTCCACGACCTGGTAGATCTGCACGGTGTGCTTGCCGAGACCCAGACGCGAGTACAGCTGGCTCTTGAGCTCAAATTCGGCGCCAACGCTGTTGTAGGTCACCTTCTCGGTGTGTCCGGAAGAGTCGACTCGGATGGAAACGGTCAGCGAGAAGGGAGCCTCGCCCGTCAGCTTGATGGGGATGCCATCAGCAGAGTCAGCAATGCCCTGGCAGGCTCGGTAGACTCGGCCCTTGTCGACAAACTTTGCGGTGGGACGAGCCTTGACCAACTGTCGGAGCTTAGAGTCCGAGAACGCCACGTCTCCACCTGCCTTGACGTCCGCCAACCACTTTCGGTCGTAGTAGTTGGAGTCCAGCACGCCCATGAAGAAGTACTCGTACTCGCCAGGAGCGTTGGTCTCGACTCGCACGTTGGCGAAGGGCGTGGCCACCTGGATCTCGTGGTCCTTGGTTCGACCGCCAGGTCCAGTGACTCGGTAGAGCACCGTGAAGGGAGGAGAGCCCTCAAGAGCAATCTCGACAGAGTCCTGATCGCCCTCGCAGATGGGAGCACGCGACAGAACGCCGTCCTTGGCCTCGGTGTTGCCGGCCTTGACAATCTTGACAGCAGGCCGGGCAATCCACGACAGAGAGAAGATGGCGTCGTGGACAATCTCACCAGGACAATGGGCGTCTCGAACAGACACGAGTCGGTAGTGACCAGGTCGAGCAACGGTGAAGAATCCGTTGGCGTCGTTGACCTGGACCCGGTGTCGCTCTCGCTTCTCGCCGTCAATGTACTCGTACTCGACGTTCCAGGGTCCATCACCGTTGAGAGTAACAGGCAGCTTGACAGGCGAGCCCTGGGGCACAGCCACGTCGTAGTCGCCGGAAATAGGCAGGAAACCAGCAGAGGGTCGCTGTCGACGCACCTCAACCCGAATATCCTGCTCATCCAGCAGCGATCGACATCCATGAGAGTCCGTCACAGCAACCAGAGAAATAGTATACTGGCCGCCCTGCGACAGACCAGAGGTCGAAATAACGTGCTTCTCGTCCTTGATGTCCTTGACCGTGTGGGGAACCCGTCGAGAAGAGCCGTGGACAATCTCGTACTCCAGAGTAAAGGGAGGAAGACCCCGCAGAGTGACAGGCAGGTCGACAGACTCACCAGAGCAGACGAATCGCTGCCGAGCAATCGACTTGTCGAAGAAGGCACCGGCAAGCACCCGGATCGTCTGCTTCTTGGTGAAGGACGTCTCCTGAGGCTGCTTGTAGACGGCGTCGCTGAACGACACAATCTCGTAGGTGTACGTGCCTGCGGACTGGGGCTTGAACTTGAGCTGGTGTCGCAGTCGGTGCGTGCTGATCTTCTGCGTGTCGATCACCTGGCCATCTCGCACAGTTCGGTAGACTGCGTGGAAAGGAGGCTGACCAGTGAAGGCCAGCTCGGCAGTAGCACCGACAGGACCGGCACACTGGTCCTGAATGTCGGTGAACTCAACGGACAGAGAAGGCTTTGGAGGCACGTAGACGTGGCACTCGGACGACTCGACAATGTCACCAGCACAGTACTTGCCGTGGACAGCCTCGAGCTCAAAGATGCCCGACTTGGACACGGGAATGGACTGCTGGCCTCGAGGAACAGTCGTGTTGAACACCTCGGCCTTGCCGTACTCGTCCGTGTGCTTGATGGTCAGCACAAGGTCCTCCTGCGCCTGGATCTTGAGGTCCAGGTTGACGTGGTCGCCTGCAAGCCGAGCTCGCTTCTCGGCAGAGCACGTTCGGAACGAAACCTGCGGTCGAGGGTGGACAAAGAACTCGTGGGTAAGCTGCCGTCGCGTTCGCCACTCCTCGTCCTTGTCCTTGGCAATAGCGGTGTAATTGACAATGTTTCCAAGACCGTCCTCAACCTCGTCCACAGCGTAGACCCACTTTCCGGTCTGACTCAGTCGAGCATCCAGGTGAATAGGGACCTCGTGGGGAACAGCCCAGTTGAGATCAGCGCCGTTCTTCCACACGTATCGGTTGACATCGCCGCTGGCAATGGGAGAGACAAAGTGTCGAGGCTGCACAGACTGGACGGAAAAGACAGACGACTGGCCCTCAATCTCCTTCGAGTACTTGATTCGCAGAGGAGGAACACCAATGACCACCAGGTTGGGCTGCTCGGTGCCTCCAATGCATCTGTTGGAGCCCAGATGGAGCGAGTCGTTGCTCTGTCGAAGCTTGGCACCGGGACAGGCTCCCACAATCACGTCCTTCATGTAGGTTCGGACGGCGTTGTTGGAGTCATCGACAACCCGGCCGAGTCGGTACAGACCCGTCTTCTCCACAGGCAGCTCCACGTAGAAGAGCTTCTTCTTGTCGGCGTCCTTGAGCTTGTAGTCCAGCGACCGCACGTAGTCGGATCGGCCGCGGAACTTGACGAGCTGGTTCTTGGTGAAGTTGTACGACTTCTCCTCGAGCTTGTCAAAGTCAATGTACTTGAGCTCGAGCGACGACAGGCCGGTGGCATTCAGACGCACGGGGATCGTGATTGTCTGCGCAGAGTCCGTCAGACAAAAGGGCTGGTCCATGGGGTTGATGAGAGCAGTGCTCTTGGGCAGGATCTGGACAATGTGCTCGCCGATCAGATGGCTAGAGGCGTCCTGAAGCGAGGCGACCTTGATCTTGAGCCCCGAGAACGACAGCTCCTTGTCGTTGACCGTTCTCCACACGGCCGAGCCGAGTCCCAGAGCAAACACCAGACCCTCACGGTAGTAGACAATGCCCATGTCGAAGCCCAGGAACGCCATGGACAGAAGGGTGGTCACCACGGGCCCAAAGGTGAGCCAGGGGATCCGGAAAAGTGGAAGAGTCCACAGCAGGACTATATCCAATGCAAAGAATTTGAACAGCAGCCCAAACTGCTCGCCTGGCGGCACTGGCGTCAGCAGATATGTGATTTTGGACGCCATGAACAGCAGAAACAGCGACACCGCTGCCCACCGCTGATTAGCCGCGCTCATGTATGTTTCGGGTATTAACGGCTCGCTCTTGTGGGGGACCGTGATCTTCTCTTGTCGCCACGGCTTCTGTGTCGCATGGAACGTCTTCATGGGCTTGGCCACTCCAGAGCTTCGTCGTGGGTCTGGGTAGGTCGCCTGGTCTCGCACACTGTTGATAGGGGGAGCTGTGTTGTTGTCTCGGCTGTTGTCGAGGAGATCGCGTCGGTTGAACCGTCTGCTGAACCCGGGCGAGGACGTGGTCCTTCCTGGGCCATTGAGATTGGCCATTGCGATCGATGTGTTTTGTAACCGGTCGGTTGCGATATGTTTTGAAATTTGCCTTTGCTGCACGCATTGTATATTTTCGTTTTGGCTCTGCACGTGATGGGGGGAGGCAGGATGCGTCGATATTGGGGGATGGGCGTAGATAGGGGGTGTGCAATGTAGAATTTATTATTTGTTGGGGACGAATTTATTTTATTGATGCCTTTCGATGCTGATTTACTCATCATTGGGCCAACTATGGACATGTTGTTTGGGTGGGGCTGTATCAACAAACACAAACGATGAACAGTGAGTATCACACAGAACGTTCAACCAGACCAAAAAGCGAGGTTGAGGCTGATGAAGGGTAAAATATATGTAAATTTTTGTCCAAACTTGTAGATAATTTAATCAGAACATCAAGAATCCACCTCTTCTACCCGCAAAGCAACATTTACTGGGCCCACATCCGTTTGTTTACTTTTGTAAACAAACCTTAATATTAGGTAAGCTTTTACTTGATCCATGGGTACGAATAGGAAGAACAGCGAGTTGGGCGTGATAATGTAAATAGAGTGATCAAAAGAGTTGAATAGATGCATTATGTAGGTGATATTTACCATGGAAAACTCCAAGACACGCTTACTAATCCCAAAAGGTATCAAAACAGAGGATTCTTACCGAACGACCACGCCCAGTCCCGCGAGCGGGTCCGTCGCGGAGTTCACCTTAATTCTCGAGTGCATAAGTGACACAAACCCGTTCCCCCATCTATATAATCACCTTATCCCCCCTCTTCCTCTCTTCTTCTTCCTCATCACTCGCCCACTGGCCTTCCCCAAACAACAACCGGCACAGAGGCAAGGCCACAACAGCAGCAACGACGACAACAAAAGTTCATAGCGCAGAGAGCAGGTGCCCGCTGCCTCTGTGCTATGCCACGCTTTGCTGAAGTGCAGACGTTCTTCAACGGGACTTTGTTAGTACCTTGCATCACGATCACTGGTGGGGCCTGAGTTCTCGAGCGTCTGTACTTTGGCTAGCACTTTTTCACGGCCTTGGGTATCACTGCTTTTGTGAATTATTAACACAGGTATCACTGTTTTTTGGGCATCTCTGCTGTTTTCTTCACTGCTGACGAGTTGTGAAGAAGACGTCATGAGACGCCCTTGCGTTTTGGATGATGTAATGTAATGTATTGTTTGTTAATGAACCGTCATAACTTAGACTTTGCCAAGGCGTGATATCATAAAATATCGTACAAGCGATAGAAAGTCTTGTTTTGAGGGGAACTTGGGAGAACGTAGAAAAAACCAAGTTTTTCGACCAAGTCCACGAAAAGTAGACGGAAAACGCACATTTTTCACCCGGCCACTTCCACGAGGTCACACGACTAACTTTCGCCCGCTCGCAGTGATGACGCTGGCTCGCTTCCACCTTCAACTGGATATTATGAACCTTGCTGCGGTTGCTGTTAGCAAGTCTCACGATAACATAGCTTAAACAGCCTTACGTAGGGCGGGGTGTAATTCGAGAACCAGAAGGCGCGAAGGCTCCAAGTGGGGAAGACACTATGGACCAAGCTCTGCTCTGCGGGGTGCGTCGGACTAACCTGCCTAAGACCCCACTGACGTGCTTTTCAGACGCGTTCTTCGGGACAGGTTGCATTTTTCTGCTATAGCTGAGGACAATTTCCTAAGCTTTCTGCACGAAAACGTTTTAGCCACTCGTGTGGGAAGGAGGGAAAGAGAGGGAGGTTAATCCGATCTTTTTGCGCAAAAACGTAGACGAAAATGTGGACCCACTGGCCCACCCTCCACTTTTTGAGCGTCTATCACGTTGGAGAGAGGATGTTTGTGTGTAGCCGAGCTTGAAAGCTACAAGCACAAGCTGCAACTGCATACCGTGGACTAGAAGTAACCCCCTTCATGTGTGCAACGTTCCATTTCTTACAGACGTTTTTCTTCTGTTACATTATGAACATGTCTTCGAGGAGCTCTTCTCAAGAATGCTTATTTAGGCTTTTGTTGATTGGGCTATTTCTTCCGAGCGTCCCGGGTCCTCCCGAAATGTATGATCCCCCAAGGTGCATGATCTCTTACATTTATGAAGAGTTGACCCCACAACGCGACGGTAACGAACTAAGCACAAGAGCAGAACGACAGCAGAACTGCCGCAAAACGTGTTTCTAAGCCCAGCCTCAAACTAACCAACGCCTCAGCTCAACATTACAAGATCACCCCACACCAGCAACCTCCACAGATACCATGAACTGCCCGACTCGCGATCCCGACCCCAAGGGCGTGCCTGGCTTCAACCAGCAGCCGCCGCAGTTCGACAACGAGCTCAACAGCAACAAGTCGTTCAACAAAAACAACAGCACCGCCGAGTCCGGCAAGAAGCTCAGCCAGCAGGACATTGCCAACGCGCTGGGGGACGATCTCGCAGGAGGATCAAATCGCACGGCCTCACGGCCCCCCAGAAAGGCCCGCCCGGGTCACCAGAGCAGGGGTCTGTCCGAGAGCTCGCTCGGCATCCAGATGCGACGTTCGACCACCTCGCTGAACGACGGCTCGGACGCCAACACCTCGGACGACTCCAACGAGTCCACACCGCTCACCGCGGCCGGAGGCGACCCCAACAAAAAGCCTCTGTCCATGTGGGCCAACATGATGCGGATTCTGTCCAAGTACGGCAAGTTTGTGGGACCGGGAATCATGGTCTCCGTGGCGTACATGGACCCTGGTAACTACTCCACCGCCGTGTCGGCTGGAGCCATGTACCAGTACAAGCTGCTCTTTATCATTTTTGTCTCTAACCTCTTTGCCGTCTTTCTCCAGGTGCTGTGCGTGAAGCTGGGCTCCGTCACGGGCCTGGACCTCGCTGAAAACTGCAGACGGCACCTCCCTCCCTGGCTCTCCGTGACCATCTACGTCATGGCCGAGATTGCGATCATCGCGACCGATCTCGCTGAAGTTGTTGGTACCGCCATCTCCCTGAACATTCTCTTTGGCATCCCGCTCTTCATGGGTGTCCTGGTCACCGTGGTCGACGTGCTCATCGTGCTCATGGCCTACCGACCCAACGGCCCCATGCGAATTGTGCGGTACTTTGAGTACGCCGTGGCCGCTCTCGTGGCTGTCGTTGTCGTCTGCTTCGCCTTTGAGCTCGCTGCCATCGACAACCTCGACATTCCTCTGGTGCTTGAGGGTTTCCTGCCCTCCAAGGAGCTGCTCGAGACCCAGGGTCTGTACCTCTCGTGCGGTATTCTCGGAGCCACCGTCATGCCCCACTCTCTGTACCTCGGCTCTGGTCTCGTTCAGCCCCGTCTGCGAGAGTACGACGAGGACAACGGCTACGCTGTGCCTCAGGACGCCCAGTTTGACGAGGACGACGACGACCTCAAGTACAAGCCCTCCATCCACGCCATCAAGTACGCCATGAAGTACTCCATTGCCGAGCTGGTCATCTCGCTTTTCACCGTGGCCATTTTCATCAACTCTGCTATTCTGATTGTCGCTGGTTCCACTCTCAACGGTTCTCCTGACGCCTACGACGCCGATCTCTTCTCCATCTACGACATGCTGCGAACCATCCTGTCGCCTGCTGCCGGTACTGTCTTTGCTCTGGCTCTGCTCTTCTCTGGCCAGTCTGCCGGCATTGTTTGCACCCTGTCTGGCCAGATGGTGTCTGAGGGTTTCCTGCGATGGTCTTTCAAGCCCTGGATTCGACGACTCATCACCCGATCCATCGCCATCGTTCCCTGTCTGTTTGTGACTCTCTTTGTTGGTCGAAAGGGTCTTGCTGACGTGCTCAACGCCTCCCAGGTCGTCCTGTCGCTGCTGCTGCCTATCGTCTCTGCCCCTCTCATCTACTTTACGGGCTCCAAGAAGATCATGAAGGTTGCTGCCAACGCTGCCGTCATCAACCACCGGCCTCGAAGCAACTCCAACGGCACTCTCACCCCTGCCGACCGACCTAGCGGATACGGCATGGTTGACGAGGCTTCGTCCGACGAGGAGTCCATCTGCATCCCCGAGTACGTCGACATGAGCAACTCTGCCACCACGCAGCTCATTGCCTACCTGGTGTTTGGCCTTGTCTCTGCTCTTAACCTGTTTTTGATCATCTCTATTGCCATGGGAGCCGACGTGCCCCTGTAGAGATTGTCTTTTAATTATTATGAATGATATGAGTATTGTGAATGTGCGCGAGTAGAAATTAGTCTGTATTCTTGGTTGTAGCTATTCAGTCGTTATAGCTACTGTAATAGTTTACTGTAGCTAGTTGGTGTAGTTCTAGCAGTGTATCTCTGCCATTGAAAAATTCGTTATCAAGCCTGGTCGTATCTATGTCTCACGAGCTGTTCCTCTACCAAAAGCCTAGCTTCATACGAACGAAAAATTACTAAACATACATTATCCTAACTAATACAGGTCCTGGCAGCCTGTGCCAGGAGGCACGCCCACGCGTCTCCCCCTCTTCCAACTTCTCTCTATCGCTTGGCTCGTCGGGCCTTGGAGCTGGAAGGCAGCCGTCCCACAGACGACAGCGGCTTCGGAGGCTCCGGGGCCGGCAGAACACCGAGGTAGTTGGTCTTGAGCGCAGGGATGTTAGTAGACGGCTTGATCTTGGAGTTGGCAATGTCGATGCCCTCGGAGGACTGCAGCAGACGGCCCAGCACACCCTCAATCTTGAGCGCCAGACGGCGCTCCTCAAACGAGACCGGCGGGGGGATGTCGGGGGTCGCCAGCCGGTCGGCCTGTAGTTGTTGCAGCTGGAGCATGAGTCTGCTGACAAACTCGAGCTCGGTGCCGGTCTTGATGGCCTCGAACTCGTCGTCGTCGATGAAGTTTCGCGGGTGCCATTGGAGAATGTCGCTCATGGGGAGCTCCTCGGCGGGGTCGACGTCCTCGTCCTTGAACAGAGGTTGGAGGTCTTCTTCCTTGACGGGCTCGTCCTCCTGGCCTTCCTCCTTCTCCTCCGCATCCTCCATCTCCACGTCGTTAGTATCCTCCTTTTTCGTGTCGCTCTTGAGCGCCTCGTCGATGGCCGTCTCCTTGAGTCGGCCCACCTTTTCGTACCACAGTGCGCCGGTTGAAGCAGGGTCGTAGACTGCCTTGCCGCTGTCGCTAGTAGGAGCAAACGACGAGTTCGCGTCCATTCGCAGGAACCGGCTGGGCGCCAGCTCGGAGCCGTTGGGGTGCACAAAGTGCGTCATCATCTCCGTCGGAGGCAGAGCGGGATGTGGGAGCCGGGAGACGGCGGGTGTGAGGTAGCCCAGCTGGTAGGCCGGGACCGACCGGGTGCGTGGCAGCACGTTGGTGACCTGGAAGGCGCCCGGAGTTATGCTTGGGCGCGGGTCGATTGCTGATTTTGTCGACAGCGTGGAGAAGAGCGGGCCGTTCTGGCCCATGACCAGAAACGACTCTGCGCTCCACGACTCCAGGTCCGCCGTCAGGTCGGCGTAGTCCTGCACGATTTCCTCCTCGAACTCCGTCACGTCCTCGGGCACCACGTCCTCGGGGTCCTTGCCGCCAAACAAGTCCATTCGCGAGCCCTCTCGGACGATGAGCGCCGCGGCAAACTTGAAGAACCGGTCGACCTCGAGATAGTCCTCGGAGCCAATGGGTAGAGCCACCAGCGCAAGCACAGCGGCCGTCTTGACGTCCACGTACAGGTTGCGCACCGAGTCGTAGCTCTTTTCGGTCACCGCAGTCAGATCAGCAGAATTGTGTTGGGCGTAGCCTGCAAGCACAGCCAGGTCTGTGGACTGGGGCGACGTCACAGGCACGGATTTCTTGGTGAGCACGGACTTTCCGACGGGGTCGGCCAGCAACACGTGCAAAATGTCTTGTATGAGCGACATGATGGATGTGTGTCGTTGGGCGTTGATTCGACTTCGACGTGATGAACGTTCGACGTGTGTGGGTACAACTGTATGACGGAGTAGGAATTTTAGCTCTGGTCATGTGACTGGATGATAGAAGGAGTGTGAGTGGTGGATGATGGGGAGGGGATGGAGCTGATGCGAATATATATTTGGTAAATACGAACGTTGAATTAATCGATTCCGTTTTTAAACTACACCAAAATCTTTCTGCTCGGTCCACTTCTCATCTGTTGCTTGTCTACTCACCAAACTTCAATCATGCATATCTCAACATAGGATATCTTCATCACCAAATCACACCTCTCACCATGGACGACTCAGACGACGACTACATTGAGAACATCAGCGGCGACGAGTACCAGGGCGCTCCCCGGCGCTCCCGACGAAACCAGGCCCCCAAGGGCGCAGGAGGATCCGTGGAAAACATGAAGATGGCCAACGGAGGATACTCTTGGGAAGACGAGTACCACCGATCGTGGGACGTTGTGCAAGAAGACGAAGGAGGATCACTGGCCGGATCTGTGGCCGGTCTGGTCGAGGCCCGCAAGAAGCGACACATCAAGGACGCCACGCCGTTCCAGCGAGGTATCATCCGAAACCTGATTCTGGTGCTGGACTTTTCCTTTGCCATGAAGGAGTCCGATCTGCGGCCCAACCGCTACCAGTTTGTCATCAACCACGCCATTGAGTTTGTCACCAACTTCTTCGACCAGAACCCCATTTCGCAGCTCGGCATTCTCGGCATGCGAAACGGCCAGGCCATCAGCATATCCACCCTGGGCAGCAACCCCAACGACCACATTTCCGCGCTGCAGGCTGCCAAGAAACTCGAGCCCCAGGGAGATCCGTCTCTTCAGAATGCCCTGGAGATGGCCCGAGGTCTCCTGTTTCACGTCCCGTCCCACTGTACTAAGGAAGTTCTGGTTGTGCTGGGTGCCCTGCTTTCTGCAGACCCCGGAGACATCCATGTGACCATCGACAAGCTGGTTATCGACAAGATCCGAGCAAGAGTCATCGGTCTTGCCGCCCAGGTCGCCATCTGTAAAGAGCTCTGCGTCAAGACCAACTTTGGAGACGCCTCGTACTACGGCGTGGTGCTGAACGAGCAGCACTTCCAGGAGCTGATGGACGAGGCCACTACTCCGCTGGCTGAGTCGCAGCAGAGCCAGAGCGCCAACCCCGCATCCCTGGTGCTCATGGGCTTCCCCTCCAAGGTCTCTGAGACCGCTCCCTCGCTGTCTGCTTCAGACGCTACCCTCACACAAGGTGGATACATCTGCCCCCAGTGCAAGATCAAGGTGTCTTCGCTGCCGACAGTGTGTCCGTGCTGCGGACTGACGCTGATTCTGTCTACGCATCTGGCTCGGTCCTACCACCATCTCTTCCCTCTGGCGCCTTTCATCGAGGTGCCCTGTAGACACGCACACAAGTCCGAGTTCTGCGCAGGCTGCCAGACCAAGTTTCCCACGGTGGCTCGCGACTCGAAAAGCACACAGGCCGACGGCTCGCTGACGTCACGCTACGAGTGTCCCACCTGCCACTCCCACTTTTGCATCGACTGTGACGTCTTCTGCCACGAAATCCTACACAACTGCATCGGCTGCCAGGCGCGCAGCTACTCTCTGTACCAGGTGGTGGTGACGAAACACAAGAACGCGGCGCCGTCGCTCAAGCTGGTGATGAAGCGCCCTGAGCCCGACGGAGAGGAGAGCAATCGGCCCGTCAAGGTGAGAGTGGTGAACGACAACGAGGGTCCTGCCTGGAACGAAGGAGGACAGGCTCCCACCTGGGGCGAGTAGCAGTATAGATGCGCAGCATTTTTAATCATTAAATATTTCACATTACAGAGGACAGACCTGAACTTCCCTGCTCCTACCTTGCAACCTACTGTAGAGTATTATTTACTATGGAGCAGCATACCATGGAGCAGCATTACACTATACCCAACTGGAAGACATCTACAAGCCTACTCGCGTATCATTAAGTATGCCATTAATATATATCCACCACTAACCCAGAATGTCGAAATCCTCGTCGGTGTCGCCGTCCCACTTTTTCGCCCGCTGGGGCATAAAGTCTCTGCCCTCGCCCCGTCGTCGTCGCAGAGACTTCTTGGCAGGCCGGTCCAGCAGCAGCCCCTGGCCCTTGAGGCTGGCCGTGAGCTGGGTGCCCTGGGTCACGGTGGCGAGGAAGGCTGCCGTCAGAGCCTGCGACTCCTGCAGACTGTCTTTCAGCTCGTTGTTGGAGGATGCACTGAGCTGCGACAGAATGGACCGCAGAGACCGCAGCAGCCGCTGGTCGGGCACAATCGTGCCTGCGTTCACGCCCTTGACGTACTCCAGCACGGTCTTGACCCGGCCATTGAAGATCTTCACGGCAGCATGTTGGCTGACCAGATGCTGTCTGACCCGCTCCGAGGCCGCATGCTGGCTCGTCTCACGCACCAGGTCCTCCACGGCCACTCTCTCGGCCTCGCCCGTCTCAATGACCACCGTAGCCTCCCGGTACTTGGTTTCGCCGCTGTCGATGATCGGCTCGTAGACGTGGATGGGAAGCTGCTGCGAATCCGAGCCGGGCTGGATCAGCAGCACCAGCGGCGCCTCGTCAAACTCCATCAGCTGCTTCTGCAGCTTGACCACCTCGTCGGTGGGGGTCGTGTGTTCCTTGGAAACGTAGAACCAGCCGACAAAGTGCAGCTCGGGCATGACCTGGTTGAACTGGGCCAGCCGCCGCGTCACCAGCGCGCGGTCGATCTGCCCATCCTCGATTTTGAACTCGAACGAGGTGTCAATGCTAACCTGACGGCCGTCCTGTGTTCCTAGTAATGCGCCTGCAAACTCAGTCGACGAGGCCACGGCCCGTGTGTAGAAGTTGGAGATGTTGAGCAATGGCAGCGGATGCAGAGCCACAGCCACGCTGGCGTCCGAAGAGTTCACTACCGATGGCATGTGTATTGGTGTGTGTGGTTGTGTGGAGTGAATCTGTTTGATATTGGATTATGCAGATGGGAACTTTGTAATTTGGCGTGCGAAGTGGACGTAATTCTGAAGTTACTGTATATGGAACACATGTGTCTAGCGATTTGAAAAACAATTTTTACAACCAACTTCTCTGCTCATACAAACACAAGTAACAAAATTTCAATCCATTCATACTCTTAAACATAATCAGTCTTACATATCCACATAAATCAGCCCTACCCCACATTCCGTTAGTATCTTCTTCCCAGTTCTTACTCAGGCTTGACGAGAGACTCGTCCATGACCCAGATGGCGCCGTTGTTGGTCTGGATGATCTTGGTCACCGTGCTGGTGGAGTCCTTGGACTTGACGAGGATCTTGTTGTCCTTCGAGAAGATCTCAATCTCGAGGCCAGAGAGCGTTCGGGCTCGCTTGACGGCGTCGAATGTCGTCACCAGCTGCGTGTCGACAACAACGTGGTTCGCCACAAACGACGAAATGTTCTCGTTGGCCAGCGCGTCCTGGTCCTTCTCGGACTTGCCGGTGATGGCGTTGGGGAACTGCCAGGGCTTGAGCGCCAGAGAGGCCACGGCGGCGTTGGAGGGCGCAAGCACCACCGTGTACGAGTCGCCGTCGTTGAGGCGCTTGATCAGCTCTGTGTCGTCTCGCAGGTAGCCAGCGAAGATGGAGATCTGGGGGTCCTGGACCAGGCCGGTTGTGAGGTAGGTGGGGCCGCTCTTGGGCTGCTCTCCGGAGGGGAGCTTGACGCCGGGGCTGCTGAGGTCGACGTGGTCGACGTGGGGGCTGGAGCCGTCCTGGACCATGAAGACGCCGGGGTAGAAGCCTTCCTTGACGGGCTCGTTTCGCTTGTGCAGGGGCTTGGGGTCGTCGAGAGGGCCGTCGACGGGGTGGATGGTGATGACGTTCTTGGCGCAGACGAAGGAGGCCAGAGCGAGGAGGGTCACGTTCGAAAGTCGCATGTTGTTTGTGGAGCGAGAGGTGCGAGGGTCTGTTTTTGAGAGCGATTATCTGAGGTGCAATTTAAAACGTTAAAGTTACGAGGCGGGAGGGTTGGTGGCTTGAGTGGGATGGTGGTTTGATGTGGTAGTTGTACAGGTAGATAGTTTCTACTTGAAGATGTCTAGAAGCGGTTTCCAGGTATTGAGCTTTGGCGTCCGTACTACTTGTAGTATCGCCACATTCTTACATTCTCAGCAAAACCGCTCGGCTACAGAAAAGGAAACTGGAGGCCTGCGTAGAGGACGCATTGCATCCACATGATAAGCGAGCTAATGTGGGCTAATGAGTAGCGGTGAAAAATTTCAAGTGACAGCCTGGTAACTGGAAAGATAGCGGAAAAGTCCCCTGGTGTGTAGCTTGCTCTCAAGTTGTTTATACGCCTCCCAAGGGGCCTTAGCTCATATCGCGCTGATCTCCAAAAGAGTTCATAACGACAAATCAGATAATATCGACACAATGCCGACTCCTTCAGAACTTTGAAATGTAGACTTGGTGAAGATACACACCACGGGAAAGGTACGGCATTCTAACCTGGTATTTATACCTCCCGCTCTACCAACCATGCCTTCTTTCCACCCCATACCAACCTTGACTGCACCTTCCACGTGACTGCATGCACGTCAACTACATCTACAGACCACTGCAACTCCTAGCACCATGTCCATCTTCGCACCCGTCCCAGACGACCCCAACTCGGAGGAACACGACCTGCTGGGCATCTCCAAGCTCACAGAGTCATTTGCGGCGCTCACAGGAGCCATTGGCACGCGTATCGACTCGCTGGTCAAGGAGACCCAGGACAGCATCAACAGCCAGACAGAGGCGTACACTGAGGGCGAAATTGCGCAGTGCGACGAGACTCTGGAGGCTCTGCGGCGCATCATGAAGCAGTGCGACCAGATCGAGCAGGAATTCGACAAGGTGGCCATCATCGGCGAGATTGCCAAGGACTTCCAGGTGCGGTTAGCTCAGGCCGAGAAGGATTTGGTTGCATTGAGCTAGTATACCAACTGGTGAATGCTAGTTGGTAGCTATTGGGATTGCACGGTTGCATTAAACACAAGTTGCAAGACAAAATACCATGTGAAAGCCTGCCCTCTCACTCTTGACGCGTAATACACCCTAATACTGGACGCGCCTATTTATACATAATGAACATATTTATTGTAGCTACACCACTCGCTGTATTGTATTTCTACATATACAACCACTGCCCCATTCGATATCATTCCATTATCCCTTTATTCATTAATAAATAATTATCTAACTGTTCGCAGCATCTATTTGTAAGTGTCAGCGAGAGTCTTGAGCGCCTCCTTCTGGCGCTCGTCCTCGGCATACTCCTCGCCGAGAATCCTGAACCGCACCGTTGCCCGCACCATCTGCGCCACGGCTCCAAAAGTGAGGGCCGGCTTCTTCTTCGGCTTGACAGCCGACGTGATGCCCATGGACTGCAAAATCTTGAGATCGGCTCTGTTGCAGAACCGCAGCTCGGCCACCAGGGCGTCGTAGTAGACCTTCTGCATGACCAATGAAGATCGCAGTTCCTGGGACCGCAGCAGCTTGATGCGCAGATAGGCCGTCTGGCACATTTCGAACCGCACACCCCGGTCGTAGGTGACAAGCTCGCCCTTGAGGAACTCAATCTCCTCCTCGCACTTGTGGCAGGAAGAAACTGAGGAAAGGGCAGGCGGCTCAGACCGATGTTGAGAACGACCTCGAGCCTCGCCTCGAGAGCCGTTGCGCTCAGCATCGAGGTAGTCCGAATACTGATCTCGGTTCCTGTTAGGGCCAGGCTGGAAACCGTGTCGGGGACTGCCTGTAGACACGTCAGGGTCACGCACAGAGGGCTTGAAGGGCTCACCCAGCGAAAACTTGTTGAGCTCCTGGATCTGCTCCTCCATGGCCTGCTCGTGGGCCTCCTGCGACGCGTGGTACTTTTGTCGGAAGGTGTCCCGGTCCCTTCGAGAGCTCTTCAGAGTCTCGATCAGCTGCTCTCTCTCGATATGTAGCTTTTCCCGCTCCCCTCGCAGCTTGCGGACCTCGTTCACCAGTCGCTCCACGTCGTAGTTGAGCTTGGCGATACGCTCCTCGGACGCCTTGCTGGCTGTAGCGTCCTCCAGCTGGTTCTGAGCCTTGGCCAGCTCCTCCTTCACCACCACCAGAGCCTCCTCCAGCAGGTCCTTGTCCTCGAGCTGCTTCTCCTTCTCTTCCAGTTCCTTCTCGAGTGTCTCGGTGAGCTTCTGCAGCGGCACAATCTCCGAGCGGGTCTGTCGCCGAGCCTCTCGCAGCTTGTTGATGTACGCCACGAGCTTCTTTTTCTCGCCGGCGTACCGCGCTCGGATCTCGGCAATCTCGCCCTCCTTCTCCGACAGCAGGCACAGTGCGTACTCGAGCGACGACTGCGGGCTCTCGTCCTCCTTCTTGACCACCAGGTTGTCCCGCTCCTGCTCGACCTTGGCAAGGTGGACTCGCAGGTCGCCAATCGACTTCTCCAGCTCGGCAACGCGCTTCTCGAGGAACTCGGCGTTCTTCTCCGCGCCCTGCTGCAGCCGGGTCGCCGTCTCGAGCTGGATCTTGCAGCCGTTGAGCTCGCGGTTGCCGGCATCGATCTGGCTGCGCAGCTCGTTATTCTGCTCGTGCAGATTGTTGTTGAGCGCCATGAACGACTCGTCCTGAGATCGAGAAGTAGGTCTGTTGGACATTTTACGCACCCGTTCCTCGGCCTCGCGCACCTGCTGCTCCAGCATCTGGCCCTTCTCCTCGGCGTGAATTCGCCGGTTCTGCTCAGCCTGGAAATGCTGCTCCATAAGGCCAATGCTGCTGCTCAGCTCCTCCAGCTTCTTGTCAACAGCCACCAGACGAGCAATCTCGTTGCTGGCAGCGTTGAGGTCGTCCGTCTGCTTGCGCAGATCCTGGTACTGCGAGTCAATGAGCTTCTGCATCTCGTCCCGAGTATGCTCAGCCTGAAGCTGGTACACCCGCAGCTTCTCCTGCTCCTGGGCGACGATCGCAGCGTATCCTCGAGAAGGCGTGTGTCCGTCGGAGTGCTTCTGGTCGACATTGTCCAGCTTCTCCTGCAGAGAGTCGCGCTGGCTCTCCAGAAGCGCCTTCTCGTGCACCCAGTACTGCGAGCGGCTCTCGAGGTTCTCGCGGTAGTGGTTTCGCTCGCTCTCGGTCTGGGTGAGTCGGTGCATGAGGTCGTCTCGCTGAGCTGCAAGCTGCTGTCTGTCGTCTTCTCGCATCTCGTTGCGCTTGAGCTGGATCTCGAGATCGGCAATAGTGCCCTCCAGAATGAGCTTGTCCTGCTCGAGACGAGCAATGGCAGCCCGCAGAGGCTCCATCTCCATCGGCACAGAGTCCAGCTCGGACTTGAACCGCTTGAGCTGGTCCTGCAGCTCGGCAATCTGCGACTCCTTGAGCCCCAGCTCGCCGGTGAGCCGCTGGATCTCCGTGTGTGCACGCTCCAGCTCCACGGCGTGCTCGTGCTCGGTCCGGCGCACGTGGGCGTCGAGATCCGCATGCATGGTCTTGATGTCGCGCTCCTTCTCCTCCTTGATGCGCTCAATGTGCGCGGCGTACTCGTCAATCTGGCGCCGCAGTGTCTCCTCCGTGGTCGAATGGCGGTCTGCGTTCGTCTCCATCTCGCGCTTGGCTGCCAGCTCGGAGGTCAGCTTCTGGATGATGACCTGGGCCTCGTCGACCTGCGCGTCCTTCTGGTTCACCTCGGCCACCAGCTGGTCAATGTCGTGCTTGAGGTTGGTGATCTCGTACCGCGCGTCGCTGTGGTCCAGCGTGCAGTTGAACCGCGACCTGGTCGAGGACGAGTCCATTGTCTGGTCAGCCATGGACTTCTCGTCGGCAGACCTCTCGACCGACCGGTTGTATCGCTCCTGCTCTCGCTCGCGATCCAGAGCCTCGAACTGCGCCTTGAGCGTGTCAATCTCGTCCAGAGCGCCGTCCAGCTCCTCCTGCTTGCGGTTGGCCTCGTACTCGGCGTCTGCAAGTAGTCCCTGCATTCTCTCGAGCTCGGCCTCCGCGCCATTCATGTTGATGGACCGGCTGTGTTCGTCGCGTTGCTGTAGCAGCTCCTCCTGCTGCGCAATGTAGTGTTCTCGCTCCTCCAGCGTGACTCTGAGCTGCTGCACCTCGGTGGTGAGGCTCATCTTGTCCGACCGCAACTGCACCACCTCCTCGCGGATCTCCTTCATCTGCGCGGGCGTGTTGCGATGCAGCTCCTGGCGCGCCTGTAGCAGGTCAATTTTCAGCTTTGTGTTCTCGTTGCTCAGCTCCTTCATCCGCGTCTCCTGCTCCCGCAGCGGCATGCTTTCCGTCAGCAGCTCATTGAGACCCTTGGTAGCAGCCGTCTTCTGCGGTCGTTGCGGCGTCAGCGAGCCCCGCTGGATGCCCGACATGTTGTCGTATTCGTTGGAAGAATACGACATGTCGTCGTAGGGCAACAGAGGGTCTGGACGGCCGTTTCTATGTGTGCCGCGGAACCTCGCAGAAGTCGGCGAGTAGGCTGCCTGCTGCTGTTGCGTCGAAGTGAAGGACTTCTTGACGCTCCGCAGCAGCGGCGTGAACTCTCTGGGTGTCGAGGACGTCGGCGAGCGTCGTGTTTGTGGTATTTGTGAGCCGACCAGCTTTCGTGCAAACGGTGCAGACCCGTTGGACGCGGCTGCAAATTCTTGGCGGGCTCGAAATTGCGCTGCGCCGGGGACGTGGTCGGGAATCTCGAAAGAGCCCTCCTTGGACCCCAGCGAAGGGTCCGAGTTCCCCCAGGTATTTCCGTCGAGTGTGGGCATGACGCGTCAAGATCGCGAACCAAATCAAGAAATAAACATTGACGCATGCAAGGTTTGCTGACTAAGTTGGGATCAAACAACCTCAAAAAACAGTCTGCCAGTGTGTACCAGCCCCAACCCAGGCCTCACCGGTAATATATCATGCGTGTTGTGTTTGTGTGAGGTTTGAGTCTGCAGGGCCTCACTGATGAGGTTTGTCATGTGGCCCGGTGAGGCATTTGCAGTGTTTGTTGTTTTGATAGAGTTTGGGGTTTTTGGTCTTTTTTCGTAAATAAACATAAATATGATTAAATATGGAGAATTCGAAACACGATGAAGGACCAGACATCAACAGGACCTATAAACAACAAGCAAGCAGTTCTACACAGAAAAGGGGCAAAAAGTCGAGAACAGCGTCAACCATGTGGTACTGTATGTCACCAGAGCAGTCCTTGCTTGTATTGCTGTAATTCTGTTTCAGCCTCGTATCCGTAGAAACAACTCGAGATAAATTTACGAGATTCTGCAGCAGTGAAACTTCAAGTGAGAGTCAATATAACCTGTACCGGTACAGTATGTACCGTGATCTACGGAAAGTAGTCCTACTTGCACATCTCACGTGACTCCTCAAGGCCCTATTTACCAATCTGGCCAACGGGCCGTCTCCTGCTTTCTGTTCCGCGTCTACACCTTCCGTTTGGGTCTGCAGCTGTCACGCCGTGTCCAAGGTATATTGATAGGGGTCTTGGTACAGTGTGTGCTCCGTATTGTAGCGCGAGTGGCTACGTAGCGTTGGTTGTTTATTTGTTCGCAAAAATTATCGTGTGTTCACTTCTATGATCGCCCACCATCTCCGCAGTAATCTCCGACAGCCAATCACCCTCTCGGTCTGGCCATCGGTCCTTGTTGCAGCCATATAACGGCGACAAACCTTGACGGCGCAGCCAAGAGCTCGTTAGCAATCTCTTGGCCTGGACATGTGACGAGATACGTCGTATGTATTATCAGCGCTACTGGGTCGCACGTCAGCGAGAATCGAAAGACTCGTCTCTCCAGGAACCGTATATCTCTGGCCGTGCCTCTTTGAAGCGGGATGGATCGGGAAGTATAATTTTTCTCGAGCGGATAACTGGAGAGAGCGGACCAAGGAGGCTGTGTAGGCTGCTTGTCGGGACAAGCCGATGGTGGAATGTGATTTATGGGCTCCGGATCCAGCGGCCGAGCCGTTATTAATAAATAGCAATCTCAACGTCGCCATTGTCCTGTTGCGCCTTTGTCAGACCCATATCGCCTTCAGCATAATTACGAGCATACGAGGCGTACGACAGAATCCGCGGAATACTATAGAGCCACGGCCCAAAAATGAACTGATTCTCAATAGCCTACTTTGTTGCCGGTGGGGCTGACAAGGTCTCGAAGCTTGCCCGCTATAGTATTTGCTGTCAGCCGATCAGGTGGAGGCTCCAGGTTGGAGGTGGAGGCTGGAGAACGAAGAGTACGAACGGAAGCTGGAGAGCCGTATCGTGATGCAGACATGTGGAGAGCCAGACAAGAACAACTGCGACTGGGCGAAAGTCGATATCGTTAGCTATAACTTTCCCGCAACTTTCGCATTCTACGCACATCCCTTTTGACTCAGCCTGATGGTGGACGGTGCCAAGCAACAGTAATTTATAGCCAATCCAACAATGGCTGGACAGGTGGCTCTGGCAGTCCCAACGAAAACAGTTGGCGCTAAATTGGGACTAATTGGCTAGTCCTGAAAGGGTCACGTGAACAAAAACAAGAGCGGGGCGCGTTGTTGTCTTCTATTTGAGCACGCCTGCGCACCGCTATATCACTCATCACTCGCCCAACCGCCAAAATATCTGGTCGCGTGCTACAACCCCTACCCCAGACACGGCCGTATCCGTCCAAGTATATTTTCTCAAGGCCCCGCTTGCCGCACATGCAGGTCTGGCAAACTTTGTCTGCAGCGAGCAGTCAAGTCCATTTTGAAGCGTAAATCAAGCTGAGAACATCTCCATCACCGTACGCAGCGAGAGTGTGATGCATCTTCAGTAGCGGTTCCGAGTGAGTATGGCGGCGTGTGGAGGGCGGTGGCGGTGTGCCCGGTGTGATAATTGCGGTTCTGGCGGCTCTGGAGCGGAAAGAAGAGTCACAGCGTCGGCTGTTCATCGGAAGTGCCTCGATGGATGCCAGAAGGCTTCTGGTCGGTCCGCTGGAGGCCTCAGGGGGGTTTCTGGAGCTTCTCCTGGCGCTGAGATGGTTTGGCTGTCTTGTGCAGCTCTTATCGCTTCAGTCTGGGCGTTCAAAGGAACATGATTTAGGACAACTAGACAGCGTGGACATCCAGGCTAACCCAGTGGAACGACAACGCTTACACCTGTTTTCGAAAAATCGAAGACAGCCGTACGACGGCATGGGCTTCAAGGCCCCCGAACAGCAGCAACAGCAACCCCAAGAAGCGTTCGAGTCCCCAGACCCGATCGAAATGCTCGACAACGACATGCAGGACCCCAACATATGGTACGTGGACAACGCCCAGGGCCAGATGAACATGGACAGCGCTTACATGATGGACGTGAACCAGATGGGCATGGATCAGCCGACGTCCTTTCTCGAGTTTGCCAGCGAGTCGCAGTCCCAGCAGATTATGCTGGAGGACGGCAGCCAAGGGCAGCAAGGACAGGCCGTCCAGGCGTCTTCCAGCCGAGTCCACGGAGGCGTGCAAGACCAGAGCGTCGACTTTATGTTCCAGCAGCAGCAGACACAAAACCAGCAGCACCAGCAACAATCTCAGCCCGCCCAGCCTGCCCAGCACCAGTCCCAGGGTCACCAGCAACAGCAAGCACAATCCCAACATCAGGCTCAGCAGCAACAACACCAGCCTGCACACCACCAGGTGATCCACCACGACCACAACCACAATGCGTCCATCCTGGCGCCCAACATGAACCAGTTTGAGGTGAACCAGATCCAGATGCAGCGGCGGCTGGATCAGCACCTGCAATCGCAGCACGCCCAGATACAGCAACAGAGACAATCGCAGCAGCAACCCCAGCAGCAGCAACAACAACAACCTCAGCAGCAGCAACAACAGCCTCAGCAGCAGCAGCCGCAAAAACCACACTTCCAGCGATCCAACTCGAGATCGAGAATCCAGACGCTGCGACCGCAGGCGCAACAGCCGTTCGAGTACCCTCCTCACATCCACTCGCCTCTGCCGGACTCGGAGTACCAGTCGCGAAACGGAACACCCATCCACCCAGGCACTCCTGGCCCCGGAGCCATTCCTGCTCCGCCGTACATTCTCTCCAACCGAGACTCGCGACGCCTGACCTACAAGCCCAAGAGCTCGATTCCCAAGGACATCTCGTCGTCGCGGTACGCCAGCCAGTGTCTCAGCGCAGCCATCTCGTCGCGTCTGAACCCTCTGGCTCTCAGTCCCGACGAGTTTGATCTGCTGCGAAACCACCTCAGCCCGCTGCACGTCACCACGTACCTGAACATCCGAAACGGTATTCTCCGCCTGTGGCTGTGCAACCCGCTGGTGGGCGTTTCTCTGATCGAGGCTGCCGGAGTCGCTCGAGAGGAGCGCTACTTCTACCTCGCCGAGGTCGCCTACGAGTTTCTCGTTCGCCAGGGATACATCAACTTTGGCTGCATCGAGGTGGCCAAGGAGGAGCCTCCGACGTCGCCAGGACAGGAGTTCCGAGACCGCAAGCCCCGTCTGACGGTGGTCGTCATCGGAGCCGGTATCGCAGGCCTGGGATGTGCTCGGCAGCTCGAGAACCTGTTCAATCTCTACGCAGACCGGTTCGAGGAGTACGAAGATGTGCCCAGAGTGGTTGTTCTCGAGGGCCGAAAGCGAATCGGAGGACGAATCTACACACAGCCTCTCAAGAGCGACCCCAACTACCGTGCAGATCTCGGTGGTTCGGTCATCATGGGCTTTGGACGAGGAAACCCCCTCGCTATTCTGGCTCGGCGACAGCTCGGTCTGCCTCTAGTCGGCATTGACACGTCTACAAACATCATCGACGAGACGGCCGGAGGCCCTGTATCTGACGATGGAGATACTCGGGTCGAAAAGCTGCTCGAGTACCTACTCGCCAAGCTGTCTGTGTTCAAGTCGCAGTCTACTCCCCCGAAAACCATTGAGGGAGACGAGGCACTCATGACGGCAGGCAAGGACCCGCACAAGGAGGACTTCCACGACACGTACGAGACGATTGCCAAGATGGAGGAGTCGTACTCGCCCAACGAGCAGCCCAACGAGCAGCAGGAGCCGACGTTCCTGCCCGACGACATCACCTACCTCGAGTCGCTGGGCTTCAAGCGCAATAACGTGACGGTCCGGTCCAAGGACAAGACGATTCCGGTGACGTCAGAGCCTCCCGGCGAGGTGCATCCGTCTCTGGGACGTACAATCGACAAGCTGCTGGTGCGAATCCAGCGGTTCATCACTCTGACTGAAGAGGATACCCGACTGCTGCATTGGCACCTGGCCAACCTCGAGTTTGCCAACGGAACCAGTCTCGACCAGCTGTCTCTGTCGTCGTGGAACCAGGACGAGGGTCACGAGTTCACTGGCAGACACTCGCGAATCCCCAACGGCTTCATGTCGACGGTCAGAGGTCTCTACACGTACCCTGACAAGCTCGACGTGCGGTTCAACTCGACTGCCAAGGTCGTGGAGTACGAGGACGAGGAGCAGACGTCCATCTTTCTGGAGAACGGCGAGCGAATCCACGCAGACAAGATTTGCGTGACGGTGCCGCTGGGCGTGCTCAAGGCCCGGGCCATCCAGTTCATCCCCGACCTGCCGCAGTGGAAAACAGACTCGATCGAGCGACTCGCGTTCGGCGTGGTCAACAAGATCTGTCTGGTTTTCGACGAGTGTTTCTGGGACGACTCCAAGGACGTGCTGTGTGTCGTCAAGGACGCTGCCAACGGCCAAGCCGACGACGCGGGCTTCAAGCAGGCCCGAGGCTTCTGCAACATGTTCTGGAACAACTCTGCGGTTGTCGGCAAGCCCTGCCTCATTGGTACCGTGTCTGGCGAAGCAGCCAAGATCATGGCCGACAAGTCCGACGAGGAGATTGTCGATGCGGCACTCAAGTCGCTGCAGGTCATCGCCGGCAAGGGCACCATGCCTTCGCCCGTCGAGAGTATCGTGACGCGGTGGCAGATTGACCCGTTTTCGCGAGGAGCCTACTCGTGCATTGGTCTGGAGGCCACAGGGGCCGATTTCGATCTTCTGGCTCGGCCTGTTCACCACGACATTTTCTTTGCTGGTGAAGCCACCTGCCGAACCCATCCTTCTACGGTCCACGGAGCGTACCTCTCTTCGCTGAGAGCTGCGTCGGAGATTCTGGACTCGCTGATTGGCGAGATTGAGATTCCCCATCCTCTGGTGCCTCACAAGATGGCTGGTTTCCGTCGGTCGTTCATGCAGCACCACCAGACGCCCAACCCCGGTCAGCAGCAGCAGATGGCGATGGGAGGACCTCACAGAATGTCCATCTACAGCCAGCCTGCGTATGGCTCGCAGCCCATGCTTGTCGAGGAGGAGTCTGTGGCTCCCCATGTGCCTACTCCCCATCTTCCTCAGCCAGTCATGGCAAAGAAGAAGCGTCCAGCAGAGCCCTCGCCGCCCGTGGACGTCAAGAAGAAGGCCGTGGAGCAGGATGCCAACCAGACGCGGCTCAAGGAGCTGCGGGACGAGCGAGTCTCAAAGTCGAACGAGATCATGCGGGACGAGATGGTTGCCGAGATTGGAGAGCGTCCCATCAAGCCCGAGCGAGCAGGAGCCAACCCGTTCCTCATTTTCCAGAAGGACTTTTGGGACAAGTGCCGAGCCATCTGCGACAAGAAGAAGCAGGAGAGCAGCGGCGACCCCACGATGCGAGCGGCCCGAAACGAGGTGCGTTCTGCGCTGGGCAAAATGTGGCGAGATCTGCCCGACTCGGAGAAGCAGCCGTACATTGACCAGACTAACGAGATCAAGGCCCAGAACGCGAAGAAGACGGAGGACTATAGAATTCAGGCCAAGCGATACGAGGAGGAGGCGGAGCAGTTCAAGAGACGGTGGAAGGAGGAGCACGTCAGTGAGCCGTCTCAGGAGGAGGTTGCATTGATGAAGCTGATAAAGGAGCGAAAGTAACATACGATAGGATAATTGCATTAATATTTAGATTTCAGTAGGTGATGGGGTGTTTACTGTCTAGTTAACACCACTCTGAATTATTTTATTTTATTTTATTTTATTTTAATTACTTTAAATTCCACCAATTGGGATAAGGTTCTGATCTCAAGACAAACGAGTCCACTAAACACATCTTCCCCATACCATGCTACCAACTCTCACGACCAACGACTGGATCACGCTCTTGCATTTCCTGCGGACTATTTTCGGCCCGGCGGACTACCGAGGCATCAGTCTGTCTCAGAAGCTCTTCTGGATCGGCAACCTCCTGACATATGCGCCACCCATGGGCAGTATGGGTTTAGGCGGACGCAAGATTGTGATCAAGCGGTTCCAGAGGAGATAAGGAGGCGGCTTGTGCTTTTATAGCCGTCTGAACGTCCTTGAACATCACATCCACTGTGTCAGCTGTTGGGGGCAGTTGTCCTTGTTGTCACACAAACTGCACAACACCATGCATACCCCAGACTATAGACTAATGAATTATGACTGTATGATACTTCTACACGGAGCGTGTAAACTGAGTGTGCGTAGCTGTTTGTTCATGGAGCAGTACATTGTGTCTGTTTCTAACTCCAGCTGGTTTGTACACGTAGAATATGACTTCTACACGACCAAAAGCACTCACCAGATGGATATGTTCGATATCGTGTAATGTGGGCTGCAGTAATACCCACGGCAGTATCTACGACAGTACTTGTATCTACAAACCTGCCTACCACCGCTAGTTTAATCAAAAATTTATTCTACTTGCGTAGCTTAGTTCAAATGGCCGGAGCCTCTATAAGGGACAAGATGCAGAATGCAGGTGATCTTGCCTGATGCAGTTGTGAGGTTACTCATCCTCCTCCTCTCCTCCGTCGCTCTCGTCTCCGTCCTCACTGTCCGAGTCCAGGTCCTCGGCCACCTCGCTCCACTCGATGTAGAGATCGCCCAGCACGCTTCGCGACTTTTTGAGAAGCAGCGGGTCAAAGGGAAAGTAGCCCTCCAGCTGGGTGAACTCTCGCTGGGGACCGTCGAACAGCGTGGAAGCTCCCTCCATGAAGGCTCGGGGAGCAGCGGCTTTTGCCTTCTTGTCGTGCAGGTCCTTTCGCACAATGCCTCGCTTGTTCTCATCGATGATGGTGAAGCAGTAGGCGGCGTCGTGGTGGTGCGCAATCTTGGCGAACATGGCGACCACCGAGTGGTTGCAGTACTGCAGCGGGTTGAACTTGGTCATGATGATTCGCTGGAAGAACTTGTCGAGCTTGCACTCCCACACGGAGTCGCCCTCGGGGGCGTCCGAGTCGAGCCGCAGCATCTCGTTGCGGAAGCAGAAAATGTACATGAGGCCCTGGACGACCGAGTAGAAGGTCTTGAACCGCTCCATGGTGCCGGGCACGCCGTTGACCTCGGCCTCTCGCTCAGACACGTACCGGTCGATCCAGCCGGTCAGCATGCTCACCACAAAGACAATCTGGGCCTTGGACAGATGCTTGGCCCGTGCAATGTAGGATGCAATGTACTGCATGGCCTTGGAGCGTCTATCCATGCCCTCTCCGGACGACAGCGTGATCTCGATGAGCGAAGCCAGGAAGGCGTCCATGAACTCGGGACACGCCTGGGAGGCCTGGAAGACAATGTACTGGACGAACCGGGTTCGGTGGGTAGGCAGCAGGTACGTCTTGAACACGTTGATGAGCGAGGCGTACATGGAGACGGTTTCCGTGGTGATTTCCTCGGGGCCATCGTTGAACTTGCCGCCGACGTGCATGAGCAGCAGAGAGACAATGCCGTCGAGTTTGGCCAGCAGCTCGCCAACAGACGCAGCATCGTTGATCCCGATGTGTTCGTCGTCGTCGTCGACCTCGTCATCCGAGTCCTCCTGAGCCAGGCCGTCGGCAACGTCCTCCTCCTCTTCTTCCTCCTCCTTGGCCTCGGTGGCATCGTCGAGGTCGATGACTTCCGGGTCATCGGCGTTTTCGTCGTCGAGAATGCCGGCGTCAAACAGCTCCTCCTCGTCGAGCTCGTCAAGCTCGTCCTGCAGCTCGACGTCGATTTGCACGCTCTTCTCGACAACCATGCCCCACACGGCGTTTCGCAGAGCAGGGCAGTACTCCGTGGTAATCAGCGCGTTCCTGATGAAGTTGCAGAGTCTGGCTGTGGTATCCATTTTGTTAGGGAACGCCTCCAGCAGCATTCCCTGCAGCAGAGTGGCCGAAGTTGGCGTGATGCTGATCATGTATCGCAGAGCGGAATGCTGAGCCGAGGCGTCGTCCAGAGTGAAGTCTGCAACGAGTCGAGTAGCCACATCAGACCACCACCGGGGAACAGCGGAGACAAGCACCGCCAGAAACCGGTAGTATGTGTCTGTGAGCGCCTGAGGCGGCTGGCGCTTTTCGAGATGCAGATGGACGACGCTGTTGATGAGCTTGGAGCATCGTGGCGAGTCCAGGCGCGAGATTTCGATGGAGAGCGCCTGGATCATGTGCGTGAGCTGCTCGTTGGACAGCGCGTCTGGAGAGTCGGCGCTTTTGGTAATCTGGTCGGTCAGCTTGCCGAGGGGACTGTAGTTTTGCTAGGTTAGAAAGAGAACAAGACGAAATGACGACGGGGGAAGACAGCACAACTCACCTTTTCAACTTCATCTAGGGCATTCTTGACGAACGCCTTGTAAACGCCTGCAGATAGGTCACCTGTGTCTGGACAAGTAGTCAGTTTGCCATCATCCTGAGGGAGCCCCTCATCCCTTGGTTTCTTTAAAGCCATAACTTGGGGCGAATCCACCCGCTTTCTCTTCAACGAGAGCCCTCTCGACTCCAATGCTACTGGGCTTTCCATCGTATCTGTGCTTTGTGGTTCTCTTTTCTCGGTAGCGAAACTGTAGAAAGCCTTGATGTTGCAGGGAGAATAATTGCAATATGGAAAGGTTGGCTACACAAACTTTTCAAACCTTAATTCTGATTATGCAAGGTGGGCAGAACCCCGTAAAATGGGCTGGAGAAAAGAGGGGACTGCCAATTTTGCTGGATTATTTTTGTTGCTATCAGAATATTATTTTCTATCAATTCCGACCAATTTTCCGCCTTTATATCGGCCTGTTATATGTGTATTGTCGCTCTTTATGGCCCTCACGTGCGACAACATAACGTGAAACCTAAAACTTTTTGACAATTTTTTTGCCACAGTACACTGGCGAGGTGAGAACCCTGGAGGATGCCCCTTGGACTTGCTTAGTAATTTGGATAAAGTTTAAGACGCTGGATTTTCCGATTTGGGACCAAATGTATAATATCTGGGCTATTTGGCGTGTCTGAGAAATGAGGGGCGAATTTTAAAATGAAAGGTCGAATGAGGCACGACTGTTTATATGGTGTCAGAGCACAAACCACCAGGATAAATATCTCGCCACGCTTACGTCATATCGCAACCTTCGGTGAGGCCGTTAAGTGCGAATCACCCTAACCCTGCAGGGTGGGGAAACATACAGTTGCAGGGGGTCTCTGTTAAGACTTGTTCGGCAGAGGTGGTTTTGGGCGTTGGAAGAGAGAGCCCTACAGCAATGTTGAACAACAGTCTTTACGAGCCAAAAAAGAGAGCCATGCAAATTACACTTCTGCAATAGCCGTTCCGCATCAGTCCTTCTGCGAGCTTCTCAACAGCAATATTAAAACCAACACGCATAGTCGACTAATAGTTAGATTCTTAGTGTGAGAAATGCCGACCAATTAGAGCCTGGACCAGGGGAGCATTTGCGATAGTGTGCCTGCTGTCGCCTCGGCTTGGCACAAAAATTCGCCTCGGCAACGTCACTTTTCCGTCTATTTCGCTCAATCAGACCGGTTGAGGTGGCTCTCGTATTTCGGTGAGTCGTTTTCCCGAGCCTCGGAGACAAGGTTCCGCACTTTGAAGGCGCCTCATTGTGGAGTTGACGAAGCGGGTTTTTGGCAAATTGAAAGCGGCACAGTAAATATTTTTCAACTGCCATTCCAGCCATGTTAGTTTTGTTTACCAGGCGTGTGTGTGCGGCCTAGTGAGCCGGTTTCGTGCTCCCACCACGTGATGACATCGATTGGAACAGCAAACCCCTCCTTGTACTTGCTGCATATCTGTATGTATACCTAACTCTGAGAGCGTGCCCAACAGATCATCACCACACCACCACACGATGCAGTACGTTGGGCGAGCTATTGGAACCGTTTCCAAGACCTGGAACTCCATTAACCCAGCCACTCTCAGCGGTGCAATTGACATCATTGTGGTCGAGCGGGAGGATGGTGAGTATCGAGACTTTGGACGACAGAGAGTTGTCAGAGGTCGAGGACCAACTGATTGGGCTTGTGCAGATGGACAGCAAGTGTGATAAGGGAATGAGAAGTGCGATACTGCTTCTTCGGGGACTTTCTTTGTCTTGCCGCTTCGAGTTTCCCGAGACTGTCTACACGGTGATATTATCGTCATCTTGCCACATGGTGGCATGGTGTGGTTATGCCCTGGTCATGCCTCATCTTGAGCCACAGTTGGGTAGTACTTTCTGTGTGGCGTATGTTTTGGCTATTTTGATACTCCGACAGAAGTCCTCAAGCCGTTACAGTCATACAAGGTCTACACTATACAACAATACCCACCCTCCCCAACCAACACTAACCCAGGTGAACTCAACTGCTCCCCTTTCCACGTGCGGTTTGGCATCTTCTCGCTGCTGCGACCGTCGCAGAAGAAGGTCGAGTTCTGCGTCAATGGCACAAAGACAGAGCTCCCCATGAAGGTCGGAGACGGTGGAGAGGTCTTCTTCGTCTTCGAGACGGACGCAGACGTTCCCGAGGAGCTGCTGACCTCTCCCGTCATCTCCCCTTCGTCGTCTCCGTCCTGGGGCCAGGAGGAAGGAGGAGATGGAGAGCCGGACTACCTTGCTCTGAACGACTCCAAGGGCGAGACCAAGCACGGCAGATCGCCGTCTGAGGGAGTCTTCAGATCGCCCTCGGCCGACCACATTAACGAGATGGGCTTCGACGCCGAGGTTGGGCGCCAGCGAGCCAGCACAGCAGCTCCCGAGCCTGTTCCCGGCTCTCTGAGACACCCAGCAACCATCTCGGAGGGCATTTCGGACTTCAACAGCGAGACGGACCACACCGAGACCACAGAGCCCACCGAGCCGCTGGATCTCGAGGGCTCGCTGCACAGAGCAGCAACGTCTCCTGCTCCGTCTTCGGAGGAGATCTGGGAGAAGGCCCGAGCCCTGTCTAAGAAACTCACATCGGAGAACATCCAGAGTAAAATCTCGGACAACGGCGACATCATTCTGGATATGACCGGATACAAGTACGACCACGAGGACGTGAGCCGGTCCGAGGAGCTGGTCAAGAAGATTCTGGCTGAGGAGCTGGGCGAGGACAGAGACCTGTCGCACATTCTGGTGGAGGACGAAGAGGGCAACCTGGTGATCCAGAGCGCAGGCGACAGCCACCACCACCACGAGCACATGAGCTCGCCCGAGTCTCTGGCCCACTCTCCCCAGCCTCTGCCTTCTTCCAACCTGCCCTCGCAGGCCTCGGATAACAAGCACTACGCCAAGACTATCCGTCTGACGTCCGACCAGCTCAAGTCGCTGGACCTCAAGCCCGGCAAGAACGAGGTCACGTTTGCCGTCAACAACGGCAAGACTTCGTGCTCGGCCCAGCTCTTCTACTGGAAGTACGACATCCCCGTCGTCATTTCCGACATTGACGGCACCATCACCAAGTCAGATGCTCTCGGTCATCTGCTCACCATGATGGGACGAGACTGGACCCACACCGGCGTGGCCAAGCTCTTTTCCGATATCAGAGCCAACGGATACAACATCATGTATCTGACTGCGCGGTCGGTGGGCCAGGCAGACGCTACGAGAGCATATCTCGGTGGAGTCGACCAGTTTGGCTTCAAGCTGCCTCCTGGGCCCGTCATTCTGTCGCCTGACCGAACTCTCGCGGCCCTCAAGCGAGAAGTCATTCTCAAGAAGCCCGAGGTGTTCAAAATGGCGTGTCTGCGGGACATCAAGAGCCTGTTTGGCGAGACGGAGGACGCCACGAACCCGTTCTACGCCGGCTTTGGCAACCGAATCACGGACGCGCTGTCGTACCGGTCCGTGGGCGTGCCGTCGTCGCGAATCTTCACAATCAACTCCAACGCCGAGGTCCACATGGAGCTGCTCGAGCTGGCGGGCTACAAGTCGTCGTACGTGCACATTGCGGACCTGGTCGACCACTTTTTCCCGCCCGAGTCCGAGTTCACCACCATCCAGGAGGAGAAGTACACGGACGTCAACTACTGGCGCGACCCCATCATCGATCTGTCGGACCTGACCGACGACGAGCTCACCTCCGACGACGAGGGCTCCAAGTCCCCCAAGTCCCCCCGAAGCCCGCGGGCTGGCTCTGCAGGCTCCAGCGCGGCTCCCTCGGGCTCTGGCGCCGATCCTGCGGGCCCCTCGGAGCCAAAGGACTCGACGAACTCGTCCAAGTTCACGTACAAGAAGCCGCCCACCAACTCGCGGTTCCAGCCCGTGTCGTACGACCTGGATCTGGACGACGGCTACGAGTACGACGACGACGACGACTACGACGACGACGAGGAGTTTGTGGACGCGGAGAGCGACGCGCTGGAGGAGGACGACGACGACGTGGATCTGGACAACGACTCGGACCACGCGCCGGTCAAGCCGCCGTCGCAGATGCAGCAGGTCATCAACAAGACGCTTGAGGACAACAAGGGCATGAACCTGGACGAGGACGACGTGCAGAAAGCCATGAAGGCCCTGAAGATGGAGCGAGCAAGCATCAACCCTGAGTAGATAGGAAACGCATGAATTTATAAGAGCAAGTAGGCCGACATAGATTAGGAAGCTGTAGCTGGAGCGACCAAGGCGGGGACCTGCGTACATACAGCAGCATGTGTGTCTCGCAGGTTGGGTTCTCAGATCCAATCAGAGTTCCCGAGGAAGCCGCAGTCGCTCTTTTTGTCTCTTTCACAGTATTATTTTCTCCTGGCTCTTTGTCTGTATGCATGATAGATTGAGCTTCTTTTCGGGCTCCGATCGCGCTTCTCATATCGGAGACGGGGAAGTCGTGAGGAGCTGTTTTTTTTGGTCTGAAAAGTCACGTGGTATAGATCTAACTCCTTTTCTATTGATTTTGGTATTATTCCCATTCATTTTCGGCCTCCACACCCTCCTCTACAAACAATCTCGCTCGCTGCACCCTCCTGTCGGGATCAGATAAAAGTGGATTGAAAAATTTATCTGATTTGTATGCATGGTTTGGGGGCAAGCTGAGCCGTACATACGAGGATTACGGAGGTTGAAAAAGCTGACGACCTCAAACGTCCCGTTTTGGGAGATCCGAAGACCCACGAAAATCGCGCTGAAATGTGGGCGCAAGGGGGTCCCACAAGAGTCTATATAAAGGCGGTCTTAGATGAATTTTACTACTGCACGTGTGAGCAATTTGTAGCACTGTGTTGATGGTCGAGTTTAAAGTGCAGGGTTCAGTGGGGTGATTTGGCTGAGAAAAACAACTGAAAAACAAATGTGAGACTGCTGATCTGTGCGCAAGAAGCTCGCTTAGCCGTTTTCCGTAGCGTCGTACGGCGTGGTATTTCGCGGCTGCTCTTTGGGACGTTGTCGGCCTTGTATTCCCTTGTCTATAGCGCGCCTTGTGTCGCCACAGACCATCTCGGCTCTCGAGCTTTTACCTTTGGCCAAGCAGGTTCAAGTGAACTTTCTCGATTGGAGACTGCAAAGTCAAATTTCACCAGCCCTCATATCATCACTCCACATCTCAGTTGCCGACTTGGTCTTTCGATATTCCGACGGTTCAAACGACGCGTGCCGAACGAGGCAACAAAAACAACAAAAAATACCGCAGCCTGACCACTAGGCTTTCCGCAAGAGTTTCCTCACGGCCGACTAGCAAGTCTACACATACCAACATCGCAGGTAATCACCGCTCTTGAAACGGCCACAGAGCAGCAACAAACAGTCTGAGCGGATAATACACAAACAGCCCGCTATCAGATCAGATTCCGTGCACCGCCAAGATCGCGAGAATTAAACCAAAAAAAGCGCATAATTTGCTCACCATGAAGGAAGTCGGAGATTCTACGCCACCGAAGCCCGACACCACCTCGGCCTACCAGGTCGGCGGTATGACGTGCGGCTCGTGTGTGTCTGCCATCATCAGCGGCCTGGAGTCATGTCCAGGCGTCACAGAGGCCGCAGTGTCGCTTGTCACCGAGCGAGCCTCGGTCCACCACAACAAGAGCATAATCTCCGCGGAAGAGCTCCAGGAGAGAATAGAGGACTGCGGCTTCGACGCGTCGCTCATCGACTCGTCGCCGATAGCTGCGCCCGTCAGCACGCCCATGGAGCGCCTCAAGGTCAAGATCTTTGGCATGACCTGCTCCAGCTGCACAAACACCGTGCGAGACGCCATCCAGGAGATCCGGGGCGTCAACAACGTGGTCGTGGCCCTCGCGACCGAGGAGGCCACCGTCTCTTTCAACCCCGAGCAGTGCGGTCCCCGAGACATCATCAACGTCATCGAGGACTGCGGCTTTGAAGGTGTGCTGTCGGCGCAGCAGGACAATGCCACGCAGCTCGAGAGCCTGTCGCGAATCAAGGAGATTCAGCGATGGCGAAGCGACGGCATCCAGTGCTTCATTCTCGGCATGCCCGTCATGCTGCTGACCCACATTCTGCCCATGATTGGTCTCCAGCCGCTGCACGACCTCACCATCTTCAAGGGCCTGTACGTGGACGACCTCGTCTGCTTCGTGCTGGCGACCTACATCCAGTTCTGGTTGGGCCACAAGTTCTACGTCTCGTCGCGGCGTGCCCTGTCTCACGGAAGCGCCACCATGGACGTGCTTGTCGCCATCTCCACCTCGTCTGCCTACTTTTTCTCCGTCTTCTCCATGCTCTACGCCATTGCCACGGTCGCAGACACGCATCCTCACACGCTGTTTGAGACCTCGGCCATGCTGATCGCGTTCACGACCCTCGGAAAGTACCTCGAGAACCGAGCCAAGGGCCAGACCTCGGGAGCTCTGAGCAAACTCATTTCTCTGACTCCCACCACGGCAACCATTCTCAAAGACTCGTCCAAGTACAACCCCGACACTGTCTACGACGAGGCTGCCGAGATGGAGATTGCCGCCGAGCTGCTGCAGCGAGGTGACATTGTCATTCTCAAGCCTGGAGCCAAGGTTCCTGCCGACGGAGTTGTTGTTTCGGGCGAGACTTACATCGATGAGTCGCTGCTCACTGGTGAGTCGACTCCTGTCGTCCGAAAGGTTGGAGACCAGGTCGTTGGAGGCTCGATCAACGGTTCTGGCCGAATCGACTTCCGAGTCGAGCGTGCTGGCAAGGATACCGCTCTTGCCAACATTGTGCGACTGGTCGAGGAGGCTCAGACTTCCCAGGCGGAGATCCAGCGGTACGCCGACAAGATTTCCGGCGTGTTTGTGCCCTGTGTGGTTGCTCTGGCTCTGCTGACTTTCGTCTTCTGGATCATCATGAGCAACGTCATGAAGCACCCTCCCAACGTCTTTTCGCTGCCTGAGGGCAAGTTCCTCATCTGTCTGCGTCTGTGCATTTCTGTCGTTGTTGTCGCCTGTCCCTGTGCTCTTGGTCTGGCTACCCCCACTGCTGTCATGGTTGGCACCGGTGTTGGAGCTACCCACGGTATTCTCGTCAAGGGAGGCGCTGTTCTGGAGACGGCGTCCAAGATCAAGACTGTTGTTTTCGACAAGACTGGTACTCTCACCACTGGCCGAATGACCATCCAGAAGCACGCTTTTGAGAAGGAGGCTCTCAAGAAGCTGGGCATGTCCGAGACCGAGGTTTGGCTGACTCTTGCTGGAGTTGAGGCGTCGTCTGAGCACCCTATTGCGCAGTCGCTTGTGCGACACGCCAAGGAGGTTGCCGAGGTCGACGATGTTCCTGGTGTTGCTGAGTTTGTTGCCATTGTTGGCCAGGGTGTTACTGGAGTTGTTGATGGCCACCATGTGGCTGTCGGCTCCTCCGACCTTGTCAACGATGCCTGCAAGGCTCATGAGAAGCCCCCTGCTACTCCTCATTCTCCCGACAACCCTGCTACTGTGATCCACGCCTGCATCGACGGCCAGTACATTGGCTTCATGGCCTTTGCCGACACCGTCAAGTCCGACGCACGAGCTGCCGTGTCTGTGCTCAAGAAGATGGGTATCAACGTTGCTATGATGACTGGAGACAACCACTTTGTTGCCCACGCTGTGGCTGATGAGGTGGGTATCCCTCGATCGAACGTTTGGGCCTCGACCTCTCCTGCCCAGAAGCTGGCTATCATCGACCAGCTTCAGGAGCCCGCAGACCCCAACGAGGACCCCGACTCGACCGATCTTTCGCTCAACGCTTCTGTTGTCGCCATGGTTGGAGATGGAATCAACGACTCGCCTGCCCTGGCCAAGGCTGCCATTGGTATCGCCATGTCTTCCGGAACCGATATCGCCATGGACGCTGCCGACATTGTTTTGCTCAACAAGGAGAGTCTGATGGACGTGCCTGCCTCGATCAACCTGTCGCAGGTGACCTTCCGACGAATCAAGATCAACCTTGTGTGGGCGTCTGTGTACAACCTGATCATGATCCCCTTTGCTATGGGTTGTTTCCTTCCCTTCAACTTTATGCTGCACCCCATGGAGGCATCTGCAGCCATGGCTTTGAGTTCTGTGTCTGTTGTTGTTTCTTCCCTCGCTCTGAAGAAGTGGCAGCCTCCCAAGGACACCGAGTACGGAGAGGAGTGGCGAGACATGGAGAGCCAGACCGTCAAGCCCAAGCGGCGATGGTGGCAGAAGCTGTGGAGAAGCGAGGGCGTGCGATACGAGCGGCTTTAGCGAAGCAAGCATTTTTGCTGTAAATTATTATAGACTTTATGAATCACGATGTATAATGTTTCTGTTGTGCTGGCTGGACTGGTGGGCTTGACTTGTAGGCGTATCTTGAAGACGCACGATATGTGAGATTAACTTTAATGGATCTGACAGGTGTATGGGTGGTGTGATTTGTTTTGTTGTCTACTGCCGATTCCGTTAGCTAGTTTCTATGAATATAAGAGCACTGTATATTACTCCTGTTGTATAAACTCATCTCCCGGACAAGTTGGTGGTGTAAACAATAACAATAGAATCATAGCGCATCCACACAAACAAAGAGATCCAAAACATTTCTGCATGCCTCAGGGGTCGTGTGACAAGCAATAATATTCGACATTCACGCATCTGGAGTATTTTCGCAATCGGTCTGCTCTTTCTGCTTTCTATCTACAAACCTGACCTTCAGGAGACAATCTTTCCGCTAACAAACACATACCGCGAGATCTAAATTAGATCACAGCAACCCTAACCCAAATCTGTATGTGCTTCAAAACATGGGATGACAACCTAGCGAGAAACGACATGTCCGATGATCTGCGACCGTATCAATTGGACCGGCCGGCAACTCAGCCCAGTCGTCCGCAGCCGGTCGCCTCAGCAGATGCACCCAGCTCGCCGACAAACGGCGTCAAATCAAACGCGCCAAAGCGCAATCTCGTTCCCGCGACAGAGAGATCTTTTCTGACGGTTTCCAACACAATTGGAGCCAGCGCGTCCTCCAGCATGACCTTTGATGTTCAGAGACAGAGCATTGCGTACACTGCGGGCACTGGAGCTGTTCTGGGCCACTACAGTACCTCCTCAGGGCTCAAACAACGCTACTTTTGTCTGCGAAACACAGATCAGTTCAGCGCGTCCTTCGAGGCGTTCCAGATCTCTGCGGCGCGTGACAGCTACGGCTTTTCTTCCCAGACGCAGTATTTGGGGGCGTCAGAGGAGTCTCCCGTGGACTCGTCGCCTCCAAAAATGCTGTCTCCCGTCAAGGAACGCGCCAAAAGCGCGACTGCCGTGGCGATCAGACCCGACGGACGGCTTCTGGCTGTCGCAGAAACCGGCCACAGTCCCAAAATCTCCATTTTCAGTACGGCCCCTGACTCTGACTTGAGCTGTCCCGTAGCCGTCATCACACAGCACTCTTTTGGCGTGCGGTTTCTGCGATGGTCCCCGTGTGGAACATTCCTGGCCTCTTTGGGCACCCTCAACGACGGCTATCTCCACATTTGGCAGGTCCAGGACAAGGGGGTGCGTCTGCATTCCTCAAACAAGTGCATAGCCCAGGTGGAAGACATGCGATGGCTGTCAGACAAGATTCTCATCACCGTGGGAGATCACCATGTCCGTGTTTGGAAGGTCGAAGAAAAAGAGGGCGGTCTCCAGAACGTCCAGGTCCTGTCGGGACGAAACCCGGTCATGGGACTGGTAAACAACGTTACTTGCACGACCGTGTGTCCTATTAATCAGCTGGAGGCTGTCATTGGAAGCAAGGAGGGTCTGGTTGCCGTTCTGAATGTGTCAGAAGAGACCCCCAAGCTCACCATTCGCTGGCAGAAGCTGTCACCCATCACTGCCGTCTGTATGAATTCTGACGGCGAGGTGTGCATTGCGTTTGGAGGCAAAATAGCCGTCGTGTCTCTGGATGAGATCCTTCAGGAGGGAGAAGAAGACTTTGGGCCGATTGGAACACAGGTCCAAGAGTCGCCTATCGTCTCCCTTGGCGAATTTGGTTCGCGTTTAGTGTGTTTGGACGCCAACCGTGACATTTCGCTGATCCAAGATATGAAGGCGCAAAGTATTGTGCAGGGACAGCAGGGCATCATCAAGGGCTTGACTTTGGGCCTGTCACAAGTTTTTTGGACGGCTGATGGAGTCACTTGTGACGGTACGAGCTTCAAACCTGAACTAGGCAAACTGAATGACGAGTCTGACAATGAGATTTCATATGCTTTGTGTCTAGGATCCGATGTTGTTGTTGGAGACCGCAGCGGACGACTCAGTCTGTTCAATGAGGGTACTTGCAAGTTTTCTACTCAAGCGCATCAGGCAGATATCACTGGTATGGCGTTCCACGATGGAACACTGTTTACCTGCTCTCGAGACCGAACGATGCAGGTGTTTACACTGGCAGATTCCTCCCTTGAGCTCCAGCAGACCATTGTTGGACACACGGCAAACATTCTGAAGCTTGTTGTGGCTGACCAGCGGCTTTATTCGTGTTCTGCCGACCGATCGATTGGAGTTCATGCCAAAACTGGAGGTGTCTGGGCTCCTCTCAAGTCCATCAGCCTCAAGAGTTCGCCTCTAGACGTGACACTTGTTGACAATGAGCTTATTGTCATCTGCTCAGACAAGCAGGTGTACGTTTATCGAACAGACAAGTGCGAATTGGTGCGCAACTACAAGTGTGCCAACTCTCGAGGCGACGGACTGGGTGTAACTCGAATCGTCCTGGGCAAGTTCCAGCATGGAGGGGTGAAGAAGGATGTTCTTGTGGGAACGTGCACGGACAAGTCCCTTCGAGTGTTTGATCATTCCACGGGAGCTCTTTTGGCGTCTGAATGGGGTCATTCCGACGGTGTTTCGGGACTGATCTTGAAACCACAGAGCGCAGTGTCTGCTGAAGTGGTCACTTCTGGCGCTGATGGTTGTCTTTTTGTATGGAAACTTTCTCCTTGGGTTGAGTCGGCTGTGGTTTCTGGCCCTACCGCGTTCAACACGTCTCCCGTGGCTCGGAAGGTCATTCCCAAACTTGAGTTGTCTTCCATTGCCCGGGAGAACAACCTGGATGCCCCGAACTCGCCTGTTCTGAGACCATCACCACTGCGAAAGAGTGCTGTGGACAGCAACGGTTCTCCTGTGAATCGTGCAACCGGTCGACCTTCGTTTCGAGGCAAGGAGACTCCCTCGCCTGTGCGAAACGAGAGACCCATGTCTCCTGCGAGACCCAAGAGTCCCACTCGAGTCAGTAATGTCGGTCTGATTGGCGACAAGAGTCCCAGCAGGATGGGATCGTCAGGTAGCTTGCGTGGTACGAGCAGTGGCAGTCCTAGGTCTGGCACAGTGTCCATCGACACGATGAAGACTGACCTTTGTGTGCGGTTGAAGCGGTTTAGAGGCGAGTTTGACGCCCAGAACGACCGGGAGAAGGACTTCTCGGGTCTCCAGGAGGAGTTGGAAGCCACTCTTTCCCTTCTCAAGGTCAATGCAACTGTTGCTCCTGCCGACCCTCCTATGGATATGGAGAAGGTGGTGCGGGAGTTTGGTGACAAGATTTACTCGTTGCTGGAGGACAAAATGAAGGGCGAGAGCTCTGCCTAATTTATTAATGTAATGTAAAGTATTTATTACCAGCCCTAAGTGCTATTTGTAGTGGTTTGCAATGAATGGTCCTTTGCAAATTCTGGTATGCTTGAGGTATTGTGCGTAGGTGAAGGGTTCTATGTGCTCGAGGCAGAAGTAGATGTAAGCACGGGTTGGGGGAGGCTTTTTAGGGGACGTTTTGATACGGCTTGACATTGTTTTTAGACGGGTGGCGTGAGCATTAATTTCATTTCGCTACAGCACCTCTCGTATTTATATTTCCTGGCTGAGGTTTGGGGCTTGTAGATGGGTCAATACGCGTATAGACGCACAAAGAGCATGCCCCATAGTCTCAATCACGTTCACGATAACATGCTTCTGTGATACGACAATGTCTACAACCACAATACATGATTACTCTATTCAATGACAATATACTATTTACTAAGTGAGCGCCCCCTTGCCTCTTGAGCGTCTTATTTTTGTTTTTTGTGCCGTAAAGGCATCGTTACGAGGTATCTACCCTCTGCTTCGCACTCCGACCTTGGGAGCCCATTCTCTAGGCTTGTGGTCTCCCTCTCGCTCCTTCTCCACGTAGTCCATCTTAAGATCATGGTCTCGTTCTCGTCCTCCGTCAGCCAGCACGGTATCAGGACCGTTCTCGGGGTAGTGCTTGATGATTTCCTCGACCTCAAGGTTACCCATGTTAGGAGTCTTAGGAGGAGCTCGAGGAGCAGGCTTCTTCTGGGGCACCTTCTCGAACACCTCAGCCAGCTCGGCCAGCTCGGCCTCGTTGAAGTTGGGCTTGAGCTGGTCTTCGAGCGACATGTCTCGCGACTCGTCGGCGTTCTCGGGCGTCTTGAGCGGAATCTCGGCCCACTTGGCCTCGTAGGCCGCAATCTTGGCCTGCAACAGCTCCTGCCGCTGCTTGTCTGCAATCAGCTCTTCGAGTGTGGGATGATGGGGCCGAGTGAATCTTAGCCACTGGACCCACTGAGGGGGGATTTTGTGGTCGACAAGCGACAGATCGGGCTTGGCAGGCTCGACAATTCGACGGTATCTGCCGGGGTTGTTGACGTTCTTGAACTCCCAGTACGAGTTTCCGTCCAGATCATAGCCCACAAAGTACTTGGACTTGAAGGGCATGTTCTGGATTCCTCGCCACTTGTGGTAGATCTGCTTCCATTTGGGCACCTTGTCCGCAATGGGGTTGAAACGCAGCACCGGAGTCGGGATCATGGTGGTGGTTGGTCTGTTTGGAGGCCGAAGATATTTAGGGTATGGTTAATGGGACATGCAGATTGGTCGCAGGGCGTCACGTGACGGTGGCGGTGGAGTTGGTGGAAACGCAACGGGTGAGAGGCTAAGAGGGAGAAATACCTTGAGATATCAGCTCACGTGACGTGTTCAAATGCTTGCAATTCTCAAAACCGCCATTTTTACCACCGTCGTTACATGTTCCAGTTGTTGAGCTGGTGGACCTGCTGAAATGGGCCGTCAAGTAGCGCGACCTCGTGATAGATCTAAACATCTAAAACACGATTCAAATTCAGTCCTCAGACATTGACAAGGTCACAAGAGCCCCCAAAAACCATCACATATACTCCATCGTATGTCCAACGCCTCCATGTTGCTCCCCCACAAAGTTTATCGTTCATGTTGCTGTGGGTGACATCCAATTTTTGGACGTCGGGCCCAAAAGATCTGTATTCTCAACACTAGTGCGGCATCAGAAAAAATACACCAACGGGCACTAGTCTACGCTAACAAGGCAACGTTTCTGGGCTAACATCTTCCTCACCGCCTTTGCCACTCTTCCCATAGCTACAACTACAACCTCATGGCTTCGCCAACTTCCTCAGTGGCCAGCTCCAAACGGCCCGCCATCTCCTTCAGAGACATGGACGTGACTAGCGGAAGCATAGGCCGCAAGCAGTCCAAGCAGTCCAAGGTGTGGAAGGTCGGCCGCACCTACGGGGTGGGCGACATCGACTCGCTAACACAAGTGACCCCGATTCCGGTCTTCACGCCTATTCCGGTAGGCCCTATTCGCATCGTCGACAACACCAACGACGAATACAGCATGGTCTATGGAGGGGAGGACTACGACACGATAAACGAAAACGGCCGTCCGGAGCCTCGTGACGAGCATGTGCCCCAGGGCGTTCAGCCGTGCTGGGCAGCAGACGTGAACATTCCAGAATACAACATTGTGGCGGGAGATACCAAGGCCGGAGCATATGTGTCGTGGACCATTGTGGTGGAGACCAAGTACGGAGGACGCATTATTCTGCGGCGCCGGTTCTCGGAGATTTACGACATGCGTGAGGCTCTGAAGCTGGAGTTCCCGCAGCACAGGATGGAGATTCCGCAGCTGCCGGCCAAGTCCATGTTCCAGCATTTCAACAAGACGTTTCTGCAGAGCCGCCGCCGAGGGCTCGAGTACTTTTTCCAGTGCGTGTTTCTCAACCCGCTGTTTTCCTCGTCGCGTGTGCTCAAGGAGTTTGCCGAGACGAAGTGAAGGGTCTGAGAGGGTTAGAAGGGTTACGAGAGATGGATTCAAGGAGGACACATATCCGGCTGGGTAGCCAACAATACCGCTAGACGGTCCATAGTCATTAGATTTGCATTTTTGGTAGTTGGTAGGGTAGGTGCTCGTTGTTACCAGTAGTTGCATCGGTGCTTGTTGTTCTTGTACATGCCGTTATTTGCACGTTGCTGTCTCCATTTCTATAGAGTACTTCGTTCAAGACTATCACGAACCCGTGCTTGTAGTCACGTTACCCAATTTTCGACCGGATTAATTAGTGAGACTAATGACCAATATCCAGCCGGCCCCTTTTTCATTTTGACACAGTCCTGTGGGCGTTTGTCATGTACGTCTAAAATGGGGTATGATACAGCCGTGCCAGAGGGCGGTCTAGAACGCCAGCACGTGATAGTGGCTGGTCACGAGCGGTCTCAGAAAGTCGGTTTTTCGACCCGAAAACAAGGTACACATTTTTCCGAGCTCGCAGGTGTTTCCTAGTGTTCGTCTAATTGTGTCGGAAAAACGACTGCAACGCTGTACATCCACTTTTGCAGTCTAGACCACGTTACACTTGTACAGTGTGACGCAGAGGTTGCTTAGGGAATCGAAGCTGGAAGATAGACACAGACGAATCCATGGTACACACATTCCTAGCGCCTGTTTGAAGCTACCAGCTTGTCATTTGTAAGCCAGAAACCACTCACCTAGACCCACGCTTATCAACCACCCCCGATCTTCTGTCGGCTTCTGTGCGTCTAGACTGGGCCAGATCAGAGACGCACTGTGTCAGCTCGCCTGAACTTTGCTTGGGTTATCTGATGTGGTCTAGACCTTGTTGGAGATAGGCGTCTCCGAACGGCGCTCAGGCGGGCAGAATTGCGCCAAAATTCTCCCTAACTCATATTTACCGCAACCGAGTCTGTTGGTGGCAAAAAAAACGCCACTTTCCTTGACCTTCCACCCAAAACTCGCCCTTCTCGTACTCGGCACGGAGCCCTTACCAATCACAAACCTTAATCTTGTGCGTGAAAAACGTTGCGCCAGACTTTCCGACACTACATATACACTTGGCCGCCCAGCAAGCCACCATCTTCAACCATTTCTCTCTTCCGCAGACTCACTCGATTCGGAGCCCTCTTGCCCCTATCTGCCACCGCAATTGAACACTCCAAAGCCTCTTTATCAACACAGAAATCCAGAATGGTCCACAGCCAAGTCGTCATCATCGGTTCCGGCCCTGCCGCCCACACCGCCGCCATCTACCTGTCTCGAGCCGAGATCAAGCCCACTCTGTACGAGGGCATGATGGCCAACGGCATTGCCGCCGGAGGTCAGCTCACCACCACCACCGAGATTGAGAACTTCCCCGGCTTCCCCGACGGAATCATGGGCTCTGAGCTCATGGACAACATGCGAAAGCAGTCCATTCGATTCGGCACCGAGATCATCACCGAGACCGTCTCCAAGGTCGATCTGTCCCAGCGACCCTTCAAGTACTGGACCGAGTTCAACGAGGACGAGGAGCCCCACACCGCCGACACCATCATCCTGGCTACCGGCGCTTCTGCCAAGCGACTCGACCTCCCCGGAGAGGGCCAGTACTGGCAGCAGGGTATCTCTGCCTGCGCCGTCTGCGATGGTGCCGTGCCCATCTTCCGAAACAAGCCCCTGGCTGTTGTCGGTGGCGGTGACTCTGCCGCCGAGGAGGCCCTCTTCCTCACCAAGTACGGCTCCAAGGTCTACGTCATTGTCCGAAAGGACAAGCTGCGAGCCTCCGCCGTCATGGCCAAGCGACTGGCTTCCCACCCCAAGGTCGAGATCCTGTACAACCACGTCTCCATCGAGGCCAAGGGTGACGGCAAGCTGCTCAACGCTCTGGAGATCGAGAACACCCAGACCGGCGAGAAGCGAGACCTCGAGGTCAACGGTCTGTTCTACGCCATCGGCCACATCCCCGCCACCTCCATCGTCAAGGGCCAGGTCGAGACCGACGACGAGGGCTACGTTGTGACCGTCCCCGGCACCGCCAACACCTCCGTCAAGGGTGTCTTCGCTGCTGGTGACGTCCAGGACAAGCGATACCGACAGGCCATCACCTCTGCCGGCACCGGCTGCATGGCTGCTCTCGACTGCGAGAAGCTGCTCGCCGAGGAGGAGGACTAGACGATAGACTAGACGTTACTTCGCGCACTAGATGCCCCTAGATACATAGATAATGAGATATGACCTGAGTACGATATGTTGAAAGTACAAGTATAAGTAGACAAGTAATTGTAGAGTGTATGACAGAAGGTACAATAATATCATTCTGCTCGTACAAGTACAAGGGTACAAAGACGACCCCTTTAGACTCAAGGACGTGGAAACGCGTCAGTAGTGTCCACAACTCGTCATCTGCCACACAAAAAGACAGAAGATAAAACTACACCCACCGAGTCCTCCCTAATTGTTCAGCTTAAATTAATATATTAGCACAGTAAATACACGTCGACGCGAGTTACGAGAGTCCGGATCGTCCGTCGTAGCCCACTTCGTTTTTATCCAGTCGCTACAACTACCAACATCCTAGATTAGCAAGAGAAACCATAAATAACAATCAAATTTATCGCTTACCAGCCTTCATAGTCAACTGCTCGACCTCCTGCTCCAGCGCTCGGATGCTGGCGTGGGTCTGCTCCAGGTCCTTATTGAGCCGATCTCGCTCGGCAATCAGGTTCTGCTCCCACTGTCGGAACCGCTGCTCCTCGAGCTTGACCTGCTCGGTGAACATCTTTCGCAGCGCGTCCTCCTCCTCCTTGAACTTGGGGTTGTCGAATTTTCGCGGCCGCGCCTCGCCAAACTTGCGGGTCTCCATCTGTTGGGTTCGGTACGACTCGTAGTGCAGCTCCTCGGTCGACGCGGTCAGGTCCAGCATGTGGGTTCGGATCAGCAGGTATCGCAGCTTCTCAAAGTCGCAGTGGTCCTCGTTCTCCACCTCGGCAACACCCCACAGGTACTGTCGGCCCTTGACGACCCGTCCGTCGGGGGTCTCCACGTCCTTCTCCGACGCGATGATGGAGTAGGGCATGGCATCAATCAGCGACTTGGCGTGCTCGGCAGCTCGCTGGTCCTCCTCGTCCACCGAGGGCTGGTAGATTCGAATGTTTTGCGCGATGATGGTGTCTCGCACTCGCTGCTTGAAGACAGCCAGCTCCTTGCGCGACAGAGTGTCGGCCTTGGCGATGACGGGGATCAGGTTGACTCGCGACGACAGCTTCTTCATGGCCTCAATGTCCAGGGGCTTGAGTCCGTGGCCGGTGGGCCGGATGAAGTAGATGCACGCGTGGACTCGCATGTCAATCTTGCCCACTCGGTTGGGCTGCTGCTCCTGTCGCATGAAGGACTCGTGCTGGTCGTCCAGGAACTCGACGATGGGCTGCCACGAGTCGAGGTTGTTGACGTTGTCGCCAAATCCGGGCGTGTCAATCACGTTGAGACGCACTCGGAAGCCTCGCTCCTCCAGCTCGGCCTTAGTCACGTCAATCTCGACCGTCTTCTTGATGGGCCGCTTGAACCGCGTCTTGTTGTCTGTGTAGCTCTTGATGGATGTCGAGAAGAGCGTGTTAACGAAGGTGGTCTTTCCGAGGCCAGACTCACCTGCCACCATGAGCGTGAAGGTCGCTCCGCTCTTGGCCACAATCTTGTGTCTGTGTTAGATGTGTTTCGAGATACTTCCAGAGCGCGCTGAAAGGTCATTTCAGAGACCAAAAACAAACGCCACGTGTACTCACCGCTGGTTTGGCAGATTGGCCACGCCAATGCTCTGAATAGCCGCCTGTGCTGTGGTCGCCATGTTTGGTGTGCTTGTCGTGATTACAGTGGGATGCGAGAATCCAAGGAGGTGCAGACGTGGAGGTTACCTAGGGTTACCCGGCCGAAAAATAGGGGGGACCCACACATGGGCTACACGTCAAATTACGAAAATAGCGGCTCGGTTCCGGTTTTTTGGGGGTGCTCAGACGCTCTCCTATTTCGCCGCTTGCGTCGTATTTATTTTTCTTCCCCTTGCCGTGTTAGGCAGGGCATATGACACAACATTTGGCGACGCGTGCTGCCAGGCAACCGTTTCGGGGTCACGTGAGCACGACGCGTTCCAAACATTCAGTCGCACTTCGTGTTATGAAAAAACCTTAGCGCAAGTGAGACGACAAAACGTGTTCCTGGGATGGAGTGTTCCACACGTCGAATATCATACTGGAAACAAGGCGAGGCGCGTGGCTACGAGCACATACAGAAATACGAGCTTGTCACGCGGAGTGTGTTGTTTTCATGTAACATGGTGAACACGACATGTTCAACGGTTTATGATTATGATAAGTGGAGAAAGAAAAAATTGCTGTGCTAAGCCTGTGTGTTTGGTGGAATATGAACCTGTTTTGGCCCGCTTTTTTCAGTCTACCAGGTAGTTGCGGTTGGCTTAGTAAGCGGCGATGATTTCACGAACGCTAAAAGCGTGACATATGGACTTGTAATTAAGGAAGGTGGATGGGGTGCTCATACCCTGTTATTTCAGATTTTTTCTCGTCTCAGACATTGTTCTCCTTTTTTCATCGCATTTGTATTTCCATCAACGTGAACGCGTATGATATCTCCTTTACCCCAGAAAACATGCACCCAGCCTCATGAAGCGAGACTCAAGAATTGGGGACGCGAGATCAGGTTTGAAGTGTAAAGCGCTCCTTCCCAACCAAGCGACCCCCAATGCCGTAATAATGCCGTAGCCTACTCCCTACGTAACTAGCAGTCTCGATTGGCGCTATTCCTACAGTAGAGGAACGGTAACAGGTACAAGTTGCATGAGGCGCACCTGTCTGTTGAGCTGTTGAAGAAGAATTCCCACTCCGTCGCACTATCAGCGTGGCACGTCTATCAGAAACATGTGCCTGTAACACTGACCACACCAGATAGCGTTATTTTAACTCGGACCTATAGATTGATAGGTGGATGATAGAGTCTGGCCACACGAGATATGTGGCAAGTGTGCGTGTGAGCCCCCACGGACCTTACATGCACATTAGGCTGAGCCAGGCGACTAGAATTTTCGACTTTAGCGCCGACGTCTTCTGTCAAGAGGATCAACTCATCGATATCTTTCGTATACGTCATAACACGTTGTTTATTAAAGGCAGTTTTTTTACCTCACCATATTTCATATTTCCGAGAGTATTGGAGAGTTTAAATCCAACCCAGCGTACCATTTAGTGAGTCATTGTGTGACTAACGGAACTAGTACGAAGACGTAGATTTTGGCTGGTAGTATAACAAGGGCCCTCAACCCTCCCTCTTCTCTACCCCCGCTGTCCTCTCCAGGATATTACCATGTTGACCTCATCCCGCAGAGAAACTTTCACGGTCAGTGCAGTGACTCAATTAAGGTGCGCCAGACACTCGCACTCTCACTTGTCATCAACACCCATGTCTCTGCCTCTCAACGCCCAGCTCAAGGCCATTTTGGACGACACCTTCACGCCCGAGGATCTCGCCGAGGTCCTGGCTCTGGTTGCCCAGGAGAAGGTCCCCGAGTCCCAGATCATCACTTTTCTGGCTCTCCTCCATGCCAAGGGTCTCGACATGAACGCAGCCTATCTGGCTGTTGCTGCCAACACTCTGCGACAGGCTGCCCGACTTCCCGACACCTCCAAGCTTGATCCCGAGGGATACGTCGACATTGTCGGCACCGGCGGAGACGGACAGAACACCTTCAACGTTTCCACCTCTGCTGCGATCGTGGCTGCCGGTATGGGAATCAAGGTCGGCAAGCACGGCGGAAAGGCCTCCACCAGCATGTCTGGAGCCGGCGATCTGCTCACCTGCCTCGGCGCCGACATGTCGCGAGTCCACCAGGCCACTGTTCCCGATATCGTCGCTCAGGGCCCCTTCTGCTTCCTGTTTGCACCCATGTTCCACCCCGTCATGAACCGGGTTGCCCCCGTGCGAAAGTCCATGGGCATCCCTACCCTCTTCAACGTGCTGGGTCCCCTCGTCAACCCCATCCCCGTCAAGGCCCGGATCATCGGTGTCTACTCGGAGCAGCTGGGCCAGATCTTCGCCGAGGCCATCACCCACATCAACCGGGTCCAGGGCATGTCTGAGTCCCCCGCTCTGGTTGTCTGGGGCGAGGAGGGACTGGACGAGATCTCGCCCGCCGGCCGAACCAAGGTCTGGAAGGTCACTCCCTCCCAGGAGATTGAGGAGCTGTACCTGACTCCCGAGGACTTTGGTCTGGCTCGACACCCTCTGTCCGAGGTTTCCTCCGGAACCCCCACCGAGAACGCCAAGGTGCTCAAGCAGCTGCTCTCCAACGAGCTGCCCGACGGCCACCCCATTGTCGACTACGTGCTCATGAACGCCGCTGCCCTGGCTGTGATTGACGGAGCCGCCAAGGACTGGAAGCACGGCGTGGAGCTGGCTCGAGAGTCCATCAAGTCCGGCAACGCGCTGAAGGCTCTCGAGACTTTCATTGAGGCTTCCAAGGCCGCCCCCAAGGAGACTTAAACCCCACCGCTCACCTGGCGAGAAAACTGATATGGACGTTGACCCACGATGGTATACATCCATCCTAGCACAGCTAGAGGAGTCCGGGTATTCCCCGTATTACATCTGTTATAGGTAGTATTGCTTAGGTGATTTTGAAGAGTAGAAGTGTGATTGTACGAGTAGATGATGGAAATTCGGGTTGATGGCAGTTTTATCCCCCACTGACAATCTAAAAAATCTAATCATTCAATCAGTTTAAGTTTCGTCAAGAGCTCTCCAGACGGCCCTTAGACACTGTAGAGGGCGATGCATTGCATACAACGCTATTTTTTGGGAAGGGCTCGCGAATCTAAGGGTGCAATCCGCTCTCTCGAATGAGACACGCGGCAAAACAAAATACGATCGATTATCACACATGCCCAAACTGTACGATAACGCACGCCAGAGACCCACCTTCTTTGCACTTCTGGCCACGCAACAGCTGCGGCATTTAGATGCGCCAAGCCCTACAAGGGCCACAGCCTTTGACGAGCCAATGCCATGGTGGTGACCAATATTTAATAGACAGCAGCTCATTGCGCGGACGGTGGGAACTGACAAATCTGAGCGGCTGGCAAAGTGAAAACTTTTCAGCTTGCAAGACATTGAGTGGAATCACGATGCCGTCAGCCACATGGTTACGACCTACATACATATCGAGATACGGAGGAGAGCGCAACACAGCAAGCAACAGGGCAAAGAGGGTGGATTTTTATAGCGTCAAACAACAGCAGTGTATTGCCAGGACGATTGCAAGAAAAAAATATATAAGTTCAGCTAAAACAGCCAGCCATCTACCCGTCTCAAATTGCTGCGGGTAATTTGAAAACAAGTGCCAACCCTAAACTGTGGCAACGCATGTATTCCGCACCTCCCAATCGACCACATCATCCCCAGAAGCCCAGGCTCTTTGCACAACCTCAGAAATGGCCGACTACACCGCCCGCTTTCGAGTGGACGACGACTACTACGTGCAAGCCACGCCCCGAACCAGCACCGGCTCGTCGCAGTCCAATGCCAAACTCTTCAAGCTTATCAGCGCAGCTTGTGCCCCCCACCTGGTCGAGCCCAACCTGGCCCTCGATTTCGAGGTGGCCGACTACATCAACTCGAAAAAGGGCAATTCGGCCCGAGATGCCGCCCAGGCGATCGTCAAGCTGATCAACCACCAGTCGCGAAACGTGTCCATCATGGCGCTGTCGCTGCTGGACATTTGCGTCAAGAACTGCGGCTACCCGTTCCACCTACAAATCTCACGCAAGGAGTTCCTCAATGAGCTCGTCAAGAAGTTCCCCGAGAAGCCGCCCATGAACTACACCCACACCCAGTGCCTCATTCTGGAAGTGCTGCAGGACTGGAGAGAAACGCTGTGCAAGCACTCGCGGTACAAGGACGACCTGGGATACATCAGAGACATGCACCGGCTGCTGACCTACAAGGGCTACCACTTCCCGGAGGTCAACCGGGACGACGCTGCTGTCCTGCGAGAGGCCGAGAGCCTCAAGTCGGCCGCAGAGCTCGAGGCTGAGGAGCAGGATGCCCACTCCGCCAAGCTCCAGGAGCTCATCCGATCCGGATCACCCCGAGATCTCCAGGAGGCCAACCACCTGATGAAGATTATGGCCGGCTTCAAGGAGTCCAAGACCAACTACGCCGCCAAGGCCGCCGAGGACCTCGAGAAGGTCAAGACCAAGGCCCATCTGCTCGACGAGATGATGCAGGCCCACACGTCCGGCGAGCCGTTCAAGCCCGACGACGTCTACGCGGAGATGTACTCTGCCGTCAAGGCTGCCCATCCTCGAATCCAGAAGATGACCGAGGAGGAGGGCCAGGACGAGGAGACCGTCAACAAGCTCCTGCAACTCAACGACTACCTGCATTCTCTGGTTGAGAAGTTTGAGCTTCTGCGGAAGGGCGACCACTCCGGTGCCGGAGCAGTCAACACAAAGGCCCCCGCTGGCTCTGCTACGTCCTCCAAGGCCGTTGTCTCCGACCTCATTGACTTTGGCGATGACGAGCCTGCTGCTGGAGCTACTGGAGGAGCTGCTCCCGCTGCCTCTGGAAGCTCTGGCAACACCGTCGACGATCTCCTTGGAGACCTCAACGGCCTGTCCTTCAACAACAACTCTGGCTTTGGCCAGGGCGGCTCCATTTCTCTGCTGGGTGCCACCAGCGCAAGTAGCGCTGCTCCCGCTGCTGGAGCCTCTGGCAAGCACTCTGGCACCCCCGCTGGCTCTGGAAACCTCTTTGATCTGGACTTCTCGCCCTCGGCTTCTCCTGCCCCCGCTGCCACTCCCGCTCCTGCCTTCAACTTCTCGTCTCTGTCCCAGCTGACTGCCAACAAGGACGGCGAGACGCATGCCGTCAAGACCGCTCCTTCTGAGGACCCCAACGAGGCGTGGAACTTTGTGGGCGCTTCCTCCGGCTCTGCTCCCGGCAAGGAGGTCTCCATTCTGCAGACTGGCGATATCAAGGTGACCGGCCTGGTCAGCAGGACCGGCAACAACGTGGAGATCACTCTGCGGTTCTCCAACAAGTCGTTCACCGATAACATTACTGCTCTTGACTTTAAGATTGCCGCCCCCAAGTCGGTGACTCTCAAGCTGGACCCCGCATCCTCCGACTCGCTTGGAGCTGCCTCCATCAACGGAGTGACCCAGGACGCCCACGTTGGCAATGCTGGCGACAAGCTGAAGCTGCGGTTCATGCTGAACTTCAACATTGGAGGCAAGCCTGTCGAAGAGGTCGGCACCGTGGAGGACCTGTAAACCCGTTGGTTTTAGACCCTTCCATGTCCGTAACGAGTAATGACTGTTAATATTTTTTTTCATGACTAAAATTACTGTAGCGTGCAATGTAGATGGCTTACTCGCATATGCCATACCCTGGTGTGTCTTAGGTTGTTTGTGGAGATCTGCCGGTTAGAGATCGCCCTGACGGGTATGTACACATCGATTCATAGTTTCTTGACACTACGATGGAGACAAAGATACCAAGCTCTGGTATATTGATCAGACTTAAGAGAAATGGGTCATAAACAAATAATAGCAATGAACATCGCATGTGATATGGCGCAGCAGCGAGTCTCCCATGACTGCCCTACTGTACTCCTATTAACTTGTGGCGTAAGTTACAGTTGGACAGGCACATTCCGCTACTGTACTGTAGAATGCATTTCTAAAAGTAATTTCGATGTAACATGTCAGGGCGCCGTGCAATATTCGTGAACCTCGAACTCAGTTGAAAGTCATAGTCATATTTCCATAAATAGACGTCCACTCGTGAATTCTGATGATCATCCTGTTGTGCCAGATACGAGCCAAAAGGTGATGATCACGAGACTTCCGCCTGGTGGTGTACATATAATATACGGGCTTGGCGCGTTGATCATATTGGGTCTTTAAAACATATTGAAACACGTTCTCGTGTTCTCAAAGGCACAGGTCTATAGCAACTGTCTTGCAGCGTGGTACCTGGCATGCTGTTTGTGCACATTCTCAACTAGCCCCGCTGAGCCGAGCTATAGCCGTGCCAAAGCCAAACAGGTTTTGACATTGTGCGTTTCAATAAATGAAAATGGAATTAACAAAACTGCTTCCTCTTTTAGTCCGACTTGCGGTCCATGAAGTCTCCTTGGAGGCCCCTGTCTCACTGGCGTTAGATCCTGGTTCGTGTTTGTGACTTCGGATGTATAACAGCGAGTCAATGCTCATTCCTCTATGAAATAGGAACCTGTGAACACCTAATAACGATACAGTATTCTCCATTGGTGCCTGTAGAGTCGCAGACACTACGGATACTTCTCAGGGACGTGCAATTGTCGAGTTTTAACTAGAACCAAGAACACAATAGGCAGTCGTTAGGACGTCTGGATTCCACTTTAGGAAAGAGGCTTGCCGTTTATTCCCAAGTAGAGACATCCTCGAGAGCCTTTTAATGGTTATTTATAGCAGGATGCCGCGTACGAGAGATTCACTTTCATGAACCTACAGCATCACATCGAGATACTTGTATAAAAAGTGCCGCTTGAGAGGTTTTATCTTGCTATTTTTACACCTGTCAATGTAACATAACAAAATCACCGTGCAACTGGATGGGCTGTGCTAACCGCTATAACTTGATAGTGGCCAACTCAGAATTTGTTTTTCCAACCCATGACGATTACGGACAATTATGAATCGCGCATTCAGAAATCAAAACAGAAAAAGTAATAAATGAGCATTATAGGTGGGCAAATCATGACGACATGGGGCATATTGCGCCTCCAGAGTGGTTATAGACTTGTATGAGGGGTTTTCCCATGACGAACAAAAAAACATTCTCCCCAGTCTTGTGGTCGTGCAAAGACATCCAACTCGTTCGTGAAAGTTGGCCAACTTAAGACGCAACTATCTAAAAGATCAAACACCATCATAGCAACATTCCCTACGTCATGTCTCACCTCTAAGCGCGAATTAACGCACGTTCCCTGGGGTTGCTCGAATAACACTCGCCCACTAGACCCCATGGCGGTCCTCTTAGCACAGATATTTTTACAAGGTTCGACTTTTATTCCCTTTAGGAATTGTTGTTGCTACACTCGGAAGCCTTGCTGAGCTTTAACCTTGGTTCGTGGGGGTCGCAAAGGACATCCAACGCCATCTTAGGGTCCATTTGGCACATGTCTACCAACTTCTCGGAACATTGAACCAAATTTGAACGACATTCCAGCCCTGTTATACCCCATTTCCGAAAACAGCGCTGTTGTTTGAATACGAAAGTCAGTCTTCATGGAGAACAAGCCTTGTCCCGCATCTCGAAGGTAACGCTAGCTCGCACTATAACTCTATAACAACACGGTACGTACGGGTTCTATGTACACAAGGTGGAGCTGGTGGAGTCTGCAGCCGGATTGTACGGGTGGAGAAATGTATATATATCTCCTCTATCCCCCTTCGTTTTTCCTCCTCAGCAAACTACTCACATCCATCTACAATGCAGTTCTCCGCCGTCCTCCTTGCCGCCGCCGCCGGCCTTGTTTCCGCCCAGAAGTTCAACCTCGTTGCCATCCACTCCGGCTCCGATGTCCAGAACTCCCCCATCAACTCCGATGGTAAGCAGCTGATTGTTGGCGGCTCCACCGGTGCCACCACCTACGAGGTGAAGGACCGAGGCCTCTACGCCAACGGCAAGCCCGTCTCGTTCGGCGACTACGCCACCATTGAGGAGACCGACGGCATGGCCACCCGAGACATCATTGTCAACGGCCAGGACCACCTCTACGTCCCCCGATTCGACTTTGTCGCCTGCCCCAAGGACAACGGCTACATCCTTGCCAACCAGCCTGCTTGCTCCTCCGGCGCCATTGGCATTGAGCTCCGAGCTATATACGTTGACGGTTCTTCTTCTGCCGCTCCCGCCTCCTCCGCTGCTTCCTCCGCTGCTTCTCACGCCGCCTCTTCTGCTGCCGCTTCCGCTTCCCACGCTGCTTCTTCTGCCGCTGCTTCCAAGCCCGCTTCTTCCGCTGCTGCTGCCCCCAAGTCTGAGGCTGCCGCTGCCAAGCCCACCAACGCCGGTGCCGTTGTCTCCCAGATCAACGACGGTCAGATCCAGGCTCCCCAGTCTACTGGCCCTGCCCAGGCCCCCAAGCCCACCAACCCTGCCCAGGCCAACGGTGCTGCTTCCCTCGGCGTCTCTGCCGTTGCTGGTGTTGTTGCCGTCGCCATGCTTTTCTAAGCTTGTCTTGTTTATTAACGACCATAAATAATTGTAATACCCCCCAATTTAATGAAGATGAGAAGACGAGACCAGTATGCGCGAAATTGAGTTTCATGTTCGTACCCCAGGATTTTAGAGTTGTGCGTGCTGCCTGTAAGCGAGATGTGACATGGACCACGGGCACTACTGTATGGAATGGCTGTTGCGTACAAGAAGAAGAGGCGACTACAAGTACGCGACATTGTCCATCGAGTTTTTCAAGTGCATATCAGTGCTCACTGTCGCCTTCCAAAAGGTGGCGTCACTTGACCTTAATATGGGACAAGAATAGGCTGCGTATATTAGTCGTTCTATTTTTGACGTGTGCCTGATCTAATTGCCTCGTATGCACGCCCAACGTGACTCAAAAACACCTCTCCGAGCAAAAGAAACAACGCGGCGTATTTTTACGGGGCTCCCGGCATGGACTTAATCCGCCACACAAGGACACGCACGCCGTCGTCATCGGATCTTGGCTATGCAAGGCAGCAGAGGTTAAACATGTGAATGTTAGCGAAAGCAAATCTGAGAGACACGCTAATTGAAGTCAGGCACGCCTCCGTGACTCAAAGGCAGCTCCAGACGCGCTCACAGATGTCCAGGAGGAGAGGCTGGAGCGCTAGGATTTATCGCGCAGCCGGATAACAACGTGTCTTAGACTGAAAAGCCCTCTTTGCATCTCGCATACAGATAGCAATCGTAGGCAAGCTGGTCAGCACGAGACGCATTGATAGCTTAATATCACGTTGTTTCAGAACCAAGTCATCTGTAGAACATTCTCAGAGCCCTCTTCGGAGATATAGAGTGAGGCAGCAGTGCGGTATATATATAGATATAGCCTCCACGTAGGACTTCACCACCACACACCTACACACACAACACACAATGTCAGCCGATCACGTCGATAACACTATCAAGCAGGATGCCTCCAAGCTGGGCCATGAGGCCACCAAGGGCACTGAGTCCTTTGGCGATGACGTCAAGAAGGGCTGGGAAGAGCTCAAGGAGGGCGCCTCCGAGGCTCAGAAGAACCTGAACAAGGAGAACGAGAAGATTCACGACACCTTCAGCGGCGACTTTGACAAGAAGGCCCACCAGGAGGGCGAGAAGCTCAAGGAGGCCAACGAGAAGTGGACCCACGGCGTCAACGACAAGGTCGAGGACTTTGACAAGAACGCCAAGAACGAGTTTGGCAAGTTCGAGAAGGGCGCTCACAACGAGAACGAGAAGATCAAGGACACCGTCGAGGGCAAGGGCCACGAGCATGGCACCTGGGACAACTTCAAGGAGGGGGCTGCCCACGCCAACCGAGATCTGGACGCTGCCAACAAGCGATTCACCAGCGCCGTGGACGAGTCCAGCGAGCACTTCGGCAAGGCCGTCAACAGCGCCTGGGACTCTCTCAAGAGCGGAGTCAACGGTCTGATCAACGGAAGCGAGAAGAAGTAGGTGCAGTGCAGCCAGTACAGTATATATAGACAATGAAGTTATGGTAATACGGGAGTCGAGCAAATAGTGCATAATAAAGTGTAAAATATATTATCTGTTTACATAAATAATCGGACGCCAACTCCAAGTCTACTCGGATTGGCCCTGTCCTTGGTTTTGACCCTGGCCCTGGTTCTGCTGCTGCTGGTTCATTCGCATCAGCATGGCGTGTTGTTGAGCTGGGCTCTGTCCCGGAGAAGCAGACCGCTGCTGCTGCTGCTGCTGCTGGAGCTGCACATTCATCAGCTGCGGCGACTGCATGTTCATGGGCGTGGAGGAGCCCGATCGCATCTGAGGCGAGGGCTGACCCTGAGCCTGGCCGGGGCGCATCTGGCCCTGGGCAGCCTGTCCCTGAGCCTGACGAGCCTGTCGCTGCTGCTTCTGGACAAAGCGCTGCACCTGAACGTGGGCCAGCTTCGTGGCAGCCTCCAGCGACAGCGCGGGATTCTGGTTTTGCAGCTGTCGGATCAGGGCGTTGAGATGCTCGTTGGGGGCAGCAGCCTGGGGCCCTCCAGGTCGCATTCGCATGTTGGGCCGCATCATCTGAGCCTGGTTTCCTGCCTGGCCAGGCGGAACCTGTCCCTGCTGAGCGGGAATCTGACCCTGGGGAATCTGACCAGCAGGGCGCTGAGCCATACCAGCCTGGGCACCAACCTGAGCTCCGGGAACCTGGGCTCCCTGGACGTTATGGTTGACCTGACCGGGCTGCTGAGGCACCTGGCCCTGGTTTCGCATAAACTGCTGCTGCTGCTGCTGCTGTTGGAGCATCTTCTGCTGCTCCATGAGCTGCCGCTGGCGGTCAAACTGCATCATCTGGTGCTGATCGTTCATCTGGCCGGGCATTCGGTTCATGCCCACGCCAGCCATGCGCTGCTGCATGTGGCCAGAGGCCGCAGCAGCAGCTCGAGCCTGAGCCTGGGTGTGAGCCTGGATCTGCGCCGCCGTCTGGGGAGGAGGAGGCCGCTGTCCAGGGAACTGGCGGTTAGCAGGGATGTTGGAGGGTCCAGGAGGCATCTGGCCAGGCATCTGGCCGGGCATCATTCGCTGCTGGGCGTAGGCCTTGGCCAGGTTCTTGTCCTGCTCAAACTTCATCTTGCACAGATCGAGAGGAGACGCGATATCCTTCTTGTTGGACTCGGACAGCTGCGACTTTCGAGGCGGCTGGGGGTTGGGCCGAGGCGTAGTCTCTCGCTTTCGCATGCTCTTTCGAATACCGTCAAACATGGAAGCCCACCGCAGCTTTCGGTGACCTCGCTGTATCGACTCGTTGGAGACACCGAGAGGCGAGATTCGACGCTTGGACTGAGCCTGGGCCTTGGCAGCAGCAGCCATCCACTGCTGAGCGGCCTGAGCGTACGGGCCTCGCAGATCCGTCAGAGAGAAAGTCGGGTTGAGCTGGAACCACCGCTCGAAACACTGCCACGGCGTTCGTCGCTCAATGTTGGCTGTGAATCCGTACGTCTTCTGCGGCAGCATGTGTGCGGACACAATGTCCCAGTTGTACGAGTACTCCTTGACCAGCCGGAGCAGCTGCGAGTCGTCAGCCAGCAGCCACATGGTTGGCGTTCGGAAGTCCAGGTACTTTGTCTGAGGGGGCTGGGGAGCCTTGATGACCACATGACGACGCATGGTTTCTGAGTTGAAAAGCGTCGAACGCGTGTTGGATCGCAGCGGTGAAGTATCCTCGTCCGCAGGCGAGTCTTCCAGACACACCGACCACCATTCGTCCGACTCTGGTGGAACAGCGAGCAGATGTGTGACGGGTGCGAGCTTTGAGTTGTCGAGAGGATCGCTGTAGGGCACCTGTAGAGCATTTACCGCAGAAGCCGGAGGCGCAGTGACGGGAAGGTTGTCAAAGAGGGCCTTGGAAAGAGGATCCAGCTTGTCCACAGAAGCGTAGAGCTTGAAAGGCGAGGATTCCGGAAGCTTGGGAGCAGCAGGACGCTTGGGCGCTTCGGTCGCAACGTCCTCTCCGTCTGTAGTGGGCTCTTCGGGCTCGTCATCAGTGTCTTCCTTCGTAGTCTCAGTCTTAGGCTGTGTGAGGAAAGAGTCGTAGTCAGCAACAGTGACCGAGTCGGCTGCCGCGACGTTGGACACGTCCGCAGGGTTAATGCTCGGTGGCGGCATAGTCGAATCCACGTCCATTTTGTTCTCATCTCCTTCTCCCTCCTCGGTTTCTGCTGGCAGAAACTTGATGGGCTTGGTCTTGATGCAGCACGCCTCCTTGCCGTACATGTGGTACTCCAGCACGGCAAATGCCATCTCGCACGCCATGGCCTGCTTGAATTTTCTTTCCTCCCGGAAGTCCGTTGACATCCATTCCATCTCATCCAGCACATGATCCCAGTGTGTCTTTCGTCGCACAGGGTCCTGGAATCGCTTTGGTTGTCGCGGACCCCATTTTCCTGCTCGCTTTAGTTCCTCGATACGCGCGTGAGCTACCGCCAGCTTTCCCTCCAGCAACGCCAGATGGTACGAGTCTGTTGTGAGTGTTTTGTGCGCGGAAGGGATAAGTTTAGACAGCGGCAGCGTCTGGGTTGTGTAGTAAAGCTCTGCGAGCGACTTTGTCTCCGTGGCGGGCTCCGGAATGTTGCTGGGCACGAGAAACAGCAGCATCTCCTGCAGCTGCTGTTCGTTTGTTTTGAGGGCCGTGCGCGAAAATGTAGGTGACAGCTGTGCAATACTCGACGTGCGGCGTCGCTTCATCTCTGGCGAAGAACCCGCATCGGGGGTGGAGGTTTGAACGGTCGGCGTCGGCTTGGGCTCCTCCACGGCCTTGGGCAGCTTGCTCTCGTCGAACAGCCGGTTTTGTGTAAGGTCGAACTGGTCCTGGAACTGCTTCAGTTTGTGTTTCGCATCCAGACTTTGGGGGTACCGGGGGTGCAGAGAGACGTAGTACAGCTCTTCAAGACGACGTTTACGCGTCGACAAAATGTCTCCGCACGTCTCTTGGCGCGGGTCCATCATGCTGGTTGACGCTTTGAGGTGAATATCTGGGAGTGTTGGTGATGCAATTCACGTGATGGTGGAAAAAAGTGTCAACAAGCCGCAGTTCGAAACTCGCGTGTGATTGTTTTTGTGGGGAATATAAAAAATGAGAAAGAGGAAATTGTAGTGAACAGGCGAAATGTGAGACTTCTTGACACGACTCTCTCTTCCCCAGCACCTATTTCTCCACCTGACAAGTCACCCACGTCAAAAATCATCACCGCTTACTAATTGCTTCCCGCTGACAGCCCCAATGCAGAAGAGCCTCGTCCACCGCTTTTAAGATTAAAATAATTTACAACTGCTAGTCTGGATAGACTGAATTGTGGATGGAAACGCGCCAGTGGCAAAGAGAAGCAAGCCGATAAACCGACAGCCGCACACTCATCACGATGGACGAGTTGTCAAGGGAGGCAGACGTGATTCTAGACGACGACAGCGTCCTGGAGGAGGACAAGATCGAGCTTTTGGAAGAGCTCGTGATCAAGCACCATGGCAAAATGTCGTCCAGCGAGCGGGAGAGCATGGTGCTGGATCTCATGTGGAAGCACCGCGAAAAGGAAGGGTCTGTCACGCGACACCGCAACGGAAACGGCGATGTGCGCATTGTGGGAGTCGACAAGTCCAAGAGTATCGACTGGGTCAAGATTCCCGAGGTTCTGCCCGAGATCGACTGGTCCAAGGTTGTGGACGACTACAAGAAGCGAGGCAAGGCTGTTCCCTTGCGCGACAAGCTGCCCGAGGACGAGGAGGAGGTCTACTGGGAAGACTATGTGCCCGACAGCGAGGGTCATGTTGGTCACGGAGAGACTGATCTGGCGCCCTTTGATCTTCTGAGAGCTGTTCTGGGCGGCAACTACTCCGACGACCTGATCCAGAGCACGCTGGAGAAGCACAACTACGACATCAACGTGGTTATTGTGGTGCTGCAAAAGTACAACGACGGCTCGGAGCATGTGGAGGAAGAGGAGGAGGCTGCAGAGCAACCTGAGGAAGAGCCCGTCTACGACTACAACGACTACACCAACTACGAGGACCCCAGCATCTATGAGGAGGAGTACGATGAGGACGAGGAGGAAATCTACGCTGCTCTGGCTCTGCTGCCAGGCAGAGAGGAGAAGGTGCTGTGCAAGTACTTTGTGCAGTTTGGAGAGTGTCTACGTGCCGACTGCAGATACTCGCACGATCTGACTTCGCGTGTGTGTCGGTTCTGGGTGCGAGGTGCGTGTTTGAACGGCGAGAGTTGCGCGTTTCTGCACTCTATTCCGGAGTCAGAGCCTTCTCCCGAGCCCACAAAGCCTCTGGAGAACTTTTCTAAGCCCATGCTGGACTCCATGGATGACTTCCCTACGTTGGGAGGAGCTGGAGGAGCAAGTGACACCAAGCCCAAGAAGAAGCAAGGAAGCAAGTGGGCTGCTGTGGCCAGTGCGAACGACAACAAGGGTGCAGAGAAGCCCAAGAAGAAGTTTGATTTTAGCAAGGTGAAGCCCACGGGTTCTTTTGTGCCAGGAGGAGCTCCATCTTTCAAGCCCTTCTCTCCTGCTGCTCCTTCGTTCACTGCTACAGCACCCAGCTTTTCTCCAGCTGCACCTACCTTTACTCCGGCTAAGAAGTCGCCCGTGAAGCCTCCAGTGCGTATGGCTGTGGCGAAACACAATCCTATTCCTCTGCTGCGACCTGAATTCACTCCTTGGGTCGAGAACCCGCATCAGCTCGACGAGCCTATCCAGGAGTACCTGCAGCTCAGAAAGGAGAGCAGAAAGCATATTGAGATGCGAAACAAGTATCTCAACCTGTCAGCCGACAACTGGCACATGAACCGACCGGATGCGGCCAAAATCTACTCCAACAAGGGACAGAAGCACCAGCAGGAGCTTATCGCAGCCAGCAGAAAGGCTTCTGACATTCTGTACAACTACAGAGACGAGCTGGGAGAGATATTCTGCGATCTTCATGGTCTGGAGCTCGACACCAGTGTCATGCATCTCGAGAACATTCTGCTTGGTGTGGAGGAGCAGTACAAGAAGAACAAGAAGCTGGTGTACGCCATTTCTGGCGTGGGTTACCATGTCGTTTCCAAGACCGACATGCTGACCAAGGAGGTCAAGGCGTGGCTGGACGAGTGGGGCTACGAATATAAGGTATTCTTTATCGGCAACGAAAAGTTCGGAACCGTCATTGCCATAGATCCTTGGTCTCACATCTAAACAACAAATAACAAAATAAAGTGAAAAAAGAACACACTGCGTAGCCACAATACACCAACACAGATCAATACACCAACACAGATCAATACACCAACACAGATCAATACACCAACACAGATCAATACACAACCACAGATAAATACACAACCACAGATCAATACACAAACACAGATCAATACACAAACACAAATACAAACGACCGGTCAATTCTTGCTTAATTTATTAAGAGTCTTCCTCAAATCTAATTCCCTTTCGTCGTCGCACCTTCTCCTCAGTCTCGGTGGAGATGATCTCAACATCGCCAGTGCCGTCAGTCACAATGTCCTCCTCGACGGTGACCTCGACGTCTGTGGGCTTGGTGATGGTGATGAGCTCAGCGGTTCGCACCCATCGTCGTCGTCGGGTGTACTTGCTGAAGGAGTCGTCTGCAGTAGGACGCTTCCATGTGTTGTCGTAGTAGATCCAGCCCTCGGACGGCGAAGGATCGGGCGTGCTCAGCGCCTTGTTGCCCACAATGACCAGAGCGCCATCGTTGGTGCAGTCCAGTCTCCAGGTCTGGTCGACCCACTGCCACTTCATGCCGGTGCCCTCGGTGTCGGGCAGCTTGAACTCGGTAGGAGGAGGAACCTCGTTGAGGAACTCGTCAGTCCACGGAGTTCGCTCGTAGGCGAGCAGGTTGGCGGTCCAGCCGATTCCGAGCCATCGTCGCTGGTTCTCGTAGAGCACGTAGGTGAATCGCACGGGCTTGCCGTCCTTGGACTGCACCGACAGAGGCGATTGGGTGAAGCCAAAGGCGCCGAGGTTTCGCTTGGTGTTGGAGAAGTCCAGGCCGGTCAGGTAGAAGGTGATGAGTCTGATGGCCTTGGACTTCCAGATGACGGCCCGGGTGACTCGGGCGGCCATGGAGTGGTAGGTGAGGAAGAAGACGCCCGTGGTGAGCAGGAACTTACGGGGTCCGAGGAAAAAGTAGGCGCCGAACATGTACAGGGGCGACAGGAAGAGCGTGGTGAAAGCCAGCCGGGTCACGTCTCTGGGGGTCAGGCTCAGGGAGGTGATTGGCAGCAGCAGCAGATTTGCCTTGGTGGTCACGTTGGTCAGCGTGTGCACAATTGCGTCCAGAGAGGGCTCTGACGTTTGCCGTCGCTCCACGCTCTGCCGAATGTACACAAACGCCCAGATGAAGCCCACGGCCAGAATGTGTCCGCAGTAGATGACCAGGTACTCGTAGTACATGACCACGGTGACGTAGACGGCCACGAGCAGGAAGCTCTGCCATTGGTCGTCCTCGGTCCACGTCAGCAGCCCCAGGACCTTGTCGCTGGCCAGGATGTACGGGTAGGCCTGGGCTAGTGCCTTGGTGACTGTGGGGGGCGTGGATGAGAGCAGGGGGCTCATTGATTGGGGTTGCGAGGCCGTGGAGGGCGGGAACGCGGCGTGCGTTACCGCTCCCCTTTTCTTTTCCTTGTCCGACATGTGTGATGGGGGTTCTCACAGGCGAATGGCTAAGTCGGATGGGTGGTGATGTTGCTATGAGCACTCTTGCATGCTCACAAACTTTCACACTGTGGGGTACGCACTAGGATGGGATGACCACCAGGAGATGGCAATTAAACTGTTGGCGGCTGAGACAAGGGACTAGTCTATAGCACCGCGAGCCTTAGGGTCGATTTTGTTGAATTTTCGAGCCGCTGGTAGCGTCACGCCGTTGCACCACTCGGGTGACCTCGGCTAATACCTTTCACCCAAGACGTTCCTTGCCATGCGCCATTTCCAAAAGCCGGCAGGCGCAAAAGAAAGGCAATAATTACGTAATTTGCGGTTTTTGCCCCAGTGGAAATCCGCCGTATTTCGCTCCAGATCAACCCAGGTTTATTATTTATTTGCGGGGGTCATAAGTGAATGACGTTCTACCCATTCTCACCCCACAGCGCATCCCATCTGCAGGCCCTGAATGTGCAAATACTTTACTGTTGTGGCAAAGGGAAAATCAGGATACGCCACTCTTCCGGAAACAAAAGCCAAACCTTGCCCTCGACCGTTGGCAATGGCCGGAGTATGTTGATTCAGCTGTCGCTTACTAATCTTTAATTGCTAGGTACATTCTACCCTGGTACAGAGCAGAAATCGGCAGTTGAGTATAAAGCAACTGCTCGCACCAACAATTGAGCTACATCTAGCCTCTACATCTCAGACAGTCATTCATAGGTATAGGTATTTACTATTAGTAGGCCTTGCTGGCAGCGTCCTGGACGTCAGCAAGTCCCTGGTGGTCGACTGACCTCATTACAGTGGCTAGGACCACCATCCTATCTGTGAACCACATTAGCTTGTCGAATATGGTTGTCTTTTTAAGGAGCAAACTCCACCTCCATCTTGAACACAATAGCCTCCAGATCCTTGGCCTTGAAGAGCATCAGGTGGCCCTTGGGGAAGATGCCGTACTCCTGAAAAGCTCGCTTGGAGTCAGCCTCCTGAGAAGCCTTGGCGAAGGCGTACGAGCCGTGCTGGGTGCTCTTCTCCTGGATTACCTCGTCCTCGGGGTGGAAGTAGTAGGTCTCGGGCTTGTAGCCGGGGCCCTTCTTGTTCTTCTTGGAAGGTCGCTCGTCCTCCTCGTCCACAGAGGTCTCAGCCTCGGTGAAGGTCTTGGACAGCACCAGGAAGTAGTCAAAGTCCTGATCCTTGGTCTCGTCCAGCAGCATCTTGTACATGGGAGGGACGACCTGGACAGGCATGTTGATGAGTCGCTCGGAGATGATGAGTCCGACCTGGGAGGTGGACGAGGGGCCCAGCAGCTTTCGAATCTGCTTGTGCAGCTCGGGGAGGTCCTGTGTTCGGGCGACAAAGTAGTCAATCAGCGCAGCGATGACACCCTTCTTGTTGTCCTTGTGCGCAGACATGTTGAGAACTGTGAGAATGGCAAAGGGATCGGACTCCTTGCCGTCAGTCTTGATTGTGGTTCCGCACGACTCCTGCTCCAGGATCATGTCCGACAGCTCGGAGAGGTTGAAGGAGGTGGAATCGGAGTCCAGCAATTGCCGCAGCAGGTTTCCAATGGCGTGGTAATCAATGTCCTTGTTGAAATCAAAGTACTCGAAGTCCACATCGATGGTCTCGGGGATGTCCTCGTCGTCCTCCATAGTAGGGTCGTCAGGAGAGTCGGGAGCGTACGAGTCCTCCTCGAGGTAGGACTCGTCGTAGTCGTCGTCCGAGGAGGTCTCGGCGGGGTGTTTCTGATCTTCGGCAGCTCGCTTGGGCATTGTGTAGTATGTGTATGGAGTTTTCTGACGGTCCCAATAAAAAATATTTTAGATAAAGTACACCCGAAGCTTCTTTGAAAGTCTCAATTTTCGGATGCATGAAGAACACTAACCGAACATCACACTATGGCGCTCCTCAATGCTGCTCCTAAGGCCGATGAAGAGCCAGAAGAGGCCCAGCTGGTGCACAAGCCCGCCCAGCGTGGAACTCTAGCCGACAACACGCCCACAGGATACGCACAGAAGGAGGCCTTTGACGCTTCGACGTTCCGTCAGCAACACCAAGATTTCAAAAGCACGGGAGTGGCGCTGGATCCTTCGCACGCCACCGAGGGCCGTCTCGTACACAACCAGCAAGTCGGTGGCGACGACACACAGAGCCGTCCATTAAAACGCCACAAGAAGGGCGAGGTGGGTGTCCTGGAAGGCAAGAAGGCCTACAAGGGACCGTGGGCTGCATACGACGACGAGGAGAGCTCGAGCGAGGAGGAGGAAGACAGCGAGGAGGAGGCCGACGCACAGGTAGACAACACCAATATCGAGATTGCCGACGCTGAGACCGAGCTGGAGACCGTCAAGGAGAGCTCTATTCTGCACGTCAAGGGCAAGGACTACCTGGGCCGATCCTTCATGCACATCCCTCAGGATCTGGGCATCAAACTGACTCGCGATCCCGGAGAGAGCGAGTGGCATGTTCCTACGCGCAAGGCTCACACTTACACCGGCCACACTGGTGGTGTGAACGCCCTGCGTCTCTTCCCCAAGGCAGGCCATCTGCTGCTGTCTTGCGGTAACGACTCCAAAATCAAGCTGTGGGACGTCTACCACAAACGGGAGCTCATCCGAACGTACTCGGGCCACTCGCGTGCTGTCAAGGACATTTGCTTCAACAACGACGGCACAAAGTTCCTCTCTGCATCGTATGACAAGACCATCAAGCTGTGGGATACAGAATCAGGCGAGTGTCTGGCGCAGTTTTCCACGGGCCGAATCCCGAACGCGGTCAAGTTCAACCCCAACAATAACAACGAGTTCCTGGCTGCCATGGCGGACCGCAAGATTATTCACTGGGACATCACAACCAAGGAGACGATCCAGACGTACGACCACCATCTGGGTCCCGTCAACACAATCACGTTTGTGGACGAGAACCGACGGTTCATGACGACCTCGGATGACAAGACGGTGCGAGTGTGGGATCTCCAGATCAACGTGCCCATCAAGTACATTGCCGACCCTGCTCAGCACTCCATGCCCTCGGTACAGATCCATCCCTCGGGTAGCCATGTGGCTGCTCAGAGCATGGACAACCAGATTGTGGTGTTTGCTGCCAAGGACCGGTTCCGACAGAACCGAAAGAAGACCTTTACTGGTGCTTCGTCGGCAGGCTACGCTATTGAGGTCAACTTCTCGGCAGACGGCAAGTATCTGATGTCTGGAGACACCGGAGGAAACGCGTACTTCTGGGACTGGAAGACTTGCAAGCTGAAGAGCAGCTTCAAGGCCCATGACAGTGCTCTTCGATGCATCGCTGCCCACCCTCAGGAGAGCAGCAAGCTGGTCACGGCTGGCCGAGGAAGCGAGATAAAGCTATGGGAGTAATTTGTATTTTTATCACATTAATGGAATTGGAGATTGTACAAGTACTTGTACGGTGATTAATATAATTACTTAAGGTAGAGGGACCAAGAACACAGACAGGCTGTTACTGTATACCAGAATGTATATTATGTGATTATAAAAAAGTAGCCCTGCCAAGAAGGTAGCATCCACAGAGTGAAGCCCTGATACTCCACCCTTGTCTGCCACAAGCGGACTATGAGGCATTTACAGAAATGAGAATTGTGCACATTCGTAGCAACAAGTCGGCTCCAAAAACTACACGTGTCGTCTATACATTTGCTCACTGACTCACCGTCATACCATGTTAGTTTGCACCAATTTAGTTCAGCGGGATTTGAGCCCTGTCTGTTGGGGAGCATCGGTTTTAATATAGCGGGGGCTAGACAAAGAAAGAAGGGCCCTCGTGCCAATTTGAACATTTTTCAAAACTTGAAAAAAAAACGAGACTAAAATTTCGCCAGCGATTTCACCGGTGTAGCAATTTGGGGCATTTTTGAGGACCCCGAAAATGCCTATAGCCCTGCCTGCTTATAATACACTCCGATAACAGAGGCCAAGAAACGCACCACGCATTTCACGTGTGCCAACCGTATTTCATTGGGGTGCAGCAACCATGCGGTCAACCTTGAACTCCAAAAATCGCAGCTTCATCGTCACCGAGCCCATGAACCCGACACAAAACGCGCCCCCGTGGCTCTTGTATCGCGACCACGATGTCGTCAAGATTGGCGGCGTCCAGCGCTACAAGATCACCTACACGCCGAGCGAATCGCCCATGAACTCGCCCATCAAAAACCCCGGAGACATGACGCCAGACTCGCCTCTGGGCCACCCGTCTTCGCTGTGGCTGAAAATCAGAAACACCGAGTCCATGCCGATGCGCGCGGCGTACCTCACGGGCCCGTTTCTGCTCTACGTCCACGTGGTTCCCGAGGCGTACAACCAGAACGAGCAGTGCTACGTCTCCGCGGACCAGCCCTCGTTCGAGCCGCAACTCAAGGCCGGCCAGAGCTGGTACGTCGAGCTCCACATGAACACGCTGCAGGAGTCGTACACGTGGACGGTCGACATCATGTCGCAGATCATCTTCTCGGCGTCGGCCGAGATCAACTTTGAGATCCTTGTGGGCGAGACGCGTGACCACCTTCACCGGTACTCGGGCTCGGCCATGGGCATGCTCTCGGACTACATCACCGTGCTGCGCCAGGACACCGTGACGCTGTGGCACCAGCCCGTTCCCCGGCCCAACGAGCCTGTGCATCTCGTTATCATCACTCATGGCTTGCACTCCAACACCGGAGCAGACATGCTGTACCTTAAAGAGAGCATTGACGAGGCGGCTCGATTAACCGGCGAGAACCTCATCGTGAGAGGCTACCACGGCAACGCTGCGAAAACTGAGCGAGGCGTGCGGTACCTGGGCCGCAGAGTCGCCAAGCATATCATGGAGGAGCTCGTGACCAAGGACACGGCCAAGATCTCGTTCATCGGCCACTCGCTGGGCGGCCTCATCATGATCTACGCCATTGCATACATCCGGTCCCACGACAGCACGTTTTTCGAGCGCGTCAAGCCCCAGCATCTGATCACCCTGGCTTCTCCGTTGCTGGGAGTCAGTAACGAGAACCCGGCCTATGTGCGACTCGCACTGGACATTGGTTTTATTGGCCGCACGGGCCAGGATCTCGGTCTCACAAAGAAGCCGCTCCCGGGATACAAACCGCTGCTGCGAATGCTACCCACAGGACACACACACGAGGTGCTGAAGGAGTTTCAGACGCGAACCGTCTACGCCAACGCGCTCAACGACGGTATTGTGCCTCTGCGAACGTCTGCGCTACTCTATTTGGACTGGAAGGGTCTCAGTAAGGTTGCCTCAGCCAAGAAGGGCGATGACGACGGCTCTAACGACAAGGACAGAGGAGGAAGTACCGAGGACGCAGGCGACAAGGGAGGCCTCACTGAAAAGCAAGGCCTTGACAACAAGGCAGATCTCACCGACAAGGAGAAGAAAAAGGATGCAAGTGACACCGGACGACCCACTGGTGATATCAACGCAACGTCGGCGGAAGAAGCCAAAGTCTACGATGAGGCGTCCAAGCAGGCAGCTGAGGACCCTCAAGCAGGAGAGATCCCTACCTCTGATAACGCACAAACGGGATCGCGGCAGACTCACGAGGTGCCTGCAGCTGGAAAGGGGATTTTCCACGGCATCCAGGCAGCCATGTCGCTCATGATCCCCCACGGACACAAAAAGAAGCCCTCCAAGATTTATCTGCGGTCACAGACTAAGATGTCTGACGACGAGGACGAAGGCAACATGTCCGACTCGACCATGCGGCCTCCACCCAAGAGCTCTGTGATCGAGTCTGCGGCTTCTGTTTTGGCTATGCCGCTTCCCTCGCACAAGTTTATTTGCGACCCTGAGTCTCGAGCCGAAACAATTATCCACGATCGGGTCTACTACGAGTCCGATCTTCCGCCTCGTCGGTTCAAGAAGCAAAAGTCGCTTAATTGCATCAGCGGCGAGGGAGACAAGCATATGGTGGAGAAGGCGAAGCAGGAGGAGCGGATTGCACGAGAGTACCATCACGAAATGTCGTGGCGAAAGGTTCTGTGTAGACTGGAGCCCGATGCCCACAACAACATTGTGGTTCGACGAAGGTTTGCCAACGCCTTTGGCTGGCCTGTGATTGACCACCTGGTCAAGACACACTTTATCGAGAACCAGCCGCACCCCAAGAAGGCGCCCAAGCAGAAGGAGCAGCCTGCGGTGTTGGGTGTGCCGTCTGTCTTCACAGGCAAGTTCTCTCCTCCTCTTTCGGAGGTCAACTCTTCAACTGCCCTGCCTCTGCATCTGCCTGGAGAGGTCGCTGAGCCTGCCTTCTTTGAGATTTCGCGACCCCAGACCCCTGGGAGCCCCCGAAGCAAGGCAAGCCACTCGTCGGAGTCTATCTACTCGGTAGGACAATGGCATCGACACCTGGAGGCCGAGAGTGAGACTGAAGGCGAGGATGGTCTGATCAACAACGCCAACAATCTGCTTGATGGCGTGAGAGAATGGGACGCCCAGAAGATTCTGCCGACGTCTGTCTACAACTCTCTGTACAACACGAGCAAGCAGGTTGCTCCACCACCCCCGGCTCCTCTTGAGACTGATACAATCGAGGACAGATTCAATGAGATGACGCTGGGAACGTCAACCTTGTGAAGGAGCGATAAAAGGACTCATTACATAGATGCTGCTACTCAGCCCTAATCAATATTTAATATAGTGCATCGATCTTGATTATTTCAGTCCACGCCACGCGTGCCTTATTGATAACTGGCGGTTAAGATAATGCTTGGACAAGGGATTTACAATATTAGAGTGTACCAGGTCGTGAACTGAAACTCAACGTTTGGTTGCTATCTGTACAAAGATGACACGATCGACTTCCCCCGCTCGATGGCCTCAGACCGTTGGTTTAATATCCGAAAGACCCGATATGCGCCGTGCTCTCACTGCATTTCCTGGACTTGCCCAAGGTTTAATATGAAGTGGAACTGGCTGCTCCATACAAATAATACCTGCTGGCGTTTTTCTAAGCGCGCGACAGTGCAATATTGCTCATATATAAACACGTTCTATATGTGTAATTCGCGCGACCAATAGCTCAGCCATTCATAAAAGCCTTTCCTAAGAACTTCGCTTGTAGAGTATTAAAGTCGCTACTGTCCTTCAGTATATTATATTACATTAAAGGGAAATAGCACTGCGCCTGCACAGGGACGGCAAAATGCGGCGTCGATCCTGTCCCGTCTGGATTTAATGTTTCACTGCCTCACATTTTGCCAACGTTGTTGACTCCCTTAGGTTCAGCCAAGGTCTCACTTTCTATCTTGTCGTGAAGGGGTATTACATACAGTTTATTTGTCACGCTCTGCGTGTCTCAGCATATTCCCTCCATCTCCTTAGAGACCGAAACCTGTCTGACACGTCTCTATGACCCCAAGACCTCCGTGTGCCGTAAAACATGTGGTCTCGATGTTGCTCCCTTGTCCTTGTGAAAATGCCAGATTAGTTTACGTTTCAACGGCATGGGCTCCTGACAAAGAACCTGACAAGGACCCAAAGCTCGATCCCGCGACTAAAAGCCAAAAGCCACTAATAAGTCCACTAACGCCCCACTAGTTGCTGATACCGTTATCGCAATGCACTACTAGTTCTGTAACCGAGAGTCCAAGCCTCACCCTTTGAGCCAACCACTCCTTCCCATGTCTAATTTTGCATATGGGTCAGCTCCAAGAATAAAACTCGCCATGCCTGTGGAGGGGGGGTCGGGTAAGACGCCAGTTGTTTGCCCGTCTACCGATCGAGGTTATAATAACAGACTTTCAAATATCCAGCAAAACCCGGGGAAGCAAAATGGTCTTGCTGGGGGTGTTTTAGAGTCGTTTGAAGAGCTGTTGGCATGGGGGGATTAATAGTAAGTTCAGGTATGCGAACACCAAGCTCATATTCTCTCACTTGCCACTACACGCCTGGTACGCTCAGTAATCTCATGGCCACCTACATATGCACAGAAACTCTACGTGAACCCTCGCTTAGTTATTTGACTTTCGGATGAGACGACCCAGGAAACAAAAAGTAGGGGTGAATTAAGCGAGAATGTTGGGGCTGCCCTAGCTGGGCGAGTTTCTGTAGTTACCTAGTGCTTTTTAAACGCGTGTGACTGCCCATCGTACTCGCTTGCTACCCCATCTTCACTGCATGTTTTGACAGTTGTCAAAGCACGATCAGCGATATGAATTCATGTGTGGCTACGAACATCATTTCCAAACTCTCATGCTGCGAGAGGTAAACCCTATGAAAATGAACTTTGTATAGTTAAACCAAAAGCAACCGTGGCTCTAATACAGCCCTGAAGTGGGTATTATGAAGCACCTTCGCTCCACCTCATCCCCAGCAACGCATCAACACCAGCATCTTCCGTTGTATGATACCTAACCATGGACGTTGTCAAGCGTAAACGGATTCTTGACGACGACAACGATGTCTCCGACAATGAGGAATACGACCACTTGCGACCGCAGAAAATTCGGGCCACCTCGATGGCCAAGATCATGAACCTGTCCCAAGATGAACTCCAGCACCTGCACTTCTACATTGAGAACACAAACCCGATTCTACTGCTAGCGACAGGATCCAAAGATTCCCTGTGGATGGGGGCTGCTCCAGCGATGTCTATGAGCTCGCCAGCCCTCGCCAAGGCATGCCAGCTTTTTGCTGAGGCCCATATGTACATAAACCAGAACCCATGCAGATACCTGTTGGAGGGCGAGAAGCCGCTTCCAAAGGCCAAGGGCAAGCCTAACATGAGCAAGGTCATCGGCTACGTGCCTCTGAACGACGACCAGGTGGAGAAGCTCATTGTGGGCTTCACGGACGCCCTCAAGACGCTGAGGAGAGAGATTGAGACTCTGGACGAAACGTCCAACTTCGACGGGGTGCTCATCGCGGCTGTTATCGTCTCGCTTTGTGCCATGCTGGCCCAGCGAAGCATCCCTCTCGTCAACTTCAACGGCACCGGAGACCTCTTCTCTGTGTTCAGGATGATAAACGACATACAGGCGATTTACGACCTTAACTTGGGACGAGTGTCGATCGAGAACTGGGTGTACCAGGTCCCTGTGCCTAACCGACACAGACTGCCTCACGAGGAGGACCTGCTGAAGATTGTGGACCTGGTGGAGGGTGTTGGAGAAGAACCACGACGCGTTAGAGGCATTCTGAATGCGGCTATTCTGACTCTGGAGGAACTGTACAACTTGGATATGGAGGGTAAATGTGTTACCCACTTGGCAGCATGGAGCGTCTGGTGGCAAACAGGGTTCCTGGAGCTCAAGAACGCGCACAACCCGTACGCGCTCCTCATCATCTGCTTTTGGTGTGCCTATGTGCACAACTATCATGCGCTCTTTTGGTGGGGGGACAGAATACAGGAGGATTTGTATTGCATCGTCGACCAACTGCCACCGCATCTCATTCGCTACGTGGAGTGGCCTCTTTCTGTGGTGACGAACTTCGAGCATGACCATCTGGACTGGATCCGGACCTGCAGGAGCTGAGCTCGAGTCTCCCTCTACTAACCTGCAATGATTGTATATATTTATTAAATGGGTGCGTTCACCTTCGGTGGGCGCTTATAAGGATTTTCAGTCGTGTGATGAGCTTATAAATTGATCAGTGTTGGTAGCAAAAAAAAAGAGACAACCTTGGCTACCGTTATTCTTATTCTCACGATTTTCTACTATTTTTTAACACCATTTTAACATCCGCCTTTAATCACGTCGAAAATCATGCTTACTCGAGACACTTCGGCTCGTGGTCTGTACACTGCTAATGCGCAATTAGTCACAAGGTGCTGCCCAACATGGAAGTATGCAAAAGGCAAGGCTGGAGCAATCGGCGAATCAAGGGGAAAATGGGGCTGCAGAGGCCGCTATTTTCTTATCGATGACGTAATAATGGTATCTTTCTCAACAGATGGGCAGTATAAAGGGTCGCAAGTGTCTAGAGGGTTCCTTGTTGTGATGGACACAAACTGACTAATCAACTTTCTGGAGAATACTTTGCAGTGTTTCTCGCTTCAGGGACAACAGAAGACCACAAAAATCAAATGACAAGAAAATAGAGCGTCTCATCATTCCATCCATCTACTTCTCTTTCCGCTCGCATCTCCATGGCTGCTATCTGATGGATTTCCCCAATCAGCCGCTCATATTAAGCTTTATAATAGACTCTGCAAAAATTGTGGAATCGACACTAAGATGGACTGCCACCAACAATACATCGCACTCTATCGCATTTCAACAGCTTAGCATCAGACAACAACACTACACAGCATCACGCACAAATACATCAACAATGGTAGAGAGAGGTCCGGACGCATGGCTGGAACAGGTTAAGCAATGTAAATTTTTGCCCGAGGCGGACATGAAGCAACTGTGCGAGATTGTCAAGGAGTTGCTAATGGAGGGTGAGTGAAGTGGACAGACGGAGCAAGGGGGCGATCAACCGGGGAGGATGGGAGGATGGAGGCGGATGGGTCTTTCTGCTGCGGCCGAATCTAACGCAGAATCGAATATTCAGCCGGTACAATCGCCAGTGACTGTTTGTGGCGACATCCACGGCCAGTTCCACGATCTTCTGGAGCTGTTCCGTGTGGCCGGTGGCGAGCCCGACGAGGTGAGCTACGTCTTCCTGGGCGACTTTGTCGATAGAGGCTACTTTTCGCTGGAAACGTTCACGCTGCTCATGTGCCTCAAGGCCAAGTACCCCGACAAGCTGACGCTGGTGCGAGGCAACCACGAGAGCCGGCAAATCACACAGGTGTATGGCTTTTACGAAGAATGCATCACCAAGTACGGCTCCACCACCGTGTGGAAGTACTGCTGCCAGGTGTTTGACTTCCTGGCACTGGCGGCCATCATCGACGGCAAGGTCCTGTGTGTCCACGGCGGCCTGTCGCCAGAGATCCGCATGCTCGACCAGATTCGGGTGCTGTCGCGAGCCCAGGAGATTCCGCACGAGGGCGGCTTCTGCGACCTGGTATGGTCGGACCCAGACACAACCACCAAGACGTGGGCGGTTTCTCCGCGAGGCGCCGGATGGATTTTCGGCCACCAGGTGGCACGCGAGTTCAACCACGTCAACGGCCTGCAGTTAATAGCGCGGGCGCACCAGCTGGTCATGGAGGGCTTCAAGTACCACTTCCCGGACAACGACGTGGTCACTGTGTGGTCGGCCCCCAACTACTGCTACCGGTGCGGCAACGTGGCTTCGGTCATGAAGCTGCAGGACGACCTGGACCCGGTCTTTTCCATTTTTTCGGCCGTCGAGGACACCAACCGGCTGGCGCCACAACAGGCTGCTCGAAGCGAATACTTCCTGTGATGGGGTTCCCGCTTTGATATCGCAGGTCCACAATCGGCTGGGCATCCACGCCTTATTTTTTAGGCTGGGCGCTCAACTAACATAAAATCCGTTACAGTAATGACATGATGAATGAGACGTAAACATACGATACTTAACACTGACTAATGAGCTTGTAGGCCGAGCCGCGATAATACACGCCAGCGCGCTTACCCCACAGTCGGCAGGGTGACAGGCAGCCAATAGGAAGCGTGCATTTTATGGGGATATTATGTCAGACCATGCACAATATCGATGTCGTCGACAATGCTCGGCTAATTACTCTGCTCTGTAATTCGTAATTCGTCCCTGTACAAATTCTTCTTAATTACATCGTACTACGGTACTGTACACAATTTTTACTTCGGTATAATTTAATTTAATCAAATAAAATTTCATAATTCATTTATATACACATAGCTCAGAGCTCCTCACCGGCGTCAATCTTGGCCTGGCCGTACTTCTTGATTCGGATGGCGTTGACGGTGATGAAACCAGAGGTGTCGGTGGGGTCGAAGTCGGTCAGCTCGTCCATGGAGGCCTCGGTGGCATCGTAGAGCTTCTCGGTCTCGGAAGATCGGCCAAGGATGTACATGCCACCCTTGTAGAGTCGGCATCGGACCTGGCCGTTGACGGACTTCTGGGAAGGACCGATCATGGCTCGGACAAACTCGCACTCGGGGGTGTAGTATAGACCGTTGTAGAGAATCTTGGAGAAGGTGGGGGTGACAAACTGGTCTCGGATGGCTCGGACCTCTCGGTCCATGACCAGACCCTCCAGATCAATGTGGGCAGATCGGAGGATGGTGAGACCGGGGGTCTCGTAGCAGCCTCGGGACTTGATGCCGATGAATCGGTTCTCGACAATATCGATTCGGCCGACACCGTTTCGTCGGGCCAGCTTGTTGGCGGTCAGGAACAGCTCGACGGGCTCCTTGACGGACTTGTCGCCCTCGTAGATGAGCTCGACGGGGATACCCTTCTCGAACTTGACGGTGAAGTCCTCGGGGGTGTCGGGGGCGTCGGTGGGGTCGACGGTGAGCTTCCACATGTCCTTGGGGGGAGTGGTGTCGGGGTCCTCGAGGATACCGGCCTCGAAGGAGATGTGGGCCAGGTTCTCGTCGGTAGACCAGGGCTTGGCCTTGGTCTGGGTCACGGCAATGCCCTTGTCGGCGGCGTAGTCGAGCAGATCCTTTCGTCCAACAAATCGCTTGATGAACTCGGGGTCTCTCCAGGGGGCAATGACCTCAACGTCGGGCTTGAGGGCGTAGAAAGAGAGCTCGAATCGAACCTGATCGTTACCCTTACCGGTGCAACCGTGGGAGACGGCGAAGCAGCCCTCCTCCTTGGCGACCTCGATCTGGGCCTTGGCAATGACGGGTCGGGCCAGAGAAGTACCGAGCAGGTAGACGTTCTCGTAGATGGCGTTGGTCTGGACGGCGGGGAAGCACAGCTCCTCGACAAACTCCTTTCGGATGTCCTTGACGACGAACTTGACGGCGCCGACCTTGAGGGCCTTCTCTCGGGCAGCCTCGAAGTCCTCCTCCTGGCCAACATCGGCCATGAAGGCAACAACCTCGTAGCCCTCCTCAATGAGCCAGGCGAGGATCACAGAGGTATCGAGACCTCCGGAGTAGGCCAAACAGACTTTTCCCTTAGACATTGTGTGTGTGTGTAGTGTGTGTAGTGTTGTGCAAGACGACAAGTTGGCTTTTTCTGGGGGACAGGGCTGGGAGTATAAGTACACTGAAAATTGTGTCGAGCAGACTTTCAAACTTAACCTGTGACTCAGATAACGGATACGCTAGAGCCGGCCAATTCAGTCACCTCACGCGCTGTGCCTGTGGGCTGCAGCTTTTGGGGCCTAAGCTCGCCCCCCTACTGTGGAGAACACCAGTGTATTTCTGCTTGGGGACCAATCAAATCGCCTGCTGGACCCTATCTGCTGTGGTTTTAGTGGATGGGAAGCACTCCCACAGTTAGCCGTTCACATGAGAGGAACTCTAATTTTTTTTCGATTTGCGACGACGACTTTTTCACTCACCTGTAGATAGACGTTAAAGGAGACGAATCCGCAGCGGGTTTCCTGATATGGACTCTGGGATAGCATGACAGGCCACTGAACCTCGCTCATGCACCAAAAATTAGTCATTGGTCCGAGTTTTGGACGTGCCAAAAGCGCCGCAAATTCTGCAAGTCGGTTACTGGACCATCTAACTTTGGATTGGGCGATAACAGCCATGACTTTCCCAACACAGACGGGAGCTGCATGGCTGGTCTACGGGTGAGCTGTATATGAAAGGGTATACAGAAGGTAGGAGCGGGTGGCTGCTTCCACCCCACGTACTTGTAGCTCAATTTCTCCGCTTTGTGCGCTCGTTCGAGCTCCGCAACCGTAGACACATTGATACCAGATCGTACAAAGTCAATTCGTCGACCCCAGCCCAGCTCATTAATAGTCCGATTAACCCCATGCTTTTTTCGCATGCATCCGGTGCATGTATTTCCTGCATCTCGGAACAAGTGTGCCGCTATGAGCAATGAGAGAAGTCAAGCTGGGCTACAAACATCGTGACTAAATTCAGTTCAGGTACCGCTAAAATGATCCGGAAGCTTCTGTTTCAGCATCTGTCTTGGTTTACACCATCGATCGAGCGGGCTGAAACTGTCTGAATCAGGTTGACTGTGGGATCAGTCGACAAACATTCAGAGCAACTGTGGAGCGCTGAGAGCAGGATAATTTTTGTAGAGCGAATCAGTCCACACAAGAGACTTGGTTAATGGCATCTAGTTTCAGTTCTTCCGAAAACAACTACTTTTCATCTCACAGACTGACCCGATAATCTGATTCTAGAATCAGGGACAATCGCTTATTAGAGTTTACACGCGTCAACGGTGGTTAATGTGTTCTGTGTTGGTTAGAGATGAAGGGCGTGTTGGAAGGCTCTTTATTTGGTAGAAGTCAATCTCTTGCTCCTCTTCTGGCAGCCCGTCCCTTCATATCAGCTCACGTGACCCCATACTGCCGAGGTCCGTCTCCAAGCCTAACTCTTTCGACTTCAAACTCACACGACACCATACCGCTTTATCGTGCAGTCTTGCAAGCTACTCCTCACCACACAACATGCTAACCGTCTCCGTGATCTCGGGAGGCACCGCAACCAACAGCATGGTGCAGATGCTGGAGCAGCTGTCGTCCAGCATCTCGTACATCATGCCCATTTCCGACAACGGCGGCTCCACGTCAGAAATCATACGAGTTGTGGGAGGACCAGCCATCGGTGACATCCGGTCCAGATGCACCCGAATCATTCCGACAGACCCGCCAATCTCCAACAGCCTGAGAGACCTGCTGTGCCACCGTCTGCCGGTAGACGAGGTCGATGCCCAGGCCGAGTGGTCCCAGATCGTTAACGGCACACATCCCATGTGGGTGGGAGTGCCCTCGCACTACAGAGAGATGGTGCGGCCCTTCTTCATCAAGGTCGGAGCAGAGTTCCTGAAGCGGTCGCGTCCAGGCAGGGAGTTTGTGTACTCGTCAGCGTCGGTCGGAAACCTGTTTCTGACAGGAGCACGTCTGTTCACAGGATCTCTGGAGTCGGCTGTGGAGATGATGCTGCGGATCACGCACGTCTCTCACGACACAGAGGTGCTCCCCGCGCTCAATACCAACTTCATGCATCACATTGCTGCGCTCTTGCACAATGGAACGGTCATTTATGGCCAGAGTCAGATTTCACACCCCGAGGAGCCGTCGATCGATTCGCTGTCGGTCGAGGCTGATCCCGAGATGGTGCCTACAACTGCGCCTCTGGGACCCGGAAAGCCGCGCTCGTGCTCCATCGACGGTGAAGACGCGCACATGCCCTTCACCCATCCAGATCTCACAAACTCACAGCTTAACTTTTCCAAAAGCTACCAGGTTCCGCTCGAGTCGCCGATTCGACGGGTCTTCTACATCAACCCGTTCGGCCTGGAGATCCATCCCAAGGCCAGCACGCGAGTCCAGCGGGCTCTGGCAGAATCCAACTGCGTTATTTATTCCATCGGCTCTCTCTACACCTCTCTGATCCCGGTGCTCCTGTTGCGAGGTATGGCTGACTCGATTGAGACAGAGCTAGAAAACGGCCAGACGAAAACCAAAGTTATGCTTCTGAATGGCTCCCCAGATCGTGAAACCAGCGGCATGAGCGCCATTGAGCATGTCGAGGCCGTGATCAAGGCCTGTCTTTACTCCAAGCTTCAGCGCGAGTGCACCCCGCAGGAGATTTCCGACTGCGACTGGACGCGGTTCCTGACTCACGTTCTGTCGCCCTATGAGCTGCCAGCTGTGTGTCTCAAGGAGCTGAAGGATCATAACATTGGTGTTATCCAGATGAAGGAGAAGGAGGTCGATGAGGACGGGAAGCCCATCTACGACCAAAAGGCATTGCTGCGGGAATTAACGGAGCTAAACCACTGTACCACTAAGTAAATACAATACAACTGCATACACAACCAGTGCGGCGATTTTGAGCTCTTTAACCGCATTCATTTGTGCCCCTTAAAACTCCACCCAACACATCTTAATTATGCTCAATATGCAGGCCATGCCGAAACGAATCTAACTCTGTGCCATGTCCGAAGCGTCATAGCTTTCAACCAATACCGTGTTTCATTTAGGGCGTCAAAAAATAATGTAGAGGGAAAAACGGCGGTACGACGCCACTTTGCACACGTAACTGGGGAATAAACTCGCGTATGACATCACTATGGGCAGTTGTCGCTATGATTGTCGGCTCTTGTTGAATGAACTATTCGCGACCGTTGAATATGCGATGCCATGATACATGAACTTGCGCAGGGTGTTGAGATGTGGTTTCTGGGCGGGCCACGATCTGAGACGGGGGGCGGGGGAGTCTCAGAAACCAATCAGCCACGTCCTTTTCCCGGCGTAAACTTCTCTCCATGAGCCCATCCACATACTGTACGCCTATTTCCCTCAGACCCTTAAAACCCGTGCAGGTTATGCCTCCAGCTAAATTACGTTGGGTCCACGGAATAGTACCGTTGAGAATACGAGGGTAGAAAAGTCACGAAACGGCATGCCTGGAGACGTTTGGAGAGCAGCAGAAGAACCGAGCCCAGCCCACCTGTCCAATTGCCCTGGACCGTAAAAAAAAGCGATCCACGTGTCATGTTCTTTGCCCTTCTCCCACACACGCATAAACTCCATCTGGAACAAGGTTCAATAGTGCTTGTCCGGCTCCTGATATATATGTAGCAACTCCTCTTATTCATATAGTCTTCTCAGGCTTCTCCTCCTATACACACCACATCCACAATGACCGCCCCCACAGCAATTAACGGTACTCCCGCCATGGCCACCAACCCCAAGGCCATCGTCTTCTCCGACTGGGACGGAACCATCACCCAGCAGGACTCCAACGACTGGCTCACCGACAACCTGGGCTTTGGCGTGGAGAAGCGAAAGTTCTACAACGCCGAGATTCTCCACGAGCGAATGTCCTTCTCCGAGGCCTTCAAGATCATGTTGGACTCCGTCAAGACTCCTTTCCCCGAGTGCATCGAGCAGCTGCTGCAGAACATCACCCTCGATCCCGGCTTCGCCGTCTTCTACAAGTGGTGCAAGGAGCGAAACATCCCCGTCGTCGTGGTCTCTTCGGGCATGAAGCCCGTGATCCACGCTCTGCTCAAGAAGCTTGTCGGCGAGGAGGCCGCCCAGGACATTGAGATCATCGCCAACGACGTCAAGATCGAGCCCGACGGAGAGTGGAACATTGTCTACCGAGACGAGTCGCATTTTGGCCACGACAAGTCCCGATGCATCAAGCCCTACGCCCAGCTGCCCGCTGACAAGCGACCCACCATGTTCTACTGCGGAGATGGTGTCTCTGATCTCTCTGCCGCAAGTGAGACTGATCTGCTGTTCGCCAAGGCCGGCAAGGACCTCATCGTCTACCTTGAGAAGATGTCTCTGCCCTACAACATCTTCCACTCCTTTGCTGACATCAACAAGCGAGTCGACCAGATCTACTCTGGCAAGCTCACCCTCAAGGAGGCCGAGTCCACCCACACCATCGAGTAAACCTCTTATATATAGATGACGAATACTAATAGACCATTGACAGAATTAGGACCATGCCCGATCTTGAACTTTACAATACTTTTGACAGGCACTGTGATGTAAGCACACAGAGCTATTGTGTAACGTGTAGCCGCGACCCTAACCCGTTTACGTAATGGGCTCGATGCACATACACACCAACAAGGGGATATGGCAGAGTGAGACCTAGATCGAAAGCAACTGCTGCCAAACCGCAGCCTACAAATACGCATGTTATTAGTATCAGTACATTCATTATATCCTGTGGCCCCGTTTTCTAAAGTCCCAAATTATGCCAACAGTCTAGACAGACCCTCCTCCTCGTTTTCGGCCGCCTCCAGAGCATCCTGCTGAGAGATTCGTCGCAGAACCTCCCGCTTCGACGACTCCTGGATCTCGCCTCCGACCACAATCTCGTCGAGAATGTAGTATGCTTTTTGGAAGTTGAAGATGATGTCGAGCTCGCAGACGTTGCCGTAGTACTTGTCCATCTGCTCGACGTATCTGTGGATGATCTCGAGCGTGTTCAGCTCGTTGTCATCAGAATCGATGCCTGTGATGAAGAATAGCGATGCATACCGTCGGAAAACAACCTTTGTTTCTGCGTTAGTATTTTGATGGTGGTGAGAGTGTGTGATGCCTGAGGTGATGGATCGTTAGAATATCAGCTAGGCGAGCACTTCGTCATAAGATCTGCACAGTTTGACTGTGGTTACCAGTGATATCACTCGACCTAGAAATCGTCACACTGAACCTGTCTCTATTACCGCAGCATCAGCTTGAGTTGAGCCCCTGGATCAACTGAACGGGTCAAATCAAGCTGCACCACGTCGAAACACAGCTCCCGCGTCGAGCTCTTGAGTCCACGTTGCCATATCGCGTGACAATGTGGCTGTAACACAGCCACTGTGGTTGTCCAGGACACTCTACTGTCGTCCCAGCTGTATTGCGGTCGCAAAAAACCGACCAGTCCGCAGAATTACACCCCGTAATTCGCTCCTCACTTCAAATCCCCCGCTCAGCAGATGCACTCACCCTTGTGTTCAATGACGTTGCACATCTTGGTTCGTCGGGAAAGAACCAGTGCAGTCACCTCCTTGACGATCTTTGCCTTCTCACGAGTGCCGAGAGTTGTGAACCATTTGGCGAGACGGACCTTGCCCTGACGCGATAGCAACAGCAGATATTGGATGGCCATATTGTGTTGTGTTGTGATGCTGTGGAGAGTGGTGAAGACAGAATGACACGCTTGCAGTTCCCAATAAACTATATTGGTGACGAAGGCAAAGGGAGGGTGGTGGTTGGGCGATAAAGCAGCAAGGAAAGCAGAAGAAATTCAGGAAAAATACTGATAATTATTACGCAGTTGTTATTCACTCCTCTGTGAATTTATGCGTTGTCGCCATTATTAAATCACGTATTAATTATCATCCAAAAGTAAAAGACGCAAGGAAGCGCATGCAACACCACAATATCATGAACACAGGCACCAAGAACACAGAGGCAGACAAGCCCAGACGTGTACCAATTGTCAAAAAATCACAAATTACTAATACTCATTCTCGCACATTCAACTCGTATATATAAAATCAATTTCTCAACTAACTACAACCAGTGCAATTACTGTTAATTAACGCTCTCCTAGCTACCTCTTTTAGTTTTTCTGGCTCTCCCATCCCTCAGGTCGAGTCATGCCCTGGGCGTCGAAGAACTTGCCAGTGCAAGAGTAAGAGTGCCAAGAGAAGTTATCGCTGGCCTGGCACATGCATCGGCCGTCCAGTCGCATCTTCTCGGTGGTGGGGCAGTTGTTGAAGGGGTTGTGGAAGTATCCAATGTCCTCGAAGTAGTGGATGGAGTCCTTGTCGGCGAAGAGGGCAGCTCCGATGGAGTGGACGGGAGCATCACCCCATCGCTCGTAGAAGAAACCTCCAGCATGGTCAAGGAAGTCAAAGTAAGAGGAGTAAGCCTCGCCTCGCCACAGATCCAGATCGGCAACCTCAAAGTTGGACCAGAAATGGCACTTGTTGTAGGTCTCTCCGTTATCGTCGGAGATGAACTTCATCAGGTTGTTGGGGTGGACGTTCTGGGGGAACTGGTGCATGTACTCCTTGGTGGTCTTCCACAGAGTCTCGATGGTGGCACCGTACTCAAACAGAGAGATGGTGAAACCGTAGGACTTCTTGTTCTCCCGCATGTACTTGAACACGTCGTACTTGACGTCACAGTGCAGCTTGATGGAGGGCTCAACTCGCCAGTAGTACTTGAACTGGTTCATGATGGGGTGTCGCCAGAAGAATCCGGACTCGTATCGGCACATGTGTCGGTAGGGGATGGAGTCTCCGTAGATGACCTGCTTCTGTCGCATCTCCTCTCGAGTTCGGGCAGCTCGCTCCTGGTCAATGAAGTCAGGGAAGCCCCAGTGCTCCTCGCCAATCTTTCCGTAGTGGGTCTTTCCGGAGCACATGGCGGTGGTCACCTTCTTGAACTCGTCGGAGAACTCAGCGTCGTTAAGGAAAACCCAGTCGTAGGCGTACTTGTGGTTGAATCGGTCCTCAACCTGTCGGATGGAGCCAACGAGCTCCCACAGATCACTGTTTCGGGCAAGAGTCACGAAAGTGGCGTTCTCTCGATCGTAGTCGGCAGGGGAGATGACCTTGGCGGCAGCATTGTCAACGACCTTAGCGGCGGAGTCGGCGGCCTTCTTGGCGCCCTCCTTGACGTCGTTGGCCACCTCCTTGGCGGTGTCCACGACTGTGTCCTTGGTTTCCTCAACCTCCGTCTTGAACTCGTTCAGATCAGGCTTGGTTCTGTTGCTGACCATGCCGCTGATGTCCACGGACGAGGAGCTCAGCTTGTAGAGAAGGAACATGAGCACGACCGCCAGAATGGCGAATCGAGTCACTCGCACACTGTTTCGTACCATGTTGAGTGTTTCTGGAGAGATGCGAAGCGAAGTGCAGGAGTATAAGAAGGAAGAACGTGTGGAGGCACGCGTCCACTACTTTACCTTTTTTGGCTTTTCACAATGCCAGCAAACAAGCGAACCTTAGTGGAGGCAACCTTTGGATTATACCCACCAGGCGATTTTAGATCACTCTGGGCTTGAGCTTGTCGCCCATATTTCTCGCCCATAGCAGCACATATAGAGCGCTAGAATTAGCTGCTGCCTTCAGGCTGGGTGGCAGGTCCACAAATGGCTTGCCAGCTACGAAATCGGCCTAGCCGTCTTTCCGTTTCGCTGGGTATCTCACATCACCCTATAATCGCCACGTCTGCACTTTTGTCTCGAACCTAAGCGGAGCGGATCTATATATAGTTACCCGGCTTGGAGGCCATTCCTACACGCGTTTGACAGGGGGATGCGCAGGCTGCAGACATGGAAGTTTCATCGAAGCTCCCCTGAGGCGACTGCTCGGGATATTCGACGTGTGTGTACGCCTGGAGTGTTCCACGGGCTCTGCTGGAGCAGCTTGTGCTCGTATATATCAGCACGTTGCCGTCTTGGGGGGTTGCAGTTGATACACAGCCCACTCTCTATCAACATTACGACCTTATCTTCGCATTAAATTACTCGCGAAGAAACTTGTGGGCGTGAGAATGTTTCATGAGGTTGAGGCCGCTCTTAGCAAGTGACAAGTCGATGTGAGGCCGCACACTATTATAGCTCACGTCCTTTTTATATTGGGATGGTGTACAATTACCATGGTACGTAACTGGTCTGGAGCGAGACTCAAGCCTCCAGGAACGCGTAGATGATAGTGAAGATCTATGGCGTGCGACGGCTATGCTCATCACACACACCTGCGTCGGCGGAGAATCCAAAGAGGGCAAACCAAAACGAAGAATGAAGAATGTGTGTCTCAGTGGTTCGGCCACGTTGGACGGGAGTCGGCAACTGTAAATTTCATTTTACCACCGATCTGTCACAGTCACTGTCAGCTGGGCCTGGCAGCCCTACAGGGCCCGAAATGCGCCCTGCATATTCTGGTGCTTGGAGCATGTAAGAATGTCGTTCTCGTATTTCTGTACAGACGAACATCTGGAACGCCTGGCAAGAGCAGGTATTCGAAAACCCTTAGGGTGCTATTTATCAATGCCACGTTACCCACTAATAACTCACCGTACGCCCAGGTTCTCGATTGCCCCCATTGCGAGATGCAATTTGACGTCATGGCGATCCGTCATCTCAGGAAACTGCAAATGCTAGCGGACTAGAATATTACGAGTTGGTTGGCTGCTCGATACGCTCGTAGCCAACGGTAGTGCATTCTCCGCGGATCGATAGACCGAATAAAATCTCGCTTTATGAAGTGGGGACGCGAAATACAATGTCACAGTCTTTGAAGAGAAGACCCTGCAACATGGAAAGCCAATTTAGGCCTCCCAGCTGGCCAGACCAGATGTTCAAGTTCTCACGACCATGGCAAACTGACCGAGGCCCAAAAAATAGTTCTCGCTCACCGCCCAAGGATATTATCAGCTACTGCTCAAATATGGATACCCGGGACCAGTCCGCTTTCTTCTGCTTGTACACGGCTGGATGTTCTCCTGCATGAAGATTTTAGTGTGAGGATGCGGATGAGGCCACTATGGTGCATCCAAGTCTAGTTCCATACCAAAGAGGTGGGGAAGTCGACGGATCGAGCCATGGGACATTCTCGATGGGGCACAAATGGAGTAGAGCATTACGACACCCTTTCGCCGTTCCCCTGCTTCTACATGCGGCTGACACATTAAGGTCCCACCCCGGTAGCCTCTATTTTTGACGGTTACCATGACAGCTATCCAATATCTTGGCTGGCCATAATCTAAACACTCGCCACTATGTCCTGGTAGACACACAAACATGACACAGCGGGCTCCGGCAATCAAGTCGCGCTTCTACGAGCATGAGACATACAACGAAATGAAGCTGTTGCCGCCTAACGACACAAACACAGACGCTAGACGGTCCACAGAGGAGGCTCCAATCTCTCTGGGGTCTCCATCGCCACGCGATTTCATGTTACCGCAGACAATATACCAGTACGACTCGCCCAAGGGACCAGAAAAGACGCCTCTGCCAACAACAGCAGCCCTGTCCACAGACCAGCCGTTCCAGTTCACAGTCCATCCTCTGGTGCAAACGTCGCGGTTCATCGACACACCCAACGAGAACGGCAAGATAGCTTCAGACAGGGAGGCGATGCAGGCGATGCAGAACCGCATTTTGAACCACCCGTCTCGCGAGTTCATCATCCCTCGAGAATCAGTGCCCTACAACAAAACCGACACCTTCAGGTACAACAGCGGGCTTGTGGGTCACTACCACCACAGCAAGGGAACAGGAGCAGCACCAACACGACAGGTCTTGGAAACCCGTCGCCGCCTATCTATTTGCGAGACGCTGGCTGATCGCGACGAGATGGAGTCTCCGTCTGACAGCCAGGCTGAGACAATCACGTCGTCTGAGTACGTGACTCAGATTGAGATCGGTGACGTCTTCTCGGAAAGACGCCTGCTCAGTCTCACCTATTACTGGAACGGCATCCCGAGCTGGGTGTACGAGACCGATAGGGAGTCGTTCGACATGACCATCAGCCAGTGTCTTGTTGCCTGGGTGTCATCTGAAGGCCTCATTGGATACTCACTGCGCCCCCTTCAAAGCAGCGATCTCGGGGTGGCAACCAGCGACAACCAGCGACACCACCTTGTGCCAATTGGCCCCATTCTGAACTTCCACGAGAAGCAGATGAGACTCGACCCCGACCAGGTCCCGCCTTACGACACGAAGCTTGAGATCACGCAGACAACGATCGCATCGCACAGATACCACGTTGCCGTCCTGGTTGTCATGTCAGACAACATGGCCATCTTGATTGTTGTCAACGTGGCCAACGACTCGGCAAAGTACATCTGCCACTACAATGTGACCAACGACGTGCAGCTGCCGAAGACCCGATCGCGCTCCAAGTTTCTGTTCCTGCTCAAGGACTACTTTGTCTTTGTGGCAGGCTTTGGAAACGCGTCTTCTTGCAAGGCTATGGACGAGAACGAGAGCTGGCCACACTTCAAAATCATCTGCGTGTCTCGCTGGAGACAGGAGGTCGTGCCAGAGATGATATCTGTCAGCGAGAAGAGGAGCACCTTCTCGAGGAGCCTTTCCAGGAACCTCTCCCTCTCGCGTTTGTCTCATGGACTGCGGTGCATCGGTGGCGAGATCACCAAGGACGGCAACACGTGCGAGCTGCACGTTGTGGAAGAAGATCCAAGGGCCACCACTGTCAGCTCGCTCAACAATCTAGCGCGTGCGTTCACTGCACCGTTCTTTTCACTCATTTTGTCTGAGCTCACCGACTTTTCCAATCTCTTTGCACGCCTCAACTCCCCCTGGGCTTTCCCTGTCGCAGGCATCCAGATCATTCTTTTCTTCATATTTTTCCCGTTGCTTTTGATACCCAACCGGCACAAGACTCTCGTGGTCGATCTGGAGAGCAGAGATACCGTCAAGAGCCGGATTAAAACCGCTTGGAGATACTCGAGATACCAGGAGTCGTTTGTTCCTCTGCGCGAGGAGCTGCGGTCTCCGTTCTTTGACGTGAAAAAGACCGACACCTACGTGAGAATCCGCAAGTTCATACCCGATGCTGACTCCCGACGAGAGTACAACCAGGCACGCGTGTTTCGCATGGTGTCTGTTGTGTTCTACCTGTCCACCTTGGGGATCTTCTGCTACAGTTTCACCCAGGTTGTGGGATACCCCCAAGGCGATGCCTTTGATCTACTTGCTCACATTGGTCTCTGCGATGCCATGTCCATTTTTGCCATTTCTCTGTCGCAGGATATGGCTGTGTTTGTTCCCATCATCAAGTTTTGGATCTTGAGGGGGGTTTCGGGCAAAGCCAGGAGCACCAGAGTGCCTGGACCTTAGTCAATTACGTAACTATGTAAATAATCGACCTCATATCAATGTGTGTAACATGTGTAAATACTAGTATGCTATTTAGCTAGATGAGGGGAGAACAGCTCCCGTGCAAGAGCCCAAGTCAACGCCGTTCTTTGCTCTTGCGGAGATTGTGACCACGTCGCCGTCCTTGAGGAAAGAAATACCCTCGATGGGCTTTGTGCCGTTGTGGGTAGCCTCCAGAAGGGATCCTACAGTCGTCAGTGCGTCTCCAGAGTCTCCAATGCTCGAAATTGTGCCTGATCCAAGCAGGTCTCCTGTGCTGAGAGGGCATCCTCCAACTGTGTGGTGGGCTATCATCTGAGGGAAGGACCAGTAGAGGTCTTTGGCGTTGCACACGCCGACCTTCTTGTCGTTGACAGAGACTTCAAAGTCGATGTCAAAGATCTGCTTGCCTCCATCCAGGTAGGAAGCCAGAGGGGGGTCTTCTGCGTCTCGCTTGAGCTCAATCTCAGCCCCAACAAGCGCGTCAGGTGTGACGACCCAAGGAGAGATGGAAGTGCAGAAGTTTTTGCCCAGAAACGGCCCAAGGGGGACGTACTCCCATGCTTGGATGTCTCTGGCGCTCCAGTCGTTCATGACGACGTATCCAAAGATGTGTTTGTGCGCGTCCTCCACAGAAATAGGCTGCCCCATCTTGTTGGGCTTGCCAATGAAGCACGCCAGCTCCACCTCGTAGTCCATCTTCTTGCAAGGAGCCACGACTGGTGCTCCTGCGCCCGGGTTAGCAATCTGACCCTGGGGTCGCAAAAAGTCTGTGCCTGAAACTACGACAGACGAGGCTCTGCCATGGTACCCCACAGGGAGATGGACCCAATTGGGCTGCAGGGCGCTGTCCTTACCTCTGAAAAGCACACCTACGTTTGTCGCATGGACCTTGGAGGCGTAGAAGTCTGTGTAGTCGGGAATGTGGAAGGGCAGGTGGAAGGCCGTAATCTTGGACTCGGAAAAAACGCAGGGGGTCTTGTGAGCCGTATCCTTGGCGACAAACTCCCGCAGCTCCTTCTTCAGAGCCACAGTCGCCTCATTTCCCAGCGCAGCAAAGTCGTTGAGCGTCGCGCTTTTGAGAGCAGCTGGCACTCCAGGAATTGACTGGAACAGCTGTGATTCGCCCAGAGCACGCAGATCATAGACCCAGCCGTCGATTATGGTGGCGACTGTGGGGGCACTGTCGTTTATGCTGACGACGCCAAAGGGGATGTTGTCAATGGAAAACATGGTTTATGGTGGAAATGGGAATGAGTGCAAATCAACCTGCTCTAGTAATTATAACTTTGCTCCATAATTATCCGTCCAAACGGCTTGGGGCGTCCGTTCTGTGGGGTACAGGAGTTAACATTCACCATGCACGCTAACCTTTGTCCACCCATAACCGGCCCCTCTTTTCACGTGACGCCAATAGCCGCAAAGTGGATAAGTGGATATTCCAGCTGTTCAACCGCGACACAACTGTAGACATGGTCCTACGCAGTCTGCACGAGAACCCCCATATACTAAATGAGGTCACATGTTCGCTCTGTGTGGGCCATCTATTACCGTGTTTTTCCGAGACATGCACGATTAGACGTTCCCCTCATTAATCGCGAAACCCTAACGGGAGTGCCCAACTTCACCCATAGTGAACGGCACAAAGTGGAGGAGAATATATAGTGTAGCAGAGTCCTATAGCCAAACGCAAAATCACATTGACCGGTCAAAATGCCTCAAACCACGTTCGACAACGCTGACAAGTACGAGTACCAGAGCGGCTTCCAGGCCCACCACGACACTGAGGCTGTTAAGGGTGCTCTTCCCGTGGGCCAGTTCTCGCCCCAGAAGACTCCTTTCGGTCTGTACCCTGAAAAGCTGTCTGGAACAGCCTTCACTGCTCCCCGCCGAAGCAACTTCCAGGCCTGGGTCTACCGACGAAAGCCCAGTGTGGTCCACCGACCCTTCAAGAAGAGCACCAAACTGGTCCATCCCTACGACGAGCTCAAGGACCTCGACTATCTGCCAAACCAGATGCGATGGTCGCCTTTCGACCTTCAGAGTGTCATTGAGAACGGCCTGCCCGGTACCGACGGTGCATACTGCGAGCGAGAGAAGACTACGTTTGTGCAGGGTATCCGTGCGCTCGGAGGATCAGGCACTCCTGTCCAGAAGCACGGCATGGCCATCTACATCTACGCTGCCAATGCCCCCATGGAGAAGGAGGTGCTCTACAATGGCGACGGAGACTTCCTCATCGTGCCCCAATGCGGTGAGCTCGACGTCCAGACGGAATTCGGCTTCCTGCACGTCCGACCCAACGAGATCTGTGTCATCCCTCGAGGCATTCGGTTCAGTGTCAAACAGGCGAGCGGCAACACCTCTGAGCTCATGAGAGGCTACATCCTGGAGGTGTTTGACGGCCACTTTGAGATCCCCGACCGAGGCCCCATTGGAGCCAACTCTCTCGCCAACGAGCGAGACTTCCTTGCCCCCAAGGCCTCCTACGACACCAGCGAAGCCTCTATGACCGACGAGTGGACCATGATCTTCAAGTTCAACCATTCCTTCCACGAGTGCGTCCAGGACCACACTCCGTTTGACGTCGTCGCATGGACTGGCAACTACTACCCCTATAAGTACGACCTGGGCCGATACAACACCATTGGCTCTGTGTCGTACGACCACCCGGACCCCTCCATTTTCACAGTTCTGACCTGTCAGTCCAGCACACCCGGCACTGCCATTGCCGACTTTGTCATTTTCCCTCCTCGATGGCTCTGTGCCGACCACACTTTCCGACCCCCTTACTTCCACCGAAACTGCATGTCTGAATTCATGGGCCTTATCTCTGGAGACTACGACGCCAAGGCCGGAGACGGCTTTGCTCCTGGAGGAGCCTCCCTGCATAACGTGTTTGCGCCTCATGGCCCTGACGCTGACACTTACATCGGAGCCACCGAGAAACTCAAGCCCACTCCTGGTCTTCTCCCCGACGGATCTGACGCCCTCAAGCCTGCTTTTGTTGGCCAGGGTTCCATGGCTTTCATGTTTGAGAGCATGTTCATGATGGGAGTGACCAAGTTCGCCGTCGAGACCAGCCACAAACTGCAAGAACGATACAACGAGTGCTGGGCCAAGCTTGCTGACCCTAACCTGCTCCCCAAGTCTGAAAAATAGTAACATATCTTTATTTAATATATAAATCACATCCCAACTTTTGTGTCGTAGCGACATTGTATCTTTACAAGTAGGTTATTTACTTTTTACATTATTTCATTAAATTCTGCTCAAACCTCGACTTGTAGCTATTACTAGTATGTACCGGTACATGTACAATCTACTGTAAGAGGCAAGTGTAGTGAAACAGAAAAGACCACGGTGTCTACATGTCCAAATAATGGGCACGAGACATCTACAAATGATAATTCAATCAATAAATACTTTTTTATTATGTACACTTGTTCTGAGAGTCCTTTTAGTCGACCTCCTCGACGGTAGGGCCCTCTCCGCCACCAGGGGCAGCTCCAGCACCAGGCATGCCTCCTCCAGGCTTTCCACCTGGAGCACCACCCTCGGCTCCATAGAACTTCATGAGGATGGGGTTGGAAATACCCTCAAGCTCCTTCTGCTTGTCAGAGTACTCCTCGGTAGCACCGGACTGGGTGTTGTCAAGGAACTCAATGGTATCGTTGATGGCCTTCTCGAGCTTTTCTCGGCCAGCCTCATCGACCTTCTCCTTGAACTTGTCCTCGGAGAGTGTGTTCTTGAGGGAGTAGGTGTAAGACTCGAGGCCGTTCTTGGCAGCGATTCGAGCAGCCTCCTTCTCATCCTCATCCTTGTACTTCTCAGCGTCGTTCACCATTCGCTCAATGTCCTCCTTAGAAAGTCGGCCCTTGTCGTTGGTGATGGTGATCTGCTGAGTCTTACCAGTGCCCTTCTCAACAGCAGAGACATTGAGGATACCGTTGGCATCAACATCGAAGGTGACCTCGATCTGAGGGACACCTCGAGGAGCAGGGGGGATACCGGAAAGCTCGAACTTACCAAGGATGTTGTTGTCCTTGGTCTGGGCTCGCTCACCCTCAAAGACCTGGATCAGAACACCGGGCTGGTTGTCAGCGTAGGTGGAGAAGGTCTCAGACTTCTTGGTGGGGATGGTCGAGTTTCGGGGGATGAGCTTGGTCATGACACCACCGGCGGTCTCGATACCAAGAGACAGGGGAGCAACATCAAGGAGCAGAATGTCCTGAGTGGAAGAGGAGGTGTCACCAGACAGAATGGCGGCCTGGACGGCTGCTCCGTAGGCAACAGCCTCATCAGGGTTGATAGATCGGTTCAGCTCCTTGCCGTTGAAGAAGTCGGACACGAGCTTCTGGACCTTGGGGATTCGGGTGGAACCACCAACAAGGACAATCTCGTTGACAGAGGCCTTGTCCATCTTGGCATCCTTCAGGACCTTCTCAACGGGCTCAAGAGTGCCTCGGAAGAGATCCTGGCAGAGCTCCTCAAATCGGGCTCTGGTGATGGAAGTGTAGAAATCAATACCCTCGTAGAGAGAGTCGATCTCAATGGAGGTCTGAGCAGAAGACGAAAGAGTTCGCTTGGCTCGCTCACAGGCAGTTCGAAGTCTTCGGAGAGCTCGCTGGTTGGTCGAGATGTCCTTCTTGTGCTTTCGCTTGAACTCCTGAACAAAGTGGTTCACGAGTCGGTTGTCAAAGTCCTCACCACCGAGATGGGTATCTCCAGCGGTGGCCTTGACCTCGAAAATGCCGTCTTCAATAGACAGAAGAGAAACATCGAAAGTTCCTCCTCCCAGATCGAAGATGAGCACGTTTCGCTCGCCGGATGCCAGGACAAGGTTTGAATTGAGTTTGGCGAGGTTATGGAGGAGATGTCGGGAGTGGCTTGGAGCTCGAAGGGATTGAGGTATGAACAAGAAAAGCGTATAGGTGGGACTTTAGTGGCTCTTGGAGTAATTTGCGTAATTTTTCTTTCTGATTTAGGCCGTTATTCAGACCTTTATAATGCCCACCCCACATTTTAGTCATGTATTAGACTATTGAGAGGCGCAGGAGCTGCATGATCAGATGAGGTTGGCAACCAAAAGCGGAGGATAGGAGAGATCTATACGGGCCATTCCACATCGATGCGAGCCATGTCATGGGTAATTTTTCACTGATTTGTTAATTGCACTACTGCGATAATTTCTATTGTACTGTTTAGACCCTCATCTACATCCATCGTACTCGGCTAAGGCTACCAAACCCAATCGTGAAACAAACCTAGACGGTGCATAGAAGTCTCGCCCTGTGGGGCGTTTCAATTTTAATTAGTACACAGTTACTCATAGTTTAGGAACAAAGATGCCCTGACTACAGAATTACCCGACATGCTGCGTCTGTAAATTGCAGACCGCCTGACTGAGAGCCGGAACGATGTATAACAGTTGATCTATAGGTCTCAGTTACTTGGCTTGCTTCTTGCTAATGGATGATTGCTAACGCCCACGTGCTGTTATTGCTAAACCTGTATTCAGATCTATATCTTCTCCAACGAAACCTTTTCCAGTTCTCTCTTCATGTAGGCGTGAGAGAAGGCCCAAAGTCCAACTTCGCCTTTAGAGACACCAGCCATAACCAGATGGCCGTGTGCCCAGTCTTCCTCCAGACTGGATCTGAGAAAGAAGTCCATTTTCTGTCTGCTCTCAAGATCGAGGATTCCACAGATGAGCCCAGTCTGCTTGTACAGAACCGCATAACGGCTATGAGTGGAGTCTTGGATGACAGTCTTCATTCGGTTGAACGGGGTGCTTGGATCTGCTTCTCCTGTGCCCATTTCAACAACGTCAATACCCCCAAGAAGAGCACAGAAGTGGATCTCAGATACTACTCCGTCGTAGCACACGATGCCTGTGGGAATGTACCGTCTCTTCTGTGTGCTGATAAGCTTCAACTCGTGGTTGGTCACCATGAACGTTTTTGTTTCTTCTGAAGACACCTTTGAAACCAGAAAGATGTTTCGGTAAGAGACATATAGCAGAACCCGCTGCTCGGTGAGGTTGACATACTCACTGATGTCAATCTCGGCTTGACGATCCTCTTCCTTATATTTGTAGACCAGCATGCTCTGCTTGCCGTTGAAGAACACCACAGCCTGCACCATGGGTCCTGATGCTGTGTACATTGTTTCATGCGAGTTGGAGTATTCGGGAATGTTTATCATGAGACCAGCTCCATTTCCAGTGTTCTCTTCAGGAATAGGCTCTTTGTCTGACTCACTGAGATTCACATAGTACTTACCGAAGTTGACACCCTGGTTGTGAATGCGAAACTTGGACTGCTTGCGAACAGGTGTTTTAAAACAGTGAAAGTCCTCGGGAAGCCGCTTATCCTTGTACACCGGATAGACGCAATCAGACCATGTCGAGGGAACCGACCATTTGGGCTGGACGCTCAATGCTTTGAAATCATCAACCAAATCGCAGTCTTGGGGGTTCCTAAGGATGTACACCTTCGCACAGTGTTTCCAACAGCTTCTGGGCGAATAGTTGAGCTCGTACCAAGGGCAGCTCTTGGTTAGTTGTCGTTCGAAATCCGAATCATCAATGACTGTGTCCCACTCTTTCGACGTCTGGCTGAGCGAGTAGAGTGATCCGAGAGAACAGTAGCTTGCGAGGTTGTCGATGAGTTCCGGAGGAAGCATAGGTGGTGTGAATAAAGCAGAAAACGAGGTTGGTGAGAAGCAAATAGCGTGATTCTTGCTGTGGCTCTGTTGCTACAACCACAGAGCATCGACGCCTTAAACTCATGGTTAGACTCTGTCCAATATGTTTGACGATATATTGCGATATAAGCCACTAATTAGGCGCAGGCAGATTTTGTTCGAGTGGAAGATCTGATATGGCTCTCGCAGAAGGCAGCGAGTGGCGTGTGGCAAGTCACGTGCCCATACATGAGATTTCATCTCGCTTATACGTAATCGCTTATCAAGGTTTATTATGCAGGCTTTTGAAACAATGGGCTGGTCATACCTGAATGGGCCTCTGTTGAGTGAGAGAAGCCATTAAGGCAGGTAAAGTGGTCTTGAATGTTTCACAAGATTGTGCTACAGACACTGAGAGGGCTTGTTTCCACAAAATATTGCTTAGGCCTTGAAGTGAGGCATTAACCGGACTTGATGGGAAGCAGTTTCTCAGACTGGAGAACCAAACAGGCAGTTCGAGGAGATCTCCACGATTCCATCGATACCAAGAAGAGTCACATTGAAACGGCTGAGTAAATATCACACGCCCACACTCTATAATTGCTGAAGTCCAAAAGTGATCACCACGACGTCAACCTTACTGGCAACCTTGTGTGTAATTGAAAGGAACGACAGTCCTTAGACCATCACCTATAACCATGACGACCGCCACGTTCACGGGCAACGCCATGAAAATCCACATTTCGGCCGTGGATCCGGCTTCCAGTACACTGTCTGGCTACATTGACGACACAACTTTTTTCCAGGGCGACATTCTGGGAGACCGCTGGGGTTTCGAGACTCGGAGATGGGGATGGAATCACACAAGAAGCCCGTGGCCCAGCATAGATTCGTCAGCGACATATCTACGGCTCAGAGAGGTGTACTCGCTGCGTCGAGGCACAGATGCTCAGAAACAGTACCATGTCTCACTGAAGAACGGCGTTATGCGGGTTTCCCACGGAGGTCAAGAGACGGTTCTGTATCGAAACAGACACAATGGACGGCCCAGAAGCAGGATGTGAGGGCTGGGTTGACAATAGAGTGGATATGAACTGGTCCGGTATTTAACAATAGACAATTGATAACGATAGATTGATGTTTGCCAGACGGCGATCGAAAAAGAAATTACGCTACAGCATGTACACGAGCTTAGTGAATAGTTTATGCATTATATAACCAATTTCCGTCCCTAGGCCTCAACTAGCTTCTTTCGGTAGGCCCAGTAGCCCTTTCGGATGGGATCGTACTTCTCCTCCAGCAGATCCAGCGCCTCCAGGGCCTTGGACTTCTCCTGCCCCTTGAGGTAGATTTTGGCGAGCAGGTCCAGCGCATGCGAAGAAGTAATGAGAGGCTCCTCGTCCTCGCCCAGATCCGACGGCAGACACGCGTACTTGAACGTCAGCTCCTGCAGCTCCTTGATGTCCTTCTTGTACTGCGCGTACAGGCCCTCGAGGTAGAGCCACGGCGAGTGGTTTTGCGGCGCCTTGTCGATGGTCTGTGTTACAAAGTCGACCTCCTCCTGGAACGGCCGCTTGATGGTCCACTCGGGCTTGCTGTTGTTCTTGAGCTTGAGCAGGAAGAAGCGGTGGTTCCACGCCGAGTTGTTTCTGCAGTCCTCCTGGACCATGATGGACGTGGTCGCCAGCTCCGAGTCCAGATCAATGAGCTTGGGGAACCGCGTCACCAGCCACTGCCGGTACGACCACACGTGGTGGTTCTTGGAGTCGTCCGACAGCATGTAGTCGATGAGCTCGATCTCCTTCTCCAGCGTGAGTTCCTCGTCCAGCAGGCTGGGGTTGGCCTCAAACAGCTCCAGCAGTTGCTGTCGGTGCGGCCAGATCTGGTAGTTCTTGGGACACGCCATGGCGATCTCGTCCACCCAGCCCAGCTCCTGTTGCAGGATGGCCAGCTTCTCGCCCTTGTCAGCCCCATCGGCCTTCACGTCCTCGGCAAACGCCTTGAGCGTGTCGATTCGATACGCCCACACGGTGTAGTGCGCGGGATTCTGGGCAATCACGCTGGACGCCACAGCGAGGCCTCGGGGCGACTTCTCGTTCTTGGCCATCAGAGCACGCAAAAGCCCAGTGGCCTCCTTGTAGTCGTCGGTGTACGCGATGGAGGCGAGAGCATGTTCGCTCTCCTGCAGAGGGATGATTTCGAGGTCGTCAAAGTTGTGAGCCATGTTGCGGGCTGGATTGTTTGCTGGCTCTGCTTTTATGTGGTAATGGAGCTATTGAGTGGTCTGGATGCGTCGTTAGAGTTTGGATGGTGGTGTGGTTTTGTAGTTGAAGGAGTAGTTGAAGGGGGTGCTAAGAGGTGTGGATTGTGTGAGATAAAGTCGGTTATAGCAATAAACTGACGTAAGTTCCATCCTGCAGAATTTGAACCACTTCCTGCCACCCCTGAGCCTGCTGATGGACACTCATGATCTCCCGTTTAGTTGAGCTTTACTTGACATTGGGAACAAGTGAATGAGGCACACTGATGTGGCACTGGTGTGGAAACAGAAGAGATGTGGATGTAAACAGCGATAACAATGACATTGACGCAACAGAATCAAATAACACAACAGAACAATAACTATGCCCTTCACCCTCAAAAGACACGGCTCATCTCCCATGTTAGATAAGACTCAGCCTTGCTATCATACTTTCCGCACCCTAAAAATTCAAATAAAATAAATACAGTATAAAATAAATATAAAATAGACACAGGCTTGGAAACGCCTACGGATTCAACCATTCCACAAGGTCTCTAGAAAAGCGACTAAAAAGTGCTGCACGCATCAAATCCAGCCACCTATAGCCTCCAAAGCCCGTATAGCGCAGTTCCGCAATAATATCCGCTCTTTCAAGCCAAAGATACACCTTACAAATTTGATCTGTAATCAGCGCTTCCTACTTGTACGAAATATAGTGGTCCAAGCTGTTCGAAAAAACCACATACCACAGTAAAAACAAACCACGTGACCACTCTCAATACCAGGTCACGTGATACACCTCCTCTTCCCCGCAAAGTCCACAGTCCGCATATACAAACAACGAGCACCCGAGAAATGCCGCTGGGGTTATAGGTGCGTGGATGTCCCCACAGAAGAGTGTGGAATACCAGAGAGACGGAGGTCACGTGCGCGGGGAATAGAGTGTATTAGTAAGTCAAAGATCCGGAAATAGCAGTCACAACTCGCTTACTAACTCATCTTTCTACTAGCAGACGCTTCGTCTGGATTACAACCAACCTCAGTCTCCACATGCTGTCCGATCTACCCTAACCTGTTGTCACGGGACGTCCCGACGACGTGAACCTAATCAACGTCTAACTATGGCCTAACTGGGAAACAAAAGCGGGCATGTCATTGTTGGGGTGATTCGGGCTGTTTTTGTTTTGAGGAAGAGGTTTTTGTGGTTTTAGAACATCGTTTTGTGACTACAGATACTCTAACATCCAAAATCCGCCCATAAACACGCCAAATCACCTCCCCCTCTTTCTCCGACTGGAGGCCGAACAAGGTTTTTGGCTTTTTCAACTGAGCCCGGGTAAGTTTGCATCCCAACTTTTCACTTTGGCCTCCGGATCCTATTCCTGACATATCTCTGATCTGTGATCTGTGGAACCATTATCGACATGACTACAGAACAAGAGGAGGTTTCCAGTGAGTACCGAGTCTGAGACGGCTTTTCGGCACATTGAGCGCTTGAGGGTTTTCTGCGATATTCCTTCATATTCAGGAAGTCGAGATCGGGTCGATTTGCCCCGGATTTGTTCTGATTGATTTGCGAGGAGTTGTGAATGGGTTTCGAGCGAGTTGACAAGTTGTCGTGTGGAGAGTGGTCTCCCCTTGACATGTCGGCGATTGATAGGTGCTATTATGGCTCGATCATGTCGTTGCCCTCAATGACTCAAGACGACGAAGACAGCGACATGAGAATCAACGTTGATCGAATGAAGACTTTGGAAGTGAAACAGAGAGAATTCAGCGGTCAGAATTAAACCGGCTACTGAAATCAACGTCAGCATTCTCCACAAGTCTCATTCTTCTCTGTCAGTTGTCAGAATGAGGGTTTTGAAGGAGTCAGTAGGAGTCCTTCCTCCGGTGCATTTGCATTCCAGAAAACCACTCTCGTGACGTCAAGTCGTCAGGTCATTCGCTTCGCTCATGACCATACTAACCCAGTCCTCAACCTCCAAGTCACCTTCCCCGACCCGGAGCTGCCTCCCCTGTCCCTGACCGTCTCCCCCGAGGAGTCTGTCCAGGAGATCCGAAACTACATCCGCGACGCCTTTGTGCAGGAGCGATGCATCACCTCCTTCACCCTCAACCTCAACGGCCAGCCCATTGACGGCTTTGAGAGCCTGGCCGAGATCGAGGGCCTGGAGTCCGGCGCGGAGATCCAGCTCACCAACGCTCCCTACAACGACCACGAGGCCCGTCTGCACGTGATCCGAGTGCGGGAGCTCGCCGGCTTCACCAACACTCCTCACGCTGCTGTTGGCCAGGACGCCGGCATGACCTCCTTCAACCGAACCGAGGGCATCGACAAGAACCCCACCGACTACATGGAGGAGATTGTCGAGACCAAGGCCCAGAAGGAGGCCAAGGCTGCTGCCAAGGCCGAGCTCAAGAAGGCCAAGGCGCTGCGAAAGGCCGAGGCCATGGCCAAGAACGAGGACGTCTCTGAGGACGAGGAGTCCGAGGACGAGGACGACGCTCCCCTGCGTAAGTCCACCCAGAAGCTCGAGGAGAACTCGCCCATGCACGGCTTCAACCTCGAGGAGTCCAAGCCCCTGCAGGAGCTGTTCCCTGACCGCCAGAACCTGCCTGCTCCTGCTCTCCTCTCGCTGCACCTCTCACACTGGAACCCCCCCACCCAGGCGCAGCAGCTCAACGGCGAGCTTCTGTATCTGCAGTGCGCCACGCTGGAGGGCGAGTCGTACCAGATTGTGGCCCACACCAACGGCTTCTACGTGGCCAACTCGACCCTGGGCTCGTTCGACCCGTCCCCCAAGCCCCTGATGGTCAAGACCAAGGCCAAGAAGGCCAAGAAGGGCAAGAAGACCGAGGCCGAGATCTCGTACGTGCCCATCACCACCGAGAACATGCACCACTCGCTCTACGACCTGTTGGTGTCGCTGTCCGACAAGTTTGCCAAGAAGATTGCCGCCAACTACGCCGAGCTCAACGCCGCGGGCATGCTCTCCGTGATCCCGGCCACCAACTGCTTCCTGGCCAACCCCTGGCTCACCAAGCCCGCGGGCTTCCGACGGCCCGACATGGCCCGAAACCAGGAGCTGCTGTCGCTCAAGCACCTCGAGGGCCAGGACGATACCCGCGAGTGGTCCGAGGACCTGCAGTCGCTCAAGGAGCTGCCCCGCGACTCCATCAACGACCGCGTGCTGCGGGAGCGGCATCTCAACAAGACGTACTTTGACTTCACCGAGGCCGCTGTGGCCGGTGCCGTCCAGGTCGTCCACGGCGAGATCCAGCCCATCAACCCCGGCGAGCCCGAGGCCTCCCACATCTTCCTGCACAAGGGCATCTTCTACTCGGTCGGTGCCGACGGCTCCGGCACGTACGCCGAGCTTGGCGGCGACGAGGCTGCTCGAGTCGCTGCGTCCAAGGACCTCCAGGCCGTGCAGCAGCTCGTGCAGTTCGACTTCCCCGAGATCGCCTCGCTGTGCACCACCGTGGTCGACTACCAGGGCAAGCGAATCGTGTGCCAGTCTCCCGTGCCCGGCATCTTCCGCCAGCCCGAGAACGCGCCGCCCCAGGTCAAGTACGGCTCGGTGGACTCCGTCGAGGAGATTGCCTCCGAGGAGGCCTTTGGCGAGGCCTTCAAGCCCATTGCCGCGGCGTTCCGGCTCAAGACGCACACCGTCAAGGACGCGTCCAAGGAGCACTCGCTGCACCTGGCCCACGACTGCAAGGGCCTTGCCGGCACCGACGGCCGAAAGTACCTGCTCGACCTGTACCGCCTGGCGCCCGTGGACATTGCCTTCCAGGAGGCCAACCCCTCGTACCCCCACCGGCTGACGCTGCTGCGATTCGAGGCTGTCGAGGCCTTCTTCCGACACCAGGTGCGCGCCGAGATCAAGAAGCAGGCGCTGGACGAGGACGAGGCCCCCAAGTTCGAGGTCGAGCCCTTCTACCTCAACCCCGACGCCTTTGTGCTGCCCTCGCCCAAGGAGGACGAGGACGCCGTGCGAGCGGCCTCCGAGTTTGTTGCCAAGACCGTCATCCCCGAGCACGTCGAGGCCGTCATTGCCGGTCTGGGCACCACCCCCATCGACGGCAACCAGCTGACCCAGTCGCTGCACAACAAGGGTATCCCCATGCGGCATCTGAAGACGGTGATTGCGGCCGCCCAGAAGAGCGACGCCGCCAAGGCCAAGTTCCTGGTCCAGCTGTGCGAGCAGGAGATTGCCGTGCGGTCCGCCAAGCACCTGCTGCGCGCGGAGATGGCCAAGAAGGGCGCCAACGCCAAGTACGCTGTCGCCCACGTGCTCAACCTGCTGCTGGGCTCGTCCTCCAACGTCTTCGACACCCCCGCGGGTCTGCTCAAGGTCGCCGACACCGTCCAGCTCTCTGCCGACGAGGCCAAGGCCGCCGTTGCTGCTATTGCCAAGACCCGGTTTGGCTACGAGCTCGACACGGCTCTGTTTGCCCAGCGACCCGTCCAGATTCTGCGAGAGCTGGCCGGCAAGCTCGGACTCCAGCTGCTGCAGAAGAACTACGAGTTTGGCGCCGAGCCCTTCGCCGTCGCCGACGTGGTCAACATTCTGCCCGTGTTCAAGACGACCACCTTCCGGTCCAAGCTCGTGGAGGAGGCTCTGGAGGCGGCGCGAAACTCGGTCGGCACCGACAAGAACATTGCGCTGCAGCTGCTGCGAGAGTCCATTCCTCTGGCCGAGCAGGTGTACGGCTCGGTCAACTCGGAGCTCACCAAGGTGTACAACACGGCGTCGTACCTGGCCTACGAGATGGAGGAGTCGATGCTGGCTGCCGATCTCGGCCGACGGGCCTGCATCATGTCCGAGCGGTGCTCCGGCATCGACTCGGTCGACGCCATTCTCAACTACCTCAACCTGTCGCTGTTTGAGCACGCCATCGGCAACTACATTGGCTCGCTGCACATGATCAAGCACGCCGTGTCCGTGTGGATCACCGTGTGCGGCACCCACCTGCACCCCGACATCATCACCTCGCTGTCCAACGCCATCACCATGCTGTCGACCCTGCAGCGATGGAGCGAGTCTCGACACTGGCTTCAGAACACCATTGCCATCACCGAGGCTGTTGGTGCCGAGAAGCAGCTTGCGGCCCTGCGGTTCCAGCTGGCCCAGACCATGTGCCACGAGAACCAGTACAAGGAGGCCACCGACGAGATGCGAGCGGCCCTCAAGCTGTTCAACACGCACTACGGCGAGGACGACCAGAACACCAAGGACTGCGCCATGTGGCTCAAGTCGCTGACCAACGCCGCCGTTAACGTCGAGCGAAAGAAGCTGTTTGACAAGCAGCAGAGCCGCCTGGCCCGACAGGCTCCCCCTGCCCAGGAGGCCCCCAAGAAGGGCAAGAAGGGCAAGAAGAGCAAGGACGACAAGGGCGAGAAGCTGGTGGCCGAGCTCAAGAAGAAGAAGAAGGGAGGCAACAGCACCAAGCGTTAGATGTAAATAGTTCGGCCCAGCCGTGAATGAATTAGTGAACGAACGAGCGACTGTGGCGAGCAGTTGGACATGTATGTACAAGTAGTTGTGTACGGAGTACACACAAGTAGCAAAGAGTGGAAGTATCCGTTAAGGTCGTCAAAAAACCAAAGTACATATCGTAAAAGATGAAGTACTGCCTACGGAGGGGTATGGTCATCATGGTAACAAAGGTACAAAGGCCGTGGAAAGGAGAAAGATATCGATACAGGGTTGTCAACAGCGTCAAAGGTAAGCGTATAGGTACACGCATATGTACCGGTACCGGTACTTCGTACAAAGCAGGTGTTAAAAAACAACAGAGCGCACGAGCGTAACAATTACCGGTACTTTGCTAAAAAACAAGACAGCACACTCGCGCGCTGGGAAACAAAAAGATTACAGCACCCAGGATTCTCGTATGGTCTCCCACTACAATACTAACTAGGCTCTCTGGTGCTTGACTATGGCTGATCGGACGGGAAGCCGTATTTTCACCAGGATATGGCCGTAACCGAATTGCGCCGACCCGGAATCGAACCGGGGGCCCATCGATGGCAACGATGGATTTTACCACTAAACCATCGGCGCATTTTGGCAGTGAAATTTGGCGTTTTTTGGACCACCACTATAGTATGACTGCTGAGTCATCCGGCGTTCCAGCTTGAGGAAGAATAAACGTTGAAAGAGTGTTATTGTAGTACTTAGAAATGTACGATGCAGCAATTTCTACTGTTGAGTTGGTCCTCAGAGTGACTTTACAGCTGGATATGTGCACACCACTTGGGAAAGCATGGCACATATAAGAGAAAGGATTGTGAGTAGTGTTTTACTCTGGGGGGTTGACATGTATCGTTTCTTGAGATATATTGTACCATAGCTAATTCGTATAGCTTGGTTGTAGTCTTACTTGAAGCATGGTCATACAGGTTCCTCTAATACTTCACAACTTCTACGTCGAAGTGTGCTTGTGTGTATACAAGTCTGTACACACCGCCAAACCCACTGTATAATATTTGTATTGTTAATCTATGTCTAATTACCTGTTGTTTTAAAAGTCGTATCGCACGGCTCGGATTCTATCGTTCTCCCATCGTCGCTCCAGTCGCTCGACCTTGGTCTTGTTGTCCTTCTTGTGGTCCACAACGTGCTCGAACTGCGAGAAGAAGCCCGCGATCTTGGAGGGGAACCATCGCTTCTCCTTGCCCCAGTGGAACCAGCCAATGTGTCCTCCGTGGTTGGTGGCAGCCATGACGGTGTAGGGGTTGGCCTTGATCTCGTGGTAGGGCAGCTGGAAGCCGGGAGCCACGGGATCGTCGAGAGAATGCAGAATGAGGGTGGGAACCCGGATGTTCATGATTCGGTTGCACGACGAGCCGTATCGGTAGTAGTCGGTAGCGGTGTCGAAGCCGAACATGGGCGCGGTGAAGAGGTTGTCAAAGTCGACAATGGACTTGACCTGCTTGGTCAGCGACTCGTCGTAGACGGGGTTTCGCTTCATGATCTCCCGGTGGTTTCGCAGCATTCGCAGCAGGTTCTTGGCCATCTGGGGGTTGTAGAGGTGTCGTCCGGACCACGACGATCGCAGGGCGTAGTAGGAGGCGCACAGGTCCCAGGGGTTGGCGACCACGCACGCAGCCTCGATGTCGATGTCCTCCGCCTCCTGGCCGAGGTAGTTGGCGAGAATGGACGCGCCCAGCGAGAAGCCGACCATGTAGAACCGTCGGTTGGGGTATCGCTTTCGCATGTCCTTGACGAACCGTCGCACGTCCTCGGTCCAGCAGCCGTTGAACAGCTCGGGCGTCTTGATGGTGGTTCGCGCGCAGCCTCGGGTGTTCATGACGACGCACTCAAAGTCGACCGGAGAGCCGTCGGCAGCAGCGTTGGTCTCGGAGGTGATCTTGGCAACCACAGCCCGCACGTACGACTCGTAGGAGCCGCCGGTGAGGCCGTGCAGCAGAATCAGCATGGGCTTGTCGTCGTCGCTGTGGTCCAGCTCCACCTCCTGGGGCTGCTTGTATCGCGTTCGCACGGGGAACTTGGGGGTGTTCTCCTCGGGCTTGTACTCCAGGCCCTTCTTCCAGGCGGCCTTCTCCTCGGCGGTCTTGGGCGCAGGCACGACGTAGTCGGCCGCAATCTGCACGCCGTCGTCGAAATCAACCATTCGGCGGGCGTAGTAGACCAGATCGGTGCCGTGGAGATCGTTCTGCGACGCCATGATGGTCTGCACATGGTTCAGCACCTTGAGGGGGTTGTACCACAGGGTGTCGCCGTTCTTGAGGCCGGGAACCTGCTGCACCAGCTTGTCCAGAGACTCGGTCTGGCCGTCCTTCAGATGCAGCTCCAGGGGCTTTCGGGGCTTGGTGATCTTCACCTGGTCTCGTGCCTTGAAGATGAAGTAGGCGGCGAGAAAGACGCCGACGACAAACTTGTGTGCGCCCAGAAACGACCAGACGTAGTCGGCCAGCCGTGCGGATCGTTCGATGGTGGGGTTCATGTTGGCTGTATGAAGAACGAGAGGTGCGCAAGATATATATACACCTGTAGGCGAATAAAATAAGCCTTGCAGGCCGCCGTTGTGAATTGCTGCAAGGCGAGGTTAACCACGGCGTGATAGATACGGAGGCAAGTGGCCGAAATGGGGTTTTTTTGTGTCGCTTGATGAGCCGAATCATGTCTGATGAGCGTTTCGGATTGATTTTCAGCTTTTCCCCGCTAGTCATCGCGTAGTCTGCTATACAACGGTTCCTATAGCCCTGTAACTTTTCACTACTATCGCCAAAGTCAACGTCAGCAACACTTTGACTGGACATGAGCTAATCTCGCCCTTTGACTCGCTTTGGAGGGATATAGCAAATATACGGATTTTACGGTTGCCTTTAAGTCCGTCGACGCGCTGGTATTCTTGCACGTCCGTTTTCTGCTCTGGTATCCCTGTCGACAGGCCTGTGTCTCGGATCGGCTTTAAAAGCGTAAAAGCCGATGCCGGCTCTCCTTGCCGTTGGGGACAATAAAAAAAATTCAGGAAAAAAAAAGTTGCGTCGAAGAGCCTGCGTATAAGCACAGAATGCGCGCACTCAGACAGATAAGCCGAGGTATCGGAGGTTGGCCTGTCGGCTCGGAGAGTGCAGCAAAAGAGGACACGGAAAATATCGCCAATGTGGCTGAGCATAGTGTACTTGCTGGAGAACAAGACAGCTATTATGGGACACTACAGTGGTATATACTTGTCCAAATGGCTTGCTATTTTTCAAAATAATTCAGCGAAAATTTCGGCTCAGTCACTGAGTTGTCTCCATCGGCTCAAAATGGGCTGTGGAATTGACTCTCGCGGATTAATTTAATTGTCCGACTAGCCTTCACGAAGCAGGGTCTGGGAGAAAGCGCGAATAGCGGTAAACAAGAGGCTTGTAAACAGCAACAATCGATTGTTTGCTGTAGCGTTAATTCTTAATTCTTTATTCATTTCATAATTTATATTATTGTTGTCCTATTCCACTCTCCGAAGTTCCTCACCTTCTCACCTTTTCACCCTTCAACCTTGGTGCTGCCAAACTCGTCGCCCTGGAACTGCCGAATACGAATTATGAAACAAGCAAAGAGTGGACCAACCTGCACAGATGTCGACGTGTAAAAACGTGGACGATCTGGATTGCTCAAGAAGAAGCCACAACGTGCAATTGGACCTTCAAAACGCGTTTTCGGCCAGGCTGGACACAGAACGAGCAGGTCTATCTTGGGTTAGTGGCACGCGAGTCTTCCAGAAGCTGAGGCCGATCATAAACTGTCGAGAGTCATTTTAATGATGGTGACACTCCATATATGCTGGTCAAGGACACATTCACGAACAGTTATAGCATACCCATCAGAAGATACCTCAGATGAAGAAGACATCTACACAAGAGATTCACTGACAACGTCGAGAGCGGAAAAGCTCGGATGCCATATAAAACGAAGCTTTCGGCTCTGACTGTAATTGTATTTGGCCTCCAAACCTTCTACGAGTGTACGAGAAGCAACTGCTGAAGCTTCAAACGCCTCACTCAACTCCCAGATCAGCTCACATAGTCCCTAAAAGCAACATAATCCCATAATTATAGGAAAAACATTTATGTTTACGCTGCTTTCTTCTTGCCCACAGGGATCTACAATGCAGCTGATAAACAGCTTTATCACCTCAAGAGCCAACTCTACTGGCACTGATCCCTGATCTATGCCATAAGTCAGAGCTATTTGCAAAACTGAAGTCCGGGAAATGCTCTCAAACAGTGATAAAACAACTAAAGATACCGAATTAAAGAAACATGTCAAGAATACCGAACTGGTGTGAACATTTAAGAGGTACTCTCGTGTGTGCTGGTGTAACCTCTTTGAAAAGATACAGCCCAACGATCCATGAACTTGTAGTTCAGCTCTACGGCTGTTTCCACAATCATCTTTTGAATTTGTAATGAAAACATACGAGGCTGTCACTGCTGCAACATCAGTTCATAAACTACGAACTATTACAAGTGCACTACAGTGTTGGTGAGATAACAGAAAGACAATTCAATTGATAAGTATAGAAACTAAAATAAAAAGGACAGCTGAAGCTGGAAGAATCTGAATCATGAAGTAAACACCTTTAAAGGGTACTTAAAGAAGAACAAGAAGAGCTCCAACAACAATGGCGGCAGAAACTCCGACGGTGGAGGCACCATTAGCCTGAGCAGGAGGAGTAGGGGTGTTGGGGGCCTGAGGGACCTTAGGGGCCTGAGGGACAGCGCCAGCGGGGCCCTCGGTGTTGTTAACAGGCTGCTGAGCGGGGTTGATAGGAGCAGCAGCGATGGGGGTCTCCGCCTTGGGTGTGGCAGAGGCAGGAGCGACAGGCTCGACAGGAGCACCCGAGACGGGGGTCTCAGCATTGGGGGTAGCAGCCTGAGAGGTGGCAGACTCGACAGGAGCACCTGCGACGATGGTGGTAACACCAGAGGCAGAAGGTGCAACAGGAACACTTGCAACGGGAGTGGAAGCACCAGAGGTAGCAGGGGCGTCAGAAGGAGCCGACACCGTCACATTGTAACCATGGGCCGAAGAAGAAGTCACGGGGTGAACAATACCAGTGTGGGTGATGGTCTGAGTGATGGTCTTGGTGACATTGTTAGAGGCAACAGTGAGAGTCTTCTCCTCGATCACCGGGACCTGCTCAGTGTCGCAGGGAACAGTAATGGCCACAGTGACATCCTCAACCACAGTCTCGATGACAGCCTCACCGGCATCGGTAGGAACGACAGTTGTGTAAGTGATGGTGGGAGTAACACACTTGTCAGCCTCGCAGTGGGTGACAGTTCGGGTGACAGTGGAGGTGATGTGAGACTTGATGGTGGCAGTGAAGCCAGAAGCGGTAGAAGAGATCGTGGAAGAAGAGTTCTTAGCCTCAACAGGAAGCTCAATAAGGGTATCCTCGTTGATCTCAGAAGTGGTACCGTTGTGGATGGTAGTCTGGTTAGCGACTCGAGAGGGGGTAGAGGAATCAGTCGTCTTCTCGGTAGTAGGCTCCTCGGTAGTAGGCTCCTCAGTAGTGGGCTCCTCGGTCGTGGGCTCCTCGGTCGTGGGCTCCTCCATGGTAGAATCCTCATTGGTGGAATCCTCAGTGGTAGACCCCACAGTGGAATCCTCAGTAGTAGTCTCCTCAGTAGCAGACTCGTCCTCAGTGGCCTCCTCGGTAACAGACTTCTCAGTGGCGGGCTCCTCAGCGGTGGGCTCTTCAGTGATGGACACCTCAGTAGCAGGCCCCTCAGTGGCAGGCTCCTCAGTGGCAGGCTCCTCAGTGGCAGGCTCCTCAGTGGCAGGCTCCTCAGTGGCAGGCTCCTCAGTGGCAGGCTCCTCAGTGGCAGGCTCCTCAGTGGCAGGCTCCTCAGTGGCAGGCTCCTCAGTGGCAGGCTCCTCAGTGGCAGGCTCCTCAGTGGCAGGCTCCTCAGTGGCAGGCTCCTCAGTGATGGACACCTCAGTAGCAGGCTCCTTAGTGGCAGGCTCCTCAGTAGCAGGCTCCTCGGTAGCAGGCTCCTCAGTAGCAGGCTCCTCGGTGGTGGGCTCCTCAGTAGCAGGCTCCTCGGTGGTGGGCTCCTCAGTGGTAGACTCCTCGGTGGTGGGCTCCTCAGTGGTAGACTCTTCGGTGGTAGACTCAGTAGTAGTCTCCTCAGTAGCAGACTCGTCCTCGGTGGACTCCTCGGTGGTGGACTCCTGGGTGGTGGACTCCTCAGTGGTGGAATCCTCAGTAGCAGGCTCATCCTTAGTAGACTCCTCAGTAGAAGTCTCAATCTCAGTGGGCCCATCTTCATTGGGCTCCTCAATAACGGGCTCTTCGTACTCAGAAGATCCGTCATAGTCCCAGGGGTCCATCTTAACATCGTCGTCCTCGATGAACATGGGCTCGTACTCACTGGTACCATCATAGTCCCAGGAGTCCATAGGAGAGTTGGACTCATCGTCGTCCTCGGTGAACATGGGCTCGTACTCACTGGTGCCGTCATAATCCCAGGGGTCCATAGGAGAGTAGGACTCATCGTCGTCCTCGTACACAACGGGCTCGTATTCGCTGGAGCCGTCAAAATCCCACGAGCTCTCAACGACGGGCTCGCTGTATTCAGAGGACTCGTCGTCGTCAGCGGACAGATCAGAACCAGTAGCAGGTTGCTCAATGGTCTCCTCAACCTCAGCGGGACGTTCAACAGAAGGCTCGTCGTCGTCAGCGGACAGATCAGAACCAGTAGCAGGTTGCTCAATGGTCTCCTCAACCTCAGCGGGACGTTCAACAGAAGGCTTGTCGTCGCCAGCGGACAGACCAGAACCAGTAGTAGGTTTCTCAATGGTCTCCACAACTTCTGCGGGACGCTCAAAAGAAGGCTTGTCGTTGTGCTCCCAGGGCTTGCTGTGCCCCTGGACATGATGGCCTTGTTCAAAGGAGATGGATCCCTCGTGGTTGCCAAAGGGGCTGGATCCCTCGTGGTGACCCAAGGGGCTGGATCCCTCGTGGTGGCCCAAGGAGCTGGATCCCTCGTGGTGGCCAAAGGGGCTGGAACCCTCTCGGTGCTCCTCGCCATGATGACCAAAGGAGCTCGAGCCGGAAACGCCGATGTGCTCACGTTCGAAAGGAAGGGCCTGCGCCTCGTGGAGCAAGGCAGCAGCGATAGCCAAAGTAGAGAACTTCATGGTTGTTGTGAATGCTGTTGTATGAAGAACATGATCGTGACAATAGCCACCTTATGTAGATTTCCAATGTGTGGTAGCTCTTGAGAAAAACTTGCTCAAGGACGTACAAAGTGCTGGTCCGTCCACGCTAGCTCTGCACCGTTGCACTTCGATGCCAAGCGGCTCTGTGTTAGTATACAGTAGCCTGCCTGAATGTCGCTGAGGTCACGCCACATGCGCACAGCGACAATAGCGTGGCAGTAGTGACAGTAGCACTAGCCCTCAGTGGGCCCTTTCAGTGTTCTGCCGGCATTTCCAAGGGGGAGACGTTCGTGTAGTGTCTTCATTAGCGTTAGTACTTGAGGCTCTGATCTGTTGTTGTTAAGATATGGGTGAATTGTATCTGTGGCTGTTTGCACCTGTGGCTGTTTGTGTCTGTGGCTCATTGCCAAGCGGTTCTGTGTAACGTCTCCATTCATGTCATGGTGGCAGCTGCGAAGCCAGAAAAACACTCAAGAGCCGTGTTCTAACGCACTGCTGTTCAGTCAAGACAATGCAACATGGGCTGGTCACATTAATGGCGTGGATGTGGTTTCTGAAGTGTGGTGAAGAAGAAGAGGGAGAGGCACAAGGATCTAGGAAATAAGGTCTCGTACACAGAACGCGAAAGTTAGTGATACAAGGCAATAATATCGTGCTCTTATTGTATAATTTGAACACAGGAGCTCTTTCACACAAAATTTATCCGTTCACAGTGCCCCGTATTTCCCCATAGCTCACTCACACTAGCCCTCAAGCATCAAGGGTGTGATACCTGCGTGTGCATCATGCGGAAGAAATTAATTCATGTGCATAGGTCACACCAGGAATTGCAGGTGAAATGCAATGGGCGTATATTCGGCAATGGCGATTAATAGAGCAGTCACACTCGAAACTTGTGTTTGATGTCGACAGCAAATTTCTTATGCCGTGCTGCATGTCTATATTCGACTTTCTGCCATCAAGGGGTTTCATTATCACCATTATGCAGCTCGATTCCATTTAGCTCCAATATAGCATCTACCCTGCATGATTCGCGCTAGTGATGTTTTAGATACTGGAGCGTGACAAACCGAGAGTTGATAATAACTGCGGTGGTTCTCCGTGGAAGTTTGGACGTGACATAGAAGCAAGTTATCTGATTTCGAAGGCAACAAGTGCGTATAGTTGCACTGTTGAAATTTAGGCAGTATTTCTGAGTGTTCACAACATGGTAAAAGAAGCTATGGTATCCCGTGGCTCGTATTGAATTCTCACGGGACAGAGAATATCGTACGAGTTCTTTCTTACCTTCCGAATCAGCTAATATATCTCCAGACAGCGGTTATGCGCATTACCGAGGCCATGTCTAACTGTCAGTGGCTACCTTAGAAACGGTCAAACGGTCCGAGCAAATTTAGGCAAAGAAAAAAAGCACAGACTAAAAAAATCCCCAAAAAAACTAATGCAAGGTCAACGATCTCGATACGATAAGGGGCAGCCCTGAAGATCTCAATAACACAATAACATAAATAAGAGTTGCTATCATTGTCATTGAGTATCATAGTTTGCTTCATTTCTGAGAGCTCAAGTCACCCTTGCAATACTTGTTGAGTTAAGCAAGTGTTAGGTCTACTTAAATTGCCACTCTAACCTAACACTGCCGTCAATAACCAAAAACTGTTCCTAACCAGGCGCCTTATATGCGACTCTCGGGCCGCTTTTCCAGCCCAACTGCTTCCATGAACTCACTAACTATTATAATAGAGTACCTGAAGAGTCTTTGCATGAACTCAAGTGTAAGCCTTTGTAAAGCCCATGCGTACCTGTAACTAAATCGCAGATCTAAGTTTCACTAGAAAGGTACTAACCGATCTAGCATCGGATTAACTCCGTAAATACGTCTTTACTCTCTAATTTTCCCTTTAAATTACTAAAATTTGCAAATAGTTAACCCCGCAAGCAGAATCCCCGAGCTCATGCCCGTCCAGGCTTTTACTAGAACACAGGACGTTGCGAACATCACGCCATTATTTCAATACGGTTTGTCCTAGTGAAATGTCTTGAACAGTTTCTTAGAACTTCAAATATGACCCTCATATCTTGCACCGTCTCTCTTCCCTAGAAGCGTAATACCTATCTGTATATCCCATGTGACACCTACTGAGGAAAACTGCTTGCCCATATTTTCCATTGTTGGACATTGAAAAAGCGTTTTTAGAAGTATTTTTAGCACCAATAAATCCCACTAACCCGCATTCGCATAATGAAAGGCGGCTAGCCGGAATAGGCAGTGTAACGAAGAGAGAGTGGTTGCCATAAGAATACATTGGACTACACAGTGGCTCACAGAGTTACGGAGGGAAGAGAAGCTTCGCTGTAGTTGCAGATTTGAAAACTTCCACGGTAAATAAAGGCGTACAGGTACTCGTACTGAAGACGCACAGGTCTCAAGCAGAGTGAGAGCCGAGAAGCCCGTACGGTTAGCAGAACAATACCGAACTGCCTTAGGCTGTCGAGTTGAGGATCCACTTGTACCGGCCTAATAATAGATTTTCCCGGTCTTGAATAATTTCTGAGCTACTTGTGGTTCGCTGAATCGACCAGGCTAGTGTTTCAGCCTGCACCTCGTCGTCGTGTGATCATCAGGTGTACGAAATGGATTATTGAGCATCAAGCTACACGTGACACATGTTTAGAGAATTTGAAACCACTCGTTGTTACCTTCGACTAGGCATATGATTTGCTTCGCTTTTTCTCGAATATTTCCCATTTGATTTTAAAACTCTTATTTAATATCGGTAAAAATAAAAATATTTCCTGACTATCTCTGCCTGAAGGGAAGGTTCGCTAGAGATGCAGAAACTCGCCCTTACTACCAAAAACACCCTGTGACACTCGTTTAAAGCCTAGCTACTGCCTATTTCGTTTCTCCGAACATACACCCGTTAACTCTCAACAAAGTTTGAAGACATCACGAACTGGGAAGGTGCAAGGAACACGACCAGGCGCGTAAAACACGCTCTAGGGAAGCCAAATAAAATATATAAAAAATCGGAAAATAAAAAACTGTCACAAAACCAGGCTACTGGTAATTTTTTACCAATTTACATCTGCTTACGTCGCGCCAAAATTAAGAGCATGCTCTCTTTCCGGCACATCCCGCACTTAATTTCCGCACGTTAATATTCGCGGCTTATTATTCGTTGATCCGTTTAATAAGCTAGAGAGAGCAGAATGGCAGAGGTATCTAAGGGAGTGATTCTGAAGCAAGAAAACAGTTTGGGTCACGTGACACAAGTCCTGGAAGCACCATATGACCTGAATTCCCCTCTCAGCTCCTACGCTACGCTGGACAATGTAACGGTGTTTTTGTGTGACTGATACAGATTTGAGACAGGGACTGATTAAGTTCTGTGGTTATGAGATGAGAGGGATATATCTGGGCTGGTGGTGGTATGATAGCGATGAATGTGATTACCATAAAATTGTAAAACACTTGCAGACCCCACAGTTGCTTCCAAAATTAAAATATCTCCACTATTGGCGAATTTGTGCAAGTACTCCAGCTGAGCTTGTGGTTCGTGAGGTTGTGAAAGATGACACGACCGCCTTCTCAAGATCCAGGATAATAGAACACGAAAAGATAGTAATGGATAGTGAAATGACGTCTTTTGAGTCTGTTGGAACTCTCTGATTGGCTCTTCCTCCGTTTTTGGGCGAGATAGCAGGACTAGAAAGAGAGTACCACCGTGTTTAGGTTTGTTTGACCGGCTAAGACACAACGAGAATCGATACTAGCAACGACGTGTTATTGGTTTTCTAAAATATTTAGAAATTATTCAACCTGTTATAATCGTCATTGAAATAACGGAAATTATTTTACCAAATTTTTATAAATTCGGAAACGCCCAATATCCCCCCTTCCGACCTCAACCACTCACTACCACTACTCCCACACGTGCAGCGTATATGCACTCCCAAAATTTCCCACCATTAATTCTTTCACCACAACATGAAACTCGGAATCAAGGCGAAGACGGGTCTGGGACTCGTCGTGGCGTACACGGCTTACTCCACGTACGTGCATCTGCGCACGCACTACGAAATCAACGATCGGCTCGACAAAAAACTGAAATCCACGGACTTTGGCCTGACCTCCAATGTGTCTTTGCGAGACGGCATTCCTCCCTCGGTGCAGTTTCGCCCCATGGTTGTGGGCGGCAAGTTTGTCAATCCGTTCAGCCAGTACCGACACCAGACGCTCTTCGAGTTTGTCTACTGCAACATTGTCAACCTCTTCCACCTGACTCCGCGAGGAGGGCTCCCCAAGGACCCCAAGGAGCTCAAGAAGCTGCTGCCCAGTGTGACTCCGGACTACCAGCTGCTGAGCGAGCCCGTCAAGCAGGTGTCTGCTCTGATCCCCTGGAAGCCCAAGTCGTTCATCCCCAAGCCCCAGGACCGAATCACCCTCACCTGGATCGGCCAGTCTTGCGCGTTTGTGCAGCTTGGAGGCCTCAACATTCTCACCGATCCCTTCTTCGGCGACCACCTCGTCACCTCGTGGATGGGTCCCCAGCGACTCTCCAAGGCTCCCTGTCAGTATGAAGACCTGCCCAAGGTCGATATCGTTCTCGTTTCCCACGACCACCCCGACCATCTGGAGGTAGACACCGTGAAGAAGATTGGCAACTCGGCTCTGTGGGTCGTGCCGCTGGGCGTGAAGAAGTTCCTCGCCAAGTACGGCATCTACAACGTTGCGGAGCTCAACTGGTGGGAAACCATGGGTCTGGAAACGCCAAAGTCGCAGGAACTGGGCGAAAAATGGACGGTGGCGTGCACACCAGCCATGCACTGGAGCGGCCGAAAGATGTACGACGCCAACTCGACGCTGTGGGGCTCGTTCATGGTCATGAAGGATGGAAAGCCGCACTTTTTCCACGCGGGAGACACGGGATACTCGCCAGAGCTGTTCCGAGGCATCAAGGAGGAATACGGACCCGGATGCAAGCTGGCCATGCTGCCCTGCGGAGCCTACAAGCCCCGATGGCACCTCAAGAGCCAACATATTGACCCCCAGGAGGCCGTCAACGTGATGAAGGACCTGGAGGCCCGCAACATGGTCGGAGTGCACTGGGGAACGTTCATTCTGAGCGACGAGAAGTTCACGGAGCCCCGAGACTCGCTGCACAAGATTGCCGAGGACGCTGGAGTCGGCAATGCTGTTCTGGCTCCCAAGTTTGGACAGACGTTGGTTTTCGACACCAGCGACGGCAAGGGAGGAAGCCATCCTCCGGAGGAGATCCGGGATGGCAAGGCGCTGCTGTTTAGATAGGCGGGAGCTCGAAGAGTGGTTAGAACACTGTAGACTGGGCGTACGACGATAGATAGAAGATAACTTATAGATAATGTGAATGATGTATTAACTGGATTTGGTGGAGTGCCTGGTAGAAGACGCAGAGATGAGCAGTAGCTGACTATGGGGCTATTTATTACGGCCCATTTGCATTTGTACTAACATGCCTAATGCTCATAACCAACATACCGACAGTCTACAAGTACAGTACCGGTACCGGTACATAACAACCACAAATACAAGCGAAATGGAAAGCTAGAAGTCTTGGTTCGATGGTTTGACAAATAGTTCTTGGTGTTATCTACTTTGTGGAACGCTTGATGCATAAGAACTAAACAGACTACATCATACAGTAACTACAAACACAAGATCTATCGTATCGTCGTTAAATATATACATCTTCTGACGCAGTGCTCATCTCCCGACACAGCGCGTCTCTGTTAGCACCCCGTCCAATTACTTGAGCTTGGCAGCCTCCTCGTCGCCCATCTTGTAGCAGTGCTCCTTGGCCGGGAAAACGCCGCCCTTGACGTCATTGTGGTACTCCTTGACGGCACCCACGTTGATGTCCAGGAACTGCGAGTACTTCTTGAGGAACTTTGGCGTGAAGCTGCCAAAGCCTCCGAGCATGTCCAGCATCACGAGCACCTGTCCCGAGGTTCCCGGGCCAGCTCCGATTCCGATCGTGGGCACCTCCAGCTTCGAGCTGAGCCACTCGCCGACCTTGTCGGGCACGGCCTCCAGCACAATAGCGAAACAGCCGGCCTCCTGGAGCGCGTAGGCGTCTTCGAGAATGCTTTCGGCTCCCGAGGCGGTCTTGCCTTGGACTCTGAAGCCTCCTAACGACGACTGGCGCTGAGGAGTGAGTCCGATGTGTCCGAGCACGGGAATGCCGACCTCCGTGAGCCGCTTGATGGTCGGAGCAAGCTCGCGTCCGCCCTCCATCTTAACGGCCTCCATGCCTCCCTTCTGGATCATCTGGATGGCCGAGCGGATCGCCTTCTCGGGGGACTCCTCGTACGAGCCAAACGGCAGATCCGCGACCATGAACGCGCTCTTGACGCCCCGAGAGACCGCCTTGGCGTGGTACACCATCTCCTCCAGCTCAATCTGGTTGGTGTTGGGGTAGCCGAGAGCCACCATCGCCAGAGAGTCGCCCACAAGCACCATGTCCACGCCGGCCTTGTCGGCAATAAGGCCGGTCACGTAGTCGTGCGCGGTGACCATGCTGATTTTCTCGCCATTTTTGCGCATTTTTGCCAGCTCGGGAATCGTCACCTTCTTGCGGGTCTGATCCGAGGCCTGGGGAGAGTGGTGTGCAGAGTAGAAACGGGGCACAAAGGCCGTTTGTGTTCTTGCCGAGCCCAAAACGGGTCGCAGAGCGCGCAGAAGAGACATTTTCGGATGCAGAAAGGTGTCTGTGGCACTACTTTGCAAGGGCTTATGTACCAACGGTTACCCACACAAATACGGTTTACATTTTTTCAAGGCCAACAGTTTCGAAACCTTATCCGCAACCCTAAAGTCCTCTATCCGAGGGATGACGATGTGGGGTAGGATGACTATCGCTATATTGTCCGCGTGACCTTTAGTGGGCTTGTCAGACGGCGCAAAATGTGACGTAATCATGTGGATACTGCTGACTCAGCGCTCCTCCGCCCGTCCGAAGCCCCGAGCAACTTTCGTAGCAATTCTTTGCGATTTACACAGATACAGCTGAGCTCCTCAAAGAAGCGACCAAAACGATGGAACCGACAAGACACAGAAAAGTGCACAAACACAGCCCCGAAATACACCGCTTCAGCATGACAAATCGCGCCGGAGCCCCGCTCATCCGCTTGCGTTTTACTTTCACGTTGTTTACACATGTATTGCGCCTTTTTGTCTTTTTTTTGCCTCCTATTTTCACTCGGCCCTGACTCACGGAATCTTCACGGTGATGAGCTAAACCCGGCTGGGAAAAATCCCCCCGGCGAATAACTCGTCGTAGAGACATGTATGGGGAAAACGGATGGTCTCAAAAGATGCGCAAGAACTGGGGCTACAAAATTATATGAGTCCCGCAAAAAATATGTGTCTGAAAATACATAGTCATAACCTCTGATGGCCCAGAATTTCGAGGTGAAAGTTACACATGGAGGAGACATGTGGCTGAAACCTGGAACACGGCAGAGACTGGATATTTCGGCTGGGTTTTTTGCACAGAGGGTTACAAAAGAGAGATAAGGGTGTTGGTTAAACTTGGAGCAGATTTGCACATTTTTGGACTCGGGAAGATGTCGGTGTTGTAGGGCATTTGGCTGATAATTTTGAAAATGGTCTTACCGGATTTTATTTGCATATAATATGGGAGTGCAGTATACCATTCGAGAGCTCTAAATGAGGTGGATCATCTGATGATATTTATTATTTCATTGAACCTCTCTTGGAAGGTTTAGGATGCTAAATGTTCAATGGATCACATGACTAAAAATAAATACTACAGAGATGCTTACAGTTGGGACATTATCCATGTGCGTCTCTTTCGTATCTCCAACGGCAGTTTTCTCAAGTTATACAAAATGCCCCTGTTGTAAGGCTCTTCCCAAATAGGCAAGTTCCAAATACACAGATCAAGTGCAGTAAACAACCATTTATCTGAACATGGACGAGTTCGAAAAGAATATAAATAATATAGTTGGAATCAGAAAAGTTGCATCTATCATTTAATGCAATAAAAACAGCAGATTTATTTATATTACAGAAATTCTCAAAATGAGTGGGGCAGTCGGATTAAGGTTCGTATTATGTAAGCGATAATTTGAGTCCTTCCAGAGTCAGGAATATGAAAGGATATGTTCAGGTATTTTTACTGAATGATTAAGCCATTTCGCTTAGTATCTGTTTTTAATTTCTAAGATCATTGATCAAAACTGACTCAGTTAGAGGCACCATGAAAACTCGAACCCCCCAAATAAAGTTTCCTCAGTCTGACATAATCGACGTTGATTAGAGCCACCTCTTTGCAACAGACCATACACTCTTCTATTCATCGACACAAACCGCCATGGCTCCAAAAGCAGCAAAACAAACGTCGCTGAGCTTCAAAAGCACCAAGCCGAACGTCAAGAAGGACTTCAAGGTCGTCAAACAGCAGCAAAATGACCTCAAGGTGAAGGACATCAAGCCTGTGAAGCAGGAGCCGATCGAAACGACCATTTTCGACGAGCTAGAGAAGGAGGAAGCTGCGGAAATCGAATCTCTGCCGGATTTGGACCCCAGCGAAACAATCTACTTGGAGGAAGCTCAGAAGATTGCCGAGCAGAGCATTGCACCAGATGTGCACCCTGAAGATGTGAACAATTGCGAGAAGATTCTCAAGAACTTCGATTTCACTGTGGATTTCGGTCCTGTTGTCGGACTCACTCGTCTGGAGCGATGGAATAGAGCACAGAAGCTGGGTCTCAATCCTCCAGCTTTGGTGAAGCAGATTCTGGAGACGAAGCAGGGAACCACGGAGGATGTGTACAAGCAGAATTATTTGTTTGGCCAGCTGGTTTAAGAACGGATATTTCAGTGCAATGGTCTAGCTTGCACTACCAAAGACGCTTGACCCTATTTATCAATGTATTATGTGATCTCGATTGACGTAGGCTAGAGAAGATGTAGGTGGATGAGTATTTGTACTTACTGACACAGATATCACTATAAGAAGCTGAATAAGCAGAGCTACTAATTGTACTAAAAAGTGGAGCAAGATGCATTAGATCGGTGTCTGCGGAACAACAAACCATTCACAGCTCTTACATTAGTCAAAGACGTTGCCATGGAGACTTGAACCACTTGAGAAAGTCCGGGTCTCGTATTCAACTCGCATTAGTGCAATTGAAGTACACGTGCGGCTTTGTACTCACTGAGCTAGCTTGTCTAAGTGTCGATATTGCCTTGTGACAAGTTGAAACAGTAGTAATGTCGAGAACTCTACAACTGTCCACAGTTTCTAGATCGTTACTAGACTGTCTAGCAACCACAAATAGCGCATTCCAGACTAGATCTCTGACCCTTGAAGCTCACGTGTGCAAATAGACCACTAGCTCTCATTCTTGCTTAGCTAGTTCCAAGACCTAGTGAACGGCTACCCGACCATCCAAAAAGACGCACGCTACTGTATCTCAACAACGGAGTAGCTCAAAGAGTATCCAGGTCACTTCATCGTGTCTCTATGAAGTACTATAGCTTGCAAACTTCATATCGCCCATAATTAAAATCCAATCTCCGACTTAACTCACCCATCACCAGCCCAGCACGTTTTCAACAAAACAACGAAACCCACGGTCTTTCTGGTTCTAATATCGCAGCTTGCCGGGGGTAACTCGCTAGCCCAGAATAATCACCACCACAAAGACTAGCCGCGAATCTCGAAACTCTACAGCGCGTCACGTGACCGTAGCTGTGGAGGTCCTGGCGATCCGGATCGACATCAGCAATGTAGCACTCATTGTTTTGGGCCGTTTTGGGATGTGTAATTACGCAGCAACAATGAGTGCCATGTTTGTGCTGTATTGTGGCTGTAGGGCGACCAAAACAATGACAAAAGTTAGCAGTGGTCGCCAAACGGCTTCTTGTTTACTTGTAGTTGAGGAAGCTATACTGTTTTGATTTGCGTGCAGGGTGCTTTGATGAGGTTGAGAGGAGGGTGAGATACAGAAAAACATGCAAGTTTGATGATACATGTGTTTGACTTCAAATGCCCTTGGCGTAAGAGATTCACTCCTCGTACTGTACCGGTACAGTACTGTTGATGGTGCTATTGACACTGCTGTTTTGTTGATAATTCACTATTCAACACCATGCTCAACTCATTCCACGATTATCCGAGTTCACCATGGTACAGAATCAAAGATGCTACTAACCATCACCTTTGGTCTTACAAATATGGTAAAAATAGAAGCGTGGGACGCAGCTAACATGGCCGTAATTTAGCAGACGCCTAAGACGACCCCTGGCTCCTCTAGACCGGCCAAAAATACCATCGCGACCGTTTCAGAGCTATTCTGGGCTTAGCAGCGGCTAATTGCATTCCTTGGCTTGAGTTATTAACCCACGCTATACAAGTTTCGGCAATCTTTCTTAGATTGCAGTAACCCCACCTTGATTTCACAGCTCGCCATAATTAGCTACGGAGTACTCCGTAACAGAACACCAATATCTACACCTACTAGTAAGTCAACTTCCAATGCTCTATTCATAGTTGTTTCATAATGACTTGCAATTAAGAAGCTACGTCCTACACACTGTACAACACTGGTAAAAGTAAACTGACGAGAACATGAACATGCTACTCCGTACAACTGGAAAAGTCCATTACTTGTACCACCCAAATCTAAGTCAATATTTATATTAATGATATGCAATGTCAATAACCCTGGAGATGGACTCTCCCCCAGGCGGCCGCCCGTGCGACTCGCCAATAAACAATTAGATGGCCACCGCGCCGCGCTCGCGCCACTGGTCCCGCAGCACCCGCCGCTGCTCGGCCATCTCCTTCCACCCGTCGTCGTCGTCCTCGTCGTCGTCGTCCTCCGTGTACACGGGCATGTGCGTCTGCGACATGACCCGTCGCTGCTGCTGCCCGAGCTCCGGCGTCGTGGTCGAGCGGTTGAACGCCCGCACGTTGAACCCGGGGCGGTAGCGGCTGCGGTTGCTCATGCCCGAGCCGCCGGACGCGATGGACGCGTTGTCGCCGGCAAACCGCGGGTTGGGCGTCGCCAGGTCGTTGGTGCTCCAGCGGTGCTTGAGCCCGTGGATGGAGGGGGGCGCGGTGCCCGCTCCGGCAGACGAAGGGGGGCCCTGGGGCACTCCTCCTCCTCCGCCCTGCATCTGCTGCTGCAGCGTCATCTGCATCTGCATCTGCATCTGCATCAGCTGGGCCATCTGGGCCTGCAGGCCCCCCGGGGGAGGCGCCTCATAGACGGACGAGGCGTCGTTGAGCGAGCCCGCGTAGCCCCGCAGACCGCCGCCCATCGACATGGCCGACGGCATGCCGGACTTACGCTTGATCTTCTCCTTCTCCTCGCGCGCAATCTCGGCCACGAGGCCGCGGGTGGGCTGCGGACCCGACAACAGAGGATGGGGCACGCCGCTGAGGCGAGAGCGGCCAAAGGGCATGTTGCGCGACGACGCCGAGTGCACCGACAGCGTGTCCGGGTCGCGCGGCTTGAACATGGGCGACGTGGACGCGCTCTTGGAGTACACCATCGGCGACGCCGCCAGCTCAATGTGCGACGCCAGGTTCGTGTCCGACGACATGGTCTTGAGCCGCTGCGAGTCGCGCGGGAAGCCGTGCGCCTGCAGAATGCCCAGCGGCACGTCGTCGAGGTCATCCTCGGAGTCCGAGCCGCCAAACGAGTGTCCGCCGGACATCGGGGGCGTCTTGAACGCCGGCGTGGAGGCCGCGCCCGTCACCTTCATCATCTTCTGCCGGTACACCGCCAGGTGCGCCTGCTGCTTGGCGCGCATCTTGGCGTTCTCCAGCTTCTCGTCGTCGTCGTATGCGGTGTACTCGTCGTCGTCGTCGTCGGAGGCGTCGCCGGGAGCAGCAGCCTCACCCAGAGCGTTCAGATCGACCGACGCGCGCCGGTAGTTCTCGTACTGCGCCTTGGTGACGACCCTTCCGGCTGGAGGGGTCGCAGCCGGTCCAGGAGCACGCGGACTGGCGTCCTTCTTGCAGTACTTGTCAAAGTCGAGCTCCTGCGCCAGCTTCTGGTTGTACGCCTCGAGGTCCGACACGCCGGAGAGGTTGAGCTTGTACGCGTTCGGGGGCGGGTTGGCAAACTTGTTGGGCGACGAGTTGACCACCTGGCCCGGCGAAAGAGCGTAGCCGGGCGTGGCGAGGCCCGGAGTCGAGCGGCCGGGCGAAAGCGGGTTCGTCAGCGGCCTGTGCGAGTCCTCCGCAGCCCACCCCGAGGACGTGCGGTCGTCCTGGGCCGTCACCCGGAACGTGTCCTCGTACTCCTGCTGGCGCTGCGCCGCGTCGTCCTCCAACCGCTGCTGGTACTTGCCGCTCTTGGCCATGCCGCGGGAGATGTCCTCGGTCGAGGGCACCACAGGTCCGGTACCGGTACCCATGCCGCTGACAGACCGCCGGGAAGTCTTAATGGTGGGCTCTGTGGCAGACGCCTCGGTCTGCTCGTCCATCGGAGTATGAACTATCGACTCGTCGCCAAACTGGAACGACGACACCGAGTCGTTGCGGTACGGATCCTCGGACTCGCCGTACGGATCGCCGTAGTTGTACTGGTAGTCGTAGCCCTCGTCGTGCAGCTCGCGGGTCAGCGCCTCGGTGTACTCGTCGTCCTCGCCGCGCTTGGTGTACTTGAGCGTGCCCTCGGTCTGCTCGCCCGACAGCGAGTCGTAGGGGCCCTTGAAGAACTTTTTGAACGTGTCCTTTTTGGAGGCCGCCTTGCCGAGAATCTGCTCTGCGGGAGGAGAAGACCCGGCCTTCTGCAGCGGAGGCTCGGGTGATGTGTGTTCCGTGGGCATGGTGTAGGAGGAGGCGGCGGAGTTTGTGTTGAAGCCCGACTGCTGGATTTGTGGGCTGGGCTGGATGGAGTCGTCGCTGTGGTCGCCAAACGAGTCGTCCAGGTGGAGGTGTTGCGTGTCCGTTTCCATCGTCGCGTTGAGGTTGCTGCTGGCTTTGGCCGTCTTGGTCAGCTTTTTGGGATCGAGAGAGGTCCGCCGCGGAGGATAGGTGTGTGGTGGAGTGGAGGTGCTAAGAGTCAGGACCTTGTGCTTGTGATGCACGTCCCGGTGCTTTTCCCTTTCCTCTTGCGAAACAAGGTTTGGGGACCACGACCTATTTTTAGGTTGCGCTGTACCTCCTGCAAAGCCATTGTCCTGCACTGCAGCGGGGGACAGCTGTACAGGCGAGCTCTGGGGCGACCAGTTGAACGACGAGTTGTCGGAAGCACTGGCAGACGACCCAAAGTGCGGAAGCACCCAGTCCGAGGCCGGCAGGTTGAGCGCAAGGTGCGCTGCTGACTCAGCAGACATGTGCGTCTCGCTCTTGAGGCTGTTGAACGTCAGCGACTCGGACGACCCTGAAGGCGACGAGATGGACGGCGAGGCGACTGTGGGCGACGTCACCTCGCCCTTGTGGTGCTCCTTGGAGGCATTTCTCTTGAAGATTTTGAGCATCTGGTTTGTTGTGTGCTGTTGGTTTGTGTCGGTTTTTGTGTATGTGCCTCTGTGTATGTATGTGCTTCTGTGTGCAAGTGTGTGCTTCTGTGTAACTCGTCTGTGTTGCTTCTGTGTAACAGGTTTGAGAGCCCGCTTTATGTCGTAACGATGGTGGTTTCAAAGACTTCGCTCAATCGCTCAAGGTCGCTTTCGGAGAAGAAAAATCGGTTGCGGCCTCCTATTGACGGTGTCTCTGTGCTGAAACACACTGTGCGAATGTGTACAGAATAGGGGCTGGGAGAATGCAAAAGCGAGTGTTTGTGCTGGATGTCGTTTTTCGGGGGCGCCTGGGGCAATGCTGGGCTCAGATATCTCAAGAAGCGAGTGACAGGCAAAGAGTGCGATTCTGGAACCTCCGCCTCCTTATATTAGTCGGGCTAGTTGGACGCAATCGACTGACATGGGAAGCACATGTATGCATGCATGCGGGCGAGCTTAAAGGTTGCTAATTTAGAAACAGCTCTAAACTACCTTAAACACGGTAATGGGCTCTGCATACCGCTGCAGAAAACGACCCAGAGTAGCCACACACCCCCAGACCAGTGGATTCAGGCTTCTGCGGCACTATGCCGGCATGCACGCTACATGCCCGATCTATCGAGAACCCACTCGCAGCAGGCACACATGCGTATGCACGCCACATGCACGAACCTGCACGTACCACATGGAAACCAGGCAGGAATACAAGGAGATGATATTCTCCCGCACTGGATATTGGTCGCTCTGTAATTAATGTCGCCAATATTCAGCGCTCTTGCTTGCTCCTGTCCCGTTCGAGAATCCTGAAGAGGAAACCAAACCATATTATGCGAGCCACACTTTGGCGGTCATGTCGTGGGCGCGACATGGGTCATGTGATGGCCACGACATTGAGGTGTCAGGCAAATAATATCGGCCCAAAGGACGCCTCTAGGTCGCCCCATGTGTGGAATGTGTCTCATGGGAATGTGCACGGATTGCAGAGTGCTTTTTTTTTTGACTGAACCTTGCCCTAATTTGGATATTGCACATTTACATTTAGAAAAGGTGGAGACTATCCAGTAGACCCAAGGGCTGAAAAACGGCCCAAGCTTGCTATTTTCAGCATATTTATTTTGAGCCTTTTGAGCCTTTTGTGCAGACGAAGATGGTGCTTGATTTGTGGCTGTACAAGTATAAAACCAGCTTTCCTTGTTTTTGAGGCATGTCTCTCCTGAATCAATCAATGCAACGTGAAAGCTTCAGAGTTTGCGGATGATAAATATACGTTGGATATAAAGATATTGTCTTGAGGGTTTTGTGGGGGTTTGGGGACTTTGCTGCTTTCGTAAAAGAGCTGCCTTTGATAGGCACAAGCAGCAGAATTACAGAACCAAGGAGAGATATGGAACCTCTGGAAATTGCACATCTAGAATCACACCGAAATTATAGCAATTAAAATAGAGTTTGTGGGTGTATTATCGGATAAATACGGCGTAAATTGCAGAAAAACACAGAAAACAGGTTTAGCGGGAAAATCAAACTGTGTTGTTAAATTCTACCCGTTAACGCGCTTGTTTCTCTCTCTACCTTTCCCCCGTATTCACAGCTTATCTCTAGCCGATGTTTACTCCCACCACACTCAATTACAATTATTATCAACATCATTATTTCAGGCAGCCCCTGAGCAGGGTTGCACTGGGTTTATTATCTCTATTTGTTCTATTTCTTGTGTATTTCCCGCTATGATATAATATACGGCTCGAGTGTCATTTCTGTAGCCCCTGAAAAGAATGAAAACATCCCGATTGGGTTGACGTGGATGAGTGGATTGGTGAAGCACTGTATTGTAGATTGGATTGAAAGCTGTGTCATTTAATACTGTAGAGTCGATTTACTCATTCTAGACATATGTGCGATCTGAGTAAGTACTACCAAAAACAATAGGCTTAGTTGCATTACTAGTTGAGATCGTTGCGGTACTCCGTACATATCACATGTCAAAATTATGTACTGTACATCAGTGTAATGGCTGACACGGGAATGTACACTGTCAGGTGTTTAATATCGATACAGGAGCTATTAGTCTCCATCCGGAATGTGTCCTTATCAAGTGGTAGATAGAGTCCTGATCATGTAAGCAGCATGTAAGCAGTTTGATATCGAATCTTGTAACAAGACTCATTGTCATGTCAGAATCACCAACAGTGACTTTCTAGGCATCACCATCATATCAGAAATGTCTGAAGGTAAGAATCGAACTCCTCAGATATCATAGCTTCCTGTACCTTCCGTATGCGTAACCTGTGCTTTGGCACATGGACTTGTGACATCTCAGCGGCATCTATGTTTCGGTCTGCATGCTCTTGAACAATCTCCACGGAGTTTGGAAATGGTAGTTGGACCGCTATAGGGGTACCTCGGCTTGTATAGAACTGCAAGAACGTGATATTTGAATCTTCACCAGGATACAAGTTTTTATGGAAAAATGAAACGGAGCTAGCTAGGAATCTGATGATGCTAGAAAGCTGAAAGTAGTACCAAAATATTCGCCCAAGTATGGGGTTTCCGATTATGTGCTACATCAACACTACTCATGACTCCTTGGTGCTCTTCCAGGGTTTTTGCAGATAGTTTATGCTGACTAAAAGGCGCCCATCAGACGGAGTGTTAATGCAACAAGAAGCAAATTAGTACCAAATGATTCGTCATATTAAGAGCTTCACAATGGTAATACACTATCTTCTACACTATTGCAGACTAATCACTACCTGCTAAATCAAGTTTTCAAGCGAAACTGAAAGAGACACAGAGAGAGATCTGTTCATGCTAGCAGAATGAAAGTAATACCAAAAGACTCATAATAGGATGGGGTTTCAGATTATGTACTACATTATCACTGCAGAAGACTCCTTTACACTTTCCCAGGATTTTTGCAGATAGTTTATGGAGGGTAAAAGACGTCCACAGATTGCAGTAATTGAAGTAGTTGCAGTATCGTCATATTAGTAAATTCTATACTTTTAGAGCTTCAAAATTATGTTCTTTTTTCTTCATCGTGATGAGCAACTAGTTTGTACCAACCGATTTTTGATTTTCCGGAAAAGTGAAACAGGGCTTGACAGTGAACTGTTTATGATACGAGCTTGAAAACTGTACCAAAAGATTCGTCTCATTTAGAGCTTTAACGTGGTATACTTATTTATCTTGTCTATTTTGTAGTAATTCTTTCATGCTCTTCCGGGATTTTTGCTAGTAATTTATGCGGTAATGAAGAGATTCAGAAGAAACAACGGGACATTACAGAGTCAAGACGCATAGCTATTCTAGCAGGAGCTAGTACTAGAGGCCAATCTGAACAGTGTCGTTGTTCTTGTAAAGCTACAAGTTGTCATGGACTCGTTCTCTCAAGAACTGAAGGTCAAGCTACAAGTGCAAGCTAGTCAACCCCTCCATTCTTCGACTTGTTTAAGCGGGCATCTGATAAACCCGTTCTTTGCGTTGGGTTCTAATTCACACTGTGTTCGTTTGTGCTCGGGTCCACTTCACTCTGTGTTCATATCTCCTGGGTTCTTTTTGACGCTCTCACAGTCTGTGATGGTTACTCGTTCAGAAACTATACAACACAGAGTGCCTGTTTACAACACAGAGTGCCTGTTTACAATACAGAGTGCCTGTTTGCAACACAGAGTGCCTGTTTGCAACACAGAGTGCCTGTTTGTGCCACTTGTGGCCTAAACTAGGTACTTTATGCTGAACCCCTACTGAACTCCTACTTTATGCTGAACTCCTACTTTAATTATGCTGAACCTGATACCGGTACTCTATGCTGGTTCTTACTTTATGCTGATTGTTATTCTGTGCTAACCAGATATTATGAGGACAATGGGGCATGAAGAACTACTACTTGTACCTCATGTTGAAATTAGAAGCTCAAGACTCAGTCAAGGAGGCCTACTCGTACTACTTGTAGTACAGCCATGGTTCAAGTGCTCACTTGGTTTAAGGGCCGACTTCATCGCCTGTTTCTGTAGAGCTGCAACCATCTGTGGCTGTGACTCAAATCCAACTGTTCGTCTCTACTTATAGTCTGCTTGTCAAGGCCAATTTTTTTACAGATGGATATAGTGTGGTATCATGGCATCCTCTAACTCACCAAGAGTAGCACTGAGAAGAGACATCTCATCTATGAGTGCAGTATGTACATACTTGTATCAGGAACTAACGCTGATGATAATGAGACCGCAGGAGGATGTCCACCTGGTGTCTTTGATTTGCATTTCTGATCGATATTGGAATCGAACACTGTCTTCCCACTTGCACAACGAAGTAAAAGTCACGTGGCTCCAATATTAGTACCACTGTGTTCCTCGTAAATCCGCGATCATTTTGGTACCAAATTCGAATAGTACCCTCTTACACCATCCGTATTACTAATGCTCTGCTGGTCCTTCCTCATCGAGCTCATTCCACCTCCTGCATCTTTGCTTCTTCCCTCGTTCGAGACACATCTGTCCCATAATAGCACAGTGTCTCAAGTCTGTGTCGATAGACACGTCACGCCACGGTCTGTTTCATTGCTCCAGCACTGGTGAGCCGCCAAAAGCAATGACTAATGATTCTTGATAATTCTTGCCCACATCGTTCATGCACGGACAAGAACATCCCTCTGAGTATGACCTCTCCATTTGACTCTCACATGACCTCCGATCAGTCAACGTTTATCGAGAACAAGTGCAAGGAACCGCTCGATCCGATCAGGGTCCTCCTCCTTTAGGTGTGCTTTAGTCTCTCAGCCGTTTGAGGTCTATTTCGATCCGGTCGAGGTTCAGTACAAGCAACAGTAGTATCGATCATGCACAAGATCACGAAACGAGACGAGACAAGAGCAAGAGCAAGTCAAGGAGTTCAGTAGCTGGTAGAAAACGAACCAAACAATTAACAAACAAAATCATGTCTCGCCTAACCACCAAAACCACCTCCTAATTACCTTCGTCAAATCGTCAAATTTTTCACCGCCAAATTCTATAATTCTATTACCCCACGCTTCACGCTCGGTACAACTAATACTCATCGCTTGCTGTGATTTGCGTCTGATCCACCGATCGGCTCCAACCCACAAAATAACCTCCTGTGGGTCTGCACGTATTCTTCCGCTTTGCTCGATACTACACGAGCTATGAGAGAGAGCCTTCTGAAGACGTCGTAAGGCTCCTGACTAAAAAAAAAAGGCTTTGCTCGGCACCGCCGCCCTAAAGCAGCCTATCCGCTTTCCCCGCCGCATCTGAGACAGTGCGGAGAGCTGCACTCTGGCAACAGTTGGCGATGTAGCAATCTTGGAGGTTGTCGACTAGACATACTTGTACTCCGTAGATAGTAAGATACAAGTGTACTATACTCTCACCAACAACAATTTCTGAATGACAGGTGAGCCCACACCACCTCACCCCCAAATCACTATACGCTCTCTTTACGGCTCGCTTGTGGGATGCACAAATTTTTCTCGCGCCGAAATCGAACTCCACTCTTCGGCGGCTACAAACTTTGGCAAACTATGCGCAGTTCGATTCGTGTTTGCAAAACTAAAAATAAAAAAGGTGGTGTAAACGAGCGAGACCTACCAGGGTGAAAAAAAAAGGTTCCAGTGGCGATGCCCGAGCCAAGACCGATTGGTAATAATTAATGTCTTTGACGTGGCAGTTAGTGGATCGTTTGCACGAGTCCACGGAGTTCGATTCCGGTTCTTGCAAAGTGTAGATCGTGTACTGTTTTTCCAGGTAAACAACGTAGACATTAGATACGAGGTAATTATGTTCTCCACACGAATAAACAGCTCTTACCGTCCACTGAAACATCTCGAGCCCTGCCCGTAGCAATGCTGTTTTATGTCACTTGGCACTGTCAGCTGTCGCGGCTATACAATTACGACTTTACGATGATTGTAGGCAATGTAAAGACATCTTTTTCTTTATAATGAAGCAATAAAAAAGAAACGCTGGAAGACCCAACCAAACAGTTGAAGAGCTGACTAACTCGAAAACCAAACAACCAACCACAAGAACCACATACCAGCACTCCACCATGACATCATGTCGCCGCTCAAACACTCGCCAGGATGCGAATCTTAACACTAAAAGTTCGGCACAGATTTCATGTGGGCCAAAGTGAGCCAACATTTCCATCTCTTTCAAAGCCCGGCCCAGCAACTTTACTGTAGACGGATCGGAAGCGGAAGAAAAGCACAACGGAGATCACCAGCCCCCAAAACACGCCAATGGAACGAAAATGACCATGGAAAATACCGCGGAAACGCACCCCACCTCCTGCATATACTCACATGCTAGACCACGCGAAAACGCACTATGACGGCTGTCTACAGCTATCGTCTCTAAAGGAAGCTAAAGAAGAGGTCGTGTGCGCCAAACACAAAATGAAGAAAACAAACGCTAACGCTAATTGCAGTCCACGGCCTCACTCTTCGCTTCGCTCCTTCTACGTTTTAATTATGCCCTGTGAGCGGAAGAATAACGCACCGTTATGTACAATGTTCCGGGCTCAAAAGCCGGAGTCCACATGGACTTGAACCGCTCAATTCGGGCGAAAAACGGGAAAAAAACGCCGTCTTGGAATGTCGCACATTTAACTGCATTTCGCACCTCCTCCAAACTCGGCTCGAAAATCGGCCTTGACATCCAGTTCAATTCTTGTTTACTGAAAAAAAACAGAAAATAAAATATGCACCCAAAACTCTATTTGTGTGCAAAATTTGCAAAACCTTGTTTCGAACGGCCGAGCCCATCCGGTAATCCGCGTTTGGGAAAAACCTTAAATATATTATCCTACCCCAACCCTGACCCCATTTTTTTAGCAATGTCCCAATTGATAGTGCGAAGCAGGTCCGATGAGGTGCCGTCTTGAAGAGCTAGGGACCCTTGGCGCAAAAAATCGCGTGTATTTGTTCTCAATGGCCTCCGATAGCCGATGAAACGACAGAAAAAATACCACTTTAAGCCGCCAGACTATTTGCTTTTCTTCGTTGCTCCGAAAGAGTACTCCTGCCCTAGCCCCAGGGCTGCAGGAAGAAAAGGGAGGCCCGGTGTCTGTGTTTTGGAGAGGCCGTACGTGTGTGGAAAAACGCAGGTAATTCGTTAAAAAATGCCGGAAAACCGGCCAAATTTTTGTCCAATTTTTTCCGCCTCATTCGGGGCATCTACCAGCACCGTCCCTTATCATGCACACCTACGTCACAGCAATCAATATCATCGTGGAATTTAGAGTTTCTGCACGAACATGCATAAAGCTAACTCTATCTGATTCCTATCCTTCCTTGGCTATAGAGATTACAAAGGCCAGGCCATCAGAGTGCCCACTACTTATATGGGTGGATTCCCCTGTTTTTTGGGGGGTCATCGAAAATGAGTGACACAAACTACCCCGTCGAGAAGCACTCTACTGCCCAGGACTCCACCATGGGCCACACCATCTCTCCTTCTATCACCAAGGAGCAGCTCCATCCCCACCAGTCCTTCATGGACTCCAACTCCGACACCGATGTCGATAACAACTCTATGGGCATGACCGGCAACGACCGTGTTCTTTATGAGCAGCTGCGGATCGTCAATGCCACCATCGACGAGATTGGCCTGACGGCCTACCACTGGAAGCTCTTCTGTCTCAACGGCATGGGCTATGCCACTGACTCGCTGCTGATTCTGCTGCAGTCGCTGACGCTTAAGTCCGTGCAGAAGGAGTTCAACAACGACTTCCCGGCGTCGACCATGGCGCTTTACGGCGGCGCTTTTCTGGGAGCCGTCTTCTGGGGCTTTTCCGCCGACATCATCGGCCGAAAGTTCGCCTTCAACACGTCGCTGCTGCTCTCGGGCGTCTTCGCCATGATCACCGCGGGCATGCCCAACCTCGGCGGCTACTGTGCTCTGATCGTTCTCACGATCATGGGCGCGGGAGGCAACCTGATTCTGGACACGACCGTTTTCCTCGAGTTTCTGCCCTCGTCCAAGCAGTGGATGCTGACGCTCCTGGCCTTCTGGTGGGGTATCGGACAGACCGTCGCTGTGCTCGTCACCTGGCCCCTGATCAAGAACTACTCGTGTCCCGATGACGCTCCCGTCTGTCTCAAGAAGGACAACATGGGCTGGCGATACTGCTGGATCACGCTGGGAGGCGTGGTTCTCGTGCTTGCGATCCTCCGAGTGACCGTCATCCGACTGGTCGAGACCCCCAAGTTCAACCTCTGCGAGGGCAACATCGAGCAGGTCGTCGAGGACCTCCACAAGATTGCCCGAGACGGCGGCAAGGAGATTTCGCTGTCTGTGGAGCAGCTCGAGGCCTGTGGACGACTGGACGAGGACGAGGAGAAGGGCCCCAAGCCCCGAGGCGCGTGGTTCAAGCAGCTGTTTGAGCATCTGCACCTGCTGTTTGCCACACGAAAGCTCGCCCTCTCGTCTGCCCTGCTCTTCCTGTCCTGGACCGTCATCGGTATCTGTTACCCTCTGTACACCGCCTTCCTGCCCTTCTTCCTGGAGTCTCGAGGCGCTGAGATGGGAGACGGATCCGTCGACACCACCTACAAGAACCTGGCCATTGCCAACGCCTGTTCTGTGGGCGGACCTATCATCGCCGCTGCTCTGCTCTTCATTCCCCCCATCCCCTTCTTTGGCCGAAAGTTCATCGTCGGACGACGAGGCGCCATGTGCATTGGTGCCCTGCTGTCCATGACCTTCCTGTTTGCATACACGGCCATCACCAACAACGCGCAGAACGTGGCCTTTTCCGCCGTCACCAACGTGACCATCTTCATCTACTTTGGCACGCTGTTCGCCTTCACCCCCGAGGTGCTGCCCTCTCGATGCCGAGCTACTGGTAACGGAATCGCCATTGCCTGCACGCGAATCGCCGGCATCTTTGCGCCTCTGATCGCCTACTTCGGAGACACGTCGTCGTCCGTGCCCATCTACGTCTGTGCCGGCTGCTTTGCCGGTCTCGGTCTCATTTGCTTCTTCTACCCCTTTGAGCCCGCCGAGACTCGAGCCATGTAGAGGACTCTTTGCACTCACTCACCCAGCCCCGCTGGACAACTCACAAAAAAAACTCATTTGCATTGTATTTATAAATTGATTTTTAATTTTATCCGAAAGCCGTAGACCATACAACCAGCTGAAACACTATTCAACAACATGAACATTGCGACTCTAGAACTTCATCGCCACGACTTTGACATCGACATCACCGTCTTAATGACTTCGACTTCGACATCATGATAATCTTTCTGTTCAGGAGCTCTCTGTTTACGAGGTCAGTTCACGAGACTCAGTTCATGATCTCTTCATTTTACGAGGTTCTGTTCGTGATCTCTCCAGTTGACGAACTCCGTCTGAAATCTCATTTGATTATTTCCCAATCTCAAGATCTCTCGCATTCTCGTGATCTCTACATCACCAACACTCTTCACATCGTAGCCTGTAGTCCTCAACTCACCACCATCACCACCTTCACCTCAACACTGTTAAGCTCTTGACAGAATCTAGAACGAGACCCTGCGTCACGAACACATCCCAAAAGCCTTCTCTACAGGAGTCTGTCCCCGCAAACCCTTTCTAAACCTCCGACGAACCCTCTTCACCAGAACCTCGGTTTAACAAACCCTCTCACCACGAACCTCCAACGGTTGAACCTTTACACACGAGCCTTGTGCGTCCACTGAGCTTCTTCAAACGAATCTCGCGTAACCGTTGAACCTTCTCGCGTTAATTAAATCTTTTCTGCCCAGCCGCATCGATGAGGAGGTTTGTAATGCGTGCATGAGGTGTGGACATGGCGGAGCTCAGCGGTAGATGGAGGGTAGAAGTGTATAACCACAGTTGTTAATTGTAAAATAACACTCTTGAAAGTCGTTTTAGTGAACTTCTCAGCTCACTGTAGGTTCTCCAGAAGGGTATAGCTAGTAGATGAGCTACCATACAAGAGAAATTGAATGAAGGGTTCTCAAGGCACAAGTAAGGGAGAATGGGCTATACATTGTGATTCAGAAAGTAGTGTTAAAGTGTTACTTAAGCACTTCTCAAACCCCAGAGGCTTGAATCCAGTCTCCATCATGTCGTGATGTTTGAGGAGGAGGTTCCACCACCCCACATGAGTCTGAGTTAAATATACGAACACAACATGAAAATGGATTTATAGGGATATGGAGCTTCAGAAGAAGCAGAAAGTAAAGAAAATACCACTCCAGTTTTCTCGTAATGTTCTCTTTGCTCAAGATGCGCAGTTCACACAGTTGAAAGCTCTAAGTATGATTCTGGAGCCATCAAGTTAAAGGGAATAGCTTTGGAGCGCCTAGGAGAAGTATGAGAAAGGTCAATAGAACTCCGAGTGACTATAAAAGACCACTGGGACCCCCAAAGACATCCTATGAATACGCTCTGAGGAAGAAGCGCGATTTTCAGAGGTAACACAATCCCAACTATACCCCAACCAATTAGTTGATAGGTTTAGTTGAGCCTGAAAACGACAATTTCTGACCTCAACTTCAATCACATTCCTATCTCTCTCCCGATACAATCTCATATCAAGCAGCCACCGTTACAGTTATCTTTTATCTCGGTTGGTGCCTGCGGATCGGTTGTCTCACTGTAAATGAGAAAGCTTAGATAGAGACGTGGAAATATACGGTCCGCTTCAAAAGCCGAACTGAGACGCCAATATTATGCAGTTGCAGCATATCAGAATGATCAGCTGGAGCTGCTGGATACGGTGGTCGCTTTTTTGTTTCTTTTAGCGCCGGAATGCGGAAGTTGGGCCCAAATAACCTCCAGCACAACAAAATGTTAACCAGGGGTAATGTCAGCTATCCATTTTTCATCCTTGGCTATACCCCTAACGTTTGACGTCATTTACTGTGTATATATACCTTCACTAGCGTGGTCTTGACACACTAGTATAGATAAGACTATCAACCCTAACCTCTAAACCTTAAATTACATCACGTTCACTTTAATAGTTTTACGAGTCTAGACAAATGAATATTTGAACCACATATTTCGGGTAATAATATTTAGATTCCCCGGATCCGGGCAATCATTTTGATACCAAATACTATAATGATTTATTTTTTTTGAGATTATGGGTGGCACAGTTTCTTATCCGCTAGACTGAGTGTAATATTATGGTCTAAAGGTGGCTTAGAGTCTAGTTACGTCATAGTCAAAGAGAATGCTAAGGTATCGGTGGATAATTATGGCCTTCCTCTAAAGAATCGCGTGACATGGTAGTGTGAGCACAACGTCTCAATGGTGGAAGATTGAGTAGTGGTTCATGATGAAGATGAAGACGTGTTATGAATTGAAGCTGTATGCTAATATGGCAGAGCATCCCAGAAGCGTTAATTGCATGTGTCTATGCTTGTAGAACTGTTGAGTTCCGTTCAAGATTTGAGATGGTCTCGAGTTTGGATTCTAGTGGGGCTCACGCATACACTAAACCACAGTCCGTGGGTTTTCATAATCAGTAGAACCACGCGTCTCTCGGCAATCAGCAGAAAACCAGGGTACAAAATGTTCTGGGCTAGACTGTTTACTCCTGCTAAACGATCCAGCCTTGCAAGTTAGAGTTGGTTATGAATACGAGGAGTTGTTGAGGAAGTCAAGTTATAGCTGTGGCTCAATTATAGATCATGGGACTTGATCCCGGATGATTCATCCGTATTTCAACTCTCTCTGCTTTATGCTACGACTTTGAACATCGTTTGGCCAATCCTTATGAGCAACTCTATCACGAGCAGTCTTACATCCCATTTCAGGCGTAATGTTGAGAAGACGTTTAGCAGGGCCGAGATACTCTAAATGAGACGGTTCCAGAAGTGTTCTTAGCTCCCCCATTGAAGTTCTACTTCCGTCACAGACTGCTTTTAGTCTCGTGTTGTATACATTTTTTGCATCTTTTACGCAAAGATCCGAGACACGTGTAGATCCGGGTAGAAGTTGAATAGATCATACAAACGACGTTGGGGAGATCGCTTTCGAATAAAACATCGAACATGGTTAATAGCACGACTTTATTACTCTATCGCAAGATTGCTACCCAGCAGACCTGCCATGCAGTCTATAGTTCACTTAGCATTCGTGTGGGAGCCAAGCCCAACACTGAGTTGGACTCGCCGCATCTGGCTCTGAAGAATGGTAGTATTTTCAAGGCAAGTTGCCATATTTTAAGGCTACCCTATCGATCGCATTTTATTGACAGACACATAAAGTCGATTTCTGGACGACAGGGACGTCTGATGGGAAAACCGACTTCACGGTTGCATTGCCGTCGTCTGTGGCTTTCGGTCGACAGCCAGCAAGGGCCACATCTGTCACGTTTCAGCCGTCTCCCAATTGGTCCAAGTCGTCTGCGCATGCACGTGGGAAGCGAAAAAAGCTGATAGGGTTTAGGTTTGGGAAGCGAATGATGTGGGGTTGCAAAAGGAACAGGCCTGTAGAAAACGCCACAAATATAATAACGTGTAAATAAGCCCACCAGTCGTTCCAGAATTCTGCTAAGATGATAGCCATTTTTTTCAAAAATAAAATATCTCCACTTCCGGCCGAGATAACCGTGCCCCTCCAAAATAACCCCTGTGCCGTAACTGCGTGTAACTGCACATCAATTGTTTAACAGTCGACCAAAGGTAAGACAAAGTGGACTAATGCAAACCATCCATCTGTCTCAGTTCCCCTCAAAATGCTGAGTTCTCGCAGGGTATTTTGAGCCGAAAGAAGGCAACCTCGCGAAACAGGACTTCAGAACCTCGTAAACCGATCGAGATCGAGACCTCCGGGCCGAATAGCTCCGTCTGCAGCCACAGAACTCCCCTTAATGAAGATCACCAATACGGCATGCCAGTGTTGAACATTAAATGGCATGCTTCATCCCTACGGCTCATCGCCTTAGAGTTATCACGTGAGCCCACCACGTGGGGGATACTCGTTTCTGATTGGAAGATGCGCATTTCGCGTTTCAAACAAGCCTGTCGCCTGGTTATTACAGGTGCTACTACTTTTGCTGGCTTGTCGTCACGTGGAATGGTTACACCACATTTCCCCTTTTGGAGCGTCTGAACCTTAAGCGAGACCCGTGCGAAATTTCGGCTGTTTCCAGCAGCTCGAAAAAGGCAGGGATAAGAAAACGGAGCGTGGCAATATATTCGTCCGGCCGAGGGGATTCAATTTCTGTCTTAAAATTCCAAAACATGTGCGCTTGACGAGACACCCAGAAGCGGTTGTCTGAACTAGGTTTCGCTTAATTAATATATATATGAAATCTGAAATCCAGTTGAAAAAGCAGAAATGGCGGAAAAAAACGACTTTTTGGTGGAAACCGGGCTCAACGGCTCCTCCGACGTCAAGCATGAGGACTCGCACTCGCTCTCGTCCACAGACGTCGACTCCACGTCGCTGGACATGATTGCCGACGACAAGGTGCTCTACGAACAGATGCGGATCGTCAACAACACAATTGACGAGATTGGACTGACAGCCTACCACTGGAAGCTGTTCTGCCTCAACGGAATGGGCTATGCGACTGACTCGACTCTTACCTTTATTCAGTCGCTGACTCTGGCTCCTACCCAGAAGGAGTTCGACTTCGAGTTCCCCGGTCCTACTATGGCTCTTTACGGAGGAATGCTTCTGGGAGCTATTATTTGGGGCTTCTCGGCTGACATTATCGGACGAAAGTTCGCTTTCAACTCCTCGCTGATTCTGTCGGCCGTCTTTGCGATGATTGCTGCCGGTATGCCCAACTTGGCTGGCTACTGTGTTCTGGTTGCCATGAGTGCTGCTGCGGCTGGAGGAAACCTGGTTCTGGACACCACCGTGTTCCTGGAGTTCCTGCCTAGCTCCCAGCAGTGGCTGCTTACTCTGCTGGCTGCCTGGTGGGGTGTAGGACAGCTGGTTGCCGTTCTCGTCATCTGGCCTTTCATGGCCAACTTCCAGTGCGCAAGCAAGGACTTCTGCCCCAAGCACACCAACATGGGCTGGCGGTACTCGTGGATCACGCTGGGAGGCATGGTCCTGATCCTCGGTATTCTGCGAATCACCGTCATCCGACTCATGGAGACCCCCAAGTTCAACCTGTGTGAGGGTAACGTCGAGCAGGTGGTCAAGGACCTGCACAAGATCGCCAACGCTGGCGGCAAGACCATCAACCTGACCGTTGAGCAGCTGGAGGCCTGTGGAAAGCTCGATCCCACCCAGCTGCGGAAGAACCAGAAGTGGAAGTGGGTCAAGGACCTGGGCACCAACGTCAAGCTGCTGTTCGCCAACCGAAAGCTCGCTCGATCCACGACCATTCTCTGGATCTCCTGGACCGTTCTCGGTATCGCGTACCCTCTGTACTCTTCGTTCTTGCCCGCCTACCTCTCGTCTCGAGGAGCCCAGACCGGAGGAGGAACCATTGACGATACCTACCGAGCCATGTCCATCTCCAACACCTTTTCCATTTTCGGACCTGTGCTGGCTGCCATCCTGCTTTTCATCCCCAAGATTCCTCTGTGGGGACGATTCTACATTCCTGCTCCTGGAAGACGAGGAGCCATGTGCATCGGTGCTCTGCTGACCATGACCTTCTTCTTCGCCTACACGACTGTCAAGACGGAGGTCCAGAACGTGGCCTTCTCGTCAGTCACCTCGCTCACCATCTACACCTACTACGGAACGCTCTACGCCTTCACCCCCGAAGTCATGCCCTCTAGAGCTCGAGCTACCGGAAACGGAATTGCCATCGCCTTTACGCGACTGGCAGGTATCATGTCGCCTCTCATTGCCTACTACGGAGACACTAGCTCCAGTATTCCCATCTATGTTTGTGCGGCTTGTTATGGTGCTCTCGGACTGGGTTGCTTCCTCTACCCCTTCGAGCCTATGGTTAATAGGGCCATGTAAGGAGCAGACGGGGAAAGTCTGTCTTGCAGCTGGTCTGGTTTTATTATTAATCACGTGATGGATTCGCGTGCGCACCTCAACGTGCCTATTTATTGTATAAAATTAATTAATTAATGTGTACTCTGGATGAGTCTGTGTAAACATTGATAACGGTGCCATTTGCTCTCTCTAAGCTGATAAAGATGCTCCGCCACATGCTCTCTTAAAAGTCAGCTTATTATCAACATGGTCTTCACCCCTAAGGGAAGGTCTCTGCTTCGAATGGTGCCTTGGGTGGGCATGCTGGGAGATAAGAGATAGTGGGACTAAGCAAGCGACTATTAAGAGTAATACGGTGCTAATATGAGCCAGATGAACTCTTGTTATATCTTCAGCCTTCTACTTAGCCGGTAATGTCAACTCGAGGCACTACGGTGACGCTGGCAGTTGTCGACAAAACGTCAAATAAACTCTGCATGTTTGTTGACAAACTACTGAAGTTAACCAAAGATCAATACCCAGGGTTTTACTGAAGTTACAGAGGATCAAATTATACCACTGACACTATGAGGGTTCAAATATTATAATGTCACATTAATATCAATAGCTCGCAGTACAAAAAATTAGAAATAATCGACTGTTTGAATCTATCTACATCGAATTCATTTAAGGTTTACAATAAAATCTTAATTGTTATCGCGAACACAAACAGACCAGAGGAGAAATACAAGAAGATATTGAAGAGATACTCACAACATGTAGATTTCAATCGACTTTTTATTGCCATGTTCATTCAGGCCATAAATCTTCTTGTCGTTTAAAGCAATATCCATCCATGTTGTCATACACTCTCTTGTCCCACTACCAAATGGGAATAGAAAGACAGGGCAGAAACGCAGAAATCTGCCTGAAATCTATCTGCCCTATCTTCGGAGATGAGCTATCTATCTATTCACATTCACAGGTATCTCCATGCCAATCAACACATTCTTATCTTGTCTCATCCATGTAGATCTTATCTGGGAGGAGGCCCCATGCGCCTGAACGAACAGTCACGTCATAGATAGCTGCGCCCTTTTTGGTCGCGTGAGCGAGAAAGGTTGTTATTTATACTGTGTGTTGCTTACAGAGGCTCTCCTACGTCTGAACATGGTACGCTTTAAGTATTAGCTAAATAAAAAGAGTGCGACGTTAGTTGTAGCTTGATCGTGAAGGTCACAACTTGTACTCCACCTCGCCCATCTGCATCAAGGTGTGAGCAATCCACTGCTCCTGCTCCTCAAACAGCTTCATCACCTCATCGTTACCCAGCTCTCCGCTCTCCAGACCCTCGTGCATCTTCTGGAACCGCTTACTCAGCACATCTGCCCGGTAGCTCATCCACTGCTTGAACAGCTCCTGCTTGTCCGAGATGGGCTTCACCGTGGTCAACACAGAGTCGTCCTTGATCATTGCGTCTCGTGGTCGGAAACTTGTGACGAGAGTGATTCGTTCTCGGTCGAGCTCTGCAGGTCTGGAAGCCATGTGCAGAATGTAGCCTCCCTGGAGGATAGTTGCGTGTCCCATTTTAGGGTCAGCAACCTTGACCATCTCTCCCGAGCCCTTCTGGATGACGGTCTCGCCTCCAACCATGTTGTTGGTGTCGCTGACCATGAGCACGCAGACGAAGGGATAGCTGTCGTTGTGCCAGCCAACAACAGGCTTTGTGTCTCCGGCGGTGGAGATGTTAGTGTGGGCAATCTCGTAGTCGAAAACAGGCACAAGGTCAACTCCTGCCAGCTTGGAGACCGCTGCAATGGTCTTGGGGTGTGTCCATGCGGCTGTGGTGAAGGGGGTCTGTTTGGAGAAGCCTCGGACCTGGTACGAGTTGATAGAAGAGGCAAACGAGAAGTTGTCGAGCACCTGGTCCGACAGAATCTCGCGTCTCATCAAGTGAACGGCGTCTTCTGTGAACAGACTGAAAGGGGCAGTAACTGCAGTTTCCGAAATGCCTCCAGACAGTCCCAATTCCTCCATGCTCATCTGGTACGCAGGAGAGCCGACATTGAGATGGACATCTGGGTCGAATTCTACCATTGGCAGGGTCAAATTCACCGTGAAGATGGGCTTGTTTGTGATAGTGGTGGCTGTGGGGGTTTCCATGTTGGTAGTTGAAGTGTAGAGACGTGGGAGAAGGCCCTGGGGAGACGGTTTATTTATAATCGCGGTTTCAGTTTGTGTCACTTGTGCCCTTCACATGGTTGCTCCCACCTATCGTTACTGGTATGGGTCCAGGAACCACTTCCTAAAGGAGTATCCTAGTAGCACGTACCCCACATGTGTTATTGGCGATGGTGAGATGTCGCGAGTGTTTTGAGTCGCAGAGTGCTTGGGCGTGTGGCTATAGCAGCAGCGTGTGTTTTGGCGTGTTCTTTTGCTTGCCAGCCTCATATCTCTTGTATCTCATATCTCTATCTATCTCTCAGATTAGATAAACAGAATGACAGACAAAGTTGACGGGTGCAGGAGGCGAGAAACTCTGTAGGAGGCCTGCTTTTTAGGGGTCTCTAGAGTGGGCTATAGTGGAGATATTGACATGGGAGAAGCGCTTAATCTGGTCAGAAAGACGCGATAACAATTCATGTCTCTTCAGAATAATCATATCTATCTCCCACAGCCTCATACAGACACCCCCTTCCACCCCACCTCACTGATAGAGTTCACTATCACAAACTATGCCAATTAATATTTAATTTTTGTTTGACTTTGGCTTGTCCTTGTCTCTGAATTCCAGCACAGTCCCTACGTGATCCACTAGCGCTACAAGTAGCATGTCCTGCGCTCTAGCTCCGCACTTTTTTGCCTGTTTCAGAAGAGGTGCATTTGTCGTTTTTGTGAAAGCGCTTTTTAAGGCCTCGAGAGTGGCAAATTGCGGAAAAAAGTAGATCAATCTGTAGCTGCAAACGAGGGGATTCTAGCCATCTAATTTTTATCACCCTAATATCTCTCCTCCGCCCACAAACCAAACTATCCCTTTCCAAAAAGTCACGATAATTTCAACCCACCTCTACTCCCAACGGGTACATCTCCAGAAGAGGAAAGGCGACAGAACGTGATTTCCAGGCGTATACAAGTATGTGGCAAAAAGGGTCTCATTGCACTGCCACCAATGTGGTGGTTCCAACTATGTAGTTTCATCGCTTGCAACATCGCTACAATTGCCGCAAAACCAGTATCAGTTTTACCCCTCGGTGATGCAACATCGTGACCACTAGTGGTTTTGTAATTGGCTGCTGACGAGGGGAACATATAGACAGGTCCCGTACATTGGACAACGAAAAGTCAACTATACGTTTCGCTAACGTTTTCTATTTTTGGTGTGACTGTCATTTTACCGTATCTATGTCTGCTCTTCGTCTAGAAGACCTAGCCAGGCATATACCAAGACTACATACACCCCAGTCCACAATTTGAGGTGGTTCAAATTTCCAACTGGCAATCTCCGAAGTAATATCCACGCTGGTCTCAGTTGCCACCTGCTACATCTCGTATCCTTGAACCTCCCGTTCTCGTATAATCGTATTCATGCGTTGCATCGTCGGCATGTGACCGACTATGAGATGCAGGACGGAAAAGGTGGTTGCAAGGTACGTCTGGAGAGAATCGCAGGTAAAAGTAGAGCTGATTGATTGCATCTCAAAAATTACGATAAACCAGGTCCATAAATGGCCGTATTTGAGAGCCTAGCCGTATTTGCAGGAATGCGCCGCACGCAATAAAGTTCCATTGTAAGAGTGGAGCTGGAGCGTTCCAGGTACTGCTAGAAGCCTGGCGATAGAACTAAAAGTAGCCAGCAAGCGCTGTGTGACATTTAGACGACTTGTAGTTTGTGTCTATTCAAAAAACAACACCCTAACGAGCACAGAAGGGTCAAATAGCCGAGTCTCAAAACTCTAACACACCGAACGTTCAACCGGTATAACGTGTTCAACGTTATACTGCCCCATGGGGTATCCTTCCTTGAGGCTGCTGCAGATGTGCAGGCAACGAATGACGTTCAACAGGGCTAGATAGGTGAGATGGTATTGATAGGTGGGTGGTGTGAGGAGGTATTCTGGTGTAAAGAGGTAAGAATAACTTAGACAAGGTAACTCGAGAACCAGAGCCAAAGAGACGTTAGTCGAAGATAGCCAGTCTCACATGAGAGACAGGCGATCAAGGAGTCTTGCTATCAACGTGGTTTCTTCAGTGGTTGTGGTTGGCTTTATGATACGGCAACAATAGCTTCAGTGGCAGCTTTAGAGACGATATACACATGAAACAGTGCTAACCACTCTTCTATACACTTATATGGTCTGGATGTGGTATATGAGCTTCTATTAAGCATCCACTGATCAGATCATATCTTGCTCCACTGATTAGAACGTTCTATATCGGCGATGACTAGCCCAGAAATAAGGCATAAGCCAGTCACACGAGCAGACTTAAACAGGCTGGACCTGAGTGGGCTGGATACTTCTTAGCTGGCACAGATCTACGTCAAGCAGAGCCTCTTCCACAGCGTTTTACTATCTTCGTAGTTCTAGTGCTTCAAATGACTCTGAAACAGGTTTTAGAAGAACTAGATTCATGGGGGCGTCTATTGAAAACTGTACATCCTGAACGGTCGATAGTGTTCACCTTCGAGCGAGTATCTAACCAGTGTCTTATAGAAGAGCACCATGTCTTACAACGGAGCACTATATGCCGTATCTCCGTCCCTGCATTATTGGAGTTCAACTCATATTCATACAACGAAACATGCATTCCTACAGTAGCTTCATGAGGTTTCCTATCTACCTAAGTATAGCCATCGATACCTTGCCTATATACTGCCATTTTGACAGATTAATTGCTCCCTAACTCAAGCTGATAGCACTCGTTCTTCCAGCAAATATCTCATATACTCTGTTTTGCCCCTAACTAATAACACACAGGCCAGCTTCGTCTTCCTTGTCGTCGTTCGGCTGGTGGTACCTCTTGACGTCCCACTGAGTAGTCGTCATGGGAGTTCGAGGTGGAGGCGGAGGAGGCGGAGGAGAAGCTGTTTTCATTGTGTCGAATGTCGGTGTCGAACTCGGTGGTGTGATGTTTGGTGATGTTGGTCGATGTGAAGTGTTTGTGTCGTCACGTGCGGTGGAGAAGAGGCGTGTATCACGTGTCTTTCTGTTTGAGGTTGCAGTAGCGTCTGTAGAAATACTTGGACCTGCCGGGGATGACTGCTCAAGTGCTCTTTACAAGGGTAGGCCAAGTCGTATAAACAAACTGCAGTATCCAAGCACGATAACCTTATTTGAAGAAGCGGGGAACTTGTAATCAGGGGGATGTTCGTTTTTGAGAGTGCTACAGAAGATATGATGAGCTGAAAATTTACAAATATATTTATTCTGCCAACAAAATCACCCATGTAAGACCGCTAAGCCACATCTTCAATAATGAGCTCCCTGACTGCTCCCTATGTACCCACCTGTCACCCATCTTCACGAGACAAATAAGAATCATAACACGATCTCATTCTTCTTCTCCTTCACACAATCACAGCCATGAAACCCAGCACTGCTCAACTCACCTTTTGGAACCTCGCTAACTACAACCCTGACGTGCTTTCCGACTCTTGCAAGTTCACTCTGGAACCAGTGGACGTCACTCTCTATGGAAAGAGCGCAATCGCGGACTTTTGGGACACTTCAGAATCTTTCTCAGACGTCCACCCAACAATTTACACAAGCGGAAGCACGATCATCGTTGAGACACTCAGAATGGTGACACTGGACTCGGACGAAATGCACTACACTCCGAGCTGGGAGGGATTGAGAGGTGCTACGCTAGCTGTTGACATGGTGAGTGTTCTTATGGGTTTAAATCTTTGATTTTGACATCACTATTGGTTTCAGGATTTTTCCTAATTTGTTTTTATTTTCTGGGAATTAATGCTTCAATTCCAAATAAATTCAGAAATAATCGTGAAAATCACAAGCTGGTAACTCTAACACAGACAATCATAATCTCGACAGTGGACAGCCTCATCACTTCTGTGAGACACAAATGGAACCACGTGGACGTCCTCCAACAGTGCCACATCTTCGACGGAAGAGTGAGTCTCGATGTCGACAGTGAGGAGTTCCTCAACCCAGATCCGCCCAAGGAAAAGTACTCAGGAGGAAGAGTCGTTAGCGTGCCAGTCAATGGGATCACGTGTGTTTCTACAACAGCCCTGCAGACGAGCTTTTTGACGTTGAATGTGTAGGACAGGCTACAATTGCGTTGGCTGAGTAGCTGAAGTGTATATATATAATGTAATGGACATGTTTCCGGACTTACACCTAGGAGTATATTCAATTCATCAATTCATTACATCTTCAGTGTCCGCAGCTGGGGGCCAGTCTGCATGTAAATGTCTGGGTATATCGTATGAAGTCCACTAACCCACTTGTCAGTTCCTCTAGGTTGGACGAAAGCGACCGCAAAATCAAGCTCGCTTCGCTGTCAATGTTCTAAGGGTCGGGGCTACCTCTGTTAAGTCTGTCTGCAGCCTCCTGCCGAATCTGCCGATGCCGCTCAAACTCCAGCATCATGTTGGCCGTCTCGCATCTCTCCTCAAACATCTTGGAGAGCTCCTCGACCATCTTGCCTCGCTTGGTGGAGGCCACGGACCTCGATCGCGGTCCAAACTTTCGAGGTGGCGGGGGAGAAGGAGGAATTTTGAACGTGGACGGGTCGATATCTGCGTTAATCTTGGTCGAGGGCTGCAGCACAAACTTGGTGGGCGTTTTGGGTGTGCTGGGGGGCTCCAGCTCAGCTGCCAGCTCAGACACAGAGTTGTGTCGCGATCTAGACTGCAGCTGCGCCGGCTTTTTGGGCACTGGGGGAGGAGGCATGAGCTCGACTGAAGACAGCAGCTCGTTGTTCATCTGCCGGCCTCGAGACTTGACGGGAGAGATCTGAGCGTCGTCGTCTGCCAGGTCCACCAGCGACTCAACAGACACAGAAATGGGGAACGGAGGCACGGGCGCAGCGTCCGAGACGTTTCTCTGTCGCAGGGAGGGCGAAGACTTGCTGTTGTTGAGGAAGTTGAGAGGCGCAGAGACCTGTCGCTTGGACATGTCGTAGGCACCGTCGTAAGGGGGGTATGCTGGGGCTCCCGAGTGGCCATTGGGCGCAAGCTGCTGGATTCTGTTCACGTCGGTAGTGTTGATTCGGGTGTACAGCTCGTTCTCCAGCTTGGGCGCCAGAACGGCCCAGTGCTCAATGACATTCTTGAGCAGTCTGATGCCCACAGCCATCGAGTCTCGCGAGGCCGTGATGCCCAGCAGCGCTGGCGCAAAGCACACGGATATCGAGTGTTCCGAGTGCCGCGTCACCTGTGTGTTTCGCACAATGCTCTGCAGCAGCGGCACCACGTACAGGAAGATGAACAGCGACGTGACAGGCAGCCGGCGGATGGTCTCCTCCGTGTACTGTGCGTCGTCCTGCATTGGCAGCGGGATCTTGTCTGCGGGGAGAGCTGGCTCAGGGCAGTCTGTGAGGAACCGCTTCAGCAGGGAAGCGGCAACATGCGGGCCATAGTCTGCGAGCTCGAACATTTGTCCTCGGTCGCAGTTGCATCTGACAATCTCCAGCAGGTCCGATCTCGGCGAGACCCGGAAGACGCCCTCGACGTAGGGCGCCATCTGGGTGAGGTACTCGAGCATGACGTTCCAGATGCGGGGCGGGTTTCGGGGGTCAAAGAGTCGGCCAAAGACAGGCTCGACGTGTCGCGGCACGGTGATTTCGTCCTCGACCTTGCGGTTGTGCAGCAGCACTCGTGGGGGGATATTGATGGCTGTGACGTCGATTTCTCGGGCGAGCTGCGACAGCGACGAGACGTGGTGGATCTTGGCCTTGAACTTGGTCGAGATGAAGCCTCCGAGCATTTCGGTGACTGCGCGCACCCACCACGACTCGTGGACCACGTAGACCTTGCGCACCCGCTTCTTGACGTCCCGCTCAATCATGGCGTACGTCTTGGTAGCCCAGGACCACGACGGCCGCTGGGGCGCTCCACATGCAAAGAAAACGAGCACAAACGGCGTGTTGGGCAGGTTGTTGACGAGGTGCGGGAACAGCACCGCGTGCGACTTGCTGGAGGGCTCGGGGAGTGCGCTGGAGTCGATGACCACGATAGGAAGACGTGTTTGCGGGTCGACGGTGTCGGTCTGATAAACAATCTTGGCGGCGACTCGCTGGGGATCGGAAGGCACGTCGGGAATGTCTGTCGGGTCCGCCTTCGCGGACTTGGACTTGGTGGGCGTAGGCACGGCCTTCTTGAAGACTTTGTCTTTCATCTCCATGGTGACGGTTCGTCTAGTGGTTGCACTAAGGGAGCCCAAAAAGGCCAGGGCTATAGCGAGTGCTACAGCTTGGAAGGAGACGAGTCCGAGCAATAGGAAGTGGCGGCTTTTGTGTGGCAGCCGACCTGTACGTGTGCTGGAAGTGAGCGTAGTACTAAAAGCCTTAGCTCGACGGTAGTTGGAGATGCTGTACGTGTATGCGTGATGCGTGTGGGTAGCGTGGTTTGTTTCACGTGACGGCTCCAGGGATGGGCTGGTTATCTGGGCGGGGAGGGGAGGTGGAGGCGTGAGATTTTGAATGGGCACCAAATAGAATATTCTGAACAAGTCTGCGCACTCGGATTTGCGAAATCGCGCCTCTAACGCCCGCCAGAAGGACCTCTTCTTCTCGCCTCGGCTGTAATATGGAAATCTTAATTGGCGGCCAAGAAAGCCAGGTGTGCGAAAATAAAACCAAGAAAATACTGTGAAATTGGCGGTTGGGAAAAATCAAGAAATGCTCCAGCCAGCACAGAACCCGAAAAACAGCGGAAATTCGCACACTACGCGTAATCTCGTGCCTCAACACAGGCCCCTGATCGCTTTGCAGCCGGTTTGTTGACAGACGGTTTTCCAGGCAACGCATATGCGTCCCAGACGTACGTGCCGTAGTATGCTGGCATTGGTTGGCTTGTGGTGATTTCTTTTGCCATAGCAAAAGTCTGCAAATGGCAACCATTGCGGACTAGCGTTGCTTGGGTTGCCTGTTTTTGTGGGGAGACTGCAACGTAAAAACCTCTGCTGTCTTACATTGGTTTCAGGTTATTGTCTAAGGGCACATTAGGCCGTCTCAGAGCGCGGAATATAAAACAGAGATGCTCAAGAGATGTATGGCAGCAATTGGCCTGCTTCCATCTTTTAAAACATCGCACTGGCACACAAACGACTTGTTCTTTGGCTTCCGCTAGCTCCTAGATTCGAACCAGCGACGATATTATCGCACCTATTCGCTTAGACACGAAATTATGGACAAGGATCGCAGACTAGCTCCCTGAATGGCGCTGTTGCTGGGGTAACCAAGAAAAGCGCACGTGGAGCACGTGTCGATCACGTGAATTGAGACATTCCGGTCGTTAAACTGCGTTTTTGCTAAGATTCCAACCATCGGCTGGACTCGGCTCTTGTGACCCGTTTTTAAGGTCTCTTTCTGCCAGCCAAAAATAGACTTGCTAGGCGTTCAGTTCGAACCTCGCTCGGGATTTTTTGAGGGGTTGTATTTGTCGGAGTTTTTGGTGGATTTCTTTTTTTGAAGTCGCATCGTGGTTAGGCTGGCTGTTTCTGTGTCATGAAGGGCTCTTCTCTCTCTCAAAGTCGGTGTAACACCTCTCACTCCTCTAGTTCTCACTTTACACGTCTCACACAGTCAGGCACCTTCATTGTCAGCTGTTCAATGATTTACAGAGAGGGTGCTAACTCAGTTGCGTTACAAATGATGCCTTTAGCCGATTCCGTAACTTACCCCAGTCCGTGTCTATCAAAAATCGCCACAATTCCCCCTAATACGGATTTGTGATCTGCTTAACAAATACGGCACGAACGTTACAGTATTGAACGTATCGTGATAGCTCGTGCAAAACAGTCAGTAGCGATCGGATTTGCAAATAAAACTACTTAAACAACCCCACCCAGTCTTCTCGCCACTCCAACACCCCCACTGCCCCAAAAACCGCCTGCACGCTCCTAAAAACACCGCCATCCGGGGAAATTAGAGTTCGTCGTACATCGCCATCACGGCATGAGTTAACACCTGTTCCACCACCAACAACAACAACATGTCGACGTTAATGTGGTCGGCAGAACAGAGCGCGGCGGCGGCGGCGGGGTCGCATCTCCAGTCCGCAGCCGAGTGGCCCGATCGCGTGCTTACTAATATCGTCAGATACATGAGTCCCCGCGACGTGGTGGCTTTCGGCTCCACGTGCAAGCGGATCCACGACGTGTCTCTGCGCGACGACCTGTGGCAGTCTCGGCTGGAGGCGATGGGCCTGTGGAACGACGAGGAGGCCAAGCGCAAGAAAAACGACGAGTTCCACGCGCACGAGGAGCAGGAGCTGGATGAGGAGGAGGAGGAGGATATCAATGGAGGACAGAAGAAGGAAGACACACTGGTCGATTTGCTTGATTTGAGCCCGGTCAAGGCTGTTGTACCCGCGCCGACGCCGTATATGCCCCCGGCAGACCTCTCAAACCAGCCAAATCCACTGACACCCTTTGATGGGCTGCAGAGCACGTATGGCAAGGCCCTGGAGACCTACTCCCAGGTCTACCGCAACCTCGCGCCCTTCTACTACGACATGGTTCAGAGCGGAGCGTTCCAGGAGCCCTTGCTGTTCAAACTGTTTGACCAGCCAGAGCATCAGGCTCGAGCTCTCGTGAACCTCAAGCGACTGTCGTACTCTCTGGGAGACAACGAGGGCGAGGACGAGAACCGAGACCAGCTGGCGAGCATTGCCGAGACGTTCGAGAACGCGGCGCTTCGAGAATTCGAGCTCGGAATTGACGAGGGAGACTTCACCCCCGACAGCAGAGTCAAGAGATACGCCCTGGTGCTCAAGCAGCTCGGAGCAACAGAGTCGTGTGTGGAGCTGTTCATTCACAAGCGGGCCATCGATATCCCGCATAGCCCCGCGATCCAGGGAGATAAGGGGATCAACATGACTGCTCTGCAGAACCACTTTGATCTGGTGTCGAAAACCATCGCCCAGCAGATGGAGGCTATCGATACAGTTTTCGGGCTGGATATCGACAACGTCAGCTACCTGTTTGCAAAGATTGTGCTGGAGGACGCTGTCATCGATACCCTCAACCAGGTGCTTGAGGCTGCTCGTGAACAGGAGACTGTCTACTACCTGGATGCAGTTCCCACCATCTACGCCAAGCTGCAGACTCTCACAGACGCGCTGCCCTCTTCCGTCAACGGCCATGAGGACAAGTACAAGGGTGCGTTGAAGCGTCTGCTGATCAGCCAATACGAGTTCCACGTCGATCAGTTCATGCAGCTGGAGCTGGACTCGTTTGAGACCTACGCCAGTGATCTGGTCGATGCTTGGGATAAGGAGACTCACGATAAGGAGGTTGCTACGGAGCACTATTATCTGAGTAACGTGACCAAGGAGAAGGACAAGCGTGACTTCCTGTCGTCGTTCAAGGACGTCCTCATGATGCCCATTAACGTCATTGGTGTCGGAAGTTCCAAGGACGGAAGCAGGTCAGGTACCCCCAACCCTAGCGCTGGCAGTGGATCGAAACTGGGTACTCCGAACCCCGGAGCATCTCGTTCTGGAACTCCTAACCCAGAGCAGGCTGCTGGTCACCATGTGTCTTCTCCGCCTCCAGAATTGGATACCAACCTCCCTACTACGGAGCTTGACGCCAAGGCTGCTATTATGAACGACCGTCTTCAAGGTATCAACTCTCTGTTCAACCTTGAGCTGGCTCTCAACATCACCAAGGCTGGAAAGGCGTCTCTTGAGCGAATCAAGCGTTTCCACGGTGCTGGAGGTCAGCTTGCGAAGGACTCTAAGGACCAGTGCGAGAAGGTCTTTGTGGCTCTCATTGACATCCTGGGTAAGCGGCATATTGGCGGTGGTTTTGACAGAGCTCTGGGACGACTGGATTCGTATAAGCCTCACAACCTCGGATTCTTGGACGAGAAGAAGGGCAAGAAGGGAAAGAAGGAGGAGGAAGCCAAGGAGGAGACCCCGGAGGAGAAGAAAAAGAAGGAGCAAGAAAAGAAGGGCGGTCTGGAACCTCTTGTGGTCTTTGCCGAGCTGGTCAACATTGGAGATCTCATTCAGCAGATGATCCACGTGTTTTTCGAGGAGGAGCTGGCGCAAAGGAAGTTCATTGACCGAAACGACTTTGTCTCGCCTTCGGTGCAGGCCAAGAAGAAGTTCGAGAAGCAGCTGGACGAGTATGTGGCTCGAGGTCTGAACCAGGGTATCGATGTGCTTTCTGACCAGATGGATTTCCTGTTTGTCACCACACAGCTGGGTTCGGATTTCAACCCTCTGCCCAACATGGAGCCCAACATTGGTCCTACGGAGTGTGCCAAGGGACTGGTCGACCTGCTGTCGGTGCACATGAAGATCCTGTCTGGAAGTACAGAGAAGACTGTGCTCGATGTGTTCCAGCAGGAGCTGGGCATGCGATTCTTTGCCAGCATTTGCAAGCATCTCAAGAGAAAGACGATTTCTGTCGATGGCGCCATCACTGTCATCTCGGATCTCAACTACTACTACTCTTTTATCTTGGGATTGAAGCAGAGACCGCTCAACCAGCCCTTTGCTGCCCTCAAGGAGGTCGGTCAGATGTATCTGATTGATACCAAGGATGCAAAGGCGCTTGGAAAGCTCTTGTCAGACATGAACCGGTTCAAGGGTATCTTCCAGCCGGAGGAGATCTACGAGTTTGCCCACTCTAGAGCAGATTGGGTGCAGGTGAAGAGAGAGGTGGAGAAGGCCATGTATGGCCTGGGTGTGGATTGCATTATTTCGTAAGATCCCACACACTCCCCGGGAACCAAGACATTGGTGTAAATAAAATAGATAATTAATTGATAGATTTTGGATATTTTGCGATTAGTGTAAGTAACTGTACAAGTGGGCCAGATATTCCTATATCAGATAACACACTCTCTCTATACGCACTACACACTCTCGCGTTGTCATGTCATGGTCATTAATCATTAGTTAGTATACATCCTCCTTATCTATCTCCTTCAACAACACCTGCGTCAGTAGTTGGCAAAAATGGGGGGCTCTATGGAAACCAACTTACCGACTAGTTCCACGTCAAGGGAGCGCGCACGCGTGCTAGCCGTGAACGTGTCTCGGTAGCTGTCTGCCTGGGCGTCCAGACGGTGGAACATTTCTTTATCCTGCGTGAGTCCCACTTCGAAACGAAGCTGCTTGAGAGACGCAGGAAGCGCCGCGGCAAACTGGATGCCGGGCAGATGGAAGCCCTTGATGGACAGGTACTCCAGCTGCTTGCATCTGTGGCTCTTGAGGGGAGTCCACGAGAGCTGCTGGTGGTACGGCTCGACTGGTAAGTCGATAGTGAGTCGCTTGACCGTGGGGGGTGGCGAGAGGACGAATGAATGGAATCGTTCGTTATCTGTGTTAATACAATGGAAGTGGTCTTGGCCAACTAGCCACAATGAGAAGCGAAAGGAACAAAACCACAATACTACCAACCACAACGTGCTTCGCACCCGTGGCTTTCACTCTGAGAGCTGTACTCACGCGAATAGACCGTGTATCCCCTGCTCAACCTCACTTCCAGCTCCTCGATGCTGCCGAAATCCTTCACGTCATAAGGATACTGCCAGATGCAATTTTCCAACACGAGTCTCTTCACGGCAACCGTCTCGTTTCTCGTCGGGCTCAGCCGCGTCACTGGCGTGCTTCCGTCCTTCTCCGCCGAGATTCGCGACAGCGGAATAATCTCGTGGACGCCGTCCTTGTTGAGAATCGAGTCTCTCTGGACGGTGAAGCCCTCGAGAGTGAGGGTCTTGACTGCGGGGAAGCCGACCAGATGGTCGATGTCGAACGAGATTTGTTTTGCCGGCGCGTTCACGTTGTTGAAGGTCTGGAGTCGCTGGACCTGGCCCGACACAACAGTCATGTTGGTGACTCTGTCGCATCGCACGTACTTGAGCCAGGCAGATGAGCCCGAAATGACCATCGTGACGTTCGCCAGCTGCGGACACAGCGCCATGAACTCGCTGAGCAGCTCAGGATAGTGCCATTCGGCGTACGACGAGTGCTTGGTGATGTGCAGAGTGTGGATATATCCAGCAATACCGCAGGTATCAGACGCCAGATAGTCTCTGGTGGGCGCTAGGGTGTCCCACGTCAGGTAAAAGTCGCCAAACAACTTGTCGCAGGCCGCGTGGCGAAGATCGTGACTCACTAGAGACACGGTTCGTATGTCGCGTTTGGGCAGATGGTCGCAAATGGCGTTTTTGAGCTCGGCCGGCAGCCTGGTGAGCGGGGATGCCGTGGGCCGCTTGTGGCACGTCTCGGTCTCGTTCTCGAGGCGTCTTTTGACCATTTCGCGGAATTTTGAGCGGAGTGGTTAGTGCCGTTTGTATCTCAAAATCCTAGGGCTCTAGCCTCAAAAGATTAAAGAGTCACTCCCAAGGTTTCTTGTCCCAAGGCACGTGATGATACCATTATCTCAACTTTATTTCTAACGTGGAAAAATGAGGAAAAATAGGACGGTGGTGAAGACACGAGCGCAGTTTGGAAAATGCCATCAATTCAGGGTAGTACAGGTCTCACATGCACACATGTACACATGTGAGAAGACGCACTTTTGTGCTGCTTTTTGCACTCTGTCTGTATGCACACCTGTGAGATGATATGCCCGATCTAGCAAGTGCCGTCTTTGTTGACTGTTGTTGAGGAGTTCACTACACTATTGAGATTGAAATTGTTTACATATTTTGTTGATCTGAATCATTTTGTGGTCTTGTCGCTATACTCGTTAGCTTGAGTGAGGCGATCTAATGCTGCTGATTATCTTGATATTGGCAATGTTTAAAAAAGTAAAATGCTTCAAAAATAGATGAGTTAATTAGTTGCAACTGGGAAGTTTTCTAGACGGTAATAATGCTGTTTTTCTTCATTAGCAAGTGCCTGTGTTGCTTCTAAATCACTTCTAATATTACTAGCCATACAATGGTTTACAATACATTCATATACATATACTTGTAGATGGCAATTGTCCTTGCTAGTGCTTGAACACTTCAATAAAGCATTGGCTAGTCGTGCCATGAACTTTTCGTCCAATCGTCTATACTGATCGTAATCAGCCCGTCATACTTCCGTTCCTTCTCCTTTGATAGATGCTGAAGTACCTCAACGAGATTGAAGTTACTAGTCATCACCAGTAGAACAGCTTCGTCTTCAAAAGAGCTTTAAAACAATTCCAAAACACCATCCAGCTCTTACTCCTTAATGGGGTTCATGGCAGTAGCAACCTGATGCCAGTCTCGCACTCCACAGGCCCACTGATCACTCTCCAGATCGGGAACTCGCTCGTGGCCCCAGATCACCAGATGATCGAACGAACCTTCCGCATTCCACGACCGCATCTCGATGGGCTCGTTGTTTCTGTAGTCGTCGGGGTTTCGCTCGAATCCGTCCTGGTCAAAGTCCTGTGTGATGTCGCCCAGCTGGGACACGGGGTTCGAGTTCTCGAAGAAGTTCGTGCCCTCGGTAAATCGGTAGCCCTTGTAGTTCTCGGGCAGCTTCTGCTCCACTCCCTGCAGCTTTCGTCCCCTGAAATGCGTGCTCAATGGCGTGGACGAGCCAGGCTCAGAGGTCTTCTTTGATTCGTCCTTTCCGTCGCCCAGACCAAACTCCTTCTCGTCGGCTTCACCCTGCTCCTCGGCAGCAGCGTTTTCCTCGGCCTTCTTGGCAACGTCGGGGTTCTCGTCGGCCTTCTCGTCCTTGGTCACCTCAACCTGCTCCTCCTTGTCTCCTCCCTCAATGGTGAAGTACTCGGCAACGTTGGCAGGACCGGTGTAGTGAATGTGGCACGGAAGCACATGACACACCGTGTTGGGCGCCTTGTCGCTCTGCTGCTCGGGAAATAGTCGAATGTCCATTGTGTGAAGATGTGATGGCAACGTCTAAGATCGTGATCAAGGCGTCAAACGTTGCTGCAACCATGCATAGACATGTACACCCGAAAGTAGGGAAAACACGCGTATCCGGAGTGGAAATGGCGAGTAAAAAATGAATCTCTATTAATTGTGTTTGAAATCGGCCTATGAGTATCCTCTAGCAAAAATATAGTAGTGGGAAAAGCAAAAAAGAAGATGGCGACATCCGCAGGATTCGAACCTACGCGGGGAAACCCCAAGAGATTTCTAATCTCTCGCCTTAACCGCTCGGCCAGGATGCCATAATTTTTCTTGATTTTTTGATACTGTGGCCTGTACTCTCTGAAAGTAGATTAGTCAGCCGGCCTTTCGCCCAGACAACGCGGTAGTTGAATTTATTTGTGCCCGTTGTGTTTTTTATAGTGTTTTTAATCTTAGTGAAGCTTTAAAATTAGACGTATGGTATGACATTAGCCCAGTTGAGGCAGTTCTAGATTTAAGGGTCATGAGCACAAGTAGCTATTGAATCGTTGAATCAGCCGTACTTGGCCAGGAGAGCCCTGTCAGTACGTTCATCCTCAAGGACTATTGGTCTGCTCAGAGAAAAAACATCTCATCTCCTTTTGATGATATAGCTACAACTATTGTACTATCCACAACTTCCCTACGAACCAGATGCCTACGGTAACACTACGGCAACACGAGTAATACTTATAATGCGTTAATATATTCACTTCTTGCTCTCGTCTTTACTGCTACAGCTCCTACCTCCAAGCTATACGCACACCCACATGTCCTGCACCTCCTCAACCTCGTTCATGAAGAAAATGTCCAGGGCCTCGTTGACGGCGTCAATGCCCACCTGGTAGTCCTCCAGCTCGTTGTAGACCTGGGCAGAGAACCGCACGTACATCTTGCCGTTGTGGTAGATGGGAGGCACGTAAGTTCCTCGCGTTAGAGGGTGGTCGCAGATCAGCTGGAACAGCTCCTGCTTTCTCTCCTCCGAGGCAGCAGCCAGGAACTCCTCGGGGATAGGCAGACGAACGGTAACCATGGCACCAGCGTGTCCGAGGACTTCGGTTCTCCATTGGGAGGCAGCAAGGTCGCCCACCTTGATGGCCAGGTCGTTGCAGTACTTTCTGATCTGGGCCTCTCCTCCGAGCTGCTTTCGGAACTCGTACGCGGCAGTGATGGCCATGTAGGGCGAGAAGTCCTGAGTGCCAATGAAGGTGAAGCGGTCGATCAGGCGTCGCTCCTCCTGCTCGGGCTCGAGGTTCTCCGAGTCGTCCAGGTATGTATGCGAAACGGGCAGGGTGTGGATGAGTCGGTGGTGCTCCTCGGCCACGTACAGAATGGCTCCTCCGCGCACTCCGTAGCCCCACTTGTGCACGTTGGTGACGTAGAAGTCCGGCTGGGTCTTGCGCATGCTCACGGGGATCAGGCCGATGCTGTGGGCTCCGTCGATGAACGACAGTACCTCCTTTTCTCTGCACAGGGCAACGAGCTCGTTGTAGGGCAGAATGGCCGCGGGCATGGACGACACGGTGTCAAAGAGACACAGAACGGTGCTGGGGTGGGCGTCAATGGCCTGTCTGTAGGCGTCCACAATCTCGTCGTCGCTCATGGGGTAGTTGATGTCGACGGAAACGTGCTTGATGCCGTGTCGCAGCTCGAGAAACTTGAGTGTCTTCTCGCACGCGCCGTACGTGGTCGAGCAGTAGATGATGGTGTCGCCCTTCTTGAGCGGCAGGCTGCGGATGACGGTGTTGAAGCCCACCGTGGCGTTCTGCACAAACACTGTGTTGAGGGGCTCCGAGTCGATCCACTCGCATGCCGTGGCGCGGGCGGCCTCCACGTCCTCGTACAGGGTCGTTCGCATGTACAGATCCGGGTTAGCCTCGATTTTGGCGAGAATCTGGTTTCGCGCCTCTCGCACGGGCAGAGGACAAGCTCCAAAGGAGCCGTGGTTGAGAGGCGTGTTTTTGTGGTCAAAGTCCCAGTACGCTTCGCGCGCGGTGTGGCCAAAGGCCTTGGAGCGGTTCTGTGTCAGTTTGCTCTTGATGATCATGGTGTGGTGAGTGGAAGAGTTAGTGCGATGCTGATAATGTAGAGATTATGTGGGGGACCTACGGAACCTTATCCGATTGGGCTACCGAGAACGGGAAAAGCGGTAGGAGGAGAGAGAGGTCTCTCTCCATCCACAAAAAAAAAGAAGGGAAATCATATTTCCGTCATCACTTTAGCATGCTGACAAAGATTCAGCGCATTCCTCCCACGTCCACGTCTCCTGGGACAATCCTATCGCGTGAAATGAAATTCAAATTCCACAGATAACCAGTTGAGTTTATAGACAAAAAGCGCAGCTAACGTGGCCAGTGCCGTTTACCCCTGCCGTTGAAATACGTCTATGCCTTGTCTAGACTTGTTGGAATTGGCTGAAGCCTCCGTAGTTTATGGCATAAAGTACCCGCTTCAAGAAGAGATGAGGTCTTCTGTGATACTCGCAAGGTGGCTAGAATGAGCACTGTCAATCTCACACACTTGAAACTAGAGGCAAAAAACTCGTCTCATCCAGGGCTTCAACGTGATATCGTTAATTGTCACCACTGATAACTCCTTGGTGTTGAACCAGTATTTTTGCAGGTAGTTTATGTGCAGTAAAATGCCTACAGTAGGTGCAATATTAGTGCTAGAGAACGAAAAATAGTACTCTAAGATTCCTCTCTTTTGGAGCTTCACAATGATAACCTCTTTGGTTTGATTTTATTGCTGGGTAATCCTTGCCAACAGATTCTAGATTTTCAGGAAAATTAAAACGTGCTTATCTAGAGATCTATTGAGTCGATGAACTTGAAAATAGAACCAAACGACTTGTATCACCCAGGAATTCCAGATGGTAAGTTACTTCTCCCTTAGTGAAAACTACTTTGTGCTTTTCCAGGATTTCTGCAGATAGTTTATGCCGAGGAAAAAGGCTGCAGCCGATGCAATATTAGTTCTAGAGAGAATAATATAGTACTCCAGGATTCTTCTGAATCAGAGCTTCACAATGGTATCCTTTTATCTCAAGTATTATGGCTGACTGTACTTCACCAACAGAAACTAGATTTTTAGGGAAATTGAAACACGGATATCTCGGGATATGTTTGAACCAGTGACTACAAAGTAGTACCGAAAGCTTCGTCATAATCAGGGCTTCTACCTGACATAATTCACTTTCTTTTATAGTGGACTCTTGTTTCTCCAGCCACCTAACCAGTAATCTTGACATTAAAGACGCCCAGAAGATCACATATTGGCGATAGAGTCGTGAAAGCGTTTCCATCTGGTTATTTGCATATAGAGCTCTAGAAACATACATTTTAGCCGACAGCGACACACGAGTGCCAGGTTTTAGTCCCATAGTTTATGTCATAAAGTAGGTAGTTTATGCCATTCAGTCAATAACAATCAATTGTCAACAGAAATACAGGCATATCAATAGGTTGTTTATGAAGCACCACTCGTCCTTGTGTCTGTGTGAGTAGTTTATGCCACAAAGTATCGAATACGATGTGCCTTAACATTAAAATGTAGCAGCTAGCTAGTCGTCTTTAAATGATAGCACACATCTCAACCACACTACGCACACAAACACACCTGATTAATACAATAACTTATAGATTTACACGCTTGTCACCGCCACCTGCAGCTAGGTGACAAGAATAAAGGGGGACATGGGAGAACCTGGGCTCCTGGACCGGCCGTTGTTCCCCTGCTGGTTGGGATCGTCCAGATCCACGGTCAGAAACTTGGCGTTGCGACTTCTTCCGGGACCCACAGTGTGCTGCGGGTCGAACTCGTGGTTCTGCGGCGGAGTCATGCCCGTGTTTCTGTCGATGATGCCGTCTCGGATCTCTCGGCGGTCTCGCTCTCGCAGCTCTCGCAGACGGTGGTCTGTCTTGTGGGCAGCGTGATCGTTGGGGAGCAGAGGCAGAGACTTGTTCCACGTGACTGTCTCGTCTTCGTAGGTCGAAGAAGCGACCGACTCGGGGTACGGAGACCGCGTCGAGTCCTTGACGGCCTTCTTGGCGTGGACTGGAGTGACGGGGGTGTCTGGAGAAGAGCACTCCTCGGCGACGAAAGAGCACACCTTGGCGGTAACGGGACGAATGTAGTTGATCTGGACCCGGTGCTTGGTCGCCTTGGGCGCGTGAAGCGAGTCGGTCGACGACACGGAGTCGCGAGTGGTGCCCTGGATCTTGTCCACCAGCTTGTTGAGCTTGGGCGTGGACAGAGACGAGTCGAACGACACCTTGCGCATCTCCCGAGCCAGATCCACGTCGATAGGCGCAGGCTTGGGCTTTGCGGGAGGAGAGCCGGTAGCCACAGTCGCAGCCGTGGACTTGATGGACCGGGTGGCAGACTTCTTCCCGGACGAGCCTGCAGAGCCTGGGGGAGTGCCGTAGTAGTCGTCAATGTCGTAGATGTCGTCGTCTTCGGGCCGGCCGACAGACTCGACAAACGAAAACTCGGTGGAGTCTTCCGGGGGGGCGAAGCCGCGCTGGAAACGCCTCCGCCGCTGGAGATCTCCTTGTCCTTGCCTCCGAGCAGCGAGGCCATCTTCTCGCAGCCAACAATGTTCTTGAGCTTGTTGTCGTGGATGGAGAAGAGGCAGAACTCGGACGACACCTGGTAGATGCGGTACGTCTCGTTCTTGCGGGCCATCTTCACGGTGGTGGGGAGATCCACAACGTCGGTGGAAGTGGCTCCAGCAGCAGGAGCTCGCGTGCTCTGGCTTCGGTGCACGTTGGCAGACGAGTGAGGATGTTCGCTGCTGCCCAAGCTGTGACCGGTAGTCTGGCTTCGATGCAGCTGGCCAGTGTGCGTGTGAGCTCCCCCTCCGAGGGTCTGAGAACGTCCCAGGTTCGAGGGATTCTTCATGGTGGGTGTTCCAAAGCTGGGAGAGCCTCTCGTAGCAGGAGAGCCTCGCATGCTGGGCGACTGTCTGATGCCGAGACCGACAGCCGGGCTCTGCTGCTGAAGCTGCTGGGCAGCCTCCTTTTCGGCCTGCGAGACGTCAAACGTGTTGGTGTAGTTGGCTCCAAAGCCCATGGACGACCGGTTGCGGATGTTGTCCTGCAGCTGCTGCTGCTTGTGCTTGACGGACTTGGAGCGCGCCAGCGACTTGGATCGCGAGAGATTCTGGCTCTTGGATCTGGACAGCGACTTGGAGCGCTGCAGACCGTCGCTCTGCGGTTGGGCATGGGTCGCTCGGTGAAGCGAGTCCTTGATGGCGTTGAAATAGATGTACGCCTTGTCGATCCGGTTGTGGTCTCCGGACCACTTGTGCTCCTTGCCTGCTCGCGAGAGGTCTGCTACGCCAGGAAGAATGTCGCCGCTGTAGATCTTGGCCATGGACTTGTTGAACATGACCTCGCAGCTGTAGAGGGTGAAGTTGAGGCCCAGCGGCTCATAGTTGATCCAGGTGTTGCCGCGCATGTACTCGAGGCACTTGTCCCACTCCTTGGCGGCCTCGGCGTACTTCTCCTGCTCAAACAGACACTGGCCAAACAGAAAGTGCGTGATGCACAGGTACGGGTCCTTCTGGAGCGCGGTCACAAACCACTTTGTGGCGCGCTCGTGGTCCTCCATCTTGTAGTAGATGGCGGCGATATTGTGGGCCACCTTGGAGCCCTCTCCGGAAAAGGCGGGCGAGTTGATGAGCTGGTTGAACTGCTTGAGAGCCGCGGCGTAGATGCCCTTGGAGTACAGCTCCACTCCCTTGAGCCAGGTCACCGCCTGTGGTAGCGAGGGGGCCATGGTTTACAAGCGGATGGACGGCGAAGCGTGTTTTTGTCGGTGCAAGAGCAGTCTGGCGACTGTGGTGAGGTTGCGTCTGGGGCTGTTTCAGGCTGGTTCAGAGCCGGGCTTCTGGGGCTGGAAAACGAGTGACGAGAAGCGGGAATGGCACGAGTCAGGACGTGGAATCTTGTACTCTGTACCGTGTTGATGATCGACACAGAGTCAGGGTCTTGAGATCTTGTCGCAAATAAAGTGAAAAGTGAAAGTCTCACGGACGAGCTTCTTGACTGCCGGAATGTGGGGGGAAAAGATACTCGCGCCTACATATGTGTCTGGCACGCGCTCAGCGCTGCTTGTTCTCTACAGCTGCGACACACCAGACCCGCAGCACGCTAATTAAACGCCTCCAAAAAAAAAAAACCAAAAATCCCACCCAGTTTTGTCTCCTCATTCCGTGCGTAGCCCCTTTTGGGTGGGCCTTAGCCTTTGTCAGCCGTAGACGCGTGCATTTGGGTTTGGAGAAGGAGGGTGAAAAGTGGTGGTTTAGGGCGATTTTTGGCGATTTGAGCGTGTAAACCGGCTATAAGTGGCATTTTGACTCTGTAGTATGTCTATAGCGCCTCCAGAACCTCTACACGGCCCACAAAAGTCACTGGCGGGACATCATCGCACGGCGTATAAGCTTTAGGAACAAGGGCTAAAGAGGATACGCTTTTATTATGTTGGGAGGAATGCAGCATGACACAATTGCAGAGTTAAAGCGGACAATAAAGAATTAATAAAGCAGCCGTCACATGAAATTGAGACGAGTATATATACTGACCTGTCCACAGGGGCATTGATTGGTTGATTGTGGTGTAATATTCATTTTACAGGTCTACGAGCTGTTCTATCTCGTGTAAGGATGACAACGCTCTGCATTCTCCATCCGTATGTCTCAGGGCTGTCTCACAGGCACTTGCGGGATGATACAGGCGTTTCATGTGTAATACGACTCTAGCTATTAGCGGACTTCCAAAAAATATTGACATCGCCAGATGTTACAGCAGTGCCTCAAGCAGCGAAAAAAATCCCACAAGTGGCAATTTCGTAGTCTCTGCCCCATCTACTTTTCAGCTGCTCGGCACAGCAAAAGAAAAGCGCCGTTCATCATCCCTTTAGACTTTCCCGCCTACAATTTTCACTGTCGATCCCTGAACATCTCCACCAACCACAGCTCATCTTGCTGAAGCTCGCAGCTCACACGACTTGAAACACCGCAAGTGAGTGCGTCGTTGTCACGGCACAAGTAAACACCCTCTTCCCAGGCTCTCTGCGTACTGTAATTAGTCCAACTGCCTGTCTACAAGCTCAAGAATGTTCCTGCGTTAACTCCCACCCTGAAACATGCACCCCTATATTCGGAGCCGGGTGTCGGACCCAATCTGTGACAAAAATAGGAGTCCAGCAGACGAGCGTTTGACACGAGAAAGACGGGCCCTATTTTTAGTGCCCTGCACCTCGCTTGGGGGAAGGGCCCTCAACATGCCACTTTCGTTCTCCCCGCAATCTCGGACCGTCTAGGTTAAGAGACGAACATCGCGAAGATCTCGTAAACATGAAGATTCATGTGCTTCCGAGATGAAGCCCTCGGGTCGTGGTGCCGTTTCAGCGCTGCAGAAACCAGCAGGGGCAAATAATATCGCGACAGCAAGTCAGGGCCCGAAAAAGGGTACTTGACAGACGCGCAAACGGTGAAGGTGAGATTGAGCTTGAAAAAGGAGCCGGAAAAGCAGCAGCCGGTGAAAATATTATGTCACGGTCTGCCAGCCAGCGGATATTATGTGGTCAGCAGATTAGGTCAGTCTATAATGCCCGTTTAGGACTTAATTGTGGGTGCGATTGGCGCTAGAACGGCAATTCGCGTCTCAGATGTCAGAGCTGAGGCATCTGTAGATCACAGCCCCGACTGAGCCTCGCGAGGCGAGGGACGATAATTCCACCAACTCTTATTTTTAACATGAAACAACCCCAGGGATCAAAATGCGCCGCGGAATTTGTCACGGCAGGGCACCACAACAAAACGCACCATCTCCACGCGGATCGTGCTTCATTGGTATGCCCACAGTGGTCCCTACAGACGATCCAGCTGATACAGCCAGATCTTCATTATGTAATCGGCGGATTGTGCATGGAGAGGGTAAATACAAGATGGATACAGACCTCGTCTGTTACTGCGGAAACACCCACGTATAGAGGCACAAGAACCCACCATTCGTCTTCAAGCAACGCGTATCAGCTCCCACCACTGCAAGGCCTGCTTGCAAGTTACCAGGGTAGCTGTAATACCGTAGGTATTGGATCTTTCCGCAGCTCGCGCTGCTCTCAGCAGCAACCGCATTGTACATGAGGCTCAGTCTCCCCAGCGACGGTGATAGCTGTCTAACAGGCTGTAACCATTCCGCTGAAAAAGAAATCACGTCAGCCGACGAGAGTGTATCAGAAAGTGTATCTGTCCATAATAGAGTAAAAGCACGGCTGACAGAATTCTCAGGTGCCAAACCTGATACAATGTGGTCGTACATGAACTAATCTGGTCCACGTTTTATCACGTGATTCCACAGCTCGCAGCTCACGATGTACAAATCGTTCTTCACCACGGCTTGCGAACTGTACAGCACGCGTCACCCGAATCTTGAACAAGGCTAAAAGTGGCTCTTTCGGGCAACCAGGCGTCCGTAGAGCCCTATTGAAAGTCTATCTCACGCTAAATTCCGTCCGATAACTACATATTCAACCTTGTGGAGGATTGGATTCATTTCGGTGCGTATAGAATGTGTGCTTATTGGCAAGCTTGCCTGGGGTGTGCATTTTCGACAGCGAAGACGAGAGGGTTGCTACGGGTGTCGCAACGGCGCGTTACTGTCTTTCTTGCTCTCGGAGGACCCCTCTCAACTGTTTTGTTTACCCTGCACATTCCAGCAAGCCTCTTTGTTGACGACCCAGGCTCTACTCCGGCAATACGAGCCTTGCGACCCCGGTGGGTAACCAGACAAGGGCTCACGTACGTCAGCGTCACAACTGCCACACCGGGGACAAGTGTACGATCGCGCCTTTGTCTGCTCGAGAACGTATGATCTTTGCGTAGGATCGAGGTGGCCGGGCTACTGTAGCAGTCTAAACAACGTAGCAGTCTAACCCTCGACGCGATTAGCAAGAAGCCAATGGGGCTAAGGCTGCTTTCTCCGGGCCCAGAGACGTTGTCGGTGGCCTCGAACAGCAGCAACATTCACCTAACCCAACCAATATATGCCGGGATCGTCCACGCCAGGCTGACAACCGTCGTAAAGCTACATACGAACGCGACACCCACTGTGGAGTCAAATCATAACAACAACAGCTCTGGCTGGCCGGACGCCTGGAATCACGTGTTTGCGGGCCCTGTAGACGGTCCAAACTAGCCTAAGGCGACAGGGTCGTCCGCATTGACCTGACTATACACCTTGAGCCGAGCTCTAAGATGAAATCGAGCGGTCGAGACGGGAGCCGCAATCACGTGACCAGGAAGCCCTCTTCCGGCCCCACGTCGTCTGGTACAGAGCGCGGCCACACCAAACCCTCTTTTCCCACAAGAGCCTTGTTCGCGCTTGTTCAGCGTGTTGTGTTTTGGTGTTTGACTTGTGCCAATGTTTGTCTTGTTTGTTTGTTTGCACGCTGTTGGGGCAACCGAGAGAGCTTAGAGTTTGGTCTCAGATGGAATGGGCCCTTTCAGGAGCGTTCCTTGCCCATTTCTCCCAATCGGAGCAAACCTTGTTGCACTCGCGAGCGTGGGTTTTTGGCGACCCCAAAACATCCGTTTCGGCTAACGGTCTGTAGCGGAGGTAGCGGGCCTGCTAAGGCCGCGAAAAGTCGTGGGCATGGATCCCTGGGCACTCTGGGGCACAATGTCGGTTTTTTCTGTTTGTTGTGGCCCGGCAAACGCGCTGTAGAGGGGCTCTGGCAAACGTCATTGGGCCTGCAGTAGCTTGGGCACTGTTTGTATGTATCTCTGTGCTGTGCGGTGTGTGTTATTTTACACTGCTTGCAAAAAAGCATCAAACATTATTTTGCACACAAATGCAGACATACCAAAACATAAACACCACTCCGAGCCTGCACTTATCACCACCACTCACATTACGTTTGGACTCTTCATCCTAACTGTTGTGGCATAGCGAAGGACATCTCATCCTCGTCGTCGGTCCTGAGAAGCGACACACACAGCAACTGCGACACACTCTCCGCACAGTCTCCGCACTCTCATTAACACACACTTCGACCATCCGACTGTATAGACCGACACCTCGACTCTCTCTCTCAACAGACACAACAGTCGACAAACCGCACAGTCTCACCCGTCAACTCGACTACAAGTCACACGCCGACCCCGTCACCAGTTCATTTCTCTCGCTCATCAGCCTATGCATTCTCACTGAAGTCATCGCCAAAACATTCATTTTAATCTTCACTCACTAATATCTCAGTAATAGTAATTCGACACATTCACCTTCTTTATTCACCACCTTTTGACATTCATTCTCGACTTCCACAACACATGCCATAATGGACAGAGTGAGTATCTCATTGCCGCCGTCTCCCCCTTCCTTACTAACACAGACACGAACCCACGACGAAAACTCGCTACATGAGTACAGAAAGCCCACCGCGGCCGGAGGAGCCCCCACCAAGCGAGTGGCGCTCGGAACAGTGACCAACACCGCCTCGGTCGCCACAAAGGCCAAGGTCGCCATCTCCAAGCCTCCCCAGCGGGTCACCCGACAACCATTAGTCGCACAGAACCAAAACATTCCCCCATTAGCAGCACAAACGTCGACATCGTCGCTTGTGCAGCCGTGCCCTGGTTCTGACGACACCGTTGACGAGGAGGTGGACACACAGACGGCCGACGTGGAGCCAACACAGATAGAAGATGAGTTCTACGAGTCCGAGGAGGAGGGGACCCAACAGCGGTTTGCCGTGTCGGAGTCCAACCCCGGGGCTCTGTACCCTGTGATTGACAAGGAGTCCATGGCCGAGCTCAACCGGGTGGCCGCCTACTTCAGCACAAACAACGGCCTGGATCTGGACGAAAACGACGATGACACTTACGACATTAGCATGGTGGCAGAGTACGCGGAGGAGATCTTCACGTACATGAAGGAGCTGGAGGTGCGGTTCCAGCCCAACCCGGGATACATGGACTCGCAGACCGAGATCCACTGGGCCATGCGGTCCATTCTGGTGGACTGGCTGGTGCAGGTGCACCACCGGTTCTCGCTGCTGCCCGAGACGCTGTTTCTGACCATCAACTACATTGATCGGTTTCTGACAATCAAGACGGTGAGTCTCAGCAAACTGCAGTTGGTCGGCGCGGTGGCCCTGTTTGTGGCCGCCAAGTACGAGGAGATCAACTGCCCCAGCGTGCAGGAAATCGCATACATGGTGGACAACGGCTACCATGTGGACGAGATTCTCAAGGCCGAGCGTTACATGATCGACCTGCTGGACTTCAATCTGGGGTGGCCGGGCCCCATGTCGTTTCTGCGACGAACCTCCAAGGCCGACGACTACGACCTGGAGACCCGAACACTCGCCAAGTATTTATTGGAGGTGACCATCATGGAGAAGACCTTTGTTGGCGCCCCACCATCGTGGCTTGCTGCCGCAGCACACTTTCTGTCGCGGCGCATGCTTAACCGTGGCCATTGGACCGATGGCCACACCTACTACTCTGGCTACACCGAAAAGCAGCTGCTGCCCGCCGTCATGCGGATCATTCAGTGCTGCCGGGATCCCATGACCCACCACAAGGCCATTTTCGAAAAGTACAAGGACCGAAAGTTCAAGCGTGCATCGGTCTATGTTCAGGAGTGGATGGACCATGAGGAAAACAACAACTAAGATACCATATATATTCTATACTTTCGTTAACAACTTTACACGGCAATGAGAGGCAGTAGGTGGTTTTGTAGACTGTAGACAATTCGTACTCTTGTAGGTTTAGACCTTTGTCGAGACGAGATCTAAATTCCGGAAGTTCTGGACTCTGGAGATATCAGGCCAGTGCCTCACAAGATCACAATAGGTTGCCACCAAGGGTGAAGTTGGCTATTTGTCTCATAATGACACGCTCTGTAAGGTCATGCGATCTCTGTATGGTTGAAGCGAGGGTTTTTCAGAAATGTTCCGACTGTGTGGTTCCCTGTATTACTGCGCCTGCCCTCGTATTACTGGTGTGGGCTGTAACTATTGGAACGCACATGCAGACTGTAGGCTTCACCCTATAGAAGAGAGTACAGTACTTGTATTATGCTGCTTGTAAATTCTCTACCTTTACGAAGCTACGGAACGGTAAGCTTGCTTGAGGGTGCGTGCTTTATTATGGATTTGGGCCGTGTCATTGTCTTCCTTTGCTTGTTGTGGTGATGGAGTTGTTCTTTATTTTATTTTACGATAAAATGCCTTTGGTCCTTGCTTTTTCCTGTCTCAGGAATGCATCACGTTAGCTCTATTTTGAGGGGTAAAAATAGTGTGACTGGGGGGCAGAGATGGGGGCCATTTTGGAGTGGAAATGTTTCAAAAGCACGTTATGGGGTAGTTTCGAGCCTGTCTGAGACTGTGGGGTCCTTTTTTCTCCTCAAAATAGAAAATTGTGGCCAATTGAGTCTACTCTTACAGTATCAGTTTGACCTCTGTATAGGATGCTACTTGTACTTGTACTTGTACTTGTAGCGAGACTTCTCCAACACGACAATCTTCAAAACCGTTTAACCATTTCTTATTATTCTATATATGCTAATGAGCAGGTGTATCCAATTCTAACGTGTTCCTTGGTGTTCTTATTGCACAGAAAGCGCAAACATGTCAGAGCACAGGGTGGACAAAAGTCCAACCCTCTCCAGATCCTGAAACGCCTGCACCTTGGACACCTTGTCACGCGACTCGAAGCAGAGACGCGCAAACTTCTGCTGAACCAGCTGGTTTTCAGCAACGAAGCCCCTGTACCAGAACAGCACCTGCTGGTGGGTTGAGTAGGCGGCAGAGTTGCAGATCTGCGACGTGCAAATGTCTTCGAGCTCAGGCAGGTCGTAAATGTGAGCGAGAATCATCACTCCTGCGACCGTCTCGAGATCTAGCTCCTCAATTGAGTCCGTGTACAGATAGTGGATGAGAGCCTTAACCCAGGGAAACGGCTCTTCGATGAGCAGGGTTTTCGTGGAAGATTCCTGCATGCCAGAGTCGTAGAGGTTGGCGAAGTATTTCCATCTGGCGTAGAGCACCGCCGTATGAGCTTCAAGGCTGACAGTTTTCGGTTTCTCGTCTCCCTCCTTCCTCTCATCAACAATCATGTCTCCTGCGCAGTCTACTCCCGAGATTGTGAAGTCTGTGCACTTTCCCTCCTTGTAGAGGCTGTAAAGTCCGTTGACGAGAGACTGGCTCTTTGTGTCTGACACGGATTTCGTGCGATTTGCCATCCTCAGCACTGTGCGGTCCACCTTGGACTTTTCTATGCCGTGGTAGATTCCATATTCGCCCGAATCGCCGATGTAGAGCGATCCCAGCTTCTTGGGGATGTTCGAGTACTCCTTGAGCTCGTCCCTCTCTATCCAGACGCGTTTATTGAGGTCGAAGACGTAGTACTGGGTGAGAGACGAGAATTCCGAGGCTGTTTTTGGAGACCTTCCTCCGAATACCAGCACGAGCTCATGGTTGAGAGGAATGGCTGTGTGTTCTGCTCGCAGGCCAATGCTGTGTTGTTTGGACGCTCGGTAGGGCTCTTCCTTGCTGAGAAACGTCCAGGCGCCGGTCTTCAGGTCGTACAGGTACACGTCGTCAGTGTAGCAGAGCTCGTCGTCCTTGAGAGCCAGCCCTCCATGGTGGAAGACGGTGTTTCCACACACTGCGGCTGCTGAGCGGATTAGGGTCATGGGGGAGTTTTGCGGGCAAGTGGGTGGGTTGCGGCGGACGTTAGGACCGTTATAACTGCAGCTACTATCAGTGTCATTTAGCACCTCCGTTGTGAAACATTTTGCTGGATTTCGGCATCCCATAATTCACATGCCTGATGAGGCGCATCCCACATGCAAGATAGTCGTGTGAGGGGAGGGGCAAAGGAAAGGTGGGGAGGCTGATAGTGAAGCTAGCCAGCCGATTTTTGATATGAACATGACTTTAAGTAGTAATCCGAGACTTCTTCGGCTGATTAAAAGAACCCGACATATCTATCATGACTGCAACGGCCCCGAAAACGCTGGTGTCTGACGTCCCACAAAGTTTGGCTACTTCGAAATGCAAGTGGGGAGCAGAGCAACATGTATACGTGGAAAACACTAACTTTGCAAAGTGCGGCGAGTAATCAAATAAACAGATGTTGGCGCCTAGCCAGTGGTTTTTTCAGGGGAAGACTCGCATTTTCAAGCTGCTGGTCCTGTTTGTGTCCCATTCATCAACTGCTTGTTCTCGTGGACGCGTCGTATTCTCGGTATGGTCGGTAGTGAACGGGTGCACAAAGCTGTCAATTGAGACAGTGGCGAAACAAAGAGCTGTCGAGTCTGATCTTCAGCGCTGTCTCCTCCACACTTTGGGCTGGGGTATTTGCCACGGGCTCTTGTTTGTGTTTGGATCGCCCATGCCCCTGGTTTCAGACAGTACAGTAGGTCGCACCGCTGTCTCAATTGCAAGGGTCCGATACGCTGACAATAAGCCGCACGGCTCTGTCTCCGTGCACATCGTGAAATTCACAATCTGGCGACGACAACGAGAGGGCGGATATTTTTGCCGTTGTCTGGACCCCTTTGGAGCTACTCTAGCGCGCTTCTAAGACTGCTAATCCCCGATTGACAGCTCCACAATGCACTAGTCAGGGGTCTACGATTGCTTTTTATAGCGCTGAAATGAAACCTCAGCGAAGACTTGGAGGCTAGGTTGGTTTTAAACCTCCTCAGGCCATGTTCTCAGCCTCGTCTATTCTTTCCCCAGACCTTCCTTTTTCACAACGCATTGTTGGGGAAACTTTTCTGCTGTTGAGTGGATTCGAAAGAGCCATGTTTACGAGATGGATAAATTCCAGACTGGCCTAAGCAGGAGTGAATATCTGTGGTAGATGGTGTCTATGGCGGAAATAGCATGCCAAAAATTACCGTGTTCGTCCTTATTATGGCGTAGGCTCTAGACCACCCCTATCGGGCAATTATCAACGTTGTATGATAACTATTACCGATTGCGATCAATTAGCAGCTTGTCGCCCTAATATCTGGGAAATTATCATCGGCAAGGAGAGCAAAGCCGCCACCTCTGAACGTGTCTGTCATCTCTTATCTCGGTGTAGCAATCATTCTACAATCACGTTCTGAGTGGCTAGTGCCTATAGGTAAAGAGTTGTGGCTGGGATCGCTTAATCGAAGACGTCGAGCCTTGGCCAGTAATCTTTAAGATCTTTTGGAGATCAGTGAAGAGTGCCTATCTCCCACTGGGCCTGGACACAATCAGGAGACTCTCTGAAACCCCTTAATCTTCTCCGAATAACTACGAATCGAGATCCTACAACTGGTCTCGTGATAATAAAATATTAAATGCATTAATCTATTTTTACTCGTGACTCATTAGTATGTTTGTTTTGGCGTTGGTTAGCCTAGACGCGGGTCTCGGACTTGTGGTCGGACTCGGTCTCCATCTCGAGCTTCTGCTCGTAGGCGTTCTTCTCAATGTCATGCTGTCCGTCGTACTCGGGAGAGAAAGCAGCAACAGGCTCAGCTCCGAAGCCTCCGACGGGGTTGCCGCCAAAGTCGCCAACGGGGTTCTCGTCAGCCTGGCTGGCCTTCTGAGACTTGCCAAAGACGACACCCTTGACCTGCTGCTCAATCTCGTCGAGGTTGATGTCGGGCAGAGTGAGAGCAATGACAATCATGGCACCAGCAACAATGAGAGGACCGTACAGCATGTGTCGGTAGACCTTGTTGAAGGCGAAGACGATCTGGTCTCGCTCGGGAGAGCCCCAGGTGTACTTGAGGGGCTCGTTGATGTTGTTGATGATGGTGTCGATCTCAGTCTCGTTGAGGAAAGTGGCGTACTCTCGCAGTCGCTTGGGGTACATTTGTCGGTACATGGCACCGGAGATGGCGTCTCCAACAACGTTTCCAATGGAGGTGGAAGACAGGTAGACGGCAGTAGCAGCGGCAACCTGGTTATGGGACACAACAGCCTGGACCATGACCTGGGTAGGAGATCCCAGCATGCCTGCTCCAACACCCTCAACGGCCTGGGAGACAATGAACTGGGCCAGAGAGTGGTAGGGCTGTCGGTAGTTGTAAGACAGACCGAGACCAAGCAGGTAGATGCACGCACCAACGACGATGAAGGGCTTGATTCGCTTGGTGTATCGGATGGCGATGGCAGTGAAGAGACCTCCAGCGGTAGAGGAGACAGTGGTAGTAACAGAGGTGTTGGTGGCAGCAGTGACACTCAGGCCCTTGCAGACCAGCAGCCAGGAGTAGTAGTAGGGCTGGTAGAGGTAGAAGGCCAGGAAGTAGAGGGCGATGAAGAAGCAGCAGGTCAGCAGCACTCGGTTTCGCAGCACTCGGAAGGGCAGGAACGGGTACTTGGGGAAGATCTCCCAGATGGGGAAGAGCGTCAGACAGATGGGTCCGACGATGATCATACCCAGCACGTGGGGCTTGTTCCAGTCGGCAGAGGTCTTGACGAGGGTGGCAGCCAGGAAGAGGGTGACCAGACCGGCAGTCAGCAGAATCAGACCGATGAAGTCAAAGTGCTGGACGGTCTTCTTGAAGTTCTTGACGGCCAGACCGGCCTGGAGACCCAGTCGTCGGGCCTTGAGCTTGTTGACGAACATGGTGGTCAGCACGGGGATGGAGACCACGGGCACGATGATGCACCACATTCCGTAGCCCCACTGCCAGGTGGTGTGCTTGAGAACGGCGTTGGTGATGGGGGCAGCGCACCAGGGCACGAACAGGTAGCACAGGTTGGGCAGAATGACGAAGAACGTTCGGTTCTTGAGGTCGGAGGTATCGGCAGCGAAGACCTGCTGCATGAACTGGATGCCGACCTGGCCAAAGACGTAGAAGATCTGAGCGGCAAAGTAGGTACCAATGTTGGGCGAGGCAGCCAGCATGATGAAACCGACAGTCAGGATGACAATTGAGAGCAGAAGACCCTCAAATCGACCCAGCACATCGGCAATCTTGGCCATCACGGGTCGCGTAGCAATGTACATGACGGACTGCACGACTCCGAGGGCAGACAGAAGCGACATGGAGTTGAAAGAAGAGGTGGCGAAGGTGGAGTAGACGAAGACGGTCTGGGCATCCAGGGCAATGGCAACAGCCAGCAGCAGCATGGAGCCCCATGCAATCCACAGGCCCTTCTTGGACCAGATGGAGGTGACGTTCTCAATCTCCTTGACTCCGCCGGGGCTGTCGAGATCCGGGGCGTCTCGGTCAATGATGACTTCGGGGTTGAAGATGGTTTTCCAGATGGATCTCCAGTTAGGCATGATGTTGATGATCTTATTGATCTGATCAGGAGGCGACTGTGTCTATATATAATGGCATTATCTGATTCTCCGAAAACGTTTGTGCATCGAGGCTGCACGCTAGGAGCAGACAAGCGGATCGGCAACGGAGAATTACAGTGCAGATTGCGAAAAAAAGAAAAAAAAAGTTGAAAGTGAAAATCTTTTTTGATTTTAAGCCATCAGTTATTTTTGGCCTTGCAAAGAAAAGAGAGATGGGACTCGTTTGGGTGTAACGGGCATTTGTCGAGGTCGGTGGCGTCGCTTGTTGCCACAATAGTGTCTTCGCCACAAGTTGAACCGACGAGATCCTCGGATTTAGCGAGATCTGATAATCTCGCTTGATCAGATTACTGTCTGAGTCGACACAAAGAAAGTTGGGTGGGTCTCTGCAACGTCCCGCATCGGGGACAATACGAGAAGCACAGCTGTCATTAATCTGATGAACCAGCCCAGGAAGTCTTCGCTTCTGTACATCGGTTGATCTATCGGTGATTGACTCTGAGGTTGATAATCTAAGTGATCGATAGTGCTCGATGCTGGGATTATTCGTCGTGTGGAAAGTTCTCCCAAGAACTGGCTTCACTTTAGCTACTAATTAGCCACTGTGGAAGCTATGATAGCACCATCTGATAGCTATAGCCGCTTGAAAGACACACTAAGCAGTGACTAACGCATTACCACCCCGCATGGAGACCCCGGTGTCTGCTAAGGTGTTGGTCCAGGCTTCCTAGATTTCATTTTCCATGCAGTGACATTGACGATCATTTCAGACCCCGGGCGTAAGCTGTGGAGGCGTTAAATTGCCTGTCTTGGTTGCATCCGTGGACCGAGTGTATTATGAAACGGCACGACTTGGTGCTGCCGGCGTTTGCTTTTCGATGTGGTGTGTTCGCTAACATTTTATTACTGTTTGGCGTCATTATTTTATTTTTATGAAGCTGCTGGGCTTCACCACCGCCAATATGGTGAGACTCGCATGACCGCTCTTTGTCCAAGGTGGCAGCACCATGCATGATTCAATTTTCTTCAACGTTGCCCTTATCTGATCCATCTGGCGGTGCACTCTGAAGACAGCCAGGGTAGAGCAATTGAAAAATCTAAGGTGCTAGTGATTTTCCTGTGTATTCTTCTCTATGCTACCGTCGTGTAGCTGCCAAAACATACCTGAAAACGCCCTCTCTATACCACCCGTTCCCCTAAGTGTTCATGTAACTCTGAACCCTATAAATCTGTTGAAGCCAAAAGCGATTCGTCTGAAAACTTTGGCGATGCAACATCGCCGATGTGCGTGTAGATGATCGAGATCGTGATCGGTGCGATTTGGAACTTCAGGTAATGCTAGCTGAGTGATATAAGTTGCGAACTTGGTCGCCAAACCCCCTGCTCTCTACACTACACCAAGCGAGATATCACCACGCGCCGTTGTGTACAGTAGGTTTGAGATCCCACCCCGGGGGTCTTGGCCTTCTGCCATGCGCGGTTCAGCGTTCCGGCAACTCTTTCCCCTCCGTTTCGGACTCTTCCTTTTTTGACGTCACCTGGATCTTTTAGGCGTTTGATCAGATCCTTTTGATGTACACCCAGACGTCGAAATATGCCCTGAAATATAAGGCTAAAAAAGAGCGATAAAGATCAAATCAGCGATCTCAGCGAGTGGATCCGGAGGTGTTTTCTGCTGAAGCTCCGTCTTCCGTCTCCATGTCGGAGGGCATCTCGGCTAAAACGCCAGAATCTATTCCCGCTGCAGCTTTGATGGCTGAGCACAGTGCAGGAACCCTGCCTGTATGATCTGGGTTGCTCTGAACTGGAGACTGGGGCGAAGACATCACCAGAAGATAAAGCGAGCTAAAAAATTGAGGAGAAATCTCTGAGAAATTAGAGAATTTTTCACACCCGTTTCTCAGTGGATCTGAGCTGTGTCCAGAACTTACGCGTGTGGGTCTACGCGAGCGTAAATAAAACAGACGACGCGCAGTCAAGAAGTGGTTGCTCCTGATGCTTGTCCCAGCGCTTTTATCAGGCGAGGAGGCCAAGGGCGTATGGTCTGTACAATTGTCTTCCTCTTCTTGGCACCACGAAGATACGCTTGGGTGGAGGCAGAAAGAGACGAAAAAATCAGGGATCGAAAAAAATACAGTTCGGGCTGAAGAAGAATCAGCTTGTCTATCCTTACGTAACCGGCCCGAATAAGGGCATTCTTGATTGCGGCAGTGCTGCGCTGGGAGTGCTTAAACTTTCATTGTCTCTGAAACAATTATTGACCGTTGTTTCCATAAGCGAATGCTCTGCAAAGTTCTCGGTATACGCATCGGAATTTTCGATCCTAAACTTTGGGTGTCAAGATTTCAACGCCGAAACGAGGTCAGTTGTCATGCGATTTCGGATCGGAAAAGCGCACCAGACGCAGAAAAACGAGGACAACACAACGACATCAAAAAATTAGAAAATCAAGAGGTGGGCTACGCTCCCGGGACCTTTGCAATTTTGGCATTTTTCGGTCTGTGTAGCGTAGTGGTTATAACGTCAGACGGGCACCCCAGTTCGAATCCCGAAACGACATTTTCATTGGAAAAAAGAATGGCGGTTGTATTTCGTCTCTGATCTTACCACAGCCGTGCTATACTATCAAATAAGACACCATCCATTGTCTATTACCATCCCGCTACGATCCGCTCTCAACGATCTACACCCGCAAATGCATGCCTCTGTGCCGAATATTCAACATTTTTCCGAAGTTTTTTAATTTCAACCTCAAAGTTTTGACCGTTGAAAAAAAATTTATACGGGAACTCACCTTGTGCTGCTCAACGGCCTCAGATGCGTCGTGTGAGCACATATAGCGAATGCAAAGACACCTACCGCTCAACAGTGCTGGCGCATACTTGGTCTAATCGGGACTCCAAGGTGCTGAGGCGCCTAAACACGTCCAAGACACGCGCTAAGATAGTGCAGGTTAGGCAAGCAGCTTATTGAGAGTCTCATTCTAACCCAGGCATTCCATAGCACACCCAGCATCCGTACTTTATTTGCCCCCCAAAAGGCACTCATTTACGTTCTCTTTTTCTCTTCCTGATGTAACTTCGCTTTCTGTCAAACTGTGAGCTTAGGCGTAACGGATGAGCTCTAAAGATCCGGCCCGATTGAAAAGTCATCGGGCTTGGCCGAAATTCAGGGAGATGACTCACACTGAGTAAAGACGGTGAATGATTTTTTTTCTTCTTGGCGCAATGGACTACGAAGTAGGCGAGGCAAGTGGCAAATGACGACCCACAGCTCGTAAGAAGTAGCAATCGAAGGGTTCCTCTCTTCTCTCTACTTATCGGTCAATCGGTCTCCAAATAAAATCCTACAAACATCTATTATAAAACAAGTCCTCCTCTGATACACCTTACCAAGGCACAGGCAGCCTCCAAGGCATTGTAACGTTCGTTTTCGCCTCCTGGAAGCGGTTATTGGCAAGCACATTGGCTGCTCCGTAGAGCTCGCCTCTGACATAGTTGGGAACAGCCGTGACAAGGTCCTCGAGCTCAGCTGGAGACAGAGGAGTGTCGATGACCGACTGGAAGTAGGCCATGAGTCCAGCCACATGGGGAACTGCCATTGAGGTTCCCGAGCTGCTAAAGGTGGCATTGTCACCGGCGTTGTATGTGGAGTCAATGTACGCACCAGGCGCAAACACGTTCACACACTTGCCCCAGTTGGAGCCCCACCAGGTCGGGAAGACGGCAATGTTGTCCCACATGTCCGTGGCTCCGACAACCACGAGTCCCTTGAGCGTTTCTCCGTTGTTGGCAGGTCCAAAGGTACACGCGTCTCGCATTCCGTTTCCTGCAGCCACAGCCACGGCCAGTCCAGACTTGACAGCGTGCTGGAAGACTCTGTCGTAGGCTGCGATCCTGGGACCTCCAGCCGAGAAGTTGAGAACTGCACGCTGACCAGGGTTCTCGAGATGGTCCTGAACCACCCAGGCAACGGACGCTGCAATGTTCGAAACGGGAGCAGCTCCGTTCTTGCCAAACACCTTGACGACCTTGAGTGTCGAGTGGGTTCTCGAAACGCCGTATCGCGATCCAATGAGCGTACCAGCCACATGAGTTCCATGTCCGTTGTTGTCTTCGTCGTCCTCTGTAGGGTTGAAGTTCTTGACACGGATGGCCCGTCCTCCAAAATGCTCGTGAGACACTCGCACTCCTGTATCGACAATGTAGATGACTGTCTCGTGCTTGGACTTGAGATGCTGATAGCTTCGGCCCTCACAGCGTTCCAGACATGTTCTGTTGACCTGGTTGTCTCTGTGTGAAATTCGAGAAAGGCCCCACTCATATGTTGGCACAGTCTCGGGCTCTCCAGAGTACGTAATGTTAGCCGGAATGGGTCCAGCAGCCGTAATGTGTGAGTCAAAGTCCTTCTCAACGGCCTTTATACGCGAATCTGAGCGCAGAAGATTCACTGTAGAGGCATCAAAGAGACCATGGTATCCAATCAGGCCTGCTCCTTGGTAAGCAGGGATGTCCAGAGGCTGCAAATCGGCCTGGGTCAAGTCGACAGCAGATTCCAGACTTTCCAGCTGATCCGCACTCTCGCCGATCCGCTGTTGGTGAAAAGTGACAATGTACCGATCCTGGAGGGTAGAAGACTGGACAAACGACGATTTTGCCCGCGAAAAAACGCCTTGTGCCCTCTCATAGTCCGAGGGCAGAGCGAGCGCTCCAGCCAGCAAGAAAAGGGTGAATTTCATGTTAGTGTGAGTGTGCCTTCAAGAGACTCGTTAGTATTTAGCAGGGCTCAGCTTTATGCCTTTATAAAGAGCGATTCAGGGGAGGAAAGTAGGAAGAGATTTAGGTAGGTCCAGAAGGGTATCAAGAGTATGGGAAGTAGGAGGAGTGGAAGCGGGCTTTGGTGTCAACTACAGAGAAGAGGCGAGAAATAACTGCTGTTAGGAGCTACAATGGTGACTAGGGGAGTGCACAAAAGGTATATATAGAGACAAGAGCTCACTGGTGATGCTACATTTGTTAGAGTATTTTGCAGCTAGGCTATGCTCAACTCAATGTCAAACAGCATAGAGTGGGTGCGTGTAGTAGAAGGAAACATACCACAACATCTAGCAAAATCTACGTGGATAAACACAACATATATTATTGTCAGTAATACGACTGTCACCTCGTCTCACTTATTTGGGTGAAAGAGGGGGAACTGTAGGAGCCTCTCATCAACTGAATACGGAGAGTAAGGAGTTGATGAGGCTTGGCCTCAGGTACTACTGGTCGGAGTGACTGGACCTGCAGTTTGTTTCTTGTCATCTATTCTGAGGCTTCGCGCGATGCAATTGAAAAACTCGTCGTCAAAGTAGCTGGCACTGTGACGTTCCCAGTCAATCTGGGCAAACCACACTTTGCACACGGGGCATTGAGTATGAGTGGGCGTTGACATTTTGATGTTTGTGTTTCAGATAGAGGTTCAGATGCATTTTTATATCGAGATGGTGTATGTGTAGTGGGGTAACTAAGTATGGGTAAGATGAGGCCAAGTGACCATGGGGCCAATTGATGTGTCAGGTGGGTAGTTGTGTATGTGTTAGAAGCGGTTAAAAGGATCGATTTCAACAAAGGTAACTCGGTAGTCATTGTGGTATCACACCTTTAACTGGTATCATGCTATTGAATGTGAAGTTTTCGGAGTGAGGTCGGAGTGGGGTACCAAATGGGGATAATCACGAGCAAGAGGAGAGGGTGAGAAGAAGAGTCGGAAAGCGGAAGTAATTCGGTGTGTTGATACCGACAGTATGTTCATCTGTGTGCTCTAGTCTTAGTGTCGTCTGGTTGAGGAACTGTTGTTGAGTTGTGATGTTGAGTGTTGAAGTCCACACTGTCATGACAAATACCTCGAAGTTGACTCGTGTCAAGACAACGTTAGAGTCCAGTTTTGACTCGTGTTTAGAGTGTACTTCAAACGCTGTCATATCTGTGAATATGACTGTGGAATATATCAGAGCGAACGGGGATCGAATGGTGGATCGAGAAATTGGGGAAATTTAAGAGATCAAAGAGCTTCAAGAGATCAAAATCAAGTACAATTTCCCTCCAGAGACGCTAAGAAAGCCCCCAGTTTGCTGTTGGGACGCAAGTGACTCGGCTCTCAGCTTAGTCAGACTGAGAATCGTCATATTGGCCATGAATACAGTCAAATAAAAGGACCAGGAGAAAGCAACGGTGTATGACACTCAAGTGGCAGTAAAATCGACATCTTTGCGGCCAAATTCGCCTGTTTTGAAGCTCCTCCTCGACCCAGAACAGTAATTGGGTATGGGCTCAGTAACCTTGGTATGAGTCATAGTCGTCGACGACATCTGAGGCAGTGTCAAGACTCAAAACACGTCCGTTTGAGCTGGAAACACATTGATAGGGTATATTGACGACGGTAATTTTGATTAAAGCAGTTGCGAAACGGTTTGAACAACTATTCACGACTATGACTCATACTCGCCCATCACGTGAAGTTGTGCAAGGAAGAGCACGCAGGGCTCATACGGCGGGAAGAGAGAGCCCTCGTGCACCGGTACATGAAAGCCGTTGGGCTAATTAATAAGTCGATGGAGTTTTTCCGGCTCCAGGCGTTGTGGGGCTTCCTTTTTGTGAATTCTCTTTTTTGGCGGCTCATCGCACCTGCTGCAGACGTGCATTGATAGCGTATGTGGGAGGGAAATGAGAAGAGCGCGTCTGAGAAGGGGAATTTTTGCTGTCGGACGTTGAGCGGACAAGAGGTGGTGACTAGCTGACTTGGTTCAAGATTGAATGACCTGAACGACTATTTTTTTTTTGGTCAGATTTTTCTGACATTTTCGACGTTTTTTCTAACCCCATTTTAGGTGCACTTAGAGGCTACTTGTAAGTTTCTGTAGAGACACTGGGTGGCTGAAGAAGGTCTATTTCGACAGCTAATTACGACGAGGGTTCAAAGTGGGAGATTGGCACATTCCACAGAAAAGTATACCGGCCTCGGAGCTGGAGCAATGAAAAATAAACAATGCTCAAAGCGTCTTCATCACTGCTGCACCGATACCGGAAGATAAGGCGCCGATAACACGGAGGTTGCACGCGGTTGCATTGGCTGCGTCGCATGCAGAATATTGCGGGGAAGTCGTATTGGCGTTGCACAAGAAGCCAGCAAGCCGCCTTGTCCATAAACTTTCACCCCATAAGCCCCCTTCTATCCATCTCTAACGGCAGTCCTCGGCGACATTGTTTCATGGGCTCTTCCCCGCAAAACCGCTCGAGGTGGAGGCGCGGAAATTATCTCCAGATGCTGATGGCTAAGAGTTGTGGGGAGCGCAAGAGGGGCTGCTACGTGTGGCCTATCAAAAATACGCTCTGGGAGTGCGTTCGCTGGCATGTGGAATAGGCGTAGGGTGAAATATGGAGGTATAGCGGCTGTAGGAATGTATAGCACGGCACCCAAACACGTGGATCCGAGGCACCATGGCAAAGGCTGGATATATGACATATTCGTATGTACAGATTGATTACTCGAGCTACGGACGCACCCCACAGCCAATCGATAAGCTATCGTACCTCGACGTACTTCGGGTAGCTGCAAGAGACGACAGCCAATGATGTGGGCTCATGGGAGATAAAGCATGTCCACCCACGCACCCCCCATGTCTTTGTCAATAGCTCTTTTCGACCTTCGAGATCCCTCTCCGAAAGCCGTTGGTAGCCGACTGAAGATTTTTCGACACCTGAGACACGCCAAACTGTAGATAAGCCGAAGTGTATAGACCTCGAGATAAACGTAGCTCTGAGGTACCGGAGGAATCCAGCGAGAGTTAAACGTCGGGGCCCGAGCGTGGCCCGCACAATAGACTTTGAAAGAAGTCGCTTTTAATCGCTTTTGACAGACTCCGAATTTTATGCTCTGATAGATGTGGCCCGAGGACAAGAGGGTTGTGGCTGAGACATGGACCAAGACGCTAACAGTGGTCTGGGCGTAGTAGTGACAAAACGGCGCAGCACCGCCGGTTGCGCTATATCTAGCCGTATCTGTCCCGCTACTGGCCGGCAGCAGCCCCTATAGCAGCCCATGTGCTCTCCACACACGCCCCTCTTATCTAATCTCGTCCAATGAAGAAGGCAAAGTTTGCGCCAAGAAAGGGCTGTCCAGCCTGGCCCAAAGGCCGGCAAAAAATCATGATACGTGGAATCTGTGGGCCAAGAGCGATTGAACGAGGTCGCCGTATTGCCATACCAGCTGATTTCTCGTCCTGGTGCTTTGACGTGCCCTACCAAAGCCCTTATTCTCCAACTAGGCTGGACCCACTTAGCTCAGACTCGAGCCTCACCCCATAGACTATATGGCACGGCGCTACCCCTCGTCATCTATACCCGATCCCCGCTGTCTGTCGTACGCCTCTTTTTTCGCTTGTATTACTCTGCTTTTGTCTCACAAATGGCCATCAGAGGCAACTTGTGTGCCATGCCCTCTGTCCGACGGTCGTGTGAACAATGTAAACTAGGTTTGAATCAATGTAAATTACACTTTTTATCATTTTTTAGCGCCAAACCCAAAGGGCTTTTCGCCCCCACTGCAGCCCGATGGAAGGCACATATGGCAAGGGAAAAGTCTTCAGGTAGTACATGCCTGCTGCAAGTATATGTACTCTGACTCATTCCCTCAGGTATGGGTCATAGGCGTCAGTTTTAAACCGGCCACAACACTCTCTCCTCAGCAGGTATTTCCGTGTTGCAAAATCTGACTGCCACTTGCGCCCCATCAAAGTTTTTTCCGTCTAACTTCAATCTTAAACGGCATCTCACAACAAGCGGGCTGTTGAAAAAAAAGCGTCTATCATACCGGCCAGACTCGCACTAAGACAGTACTAAAGGACGCCGTCTCCCACTCCACACCACGCGCAAGTCTCGTTCTAGGCACCATGGAAAAGACCTTTTCGAACGATTACTCTCCCTCCGGGACGGAGGCTCACATCCACATCAACCACACGGCCCACTCCGATGACTCAGAGATGCCTTCTCACAAGGAGAACTACAACACCAGCGGCCACGACCTGGAGGAGTCCGACCCGGACAACCACGTCGGCGAGACGCTGGAGGTCAAGCGAGGCCTCAAGATGCGACACATCTCCATGATTTCGCTGGGAGGCACCATTGGTACCGGTCTGTTCATCGGTACCGGTGGAGCTCTCCAGCAGGCTGGACCCTGTGGAGCTCTGGTGGCCTACGTCTTCATGGCCACCATTGTCTACTCCGTCGCCGAGTCTCTGGGTGAGCTCGCGACCTACATCCCCATCACCGGCTCCTTCGCCGTCTTCACCACCCGATACCTGTCCCAGTCGTTTGGCGCCTCCATGGGCTGGCTCTACTGGTTCTCGTGGGCCATCACCTTCGCCATCGAGCTCAACACCATTGGACCCGTCATTGAGTACTGGACTGACGCCGTGCCTACCGCCGGCTGGATTGCCATCTTCTTCGTCATCCTCACCACCATCAACTTCTTCCCCGTCGGCTTCTACGGTGAGGTCGAGTTCTGGGTCGCCTCCGTAAAGGTCATTGCCATCATCGGCTGGCTCATCTACGCGCTGTGCATGACGTGCGGAGCAGGAGTAACAGGACCGGTGGGTTTCCGATACTGGAACCACCCTGGACCCATGGGCGACGGTATCTGGACCGATGGAGTGCCCATTGTGCAGAACAAGCCCGGTCGACGATTCATGGGATGGCTCAACTCGCTCGTCAACGCCGCCTTCACCTACCAGGGCTGCGAGCTGGTCGGTGTCACTGCCGGTGAGGCCCAGAACCCCCGAAAGTCCGTTCCTCGAGCCATCAACCGAGTCTTTGCTCGAATCTGCATCTTCTACATCGGCTCCATCTTCTTCATGGGCATGCTGGTGCCCTTCAACGACCCCAAGCTGACCGACGACTCGTCCGTCATTGCCTCGTCTCCCTTCGTCATTGCCATTCTCAACTCCGGAACCAAGGTGCTCCCCCACATCTTCAACGCCGTCATCCTCATCACCCTGATCTCGGCCGGAAACTCCAACGTCTACATTGGCTCGCGAGTCGTCTACGCTCTGGCTGACTCTGGAACTGCCCCCAAGTTCTTCAAGCGAACCACCAAGCGAGGTGTCCCCTACGTGGCCGTGTGCTTCACTTCGGCCTTTGGTCTGCTGGCGTTCATGTCTGTGTCCGAGTCGTCGTCTACCGTCTTCGACTGGTTCATCAACATCTCTGCCGTCGCCGGACTCATCTGCTGGGCCTTCATCTCGGCCTCGCACATCCGGTTCATGCAGGTCCTCAAGCAGCGAGGCATCTCCAGAGACACTCTGCCCTTCAAGGCCCGATGGCAGCCTTTCTACGCGTGGTACGCCCTCATCTCCATCATCTTCATCACCCTAATCCAGGGTTTCACTTCCTTCTGGCACTTCACCGCCGCCAAGTTCATGACTGCATACATCTCCGTCATTGTCTGGGTCGGCCTGTACATCATCTTCCAGTGCCTGTTCCGATGCAAGTTCCTCATCCCCATTGAGGAGGTTGACATCGACTCCGGACGACGGGAGATCGAGGACAACGTGTGGGAGGAGAAGATCCCCACCAAGTGGTACGAGAAGTTCTGGAACATTATTGCATAGGAGCGTCGGAGGACAACCACTTTTGGAGGTAACCAAGCATATAGCATTTATAATAACGTATTGAATTTATTAACTGATTTTGCACTTGTACCTGTATCACCGTTTCCGTCTTGTATACGCTCAATTGCTATCTTGATGCACTTTGCACAATGATCGACACATCCCTATCGATAACGATCGTGTGCTGAACTATCGTCTGTACAATGACAATGGTACATCTTGTCTCACTCAGTCTCACTGAGTCTCGATTACATCAATGGTCTCTGATTACAAAAGTCGCATCCAACCACCGCTACTGCTCGATGATGTAACATGGAACGTTGAAAACCGTTAGTGCGGAGTCTGTAGCGGCTATTAGCTGCATCTCTCCAATTGGTTAGTCTCCTGCTAGCTTGTAGCTTGCTGTTAGCTCCAAATTGCGCTTTTTCCAGAAAACCTGCTGCGTTACGTCATAGTCTTCTTCGGATCTCCCTTCCGTATTCTGTCCGCCCATATCCGTCTAAGCTGCTATCATACTGGATAAGCTCAGACCACGAGCTTGGTTTTATTTTTCCGGGATGATGTCAGGGTGCAGAGAGGGGGTCTGGAAGAGCACTAAACAATGGCTCTGGAGACTAGCAAATTTTACAAGCAATCAACCAGTGTTAAAACAACCACTCTAAGCAAAGAACTATCGGGAAATCCGCGATAATGCCGCAGTTTCGAACGCCTGTAATGCTGGTGAGAAGACCTCCACTCGAACTCTAAAATTCCATGGAGATTCCATATCGACCCGTCTTGCATTTCTGAGTGCGTAAATGACGTTAAGGAAGAACAACCAGTCCGAAGTGGAGTAGGTTTGAACCGTTTTCAGGCAGATACGCTTAATAAGCCGTCCGCTCTACTGTTACATAGCTAAAGAATCGTCTCCGAAAAGGATGTCGAACCGTAAATAGTCCTCGAGTTCAGTGGTTCTCATTTGAACGTAAGGGTGGAATAGTCCGTGATTTTTCTGATCCACGCCTAGAGCTGACCAATAACATCTTGTTGAAATCGTTAGGTCAGGTCAGCAGGATGTTTTCTTGATAGAGAGCAAAAGTGGGCGTGCATTTTCTTTTATGCTTGGGTCGTGCGGCCGGGTAACTCAACCTAAAGTGGGCTTTTTTCAGTCCGCCCGGTAGGGTAACTGAGTCCGAAGTCTTTGTGTTACTGCTGAAGTATTATAGTGAGCAGACATGATAGGCCTCGCTTAGGCTGCAGTCATACATGAGCTATAGATGGATCAGATAAGTGCCTGTGGAGGAGAGAGAAGTGCGAGGAAGACCACGTGACCCCACATGACACCACGTGACAACTTAATAATCCCGCGGACATCTTCGTTGCTCTGGCAAGTCAAACAATAATTAAATTGCCGTTCCCCATGACGGTATCCCCTCAGCCGCATGTCTTGGCTGCGATATAAACCATTTCACTCATCGCCGTTGCAGCCTAACCACCATGACCGGCGAAATCACCTATAAGGACGTCAAGCATGCGCACAAGCGGCTCGACAAGGTCGCCGTCAAGACTCCTGTTCTTTCGATCCAACTCGACGACACCCAGTACTTTCTCAAGTGCGAGAACATCCAGCGAACGGGATCCTTCAAGTTTCGAGGAGCATACAATGCTTTGTCGCAGTTCTCGTCGAAGCAGAAGGCCGGCGGAGTGCTTACTTACTCGTCTGGAAACCACGCTCAGGCCATTGCCCATGCTGCTGCCATGCTCGGAATCAAGGCAACCATCATCATGCCTACAGATGCACCTGCTACCAAGCTGCAGGGAACCAGAGATCTGGGAGCCACAATTGTTCCCTACGACAGATACAAGCAAGATCGAGACGCGGTGGCCAATGCCATTCTCACCGAGCATCCCGAAATGACGCTCATTCCCCCATACGACCACGCCGCAATCATTGCAGGCCAGGGAACGGTGGTCAAGGAGCTGCTGGAGGAGACGGGACCACTAGACGATATTTTCGTGCCTCTGGGAGGCGGAGGACTGCTGGCTGGCTCTCTGCTGGCTGCGGAAAAGCTCGCACCCAAGTGCAAGGTATGGGGAGTGGAACCTGAGACAGGCAATGACGGCAAGCTTTCGCTCCAGCGAGGCGCGATTGTGCATATCGACACTCCAGTGACGATTGCGGACGGCGCTCAGACTCAGCATCTCGGAGAACTCACCTTCCCCATCATCCAGCGGCTCGTAACCGACATCAAGACGGTCAACGAGGGCGAGATTATCGCCATAGTGCAGTGGTACGCCCGAAAGATGAAGCTGGTGGTCGAGCCGACGGGCTGTATGGCTCTAGCAGCGGCCTTTTCGTGCTGCGGAGGCACCCACAAGAAGCGAGTGGGTGTCATCATTAGTGGAGGAAACGTGGATCTCGATAAGTACGCCACTTATCTGACCACCCCGGTCGTTCAGCATTAGCCGGGTATATATTTTATTAGTAACGCATTTGAAACGAATTTTGAACGAGACAAGTTGGTGGTGTAGATGTTGGGAATTATTGATAAATTATTTATGAATTTACTCTGATTTATGTATTAAATTCTTATAAATTCTTTGAAAAATGGTGGAAAATGCAAAATAGAGAGAAAACAGTCTCTCGTGGTTATCAACGTGAATTTTACCACTCGGAACAGGTTCTAAACAACGCATTTCTCATTATGGCAGCTCTACGGACACACGCTGCAATTACCGAATGTTTGCCTAAACAAGTCGTGTTTTTTAAGGTTCAACTGACCTCAGCAGAAGAGGTTGTTCAGATGTGGCCCTGAAACAGGTAATTGAGCCATTCAAAATGACAATCCTTCAGGTTATATATATCTGAGGCATACAAAACCCATATCTTTCAATCATTAACACTTGAGCCACTTTTGGAGCGGTCCAGAGACATCTTTGAGGCGTTGCGGCGTTGGGTGAATCTAATTTTAGTTGGCTCTCAGGGATTTTAGTTGAGGTATTGTTGGTCCAAAAAGACGAAAAGGACACGAATGGCACATCTAACCGTTCAAACAAGCCCAGACCGCTCTCTACCACACCACCATACAGTATGACGCGTATCCCACCACCTGCACTGTTCTCTTCCTCCAGCTTGGCAAAATATCTTTACAAGCCTCGGTTGACGATCACTTATTTATCCGAAATGCCGCAGTGCGAATTGCTGTGAAAGACGCGATTGCGTGTTGATTGGGATTCTGCCTAAGCAGTAATTGAGCTAATCGCCTCACCAACACCTCCATTACTTCACTTTTCGCCCTACCAACTGTTGGGCGCTTCCGGCTGTCCTTTTCTCAATCTCAACCGTCCCTCAACGTTGAGAGCAGAATAAGGTTTTATAACAAAGGGCGCAGGAAAAAAAGTTTGTCTATCAGTTGGGGAAAACGAGAAATCCGGGAGGTGTTTGGGGGTGTTTTTGTGAGGTAATGTAGTATTTTAACGGCAATATTCGAACGATTCATACCTGAATTACCTGTGTATTTATTTTAATTTCCACAATTCGCGCTAAAACCACCGCTTTTACACTCCTCCCGCCACTCAACAAAGTTGGATCCTCCCTCAACGTATGCCACTGCATGCATGATACGGGGTCGCGATTTTAAATAAAACGTCCGTCGTGCCTCAATTGTCACATCACGAGAATCTGTGAACTACACGATAACAGTTCATTAAGAGTGAGTACGGAGAGTTGGAGGAATTGAGACGTGAATTCGACAATGCACAGACACGCGACCCACAACAAATGCATGGATCAGCTTGTACTGAGGACACACATTGATATGGTGACATCAACTGTTGATACATTGATATGATCTTTTGCGCCTGGATCTTCTGCGCCTGGATCTTCTGCGCCTGGATCAATACTCTCAAAGCACACATCTAACGCAGTGCACCCCGAAGTCGAACAAGAACTCGCCCACGTGCTCCTGACGGAGCTGCTGGCCTACCAGTTTGCCTCTCCTGTCCGATGGATCGAGACCCAGGACGTGCTGTTCAAGCAGTTCAACGTCGAGCGAGTCGTTGAGGTTGGACCCTCTCCCACTCTCGCCGGCATGGCCCAGCGAACCCTCAAGTCCAAGTACGAGTCGTACGACGCTGCTCTGTCTCTGCAGCGAGAGATTCTGTGCTACTCCAAGGACCAGAAGGATATCTACTACCTGGCTGACGAGGCCGAGGAGGCTCCTGCTCCCGCCTCTGACGCTGCTCCCGCTGCTGATGCCTCTGCCGCCGCTCCTGCCGCCGCTGCTGCTCCTGTGGCTGCTGCTGCTCCCTCTGGCCCTGTTGCCAAGGTTGAGGACGCTCCCGTCAAGGCCCAGGAGATTCTGCACGCCCTGGTTGCCCACAAGCTCAAGAAGACCCCCGAGCAGGTGCCCCTGTCCAAGGCCATCAAGGATCTCGTTGGCGGCAAGTCGACCATCCAGAACGAGATTCTCGGAGACCTCGGCAAGGAGTTCGGTGCTACCCCCGAGAAGCCCGAGGACACTCCTCTGGGCGAGCTGGCCGAGTCGTTCCAGGCTTCCTTTGACGGCAAGCTCGGCAAGCAGTCTTCTTCCCTGATTGCCCGACTCATGTCCTCCAAGATGCCCGGAGGTTTCTCTCTGACCTCTGCGCGATCCTACCTCGACAGCAGATGGGGTCTGGCTGCTGGCCGACAGGACTCCGTTCTGCTTGTTGCGGTCATGAACGAGCCCAAGAACCGACTCGCCTCCGAGGGCGAGGCCAAGGCCTACCTTGACGAGCAGACCCAGAAGTATGCCGCTTCTGCCGGTCTCAACCTCTCTGCTCCCGCCGGAGGAGCCGAGGGAGGCAACGGCGGCGGAGCCGTCATCGACTCTGCGGCATTCGACGCGCTCACCAAGGACCAGCGGTACCTGGTGCAGCAGCAGCTCGAGCTGTTTGCCAACTACCTCAAGCAGGACCTGCGACAGGGCTCCAAGGTGGCTGCGGCCCAGAAGGAGGCCATGGACATTCTGCAGGCCGAGCTGGACCTGTGGAACTCCGAGCACGGCGAGGTGTACGCCGAGGGCATCAAGCCCGCCTTCTCTGCCCTCAAGGCCCGTGTCTACGACTCGTACTGGAACTGGGCGCGACAGGACTCGCTCTCCATGTACTTTGACATTGTCTTTGGCCGTCTGTCCACCGTGGACCGAGAGATCATGGCCAAGTGCATCCACCTGATGAACCGAACCAACCACAACCTGATCGACTACATGCAGTACCACATGGACCACGTCCCCGTCCACAAGGGCGCCACCTACGAGCTGGCCAAGCAGCTGGGTCTGCAGCTTCTGGAGAACTGCAAGGAGACCCTCACCGAGGCCCCCGTCTACAAGGACGTCTCCTACCCCACCGGTCCCCAGACCACCATTGACGTCAAGGGCAACATTGTCTACAACGAGGTGCCCCGACCCAACGTGCGAAAGCTCGAGCAGTACGTCCACGAGATGGCTGTTGGCGGCGAGCTGACCAAGGACCCCTCCTTTGTCGGCGAGGGTGTCCAGGGCGAGCTCAAGAAGCTGTACTCGCAGATCTCCGCTCTGGCCAAGACCCAGACCGGCTCTTCGCTCGACATTGAGGCTCTCTACTCCGACCTGGTTGCCAAGATCTCCCAGGCCGAGGACGCCTCCAAGCCCGTTGTCGAGAACAAGGCTGTCTCCGCCTCCATCACCCCCGGCACTCTCCCCTTCCTGCACATCAAGAAGAAGACCGAGCTGGGCGCCTGGAACTACGACAGCGAGACCACCGCCACCTACCTGGACGGCCTTGAGGTTGCTGCCCGAGACGGTCTGACCTTCCAGGGCAAGACTGCTCTGATCACCGGCGCTGGTGCCGGCTCCATTGGCGCTTCCATCCTGCAGGGTCTCATTTCCGGAGGCTGCAAGGTCATCGTCACCACCTCTCGATACTCCCGAAAGGTGACCGAGTACTACCAGTCGCTGTACACCAAGTTTGGTGCCAAGGGCTCTACTCTGATTGTCGTCCCCTTCAACCAGGGCTCCAAGAAGGACGTTGACGAGCTGGTGTCGTTCATCTACAACGAACCCAAGAACGGCGGTCTTGGCTGGGATCTGGACTTTGTCGTGCCCTTCGCTGCTCTGCCCGAGAACGGCATTGAGCTGGAGCACATTGACTCCAAGTCCGAGCTGGCCCACCGAATCATGCTCACCAACCTGCTGCGTCTGCTCGGTAACGTCAAGAAGCAGAAGGTCGCCCACTCCTACGAGACTCGACCTGCCCAGGTCATGCTGCCCCTGTCCCCCAACCACGGCAACTTTGGCTCCGACGGTCTGTACTCCGAGTCCAAGATCTCTCTGGAGACGCTGTTCAACCGATGGCACACCGAGTCCTGGGGCTCGTACCTCACCATTGTCGGTGTGGTGATTGGCTGGACCCGAGGTACCGGTCTGATGAGCGCCAACAACATCACCGCCGAGGGTCTGGAGCAGCTTGGCGTGCGAACCTTCTCCCAGACCGAGATGGCCTTCTCCATCATGGGTCTCATGACCAAGGACATTGTGCGACTTGCCCAGAACTCCCCCGTGTGGGCCGATCTCAACGGTGGCTTCCAGTACATCCCCGACCTCAAGGGCGTTGTTGGCAAGATCCGACGAGACATTGTCGAGACCTCCGAGATCCGACGGGCTGTTGCCCAGGAGACCGCCATCGAGCAGAAGGTCGTCAACGGCCCCCACGCCGACCTGCCCTACCAGAAGGTCGAGGTCAAGCCCCGAGCCAACCTCAAGTTCGACTTCCCCACGCTCAAGTCGTACGCCGAGGTCAAGGAGCTGTCTCCTGCCGGCGACGCTCTGGAGGGTCTGCTCGACCTGTCCTCCGTCATCGTCGTCACCGGTTTCGCCGAGGTTGGTCCTTGGGGTAACGCCCGAACCCGATGGGACATGGAGGCCAACGGCGTCTTCTCTCTCGAGGGTGCCATTGAGATGGCCTGGATCATGGGTCTGATCAAGCACCACAACGGCCCCCTGCCCGGCATGCCCCAGTACTCCGGCTGGATCGACACCAAGACCAAGCAGCCCGTCGACGACCGAGACATCAAGACCAAGTACGAGGACTACCTGCTGGAGCACGCCGGTATCCGGCTCATCGAGCCCGAGCTCTTCCACGGCTACAACCCCAAGAAGAAGACCTTCCTGCAGGAGGTCATTGTCGAGCACGACCTGGAGCCCTTCGAGGCCTCCAAGGAGTCTGCCGAGCAGTTTGCGCTTGAGCAGGGCGCCAACGTCGAGATCTTCGCCGTCCCCGAGTCCGACCAGTGGACCGTTCGTCTGCTCAAGGGCGCCAAGCTGCTCATCCCCAAGGCTCTCAAGTTCGACCGACTTGTTGCTGGCCAGATCCCCACCGGCTGGGACGCTCGACGATACGGTATTCCCGAGGACATCTGCGACCAGGTCGACCCCATCACCCTGTACGCTCTTGTGTCCACCGTCGAGGCCCTGCTTGCCTCCGGTATCACCGACCCCTACGAGTTCTACAAGTATGTGCACGTGTCCGAGGTCGGTAACTGTTCCGGCTCCGGTATGGGTGGTATCACCGCCCTGCGAGGCATGTTCAAGGACCGGTTCATGGACAAGCCCGTCCAGAACGACATTCTGCAGGAGTCCTTCATCAACACCATGTCTGCCTGGGTCAACATGCTGCTGCTGTCCTCCTCCGGTCCCATCAAGACCCCCGTTGGAGCCTGCGCCACTGCCGTCGAGTCCGTCGACATTGGCTGCGAGACCATTCTGTCCGGCAAGGCCCGAATCTGTCTGGTCGGAGGTTACGACGACTTCCAGGAGGAGTCTTCGCAGGAGTTTGCCAACATGAACGCCACCTCCAACGCCGAGACCGAGCTGTCTCACGGCCGAACCCCCGCCGAGATGTCTCGACCCATCACCTCTACCCGAGCCGGTTTCATGGAGGCCCAGGGTGCTGGTACCCAGGTGCTTATGGCTGCCGATCTCGCCATCGCCATGGGTGTGCCCATCTACTGTATTGTCGGCTACGTCAACACCGCCACCGACAAGATTGGTCGATCTGTGCCTGCTCCCGGCAAGGGTATTCTCACCACTGCCCGAGAGCACCAGACCCTCAAGCACGCCAACCCCCTGCTCAACATCAAGTACCGAAAGCGACAGCTGGAGGCTCGACTGCGGGACATCAAGCGATGGTCCGAGGGCGAGATGGAGGCCATCGACATGGAGCTCGAGGACGTGCCCGAGGCCGACAAGGAGTCCTTCATCCAGGAGCGATCTGCCCACATTGCCTCGCAGTCCGAGCGAATGGTCCGAGAGGCCAAGAACTCCTGGGGTAACGCCTTCTTCAAGCAGGATGCCCGAATCTCTCCCATTAGAGGCGCTCTGGCCACCTACGGTCTCACCATCGACGACATCTCCGTCGCCTCCTTCCACGGAACCTCCACCAAGGCCAACGAGAAGAACGAGACCACCACCGTCAACGCCATGCTCGAGCACCTGGGCCGAACCCGAGGTAACCCCGTCTACGGTATCTTCCAGAAGTACCTCACTGGTCACCCCAAGGGTGCTGCTGGTGCCTGGATGCTCAACGGTGCTATCCAGTGCCTCAACTCTGGCATCATCCCCGGCAACCGAAACGCCGACAACGTCGACGCCTACTTTGAGCAGTGCCAGCACGTGGTCTTCCCCTCGCGATCTCTGCAGACCGACGGTCTCAAGGCTGCCTCCGTCACCTCTTTCGGTTTCGGCCAGAAGGGAGCCCAGGCCATTGTCATCCATCCCGACTACCTGTACGCTGCTCTCACTCCCTCCGAGTACTCCGAGTACGCCACCCGAGTCGGCCAGCGATACAAGAAGGCGTACCGATACTACCACAACGCCATTGCAGAGGAGTCCATGTTCCAGGCCAAGGACAAGGCTCCCTACGCCGCCGAGCTGGAGCAGGAGGTCTACCTGGACCCCCTGGTGCGAGTCCACCAGAACGAGGACACCGAGCAGTACTCGTTCAACGCCAAGGACCTCGCTGCCTCGGCCTTTGTCAAGGACTCCCACAAGGACACCGCCAAGGTGCTTGCCAACCTCACCCAGCAGGTGTCTGGCTCCGGCAAGAACGTCGGCGTCGATGTCGAGGCCATCTCCGCCATCAACATTGACAACGACACCTTCCTGGACCGAAACTTCACCGCCAACGAGCAGGCCTACTGCTTCAAGGCCCCCTCTCCCCAGTCGTCCTTCGCCGGCACCTGGTCTGCCAAGGAGGCCGTCTTCAAGTCTCTGGGCGTCAAGTCTCAGGGCAGTGGAGCCGAGCTCAAGTCCATCGAGATTTATCGAGATGGTAACGGTGCTCCTGTTGTGGTTCTTCACGGCGCTGCCAAGGAGGCTGCTTCTGCCAAGGGCATTTCTTCCGTCAAGGTGTCCATTTCTCACGACGACTCCCAGGCCGTTGCCGTTGCCGTCGCTGAGTAAACGTTGAGTGGTGTGATTGTGCAGGATTTTTGTATGTGTTAATTGATTGATTGTTGTATGTTTTGTGTAACTTGTACTTGTAGGTTTGTGTAGCTAGCTCTTGTTTTTTATTGCGAATTACTGTAGCTTGTACGAATTTAGTAAAGTCAGACTCTTGTGACTGCGGTACAAACGACACACGGCTTTTTTTGATATAAGTGTCAACGTAGATTGATTAAATTTACAGAAGAGCAATGAACATGGGAAGAGCGGCAACAGATCCAAACACAGCCTTGGAAGCTCCGTTAACCTGAATAGGCGTCGTCGAGGCAGCAGGCACAGGAGAAGGCTGAGAAGGAAGGGGAGAGGGCTCATGGTGAGGCTTAGGAGTGGGAGACTGGAAAAGAGAAGTGGTGGAGTTCCGAGGAGTCACGGGAACACTCGAAGACACCTTGCTAGAGCACTTGGTGCAGATGGGCTTGGTGTAAGTTCTCGTGGTGTTCTGAACAGACTTGACAGGGACAGGGGTAGACTTGCTCTTGGTGCACTTGGGACAAACGGTGGAGGTCACAGTGGAGACGGTATGGGTCGTGTGAGTGGATCCAGCTGCGTCAATAGTGGTGAGAGGGCAGTCCGTAACATAGACGGTGACGTACGACTCAGTGCCATTGACATAGGTGGTGTTACCGTAGGTAGTGCCGTTTCCAAGGGCTCCCTTCATGAAGGGACTGGAAGAGTAGTCGAGCTTTCCGCCAAAGAAGATGTTGACCTTGGCGCTCGCGTGAGCACTGGCAGAAGCCACAGCAACAGCAACAGGCTGGAGAGAGGTTGAGGACGTGGAGACAGGCACAGTCGAAGTCTCAGTGGACGCAACGATGATCTCAGTGACATCGGTGTGCAGCATAGTCACAGTAGTAGTTCGAGTCTCCCACTGGGTGGTAGTCTCCTCGTCATCTCCAGAGCCCACAAGTCCAGCAATGGCTGCGGCCTGCGCAGACAGCTTTTCCGAGAGGCCCTTGAGAGCCTCAGACTGAGGACCCTCGGCAAACTGGACGGTCTGGTCGGCAATCTGCTTCTGGAACACGGAAACATCATTCGCCTGGATGGTAAAAGTGTCAGAAGTAGGAGCCTGGCTGCTCAGAGCCTCGATCTTTGCCTTCTGGGCTGCGAGCTTGGAGGTCAGGTCAGCCAAGTTAGCAACAGGAAGAGTCTGGAGCTCAGCAAGGACTTCGTCGTTGGCATTAGAGACGCCGTTAAGGACGTCAGTAAACTCAGCGAGAGTCAGAGAGGCAATGGCAGCTAAAGAAACGAGCGAAAACTTCATGGTGGTGGAAGTGGTAACGAGCAAAAATAGTCCAGAGCCTGTCTATATACCAGCGTTGCGCTTAGCTGCCGCCCGGCTACCCCGGAGCGTGTTTACGCGCCATTATAACCTCTCTTCACATTGCCGCTATTAGTTAGTTCCTCTACCCCTGTTGTTTTAGTGCTCATAGCCCTTTCGTCACGAGGGCAGCTTTTCGATTGTATCTCTTGTTATAGCTGGATCAGGAGTTCTGGGACTTCTCCTTCTCTCTTAAAACAGTGTCCATGATTGCTAATGGTCATTTATGATGGTAAACGGCCCACAATTGAAATCAGACCATGCTGGGAACCGATCTTAGCCGTGGCTGGGGAACTAAAGAAGCGATCTCGAAACGCGCTAACACGCGAGATTATGGACTAATTCGGAACAACGGCCGAGCTTGGTAGGGGTTGGTAGGCATGACCACAGAGTTGCATAGAATAAAAAAAATCTTTGTACTGGTAGGAACAGTTTAAAAATTATTTACCACTGTCACACGCAAAACAAAAAAGTAGTGGTCCCTAGCAGGATCGAACTGCTGATCTTCGCGTTGCAAAGAGGCTAATTTCTTATTAGCACGACGCCTTAACCAACTGGGCCAAGGGACCGGGAACTTGAGTTTTTAGAAAAAGTGGCCTCTGCTATCTGAATTCTGTTAAAAAACGCGCCGTTCGACGCAAAAGTGGATTCATCGTGCTTGCACTGAAAATCCAGCACTTCCTGTGTACTTTTATTATCCTCAAACCATCATTTATATGCGTTCCAGGTTAAGTCACGCGGGTGGGTCTTTTGACAATCATTTCAGGGGCAGTAACATCGAAAACACCGTATAAACATAAAGAAGAAAGATACAGTTTTAGCACCGACATCACGTAACATCTCTTTGAATACTTTTTAGGGCATTTTTTCCCCAGCAACCCATCTCTCTAGTCTGTTCCTGGTCTTCCCAGCTTATCACTTATCGTCCCGTTAGGGTTTTGCATTTGCATGGTGCAAGTCAACCGCTAAAAAATATTTGCCGTAGCAGAACACGCAACAGAACGACACACTCCCATACGCACGCAAAATGAGCTACACATTTACGGCGGCTGCTCTATATTCCGCGACGATATACCAGCTGTTTTTACGCAACAAAAGCCGCCAGACGCTCGAGCGATCCGAGATTCTGGCAGCAAGAGAAGCCACCAACTACAGCATCAGTAACACGACCATCTTTTCCGGAGTCACGGCTAAGAGCTATGTGTTCAATGCGCATTACCGAGGGGTTCCCGCGACATACTGGTCGTGGCTGCTGCTAGTTCAGGGGCTCTTTGTGCTGGGCATGTTTTACCTCGACTGGCAGACGCTTGGATACGGAGGCCTTTTGGTGTGGAGCTTCTATGCCTATGCCACTGAGCAGTGCGACAAGCAGGGTCGAATGAGCGGCGTCAAGATCCAGTCCATGTTCGGACCGGTCAAGACGTTTGCTGGCCGAGACAAGTTCCACTGGTATGCTGTGGTGAACACTGGCACATCTCTGGACCTTCTGCCCGAGTCTTCCGACGAGGAGCTTTCCGACGATGAGGAGGAGGAGGATGATGTGATTGACGGCCGAGCCAACATGGAGGAAACCTACCGCACTCTGAGACAAAACCTGCATAGCTTCGAGGAGATCATGGGCGAGGGAGAGGAAGTGGTGTTTGAGGTGGACGAGGAGCCCACTGAGCAAGACGGATATGGCATTTACGACTTTGCAGACGACGGCGAAGACGACGACGAGCCCAAGTTTGAGGGATTCTCGCCTGTCCTATCTCCCCATGATCCCCAAGGCTCAGAGGAGCAGGAAACCCGAATGTTGGACGAGTGGGACCGAGAGAGTTATGCCCCTTCGGTTGGGGGACGCGCCATGGAGGACCAGGAGGAGGATGAGGAGGAGTACATGAGTGCCGACACGCCTGGATCAATCCAGCTGCTGTTGAAACGCGTGAATCTGCCGCTGCCTCCGGTTCACCACTTCCAGGGCTACATTGGAGTGTACAGACACACCAAGCTGAAGCGGTCGACGGTGGTCCATACTTGCCTGGATCCACTCGACTACGAGGCCATGGAGACTGTGGTTCTCTAATGCATTGCATGCGACGAGAGAGGCAAAACTTCCGCCAGAGGGGAGATACACGATACAGGAACATGTTAGACGCTTTGTCCACAGGTTGGGAAAGATGGCATGGTTTGTGGTTGTTGGTTGAGGGATCCACTGGGGGGAAGAAGTGGGGAAGAGCAATCATTCTCTACTGGCTGCTTCTGAACTTGCCTTGTGCAGAGTCTTGGACAGCTGATTTCTCCTCGTGTCTCACTCGGAAGAATTTCAGTAGGGTTTTCTACACGCTGGAGCGTGCTAGAGCGTTAAATATGCAGCAATAGGTATTTAAATACAGGTTGGAATGAGAGGCGGGATTGTACCAGTAGTGTATTTGTAGCTTCGTCTTGAGCATCAGATATAGCCTCAGGGGTGTTTTCTATTACCCAGAGTAATCAAACATTGGCAGCACGCAATTAATATAAGAGGCAGATTCACGGGTCAAGAGCACTTCCCGGCAAATGACTCAGATCGGTATGTTTTCGGAAATTCTATTTGGTCAAGACAATGATTTCCATGGCGGCGTATGCAGGTTTGAAGGTCTCGAGGCGGGAAAAAATTCCAGTCCTGGAGCGCACCCCAACATGCTGAAATAAGCAAGCAGGCAAGTAAGTTAAACTAGAAGATAGGGTAGAGATAGGGTGCGAGGCTGAGCAGCTATTGTGTGATAGACGATCGCTAGAGATAAGCAGGCCGTTGCTCTCAAACTAGTCTACCCGTTTTCGCGCTTTTTAGTGCTCTTTTCTGCAAGGGTTGCTGCCAAACTGCCAAGGGTAGGTATTCTACAAAACTCCCATCGTCCGAATCTCCGCCGCAGGTCTCGTCTCTCGGCTCTGACACCACCAGTCAGAAACAACCTCAATTAGCGTTTATGCACCTTCCCCACACCGACAACCATTTCTGTAAACCTAATCAGAATAGAGATACTCTATGTGAGGGTGAAAATGAGGTCGCTGTATATATATGCCGGAATGACCCCTGCAAACCTCTCCTCCATCAAACATCTTCTCTCAACTCCATGACTCTCACAGTCTCCCCAGAAGTGACGGACACAGCTCCCGAGGTCTCTTGGGCCACCACCAAGGCCTACCTTGGGTCCCGTTTCTCTACTCTCAAACCGCCTACGCTGACTGCGCAGGAAAAGCGATGCCTCAACCCCATCTACGTGCTGCGTCAGCTGGGCAAGAAGCAGTGGCTCTTCTTTGCCGTGGCCATCCTGGGCTGGATCTGGGACGCCTTTGACTACTTCTCCGTCTCGCAGACTGCCACCGAGATCGCCAAGGACCTCGACATGTCTGTGGCTGACATTACCTGGGGCCTGTCGATCGTGCTGATGCTGCGATCCATCGGTGCCATCATCTTTGGCCTTGCCTCTGATCGATTCGGTCGAAAGTGGCCCTTCATCGTCAACATCGCCATCTTCTCCATTCTCGAACTCGGAACCGGCTTTGTGCAGAACTACACCCAGTTTCTCGCCCTGCGAGCCCTCTTCGGCATCGCCATGGGCGGTATGTTCGGAAACGCTGCTGCTACTGCCCTGGAAGACTGCCCTCCCGAGGCTCGAGGTCTGATCTCTGGCTTCCTGCAGGCTGGTTACGATATCGGTAACCTGTTCTGTGTCATTTTCACCCGAGCCATTGTACCCAACTCGCCACACGGCTGGCGAGCTCTCTTCTGGTTCGGATCTGGTCCCCCTATTCTCATCATGATCTTCCGAGCCTTCCTGCCCGAGACTGACACCTACATTGCCTCCCGAATCAACAAGGAGGATAACAACACTGTGGAGATTGACCCCGAGACTGGCGTGCACGTGGAGTCTAAGAAGGTCGGCACCTGGGCGTCCATCGTCATCTTCGTCAAGGGAGTGGGACGCACCCTGAAGGTCCACTGGCTCATGTTCACCTACCTGGTTGTCATGATGGCCGGCTTCAACTTCATGGCCCACGGCTCCCAGGATCTGTACCCCACTCTGCTCAAGAACCAGCTCAAGTTCTCCATGGACCGATCTACTGTGACTAACGCTGTTGCCACTCTGGGCGCTCTGTCTGGTCAGATTTCCATTGGACATCTTTCCAACGTCTTTGGAAGACGACTCTCTGTCATCATCTCCTGCGTCATTGGAGGAGCTCTCATCTACCCCTGGGCTTTCTCTGGAGGAGGAGCCGGCATCAACGCCTCGGTCTTCTTCCTGCAGTTCTTCGTCGGCTGCTGGGGTATTGTGCCCATTCATCTTTCTGAGCTGACTCCTCCCGCCCTGAGAACTTCGCTTGTCGGTGTTGCTTACCAGCTCGGTAACCTGGCTTCTGCTGCCTCCTCGACCATCGAAGCCAAGATCGGAGAGCGGTTCCCTATTCTCGACGAGAACGGAAACCATCTTCCCGACGAGTACGATTACGGTAAGGTCATGGCTATCTTCATGGGCTGCGTCTTTGCCTTCACCATGATCGTCATGTTCCTTGGCCCCGAGAAGCGAGGCTCCGACCTGTGTGCTCCCCAGTACGAGGTCACCGACGCTCAGAACGCTGAGCGAGAAGACAAGTACGAGGACAAGGAGAACGTCAAGGTCGAGGAGCTCCACATCGAGAAGCTCGACACCAATCTCACCCGTTAGTTAGTTATATATTTGCATTATTTGATTATTGACATTTGGTTTACAGAAGCTTGTAGCTCGCTAAGTCTCGTATTTCTCGTATTCGAAAGCATGTGCCTTTGTAGCCACAGTAACTCACTAAGCCCACGATTTATCTTCCATAAATCTTCATTTATGATAACGCCCAACTTGGTCCATACAATTGCGACATTGGTGGAGATTAGGCCAATGTCGTTAAGGTTAGTTCACCGATATATGATGAAGTAGATTTCCCGCGTAGATTGTAGATGATTTGAACAGACACTTTAGTCTCACTTTATACACTCGTTTTGCCGCTAGCGATGTCTCTTCGATTCGTTGAGCTGTATGCGTTTAGCCGCTATCTTATCAGCAACCTTCGCGAAGATAACGGTGATCTACACTGGATTTGGGACTCCGACTTTCGAATATTAGGAGCACAGCCCTACAACAGTCAGATGAAGCAGCCATTCCGCTAGTGTCTGTAGCGTCTCATCGGGTCTAGTCTTCCGTCTTGGCTGAGCTGAGGTTGTCTGGAATCCGGGGTGCCAAGGAGCTAATCTCGACGCTCATCCTTCTTGACGATCTTTGGTCGACTCAGTGACAGATAGTGCGTCACTGAGTCAGGGTCAACAAGAAAAACAAACGATCATCGTAACGGCGAGCTATTGTTTATTTTTTAAGCACCGTGCTAAAATCCAGCCTAAAAGGTAGGTTAATTCTAAGATGGGTAACACTGATAATGAGGGGAGATAAGACATGGACTTTCTGAGTAGCTGATAGCGGTAGAGGGATTCCGACGGCAAAAAAGCAACGATTGTTGGGCGAGTGAGATCTCGGTCAAAAGACGCGTTGAAGTGCGTTGAAATCGTCACTTTAACATATTTCAGCATGTTAAGCAGATGCACTCCGGGAACCTACTGTATTTGTTTGATCGTGTGATGACACTCGCTAATGACACTCGTTTACAGCTTTGACTTACGTCATACAACCCAGTCAGCCTCGGTATATCTAACCGCGATTTGCCCCTTGTTGGATGTCTCATATTAAATGTACAGCAGACAAAGAGTGAATACGAACACTCTTTTTGCCAAATCTCTGCTCATGGTGCTCATGCTCTCTTCATGCAATAGGGAAAGTGGAACCACTGTGGGGCGTTGTCCCTTTTGAAACACTGAAAATTACCACGTCTTAGACGCCTTCTATTGGCCAACCGGGCTACATTATCTGACATTGAGCATGTACAGTCCTCATTTACAGTGCGAGCCGTAAGTCCTACTAATAAACACGATCAAAGATCCACGGATTGTCAGAATTACTGTACATATCAGCAGACGTCAAAACAAGCCACACTATGAGACATGTCTCGGCTCTCGAGAAGAACACCCGGGCGCCCCAGCCCAACAATGTTGCTGATTCCCCGCAGTTATTTTAGTATTATATTTGCGACCCCATCAGCCACACACCGTACCAGGACGAGCTCCACATCTTCCCTCCAGATACAACCTTAGTTGCTGCGTGTAGAAAGTCAATACCGCACGGCTCTACTCTTATAGAGTTTTTACCCCAGGAAAAAGCGCCCCGACAAACGTCTCTCTTTTGGGGCTATCTCTGAGTTAGTGCGTTAGTCAGCTGAGCACGTCCCGCATCGCACAGCCGATATTTTCTCTCAAAAAATATACACCCACTAGATCCACTTCCCAACAAGCCTACTCGCCATGGCTTGCCCTAAAAGTCGCCTGGCAGTGTGGCCGAATCCATCTAAACAAAGTCTGTCATACAACTCACCAAACCTAGAGCTTATCCCCGCCGGAGGTTATTTTAGTGGGAAAACGCGCTTGGAAAGACCATAATTTGACGTTCTCAAGAGACGACAAGCCCAGTAGTGTCAAAATAACAAGGCGAGGTATCAGGAAATTCATAACCCGCGGTCTACGGGTCTAGGCTCAGCAGACAAGCTCTCTCACACGAGGGCCCGTTATGAAGTGCAGCCTTCGCCAAGCCGTCATGCAAAGCTCCTTGTCAAGTCATGGCCACGTACAGCAAGGAGAGCACAGGCGGCATGATAAGCGAGTTGAAGGAGTCTCGGAGTCGTGAGACACAGTGGGCAGTATTTTTCTCACATGTTGAGTGCGCGGTATTTCGTATGACACGACAAAGTTCTCAGCCGCGCTGACTTATCTATGATAGCTTGAGACAAACGGGGGAATACGAAGACTCGTCTCCACCGTTTCACGGCTATTGAAAAGAGAAACGAAGCACTTGTTCGAGACTGGAGCCCAAGCATTCCCCATTTTTCCGACCCGCTTGTCTCCATAGCTTCTCCTATTTTGCATCCCCACATGTCCAACCCCTCTTCCAGAAGAACAAGGTGCGACATGAAACCTTGCAGACGTGAATAAAGGGCTGTTGAAGCTGGGCCCGAGGCTTATCTGGGCTTTTGGGTTGTAGTGTCAGCCAAGAAACATGGCCCGAAGCAGGCACAAGACTAGCGGTGACAGACGGACATTATATATAGACAAGCGGGTGCTGCTGTGGACGCCTATCAGCTCGTCTCAATACCGGCTTCTCCTATCTCCATGGAAGCAGAAAAACAGTTTACGACCACCACGGTCGACTCCGATCCCGACACTCATGGCGAGGTTGTGGTCAACACCAAGAAGATGAACGCGTGGCAGCGGTTCAAGGACGGCTTTGGTCCCGCAGACGTGTCGCATCTCGACACTGAGGGCCTGACTCCCATGGAGATCGCCGCCCTCAAGACCGCCAACGCTCCTCTGAACCGAGGCCTCAAGGGCCGTCATCTCCAGATGATCGCCATCGGCGGCTCTATCGGAACCGGCCTCTTCGTCGGATCAGGCGCCTCGCTCGCCACTGGAGGCCCCGCAGCTCTCCTCATCGCCTACGGTATCATTGGATGCATGCTTCTGTGCACGGTCCACGCCCTGGGAGAGCTGGCTGTGGCCTTCCCCGTCTCCGGAGCCTTCTCCACCTACTTCACGCGTTTCATCGATCCCGCCTGGGGCTTTGCCATGGGCTGGAACTACACCCTGCTGTGGTTTGCCATTCTGCCGCTCGAGCTGGTAGCAGCCTCCATCACCGTCGAGTACTGGAACGAGCAGAACGGCACCAACATCAACCCGGCCGCCTGGATCTGTCTCTTCTGGGCACTCATTGCAGGCATCAACCTCTTTGGCGTCAAGGGCTACGGAGAAGCTGAGTTCGTCTTCTCCATCATCAAGGTCGCCGCCGTCATCGGTTTTATCATCATGGGTATCGTCTTCGTCTGCGGAGGAGGCCCCAGCGGATTCGATTACGACCACTACATCGGTGGACAAATGTGGCAGAGCCCCGGAGCCTTTGCTCATGGCTTCAAGGGCGTCTGTTCCGTCTTCGTGACGGCCGCCTTTGCCTTTGCCGGAACTGAGCTCGTTGGTCTCGCTGCTGCCGAGACTGAGGACCCTCGACGAATGCTTCCCACCGCCACCAAGCAGGTCTTCTGGCGAATCTGTCTCTTCTACCTCATCTCTCTGACTCTGGTCGGCCTTCTGGTGCGATACGACGACCCTCGACTGCTCAACGGTTCTTCCAACGTCGATATCAAGGCCTCGCCCTTCGTCATTGCCATTCTCAATGCTGGTGTCAAGGGCCTGCCCTCCGTCATGAACGTCGTTATCATGATCGCTGTGCTCTCTGTCGGAAACGCCTCTGTCTATGGTTTCTCTCGAACCATCGCCGCCATGGCTCTCCGAGGCGAAGCCCCTGCCTTCTGGGGCTACATTGACAAGAACGGTCGACCCATCTACGGCATTTTTGCCGTGCTTGCCTTTGGTCTGTTCGCCTTCATTGCTGCTGCTTCGGCTGACATTCGAAACAAGGTGTTCATGTGGCTGCTGGCGCTGTCTGGACTGTCTTCAATTCTGGTCTGGGGCTCCATTAACCTTGCCCACATCCGGTTCCGACAGGCTCTCAAGTTCCGAGGCCGAGACACGACCGAACTCACTTTCGTCGCTGGCTTTGGCGTCTGGGGCTCCGTCTTTGGCCTCACTCTCAACTGTCTCGTGCTGGTGGCCCAGTTCTGGATCGCTCTCTACCCTATTGGAGGCAAGCCCAACGCCGAGGCCTTCTTCGCGGCTTACCTGGCTGCCCCCATCGTCATTGTCTTCTGGATCTTCTGGAAGGTCTACAAGCGACCTCCTTTCCTTCGGGTCCAGGACCTGGACATTGACACTGGACGACGAGACACTGATCTGGACCGAGTTCGAGCCGAGACAGTCGCTGAGCGGGAGTACATTGCTTCCAAGAACTTCTTCTACCGAGTCTACAAGTTCTGGTGTTAGAAGATCGGTTGTGTTTGCACAACGAGATGTTTTGATGATGTAATTAATAATAATAATAATAATGTTCTGAGTTGACGTCCCCCGGGCAAGCTACATACGACAGCTACATACAATGGTATTCATACGCTCAAAACAACGAGTTCACGCTGTATAAAACCACGTGCTTTTGTTATTTCCCGTTAAAGCCGCTTGCTGAATAACTGCTGAAACAACCCCTGCTCGGATCGACTGCCGTCGGAATTACTTTTGCCATAAATGCTTGCTTTTTACAAATCGAAATTGCTTTTGTGATGGACCAATATGTGCATATCTGGTTGCTTTTGAGAAGACAGTAGGGCAAGCATAGGCTCGATTCTCCCGCTCACTCGTTGCTAGACAGCCCGAGCCAATCTCAAAGTCTGACGACGAGTAACACAACGTTTGATTACGCAGTCGTTACTTGTTTCGTTCTTTTCACCACGTATAATCGGGAATAAGTTGGAAAAACGATAAACGCGTCATTTAAATAAGAAAAAATACGCACACAATTCAATTGTCTGGCGTGTACCCCAGCATGTGATTTATTGCACTGCCCGTTGCATGGGACCTTGCAGCTCTTTTGTTTGTGTGTCGCTGGCTCTCTTTCAATATGATCACCACTTTGCGTTTGGCTGCCTACTTAGCGCCCAGGTCACGTGATTAAAAAAGCGGCCACAAAACGGTTTTTTTCACGCTAAAACGAACAGCGTTTTTTAGAGGCCATCGTCCGCGGCCCGATGGTTTAGTGGTATAATTCTCGCTTAGGGTGTCCTAGGCAATTTGCGAGAGGTCCCGGGTTCAATTCCCGGTTGGGCCCATCTTTTTTGCTCCAAAATCGCTGTGTATTACGCACTCGGCTGAAATATATTTTTGAAACTTTCTAAACCTTAATTTTACTTCCGTCAGACTAACTACAAGTCTTCCTAATGGTGATTGTGCTACAAGTACATGTATCTACTCGTGGAAAGACTCTCGAGACGGTCAAAACACAATAATCAATCTATCTTACATATCCCATCTCTCTCTTTGTTGCACACAAGGAAACCTTTTCCTTTTCACAACAAACATGATCTTCCCCATGACACCAGGTGGTTGCTTTACCACTCGGGGTTCTCCTTTCGTCGGAAGCATGCAACAAACTTGTCTCCCTCGTTTCGGGCGACCTTCTTGCCCTCTTCAGTCTCAACCAGCATGGTGGCCACGCAAGGATCAGCGTCCTCCTCCTCCTTGGTGAGTCGCTCAAAGAGAGGGTGGGCAGTCAGATGCTTGACCATCCACTCGTGCAGATCCTTGACATCAGTGATGGTGTAGATGATTCCTCCGGGTCGCACAACATAAGCGTACTCGGAACAAAGAGTGGTGGTGACGATTCGAGCCTTGTGCTTTCGCTGCTTGAAGTGGGGATCGGGGAAGCAGAAGAAGATCTTGGACAGCTGGCCCTTCTCGAAGAAGTTGGGCAGGAACTTCATGGCGTTTCCTCGCAGCACGCTGATGTTCTGGTAGCCGTTGGTCTCCTTGTTCTGCTGTCGCAGAGCCACAATTCGGTCCTCCACGTAGTTAGTAACCTGCACTCGGATCTCCATGCCCAGGATCAGCTGGTTGGGCAGCTGGGGCGACAGAGCCACCAGCAGGCCTCCGAATCCGCATCCAATGTCGGCCACCTCGACCTTCTGGCACTCCTTTCGGTTGGGGTACAGCACATCCCAGTCCATATCAGCAGGAGACTCGGGGTACTCGAGCTGGTGATCGGAGAAGGGATTCGAGTGAGCTCGCTGTCTGTAGTATCGCTTCTTGGGGAGCTTGATCTCGCCCTCCTCGGGCTGCTCGAAGGAGACTCCCTTCTTGGCGGCCAGCCGCTTCTGCTCCTGCTCCTCTCGGTACTTCTGTCGCTTGTGGACGAAGGACTCCTTCTCCTCCTTGCCCATGTTTGCGGTCTCCGCCTCAATGTCCATTTCGCTCTGGTCTCGCTTCGACATGTGTGTGATTTGGGGTCTAAAAAAAAATCAAAAACTCTGCATGAACCATGTTGGCGATGAGGTCAGGTTGGAGGGTGGGGTGTGAGTGGTGCTAGTGAAGAGCAAACAGGGAAATGTAGAAATAAGAAGTGGCTGTTTCACTGTGAATAAATAAAAATTCACAAATCTTCCATAGCTCAGATTATGACTTAGTAATCCAGATCAAACCCAATCGTCTAGCTTCGGATTCCGAAGTGTGTTTAAGCGTGAGACGGCGCTAATAGAAGGTGAGTGGAAAATAAATGCCAGCAGGATGGCACTTATGGGAAAAAGAAACCGTTCGTGCGGGTATTAAATGTTGCAGCCCTCGAGCCGATATGAAATGTTTCACCTGTTATAACCAATGTGGTTCCTTGCGTAGTTCAGCATACACGTCCGTTCACATCACGTCACGTCACACCTTAGACTTGCCCCACTGGAACAAGTGAAACAGGATAGCGATACGATTCTGAGGCTATTGGCGGAGCTACGGTCGCATAATAATACAGAAATGGGGCTCTCTTATTGGCCAGATCACCTCCACGACGCTAAAAAGCCCACAGCTTGCGCACGGCATCTTATGCATGTTGGCCTGTGCCGTCTACTCCAGTGATTATAGCTCTTTTGCGTCGCGATAGGCACGTCCGTGTGAATGGATTGGGAATAAGGTTGTGTCTGTTATGAGAGTGGCGAGACAGAGGGGCAGTGTATTAGACTTGATGGCGCTGTTTATCGTCAGGTCGACCCACAAGTGTACTCAATGAGCGCAATTACTGCAGTTTTCACCTTTTCCGCGCCTCCAAAGCCTCCCAATCTGCCGTTCTAGGCTCCCGGAAAGACGCCACAAGACCGCACACAACCCCAGTGCAACTTAAACTTCCTCCCACACTATGCTTCGCCGCTTGAGTAGTGCCGTGCCCCATCGTCTAGGACAAGTACAAAAGCACCTGATCGCCTTCCAGCGCCATCTCTCGACCACATCTCCCACCAACATGTCTCTCAACGACACCAAGGCTCCCCACATCCAGCTCGCCATCAAGGACCACTTTGAGGCGCTGTCCGACACTGAGAAGAAGTATGCCCACCACTTCTCGCGGGCCTCTCACCTGGGCACCAGAGTTGTTCTGCGACAGGTCTCGCCCGAGTCCGAGGACATCTACAACCTGATCCTCGCCATCGCCGAGGCCGTGAACCAGGACTACGCCAAGCTTGAGTCCGAGACCGTCTCCAAGGACGACGTGCGGTCCTTCCTGGAGTACTCGTCGCAGTTCCTGTCCAACCTGGGCAACTTCAAGTCGTTTGGCGACGCCAAGTTCGTCCCCCGACTCGAGCGAGCCAAGTTTGCCGCCATTGCCGCGGCTGCCAAGCAGACGGCCGCCTTCGACAAGGTCGCCGACGCCATCTACTCGACCGACAAGACGCTGCTGGGCTTCCTCGACAAGGGCCACGTGACCGCGTACTACGGCGGCGACATCACCGAGGACGAAATCACCAAGATCAACGACTTCTGCGCGTCCAAGACCATCTACCCCGAGAACACCCGGGTGTGGAAGACCGGCCCCAAGCAGTTTGAGCTGCGAATCGCGTCCGCAGACACCGGCATCGCCCAGGATACCCAGTTCGACGCCTCGTACGAGATTCCCGACGTCGGCACCCTCAAGCTGGCCTACGGCGACTCCAAGGACGAGTTTGCCCAGATCTCCACGGAGATGGCCCAGGCCGGCAAGAACGCCGCCAACCACATCCAGGAGCAGATGATCGCCGCCTACGTCGACTCGTTCAAGACCGGCTCCATGGCCGCCCACCGAGAGTCACAGAAGTTCTGGGTCAAGGACCTGGGACCCGCCGTCGAGACCAACATTGGCTTCATCGAGACCTACCGAGACCCCGCCGGAGTGCGAGGCGAGTGGGAGGGTCTGGTGGCCGTGGTCAACAAGGAGCGAACCAAGAAGTTTGGCGCTCTGGTCGAGGGCGCCAAGGAGTACGTGTCGCAGCTGCCCTGGGACGCCGAGTTTGAGAAGGACGTCTTCACTCCTCCGGACTTCCTGTCGCTGGAGGTGCTGACCTTTGCGGGCTCCGGCATCCCCGCCGGAATCAACATTCCCAACTACGACGACATCCGACTCACCGTCGGCTTCAAGAACGTGTCTCTGGGCAACATTCTGTCGTCCAAGTCCAGCAACGAGAAGATCACCTTCGTCAAGAACGAGGACCTGCCGCTGTTTGAGCAGCTCAAGGGCCCCGCGTTCGAGGTCCAGGTCGGCATCCACGAGCTGCTGGGCCACGGCACCGGCAAGTTGCTGTCCCAGGAGCGAGACGGCAGCTTCAACTACGACAACGCCAACCCTCCCATCGACCCCAACACCGGCGACAAGATCACCACCTACTACAAGGCCGGCGAGACCTGGGGCTCTGTGTTTGGCGCCATGGCCGGCTCCTACGAGGAGTGCCGAGCCGAGTGTGTCGCCATGTACCTGCTGACCAACAAGAAGCTGCTGGAGATCTTTGGCCACACCGGCCAGGAGGCTGACGACGTCATCTACATCGGCTACCTGCTCATGGCCCGAGCCGGTCTGCTGGCTCTGGAGTTCTGGGACCCTGCCACCCGAAAGTGGGGCCAGCCTCACATGCAGGCGCGATACTCCATCATGCGAAGCTTTGTGGACTGCGGCGCCGTGGAGCTCAAGTCGACCAAGCCCGACTTCTCGGACCTGACCATCCACCTGGACCGATCCAAGATCCCCGCGGCCCAGAAGGCGGTCGGCGAGTACCTCAACAAGCTGCATATCTACAAGTGCTCTGCGGACTTTGAGAAGGGCTCTGCTCTGTACAACTCGACCACCAACGTGTCCGAGGAGATGGCTTCCTACCGAGAGGTGGTCATGGACTCCAAGCAGCCCCGACGAATCTTTGTGCAGCCCAACACGGTGCTCAAGGAGGACGGCACTGTGGAGCTGGTGGAGTACGACGCTTCCGAGGAGGGCAACATCAAGTCTTTCCTCGAGCGACGAGTCTAAGCGAGTCACGCCGAGCTAATTTCACGAGTCATGAGTCAACACTCGATCCCTCGAGTTTGCATTGTTTATAGTCAAAACTGAATTCCCACAGTATGTACCCATCGATCGCATCGTAGGTTGTCGTAAGTTGACGTAGATGATTTGTTTTTCGGAAGTGCGTGGAATGTTGCTTTTCCTTCTGCACCGATTGTATTGTTTTTTGCCCTTCCTGTACAGAATGTTCCTTGTGCTCGATAATATGCTGAGTATTCCTTTTGCTGTGTGCTTTTTTGTGGCATTCCTGTGCCGGTGATAAAATTTCAGAGCACAGTATTTGTTTTTCTACATTCACACTACATTTGGTGCCCCTTACATTGTTTTTGTCTGAGACCCTTGTAATTATTAGAAGCCCCTGCCAAATTCACCCTTTCATTTCATTTGTCTTTGAAATTTCACTCCTTCCAAGGGTTTATTTTTCAGAGATCTTATTTGTTATTGACCTTTGATGAGGAGTCCTGGCGATAACGTATCTACATTGATCCCAGCATTCCAAATATTCATGTCGGGTTTGCGTCTATTCCTGGGCTATAATGCTGGTCTTATTAAACGATCGTATGATATAATTCCGGTGGTGGTTTTTTATACCTCGGCTGAAGTTGCGACAGCTCTTTTGCTCACAGATCTCTTTTTTCTGGGTCGATTAGAGCCGTTTGTGTTTCACACAGTGCACTAAGGACGCTGTCGATTGTGAAGTGATTATAAATGCCATTTATCACGGCCCGACAGGTTAGTGTAGTTTTTATCACCAAATAGTGTGATATGCTGGTCTTCGGACCGTTGTTTGGTGCTGTAGGGGTCCGACTTTTGCTTTTCACAAGATTGGACGATCTTCGACAGTTGACACACATATGCCGATCTGCTGTGCAAGCGCGAGCAGATTCCATGCAGCGGAAGGGGCTGAGATGGGTGTGCAGTGCGAGCGAATACGAAGAAAAGTTGGGAGGCAAAGTTAAGCGGTGAAGTTTGATGGCCCCAGAGTTGGAGCTCGTTATTTGTATATCAAGTAGGTTGGCAACGTTGGAGCTCGTCTTTGTGAGTGGTGTTTCACCGACTGAGTGGGCCAATCCTGAGAGTGGAGTGGCGCTGAAGTCAAAGGCGCTGGCCGTCTTGATTCAATGGTACCGTTCCTTAGTAATACGAAGCTCCGGGTATAATCATGCAAGCAATCTTTCTTTTTGCTCGTGGCCAGTGCCGTGCGCATGGCTTAGCAGAGCTTTCGGCAAAAAAAGAGCTCCGTAGCGCCCCCAAGCCCAGGCACGGCACGCAAACAATGGCTATCGGCGTACATCGTACGTGCTTTTTCCGCCCAACCGCCAAGCAAAGTACAAAAACACCGGGATTGTCCCTAGCGAAGATCGTTGCAGTGGCGATCCACCGCTGCCAAACCGTAACGAATCCCCGACCGATGGCTGAGCCCTGGGTTCCCCGCCATAACCATCTTCTCCGTGTCGTCGGACTTGGCGGCGTGACTTTGCTTACCTAAAGAGTTGCAGAGCGCACATATCGAGCTCCGAATACGTAGCTACTGGCACAGCCCGGATTATTCACCGACGACAGAACTTTCTCAGCAAACAAATTTCCTCCTTGTCGTGGGAAATTACCTGTTGATTAGCTGCGAGGGAGCAAAGAATGCTGGAAATCTCAGATCTGTCCAATTTTACAGACCTGTACATGATTGTGGTAAAATTACCAAGGTAAAATCACCAAAATCTGGCGAACACTTGACCTGCTGCCTGATAAGTCAACGTCTAGTGCCCTCGTGGCTTCCCTGGGAGCAGCCACTGCACTAGAAAGACCCTGCTTAACGTCCGTCGGCTTCTTCCCGAGCCAAACCCAGCTTGACCGCAAGCGTCGAATCGCCATCGCACGCCTATTCCTTCCTAACCACTTATACGGCCCAAAAAGTGATCATGTGACAAAAGCCGACCACATGCGCTGAGATATTGCTATTTTCTGTGAGATGCTGCTGCTTTCCGCATAGGAAGCTTTTAAGGTTAGCTTTCTCGTCTATACAAGCTACAAACTGTGTCTTTGTGTTAATCTATCTCGATTTTGCGAATTTAAAGCTCCGTACGATTGCACGGCCGAGAGAGCAAATCCCGCCGAGGAAAAGCGCTAGTACCACCCAAATCCACAGGTACTGCTATTCTGCATCGCTCTAGGCTGGTGCAGTCTCCGGTGGCACGTGGTATGATTGCATGTAGTTTTCCTGGGCCTTTGCACCTCAGAGGCGATGTGTTCAAAATAAGGTCCACCCTAAAAGCTAAAAAATAAAACGGGCAGCCCTAGTTGTGCAATATCCCAAAAGGACGTTATCACATCTTTGGAAGCCCATCTTGGGAAGAGTAGAATCGACGTCAAAGCATATTATGTATGAAGACGGATTTTTTCGAAGTACCCGGTGTCGTCCGCTGGCACGAAATGATTTTTGTTGTTTTGGCTGCAATGTTGTCTCTGAAACGGCTAAAAGTAAATCACAAGGACATAGCTATTGCCTGACACAATCTAATAATGCTGGCAAGTGTTGAGTGTCTCAATAGTACATGAGCTTGGTCAGGTGTGCAAAATACGGGGTGCGCAAATCGGAGTTCGGCGACAAATTGGAGTGTTTTGCGAATTTGGCAAAATACAAGCAGTCGTGATGATATCGTCGGCAGCTAAAGTCCACCAATACCTTCCCGCATGCTCCCCTGATGCAATAAATAACTATAGCGACCTCTAACGTGCACTTGTGATGAGCAGTGGCTTGTGTCAGCATTAGCGAGGTAGCACTCACCAAAAAGCAAGCTGCAAGAATTCAGGGACCAAACGTTTCTTCTTCCTTACGCAATAGCAGGCTGGATGTATGACTGTGGAGATTGACAGCAGGCTTTTGCATTCTTAGTTGCCACCCACATCGCCCTGTGTTATGTGCTGCTGCTTGATTCATGCCGCAGTCATAGGTGTAAAAACAGAACCACGCCATATGGATGGGTACAAGCAGATCGACTTCGGTGTCGGTTATACTTGTATATTTGTCTATTGCTAACGCAACCGCGAAGTGTTTGAATTTTTGACTCACTAAGAGCCCTCCACCTAGGACGCATACATCTGTTGGTAAGCAACTTTTGTTATTTGCTGATAGCACCATACAGATGGGGTAAAAAGTAGTCTGGCTTGTAAATTACACTCGTCGGATGAGTTCTCCGGACTGTACAGGGACTGTAAGGGCCAAGTCTTGCAAATACCAAACAACGAAGTATTTGCCGCGGGATAATTCCTTTTTTTGAAATATCCCTCGGGCCTCGAGACATTGGCATTCCGTTTTCTGCGGGAGTACATTCCCGCTGTCGCTCCGCCTCCCTGTTTTTGATTCCCGTAGTCCCTTTTTCCATTCCTTCATAACAACAATGCTGCGGGCACCCCCAGCCCACAGCTGTCTCACTTGTGGTATGTGAGTCGTGCAGCGAGAAATTCACAGCGGAGATTAGTGTGCAGGGAATGTACGGAGAGAGAACTGAAAAATTATTAAGTGGGTACCAGGCTATACAGTATGTCCAAGTACGAGTGCGCTCTTATGAAAAATGAGAACCGGTCTCTATAATACAACTAAATACATATTTATGAACCAGTGCAAGAAATGAAGCCTGAAAAGTGTGTGTGGAAGATCTAGCTACCGTAGTTTCCGGGGGTTCCGTAATGCGGCGGAGGAGGCAATTGCTGCTGCTGGGGATGCTGCTGCTGCTGGGGATGCTGCTGCGGCTGCTGTTGCGGAGTCTGTCCGGGCTGAGGCTGATGGAGGCGCAAAGGCGGAGGCAGAGATTGGTCGGAAGGGTAGCCGTATTGTTGGTGATAGTACATTTGGGCATGGCGCATGTTGTTTTCATGTGTCGAAGGGAGCGACGGGAGAGGGTAGGGGTCTCCGGTGGTGAGAGGTTGGCCGAGTGCTCCAGGCTGTTGCTGCTGCTGCGAGTGCTGCGAAGACTGGTACTGTCCCATAGTCATCTGGGACTGGGGAGGAGTTTGATACTGTGAGTAGGGGGTGGAAGCGGAGGGAGTGATTTGAGGTTGGCCAGCGACCTGCGCGCCCTGAGGGGGCTGCGCCACTCCCTGGGTCAAAAGCTGAGTGTCCATGCCGGCGTGGATCTCCTGCAATTGTTGAAGTCGTTGCTGTTCGATTTTCCGTCGCTCGGCGACCGCCAACACCAGGGCGGTTCGCGAGTAGTTGACGGGGTGGTAGAGAAGCTCCTTGATGTCTGAGACAAACAGAGGGTAGAGCACGTCGACGATTCGTTCCCGCTGAGCAAACGCCAGCGCTCGCTCGTAAGGAATCCACACGCCCTTGAGATGCATGGCGCCAATCTTCACCACGTGTCTGATTTTCTCCGTCTTGAGAATGCCGTCCCGGCGGCCTCGCGTCATCCCCACAACATTGAGCAGCTTGGTTCCGTTGATCATGTTGTTGTCTTCCCGCCGAGCCACACAAACGCCCCGTGCTTCAACCTGGAAGCACAGCGTGCCCTCGTCCTCCCACAGAGTCGTAGTTATTCGTGCTCGAAAAGGCGCGTACTGAGCCGCGGCTGCTGCAGCTGCGGCTGAGTGAGCAACGCCTCCTGCTGATCCAGCCTGGGCTTCGGAGGAGCTGGAGGAGGAGTGTCGCGAAGGAGGAGCCAGAGGCTGGACTGGTGGATGGGGGAGCCCCTGAGAGAGTTGGGGCTGAGACGGCGGCATCAGAGGGTTCTGAGGGTTAGAAGGAGGCTGGGGAGGCTGCTGGGCTTGCTGAGCCTGCTGGCTAGGGGGCTGCTGCTGCTGCTGGGAGTCATCTTCATAGTACCATATGTCTCTCTGCCCCTCTTCCATCTTGTCATGGGGGCTGGTGGTTAGGCTTGGGGGACTGGGATAGTGCTGAGGGTAATGCGGAGGCGGGTTCGAAGGGTGGTGATGCTTGAGGGAGTTGGAGTTGTATGAGAATGGGTGGTGGTGGTAAGCTACGGGTGTTTTGGGAGACATCCAGTTAGTGCATCTGTGTCGTCAGGCAGATTTGCAAGAGGGAAATTGGTGGGTTGGTCCTTTACTTTTATATGAGGTGAAGCGCGAGAGCGTTGTGCCTTTTTGGTTTTTCGATTTCCCCTTGACCACTTTTGTCTTTTTAGCCTCCCCTTTTTCGTTTTTCCCACAATTTTGTCTTTTTTTAGTCAAACTCTATGCGCGGGAGGTAGGTTAGCCTCTGCCTTTTCACCTTGTCTCAATTACGTCTACACGTCTTCCGCATTTCATTTTCCCTCTACCAACCCAAAAAAAAACAACAATGGTTTTTCTGGCCTGCCTCTTCTTGCCCGTGTAAGCAATCTGACTGGCAGCGGTAGTCCAACCTCATGGGCGGGAGAGCTAAATATAGCGACGTTGGGAACGGCCCGGAGGCGGGGAAAATGGCGACATAGTGGCATTGCCGTTTTTTTGACTCAGCCATCAAGCTATCGGCTAGCTTGCACTAGCTAACAGCAAAAAGATATTATTCCTCACGTGGATAGCACAAACCTGTGCCTGTGCCGTTGCTGTCACCTCCATGCCAAGCTGCATTCTCTGTTTCACGTTTGCATACGGCTCAGAAGGCAAGCTGTACCCCGGGAACAACTACCTCAGGAACCGGCTTCCATAGTACAGCACGCTCAGGCAAAGTTGGCAGAGACGCTCCTCCAGGTTTTGGACGAGCAATTCTGATACAGGGGTACGGCTAAAACACGCCTGCTGAGTGTGTGAGGTGCAACTGGCCGAGCGTGTGCTGTCAGGGGGCTCGACATGTGCCAGACCGCACTAGCAGCCATTGTCCTGTCAGTGTGGCCCCTAATGCCCATGTAGTCTTGCGATCTTCACAGCATAACCGTCATGTAGGTACGAAGCCAGCGCTGTACTTCTCTACGTGTGGTCTGCACCCGCCTTGTAACAGGCAAGCAAACAACAAAAGGCCACTCTGCACAAGACTTCCAGAAGAATGTTGCTGGCAACCACTTTGGGCGGCGGGAATCGAACCACCCAGGCGTGTAGTCAGCCTGAGTAATTGGGGTTGCTCAGGTCCTTGTGTATCAAACAGCCAGGAGCAACCCTGAAGATCTTTGTGATTACGAAGACGGAAAAGGACACGCTAAACGACGACATCCACCCAGACTGCGATGATCGCCAGCCACCAGCTCGCACCTCCCCCACCTTGCTCGGTGTGTCTGGGTGTCCGCAGACGGCTCCCCTGTGTCACCTGGTAGAGCAAGCAGAAATGTACCCCTGGCGCTGTGCAAGAGGTTTTCGGCATTTGAAGCGTCGCATCTGACGATGCAGCGTGGTATGCTGCCCCGTCCCACCCCTACAGGTTACAAGAGTTGTACATTGTGTTTCAGCCTAACTGAGCTCGTTTCAGGTTGCGTAGGATCAGGAACACCCGTTTTGGAGACACTACTGCACACGCCGGCTGTCTCGCCCACAGTCGTTTCTTTTTGGTCTGCAGAATCACGCCAAAAGCCTGTCAATGCAGCAACCACGAGATACATGAGGGATTAGAGGGCTAGGGAGCTGGAGAGGAGGCGAACACGAACGCAAACACGAAGTTGACACGTACAGCAGAAGCAGCGAGCGATGACTCAGCGGCCTCGGGGCTACTCCTTTCAAAAGTCTTCATCACAAAAGATCTCCCAAAAATGGAGATAAACTCCAGAGCCAGCATAGTTGCCTAAGCACTCTGCTTACCTCACAGACAGCACCTCGAGACATGTACAGAATATGCTCTTTTGCGGTAGTTGCGCTTGGATATCCAACAATGGCAATATGGTACGGCACTCGGATGGACCTGCTTTGGAATGTGCTAATGAGCCCGCTTGTGCAAAACCTCCGTGCCTCGACGAGTATTGCTTCCTGCATGTCTCCATATTTGATTCTTGTTTGGACCGCTGCAGATCAGATAACCAGTCGTATTTTCCCACCAGTTCCGTTTATTAATGGCCTATCGGCCGTTGTTTGTCCCGGCTACGTCCCGGATCTGCCGCCAGTCTCTTTGTGGGGAGGCTTCTCGTACCCTGGCCCTGCTTTTTTTCTCTGTGCAGCCGAGCGTTGCATTCCAAGGACCATTTGGGACTATTTGGGCGGTGAAAACTCCCGTTCTAGAACTCGCTTATGCGCTCTGTGGCGCAAAGACGAGCAAGTTGATTCCAAAGACTTGCTGCCGTTTTCCGCCCGAAAGCCGCTTGTTTTTGCGTCTTCTCCCCAGCAATCAGCAAGGTTAGCCACTTGTCGATACTGTACCTGTTCGGCACACACTCTACTTTACTTGTATGGTCTAGCTATTTTAACCTTATCGACGCTGATCCTCTGATTGTCATGTTGCCCTCACATCTCTCAGGGCCGGGAGTCGCATAGCCAATGCTCCACTGTTTTTTTCTCGTGAGGCCTCTTCTTTGCCGGGCGCTCCTTGCTTTGCAGTTTGGCGCACGCCAAGGAGCACAGCAGTGCTGAAAGCTGTAAGCCAAGGACCTCTTTCGCAGACTCACTAAGACTTACTAATAGGGGCTCGCTTCTTCGCCTCCAGGATGGGATGATACGCGAACCTAGACAAACGGCACAGGGAAATGAAAAGTGAAAAAAAAACACAAAAACGGAAGAGATTCTGACAAATTATTTGACCCCTAATTCTGCGCAAATACGAGCTGCACTGTGTGCCGAACAAGCAAAAAGCCTCTAAACTCGCTTGCTAGAGCCCCACAGCGCGGGTCCGCTTCTTTATTCTGCCCCGTCCCCCTTATTTTCAAACGAGACAAAAGAAAAGAAGCTCTGTGGGCCCTTTAGCGTTTGGTTCATTTTTTATTGTATTCAAACCCTGTTTTTATTTTGTAACTGCCGATCTTTCCTGTCTTACCGTTCCCGTACCGTCCAGTGTTTTACCAGAGCCCCTGGGCCATACAGTCCAAAACTGACAGCCGTATTCTGCGCCTTCTCTTTCTGGATAAATCCACGGAGATAGAAAACAATGCGCGCTTTTTTCGCACTCATGCCGAAAATTATCATGCCTCCGAGCCGTTATGCATTTTCTTCCCTAAACTCCCCCATCGAGCATCGGGGGTGCAAGCGTCGGAGACACTCAACGGATTGGGAACCGCACCTCTCTCCCGCTTTTTGTTTTTACCGGCGTTCCGATCCTGGCCAGATATAGTACGATTTCGACGATTGCCGTCGATGTATCGCTGTACCACGCAGTCCTCAAACAGTGCCTGTATCAGGGTACGGTAGGTGCCTGTAACAGCCTCCGCTGGCTGCTTAGGTGCGTCGTATACACTGTAAATAGAGGTGGCTCGATTGACGGGACCACCAAAGTTGGAACCATGAAGCCAATCCGTCTCTTTAAACCTCGCCTCATAGTTAGACCTCGTACTTTAGTGGGGGCAGAGTTTCAAGTGAAACACTCTGAAACACTCAACATGACTGACGCACTGGGGGTGTGACCATCGGTGTGTTTAATCTTGCTCCGTTGAGACATTGGTCTTGGCTCCTCGTGGCCCTCTGCCAAACCCATGTTTCATAATGAGACAGGGGGACTCAGATGGTCCACAAGTCCTGAGCCCACACTATCTGAAACAGACCCCCACTGTTGGTTTCCGTTAATGCCAGCCGAGCGCTTTTGTTTTATTACCCGCTCCGCTTATTATACCTTAAGTCGCTTCTGACAGCTCGAAATTCTTGCTAAAATATGAGCTACGTTGACAGGTTTGAGGTTCCTTATATGTACCTGCAAATGCTAGGGACCACAAAGCGGCTCGCTTAAGCAGCTCACGTGTACCAGTATGATCCGTCGAGCGAAAGAGCCACTGGATCCTCGCGTACCTGTTTCATCGTTGTTAGAATATAACGGCGAAGCGAAGTCTATATCGTGAGGTGGTGTTCGGAGCGTCTATCCGCATGTTGTTTTTGTGGTGACAGAGCAAAATCTAGATCCGCTTGCTACATGACAAAGACCAATCGTAAATCGAACTCCCCCTTAGCTTTTATGTCTCGTATTCCTGTATGTGTCAAACTGAATCTTTGTGGTGCTGGTGGCTAGAATGCATCGCTACAGCGCAAACTGATACATGGTGAGAATGAAACAAAAGGAAAGAAGCTTGTGGCTAAAACTGGTTTGGATTCAGGGCTCGCTCCGCACCTAAACCCTAGAATCCCCTCATGGAATGAATCGTAGCCTTGTTCCATACCGGAGGCACTCGCTAAAACGGCAACACATCTACAACCCATGCATGGAACATTGGTAATCTTTGCTTCTCCAACTATATCGTATGGCACGGCACGAAACGATAATCGTCGGTAACAACCAGCTTGTACCGAGGGCCGTCTCCAAGCCTCTCCGTCAAACGAAACGCGAAACAGACACGTTGAGACAATCGGCTCTCGCTTAATGCCCCTACGATGCATAGGGCCGCCCGGACATAGTACATGAGAGACCTACAGAAGAAACCCGCTTGTAATATAATTACTGTAAGATGGAATCGTGGCACAGCGATGTCTCATACCAGCGACCGTGCCTGGCCATTGTAGTCCAAGCATAACGGAGATAGACTTTGTGGGCAATTAATTACTTGTCTATTGTTCAAAGCTGCTGTAAATCACGGCGCACAGCCCATTGTACTCTGCAACACTGTTGATGGCGTCAACGTAGGGGTTGGGCTGGGCATGAGAAATCACAGACGACTGTCGTGTGGCCACAGACAGCAGGGACGCCAGTTTCACCTTCTTGGGGCCGCCAGAGATGATGGGCGGCTGAAGGGATCCCACTGCGATTCGCTTTCCACCAGTGGAAGGCGGGTTCACGTACTGGCTCTCGTTGACCTTCTCCAAGAAGACCTTGAAGCTCTGGTCGATGATGGCTCTGAATGATGACATGCCCTGCGGCGACTGGATGTGTTGGGCGGACTCAAACACGAGATCCTTGAGAGGCGAGCCGTACGTGTAGTTGGGCGACAGAGACTGTTTTTCTTTTTCGAGTCTCAGCTGTTCCAGCTCTCTGGGCGGCAGGAGGGACGTCAGGAACGTGTTTGGAGTCGTGGAGTAGGGCGGAGAGTTGACCAGCGTCTGCACTCGCTTGAGCAGAGTTGCAAACTCGTCCAGCGATAGGTTTTGTCGCGGGTTGACGCCCGTGAACACCTGCTGAACCGACCGTCGCACATTGTCGACCACAGACTTCCATCCGCGGGTGAGCAGCCACGTGTAGCACTGTTCCAGAGACATGTCGTATGTGGCTCCTGCAGGCCCAGCCTCGTTCTGGTATCGCTTTCGTCCGACAATGTTGGTCTGAAGACGGATAAGGTAGTTGAGCAGAGCCACGCAGTAAATGAGGGTCACGATTCTGGTCAGCGACTCGATCTTCAGCTCGTCCCAGAGCTGGATCTTGCTCATTTTCTGCCCGTCCGCCATGCTGGCTGTGGTCTCTGTGCCTAGCGACAGCACCGAGTGCTTGTCGTCGTCCAGGTTCTGTTTCTTGCGCTTCTCCGCCCGCATGTTCTGCAGCTGCTCGGCAATCTTCTCGACCGCCACGAACTCCATGATCTGCTCACATAGCTGCGGAAGCACTGACGCTGTGTGGAACGCGGCCTCGTTCTGTGTCTGTGCAAACAGCTGCTTGAGTCTGTGTTAGTTAGCGACCAGTACCCCACATATTCCAGCATGCATGTCACGGCGATGATTTAGAGCATGGCAAGACAGGCTTGTGCGTCCTCTGTACGGTTGTACAGCCAATCTGCGCGCTTATCGCGTCTCTGAGTTCCGTATCGCCAGCATGCTCTGCGTTTGTGTTCGCTATGAGCCCAGACTCACCTCTCCTTAGCTCGCTCTTCCTCGAGCTTCTGCTCCTGCTTCTCAATAAGCCGCTTGGTGGTGTAGCTGATGACCACGTAGGCCACGGCGATGAGACCGGTCGACACGGCCAGCCGTTTCTTGTTTCGGTTGAGCGACTGAAGCATGGTAAAAGACAAGTCTGTCGTGTGTAAGGTGCCAGAGATTTATCATCACCCCGCTAAACTCAAACTGAACGTGACGTGACCAAGTCATAGGGCCGAGGTTTAATGAGTGGAGGCGCCGGGGAGGCGTGGAGAGTGTGTCACGTGACTGTGGGTGTAGTGTTGTGGATTTGGGGCTATTTGGCGGTCTTGTGGTTGTTTTCCCGGTCATTTGGCCTTGTTTTCGGGCTGTTTTGAAATATTACATTCTCCTATATGCCTCCTAACTAGCACTCCTTAACATGAATATCGTGTCATCACTAATTGGGATCGACATGGTGCGATGGCCGCCTGTCCACACGGAATCACGTCTCTCAGCCGTGCGAGGGCCAGAACCACCATATTCCAGACGGCATCAACGTTTTCTGAGCGTTTTTAAAATTATTATCTCTTCGCCCTTAATTTCCGACAACACCCCGATTCGAACCCACGACCCCCAACCGACACATTTTCAGATCATACATATCCTCGAGCCCCGACTAAAAGACCGCCATCTACACAAATGATCCACACCATGGCCTCCAGACGTCTGGTGGCCCGGCCGTTCAACATGGCCGGCCACCTGCGAGCCACATACGCCCCCGTGCGATTTGCATCCAGCAATGCCTCCAAGAGCCAGCGTCTTGAGCTCAAGCACATTGGCATCATGAACGAGCCCATCGTTCCTCTGTCGCACGCTCCCTGGACCAACCCCAAGGGTCTGATCAAGCACTTCTACCGACGAATGTACGCCTTTGTGGTCAACACCTTCAACGTGGCCCAGTACCGTCTCAAGACCAAGAAGAAGCCCCGGTTCACCGAGTGGAAGAACGACGCCATCCTCAACTACATCGCCGTCAACAAGGCCTTTGCTGCCCGAGACCTGCACTCCGTCGAGGACAAGATGAACACCTGGGTCAAGAAGGCCCTCGTCGAGCGATCCAAGACCCTCCCCGAGGACGTCAAGTTCCAGTACGGTCCCATTGAGTTCTCCAAGGTCCCCAAGGTCGTCAACTTCACCTACCTGCCTCTGCCCAACCACGCCCCCGGTATCGTTCTCATCATCTACCGGTTCGACATGACCCAGAAGATTCTGCGGTCTCAGCGACGGTCCGACGAGGTCAAGACCACCACCAAGAAGTCCACCGAGTACATTGGCTGCGTCTACGACAACACCTTCTCGCCCCCCAAGTGTCTGCTGGCCGGCACCGTGTTCGAGTCGCCCATTGATCTCCCTCTGCCCGACCCCGACATGTCCGACGAGCGAGTTGTCATCCAGTCCATGCACGACAAGGGAGACATCTTCCGAGAACCCAAGGCTATTAAGGCTTAAATGTACATAAGAGAGCGCGTCTGCCTAGACAAGCGACCGTAATAAAGAATTTAATCGATCCTGAAGGACGTGTAAGTGGATGTCTGTGCTCTTTTGAGAGATGCATCGTGGCTCCAGCCCTTATGCAGTGGTTGAACATCGTACCGTGACCTAGGAAGGAGACTGGAAGCATTACGTAGAAGCACAGATGTCTTTTGCATCGTGCCTATGTCATCCTATTAGTGTATAGCTTTAGCGCTGAGGGGATAGCGACCAAGAAGTCTAGTCTCTTACTAACACCAACAGTAGGGCCGGATCAAAATATGAAAACGAGAAGAATACCAATTCTTTGAATAATGACAACAGGGTCAATTCATTTCTCATCGGACGTCCTGCTACTCCATACGCGACCTGACATTGTGCTATCGAATCATTTTCGCGTTCTCTCGATCGGCAGAGAACAAAAGAACACTCAAACGATAGATCCATCCAATGGGAACACCAACAAACAGCCATTGACACTTTCGAACCACTCACACAGCTTCAATACTCTTTACTTTCCTGTGACTTACTACAAAGTCCGTGAGCTTACTGCCCACTATTTTAGTGCAGCGACAACTGCAAGGGTCGCGAACCTTTCAATCTGTCGTCTGAGTGCTCAATGCACAACTACGAGCTAGCTACACGCGTATCAGTCTATAATCCTTTCGCTATTTCTGCTTAGTGAGAGACACCAGTGGAGTGACCCTGGGGAATGTGGTTCTCAGCAGCGTTGACGGCAGACTGGGCCTGGGCCTTGAGAGAGTCGGAAGGACCACCCTGGGGGTGGATGTTGACAAGCTTCTGGGCAAGAGGCTTGACAAGGGCCTTGTAGACGAGCTCAGCACCTCCGTACTGGGGGAGACCAATGTACAGAAGGAAGGCGGTCTTGAAGAGGTAGTAGAAGGGCACCCAGTAGAGGATGGCCTTAGACCAGAACTCAAAGACGTTGAGGGTGGCAAAGACAACCCAGTAGGTCAGGTACTGGGTGTCATCGGCCTTGCCGGGGGTCTCCAGGGCAAGCAGGGAGTAGTAGCCGGGGATGACCAGACCAGCAATGTTGGACAGCAGCTGGCCGATTCCTCCAATGTTGAGGAAGATGAGGATGAAGTAGAATCCGACAAAGCCCAGCAGGATGTAGGACTTGGGGACGGCTGGGGTTAGTGGCGTTGCGATGGGTTATGCGGACAATTCAGCTGATTGCGCGCGGTACAAAGACGTGTATGACACGCCGTTGCTTCCGGAATGTAACACTGGACGTCTAGTCCGATCACAACCTCAGAGATGGCTCTGATTGCAATACTCACGGATCTGCTTCTCCAGCTCCTTGAGAGCGGGGTACTTCTCGAGCTCCTTGTCAATGTTCTGGAGAGCGGCCTGAACCTGGTCAATGATTTGAGACATGTTGAATATCGTCGGTGGTTACGTGGAAAATGAAAGTTGCAGACTGGTCAATGGAAGAAGGCCGACGCACATCCCTCGGTAGGGTAACCGGGCGGTGGAAGCCTCTAGGGGGCGTTTGGAACAAAGAAAGGGGGAGGTTTTCAAACTCTGTTTGGCATGACAATGAGATGCGATTAGTCGGTTAAAGATGCAGCCGAGGTCGTGTGAGGAGATGCGTAGTCGTCACGAAACACGTGATATACACGTCGAGAGGGCCCGTCACGTGACAAGATCACAATATTATGCGACTGTCTTGTCTGGGCGTGCAGTATTATGACGGTGTTGGCACGGTGCAGCGTTTTGCACGTTTCCACATTCCAGGGTCCGATAATAACACGTTTTCCTGGACACGTCTTTTTGGGAGCGCGAGTGCCTTTTTCGGGTGGGCTATTTCGATACATGCCAGAAAAGGGTGTCAGCTCGCATCGAACTGACACCTGTCCTCACTCTATCTCACGCAACTCGTACACAATCTATTTCGGGAACAGATCTAGGTGCGGCTATGACGACAATCGAGCACTGTAAATGGCTCGAGAGTCTTTGACTGAGCAGATGAGAACTCCATCTAGGAGTGCGCAAAAAATTACAGTAGGTCGTAATATAGCGCCTGGCAAGTCCACTCCAAACGGAGACTGTTCTGTTCGCCACTGCAAGTCGAACGTTGGGTTCCGTGGATTCCTAAAATAGCATCTTTTGCGAACATCTTTCACAGTTCTGCACTGTAGCAAGCAATGGCACAACAAAAAGAAAAGGGCCAGCCAAAATACGGTATTTTCGACCATGAAACTGCCGTTGAAAATGGGACCACCACCCATGTTGCCACTAGCAAGGCACCTAGCCTCTAACTACGTCTCACTGCACCACCAACAAAACACAGCGGACCCACTAAAAGTTACACCTTGATAAACGGTTTCTAATTTTTATTAGCTTAAGTTGGTTCTCACGAGACCTAACAAGACGGACGTAAGGAGCTCTACAGGCGGCCCAGAAGGGTGGAGAAAAGCTGGAATCAACCGCCAGGAACACGCCTGTCACATTCCAGCCTCCAAATAGTCCCTGACTCGACCCCTCACTCGAGTACAAGGTGCCCACAAACTCTGTCGCCCATAGAATTTACAATCATCTGATATGGTTGCAGCACCTCCTGGTGGGATTGGGACATTAGGCCCAAACAAACGGCTCTAAAATGGAGGGAAAAATAGCGTCGATCTCTGGTGTGAAAAACAGACGAAACGCGGATTGGTGGGCTAAAACTATCGCCTAAAAAACTAGATGAAACAGAAGGGACATGGGACCCGTGGCCCCTCCATCTGACCTCTCTTACAATCAAAGTTGTCTTGCAGATTCGCTTACATCGTACCTCGCAACCTAACTCAATTTCCCCCACCCCGCTTGACCAAAAAAAAAAGAGCATGACAGGGGTGCGCATGTAAAAACTAGTGTGTTTTGCTATGAAAAACCACCTAATATACATTAATTACTTACTTGAGCTTCATGATCTCCATGAGAAACTGCTCAAAGGACAGATTAACGTAGCCCGTATGATCGGTGTCGTACTGGACAAACGAATCGGTCATGCGCTTTAACGAGATGCAGCTCTGGACAAACAAGTCAAAGCCAATGACCCGCTCGCCGGCGCCGTTGAACGACGAGTACGTGCTGTACATGAACTGGATGAACTTGTTGGACAGCCGGTATCCAAACGCCTCCAGGGCCCGCACGTACTCGTCGTACGAGATGGACCCGCTCTTGTCCAGATCAAACTTGTCAAACAGCTTGCGCCAGTCGCCCAGGTACCGCCAGAGGTTGCAGAACTCCTTGAACTCGATCGTGCCGTTGCCCGACCGGTCGAACATCTTGATCATCACCCGCACCGTCTCGATGTTGAACTTGGTAAAGTCTCCGTTCACCAGCGCGTTGCCCAGCTCCTTTTCCGACAGCCGGCCGTTGTTGTTCTTGTCCACGCCGTTGAACAGCATCTTCAGGTTCACGTCGGGCAAAGGAGCGTACGGAATGGGCGACTGCGTGCCGGGCTTGGTGCCGCCACTATTGCTGTTGTTGTTGCCGTTGTTGTTGTGGCGGCTGGGAGGAGGTCGGTTTTGGCCGCTGGGTCCCCCGGGCTGGTGCATGGGGGGAGGCTGTTGAAGCTGCTGGTTGTGGGCGCGCGGGCTGGGCCTCAGGGGCTGGCCCTGGGGCGGTGGTGGGGGAGGGAAGTTGTTGTTGTTGTTGTTGTTGTTGTTGTTGTAGCCGCCAGGGCCACCTTGGGGACCGCCAGGACCGCCAGGACCCTGGTTGTAGTTGTTGGAATTGTTGTTGTAGCCGTTGTTGTAGCCCTGGTTGCCGCCCGAGGGCTTGCGGGGCGCCTGGTGGCGTCCCTGGCTCGGAGGAGGCCGTCCATACTGCGGCTGCGGGTGATGCTGGTGCGGAGGAGGAGCGTCGGAAAACGTTTCGCCGGGGGTGGGAAAGTGCGGCAAGTCGTCGTTTCCGCCGCGGGGGTTGTTGTAGCCGGTGTACATCTGCTGCTTGTGCTGTTGCGGAGGCGGAGGACCGTGTCTATAGGAGGGTGGCGGCTGCGGGACCGAGCTGAAGGTCTCTAGGGGGGTGGGAAAGTGCTGTGTTAGGGAAAATGGAGAGGAGTACGGGGGAGGTTGTCGGTCGTGCACACTCACGGGAAGCTCGTCGTATCCCATGGCATCAGCTGGTGGCAAAAATCGGTTTGAAAAAAGGCTGTTTTTTTTTGGAGAAGGAGTGTGAGAAAGAGAGCGTGCCAAGGATCGTGGGGAGCGTGTATGTCTTGCAACTGTGGAGTATAGAGTCAGGGCCTGGGACACTGTAACAAAGCACTTTGGGACTAACCCATGCACTAACCCTAACCGGGGTTCGAATCTAAATAAATGATAACGGTCCATTAATTAAAAAAATATAGACCGGGCAGACATGGACGAGGCACGGCGCAAACAGCAATTCAGCCAACTGCAACCATTGACAGTGGCTCTCTCAAAGGAAGTCCTTCTCCCGCCACGACAACGACTGCAAAAACAAGATGCCATCTACACCCGCCTGAAAGACCTACGGGCGTTCCTACAGCAACAGGACCTGATTTGGTCCAAGAGCCTCGCCGATTACACATTTTTCCCCATCATGCATCTTCTCCAGGGCATCACAAACATCCTGGACCTTCGCGACGGCATCCGGGAATGTATCCTTGCTATTCTCGACATTCTGATCTCCAAGGTGTGGGGGTTGGACATGAATCAGGCTCTAGCAAAGGAGCTGCTATCTCTCACTGCGAACCTGTCGTCTGGAGACAAGGACAACACAAGCGATGAAACGAGGATAGTCGCAGCTAAGTGCTTTGCAGGCATTTTCCCGTCTAAACCTGCCCTCAATGACGTGGGACCGATCATCATGTTGCTATTGCAGTGGGGAGAAAAGGGTGCGTCTGTGGAGCTACGAGAACAGTCGTGGATGGCATTGTTGGCACTATTCGAGGGGTTGGGCAGCAAGGAAACGGCCCAGATTCTTCCAGGAGTCGTTTCCGGTGTCTCAAAGGTCGTAAATGGACACTACAAGGTCGCAGTGGCAGCTCTGAAAGTGCTACGACAGGTGACAGTTTCTGCATTACACAATGGCTGCAAGGAGGATCAGAAGTGGCTGGAGTACACTCGCAAGCAGTATCTGGTGACGCTCAAGACCATTTCGACCCGAAAACACGAGCAAACAAACACCCAGTTGATTCTGCTGTGCTCAGACATTGTTGGAAAGTGCAACGAAAGCCTGGAGAACTGTCTCCCTGTTTGTGTCGACATCCTGCTGAGTTTGGATGCGACTGAGGAGTTTCTCAAGTACCAAAACAAGCTGGAAACGGTGCTGGACGAACGAATGTACGTCTGGCTGGACAATTTACCATCGCTCCTGACTAGAAACGACGACACAGAGCCGCTGGCTGTGCTCAAGTGTCTCAAGGTGGGCATGCAGCTTCAAAAAGAAGATGGCTCCAGAAGCTTGCTGGTGGAAAAACTGGTCGAGGCGGTCAATAGCATCAGCCAACACGCCATTGCACCATCTAAGAACACGAAACCGACATCAGACATTCCTGTCAACTTTGTCAAACACGAAGGAATCAACACGCGAGCTATTCAGGTGGATCATAATGCCAAGCATGTGATGCCGTTTCGAGGATTTGGAATCACAACCCTACTCAGCGATGAGGTCCAGACAGCGCTGGAAGATGTGGTTGTTGCGGCAGATGTTTCTTTCGAAGATATTCAGTCGTCGCACGAAGTCTCTCAGCTGTGGATGTCTAATCTGATGCTCAAGTCTGACGATTGGCTGGTGGGCATGTCAGGTGACAAGTTCGACGCTTATGAACTGGAGAACTACTACATTGACGCCCTCAAGTCTCCCACACAGCAGTACCAATATCTCGCTCTTCAAGGAATTGGTCTGATGGCTAACCAGGCTCCCCTTAACGACTCCCTGATGGATATTCTTTACCCCATTCTGGCTCTAGTTCCTTCGGATCACGGTCTGGTGAGTGGTATGGCTCGGGAGACTCTTGTACAGCTCTCCACGACGTGTGGATACTCGTCGGTACAGAACATGATGGTCGAAAACGCCGACTATCTCGTGGATTCCATTTCTCTGGCGATCCAGACCATGGATGTGTCCCCTGGCACTTTTCAGATTTTGACAGTGTTGATCAAGCTGGCTGGATCTGACATTGTGGGGTACCTCGATGACGTTGTCAAGACGCTGTTTAGGTTACTCGACAGTTACCATGGATACCCACAGCTGGTGGAGAGTGTCATTGGTGTATTCACGGCACTGATTGAGGTCATGGAGGCGTCAGTGACAGTCAAGCGGGTGGAGGACGTCAAGAAGCCTGCTCTGACGTTGGAGGGTGTGCTGGAGGAGTTACGAGAGAGAGAGAAGAAGCCTGCTGAGGAGGAGCACGAGTTTGAGTCTCATCCGAACCGACCGTTTGGAGAGTCGGACGATAAAATGGACGAGGAGGAGGATCAGCAGGGTGCAGGCGACGAGCCCGAGAAGTGGACCGGAACTCTCGCCAAACCTACTTATATGCTGGTGAAGCAGATCTTCGGCTACGTTCAGAATCTTATTACCTCGGACTCTCCGAAGCTGGTGGTTTCTCTCTGCCGGCTGGTTTCTATTTGTGCTCCTCTACTTGCAGGCATTGACGAAGAGCAGCAGAGCGAGTATCTGCCGAGCATCAACGACCTGTACCCCTTGCTTGAAAAAGGCGCCTTTTCCGACGACATTGTGGTTGCCGAGTCCTGTTTGAGCACCATCAGCCTGCTGCTGAAGTCTGTCGATGCCTCGTTCATGCGGTCATGGATGGTAGATCTCTTCCCTCGTCTGCAAACCGCGTTCGACAAGCTGTTGGGAGCAGTTTCGTCGGCTGTCGACCACAAGACGCGACGCGCTGCTGCTCTCCTTGCAGCCATGACAGTTGTGGTGGAGTCTGTCGTTTTGCCTACAATCGTCTTGACACAAGCTTGTTTTACTTGTCGGGCCCATTTGGCCGGCAGCTCGTCCCAAGAGGCTGTTTCATATCGTCGGTCGCTTGAAACCGCCAATCCGGACATGTATCAGCTATTTCTCGCTAGCTCCTGAGGCCCTGTATATAGAACCACTAACGCCGCACTATCGGTGCCCGCACCTCAATAGCTCCAAATATCATGCTACTGCCACACGAGTCCTCGTAACCCCCGCTTACCGCCTGTCATGTCTGCTCACACAGTCTTGGCACCCCCTGTTTTGCCTCCGGTACCTTACGTGACAACCTCGACAAAGCTCGTGGACAATGGCGAGTATAGTTCTCTTGTTGTAGGTGGAATGCGTGTCTGTGGACCCCTAAAAAAACAGTTCCAAGCAGAAGCGGCAATTAGTCGCAGTTGGTCTATACAACAATAACAGCGCTAGTAGTCGCTAACGAGACGCGTATATTACCGGCAAATTGCGCCGATCTACACCCACCTACACTCTCCAGGTAGGAGGTAACCCTGGATCGACAGATTTTCACGCGCTCGACTTCTTTTGCACGCTTTTCTGCTGACTTTTGGAACCGTCCTTGCAGAAAACAGCCTTTGGATGTGCAGTAGTTTTACCGTTTGGGGAAATGTGTCTACGGGCGGGGTAGGTGGAGGCTTAAAAACGAAAAGTTTAGGCAGGCAGGGTAGGCGACGATAAATCGTGATAAATCAGGAAAAATAGCAGAAAAAAGCAGGCAAGAGAGAACCGCCGAGAAAAATTAATGAATCAACAAAGAGACGCCTTACACACCAGAATGATGCCTCACAGACCCACAGAGGGACCTCGGAGGTTCGCCATGCCCCCTGACACTTATATATAGCGCGACCCATCAAAAAAAGAGTTTGAACAGGCGCTTTGAAAGCTTGACCGAGGTAGGCGTTTCGTAAGACTATTTGCGTGGTTCATGTAGGAGAGCGAGACAAGCGAGACATTAGCGAGTCGCGTGGAGAGGCGTGGTACGGGCTGAAATCCCGGCGCAAAGCCGGCAAAACCAGAAAAACGCGCACAAATCGCCCGCAAGTCCGCCCCTCATCCTGACCCCACACTAGCACCCTTCGCATCATCCGCTAACACAGCCTTCGTTTGGAGCTAAACTCTAACCGAAACCAGAAACGATCTCCGTACACGAGCGGAGGAGAGAGGCAGAAAAAAAAGGCTCTGGCGATATATATACTTCGCGGCGCGCATCCTCCTCTTCCTCCCATCTACTTCGGTCTTTCCTTTCTCAAACACACTCCTTAATACACAATGTCCACCTCTATCGACATCGCTTCCCTCTCCATTCCCACCGCTGGTGACCTCGGTTTCGGCACCTCCGTCACCTTCCCTACCGATCTCTCGGCCCTCATCACCATGACCGAGACCTCTTACGACCCCGCTGCCGTCTCTTCTGCCGCCGCTGCTCTGATCCAGAACGGCGAGCAGCAGGCCTCCATTGACGCTGCTCTGTCTGGTCTTGCTGAGAACGGCACCTCCATCACCGACTCTGCCGCCCTGGCCATCCTGCAGTCTGCCTCTGCCATCCAGGCCCAGCAGAACGGTACTGCTGCCGCCGCTGAGGCCACCTCCTCTTCCAACGGCACTGCCGTTGCCGGTGCCGCTGGTGACTCCATCTCCGTCGCCTCTGCTCCCTCCGGTGCCTCTGGCGTCCTCACCAACTCGGTCCCTGCCTCCGACTCTGGCTCTGCTCTGGTCACCGCCTCCGGCTCTGGCAAGGCTTCTGGCTCCGCCAAGGCCTCCGGCTCTGCTTCCGGCTCTGCCCGAGGCTCTGCTTCTGGCTCTGCCTCTGCTGCCGCTGCCTCTGCCTCCGGCTCCACCGAGAAGGCCAACACCGGTGCCCACATGGTCATCCCCGCCATCCTTCTGGCTGCCCCCCTGGCCGCTCTCCTTTAAGCGACGAGTTAGATAGATATTTATTCAGTAATTGACCCTTGCACAGACGCGTTCCTGTGCGAAAACTAGTTCTTCTTCAAATCCATCGATTGTAGCGTTTAATACCGTTCTATTGCGGCCTCCATATTCACGTCTAAACTCAATGTGAAACATAAACAGAGATCAAGCACCAAGGTGGCCTGTTGGAATGTGCAGGGGTGTGGCTGAGGAAAGACGTGATTGCGCTCGCAAAGAGAGCTCTGGGCAATGCGGCTGTAAAAAACACGACTTGCCCAACAGCCGCAGACCGCTATATTAACCCACAGCGCACGGCTGAGGAAGTGGGCACCTTCCTAGACGTCCTCTAGAAGCAGGGAAGCGCTAAAGGGTTAAGGCGTGTATATATAAATCTCAGACACTAGACGTGAGGTGCCAAGGCTCGGGTTGGCTCATATGGACCCTCAAATATGGACTATGGGCAAGGATTTCCATTCCGCTGCTCGCAAGCTCAATATTATTTAATATTTTGACAGACACGCTCGTGTTTATATACGTGAACAGGGTTTCCGCACTTTCAGATGTAAACATTGGGAAGTTAGAGTTTGCACGTTATTGCCGTCATCGTTGCCTGGGTGATGCCTTAGCGTGATTATTAAGCGACAATGGCACAGACGTAATTAGATCGATTGAGGATGGTGCAATACGAACCAACGAGAGTACAGCATAAGCTGGATGGGTTGAAATGTCAAAAATAGAAGCCATTGAGCTTTCTCAGACACACTGATTGCTGTAATTGCTTGTAATACTGGTCTACATGGCAAGAGTTTGACTGTCCTGAGAGAAGACGGGGCTGATGAGAGGAAATGGGTTTTATTTATCAGCAAACCAACGGTATTTTAATTATACATACAGTCCCCGTTACAGCCCTTCACAGCTCTCCACGATGCAACATTGGGTTACAGTGGATTTGTATCTGACACACCCTGGTCACTGTATTATCATGTTCAAACTGTAGATGGGCTGTCGAGTGAAACGAAGGGGTGCAAGCAAACAAACGGAGAAGTTGCTATTGTATCGGTACTGTACCGTTAGTAGAAATTAATTCATCTCTGGAACCCATAATTAAGCCCACGTTCACCACCATAATTGCTTTTCCCACACAACTCCATGTGATGAGACAGGAGTCTGCAGGACACCAGGGCTGAGAAACACTGTCTACCGAAATGAAACAATATGTTGTGGCCTAATCGGTAGACACTTTACGAGGCAATTGACCGACCCATCTCTCTTGATCTCCCTTCAACTTGTAGCTGTTTTAATCCGATTTTCCAGGAATTTCACACACTCATGTTTCAATTGAGATCTTCAGTAATTTTTCAACCTCAACCTTGTTAGGCGAGGCGTAACACATGGAATGGTGCCTGGTACTTCCCCACGAGACTATGCATCCTTGGCTTAGGGCCACATAAAAATACTAAAGGATAACCGGCTGAACCGCAGCAACCGGGGAACAGCTCTTATTTCATTCGCCAGGGCACCACTGAGTGATATGGAGTGCCCCTTCCTTCAGTTAGACATCAAATCTATGCACTCAGTAGAATTACCCTTGCCCCGTAAAGCCAGTTACTCGGACCGATCGTCCAATTAGAGGGCTCTGGTTGTGGATTCATCACTATTTTAGACCAATACAGACCTCCCAAACATTAGCTGAGAAGGTCATATGGCCCCGATCTGTCCATGGACCCAACTGAAGGCCAAACAGCAACCCACCACGACTGTAGACAGCAGCAATTTGCTACCAATTTTTTTTACCACCAGTCGCACCATGCACGCTATTAACTCAATCTTCTTTTCAGTGTGCCTCCTTTCCCCCCAATGATAGACGTTTAAAATTGAGCCTTTTGAGTGTGAGTGCACTAATAGGAGACTCCGACTGTATTAGCTATAGTAGGCGAAATTTTAATACCGCCAAACGACGTAAACAAACAGCTGGCCGTTATATGTCATTATTTCCCGTCTGGGGCGTCCACTTCGTAAATGCCGCAGGGCATCGCTTGGCAGGCTTTTTTGCACATGACGCCGCATCATCGGGGTAATCTCCATTAATATCCCGCTGGCTGAACAAGAGCTCTGGCCCAAAAAGGAAGGCCGTCTTTGTTGGTGTGTATGCAGATGTCTCTTTTTGGCCGACTTATGCCGTTTATACACCCCCAAACAAATGTAAATACTAACTCCGAGGGGCTCGGGAAACAACAGGGAGACGAAAATCGAGCCGCTGGAGTTGAATACCAAGTGGAGCAGCTCGCTACGACGCTGATTCTGCTTTTATCGATATTTAATACCTCGGGTTATGCCCCCTTATTCTCGCCGTTAGGTTGTACTCACAGGTCTGTAGGCACTTTCTCGGAATCCTAATTGCGCGATTTGGCTCGCTTTGCAAACTGCTTTCTCATATATACTCTGGGACCCATCCACCTACCTTCCCACACACTAATCACATACCATAATGCTCGCCCTCGCCCTCCTTCCCGCCGTTGCCCTGGCCGCCTACGTGCCCTCTGACGCCCAGTACGCCACTGCCACCATCTTCACCCACCACGGTGCCAAGGAGGCTCCCTACAGCGCTGTTGGCCCTGACGCTACCTGGACCGCCAACACCTCTGTTATCGCTACCACCTCCTCCAACCTCGTCTTCGCTCCCCAGGACGCTGATGCCACTGGATCTGATTCCATGCCCGCATACTTCCCCAAGGCTGCCACCCACCACAAGAAGAACGTCGGTGCCATGAAGACCGCTGCTCCCATCGCTCTTGCTGCCGTTGGCCTGCCCCTTCTCTTTTAGATTCGAAAAGCGCATATAGACTCAGTAATATTTATCTAATGACCGACGCCGCGAGCGAGCTGGCGGCCGTAGCGATTCATTGAGCCATTCCTCACCCGTATACCGCGACTCTACTGCGTCGTATTACCCTTATCGGATGTCAACACTCGTAAAAAGCCTCGTTGTAGATCAATTCCGCGCCTCTGGCACGCAGACAGACATTTGGAGATAGCACACGTTTCAGACACGATAGGGGCACCACGAGTTCGCCAAAGCCTTGCTATTCGACGATGAAACACGACCTCGAACTCCCTGAATCATTCCCGTCTCGCAATGTTTATTTACATAATGCTAACTCGACGTAGAGTTGGTGTCGTAGTGGTGTCTGGAGCTTATGGCACCGAGATGAAATCAATGGCTAAAAAACAGGCATTGAGAACCGTTATCGAGCATTCAAGGGCGTACGGTTTTCTGCTTATCTCAACTAGCGCCGGGTATATGCTATCTACAGGGCTTCTTACGATATCTTTGCATGGTGATGGTGCTAATGACACTCAGGTGTAAGACCACTGTGTACAATAAAATATCTAGCGGTGTAGTGAATAATGTGAATACGGAAATACTATGACGACACCGACTGAATCCGTACGTGATTCTACAGTTCGTATTTGTCCGTTCTCACTGAACACCTTCCCCTCCCCTCAAAAAATTTTCCCCTGAATTTAAGATAATATCACAATACGTTTCTCGGATTTCAGAGGTGCGGCTGATTTTTCCTGCTCTTCAACGGTGGGCCCGTTGCAATTCGCTCAGATATCCAAACCCAGTGAAGCGACTGGTTGCCTCGTTACTAAATGCAGCCAAGAGATGAAGTGCATTGCATGGTTGGGCAGCACACGGACATACGTCGGCGATAAGGAAATAGCAGGGCGAACATGGGTCGTGGCACTAAAAAAAGGCAACACGACTTTGTGTTCCAGATCAGACTCACCGTGAAAAATTCGGAAATTTAGATCAGTGCCATCTGGTGACGTCACTGTCTTTGTCAATACGAGGAAGATGCAATCGTGGTGATATAAAGATCCACTGTAAAGATCCACTGCCCAGGTCTATATTCTCGTCCGCAGGACTCATTGCCTCAACGTCATTGCAGTCCAATTACTTGTAACAGATAGCTGTTCCATATCTCACAGTACTTAGGCATGGACCACGCTAAGGTCATGCAAATAGGTCGACACTACAGTATGCAGAGCTTCATTGATAGGCCCTAATAGTATGGATTCCAGAACATCGTATCAAGGTATCCATTCAAGCTAACACCTGATTCTACTCCGTACTTGTGCTAATATTAATTGTTACCAGGTACTTACATTGCATCTCGCTACACACGCACTCTTAATTTTCAAACATCATTAATAGAATAAATAAGACCGAAATGAGCCTTGAAGACTCTTTAACACCACTGGTGGTAAACTCGGTACCACCAGCTTCGCTGAGCAAGCTCGTATCGCTCCTGCTCGAGCTCAGCCTCCAGCTTGACAAGATCAGTCTCTCGTCGACCAGTGTCAATGTCGAGCTGGTCAATGGTGAGCCAGGGGTCTCGCTTCCAGACGAGCCAGACAGCAGCGAAGAAGAGAACAACGGGAGCGGCAAGGTAGGCGTTGAAGAAGGCCTCTGCAGTAGGCTTGGGAGCTCCAATGGGGAACAGAGCGATCCAGAACTGGGCCATAAGGACCAGGCAGTTGAGGGTCAGACCGATAACGGATCCCCAGATACCCAGAGCAGCAGTGAAGGCCAGCTCCTTGGTAGTTCGACCCTGTCGCTTGAGGGCAAGTCGGAATCGAATGTGGCACAGGTTGATAGAACCCCAGGTGAAGATGGAGGCAAGACCAGACAGAGCCATGAGCCAGCCGAAGACGGCGTTCTGGGTAGCGACAGGAGCAGCACAGATGAAGGCAAACAGACCCCAGACGGAGACAACGACAATGCCAACAATGGGTCGACCCTGTCGGTCAATGTAGGCAAAGGGCTTGGGAGCATGGCCCATAGCAGCCAGACCAGCAATGGTTCGAGAGAAACCGTAGACAGCGGAGTTACCGACAGAAAGAACAGCAATCATAATGACAACGTTCATGACGGAGGGCAGACCAGAAATACCAGCGTTTCGGATGGCAATGACGAAGGGGGAGGCAGTGGCATCGACGGAAGAAGAGCCCTTGAGAAGATGGGGATCGTCGCAGGGAACCAGCAGTCCAACGAGAGTCAGAGAGACAATGTAGAAGATGAGAATTCGCCAGAAGACCTGCTTGGTGGCAGAGGGAAGCATCTTTCGGGGGTTCTCAGTCTCGGCAGCAGCCAGACCAACCAGCTCGGTACCAGTGAAGGCGAAAGCAGCAGAGACGAAAGTAGCACAGACACCCTTGAAGGAGTGCGCAAAGGCTCCTCCTCGAGGACCAACGGTGTCAGCAGGGAGACGGTGCCACCACTTACCTCCAATGTAGCCTCCGTGGGGTCCTCCACCAGCACAGAGCACGATTCCGAGAATGCAGAAACCGAGAATGGCGACGACCTTCGTCAGAGAGAAAACGAACTCAGCCTCTCCGTAGCCCTTGACTCCGAACAGGTTGATGCAGACAATAAGGACCCAGAAGATGGCGATCCAAGCGGCGTTGTTGATATTCGTGTGGTTCATGTCCTGCCAGAAGTTGACTGTGATAGAGGCAGCGACAAGCTCGAGAGGAAGCACAACAAACCAAGACATGGTGTAGTTCCAGCCCATGGCGAAACCCCAGGCGGGGTGGATGAATCGAGTGGAGTAAGTAGCGAAAGAACCAGCGACAGGGAAGGTGCAAGCCAGCTCACCAAGAGCATGGACAGTGCAGAACAGCATGACACCGATGATACCGTAAGCAATAAGCAGAGCAGCGGGACCACCAGTGGCCAGAGAAGTTCCAGAACCAACGAAAAGACCAGTTCCGATGGAACCTCCGATGGCAATCATCTGAAGATGTCGGGGCTTGAGCCCTCGAGACAGAGGAGAGTTGGCAGTAGCCAGAGCAGCCTTCTCGACCTCGGTCATGCCTGTGGTGTCGTATTGCGACAGATCGGCGGGCTTGAAGGAGTCCTTGAAGTTCTGCCATTTGCCGTTCTTGTGTTCGTGCACAGAGCCGATGGCACTGGGTTCATCGTCGTAGGCAGGGACCTCCTGCTTGACGTAGGAAGCGTCCTCAGCGACGTCCTGGTTTTTTTCGATGTCGTTCATTGATGTGGATGATGATCTACGACAGCGATTCCAGCGCTCTATATATATGATGAGTTCCCCACAAGAGGTGTAGTGTGAGAAATGTGAGTTAATTGTATCCATACGTCAGAGGAGAGTTTAATGCAAAACAGGCTCAAAGTCTAAAGGGTTGGAAACGCTAATATAGATAGGTCTAAAGAGGGAAGTCCAGAGCCGTGCTATCTAGATAAGCCTGGCGAGATAAGGCTGGGAACGTGTGTTTTCAACCGGATACGACGAGCGGAACTGTGCCCAGTATTTTTTATCCGGCATCTGAACAAACGCCGGTTCCTGCCGGGCACCCCAACATACGTCTGCATATCCCTCTCAGTCAGTTGCCCAAACTGAAATGACCCCGGTGGGCTCGGCATTAAGTTCAAGCTCCTGCAACTGACCCTTCGCTTGTTGGACGCATGGTTCCTTGATAAAGAGGCTGGGCTGTGATTGGCTGCGCCCCAGATAAGTTGACGCTCCAGAAGCATGGATCCAGCGTTAGCAGCGATATCGGGGTGATAAGGCTGTGCGAGTTGAGCCGGGTGTGGCTGGAGACCTCAGTGGGTATGCTGCCTCGACTGTCTCACTTGTCTCAGGTTCAGTTGCCTGACATACCCGACCATAACTAAAGCCAACCCTGTTGACCTCGGCCAGCTCCCTTGTCTACTGATGAGCACAAGTCGCTATCTGTTGTTGTTCTCCTTTCGGCCGTCACGAGCTTATAGTGCTGCTAAAGTGATAATGAAAAGAAAAGTTAACTGACTGCACAAAAAGTGAAAAACATAGCCACGCGAGACGGCGATAGGGTTTGACGAGACAAAGTCGGTTGCAGAAATCGCAAAGTCGACTTTTGTGGTGTGAGAATGGAAATAGCTGGAACAACTCAACACCCGGTATTATCATCGCTTTCCTCTGTCGTAGAGATGTATTCAGAGTTAAGCACCACTCCGTTAGGCCTGACTAATAAGCTATCGCTACTAGCGAAAGAGCAATGTGGGGAAGGGTTTGAGGAGAACTCTGGCACGAAAAATACTTCGTGGGATGTCTCGTCATATGGAACGGCACCGCCGCGGCTCGCGTTTCTTCATCGGTCTTCTATTACGTTATCAATTTTGCCAAGACTAGGAAAATCATGTCTTACAAGCAGTGGTGAAGCAGCAGCCAAGTAGATAAAACAATCACAATCGAACCAACTGCCAAACAGCAGCATCTACGCAGGTGTGGTATCTCCACAGCCCCTATAGTTGCTTAGTGTGACACTAGTGGCTCTGGACTATAGAGGGCTCGACAAGAAACGGGCGGGGAGAACACAAATCAATTACCGTGAGACTCATGAGGGGAAACACTTGTAAGCCACAGAGCCACGGATAGCAAATCCCGAAGCCCACGCCAAACGCCTCCACAAGTTAATCCAGCCTCATAGTGGGTCTGCCCCTCGTCCCAGAGACGTGCATACTGTTGTAATACATGATTTCGCATTGAATGCTGGCCCCGACGGTTCCTCCGAGCCTGCCAAGCGTTAGTAAAGTCGGCTGTTCTACGCCCAGATAATATATTTTCTTCTTGGCGATGACGTGACAGGTAACGTCCCCTCACCTGGAAAGCTTGGTGGTGACGTCGTGCCTGGTTGCCAGGTGGCGTTCGAAAAACAAGTCGATTCATTTAGCTTCGCCTCTTTAAGCTCCGAAGCAAGACAAAGTTGCAGCACGTTCATTTGTCGACCCGGCATCTTGCTCTGGGGCACCCGACCGATATTATGCATGTCTCATAACCATATGCACTGTTAACTTTGAAAGTGTGGAGCGCCCGGCAGAGGGGCAGGCATTATTTCGTATTCGGACAAAGGAGCGAAGAGAGAGGAAGACAAGGGTTGCCGAGCCCCGAGCCGATCCGGGAAATACTCCTGCGGAATGCTGGGCGTGACGTCGACACAGTCAGTCTCGTTGAGTAGAGTCCAGTCTCCCCTCATTTTGCTTGTTTTGGGCTAAGCCTTACACATTCCTGTGGGCGTGGCTCCCGGCCCAAAACTGTCTTAATCTACACGCGATACAAACGTTTTTAGGAGCTAAACGTCAAAAGGGAGAGACTTAGCGACCGTGTCTTAGCTGCTTGACTATCAAAGCTCATCGAACTTTGTCATTTTATCCGCCCATAGCACGGGCGTATAGTCCTAGATCGCCAGTAGTAGCTGGCGCTGCTCTAGCCCAGAATATAGCCCGGAGGAGTAGCCCAGAGTATCCAACCAACTGTCACATGAGCAAGGGAGACGCACACGACGCACTAACGCTTCTATGATTAATGTTTTGCCGCTTGGGTTTGGTCAACTTGAGACAGTCAAAAATTTCATCTCGTATCTTATCACGTGAATCGAGGACGACTGAGTTTGGCTCGGTCCGAAAAAACTGTTGTTATCTCAGGAGATTGACCAAGTTTGTCCGCCTCGGATAATTTTGCCTCTCCCCTTATCTACAGTTATGCCTCTCACGTTGGATCGACTATCACCAAGGCACGGAAAGTTTCAGCTGAACGCAACGCCTCGAGCATGAATTCTTTGTAGATAGCTGATCCAACACGTTCTAATTCGTCGTATTTTAGATACCCCAACAACGACGAGCGGGGAAATCATCTGAGGCGCTTTCTCCAGACTACAGATTTATAGAGACAAGCAGGGTGGGTACATGAAAAAACAGTAGATCCCTTATAGAAGAGAACTGAAAAAATAGCTATCAAGAGCAGGGTAAGTTGAGTTAGGCCCGTCTCAGAAAAGAAATATGTGAACTATGGGCAAAAGTAATTCTCAATAGAGGTGAGGGTGGGGGTCATTATTAATCCGCGAAGGCATTCGATCATTATTACTATCTTAGCTTTCAAGTTGGAGCAAGCATAGATTAGCTGTGATCAAAGCCGTGGAAATGTGCCTAGGAGATACGACAAGAATGCATCCGCTTTATTCACGTAAATACTATCGGTGATTCTACAGGGCTTCCGATTCAACCAATTACTCTAATATGAGACTGCTTCCTGTTACATCTATACCAGTTCCAGCCTCAAGACCTCATCCTCGTACAACTCCTCAGCCATCCACAATGGATATAAGACATTGTAGTCATAAACGTATGCGCAAATTTCTCCCTCTGATAGCCCAACGAGAAGACGGTCGCTCATAATAACAGTACAATCCCAAGTGATAACCTTCCTCTCTTGCATGTCTATCACGTATCTCGCATTATAAACGCCGTAAATGACCACATATCTATAGTTATCATGTGGTTCATGAACAGCCCACCAGTTGTAGTCCATTGTGAGATTGGAATCTCTCCACTTTTTCTTGTCGTGGCTTGTGTTGTATCGAAATGACATGCTAGGCAGATTGAAGAACAGATCTTGGATGACCATCATACTTTCATCGAACTTGTCGAATACTTCCCAGATGGTGCCTTCATAAATGAAATAGAAGACGCGTCTGTAAACTGGCTTTCTTCTGCGGTGTAGCGGGGTAGCTTCTGATCCTGTAAGAAGAAAGAAGCGCTCCTCCATGTCGTGAGACACAGCTCGAAAGATGGCGACAGAACCCGAGGCAAAAACGTAAGAGTCGCTGTCGAATTCACAGTTGTAGTCGTCAATCACAAACGTCTGCTCCGGGCTTTCTGCATACTTGATCAACAGAGTGGGAGGTTTGCCATCCAGCAACACAACCAGCATCTCGGGAGTCGATGCGATCATATGTAACCGTTCGCTTATCTTGTTGAAATAAATCTCTAAGCCATACTGACTTTGATAAAAGTCATTGTGGAGATATGTGTCAGCCCACCATTGAGGGCCGTAAAGGTTAGTAGTTAGCGAGGCAACGCGGCAACCTCTCCAATCGTGCAAGCCATAGTTGTGTGTGTCGACACAAGCCATGGGGTAGATGCTGCATATTTGCTGGACTCGAAGTTTCCCCAGACAGTAGAAATCCCAGGGCAGCTTCTTGTTGACTTTGTATTTGCAGAACTGCCATTCGAGAGGCGCGGGAGCGTCAGGAGGTTGAATGTCATGCTTCATACGGGCTTTGTGAATCAAAGCGCAGTCTTTGTTGGTCTTTCTGAACGTCAGATTTCTCTTGAAAAGGGGATTCGTTCCTGCCAATGCCTTTGCAAAGTGGGTTTCCAGAACGACAGAGCGCCACATTTTGCACACCCAGCTCATTTCGATCAAAGTGTCGCTGTCGACGTGTTCGCAGATTTGAGAGATGATTTCCGGAGGTAACATGGCGATATGCGAATGAATGGTGAATGTGCAGTGATTTGTTCCCTGGTGTTACACATATATCTGTGTTGGGGCTGCTTGGGGCTGCTTCGTAAATTTTCAAAAATCGGAAAAAAACCAAGAAAAATTCAGAGTGACTCAGCTGTTGATTTTATATAGAGGCTTTGAATTCAATTATCTTGAATGACCGCTCCCTCTTTCTTTGACATATTTTTTCATATCAGTTTAGTGTGATGAGGCTGTTGCAGGCAAAGCCTCAGATTATGCAAGTCAGAATATATATAATTCTTCTGTATAACGGTCGGCCAAGAGGTGTATTATTATCGCTACCATGAACAATACCACTGGATTACCTCATATTACCGAAAACATGATCGTGGAGGAGTATCTTGCCAAAAGAGCTGCTTGGATCCAGGCCTTCAAGAGAGAGACCAAAGAGGCAGAACACTATCTTCAGGCTCTTCGTGACGAGATTGATCAAGCTTTCTGGGGACGAAGGAAGCAAAGTGACTGGTTGAAGTAAGGAATTTTTCTTTAACAACTTGTACTTTTAATTTGATTTTGTTTGATTTTGTTTGATTTTGTTTGATTTTTCTGTTTTTAATTAATTTTATTCTCAATTATTGTAGCACCTGCATCGACGCAGCCTCAGGATGAGGTCTGTCCCATGTTAACCTAACTATAGTAATTTGTAAGCTTAAATAATAAGGCCATTGTGTCAACTAAAACCCAAACTAAATATGTAAAGTTAAGAACAGTGTTAGGCTGCTAACTAATTTCCAACTAACAGCTACAACCCTAGAGCGATGGGAACGGGATGGATGGAAATTCTGACAAATATACATTGAATATTTGAGGCATTCAGAGCGTCTCAGATGTATTCTAATCTCACTATTCCACATGTGGGTTTAATGAGGCTGTTTGGGACATGAGGCTGAAGGAGATTTGCACCACAACTGAGGCTGTTTGATGAGGTTGAAAGGGATATATAGAGAACGAATTGCGCAAGTAGATCACTATACTATCAAGATGACTTCTACCAACAACGAAGACTCTGGAGCAGCTCTTCAGGTCCGACAAACCAAGAAACGACGCCTGGAAGATAGTGAGGACGAGAGGAGCTTCAAGAGGAGAGAGTATCCGGACTCAAGTGATTCAGACTCTAGTGACACAGAATCAAACCACTCGAGTGATTCTGGAAACGAAATCAACGCACATGTTTACCAGAGCTACTCAAACGATCCTCTTCAAGACACCCCTCCTCCTCAGACATCCCGATACTGTGTCTTGTCTCCAGATTTATCTCCCATCAAAGAGGAACTTGCTGCGTCCCAGAAAGGTGTACCTGATACTCCTACTGGAGAGAGCACTGAAGAAGAGTCACCCAGTCGTCCTCCCAGGTTTGATCTGTCTAGGGAAAGCAACTCCAGGACGCTGGCTGATGACACTCCAGAGATACCCAAGCTGACTACAAGTAGACGATCACGCCTAGTCACAAAGAAACCCAGATCCAACAAGAAGGCTAGAACGGCGACTATCAAGATCAGCGAAAACCGTACTCGGGTCAAACGATCTTCTGGCAAAGCGAACCGGATCTCTGTTCATGTGACTCTGAATGAAGGAGAGAAGTCTGCTTCCGAGTCTGAGCTCTCTGATACGCAGGAGCTGCGAGAACAGATGAGACTGGTAGCTAAGGCGAAGAAGTACGGGCTTGTGGTAGTCGAAAAGGAGGCCATCCGCAACTTGGAAGACGAGAAGAAGAGAGTCAGGGATGTCAACAAGGTGCTCGCTAAAGAGAACGAGCAGCTCACCAAAGAGAACCAAGAGCTGACGTCTGAAGCTGCCGATCTCAGGCTGCATGTTTGCCAGCTGATAGAGCGAAATAACAGTGATAAGGATGCCATGAAGGCCATGCGACGTGAGCTCAAGGGCAAGGAGGTCGACGAGGACGCCCAGGTAAGAGGCAAAGAGTGGAAGCAGCAGGACATGGTCACGACACAGGGAAACGACACAACGCTGGTTGAAGACTGCACAGTTAACCACGACAACTCCATGATTTGCACACCGCCCCAAGCGAAACCCAGCGAGAAAATCAGCCCAAAGAAGCACCTGGAGATTGTGCAAATGGTCAAGGGCATCAGACGTCTGTCTCTGGAGCTGGGGCTGGATGAGGACATGCAGGTTGAAATTGACACGCAGGCTAGCCAGCTCATGGTCTCTTCTGCCAACGCTGATCTCAGGACATATCTTCAACAAGTCAACATTCTCGGTGGATGCGTCGAGTCCTTGTCCAAGGCGATTCTGGAGCTTCAGACAGAGGTGTACAAGACCGAGGAGGATGTCCAGGAGAAAGAGTGGCCGAAGATCACGAGCGAATAGACTACTACCGTAAAGTGCGTGGCTATTACAATAATAAATTATAATTATATATATAATACAGTCTCTGTGTAAATGTTTGTGAAAAGTTGTTATGCCCACATGTCGTCCTCGTCGTCATCCCAGGCAAAGTTTTTGGACTCGGACAGCTTGAGGTGCTCCTCAAACTTGATTCGCAGAGCCTCTTTTTCCTCCGCCGTCGGCTCCTTGGGTTTGGAGGGAGCGGCGGGTTTCGCAGGAGCAGCAGGCTGCTTCTTGGGTCGCTCAGCTCGATAGGGGCGTTCCTGCCGCTCAGGTCGCTCTGGCCGGCCCTTGGTCTTCTTTTCGAACCGAGCGTCCAGCTTGGCGTGGTTGTCGGATCTGTGGTGATTCAGCGAGTCCCGTCTGGCGTGGCCGTGGCCGTTGCGAGAGTTGCGACGTTCTCTGTGTTCGTTGTGTCCGTTATGGCCGTCGTGTCCGTTGTGGTCGTCCCACTCGCGGGAGTGGCCCATTTTCTTCTGTCGGTTGACCTCTCGCTCCCGCTCTCGCTGGTCGCGTCGCTGCTGCTTGGCCACGTCGTCGGGAACGGTCTCAAACGGCGCCACAGGAGCTGAGGGAGGAGCCAGACGAGATCGCAGGTCGTTGGCAGAGACAGAGCCGTTCTTTTTGTAGTCGGAGGCAGGGCCCTTGGGAGGCGTGCTGATCAGAGGCACGTCCTTGGGGTCGATTTTGGTCTCGGGCTTAGTCTCGCCCTTCTTGGCCCACCGCGACTGGCCTAGAGTCTTCTTCGGGCTAGGTGTGGAGGGCTCGTCCTTCTTGTCCTCCTTCTTGGGCTCAGGCTTACTCAGACGAGCAGCAAAGGCCTTGGCGGCAGGAGACATGGTCGACGACTGGTCCACGTCGCTGTCGGACTCAGACGAGTCCTTCTCGGAGAAGACGGAGACGGTTGACGACGATACTGGCCGGTCGTTTTTCGAGGTTTCGGTTTTTGAGGTTTCGTGCTTGTCGTTCTTGTCGTTCTTAGCAGAGTCGTTCTGCTCAGCAGCCTTCTTGGCCCATCGAGACGCCGATAATCCCGCCATTTTGTGAGGTTGGATTTTCCGCTGGGCTACAGTGTGTGGTGTTGAGCAGAGGCTGGAAGAGGTTTTGGTCAACTGGTGATTCTCACGCGCCTTATCAAAATTTCCTACCTGCATTATGCGAGTCTTCCACCCTTGGGTCAAAGAAGGACAATGTCGCAATGCTAGACCTGGAGCTACAATGTAGACTATGGGCACAAAAAGAAGGCTAATTTGAATGTTATTTTCTTGCTGTCAAATTACGCCTATGGGCAGAATATATAAAGCAGCATTCAGTGTCGTCGCACGGCTCAAGAGCCCGCAATCCAAGCGCGAAGATGTGCTCCTTCTGTTAGCTTCTTTCTTAGTCTGCAGTTTGCGTCTCCTTTTTGGGCAACCAAATGGATCCTTAAAGTTTCCGCTGTAGGCTGGTGTGGGCTGGTGGGACGAAAAATGTAGCGGTGAAAAAGAAGCAAATGCATGTGCCTGAAAGTGAGAAAGTGGGGCGATCGGCGGGGCGGCGAGGCGGGATCCGAGCATTTTGCGTTTTTGCGTGTCTTGCCACTATTGATTACGTAATGGGAACCCCAGCGGTTGAGAAGTGATTTCCGTGCTTGTACGAGGTGAGAATGGGAAGGGGTTGAAGCCTAGTGATAGTAGAGGTCTCTCAATGTGTTTCATCCACTCACTTCTTCTCTTCAATTACTCCTGACTTTTCTTGATTTATTTTGATTTAAGCTACTTTTAAACTAATCATCAAATAAATACGTATAAATCGTACAAAATTTATATTCGGGATTTAGAGTGCTATAACTACTAAAATGTTTCTATTTTACCTGATTAGTTGTTGAAAAACGCGCCATCAAATTTATTTCACATTTAACACCATTTTATCTCAAAAATCCCACTAATTCTCGGTAAATTAACATTTGGACAACCTAATCCCAATATGTGAAATCCAAGACGCGTCTTCACCACCATGTCAACACTCGAGGAGCTCAAGGTACTGCGCAAAAAGCTGTCCGACGCGCTCAAACGCAGCCAGGATGAGGCCAAGTCTCAAAAAATCAAAGAAAATCTCGCGCGCGTGTACAAAAACATGGCGTCGAAAGTGGCTCCCACAGACTTCACTAAAGCCATTGAGTACTCCAAGTTCATCATTGATCTCACCCCGACACAAAGCCCAGGATATCTGACGATAGGCAAAATCTTACAGGAGAACAGCAAGGATGACGCTGCCTTAAAAATGTACCAAATCGGGCTCAAGCGGTGCCCGGAGACCGACAAATTGAGACATGTGCTTCAAAGTCAGATGGAGGTGGTTCAACGGAGACTGGAGAGCGAGAAGCAAACGAAAACAAAGCAAACGACACAGAGAGCCTCAAAGACTCCCCCAGCTGAGGCTGCCAGTGCCCCTGCGGAGCCGTCGGCAAAGGAATGCATTGATCCCATGACACTGCTTCCAGCAGAGGTGGTGGAGAACATCTTCAGCCACATTCCTTTCCGAGCTCTTGTCAGAAGCATGCGCGTGTCCAAAACGTGGCAGGCCTCCATTGAAAGCATGCGACACGTCTGGAACAGCCGGATCAACTTTTCTGCGGCTCTCAAAGACCGTCCTGTTTCGGTCAAGGCCATGGAGCGGTACTTCAAACTCGCGACTAAGGCTGCCCCCACTACGGATATGGAAGAGCTGAAGCACACCAAGCACAACATTCGGGTCGTCAACTTGCTCGGAATGCACTCGAAGTCGCAGGAGTACGCCATCAACCAGTGGCTGGGGCCGTTTTGGTTCTCTATCGAAAGCATGCATCTCAGCTTGGATGCCATTAACACCATCAAGTTTGCAGCGCACCTGAAGAAACGTGCGGAGCTGATCCCTGAAAAGAGAGCTTCCCCATCCGACACCATCACGCACCTCAAGCTCTTCTCCAGCTCTACCAACATAGATTCTCTCATCAGAAACATCCTCATATGCATGCCAAAGTTGACTTCACTGGAGGTTATCAACAACCACAATCAGAAATCGCTTAACGTGGTCACTCCTGAGCCGTTTGAAACACCCCTGCTCCTTACGCATCTCCGAGTGGAGGATAACACCATTCCCCCGAGACTGGGAGCTACCTTTGCTCCTAACGCATACAAGGAGATTGCCAGTATCGTGGAACAGTGTGCAGACACGCTCACTAGTTTGTCGCTTTCAGCCATCCCTATCGAGTACAAGAAGCAGTTCTCAAAACTTACTCATCTGGAACTGGCAGCTAGTAACCACCTAATGGAGATTCGATACTTGCCAACCTTCATGGCCAAACTGCAACACGTGAAGCTCGACAACCACCACACGCCGCATTTTCTCAACTCCCTGACCAAGTCGACCTCCCTGCGTCAACTCAAGTCATTGCATCTGGACCTTCTCGGTCCTCTGAAACTTGGATCTGCTCTTGTTCCTTCCCGGGTCCACGACCTCTTAGATATGCCCCTGCCTAACCTCGAGACCCTGAGTTTTACCAACTACATGGCCAACACAATCCCAGGCTGGTTCGAACTGCTTGCGGACCGTCTTCCTACTCTGGTTCACCTTGATCTGGCCAACTGCAGACTTGGAGACATGGAGATGAACGCTCTGACGAAACGAGAGAAGCTGAGCAAGTTGGAGTTCATCGGCTTGAAAGACACCCAGGTGACTGGACCCTCTTTGATTGCTCTCGCCAAGCGCAAGATCAGCTTGGATGTTACAGGCCTGGATATGCGAACAGAGACTTTCCGATGGTTGACTTACGAGAGTGGGGTTACTGTGAAAAACGTTCAAAAATAGATATTTAATACATATATGCATTATCTGATCCATAAGCTAGCACTGCCTGTAGATACTGGCAAAAAACAATTGCCAGATGCAAATAAAAAAGCAAAAAAGAAATGGTCCCTAGCAGGATCGAACTGCTGATCTTCGCGTTGCAAAGAGGCTAATTTCTTATTAGCACGACGCCTTAACCAACTGGGCCAAGGGACCATTTGGACTATGCTCAAAAAAAGTGAACTTTCAATATATTCCTAAAAAGTGATTTTTCGCCGGATTTTGCGACAATCGAGTTATTATTGGTCTCATGAAATTCACCTGAGAGTTTTAAACGGGTTAGTGTTATTTAGAAGTCGATTTGTGCATTTTAAAAGCATATACGACGCTTCAAAGTTGCAGATAGGCACCGAAGCCAGAACTTTGCAAGATTATTTCGGCACAAGAGCTTATGTTCCGCTTGTCTAACGATGAATTTTGTGAACATTAGACGTTCATTCTTCTTCACTAGCTACTGATAGGAGAGAAATATTTGAATCAGCTGCTGTCTACCTTAATCACAAGCTTACTATACAACCATATCTTTTTCTATAAGTTAATTTGGACTCTTAATGCAACTTAGTTCTTGGCAGCATCCTCCTTGTGCTCCTTCTCGGTTCCGTAGGACTTGGTACCGTAGTGACCGTTGATACAGATGATATCCTGGGGTCGGTAGTCCTGCTTTCCGGAGAAGAAGACCTCTAGAATGTTCTTGGTACCCTCGGCGTATCGAGCCTGAGCATCAATGGAGGTACCAGAAATGTGAGGGGTCATAGCATTTCCCCCACCCCACTTGTTTCGCATGGTTCTCCAGGGGTGGTCCTTGGGAGCGGGCTGGGGGAACCAGACATCACCACCATATCCTCGGATCTTGCCGGACTCGAGAGCCTCAACAATGTCCTCGGTGACACAGATAGCTCCTCGAGCGGTGTTGACGAGCCAAGCGCCGTCCTTCATGTGCGAGATGAGTTTCTTGTTGAAGAGACCCTTGGTCTCGGCGTACAGAGGGCAGTTGATGGTGACAACGTCGCACTGAGAAAGCATCTCCTCCAGAGACTCAACTCTTCGGGCGCCAAGCTCCTTCTCGACATCAGCAGGCATAGCCTGGTAGTCGTAGTAGAGCATCTCCATGGGGTCGAAAGGCTTGATTCGCTTGAGGATTCGCTGACCGATTCGGCCACCTCCAACGGTACCGATGACCTTACCCTCGAGGTCGTAGGAGTCCTTGGCGACAGCAGCAACATCCCAGCCGCCAGAGATGATCTGCTCGTGAGCGGGGACGAAGTTTCGGACCAGCACCAGCATGGTCATGACGGCGTGCTCAGCGACAGACTGGACGTTAGAGCCAGTGACCTCGAGAACGGCAATGTCTCGAGCGTTAGCAGCATCAAGGTCAACGTGGTCGGAACCGACACCGGCGGTGACACAGATCTTGAGCTTCTTGGCCTTGTCGATTCGCTCCTTGGTGATGTAGGCAGGGTGGAAGGGGGTGGTGATGACGATATCAGCGTCAACAATCTCCTTGTCGAAAACAGAGTCGGGTCCGTCCTTGTCGGAGGTGGTAACCAGAGTGCAGCCCTTGGACTCGATCCAGTCTCGCAGACCAAGAGCGTTTTCGGTTGCTCCAAGCAGCTTGGGCTCGTCCTTGGCGTGAGAGCCACCGGGGTAGAGAACCATAAGAACCTTCATTTTTGTAGTAGTTGTAGTGATGTGTGTGAGAGACGTTGAGTCGATGGAGAAAATGGAGATGCGGCCGGTCCCCTTTTATATCTCCAGATCGCTCCTCTCGATCAGGAGTGGATATGCCGTGCGGCGACTAATTGTCTGATTGGGTTTGGACTTGAGTTTGTCAGTTGCTCTAGCGAATAACCCTAAATTCTGGCGAAATATCCAAGACGTGAATGGCCAGGTGTGAATTAAGAATAAGACAAAGAGTCCAGAGAATTGATTTAACATGTTGCTTCTGCTTCATTTTCTTTTTATAGTGCGTTTAGGTGCCCTGGCGGACGAGTTCCAAGAGCCATCCTTCTGGGGATACATTTTGGTAATGCTGACACGCAGTCGGTAAGCTGCCTGGTGCGAGCGTTACATGTTAACTTAACCCTCTAATCCCTTGGTAAGCTGCCTGTCTCATCTTAACTTAGCTTGTAACCATTTCCCCGACGCTATTACACTTTCTCAGCCCCATAATTTGCACGAAGCCAAGACCTCCCATGCATGGAAGGCTTGCCAGTCCTCTCATATTGAAGTTGGTGTTATTGCTCATCTTAGGATCAAATGCTCTCTGACTGCTCTCAGAAGCATCCACAAAGCCTCGTCGCTGCACACGATATTCAGCAAGTCTGGAGCCACAGCCAGGAGTCACACTAACCAACACACGTGCTTACTTGATTCATTCTCAGCACAGGCTTTTTTCTTAAAAGCGAGTGGCGAGAGAGTTTGTCTTTGGATCTATTCTGCATGTTGGACGGCTATTTATCCAAAGTTTGGTCTAAACGCCGACGTGCAAAGAAGGGTAACAACGATGAAGAACCACAGGGCTCCTTTTCCGCACCCCAAGACCACCAAGATTGAAATAAAAACATACGATTCTACGTCGGTGTTCATTTAATCCCTGCTGAACACTATTTTAGACGTCCACTTATCTCCAGAGTTCACTGAAACTGTTTTTTTCTTATTCAACCAATTATTAATTTCCAAGCCGCATGCAACGATCAATAGATGCAACTAGTGATGCCTTGGAGAACTACACCAACGACGAAAAGACGACTTCATGAACTGCTTCTGAATTCTGGGGTTGTTTTGCGGCTTGTGAATATGCCATTTGTGTCTCTACATCGTCCTCACCACTCTTCGGGAAAGGCCGAGTCTGAGTCAAACCCGATCCCAATGCCGGACTCGATTAGCTCTGATGGTGCCTTCAACTCCGTACACTGCGACGGAGTTCGGAGCGATGGTTCTTTGTTGTGGGGTTAATGCCGACTATCCAGCAGTGACGAAATTAGCGCTTTCAGTTCAGCTCAAGGTCCTCTTGTGGAGACTTCTCTTAGGTCTTTCCCCAGAAAGGATTCTCGAGACATCGCGTTAAGCATGTCTTGTGTCTCACCAATTAAAGGGGAATGGTGGACAAATCTATGAATATTGGCGCCAGATGAGTTCCTGAAAAGAAAGGACTTGCTATTGTTCCCATTGATCGGTGAAACTTCTTTGGAACTGTTCGGGGGCGAGATAACATTGATCTTTCTTATACTTCTATTGATGGTATTAACGGCGTAGAGAACACTGAAGGGAGGCCAAAAACGAATCGAATCAGCGTGAAAAAAAGAAATTGCAGCACCTAGGATTCTCGTATGGTCTCCCACTACAATACTAACTAGGCTCTCTGGTGCTTGACTATGGCTGATCGGACGGGAAGCCGTATTTTCACCAGGATATGGCCGCAACTGCCCCTCGAGGTGCAGGGGGCTATATAGCTGGCCAAAAATGTCACGTGTCTCACTTGAACGACTTCGATTCTCACCAGTGGTTACATATTCAGTGTCTTTTCCACCCTTGGGGATTTAATTTGAATTTGTTGTAGTTTTTTGCCTTTATTATTTAAAATGAAGAGAAACTAACAAATAAATAACCGAAATGGCCTGGTACATACGACAGGACAAACGACATTAAAACAAGCCAGCCAGCACAGAAACAATTCACCTACTGATACCGACCTGACTTCCACATACACGAAAGCGCGTCCAGTCACCCACCTCGCGTATCGTCTATTAAGTTGAGTGGCAAATAGTTACTATCTGCGTCTCCGATTCGGGTCCGAGATACCCCAGATTTATAAGAGTAGCTATCTGGTTACAAGGATTGAAAGATGGAATGAAATCAACTGCCGACAATGGCTGAATATTCCGCCCAGGATGCCAAAATCTTTGGAATTGATGCTGCAGACCATGTGATGTCTGTGTTCGACGCATCGCTTCCAGAACTGGCTCGAAACGCCCTCTACATTTCGGCTTTTCCTCTTCTTACTGCTATTTACGGAGCTAGAGGAATGGCAGAGGGCCCTTTAAGACCTACGCATTTCGAGTCCAAAGTCATAGGCTACCTTCATGTCAACCTTGAAACTCTCTGTGAGTGGTACTCTCCTCTGATTCCTGTGGGGTTTGCTTTTCTCAGATACAAGGCTGAGACTGTAGGCTACGCGGCCTACTTCTACGGTGTCCAAGAGAGCTTGTTGAAATCGACCATGAGAGACCAGTTTTGGGATACGGCCTCCAGAGTCACAGGTGGTCTGCTCTGGACTTGTGGTCTTACGGGTTTCTGGGCACTGGGAATGTGGATCCGAAGACGACGAGCAGCCGACAAGTCGCTATTTGGCGCTCCCGAAATATCACAAGTCGCCCTTTCTGTTCTGCTCTTCCCGCTGATGTTTTGTCCTGGCATGCTTCATCCAGCCCACGAGTGATGGTGAACACATACAAGGACACAGACATTGGTATTGACAGTTGTAAATAGTTATTTATATCTTCATCTTCTACTTCACAAGTCATTGTGATTCTCACTTACAGTACGGAGTAGCTACAAGTACTGTATGTACAACACAAACAAGAACAGCTAATAGCTGTAAGTGTTATTACGACATAAAAAATACAACTAATTACAACTAATTAATCCAAGTAAAAGCACAAAAACTACAACAATACAAGCAAGTAAAAACATACAATCAATTAATAATAAACAAAATCCTTCACATCCTACAAGCCCCCTATTTGAGCTTGAGGTCACGCTGCTCAATGGAGCCGTTACCAGGCAGTCGAGTGCATCCCATGAGGAAGTGGTCAACAGCTCGAGCGCACTGTCGGCCCTCCTGGATACCCCAGACAACCAGAGACTGGCCTCGTCGGCAGTCACCGGCAGTGAAGAGGTTGTCCTGGACCTTGTAGAGACCAAGATCCTTGACATCACCAGTCTGAGTCTTGATGTTGCCTCGTCCGTCTCGCTCGGCAGCAAGCTCCTGGGCCTCGGGACCAACGAAACCCATGGACAGAAGAACCACGTCGGCGGGGAAGAACTCCTCGGAGCCGGGGATCTCGCTCATCTGCCACGCACCGGACTCGGACTGCTTCCACTCCACTCGCACAGTCTTGATGCCCTTGACGTTGCCCTCGCCGTCGTCGACAAACTCCTTGGACAGGATTCCGTACTCTCGGGGATCCTTGCCGTAGTGAGCAGCCACCTCGGTGTGGCCGTAGTCGACTCGGAAGATTCGAGGCCACTGAGGCCAGGGGTTGTCCTTGGGTCGAGCGGGGGTGGGTCGAGGGAGCAGCTCAAAGTTGGTGACAGACTTGGCGCCGTGTCGAGTAGAAGTACCCAGACAATCGTTACCAGTGTCTCCACCGCCTATGACAACAACGTGCTTGTCCTTGAGCGACTCTCGGACTTCGTCCATGTCGCCGTCGAGCAGAGACTTGGTGTTCCACTTGAGCAGCTGCATGGCGAAGTTGATGTTGTTGAGAGACCGGTTCTTGATGGGCAGGTCTCGGGGGATGGTGGAGCCGACACACAGAATGACGGCGTCGTTGTCGGCCCGCAGACCAGACACAGACACCTCCTTGTCCTCGCCAACCTCGGTGTTGGTCACGAAAGTGACGCCCTCGTCTCGCATCAGCTGGACTCGTCGGTCGACAACCCGCTTGTCCAGCTTCATGTTGGGAATACCGTACATTAGGAGACCTCCGACTCGGTCGGCTCGCTCGTAGACAGTCACAGAGTGGCCGGCCTTGTTGAGCTGGTCGGCACAGGCCAGACCGGCGGGACCAGAACCAATGATGGCCACGGTCTTGCCAGTTCGAGTGGCCGGGGGCTTGGGCTTGATCCAGCCCTGCTCGAAGCCGTGGTCGATGATGGCGCACTCGACGGACTTGATGCCGACGGGGTCCTCGTTGATGCCCAGAACACAGGCACCCTCGCAGGGGGCGGGACAGATTCGACCGGTGAACTCGGGGAAGTTGTTGGTCATCAGCAGACGGTCGAGGGCGTCCTGCCATCGGTCCTGGAAGACCAGCTCGTTCCACTTGGGGATGACGTTGGAGATGGGGCAGCCGGTGTCGGACTGGCAGAAGGGCACACCGCAGTCCATGCATCGGGCCGTCTGGTACTTGAGCTCCTCCTTGGTCAGCCGGGTGTTCATCTCGTCCCAGTCCTTGGTTCGGTTCTTGGCGTCTCGGTACTTCTCGGCTCGTCGGGTGTACTTCATGAAGCCACGGGTCTTGTCCAGCTTGACCAGCTTGGAGGCCTTGGCCTTGGTGGCGTTGTGGTCGAGGATGGCGTCCTCAAGATCCTGGACAGGAGGCTCCTTTCGCGACCGGGGAGTGGCGCAGGGCTTGGGGGTGGCAGCCCGCTTGAGCTCGCCGTTGGTGATGTCGGCGTCGGGGTCCTCCTTGATGGCGTGCATGTAGCCGGAGACCTCTCGCTTCTTGGCCTCGGCCACCTTGGCAGCCTGCTCCTCGAGCACTCGGGCGTAGTCGGTGGGCAGCACCTTGACAAACCGGGGCAGGATTCGGTTGAAGTCGGTGAGCACCCGGTCGGCCAGCTCGGAGCCGGTGTAGTGTCGGTGGTCCTCGATGAGGCCTCGCAGGAAGGCAATCTCCTGGGGGTCGGAAACAGGGCCAAGCTCGACAGTCTCGGTGTTGACGTTGTTGACAAACTCCTGGCCCATGTCCAGAACGTAGGCAATACCGCCAGACATGCCGGCAGCGAAGTTTCGGCCGGTGGAGCCGAGAACAACAACTCGACCGCCAGTCATGTACTCGCAACCGTGGTCACCGCAGCCCTCAACGACGGCAGTGGCTCCGGAGTTTCGAACACCGAATCGCTCGGCACCGACACCCCGGAAGAAACAGGTACCGGAGGTGGCTCCGTAGAGACAGGTGTTGCCGACAATGATGTTCTCCTCGGCCTTGAAGCCTGAGTTCTTGGGAGGGTAGACGACGATTCGACCACCGGACAGACCCTTGCCGACGTAATCGTTACAGTCACCCTCCAGCTCCAGAGTGATACCGGGAGCCAGGAAGGCGCCAAAAGACTGACCAGCAGAGCCCTTGACGTTGACGTGGACCGTGTCGTCGGGCAGACCAGCCTCGCCGAACCGCTTGGAGATTCGGTAGGACAGCGTGGAGCCCAGAGATCGGTCCGTGTTGATGATGTCGCAGTCGATGGTGACGGGCAGGCCCTTGTCCAGAGTGACCTCGGCCTCGTCGATGAGCTTGTTGTCGAGTCGCACGTGCAGTCGGTGGTCCTGCTTTCGCACCTTTCGGGTAGCCACGCCAGGTCGCAGGGTGTGGGCAGGAGTGAGGATGGGCGTGAGATCGAGGTTCTTGGTCTTGTGGTTTCGCAGGTCGTCTCGAACTCGCAGCATCTCGGCGTGGCCAACCATCTCGTCGATGGTTCGGAAACCCAGCTGGGCCATGATGCCTCGCAGCTCGTTAGCGATGTAGTAGAAGAAGTTGATAACGTGCTCGGGGGTACCCTTGAACTTCTGTCGCAGCTCGGGGTCCTGGGTGGCAATGCCGACGGGGCAAGTGTTGAGATGGCACTTTCGCATCATAATGCAGCCCATGGCAATCAGAGGGGTAGTAGCAAAACCCCACTCCTCGGCACCAAGCAGACAGGCAATGGCGACATCTCGACCAGTTCGGATCTGACCGTCGGTCTGGACAGTGACTCGGCCTCGCAGATCGTTGAGAACCAGAGTCTGGTGGGTCTCGGCAAGACCAAGCTCCCAGGGCAGACCGGCGTACTTGATACCGGTCCATCGAGAGGCACCGGTTCCACCGTCGTGGCCCGAGATGAGAATGTGGTCGGCCTTAGCCTTGGCGACACCGGAGGCAATGATACCGACACCAACCTCGGACACCAGCTTGACAGACACTCGCGATCGGGGGTTGGAGCACTTGAGATCGTAGATGAGCTGCTTCAGATCCTCGATGGAGTAAATGTCGTGGTGGGGAGGGGGCGAAATCAGACCGACGCCGGGGGTGGAGTGTCGAGTCTTACCAATCTGGTCGGACACCTTGTGGCCGGGAAGCTCTCCTCCCTCTCCGGGCTTGGCTCCCTGGGCCATCTTGATCTGGAGCTCGTCAGCGTCGGACAGGTAGTAAGACGTGACTCCGAATCGGCCAGAGGCAATCTGCTTGATGGCAGATCGCATGGTGTCTCCGTTCTCGGCAACAGCAGATCGCTCGGGGTCCTCTCCTCCCTCACCGGTGTTGGACTTGCCACCCAGACGGTTCATGGCAACAGCCAGAGTGGAGTGCGACTCCATGGAGATGGAACCGTAGGACATGGCACCGGTGACAAATCGACGCACAATCTCGGTCCAGGGCTCGACCTGGTCGATGGGCACGGGGGTGGCAGCATCGAAGTCAAAGTCCAGCAGACCTCGCAGAGTGCAGTCCTTGATGGCCTCGTACTCGGCCTTGGAGTAAGCCTCGTAGGCCTTCTCGTTCTTGTTTCGCACGGCGTCCTGGATGTTGGAGATGGCCACGGGGGTGTTGACGTGGGGGTCTCCTCCGTCTCGGTAGTGGTACTCGCCAGACTCGGGCAGAGACTTGGTCTTGACGGTGTCTCGAGAGGGGAAGCCTCGCTCGTGCATGGCAAGCGCGTCCTCGGCAATGAAGTCGAAGGTGATACCCTTGATTCGAGAGGCAGTGCCGGCAAAGCACTTGTCGACGACAGAGTTGTCGATACCGAGAATCTCAAAGATCTGGGCACCCTTGTAGGAGGCCAGGGTGGAGATACCCATCTTGGACATGACCTTGAGAATACCGCCGTCCACAGCAGTCTTGTAGTTGGCGACAATCTGGTCGTCGGACAGAGGCTCCTTGATCAGGCCCTCCCGGTTCATCTTGGCAAGAGTCTCGATGGCCAGGTAGGGGTTGATGGCGTCAGCTCCGTAGCCGAGCAGCACACAGAAGTGGTGCACCTCTCGGGCCTCGGCGGTCTCGACAATGAGAGCCACTCGCGATCGCTGCTTCTGCTGCACCAGGTGGTGGTGGACAGCTCCGCAGGCCACGACGGAGGACACGGGGACTCGGTCGGCAGAGGTCTTCTTGTCAGACAGGATGATGATCTGGTGCTTGGCGTGGATCGAGTTGGAGGCCTCCTCACAGATTCGGTCCAGGGCCTTCTGGTAGCCGGCAGGGCCCTCGGACTTGTCGAAGGTGATGTCGATGGTGTCCGTGGTCCACTTGGGGTAGTGTCGGTGCATCTCATGCAGCATGGCGGTCTCCTGGATGGTCAGAATAGGAGAGGGCAGCAGCAGCCGGTTGCACTGGGAGGGGTTCATCTCCAGCACGTTGCCCTGGGGGCCGACGTAGCACTCCAGAGACATGACAATGGCCTCTCGGATGGGGTCGATAGGGGGGTTGGTCACCTGTGCAAACAGCTGTCGGAAGTAGTCAAACAGCACCTTGGGCTGCTTGGCCAGGCAGGCCAGAGGTCCGTCGTTGCCCATGGATCCCAGAGCCTCCTTGGCAGTGGCAGCCATGGGAGCCAGCAGCAGAGAGAGCTGCTCGGCGGTGTAGCCAAAGGCAGGCAGCCGGGGGTCGGTCTGGACAGACAGGTCGTCGATCTTCACGTCGAGGATGGCGGGCATCTTGGACTCGACCTTCTGGCGCATGTCCTCCATGGTGATGACGTTGGCGTGGATCCACGACTTGAAGTCGACTCGGCCGGCAATCTTCTTCTTGAGCTCCCGGTCGTCGACCACTCGGCCCTCCTTGGTGTCGACAAGCAGCATTCGACCGGGTCGAAGTCGGCCCTTCTGGATCACCTTCTCGGACTCGATGAGAATGACTCCGACCTCGGAGGCGCAGATCATTCGGTCGTCGTCGGTGATGTAGTATCGGCAGGGTCGCAGGCCGTTTCGGTCGAGGTTGGCACCGCAGTATCGGCCGTCGGCGAAGGTGAAGAGCGCAGGGCCGTCCCAGGGCTCCATCAGGCAGGCAGCCCACTCGTAGAAGGCTCGCTTCTTGGAGTCCATGGTGGTGTTGTTCTGCCAGGCCTCGGGAATCATCATCATGACGGCCTCGGGCATAGACAGCACGCCGTTGATGACCAGCAGCTCCAGAACGTTGTCGAAGGCAGCAGAGTCGGATCCGCCCTCCTCAACAATGGGGTAGAGTCGCTCGAGCTCGTCGCCAAACAGACCGGACTTCATCATGCCCTCTCGAGCTCGCATCCAGTTCTTGTTGCCTCGCAGGGTGTTGATCTCTCCGTTGTGTGCGGCCCATCGCAGGGGCTGGGCTCGGTCCCAAGAGGGGAAGGTGTTAGTGGAGAACCGCGAGTGGACCAGCGCAAAGTGGCCCTCGTAGTCGACGTTGAGCAGGTCGTAGTAGTAGTTGTAGACCTGCACGGGCGCCAGCTGGCCCTTGTACACCATGTTCTTGTTGGACAGCGAACAGATGTAGAACCAGTTGTGCAGACCAATGGTGTGGGTGGCCTGCTTTCGCAGCACGTAGAGCTGCAGCTCAAACAGCTTCTCGAACTTGGAGTCCCACTCGTCCTCCGTGTGGGGACCCGACTTGAAGGCCTCGGACAGCACAACCACGGGCTGCAGGATCAGAGGCTCTCGAGACAGAGCAGCGGGACCCAGAATAGACGAGTCTCGGGGGACGTATCGCCAGCCGAGCACCTCCAGGCCCAGCGACTTGGCAATGGACTCAAACGTGTCCTTGGACTTGGCCAGCACGTCCTGGTCGTTTTTGAAGAAGAGGTTGCCGCAGGCGTACTGGCCCATGGGAGGCAGCTCAAAGTCGTAGAGCCGCTTGAACTCCTTTTTGATGAACTTGTGGGGGATGGAGGTCATGACACCGGCTCCGTCTCCGTCACGCGCGTCCGAACCGACGGCTCCTCGGTGGGTCATGTTGCAGAGCAGGTTCTTGGCGTCGGAGATGATTTTGTGCGATTGTTGGCCCTTGATGTTGCAGGCAAAGCCGACACCGCACGCGTCCTTTTCGTACTCGGGGTCGTACAGGCCCTGTTTGGTGGGGAGGGCTCCTGCCCACGAGCCGTTGTTCTCGTTGTATGAGATGGGGTTGTACTATGTTAGTTGGTTCGAGCGATAACGCACTGGTGCACGCCAAGGATAAGTGAAAAATCGAGCTGAAAAGCGGTGGAGTGCGGCAAATGTGAAAAATCGAATTCTTCGGCAACCCACAGCTCTGGCTGACTCCAAAAAACGCCACTTCTCCAAATTTCGCTCCATTTATCGCCTCCAGATCTGTCGGCGTTGTCTCCCCCTTGTAACCTTAACCTGCGTCGTCGCGCTTAAGCGAATTCAACGATAAGCTAAGCGAGACTAGTTACAGCCGATAACAGCTCCAACCACGCCAGTGTCCAGATACCGTCCCAGTCGTCGACAAGACCGTCCATCTTCGCCACCATACTCACTTCCTGTTGTTCTTCGTGATCCATGCTAGTTTCCTCCTTTTGGTCGCACAGTGTCTGCGTTAGTCGTGTTCTCCGCTTGTTTCCCACCTCCGTGCTCGCCGTAGATACTCACATTTTCTCAATCAAACTGGCTAAGGGTCTGAGCTCCAATTTGGGGATAGCTTATTATGTATATCGTGTCGGCCACCTGCGGGGAAGGTTGGAGTCGGGTTGAGATGGAGGCTAATCTGGCTAATAGACGGGCTTCCATTGGCCCAAATAAACGTGGCTAGTACGCCAGACATGCGCGCGAATGCACTTCTCTCTTTGTCCCCCGGCGTGATTGATGGCCCCAGACTGTTATCAGCGGGCCTGTCAGCCAATCAGCGGTCTTCGGTGACTCATGAACGTTGATACGAGAGCGAGAGAAACTGTGTCAGAGAGTTGAGCGGTGAGATCTGGGGTTCTGGGGCCGTTATTTTTACGATGGCCCACGTCAAAGGCCGTGGATTAGCGCTCTGAGCCCTTTTTCGTCCATTTCCGCCTGGCTACACCCATATCATCCTCAGTGCACCACAGCAGCGAGTGCTATCCACCTTCCCCTCCAGGTGCAAGTGGAAATGTGAAAGTTTGGGCACTGGTCTAACTTCAACTAACTCGCGCCAACTTAATCAAGCGGAGAGGAGGATTGGATTTGGTATTTGGAGTTTGAGCAGCGGGCTAGAGGCGGTTTCGAGGGTGGCAAAACCCGGTGGCGACGGCAAAAATCGCAAATCTCCCTCAATCCGCCCCAATCGCGTCTCTACGTCGAAATATCGCCCCCTTTCCCACCAGGGCTTATCGTTCCACGGTTGACGGCCTCGGCTTTTAGTTCAACCTCAAAAAAGCAAAATGAAAAACGAAACGAAAACAAACGTTTTCGACAGACGACAACGACAGACAAAGTGCTGAGCTGCAACTCTCAGACGTCCGCTGTAACGTCAGCCGAGGGAGACAAGATTCCCGGTCTTTCCGGTGGAACAGAAACAGAGCTCGTGGCCCAAGATTTCCGCGATATAGCCGTGTAGATAAAGCAAAGCCAAACCGCCCAGATAAGCGGAACCTGTGACCTTAGGCACGCTTAAGGGCGCCTCCAGGCGAGAATAAAAAAGGCCGCTGAGAAAATTCCGCACCCACGAAAAAGTCCGGGGCATCTCTCTTGTCCATCAAAGTTTAGCTGCGGCCATCCGGGGTTGTGCGACTCTTGTCCTGGACTTGGTCTGCATCGGTTTAAGGGGTCGTCAACGTGGGTGAAAAATAACAGTGAAAAAAAAAAACGGTCCGGTCAGACGAGCGATATCGGCGTTTCCGAATGACACCATATATATGTACTGGTACATGGGATAGAGAAGAATATCGCAAGGGCTCACCCGTGACACCCTGAAACATGGCCCCATTTGCGTCAGCTCACCCCAGCTATTCCTTTTTGCAAAGATAATCACATTCGGCGACCACTCCATTGGCCCGTGCAGCGGCTCAGATGCAGCTGGACCGCGGTCGAAAAAAGACACTTGTTTTCGTGAGAATCAAACTGTAAAAAAGTGACGTCAGCGGAATGAGGATGCCAGCGTGAAAGACGGCTGCTGTTTTGGAGCTCCACATCGCTCCTACGGGACCGGCAGGTGCATTAGCTGGTTTTCATGTACTCGCTACTCCTCCCATGATGATTGGGGTATTATGACAGCAGACGCTGCTTCAGAAATACACCGTAGCACCCTTTGAGAATGCTAACAGTGAGCTGCGTACTCGGTTCGTACCGAGCAGCTTAAGCACAGCCGCATCCCTTCTCCTCCGTATTTCGTTTTCGTGCGGGGACACCTTCAGCATAGGGGAGCGTCCTTCTGGAAATGGATGAAGGGCAGGCTAGGGTGCTGCAGAGACATGTACTTATAGCGGCCGGTGTTCGTCGCACGGACAAGCGGAAGAGTGCAAAATGCTCGGACGAACTCTCCGAGTGCAATGCTTCTACTTATATCGCCATACGTCCACTTTCTGGGTCTCTCCATCTGAACCCCTCTCGCCCATGTAATTTCCAAGTCCCAACCTCCCCACGAAGATGGAGGGGAAAAAACAGAGGCTTGTAACCAGCGCTGTGGGCACGTCTGCGGGGCTTTAGAGTATACCAATCCGCTCGTCGTCGCGCGCTGAGTTGATCTATGGCATAAAATCTCCCGGTTTCCGCACACTTTTGCCCCCCTCCTTTGACCCAGAGCGTCGGATATTTATAGCGTGGAGTGTCAATGTACGGCCTCTGATTGGCGGTAATTATCCGAACAAGAGAAGCGATAGTTACTAGATTTGTGCGCTAGAGAGCTGCCAAAAAGCGGACTACTCCGTACTGTGGAGGTGACACTTCCGCCTCACTGTAGCCGCACTGAACTGTCAGGCGTTCTGTCTGAGGCTGCCAATTGAAAACTTTTCACAACGTGATGAAACTGACTCAGTGAAGAGGCTCTGGACTCAGTGACAGGTGAGGTCTATACATGCGTATAACTGCTGGTTCTTGTATATATAGAGGCCAAAGACCTATAGGAAAACAGACAAATGCGTATGTAGCGGTATGCACGAGAAACAGTGGGTAAAATCGGCTCACGGGGCTGAGATCCACAGTCTGTACCTTGCAGAAGGTGTCTTGTTGGATCCCTTCAGCTTGTGTAACGCCACAGCAAGGCACACTGATCGCAAAAAAACGCCGTACATGCCTCCTAAAAAACGGCTCTATGACGTAGCTCTTTCATATAACGTCTGGCCACAGACTCGTACGGAAAATACGCATGTCCACGCACGTGGTATGTATGGCTGGAGTCCGATATCGCTGGAAAAGCGGTGGGTGAGGGAGCAGAAGAGTGTCAGAGGCGCAAAAAGCGAATTGAGGTATTTTGGGGGGTCTAGGGAGTCCCATAGAGCCCTTATAAAGACAATAGCAACGACAAACCCCCCTCATCGACTGCATGTAACGTGGTATGACTCTACTATACTATGCTTTTTTTTTCCCTATGACTCTATTTTGTATGCTTGTAACGTTATGTTAGCAGCCGGATAAATAGAACCTTGTTCTCGAGGCCAGCTTCTGGAAAAGTAAGATTTTTTCATCGACCGGACTTGCGACCAGCGGCCTTTTTTCTTCACAACTACACACTACGACATCATGCCCGCCATGCACACCGCCTCTAAAGCCCAGGGAGACCGAAACCGGACCGAAGACTGGCGAATCCGGGGTTACAACCCTCTCACAGCCCCCGATCTGCTCCAGCATGAGATCCCTCTGACCGAGCAGTCCAAGGCCACCATTCTCAAGGGTCGACAGGACGCCTGCGACATTCTGGACGGCAAGGACGACCGAATCATCGTTGTGGTCGGCCCCTGCTCCATCCACGACCCCAAGGCCGCCATGGAGTACGCCCAGCGGCTCAAGACCATCAGCGACAAGCTGTCTGGCGAGCTGCTCATCGTCATGCGAGCCTACCTGGAGAAGCCCCGAACCACCGTTGGCTGGAAGGGTCTGATCAACGATCCCGACATGGACGGCTCTTTCAAGATCAACAAGGGTCTGCGGGTCGCCCGAGATCTGTTCGTCAAGCTCACCGAGCTCAACCCCATTGCCTCCGAGCTGCTCGACACCATCTCGCCCCAGTTCCTGGCCGATCTCTTCTCTGTCGGCGCCATTGGAGCCCGAACCACCGAGTCCCAGCTCCACCGAGAGCTGGCCTCCGGTCTGTCTTTCCCCGTGGGCTTCAAGAACGGAACCGACGGCGGCATCAAGGTCGCTCTGGACGCCATCCAGGCCGCTGCCCACCCCCACCACTTCCTGTCCGTCACCAAGCCCGGCGTGGTTGCCATTGTCGGCACCGATGGAAACGAGGACTGCTTCCTGATTCTGCGAGGCGGCTCCAAGGGCCCCAACTACGACGCCGAGCACGTGGCCGAGGTCAAGAAGCAGGTCGGCGAGACCAAGGGTCCCCGAATCATGGTCGACTGCTCGCACGGCAACTCGTCCAAGAACCACAAGAACCAGCCCCTGGTGGCGTCCAACGTGGCCCAGCAGATCGCCTCGGGCGAGAAGGCCATCTGCGGCCTGATGATCGAGTCCAACATCAACGAGGGCCGACAGGACATTTGCGACAACAAGGAGGACATGAAGTACGGCGTCTCCGTGACCGACGCGTGCATCAACTGGGAGGACACCGAGAAGGTGCTCGAGGAGCTGGCCCAGGCCGTCAAGACTCGACGAGGTTGAACAAGAAAAGAGGGTGTATTATTTAAAAGCTAATAAATAGAATAAAGCGTGTACTTATAGGATCGGAGCGGGAGTACAAAGTACCGGCACTTGTAGATATTTTGTGTATTGTACGAAGTAGCAAGGTCTGAACCCACGTTGACGTCGCGTGAGAGACACTTCCAGGGGGTTCGTTGTTGTTCTGTCACGTATTCAAACACGTACCCAGTCAAACATGCATATGACAAAGACGTCGGACATCTTCAGAAAAGTTGTTTGTGGGTCCTGCTGCATAACCTTCGGCTGTTCGAGGCGAAGTGGGGTGTTATGAGTGTCGTTGTACGACGCAAAAATGCTTCAAATAAGCTGCCGAGACGTGATTTGTCATCACCTCGGCATGATGTGTCTATTGTGACTCTTTTTTCAAATTCAATGTGTCTGACGCACCCCAGAAATACCCCTATCTCCTCCTATACTTACTCAAATCTACTCACACAAACACCGCATCCCACATGCACAGTGCACGTGCTGGCTCAGCTTTAATGATTATTGATAGAGCCGAAAGCGCGGTTTTGAAAAAAATGGCAAAGCAGGGACAGAAAGGAGCGGTATAGCTACCCGAAGATATTTTTGCCACATTTTTGCTATATGATTTGGTCTTGTTTCACATTTCCGCATTCCGACCGACTCCAGCCACAAAATGCGGGGTGGATTGCAGATCGGAGGATCGGAGGTTGAAAAATGCGTCCTCGACTAAAACACGGTGTAGCAAGTGTGGAAAGAAATGAATATCAAGATTGTAATTAAACAGCTCTGGAGATTACAATGGGTCTTTCAATTTTTGTTTTCCGCCTCAGGGGCTAATTTTAAAGCCTCCCTCGTTATCATTAAATGATTATCTAACATGTAGATGAGCCGCACTAAAGTCTTCAATGCTACATCTCCAAAACGCCCTAAAACTCGCAAAAGTTGCTACTTTTTTACAAAATAAATTGCAAAGAACCACTAGTCACATCGAGAAACCCCTCACTACGTATTTGTTCCTTGAAAGAGTGTGATTCCGTCAATATTCCTCACAGCCCCGAATTCAAAGTTCCCCCTCATCCATAGTCTGTCTCAAAACATCTCCAAGCTAGGATAAAAAAGCTGGAGAGCCCGTTTTGAACATGTAACATGCTACCTCACGAAATTTGCAGTCTGGTGTTTGCCCATTGTGGCCTGGAAGAATGTCTGGCACTCGGCGAGACGTGTACAGCCTTCCGTGACTCGCTTGCAGACGTCGATAACACCATTGTGCGACGAAAGGTGAAGAATCGAGTGCCCTGGATGGACTTGGGTGGCTCAAAAACTGGCATCAACCGATGGATCGACTGCGCAAGAATCATTCGAGCTCGAACGCGTGCCATGAAAGAAGAGGACCAGGACGCCTCGGTGCTCCAATACTCAGGCCTCTTACTACACTATTGCACCAACACAGTGTCGTATTGGCTGCTACTGTTGCTGAAAATCTACGTTCTCAACCTGCTGATTCCATTCTCGAACAAGTCGATCAAGTTCTTGATGGGTTTGGTAAAGAGGGAGGGAAAGAGAAAGGAGAGGGAGAGAGTCAAGGCTTAGTCGACGGAGACTATCTATTTATTTATATAACGAATGATAACGATTAACAAAGTCTACAGTGTACAAGTATAATGAATTAGTAAATTAACGATCTGTTGAATAAATAACTATGATTTTAATCCTCCTTCTTGGACCACTTGGCCCACTTGGGAAGAGTCGTCAGTCTCAGGTAGACAGCCCCAACAGCTTGCCCAACGACAAAGTGGTAGTAGGCAATCTTGCCCCAGATGTTGACATCCTTGTTAGCTCTGATTCTGGCCTCGACCTCCTCCTTATCAGCAGCCATGTAGTTGGGTCCCTCACCTGGAGCCCAGACTCGTCCAGTGTTCAAGTCAGCATCTGCCGACCGCACAAACTTGTCAGTCTTGTAGTTCCAAGCCTTCCATCCAAAGTAGCAGATGGCGAAAACGGCCACTCCGAGGTAGGTTCCAAAAGGGTTCTTCCAGGAGAAGGGCTCTTCCACACACGCAGCATAGCCCATGCCAGCAAAGAGGAAACCTCCAAGGATGAGGATAAGAACAGGCAGCAGGGGGAAAAGGGGCTGTCTGAGAGGCAAGTCCGAAAGAGGGACTCCCTGGACCTTGAGGGCCTGTCGGAATCGAATGGAGACAAGACCGATGGACATCCATGTGAGAATAGCAGAGGCACCGGTGATGTTCATGAACCAGGTGAAGACCACAGCATTACCCCAAATGGTGGTAAGGAAGACAAGACAAGAGATGGCAAAAGTCAGCAGCAGTGCTCCAATAGGCACACCACGCTTGTTGACCAGTCCAAAGACGGAGAACATTCGTCTGTCGTGAGCCATGTTCATGAGCATACGAGAGGAAGCAAAGAAACAAGCGTTAACAGCAGACAATACAGCAGTCAGCAGAATGGCGTTGACCACATGCTTGGCTGCACCGAAACCAGCGTCCTCAAAAATGATAGTAAAGGGACTCTGGGCCACATCTGAGTCCTCGGCTGCCTGAAGAAGTCGCGGGTCCTTGTAGTTAATGCACAGTCCAATGACGAAGACGGTCATGACAAGGAAGATCATGATTCGCCAGACAGTAGCTCGAACGGCGCTGGGGATGGACTTCCACGGCTTGGCAGTCTCTCCAGAAGTCAGAGCAACCAGCTCAGTTCCTCCGTAGGAGTAGAAACAGAGAACCACAACTTGGAAGAAGCCACTGAAGCCTCCGACCCAAGCCTGACCGTTCTTGAGGTTGCTGAGACCTGGCGAAGGCGCAGCGTTCTTGAGATTGTTCATGGCTCCCCAGTCGTAGAACAGGCCGATGATAATGAATACTACAACGAAGAAGACCTTGATGATAGCTAGCCAGTACTCGGTTTCTCCGTATGTCTTGACTGAAATCAGCTGCAAGAAAAACATTGGCACGATGATAACAATAGCCCAGACCCAGGAGCCGATGTGTGGGGCCCAAAATTGAATGATAATAGCCGCTGCAGTCAGTTCACTTGGAATACTGAACGCCCACTGCAAGTAGTAGTTGATTCCTAGAGCAAAGCCAAAACTGTCGTCAACGAACCGACTTCCGTAGTGAGCGAAGGCACCAGAGGAGGGGATGTAGGCAGCCATTTCACCAAGACAGATAACAACAGAGTAGACAAACACACCGACAATAATGAAACAGGTAAAACATCCCATGGGTCCAACAATAGTGATACCCTGGCCCAGAGATAAGAAGACTCCAGTGCCGATCGTACCTCCCAGAGCGATGAAGGTGACGTGACGAGAGGACAGGCCATGAACTGTCTTGTTTTCTTTCTGTCCGAAGATCTTGCCATAGAGTCCGGGTGGTTTCTCTTCGGTTTTGGAGATGTCGGATTCTCCCGATTCGTGGCTTCGGAATGCCGTGATCTCGTTGAGGTCTGTGACCTCTGTGTCGACGATTTTCGAGTCATGCTTGCTTTCAAAGGGTGGCGGGGGCTCAGCGTAGATGCTCGAGAGCTCCACCTCCTCGGCGACTACCTCGGATTCGTTTTTCATTGGAGCTGCTGGTTCTTACAGCGATGACGGAAAACTTCCACATTTTATAATACATGTATAGCATGAGGTTAACCTTGTGCGGGACAGAACAACACAAAAAGTAATGAAGAAGAGACAAAAGAGAAACCGAAATTGAGACACACCTGTGGAAAAAAGATATAAGCCTTGACATGCGTGCTATCGTCGTATAAATCAGGCACGTTGGTATCCAATACTGTTATCAATACCACGGATCGGCAACAACGTAAAGTTCGAGGACATTTTTCATCGCCCCAAAACAACAGCCACACGAGGGTGAAGGACGAAGGTATTTCAAAAATCGACTTAAAGACGGTGAAGAAGCTATCCCCTCAAAAACAGCCACACTCGACGTACTCGAAGTACAATCAAACAAGCATGAAAAGTCAAGGGGAAGCGAGAAGTTAATTTTGTTTACAGTTTGTGTCGCCGTCTATGAGTCGACTTTTGCCCAGAGGTGTCATAGTGTTGACGTCTTCATATATGATGGTATAAGAACCATTTTCATGTAATCTAGGAGTCTCCAGGTATCCGATAATGTGTTAAAATATCCAAAACAACAGATATTAGGCTCTCTAAGACCTCTCCAAAAGAGTAACCGTGAGCCGTCTTATCAGCCACATTACGCCATCAATGCAGTAAACCTTGGGGAAATGAAACTTTCGTATATGTGCTAAAGTGCGGCTGACTCCAAGGAAATAACGGGTAAAACAGTAGTCACGTGGGCATTGCATGATTGTCACGAGACATTGATGTGTTATACCAAGGTATTTTTCACGTGATTTACGCCTGTAACCGCTCTCTCAGCCTTCTGGGTCCTTATCGTTGTCTTACCTCGACAAGCTCTGATTAGATCAAGATAGGAAAACGCGACCCAGTTCCACATTAGCTAACTTAAGTTGTATATTAGTGCCCTCCAGATATGCAACCGAGAACACGGGGGTTTTAAACCCGGAGTCCGTGTTGGGCGCTCGCTTGCTCAAGATTGGGTTTGTTTCTGGACTGACAAATACGAGCACCTGGGGCGATGGAAAAAAACTAGAAAATAAAAATAAAATCAGAATAAATCAGGAAGATGTGAATAATAGATAATATGGATGTATTAAATAATATACACCAAAATTAACTACATTATCAAGTGTCAATAGGGTGTCAGAAGTTCTTTCAAGTGGTGCAAGGCTCTCACGTTCAGAACAGAAGAACGGATCCATGTCGTATCACCCAATAATATGGCCGATAAAGCACATGCTAACATCTAAAAGTCTCAGTTTATTTAATACCCTGCTCACGCGCTCAGTTCCGCTTTCGGCAGCGATACTATCGAAGAGGTCTCAATCTAATCAGTGACAAAGGGCGATCGTGAGTTATTAAACGGTCATTTTTAGTCACTCTGAAACAAAAGCCACAATCTGTTGGTGAAATAGTCCATTGTTTCAAACTCAGCATCACGGAAATGACTTTATTCGTTGTTCTTTCACTGCGCCCTGATACTAACTCACAGCCACAGATCACAGTTGGTCTTATCCAAGTGCCTCATGCTTCATTTTACTGTGGAGAGTCTGTGGAGAGTTTTTGGGTGCTATTCTATCACATTCTGCTTTGTGCAGACACAGCAGGCGGTTGCGTTGGCCCCACAAGGTATCCACGATGTCCAGGTACAAAACCATCAAGTTACCATAGTGGCAGGTTACTGTAGCTACAAGTATGTCGATGCGGACTCCTATCTCTACGCTGACCCCCTACTCTGCAGTAAACAGAACCTCCACTTCATGCAGCATTTCTACTTTATGCCAAACCAGATACAGTACTCTATGCTGAATCCTACTTTATGCTGAAGTCCCACTTACTGTAAGTTCAAACAGATAATCTATGCTGGATCCTACACTATGCCAAACAAATGATATATATTAGTTACCACTTATGCTGATTTTAATACTCTACGCTGAGTTTGTATTACGGAGTTCTGGGAATCTTGCAAGCTTGTATCCACACGTGGGAACAGCATTTGCACACGAAAAAACGCCTGCAACTCTACATAAATCAAAGTAGCAGAAGCTCTATTCACCCATCTGCACCTTGGTGATCCAACAAGTCCTACCCTCGGCTTCTACACACCTCAGACACTCGCTTGCACTCTTCATGTCTTCTATTCATATCATCATACATAGCGGCATGCGTCGCAGTCGTCTATGCACATCATTCACTATTTACATTATTCACATCGCGTGACATCCCCTTAGACGTAAGGTCCAAACAGCTCGCTCTTGCTGAGGTCCGTCTGCTTCTCAAAGTGGTCCTGGAGCCGTCCTTTGACGACGTTCCAGTCGATCTTCTCCCAAAAGTTGTCCAGGTACTTTCGCTTGCCGAAAGCGCCGTAGTCGTTGAGCCACATGTGCTGCCACACGTTGACGTTGAGCAGGGGCTTGAGGTCATGCAGGATCTTGGGCTGTGCCTGTCGCATCTGCTTGGCCACCTCCATCTTGTAGATCTTGTTCTTGAGAAGCTTCTCCTCCAGGGCGTTGAGCTTCTTGTTCTGGGCCTCGGTCTGCAGCTCGGCCAGGGCCTTGGCCTCGTCAGCCTCGACGGCTCGCTTGGCAGCGGCCTCGGCAGCCAGCTCGGCGGAATTGGGGCCCTTCTTCTGGACGAAGCCGTTGTTGTAGGTGTTGACCAGATGCAGCTTGCCGGAGTGCTTGCTCAGCACCAGCCATGTGTATCCGTTGCCGAAGATGGACTCGGCCTTGGCCAGCAGATGCTCTCGGAACGCCTCCACGGTGCCGAACGACGTCAGGATCAGATCGTACAGAGCGTCGTCCTTACCGGGGTGGTTGCCCCACGCAGTCTCGCCAGTGGCCAGAGCAGGCATCACGGCCTTGTAGTCGGGGTCCCGGGGAGAGACGTAGAGTCCGTGATAGCCGGCAATGGGCTCGGAGGCCTCGCCAGGCTTGACGGTGGAAGCCACGCCCTTGAAGAAGAAGTCGTTGGCAAAGGCGCCCGAAGCAAAGTGGTGCAGGGCATCCTCGGCTCGGTTGCACGTCTCCAGGGCCAGGGTCTGCAGATCCATGCCGTCCAGCTCCTCGCTGGCAGCCAGACCCTCGTTGACTCGCTCGAGCATCTCGTGCTGGTGCTCAAACCACGCAGACTTGACGGTCTCGGCCGACAGAAACTGGTTGATCTGGGTGGGAGCGGCCTGAGAGCCCAGACCGGAGTAGGCGGGCAGGGTGTGCAGAGCCCGGCCCAGACGGGGCACCAAAAAAGCTCGTCGAAGAGATAGCATTGTGGTGTGGTTGTGCTGTGTTGGTGTTGTACGAATCGTAAACCTGAAAATTTCACCCAAAGCTAAAATCGCGGCTTTTAAGGTTACTTACCACTTAGTGGAGAAGTCAAGTAATGTGTAGATGGGGATAGCGAGCCCGTAGCTAGTGTAAAGAGGATTTTTGGGTAGGAATATATATCAGAAGTTCCTCAATGGTCTGAAATCAAAAATTAGGCAATTTGGGCAGCGACAAATGGCTCTACAAGAAGTCACATTGATGAGGTAAGCTGAACCTTAATGGCAATATCGGGTGGAGAAGGTGTAGGAGAGTATACTCAAACTGAGAGGGAAAACGTGTTGCAATAGCTCGAAATTAAATGGCTTGAGTCAATGTAGTGTAATTCTTTAAAAACCAAATTGTCCTCTTTTCAAAACGAACTTTTTTTGCCTGTAATTATCGCAAGAATGCCTATGATTGGCTGAAAGTTATACTGTAAAAATAAGGAGAACTGAGGCTATATTTTGATATATCACAAGCGTACACTCTCTGGGTGCCTGAATTCAGTATTTCTGAAGTTCTCACAGAACCAGCTATTCCTTCTGTCCCAACTAAAGTCTAACTACAAACTTGCAAAATTCAACAAATATAAACAAACTAATTAATATTAGTTGTTTTTGATAATAATTCGATATAGAAATGATCAGGATCTATAATACCGGGATTGTAATATCTTTTAGAGGGATGATATGTCCAATTCTCACTGTTAACTCTTACAAAAACGCCTACTTGTAGATCTAAAATTGCTCTCCAGACAAAAACGGCACCTCGAGCTAGCCACAAGGAGATTTTTAGCCCTAAAATCACTTCTAGCTCAAGAAATAGTCGGTTTATTACCCTTGGCCTACTTTTATTGCAGTTATTATGTCACCTGGTCTTGTGAACCCGTGACTTCAGATTATGACACTCTGCATTAGAGCTTCGTCTGAGACAACATATTCAAGTCTCCAAAACGGACACGTTGCTCAGGCTTTTACTCTCAAACAGATCTACACTTGCGCTTCCCCTTTGGCTCTGGACCCACAATTGCACCGTTAATTAGAATACGTTGGTTCAATACGGCTGAGACATGTCAGCACTAACCAGGCAAGGGTAAAAGGCAGACAAGGAGTTTCATGACAGCGCAAGGATATCCGTTTCTGACACTTGCGGGGTTGTGTAAAAGTGCACTCCGTGGGGCGATTTAGTCGACTTTTTAACCATTGGCTACGTTTTAGCACAGAAATCATTTTTACTGGATTTGCGAGTCATTATTAACCATTATAAGCCCCCAATGTGCACTGTATCACCGGAACACTAAATACTCCACGCAAGATACACCACCTCGCAGCTAGACGAGGAGGCGAGATATCGACATGGGGGCTGCTTCAAGTGGCTCTAAATGCTAACCCAGTCCGTTCCAAAACTTCTCCAGAGCTGAGAGTCACGACTTGAACAGACTATAACTGGTATGGTAATTACACATCTCCAACAGCTGTGATGCAGTTCCAGCCACGCTACCAATCTCCGCCCATGCAGAAAGCAGGTGGAATAAAAATACATCAGAGAGGCACTGAGCAAATTCAGTATAAATAGAAGTGTGTTGTTGTTCTGCCGTATCTGTGTTGCGCGTCGGGAAGGCAGCAAAATGAGTCAATTAACCGCACGGCCCTATAGAGCCGTATTATGAGAATCGTTCCAGACTAATAATTATGATCTAAACGGACAGGCCATGGCACGAGATGCACGCATGGGCATCTGACACCTGTGCATGCTCAACACTCCCCAAGACTACGAGTCTACCACTCCATCAAACACTCTATAACTACATACTCATTACATGATATCCAGACTCTAGAATTCTAGGTCAATTGTGCTGGTTGCTGGCTGCAGACCAAGTTAGCCGGTAACTGATCAGGCGACGTCCAGGTTGCTATTGTCGTTGTCAAACCACCCGTCGAGCCCGACGAGGGCGCTGTCGAGGATGAGATGTCGCCCACGCCTTGCGTAGACTCCTCTCTAGCTTCTTCTTCTCACCTTGAGACTCTTGACTCGTCTCAACAGCCCGTTGCCCTCTGGCGACACGGGCTTCTCGCCGTAGTAGTCCTTGCCGCCCTTCATGTCGCTGTCGTTGGAGTAGGTGCGGTACACGCCCTTGGACGAGTCGTGGGGCCGCGGGGGAGGCGACGAGTCGCTGCCCGTCACGCCCTTGCGCACCCGCTGGGCCAGCGACTTTTTCCGGCCCAGGCCCGAGTTCTTGTCCTGGTGGTACGACGCCTCAATGTCAGCCTGCGATGCTGGGGCGCCGTCTAGGAAGGTCGAGGTTCCAAGACCCTGCGACGCGGCGCCGTGCACCTGGTCGGCCTTGTTGGTGGGGTCGAACCGCGTGTTGCCCTCCTGGCGCTGCACCTGGGGGCCCGAGGGGGCCATGTGGGGCGCAGAGAAGTCCGAGAAGGCCTCTGTTTCCGTTCGGCCCCACGCGTCGATCTGCTCTTCCGACGGCTTGGCGGGGCCCAGGGCGTTGTTGGCGCCGTTGACGGGGAACGCGGCCACGGGCGCCTTGAAGTTGGTCTGCTTGTTTCGGTGAGGTCGGCAGGCGTCGAAGGGGCCGTCGTGGTGGAAGCCCGAGCCGAAGCCAAAGCCGGTCACGTCGAGCTTGTCGATGGTGTCGAGGGGCTGGCCGGTCTTGGACAGCCGGCCCTTGGGCTTCTGGCCGGCCGCAATCGCCGCCTCGCGGTCCTTGCGCTCCTGGTACCGCTTGAACTTTTCGTACTCGCGCTCCTTGCGGGCTCGCCGCTCCTCGGGCGTCTCGGGCTTGCGGCCCGCTCGCTGGCGCTCCTCTCGCGAGTGCGAGTGTGAATGCGAGCGCTGCGACGAGTGGCCGCCCGAGTGGTCTCGTCGAGAGCGGGGAGGCGGGGGAGCGCCTCGATCGCCATCCTTGTCGTCGCCACGGCCGTACTCGTTGCCAAAGGTGCGGGGAGGCGCATCCTGGAGCACGTCGTCGTAGGAGGGCAGGTCGCGGCCCTGGAGGTCGGACGACGAGCGGGGTCGGTTGGTGGTGCGGTTGGACATGGCAAAGTCGGCGTCCTTGTTGTCGTCAGTCTGGTAGTAGGTGACGGGCCGCTGGGCGGGGGTGTTGTGCTGCTGGGGGGTGCGGAAACGCGTTCGCGAGGCAGGAGCAGAGGAGGGCTGAGACGAGGCCCAGTCTGCGGTTGCGGCTACGTTAGAGTTGAGCGAGGCCTCAGGGTTGGGGTCCTGGAGGTCTGCCAGAAACGGGTTGAGCGACATTCGGTTGGTGTTGTTGCGGTTGGGCGCGGCGTAGCTCCGGCTGCGTTAGTTTTCCGTCGACGAGGCGTGTGGAGGGAGATAGAGGTATTTTTGTCCGCTGCCAAACTGAAATGCTGCAAATGGGTTTGGTTTTGGGTTGGGATAATTAGCCTGCGGTGAGACGACACTCTCTCTCTCGCAAACGCACACTTCACACCACAACATGGCTGGCCACAACAAGGTTTGGGAGCATGCGATGTGCAAAAAAGGGGCATGAGACCTACACCAGGAGACTCGGGTGAATGAGGCAGTGTAGCAAGAGCAGTGATAGAGGTGGGGCTGTAGTAGATAACGAAGCGAGGAGGAGTGCGGAGCTGCGGTCCGCTTTCCGCAGTCCGCAAGGCTCAGCAACGCGCGCAAAACTGCGCACTGTGTGGCTTGAGTGAGGCCCAAACAGACCATAGCAAAACACCACTCCACACACACAGCCCACTGCGCAGCACACAGCCAAACATACCACCAGAAACCTCTCTAAAAAAATACCAGACAAGCAAAACAGAGCAAAGACACGCCACCGGGCGCCTCAGACACGTAAACCACAGACCCACAGGCTCGTGGGAACGTGCACAACACGTAACCGACGCAGCAACCTGAGTCGCGCTGTACATGTCATGTGATTAGCCCACAATTTAGCCCGTGCCGTGTGTGCCTTTGCGGTCCCACAGACATGTCATCGGGAATTTCGCGCCGTCTTTGGTTTGCTGGCGCGTGCATTGCTCTGTTTTCCTTGCTACCATACCAGCACTCGAAGCCTGTGGCTATATCCAAATGCGTCCTTGAGATCGATAACCTCAAGCTGCCAAACTGGGTTGCCGTGCTGAGACTTTGATCTTCTCGGCCGATAATCGCTCACAGGGTGCGCCTCAGCAAGCGAACCCAATGTCTATGGAGGCTGGAGTCGCTGTGCGTGTATTGTTTTTCTTCCCCAGCCCTCACTTTGACACACCAGCGGGGTATGTGGCAGTCATGTGGTGGAGACTGTGGAGACTGGTGACTAACGAAGTGAGTACAAAGCAGTTGAAGCAGTCGCAGCAAGTAGCTCTTGACAAACTGCCACAGTACACACTCCCCTCGTGTGGCCATCGTGTCCACCACACAGCTCATGTTGTTCCCAGACCCTGCAGGGCCGATCTAGCCCATCCAAACCAAACCATCGTCCGAAATACCATATACTCACTTCTCAAAAGCTGGAGACGAGACTCGCGACTCCCAGATGTCGCCGGGCTCGGAAAACGGCGAGTTGCTGCGCTGATCCGACACAGATCGGATCGTGGGCTGCATCAGGCTGCCGTACGAGCTGTGACGGACCGATCCGCTGCCCTGAGACGAGTCCGAGGCCGTCCGTCGAAACGGGTTTTTGGAGCCCGTGTTTGTGGGCGACATGGGCGGTGGAGTTGCCGACGAGAACCGCGCTCCCGGAATGTGCATTGGAGGGGCGGTAGACATTATGCTAAAGGTGAAGGTGAAGAAGAGAAAAGAAGAAGGTGATTAGTGTGAGTCGAGGATGCTGTGCGTCTCTGTGGCGGTGTGTGTGTGTGTGTGTGTGTGTGTGTGTGTGTGTGTGTGTGTGTGTGTGTGTGTGTGTGTGTGTGTGTGTGTGTGTGCACTTTGCGCTGTGCGTGCTGGTGGTGTTACTGTGGGTGTATCGTGTTTTGGTCTTCTGGAGGGGTGGAAAAGGAGAAGAACCACCCGACGGCTTTGTCTGGTTACTATGGCACAGCCCAACCAAGCTTTTGGTTTGGCACGTTAAAAACGTTCAACCCAATTTTGGCATTTGGCGCTACACACGGACGCTCTGGGGAGGCTGTGGAGGTATAAAACGGCCGGGAGAGCGCGTAGAGCTGCTCGGCGGACGCTTAGGGATTGATTTATCTCAAATTCAGGCTTCTTTAGCCTACACAAGACCCTCTACGGAGCCTCCCAATCGCTGCCAATTTCACACTCGGCTTTATGTAGCCCGGCAACTGTATTGAAAGTACGACATCGAGCCTTGGAGACGACAATAGGGGTTGATCCTGTGGCTTTGGTCGTTCTACGTGGGTTGGTCTGTGGACGAATCATGTTCTCCTCTCGTCGAAAACCGCTGCTCCTGCTTTTTCCGTCTGTTTATTCTCTTGTCAACGCTTGGCCACATGTCTGGCCCTCCACTTACCCCTGATGGGAAAGTGACCCTAAGATATGCAGGTGTGGTGCGCGCGCTAATTCGCGTGCCAGGAGGACAGTAGCTCTCCACTAGGGTTTAATAGCGGCCGAGGACGAGACGTGAGCTCTCCAGGGCGCAAAAAGTCGTACTACGGCAAAATATCGCCCTCCAGGCGCGCCAAAGAGGCCCTGCTTTCTGCTTGGCCTCGTTCCCACAGCCGATCAAAAACCGTTGCCGCTCTTTTCCACTTTTCAAGACATGCCTTAAATAACGTTACCCCCTACCTTGGCTAGTAGACTTGGGGTCGGAACCAGTAACAAAAGCGGCAGACAGCGAGATGAATGAGGCAGTGATATTGGACCCCGTACAGCCCACGTGCAGACGCTGTATAGTGCGTCTACGAGGGGAGAAGTGCGATGGCATGGTCACGTGGCGCGGAATAATACGACACTGCTGGTTTTTTAGCCCTCAGCATCCACGGCACTTCTTCCACGTTGGTCTCACCAGTCTGTTTGGTTGCATCTGCTATTACGCTGAGTCTAATGAGTTTAACACGAATCGAGATCGACAGCAGCAAGAATGGAAGAGAGCTGTCATCGGCATTTGCGGCGACGTATACGAGTGTGTGTTGTCGATTCCCGTCAGTGCTAAATTTTCCCCCCATTTTTTGGCGTATTTATTTCCCGCCGTCGTCGCTATTCCCTCATATCGTCGCTTTTTTCATTTCGTTAGCCCGTCGCTAATAACCATCCGACCCATCCTAAGACAACCCCAGAAACACATGTGGACGTGCAGAGACGACGCGGATCGCGCCAATCACGTGGGCCGAATACTTCCACATTCCACGAACAATAACAAAAGCCCGATAGACTCTCATTGTTTGCGACGGAATGCCCCCCAGCAAAGTTTGCCAACCAGTCGCGTGGACGCATCAAAACAAACGGGACTGGAACAACCCGTCTCGGCATTTGTTTGTTGTTTTCAAGCAATAATGGGATACAGCGCACCCGCCGCTATCACGCCATGCCCCTAAAATTTTTGCACGTGCGTTATTGCGCGAGATGCAGGGCGCTCTGTAGACTGCCCACCTGCGAACGGCACGACGACGAGAAAAAATTTCATCGTCGCGTTCTCGATGACCAAGACGTGTAAAAATGGCATGGGCGGATTTTTCACGTGTTCTTTAGTCGCTTCAAAAAAAGTCTGGTCTCGTAGTTCCTTTGGTTCGTCGGTAAATCGACTTCAAAAAATCGGACACGTGACTTTGGTGGGGTTAGTTTTTAGCTGTTCAAAAAGGCAATTTTTAAGCGTGTTGATGTGGTGGCTCAATGGTAGAGCTTTCGACTCCAGCTTTGAAGTTGTAATCGAAGGGTTGCAGGTTCAATTCCTGTCCATGTCATTGTTCTTCGGGACTGACGATGGCCTCAAAAAGGAAATCATGGAGGTTTAATTCCTCTGTTAGTCAACACTTTTTTTATTTTTTCCTGATTGTATTTTTTTGTCATCCAGTAACTACAGAGTTCTGCTTTGCCCTGTGCTACATTTTGAGCGTCTGAAATCGTAAAATTCATTATATCGTCAATTCATCAAGTCATAAATCTCAAGAGGCAGATCAGATGTTGTCAGTAGGACCGACAGCAACAATGTTGGTCTTGTCAGTGTACACAGCCTGAGCAACTCCGACCTGGTAGTTGTCAAGATCGTAAACGGTGTAGACAGATCTGAGGAAGACGTCACCAAACAGAATGTTGTCGCTGGAGTAGTCAGTAGACTGGATACCAAAGACACACTCGGTCTGGTTCTTGTCCTCCAGCAGCTCAGAGAGGTGGAGAATGAGCTGATCGGGTCCCAGGGTAATGACAGTTCCTCCAAAGGTCACGTCGACAGAGATATCAGCGTTGCAGGGAATGTACTGCAGGTTGGTGTCAGCGTTGGTGGTCTCGTTCAGGTTGATGTCACTGGAGAGTCCGTAGAAGACGTCGTTAGGCATGTACATGTACGACGTTCCAGTGTCGAAGACAGCAGCACTGGCTCGTCCGTAAGAGTTGCCGTTCCAGGAAACATCGCTGTAGGGGACAGAGAAGTCATCGTGGTCAGCCAGATCGAGCACCTCAAGGTCACCGGAGTACTTGGCCTTGTCAATACCTCCAAGCAGAAGAGTTCCCTCGGTAGCGTTGATGGAGTTGAGGTAAAGGGAGTACACAGTTCGGTCGATCCAACCCTGGTTGACGAGCTGGTCGGGGAAGTTGGGGTACTCGTTCTTGACAAGCACGACGGATTCGGAGCCAGGAAGAGACAGACCAAGGATTCCACTCTGAGACTGAGTGTGGGTGACAGCAGCAAATTGAAGATTCTCGAGCTTCACAGGTCCAATGTTCAGGGTGTCAGTTCCCCAGTTTCCAGTGGCATTGTCGCCAGAGACATACTCAATTGAGTAATTGTTGCCAATGTAGTGGTAAGTAGACGAATCCAGAGCATTGAACTGGCCAGTGAAGTCGCAGGCATGGTTAGCGCACGAGTCGGTAGCATTGGAAGCGAAGACCCAGAGATCAGAAGAGCCGGTGTCCAGAATCACATTGAACTTCTGGGGAGGAGTTCCCAGAGAGAGTGCGATAGAGTAGTAGTACTCCTTGTTGACAACGGGAAGTTGATAAGTAGAGCCTCTCTTGGAAAGTTCAGCATGGTGACGAGAAGTGTTGTGATGTCTGGTCACAGGCAAGGCCACCACTTTAGCAGGAGCAGGCGCCGCAAGGGCAGTGGCAGAGAGAGTGGAGAGGAGGAGAGTTGATAAAAGCATTGCACTTGAGCTTAGTGATCTTAGGCAATGGAAAGAACAGACCTTTATATATCTTTCTGCTCGGGTGAGGAGCTTTCGCTACCAGCCCGAGGGGGTGGGCACCTCTAACTCTACAAGTAATTAGCTGAAGTTACTTTTATCAGATCAATCTCGGAATTCTATTTCATCTAGACATCCATAAAACGTTTAATGTCTCATTTGAGTCCTTCTTGGTGGTTGTGCCTCCAGTAATTCTGCAGTTCTTGAGTCGGGAGATGTTCGGAGTAGATCGCTGTTGTAGAGTAGCCCTGGGTGAGGTTCTTTATCATGAGATAGCAGGACACCAATTCAATTACAAAAGAAAAAGCTTTCCGTGGAACCCGTAATGATTCAATACTATAATTTAGAAACGGCATTCAGATCTGATAATTGTCTCCAAGCTCCCTGCTCAGTTGTAATAACAGTAAGATTTCGAGGACACAACGTACAGCCTCGAGAAAAGAAAGAATGCTATCGATTGGAGAGTCCCGGGAGCAGAAATTTCACTGAACCAGCAATTACATTTACTCAGAGATAGCTTATCACTCGCCTATCTGCTTATAGGTCGTTATCGGTGTCTTAATGCCAAGCCGCCATCCGCATGACCGTTGAACTGTATCCACCTTGGTTGATGCCGTGTGTTAAAAAGGGGTCCTTAATTTACTATGCTACTCGAGTGAGAGTTAAAAGACGGAAAATTGATCTAATAAACTGAACTGTTGCATCTCAGAAATCCCTCTCAAGTTTCAGAGGGCCCACTTTTTCCAGTCGTTTGCCAACTCAATTCGTACTTTAATCTAATTGAATGGAAGAGAACGACCCAGGGATAGTAAACCTGCTATTACATTCTTGTATTGCCTACCCTGGTACATTCTCTGTCAAACAAGAAGTGTGCCGCTCTGTGGGTTATCGCGTGCCCAACAATGTACATGGAACTTGAGCCGTTTACATGCCTACCATCCCGTCTCCAACAGACGTATTAGCCACCTAATCAATGTAGATCAACTCTGAATCAAACGGCACTGTTCACCTTCGCAGTAAGTTGGAGACTTTGTGATAAGTTCGAAAGCTCTGAGTGAAGCAGAACACATGTGCGTGTGTGGGTACAGTACTGTACTCGGTGTATGATGCTTCCAGTGTACCTTAAATAGATATTATGCACAGGCTCAATTGAGTAAAACGTATGAGAGATTAATTCATAAGAGTCAGCTACTCGTGCCTGTATATCTAACTTGGAATTTCCAGAATGCTCGTTGGCCCTCCAACTCTGTCAGTGGAGCTTATCATTAATCTCTGTCTAGGCTGTAATATGATCATTCTCGCTACTTTCACTCATACTCACAGATGGTCATTTCGTGCCAGTGATCACAGTCTACCTGGTACTGTGCGGTCTATCAACTACTCCTGTAGCATGTTATGGCAATCTGGTATAGATAGCACGGCCGAACGTGCGCGAGTTGCGAATGTTGTGCTTGAACCACCATAGTCTCTATAAATAAAAGCTTCCCGAGCGTAACATCCTCGAGTGCCTCTACTGAAATATGACATCTACACTTCAGACGTTCGAAAGAGCATATATTATCTAATCTACTACAGTAAAAACTGTTTTTTTTGTTCACTGTTCATACCCCTCTTTATGCTCGTCGAGATCGGGTAGTGGTCTGGCCTCGAGAAGCACCAGTCTGGGCGTTGACGCCGCCAACAGGGCCATCGACAGCAACAACAGGCTTGGAAGGACCCTTGGAAGCGGGCTTTCGGTAAGAGTTGATGTAGAAGGCGATGAAGAGGAAGAGGTAAGAGGTCAGCAGACCGCAGCCGTAGATGGCAGCAAACTCCTCACCAGCGCAAGAGCCCATGTTGGGCATCCAGGGCCAGTAGGTGGAGGTGAAGTAGGTGTAGGAGGCGAAGTAGACGAATCCAAGATCGATGACGAACTGGATGATCTGGAGTCGGGTGACCCACTCCTTCCACCACACTCGGATGCCTCGCGCAGCCAGGAAGTAGTAGAAGTACATGACAACGTGGACAAACAGGTTGAGGGTGATGGGGACCCAAGAGACGGAGGTCTTACCGATGAGCTGGGTGTAGCACAGAAGAGCGGTGGCACCATGGTGGTAGGTGTGGAGGAAGGTCAGCTTCTTCTTTCGCAGCACAAGGAAGACGGTGTCGATCAGCTCAAAGTACTTGGTCAGGTAGTTAAGGTAGTAGCAGAAGACAATGGGCTGGGTCCAAGATCCGTAGTCGCAGATGGCGTACAGAATTCCCTGTCGGACAATGATGGGGAAGAGCTGCTCGACAAGGAGGACAAGGAGCATACCGGACAGGAGGGTCAGGAAGATGTTGTGGATCTGGAAGAGCCAGTTGAGTCGGATGGGAGAGAAGTTTCGCATCACCTCTCGGCCGCCAAAGATGACAATGTAGTAGATGATGATGGCAATGATGACGGGGGGAGTGGAGGAGAAGGGGATGTTGGGATCATTTCGGACGAAAATGAAAGAGGAAGCGGGCCAGCCGAAAAGCTTCTCCCAGGCCTGGTCAAAGATGGCCCAGAGGTAGATACCAAAGGGTCGGTCCACAGAGGGGACGTTGAATTCAATAGGGACGGCGCCTGAGTTAGAATGTGTAACAGTAGAAGCAACGCGATGGCACGAGATGTGTTGCTGTAGTGACTTGATGTCAACAAAAAATTGGACGACGTGTCTCAACGACACAGATCAGGCAGCACGACAGCGACACAAACAGATCAAAGACGCTATAGCATCACACGAACCAAGTCGCGTCGTCTGTTTGTGTTTATGTCCATTGCTTGATGTATTTTCCCCAAATCTGCCACGTTTTGCTCTTACGCGACGCGTAGATCAGGGGTCAAATCAACGACATCAACGATGCCACGCGTGCACAAGCCAACGAGGCAAGAGCACTGTGATCGTGGCAATGTCGCCTCCGTGTCGTTGATTCTGTGTCGCTTCCAACACGTCTGTATCGTTCTCTCCATGCGGTTACACAGGTCGTGTCGTCCATGTCCATGTAACGTGTTCATGGCCATGGCGCAACTCCGAGGTATTCGTGTCGCATCTGAGAGCGCGTGTTGTCGTGCGGTGTTGTGTTTGCGTCTGTGTCGCTGCTGTTGCGGGGATACTCACTCATTTTTCTGTCGCCAAGTATACGTGATTCAGTGCAACGAGAGTACAACTGGCGAGAAGCGAAAGGAGGTTTTGCTTGTGCGGAAAACGAAGAGACTTTTACGTTATGCCGGTTTTGGGCTTCTCCGAGGTTAGGGCACGCAGGCCATGGAAAAATGAGCGTGTGAAAAAGTCAAACGTAAAACGGTGGAAAATGAGAGGAAAGGCGACAGCTGGAGTAAAGGTGGGAACGCGAAAATGAGCCCTTTTTATGGGCTTTTATCGTCTCTAAGTGTCTCAGCTCCTTAGCACGGCGACCTAAACGAATCATATCCCTCAGACTAACGTCGTACCCCTGAGCAGCTGGGGTCTCAGTGCCGAGCCTGTTAAACCATTTCCACTTTAAGCGTGCGATTAACGTGTGCCATAGAGCAACGTAAGATGGTGTGGAGGAGTGGAGACGTGTTCCCAGAAGCTACAGCAATGGCGCTAGCGCTCAGGCCACGTGGTCGTCGAGAGATAGCGTATAGATCGCTTGTACAAATCCCCAGTCTCGAGGAACTCATATCTCCTGTTCTTTGGCTTTTTTCACACGAGGCCAAAATGCATTCCATCCATGCACGACAGGAATGTAGATTGCGAGGGGTGGGGGGGCTGAGGGGTCGATGTCAGGCCACGTGACCTGATCCACGTCACGTGTCGGCATTTTATTTCGTTATTTTGTCTCTGTGGGCCCCTGGCATCGGCTCCTTACATCGTGCCACACTGCCACAGCCTCGATCTGAGCCTCGGCTCGGATGCAGGCAAGCGAAATAGACCGCCAAAGTCAATGGCAGCGTTCCCTTTCAGTGTACCTGCTTATCAGCTTATTGTTAGGGGCTACAACTCTACGACCCCGCTTTTGAGAACCGAGGCAGTGAAAGATGTCCGAGACATTCCAAACAGAATGGCGGATTATGCAGGAATGTTGGCTGATTAGAATGGTTGCAGTGCCGTGACTGATTGGAGATCTGCATTTTTTGGGTATGCCATTGGCCGAAAGCTACCTATAGTGCTAAGTAGTGCGGCGCGTTTAGTTGAATAATAGTGGCCATACGTGACCCCTCGAAACACAAGACTAGAGTCGATTTATTACCGAAAAAATAAGGATTTGAATAATTACGTGCCTCTTTTCTGGAAGTAATAAAAAACTGGCCATTCGCTTGCTTCTGGTAGGAATTGAGCCCTTGGACTGTGTGAACTCTATGCCGTGCAACATGCGAACAACCCCATTGATTCAATTGGACTTCAAAACATGGACAATTATGCTTATTTGGTATCAAAATGTTAGCAGTGAGGTCCTATTTGGTTTGGTTTGGTCCAAATCTTTGGTGGTGCTAGCTATTGCCTATTTTTTCGTTTACATATTCAACATAGCGTTTTCACACCAGCAAATGCCTAGAATGGTGCTATTACTTGCTCTGTAGAATAGAAGTGCTCCACCATCAACTATTTTAGCTCCTGTTGCCTCCTCATGGGATAAGTGCTCCGGATAAATTTGGACCAACCGATGGACCACGCCATAGAGGTCAGCTGGATGACTTGAATGAGGGATTATCGAAGAGACCTATTGCAATACAGTATAGTAACCGTATACTCTTCCATGAGCATATATCTACTTTGCCACCCTCCTCAAACATCTACAAGTATCCATACAGCATTCGCAGTATATGCACACACCACTCTATGGCGTCCACACTGCATATTTATTATAGCTACTTGAAGTTATTGGAGTTGTCCGCTCGGCTATAGCCGGCTATGGCCTCTTTGGCTGGTCTCAGGCCATACAGCTGGAGTTGCTGCTGTTGTTTAGCTCGTATCGCGATTGCTTCGTATCGCCTGCACAATCCATGCATGCACGAGATTACCCAGGTCTGCGTGCATTGTCCTGTCTCATGTGACCGTGTGGCATTAGTTGAGATCACAGAGCAGAAGGTGCTCCTGGTCCTTGGTGTTCAGGTTGCACGGCTTGTTGAGCCCCTTGGACTTGGGCGCGGCAGACTGGGCCACAGGACGCCCGCTGGAGGGCTTTGTGTCGGTCTTGGTGGCGGTGGGGGCGGGAGCTCGGGTGTCTTTGGTGGAGAACATTGTGTTTGAGTGTGTATCTGTTTGCAATATGGGCAGAGAGAGACTACTTATATACCCCGCTTTGTTTGGGGCGGCGACACAAACACAGGGTGGCAGTGGTTGGATAGCAGTCGTTGAGCTCAACAGGTTTATGCCAGAGTCACAGAGACGTAGATAAAGAAAGGCAATGTTTGAGTTGGACGTCTACGCTGAATTGGAGGGCTATGTTTAGCGACCAGGTCTCGGAACAACTGGTTTTTTCCTGCAGTTGGCATTTTCTACGTCTTTTGGCAGGCGTAGTGGCGTGGCTCTTCTGTGTAACATCAGGCCATGCTGTGCACCAATTGCTCCATTGACATACTCTCCTCTTGTTCCTCCTCTCTTGTCTCCTTTGCTGTGTCCCTGCATACCCCATATTTTTGCCACCAAGGTCCAGATATTTTTATTTTTCCATAAATTGTCCACTGTTGAATAAATTAGGGGCGTGGTGCATGTTGAGCAGGAGATAGCGGAGACAGAGACGTCTGAGACGTGCAATTGAAGCAGAGAAGACAGGAAACAGCTGTGCTTGGCGACAGCAGCTGGAAAATACACAGGTATCGCACTGCTGTAGCTATTATTGTACCGCTAGGCTGGATACTCCACACCAGCATATTCTTCACTAGAGCTTCCCCACTTTTGAAACCGGAAAAACTATAGACCTCTTGTGGTGAAGATAACGGCACAAGTCGCACCCGAGTCACCAAACAAAGCGCGGATGAACCCTTCTGACACCTTGGCCCTGTTGAGTGACATTCTTTTTCAGCTAAATGAAACTCAATCGTTCGCATCGCTCTGTCTTCGTTCATATCGCGTCCTAGAAAGCACTGCCAAGCGAGCTAAAAAATGGCAGTGGGTAGCGAAATATGGAAAGTGCAAGCAGAAAGCGCGGCTCAAGTTCCTTTCCCGTCGATTGAGCGCTGTAATAATACTCCAAGGTGGTCAATTGAGGAACTCAACAGTTTGTATCAGGATCCAACATACTCTAAGAGGCTCAAACTTATCTCTCTCCACCCCAAATTGATTTATACGTACAAACGGCGGAACTGTTTCAGGCACATCTCCGTCTGCGTGGGGGGTATTTCCTTCCACACAATACAACGCGTACAAAACCAAACTACAAACCACCATATCACAGTCAAAGCAGACGCTTTTCTCGTTAAATAAATAAATGTACACTCCCTCATTACTGATTTTTTTCCTACGCCGCCACTCTCTTTTGGCTCTTTTCCCAGAAATCCAGGCACGCAATCACGTCGTTGCCCCGCTCGTCCTCGTACGCGTAGATGATCTCCCGCGACGACTCGTGCAAGAACCGGATGTTCTCGCCGTGGATCACGCTCACAATCTCGCCCGTCTTGACATGGCGAATCTCCACAAAGTTGGGCTCGAAAGCTAGCAGGTAGGGGTACCAGATACCAAAGTTCTGAGGAACACCCTCCCAGTCGATTCGCCACATGGGCTGCTTTCGCCAGCCGTGCGCGTTGGCGTAGAAGGAGAACTCGGAGAAGTTGAGCAGGAACTCGCCGTCCAGTCGATACACCGCAATGGGCTTGAGCTGCTCCTTGCCAATGACAAAGTCCAGAGACGTGTCGGCAGAAGACAGCAGAGACTGGGTGTCAAAGTTGGTGAGCGACACCACCTTGAAGCCGTTGGCGCATCCAACACACAGGTTGAGCGACAGCAGCGAGATGGAGATGATCTCCGACGAGATGTTGAACTGCTGGAACGACCGGAACTCCGTGTCCTGGCGGCCCTTCTTGAGCGACAGCAGCGTCGTCTGCCGCTTGTTCTTGGTGAGCGGCTCCGAAGGCTCCAGCACGTTGATGGTCGACGACGTGGAGCTCGACTTGACCGTGCACACCAGCATTCGGTTGTTGCACACACCAGCCTTGAAGAAGTTGATGTGGCCCAGCACCTTCTTGGCCTTTCGCGAGTTGGAGACCGGGTCGGGGGTCTCGATGATGTCTGAGGGCCACGCGTACAGCGTCTTGTCTGCGAGCGCCAGAATCGTCGTGTACTCGTCCAGAATGGCCACCTGCGTCACATTGCTCGTAGAAATGAGCTTGACGGGGGTGGTGGCCACAATCGAGTTCTGTAGCGAGCCCTCCTTCTTGGGCAGGTGACGAATGTCGGAGATGAACACACCCGAGTCGGTTCCGTAGAGAACCTTTCGACCACCGTCGATGGGGACCACACAGTTGACCCTGTTGTTGCCGTGGAAGAAGCCCGAGCACAGAGTGTACTGCGAGAACACGTCGCCCAGCTCCCGCCGGGCATTCTTCTGCGACTCAATGTTGTCAGACCACGCCTTTCGGGCAGCAAAGTTGGCCGCGTACAGCGTCAGCTCGTAGCCCTTTCGGCCGAGATGCAGGAAAGTCAGGGGGTACTTTCCGTTGGCAGACTCCTTGGACACGGTCTTGGGGATCAGCGACGAAGGAGGTCTTCGGAAAGAAGAGCTCTTGGGGCCAATCTCCTCGGCCTGCGCCACCAGCAGAAGCTCCAGAGGGATGGGCTTCTTGTAGACACGCATCGTCTCGCGCTTGTTGTTGACCTTGACCTTGACAAAGACCAAAAAGTGGTCCAGCAGATACACCTGGATCTCGCCCTGGGTGTCCTGCGTTCGCTTCTTGAGCGAGCCCTTGAAGATGATGCGTCGCGACTCCTCCATCAGCTTGAGGTCCACGTAGTCGTTCTTCTGGAACACCAGCGACTGGTTGAGCTGCATCAGCGAGAACCGGTTCTCCGACTGACCACTCTTCTCGTTGACCTTCATCAGATACGCCTTGATCTGCTTGATGGCCTCGGGAATGTCGCCGTAGTCGGGGTTGTCCTCCTTGGTGTGCTTGAGCACCGCCTCGAGCAGCAGAGGGTATCTGGCCAGACGCGTGGTGGGCTTGGTCAGATAACCGTTCAGCTCGAGCTTTCGCGACTGCTCCAGACGCTCCGTGTCGTTGACAAACTTGGCAAACGCCGGGTTGGACGACTTCTCTCGCTCGTACTCGTACTTTCCGTACAGCTGCGACGCTCCGTACTTGATGAACGGCTCGAAGCGAGGCACGTGCTGCAGGAAAATGTCTCCAACACGTCGCACAACAGGCGCAAACTGCTCTCGCTTGGTCAGAGCCTCGGCCAGCTTGATGTTGACGGCGTGCACGTCCATGATGAACGAAAAGACCATCTTGATGAACCGCTCTCGTCGCGCCTCGGGGATGATGTTGGAGGTACGCAGAGGAGTGATCCAGTAGTCCCGCACGTACTCCAGGTCCTTGACAAAGTCGCGCTCCGTGTAGATGAGCTCGCAGATGACCTCCTGGCGCTTCTTCTCCTCGTCGTCGACCGAGTTGGCAATCTCCTTGGTGACCCGCTCGCGCCACAGCTTCTGTTCCTTGTTTTCCGAGTCGCCATGCAGCGACAGCCGCGACTCGGACCGCTTGAGACCGCTGGGCTTCATGTTGAGCCGGGCCTGCTGCTCGAGACGTCGGGGACAAGCAATGGAGTAACACAGCTTGTCTCGAGTGCACGTGGGAGAGTAGCACTCGGTGAGCAGCGTGAACACGCCATTGACGGGCATGCCGACGGTCTGGGCTGCCGACACGTCGTTGGCCTCGACAATCTCGTTGAACTGGTAGAGCTCAAAGGGCGAGTCTCGCAGCCGGTGGTCGTACGTCACGTCGTGGAAGAACTTCTGTGCGTCCAGCGACCGGCCCAGCAGCAGCGCGAGGTTTCGGTCGGTGGTCTTGATGATGTCCGCGATCACCGAGACGGCCTCCGAGCCCAGGAACGAGTTGGAGTAGCTCAGCTCGTTCTTCTTCTTGTCGGCCACCACCACTGTCAGCCGGAACATCTCGGCCACCTTGGACAGCAGCGCAGGGTAGACGAGAGGCGCTCGACGCGATGCTGTGAGCACGGCAGATCGCGGCGAGGGGCCAAACTCGGACGACAGCGAGCGCATCGACGAAGTGGACGTGGTTCGGTGGTTGCCAAAGCTCGACTGGGCCTGCTGCTGCGACGGCGACACCACGGTCGACGAGGTCGAGACCGAGGCTGCCGACGACGACGGCAGATGCGTGGCCGACGTGGACGGCGTCACCGTCGAGCTGAGGCTCACGGTCGACCCGGGGATGCTGTGGCCCTGGGCGTTGACCGCGTGGGTGCTGCCGCCCATGGGTCCCCCGCCCTGCCGCGAGGGGATCACCCGGCCCGAGGACGTGGACGTCATGGTCGAGGTGCGGCCCGAGTCTCTGTCGTAGACGTTGGGGTTGCCCCGCGACGCCGCGGCCACAGACTGCTGAGTCAGCGACATGGACCGCTGGCCGTACTGCTGCGGGTGGCCCGGGTGGTGCTGCTGGGGGCCTCCAGACACCGATCTGCCCGGGTTAAACTGCGAAAACTGCGAGTACGGGTTCGACGGCGACGACGGCGAGGTTGCCGACTGCGCGTGGCGCATCTGGGGCCGCCGCGAGATGTGGTACGGGTTGGTCTGCGTCTGCAGCGGCGGCGGCTGGCGCGAAAACTGCTGTCCGCCGTACTGAGGCGCCGGCGGCTGTCCCTGGGGCATGCCCTGCGGAGGAGCAGGCATGTTTCCGCCGTGTCCCTGCTGCTTCTGCGGCGAGTACTGCTGTGGAGGAGCATGTTGCGGTGCATGCTGCTGCTGCTGCTGGGGAGGGTGCTGGGGGTGCTGAGGATGCTGGGGCACATGCTGATGCTGAGGAGCGAGCTGCTGGGGTGCTTGCTGCGGAGGCGCATACTGCTGCTGCGGAGGAGGAACATGCTGGCCCGGGGGCTGCTGTCGGCCTACAGAGTAGGGATAGGGCGTCTGGCCCTTGTGGCCCTGGGGCTGTCCCTGGGCGTACTGTCGGGGAGGCTGCTGCTGCGGCAGCGGCTGCTGGGGATGGCCAGGCTGCGGGCGATTAGTGGGGTAGTTGCGCGGCGGCTGGTGATGCTGAGGAGGAGGGTTGTTGGGGTGCTGGTGATGCGAGGGCATGGGGGCCTTGGGCTGGCCCTGCAGCGGAACCTGGCCCTGGGGCGGGGGCTGGCCCTGTTCGTACCTCTCGTTGAGGTTCTGCATAGACCGCGATGCGGGCATGCGCTGGGTTAGTACGGAAGCGGGTGGCCGAAGGGCACGGTAACAGAGCAACAAAAGCGAGACAACTCCGGGTAAAAAGACGTGGAATCGTGAAGAATCGAGCAAAAAAAGAGACGAGCAGCTGCGGTGCTTGAATACAGCCGGTGTGGTTCATAGCTCGTGTAAATAGCCGCTGCGTAGTTTCTCGGTCGGACATAAGTCAAAGTCGAGGTCAAAAGTGTGTGGCATGTTGCGCGTCGGGTAGTCGAGCGGTATGTGTCGAGAGGGTATCAAATGACCAAATGGCGCCCTTTTGCGTCAACCATTGTCGCATCAGCTCTGTCGAAGCGCAGCCGACTCTGTGTCACCCCTAACCACCTCCGTGTGACACCTGGGAGCTCAACAACCGGTGATACGTGCCATCCTTGTCGCAGTCTGGGCATCGCAAAGACGCCAAAGTCGCTTTAGAGCCCGCGTCTGTGTCGCTATCGCCTTCTTTCGCCGTTTCTCCGTCAACATCTGTCTCGCTCCTCGAGCATGTCTCTCCTCTGTCTCTCTCCGTCCTGCTCTGATACTCACCTGCATCGACGGAATATCGGTAAACGGAATATCCAACACGTCCTGCGCCATTTGAACTGCACTGCGTCGACTTGGGGCTGGTTCTGTGTCTCTGGGGGCGTTGCGTCGTGCAAACAACAACTGATGTAGAGATTGGCGGCTCTGAAAAAGTGTAGTGCCCAAAGACGCACGAGGCTGTGTTGTGTGGTGCCAACTTTAGGTTGCTTAGTCACCTGCGGTATTAGTGTAGGCGGCTGAAAAAAGAGCTACCGACGCGGGTAGACGGGCCAGCGATGTTAGGAGCGTCTCTATTTCACGCTACGGGCCGTGGACATTTTTTTCCACGCCAAAACCAGCCTTTTCACTGGTCGAATTGGACTTCCAAAAGCGTCCAAGATCTCAGGGTTTGGGGTCGGCTCCATTGTTAGAGATCATATTGAGCGGGCAGGCGGACAAAACCGGAGAAAAAATCGCAAAAAAAAATTAAACGCATTTCGGTTGCTCTTTGGGGGGTGTTCTTGCCTCATCTGTTGTTCCTGGACCGCCAGATCCCATTTGCGGCTTTTTCCGTCCAATCTACTCGTCGGCCATACTGACTATGTCCGTCGTATGCAGTCCATCACTTAACCTCATTTGTCCCTTAATCAGCACAGGGGTAGCTCAAAAAGCAATAAACACCTATAATTCGGGTCTATACGACGCTGGCGGGGTTAGGAGATTGGCCGGTTGGAGGTTGTGTGTGGTCTGTAGGGGTTTTGGGTGGCTGAAAGTCCATTTATTTCTAATTTTTCAGCATTTAATCCCCTTTATTCGTTTAAACGCGGCAAAAAGCAAAAGAATGCCACTACGCCGCATTCCGCGTTATCTCCAAAACAACTAACTGTGTCTCATCGTTTCCCCCCATTCCTTACCCCATTCACCCTCTCAAGCGGCTAAGGCGATGTCTTGATATTCCGCCATTTTAGCAGTTCTGGCAATTATTACAAATTATTGGAAATAATGTTGACATGTCCAACAGACGAGAGACAGATGCACGTCACCCTCAGGAGGACTGGCAATTCATTCAATAATATTCAAATTATTCCCTTTTTATACAGAAAATCACGAGCAGCTCGACCCCACAAAACAACACCCCTGTTCAGCTAACACAACGTCGTTGCGCCTACTGATCACGGGATAAGCATTAGCAGCTCGCTGGATCCACAAATTGGCATATTGGCATCATGGATCGGGTCGATTTCGGATGTTAACTCCGACATGCCGCTGCAGGGTTATTAATCGTTATTACGAGTTAATTCCTTTTTAATCGCATTAAATGTGAGTGCGTGCATTGCCGTTGGCATCAACTTGACCGTCATACAACAGAACATACAGTAACAAAAACGGAACATGAGCACCCATACAGAATATACTTAAGAATATACTTGCCTCTAGCCTTGACCTACTTGTACGGTAAAAGTACCAATTCAAGTCTTCACTTCTACAAGTAGAAGTACTTGTACATCTTCCGCTATTCTGCTATCTAAGGACCATTAGATTCAGACATATTTGCAGTATCACTCTCAAATCAGCTTTCCTTTATTCTTACCCATAGTCCTTCTCGAATAGTTGATGTCTCTCAATTGAACACCACTACTTGTAATTATATTGCTCTGAGAGTTAGTCAGCAAGTGCTTCAAACTCGATGACCCCAAAAGTCGAACCAGCACAGAAAAATAGCGAAAAAATTCAAACCAGAAATCCAACGACTCAATTGACTGAAATAAATCAAAATACCGCCCCTTCCGCTTTAAACACGCCCAGAATCAGCCTCTCAAAGTCCTCGCTCAACTGCGCCATTATTAGAGTTCACCAGCTATCTCCACCTCATCACACCCAGCCAACGCACCCTTCAACACCAACATCGCACATCGACTTTCAAAATGCCAGCTCTGAACAGTACATTTCTCGGCGAGGACCAGGACACGCGGGTGGTCGGCAACTTTGCCATTCTGCCCATCAAAACGTCGTTCCGAGGCCCCAGTTACCCCAGCAACGCCGACTACGACATTATCGACGAGGTTCTCGATCTTTTCCGAGCCAACTCCTTCTTCAAGAACTTTGAGATCAAGGGCCCCGCGGACCGGGCTCTCATCTACGGCATTCTCTTTGTGTCCGAGTGTCTCGGCAAGCTCAAGCCCACTACTTCTGCCACCGAGGCCAACAAGCTGCTCAACACTGCTGCCGTCGAGCACTTTTCCATTCCCGGCGACGCTGGCTTCCCTCTCAACTCGCTGTACGCGCCTCCCCGAGACCGAAACGAGGTTGAACTGCTGCGAGGCTACCTGATGCAGTTCCGACAGGAGCTGGCCAAGCGACTGATTGAGAAGATCTACAAGGAGGACTCCTCCAAGCCAAACAAGTACTGGTTGGCTTTCACCAGACGGCATTTTATGAACAAGAGCTTGTAGGGAGCACCGAGCGGAGAAGATGCTTGCAGGAGGTGTGTCAGGGTCCGTTGATGGCTCTGGACGCAATGTAACTAATGAATGATATGATAAGGCAATGTTGGAGGGTGGTTAAACACTCGAGCTGATACGATGGGTGTAGTCTCTTATTGTTTATGGTGTAGACAGCTCAAGGTGTAATGTAGGAAGCTCATTTGTGTGGTAAGGTACAAACTGAAACATCCATAGTGAACATGGCAAGTCGAGCTCAATTGTGTAATTATAGTGACTACTCCGTACAAGTGTAATTGTTACAATGTTTAAACGCAGTGTCGCAAGTCAGCACCTAATATCCGATCAGACAAGCCATACAATGGAGAACACAAACAGGTTATAATCACCGTACGCTCCTATTACATGTACAAGTAGTACAGCCATAACACATCTGGCACTACGCACAATCTAAGATCATCATATAATACATATAAATAAACACATTTTATCCATGCTGTCCTTGTGTCCTCCTCTACTGCCAGTAAGGCGGATACGGTCCGGGGGGCGACTGCTGTCGCGGAGGATACATCCCTGGCGGCGCCGGAGCACCTCCTGGCGGACCTCCAGGCCCTCCAGGGCCTCCGGGAGGGCCGGCCATGGCGTTGAGAGGCGGCAGAGTGATGCCACCGCCCCGTCCGCCGCTGGGCTTGGTGTCGCCGTTGAGAATCGACGTGATCGACGACGTTTTCGACGGCCGCTGCAAAATGGGCAGCGGCGGCAGCGTCTGGCGAGGTCCGTGCGAAGCGTGTGCGTTGATGGGGGGCAGCGAGAAGCCCGTGGGCGAGCTCTGCTGCGGCGGAGGCGTGTGCGACAGCGGCGGCATGTACGGCGAGTACGTGGGCCGCTGGAGGTCCTGCTGACGCTGGAGGTCCTGCTGACGCTGGAGCTCCTGTTGCCGCTGAAGCTCCTGCTGCCGCTGAAGCTCCTGGCGCTGGTACTCCTGCTGCTGCTGCTGACGCTGGAGCTCGAGCTGACGCTGTCTCTCCTGCTCCTGCAGCTGCCGCTGGCGCTCCTGCTCCTGCAACTGGCGCTGGCGCTCCTGCTCGCGCTGCTGGTCCTGGAGCTGCTGCTGGCGTTGCCGCTCCAGCTGCTCCTGCTCCAGCTGCCGCTGCCGCTCCATCTGCTGCAGCTGCGGCCGCTCCTGCTTGAACGACGACGACCGCGGCTTGGTCGCAAAGAAGCCGGCCATCGGGGGAGGGCCGGGCTGGGGCGACTGGGCCGACTGGCCGAGCGGAGGCGACGCCGAGTGCATGTGGCGCATGGACTCGGGCCGCATGCCGTGCGGAGAGTACCGCAGCGAGCCCACGGGATCCCGCACGTGGTCGTAGTCGTACGACCGCGAGTGCGAGTGCGTGGACACGTACTGCTGCTGCGGAGAGGCAGCGTGGGCCTGGGCGTGGGGCTGCGGCTGGATCGCCACGGGTCTGTAGGTGCCAGGGGTGCCCGTGGACGACTGCGACGACGACCGAGAGTGCATCGTCGGCTGGGCAGCCTGGGGTTGAGCCGCGGGAGTGGGCTGAGGGCGCGAAACCTGGGGCTGGGGCTGCTGAACAGGCTGAGTCGGCTGCTGCTGCTGCTGAGTCTGAACAGGCTGAGACTGGGCCTGGACCGGCTGAGGCTGAGCTTGCACCGGCTGGCTCTGCACCTGCTGAGGCTGGGGATGGTGAGCCTGCTGAGGGTGAGCCTGCTGAGGGTGCTGAGGGTACGGCTGCTGAGACTGCTGCTGGGGCTGTTGGGGTTGCTCCGGCTGCACAGACTGCTGGCGAAGCTCCTGCTGCCGCTGACGCTCCATCTGCTGTCTCTCCATCTGCTGCCGCTCCAGCTGTTGTCGCTCCAGTTGCTCCTCCTGTCGCATACCGAGCTCGGGACTGACCCGCTTCTTTCGCAGACCAGCGTAGGGCGTCGTGAGCTCGAGCGACTGCTTGATGGGCGGAGGCGGAGGCAGAGGCTCGCCGCGCTTGACCCGCTCGTCGGCCTCAATCGCCAGACCGTGCCAGCCCTTGGCCTCGCCGTGCTTGTGGAAGTAGTTCTTGACCATCACCGCCGACTTGGACCGGAAATGGGCCGCCACCTGCTCCCAGTTGGTGCCGTGCGACCGGATGAGAATCGGCAGCAGGTTGACCTCGTTGACGGACCAGTACGACGACGTCTTGAAGTCCGCGGGAGCAGCCGTAGCAGCCACAGGAGCGCCAACAGGCACCGAAGGGTCGGTAACAGCAACACCTCCCACAGGAGGCACGGGCTCGACCTTGACCCGCTTGACCTCCCGCTTCTCCACCTCCAGCTGCCGCTTGCGCTCGTCTTCGCCAAACTGCGGAGCAGCAGCTCGTCGTGTTCGAATGGCTCCGTCGAACGCCATCTCGTCCACCACATCCTTCTTGCGTCGGCCCTTTCGCGCAGACCGCCGGTTTCGACCAGCAACAATCGCCTTGTAGTCCACACGCGTCTTGGTTCGGTAGTAATGCAGCACGCAGTCTCGGAAAGTTCGAAGACCGCCCATGGCAGCAGAAATACGACCAAACTGCTTGGGATGAGCAGCGTACGCCTCGCAGAAGAGCTCGTGCTCGGCAGGCGTGAAGTTGTCGATTCCGTCCACGTCCAGACGTCGGTGGAACGCCTGCTTGTCCGCCACAAAGTTGTTGGTGTCGACGAAAAACACCTTCTGGCGCACCTCCTCGTCGAGAATCATGTCGGGGATGGTCGCAGACGTCAGCTTGGCACGCACAGAGGGATCTCGGGCGTGCTCACGCTCCAAGTTCGCGAGAATCTCCAGAAACTCGGCCTCGGAACGCACAGTGTCGCCGTGCGAGTGTCGTCCACGTCGACCAGCAGCCACATCCTCGCCTGCACCCTTCTCGCTCGTCTTCTCGTCGGGCTCGGCGTCCTTGGGAGCTCCGTTGACACTGCTGCCAGGCAGAGCAATGCCCTTGTCGCCAGTAGTCTGCTCGGGTCGAGGCATCTGCTGGTTGGCCTTGGAAACGGCCTGCTGCTCGTCCTGAGACCGAGCCACGTGCTGCTTGCTCCACGCACGGTACTTGCCAATGTACTCCTGCTGCAGCTGCTGCTCCTTGGCGAAGATGGCCTTGTTGCGCGCAGAGATGCGGGCGGCAAGCAGAGGCTGGACCACGGCAAAGTTGCGCACGTTGGTCCGGTAGCACTTGTAGTCACGAGTCGACTTGAACGGCGTGGGAGACAGGTACCGCATCTCGGCCGTGCGCTCCTGGTGAGTCAGCAGCCGGTTGGCAAAGTACGTGTTCTCCAGCCGCGTCATGGGGAACTCGTCGGGCTGGTAGTCGATGACGGCAGACACCGCCACGGGCGAAGCTGCCTTGACCTCGGGCTTGGGAGAGCTGGCAGCGGTAGCACGAGGCGACACGTCTGCAGCAGGCTCCTTCTTGACGCCAACGTCCTCGGCAAACTTGACCTTGGCAGTAGTAGGCGACTTTCCAGCAACAGGAGACTTTGCAACAACCGGAGACTTGACTGCCTCCTTGACTGGCTCCTTGACAGTCTCCTGAACTGGCTCCTTCACAGCCTCCTTGACTGGCTCTGGTACCTTCACTGGCTCCTTGACGGGCTCCTTGAAGGGCTCCTGACCAGGATCGACAAGGGCCTTCAGATCCATCTTGGCGTCTGCCTTGGGCTCAGGAGCGTCCACGTCCATCTTGTCGGACTCAACAGCGGCAACGGCTGCTGCTGCTGCTGCTTCGTTGGCAGCCACGGGGTCCACAGGTGCTTCCACCTTGTCGACGTCCTTCATCTCCACGTCTTCCGAAACGGGAGGCGACACTGTAGCAACCACAGGCTTCACAGCTTCAGGAGCAGTAGCAGCAGTGGATCCAGGTTCGCCCGTAGCACCGGGCAAAGCCAGACCTCCAGGCAGACTGAGTCGCTGGGACTGCTGCTGCTGCACTGGTGGCGCTGAAGGCAGCGAAATGGACCGCACAGGCAGAGTCTCAATGGACGTGGCGAGTGAACGAGCTGTGGTGGGAGACACCGAGGCAGAGGCAGCAGCCGCAGCCACGGCAGCCTCCTCCTCGACCTCCATCTCCTCCTCGAGCTTCTGCATCTCCAGCTCCAGCTCTTTTTCCAGCGCGTCTCCCATGTCAATGTCCTCGTCGGCAGGTGCGTCGGCCTTAGGAGACTTGACCTCTGCACTCTTGGTTTCAGGGGCCTTGGTCTCGACTGGCTTCTCGACAGGCTTGGGCTCAGGGGCTTTGACCTCTGCAGGTTTGGTCTCTGCAGGCTTCACCTCGGGCTTGACCTCGGGCTTGGACTCCACAGGCTTGACTTCCGTGGGATTCACCTCTGTGGGCTTGGAGTCTGTAGCCTTGGCGTCAGGAACACTAGTCTTGGGCGAAGGGTCCACAGGAGACTCCTTGGGCTTGACTTCCTTGGCAGGCTCCTTGACAGGCTCCTTGACAGGCTCAGGCTTGCTCATCGGCTTCTCAACAGGCTTCTCCACAGGCTTCTCCACAGGCTTCTCCTTCTCCACAGGCTTAACCTCAGTCTTAGGAGCTGACGTCGGAGCTGACGTCGGAGCTGACGTCGGAGCTGACGTCGGAGCTGACGTTGGAGCCACATGATTAGTCTGCTTGGTATCTGGTTTGCTCGCCGGCTTGGTCTCAGGCTTCACTACTGGCTTATCCTCCAGCTTCTTCTCCGCCTTCTCCTTGGCCTCTGGCTTCTTGTCCTTCAGATCTGATTGTTTGGCGGGCAGTTTGTCCTCCTTGCCCTTGCTCTCCTCCGTCGGCGCCTTTTCCTTTTGTACATGGTTGGTGGTTTTCGGCGACAACGTTCCGTTCCGGGCCTTTTCCTCCTTGCCGTTCTCAATCACGGGGTCCTCGTGCATGGCCACGTCGGCGGGCCCGGGGGTATCGGCCTTGAGCTCGCGGGCATCTCGCCGCACCTCCTCCTTGATATCCTTGATCCTGCTGCGGGCCTCCTCCTTCTTGACCTCCACGTCCTTCTTGCGCACCACCTCCTCGGGCTCCTCGGGATGCGTGTCCGAGTACGTGTGGAGATCGTGCTGGTGACTCAGCGAAGACGACGTGTGCTGCTTCTGCTTGCTGACCGGCGGCTTGACGTGCGGCTTCTTCAGCGGCCTGCTGCCGTTGCGTGCACCAGACACGTCCGGAGACGCAGACCGATGCAAGTCACGGGGGAGCGGCGACTTGCGCACAGACTCGCGCGAGTCACGTGATATCGACTCTCGCGCGTCTCGTGAAAACCGCCGCTCGTCGCTCGGCGAGCTGCACACCGAGTTGGACGCGGAAGCCGCGGCCGACGACGCCGCTGCTGCGGGAGCTACCGCCGACGACTCCTTCACAAAGTGCGGGAACAGATCGTCGGCAGGCGGAGGAGCACGTGACGGCGGCTCGTGGTCACGTGATGCAATATCTCGCGGGCCCAGGTCCCGCGGGTCGCCTCTCGAGTCGGGCCGATCGCGCGGGTGGTCGCGTGGGTGGTCGCGTGGGTCCGGTCTGTCGCGCGGGTCTGGTCGATCACGTGGATCTGGCCGGTCACGTGGGTCTGGACGGTCACGTGGATCCATCCGGTCTCGTGGATCCGGCGCTCTCGACTTTGGTCCCGGTCCATCGTCGTATCTGCGTCGGTTGTCGAACCGACGGTCGTCCCAGCGACGATCAAAGCGCGGTGGCGTGCTTCCCGGGTATCGGGGGTCTGGTCCTCCGGGTCCGGGAGGGCCTCCTCCTCCGGGCGGACCGCGGTAGCCCCTGTTGTCGCGCTTTCCCGTCAGGCTACGGGGTCCTGTGGGAATCTCCTGTTTGAAGTTGGGGCCTGGTGGGCCACGACGGTCGAAGCGTCTGCGGTCATCGAAGCGACGGTTCTGAGTTAGTAAGTTGTGTTTGGTAGTTGTTGTGGGTGAGTGAGTGAGAGTAATGTGGTCCAGTTGCTGTCTGTGTTGTGAAGACTGTGCATCAAGCTCAACAAAACAGTCCAGCTGAGCCAGGCTGAATGGGGACGTGGAGTCAACCAAAACCGTGACGAGAAATGACAAAGGTGACAATAAATCGATATGCCGTACATGTTGTCATGAAAGCATCACGTTGTTTGGTATCAGAGGTGTCAAATGTTGTTGCGGCTCATGCAGACAGTGCGGCTGCAGAAAACGTGTCGAGTATCGAAAACGATATGTATGAAGGAGTAAGGGTCCATCAGGGCATCTGTGGCATGCACGTGGGTGTCTAAGCATCTCAACCGAGGTCTAGACCGCGGTCTGACTGAACTGGCAGAATGGGGTAACTGAACCGACGGAAACGGCTGAAAATGCTAGACCTGGTGACGTTGCTATGGATATCATCGAACAACGCAACATCTAACGCCACGTCGACACAACCACAGAGTGTAAAAGTTTGGTACACCCTGCGTGTCGACGTCGTGTCGTGTCGTGTATCGTGTTGCACGTGCCATGTATCGACGTGACAGGTATCTCTGGGCACCCCAGAACTGCCTCTATTGATCGTCGTGTGTTTTTCCGTCTTTCTCCTGCTGGTATCACGTTGGTATCTCTTCAATCTTGAACTCTTAGTCATCATCTCGAACTGCATTTCTGGGTGCAGAAACGCTTCATCCGGGTACAAAAACCCTGTCCCGGGTGTCTCCATCACATTCTGTGCCTCTCTGCCCCCTTTTCTCGCCTCCTTTCCGTCTCCTTCGCTCCTCATTCACTCTCTACACCCTCTCGTCCCCCTCGAAAATACTCACATCTTCCCTCCTTTGTCGTTTGTATTCAGCAGCCTCGCGTTCTCTTCTGCGGCGCTCCTTGTCGCGTTCCTCCAGACGTCGCACATCTTGCGCAGACGACGACGGATAGTTGCCCGACATGGCCAGTGGTTGTGTGTAGATGTAGAGTGGTGAGAATTAACCAGATAGGGTTAGGGAGGTCGGGTTAGGGTACACCGGCGACGTGGACTCTGTAGATGTCGTGCGAAATACTGCGTGGGGTGGCGATGGTTGTACTGGTGGGTTGCATGTGCGAACCGAGTGGCTGATGCAGCGTTTTTTTTTCTTTCACAACGTTGCACTAAAATCACATTCGTCTTGTGGCGACTGATAGGTCATATGCACAGGCTATTTTTGTTGTGCAATGTTACAAGTAGACAACGAACATGCCGAGGAGGAGGCAGCACGTCACTACAGACCCATAAATATGTCAGAGTCCACACCATATGGCCATTCGACTACCCATACCACCGCAAAACACACCATTCTCAACACGATGACTAATCCAACATAAGGTTTGTGACAAAATTTGAGTGCAACGTACAACTTGGAGGCACGACAGATGACGTAACCAGGCGGCGGCAGAATACAGGAAATCGAAGCTTGTCAACGGCGATCACATGACCCCACAATAAACGATCAGGTTATGACCTACAAGCCACCTCACACGACACACACCCAAACCCAGAATGACTCATATCCAGCCGGGTAACCCCTTGGTATAGAGTTATCGGCTGTTCCCAATTCGTATATTACATAAGCACACAGTCGGGATATAGACAACTCCTGTCTCCGTGCCCCTCACCATTCTTCTGCTCCCACGGGGTCTCATCTGGGGAAAGACGCCGTCAAATGAATATTAACAAAGTTAAAGTATTCTATTTTCCGATCTTTTGCATAAACGAGTGCAGGAGGGTGGAATAGACGAGGTTCAAAAGAGCCATTTAAGCCGAGCCGTTTGGAATGTCGCCTGGCACCAACAGAGCAGCATGCAAAGTCGAATGTTTCTTTTCTTTCTTCCTCTCTTTCGGATCGACCTTTTTGAAATTCCCGTCTAACCCAACCCTACTCCACCTTGTCATCAGGGATAAACTGGTTTTCTTGGCGGCAAGGCACTGAAAAATGGTCGAGTTGAAGGCATATCCGACAAGCAGTCGGAGTCTACATATAGGGTCAGAACCAGAAGTAGAGGCTGTAGAGGGTCGTCACCATCAATACCGCGAAGACACGGCATTGTGAAGAGATATGTTAGACGCAGCCATGGCATCTCCACCCCAGTCGTCGACTATTCGGGCCGATTGCTTCTTCGGAAACAAGATTTCTTACCCTAAGTGAGCTAATATCTATGGCATTATCGTTTCTGTTATTGCTAGCCGCAGCAACTCTTGAGCTATTGATGACGCTTAAAGCACCTATAGTGTGGCTAAATAATAACGGAGAACACGAGGGAGTGCTAAAATATGTTCCCAACAAGGTCGGCTAGTGTCCAAAGAGAAAGGTAAGTGCAAATGCTTGATTGCCATGATGATAAACAGCTTGCCGGTCTGCAATGAAACACCAAACCCCAAACTCTGTTGAGATGTGCATGGGTGGCCGGAGGAACTGTTTGCCCGTTGGGTCTCATATGGAGAGCCACAGACAGTTATTGCCTCTTTCCTCGTCTTTCCGATGATCATTGCTCTGTGCTCGTTGTCTACTTCACGATCGTGCCATCGCACCTATGCGTTGGTGCAGGCAATTACAGGTGTGCAGTGCATGTGCTTAAGCGAAGACACTAAACCTTGCTGGGAGGGGTTCCTGATACTTAATGGCGGGGGGTTCTGGAGAAGAAAGGAAGCGTCTGTGTACTGGAAAAACACGATTTCGACCCCTATTCACCTAGCTGCTACAACAAATGAACTAGCACCTCTGACATGCGCTCATATTGACACCGACATGCTTCATCAGCTGTGTGTCCCTAGTGGCTCTACCGATACATGTCGGAGGCTAGAGACGGAGCCTGTCACATCCGGATCAAATCCGGATGTTGTCGACCGTGGTCTGGGTGCCAAACGAACTCTCAACTCAGATACCTCCGCCAACTCATCAAACAAACGCGTTTATTCCCCACCACCAGATGGCGAGCAGTCGAGTGGTAAACCCGGGTATATCATCACTCATCTCAACACTCCGCAGCCACACTACTGTTCCATGGCCCAGCTTCTAGATCTTTCTCACACAGAACTCGAACTGGTCTCCGAATTCACACGCCATACACACCCTGACGTCCTGAGAGCAAATGCATACATTGACATGGAGTGGCTCGGGGGAGGTCGGCTACTCTCTTCCTCGCAAGCTTTGAAACAGGCGTGTCTTTTCTTGGGCCAAGTACATCTGGCCCTAAGGAAGAATCCTTCCAACGCCTCCCTCCGTCCCACGGTGTTCCAAGGATACAAGCAGCTCTCGTTCAAACTCCAAGAGCAGCTGCTGCGGGAGTTCACCAATCTTCTCAAGTGGTTCAAATACGAATCCCAGTCATGCGACTCTGCACTACAGCGCGACGACGTGCTTGTGACTACGGCTATATTTGTGTACATCTGTGGACTCGCTATTGGACCGCAACTTTTGCCCTTCTTTACCAACACTCGTCAGGACCTGGCTGGACTCTGCAGCACCATACAAAACACCCATTTTTCGTTCTCGCGTGATACCCGACCGGTGGTAACGTTCCCAGTACTACCTGACAACATGAGAGTGAAACTGCCTCGAGAAGACGACCTGTGGGCAGTTGTGGATTACGTGATGGTAGACGAAGGCATACCTTCATTCACCGAGAGGGAACACATTCACAGGGTGATATCTCACGAAATTTACGCCATGGCAGAGCTTTTCAATGTCGACGTTCTCTACAAGTCCATCTCACATCTCTCTGCCTGGTGCGTTTTTCATTCTGACGACTTCCTCGCCCTCCGACAAGAAGAAAACCCATACGCCACCATTGTGATATCGTACTACTTGGCTTACTGTCACCTATTCCACACCTTTGACTGGTGGAGAGACAGGGCCCAGTTTGACTTGTACGACGTGGTGGAGTATCTGCCCGAGGACTACATGAAGTTCGTGCAGTGGCCTTTGAAAGTGGTAGAGAACTACCAATGGACTCACGAGGATTTGCTGAGTGGTAAATTTGCAGAGGCAGCAGAGAACATGAAAAGCTTTCGATAGACAGAGACGACAAAAAATGCCAGATCGTATAACTTAGCCTGGCGCCCTCAACAACAACAAGAAACTGAAGCACACAACACTTCTGTGCAACTCATAACGGAATGAGCACTTCCACACTCATATTATTTATTAGTACATAATAAAACGACAGGTGCGTTATTATACGAGGAGAGTGTAAGGGCCCAGAGCAGAGTCTTAAACAACTGGTGTAGTGCTGACAAGCATTCTACTTGAAGGTATCAGATTCTGGAACAAGGTAATTACCAGCTTTTGGCAAAGGAATATTTGGAAAGTGGTGCAAGTATGTACTTGTACAAGTACATAAGATAACAAGAGGCAGTCACACGGTGGATACGAAAAGAGTACTAATTATTGGGCTATTATACATGCGGCGTAGAGCTATGGATTTGCTGCCAATGAATCGAGAAAGTTCACGCGTCCGAAACTAGAGAAAATGAAAACACAGAGAAGACAACCACGTGCCATACTAATTTAGTCAGTCCACACACCCTGTATGGTATTTTTGAGGATCACAAACACAATAAGGAAATGAAACTTTGATCACATTTGGGTTTTTCATACATTTTGCAGGACAACATCGCAGGTCGGGTTTCTAGAATGAGCGCTGGATGTGCGGAGTCATTTTGTGTAACAGAAAATACCCATGTGAATCTCAGTACATGAATTACAATTTTTTCTACTTAACATGCCGCTCGAGTGGTTCTGACGGTCCCAGATGAATTCTGTAGTTCTTTGAGAATTCAAAATAAAACGGAAATAAATAATAGCAAGCAAATGGGGTTCATAACACAGTCTAACATCATAAGAATGTCCCAGGGACTATATTTCAATTGCGGAAGCCCATATCTGTGGGTTCCCCTCGTTCCCCGGCTTGTAGCATGTTTTGATAAATCAAATTTATTACTAATTACCGTACTTGTCTTGAGCCACCACGATTCTGCGTCGCACAAATATGTAATAGCACTTGTTGGCAACAAGAGCTGTCTTGGCATTGCTCGTAGCCCTCGTAATATTCCTGATGCGTATGAATCATGTTTCTTCTACGGAAGAAGAATCACTGTACAGTAGGGTGGTCACTAATTACTGTCAAGTCCAAAACAATACCCTTGAAGACTCAGAACCCCTGAACTATATCGAGTGATCTACGAACTTCATGCTCCTTCGCTGTGGCTCATTTCCAATGCAGACAGAACTCAGCTTGATTCGGAAGTTCCAATATCTACATTTGCCCCTTCAGTTCAACACGTCTAGAACTCTATCACGGGGCGTGGGGGGTGTAGAATGATGGGAAGGAAACGGAAAGAGTAAGTGACTTCACGGAAATGGTAATTGGGGTTCTCCAAATGAGGTGATTATTTTAGAAGCGGAAGTGAGGAGAGCTTGGCAACCTGTGGCTCTTAATCCCCTCATGTTAAACTTCATCAACACTTATCGAGTCCTACACCCGTTGATAACATGTTTAGATCGACGTGTCTCAGGGGTGAGTGACGAGACAGTGAAGAATACAATGGAATCACCGATGACAACAATAACAGTGATTGCAAGACGTCCGAGTGTGTCAATGGGCTGAGGAAGAGGTCCAGATCAACTCTACATATTCCTTCCTGTAATTCGCGCTGGAGCACGTATTTTCACGTCACGCGATTTCCGGGATATTACTCAGCAAAGCCGTTTGGCACCCCTATGCACAACCATGCCATGCTCCTGCTGTTGCTCATTCTGGAGCCATGTTACGCTGTTGAGTTTGAACACGAGCAGTATTGAACGCTCATTCTACACGTTATGTGGGGCTGAATAATGTAAATCGAGGGCCCAGTGCAAGCGAGACCAAGAATTCAGGAAAAGGAAATAACAGCCAATTATGAAAATACAGTAGAAACTAGACAATGTAGTCGAGGAACTCCGAAAATGTCTGCTCTGGTAACAACTCCTACGGTCCTTTGTACTAATTAACGCGTCTTTGCAAATCACGAACCCAGGGGTCCACAGTACAGACATACATACACACCGTGGAGCTCACTGATGGCTAACCAAAGCTTCTACAACTAGTGAGTCTCCCGAGAGTCCACAGACTAGCGCAGGGGTGATATGTGACATCAAAACAATAAGAGACCCTTATTGCCGGTAACCGCAGTAACGTCCAACTCTCTCCTACATGAGTCTCACACAATCCAGGCAAAGTTTACATTCTCGACGCGTCTTGGAGATCGCAGGGTGCAGCCGAACACAGCAGGGCCAGTAAACAGCGTTGCTATGGTTACACGAGTCACGTGACGAAAAGGGAGCGAACGGCCCGCGACAGCGAAAAAAGGAGCGAGTGTGCACAACAAGCAGGGTGGCATAGCCGCAACGACCATAACAACAACAACAAAACAATAACAAAAGGCAACAGGGATTGTGTGCGGGCTGTGACAGAGGTCACGTGATTAACGGCGCTAGTGATGTAAAAAACGCAGCACGTGACTCCTGCCACCGGCTGCGGCAGATTTGTCAGGCGCACTCATCGGTTGCTCAGCCATCCAGGTAAGGCTCCAATTATTCGTTAATTCCGCAATTTAGGTTTTTGTTAGAGTTCGTAGTCCGCCCAGAGCGGAAATTAGGTTGCCAAGAATCGAGGCGAGGATGGGGTATGTGCATTGTGATGGCTCGGGTGCAGAGTGCAGAGTGGTATGAGGGATATTATATGATGTCCACGGATTTTGTGAGGGTCCTTAGAACGCCGGAATATACAATAGCGGCGCATTAGCACCGAGACAACGGCTCTGTTGCGCAGTCCTGTTCGGGAGGGCTATAAATACCAGCCCTGTCTGACTTTGTTCTATTTTGGACTTTGCATTCCGGAGAGTTACCCTGTCGTGGTGGGATGAGGTGGTAGATGTGCTCTGAAGGGCTTGGTATGCATCGAATGCAGATAATTAAGGGGCGCCAAGTAGGGGTCTTTGGACGTGTCAAAGGGTGGAATTGACAGGTCTTTTCTCTGCAAGCAATCTATGGGACACAGCCCGATCGCACCAGCCTCCACGATATCTAGCAGTTCAGCCCAGTACTACAGTGCTTGGGTTGTAGAACCAAGACAAACTCAGAGTTAGTTGAGTGGGTTCAGGCTTGCTGTTTTAGAGTTGCACAACTAGGTTCGGAGTTTGAGTTTACGTAAACTCTCCTGGGGTTCTATATATCCCCCTTTGTGTCCTACCTTCCCTCCCAGCTCAGCACAGCACCACATTCGTTTCAACATGCTTTTCAAGTCCGCTGCCGTCTCCCTCGTGGCTCTCGCCGCCACCGTCTCCGCCGCTGACGAGTGGACCAAGCTCAAGCCTACCAACACTGCTCCTTCCAACTGGATCACTTCTTACTCCAACTTTGGTATTGCCATCCAGCCCATCACTGGCGCTGTTCAGGCCGGAGCCGAGGCTACCGCTAAGCCCACCGCTCACCAGAAGCGAGAGGAGCACGATGACGACGTTGTCACCCAGACCGTTGTTGTCTGCCCTTGCGACGAGTCTACCACCACCCTGCCCGTCGCTCCCCACCACGAGGAGTCTGCTGCTGCTGCCACCTCCGCCAAGGAGTCTGCCGCTGCTGCCGAGACCACCCCCGCCACCGTGCCTCACTCCGATGTGACCACCAAGGCTGAGGCCACCTCTTCCGCTGCCGTCTCCGGCGATGCTGAGGCCACCAAGGCTGCTTCTGCTGCCACCACCGGCCCCAAGCCTTCCGGCTCCCAGGACGAGCCCACCTCCAACTCTGACTTCGCCAAGCTCGTTGCTTGCAAGAAGGAGGGCACCCTTTCCATGACTCTTGAGGACGGTATCCTGAAGGACGACAAGGGCCGAATCGGTTCTATCGTGTCTAACTACCAGTTCCAGTTCGACGGTCCTCCTCCTCAGGCCGGTGCTTGGTACGCTGCCGGATGGGCCATCTCTTCCGACGGTAACCTCGCTATCGGAGACAACCAGGTCTTCTGGCAGTGTCTCTCCGGAACCTTCTACAACCTGTACGACCGAAAGGACGACCGAGACCAGTGCACTGCTGTTCACCTCGCCATTGTCAACCTCGAGGACTGTTAAATTTATGACTGCATTTAGATTCTGCACGTAGTTGCGGTACCATTAATATATTGAAAATTAACCGAACTGTTTGATATAAATTGAGCCTTGTAGACACTTGTATTTAGTAGGCATTTGTCGAAAACAGACCCCAGTGGTCACCCTGTTCAGCCCATGTTTACGAGACACGCTAAGGACCATGCTAAGTGAGGGTCAGACGTTAGCGTCTAATTATGGTACAGACAGTGGTGCAACAGAGGCTTAGCCTGCTACGGAGTACGTAATAGCGCGATTCAGGTTTCTACTGGTGGTATCTTCGAGGGCTGGTAGGGCGTTACTTAAAGCAAGAATAGTATACGATAAAATGACGAAGAGAAGAGACACGAGGCGGAGCACAACTGAGACGTGACCATCGAGCGCCTGGCACATTTTTGCTGCTACAAGTACTACATGTCCCATTTTAGCGCGATCTATTATCTTTGGAGGGGCCTGTACATCTTTTGAAAAGTGGGGGTGCTAAAAGAGTCATTGAGAACGCGACGTGATTCCAATTGATTCGAGACTAAACAGCCTGAAGCACGACTGTCACAGAAGTACTCGTGCTCGTTTGACAGCAAATCCGCTCAAGAATGCACATTTTCAACAAGGTGATCTCTCATGAGCTTTCACGAGGAGGCCAAACCTTGGCGGTATTAAGGTGTTCATTGTGAAAGTGGAGATTTGAGAAATAATAGACGTTGTCTTATAGACCTGAGCAGTGAACGGAATGATATGGAACCGATACGGTTGGATAGCTGGAGCTCGTGCGACCCTAGCAAAGTTTTCGGATTTACAGTAGCTTTTGTAATGGGCTAGCTGAACCGTTCCTGAGCCATCGGCCTCTCCACATTCCCCTGAAAATCAACTGCCACCAATAGGATTGACAACGTCACTTGCGGCTACCACCGCCGGTACGATTCTGCACATGAGGTCGCCTACATGAGTCCTGTACACTGCCTCGAGCAACAACGAGACAATGAAGACAGAGACATCAACAGAAGATAAACAAACATGCTTGCCAGATAAACAATATCCATCTTTGTATCCGTCGGTTTAATTACTGTTCTTTTTATAGAACCCGTTGTCAAGACTCACTTTGGGTATCTACATTGCTGGTCCAATATACGGCATTCATTTAACCTTGAAGCTAGGCGATATTGAAAGTAATTAATGCATGGAACGGTGATATTGGTTTCGGAGAGCATAAGACAAACCGTCCTGGGCAGAAAACCATCTCCAAAAACTCGTCTCGTTGCCTCTGTATCCTCATTCTGTAACTAACCACTGCGGTGGTCGCTCACTACACGACAGGGACCCCTAGTTCTTTGTTTTGTCTCAAAAACTTCAAGGGCAAACGCACCACTCCACTCTCGCATTCCTCCGTTGCTCACTCTCATTTGTGTCACTCTAAATCCCGGTTCGTTAACAACTCACTTACCCTCCTGAGGCAGCTGCCAAGAAGCCAAGAGCAACGCACATTTCCAACTTAGACCTAATCGATCAAGAATTGCAACCGTTGCTATCGCAGTGGGAAGATCAATTTGCCATCAAATTGAGGTTGACCCACACAGCTCTAAAACACCCGCCTCGTACTCGTACTAACCGTACTAATCGTAACACCTATAAATAACTCGAAGGTTTCGATATTCGAAGTGATTTCTTCGTCCCCACTCAATTCCTGTGATATTTAAGAAAATAAGGTTTATTCATATTAATCGAACCGCCTATTTTCAACGGACTCAATGGTACTATCAAAATACTGATTACGCCAACTCATCACGAAGAGCCACAGCCACACTATAACCACGCGTTGAAAAGCTTAAATATTAAAGTTACAAAAGCTTAATTATAAATCCGAAATAAGTAACCAGGTAGTCCGGGTAACGAGGTCCACGGGAGCTGCTTAGTAAGCACTTACCTTTCGACAGGAGGCTTTCATTTATGCAGAACGGCCGAAATACCGAGTGTGGCTTGTAAGTAATTTTGAGCAAAGTTCCGCTAACAACCGCGCTGGTTTGTGTTTGGCACTAAACTGAAACATGGCTGGAACGGTCTATGGTTACTCGAGAGAGGCTATGGGGGGCTGGTGAGCCATTTTAAAGTGGAAGGTCACGTGACTGAGGCAGATTCAATGTCTTTGATTCACTATTTGTGTTTTTGCTTCTTTCGTGTGATCATGCTGAGGTCTGTGTTAGTATTGCAGCCTTAGTCATCTCGAGTGGGATGTCAAGCGAGGTAGCCAAGCCACTGGTGCCGGTACAAGTAACGATGGGATATGGAAAATAGTTCAAATAGAGAAGATCAATGGTTCCTCCAGTCAATTGGATTATAATGGGCCACATTCACTTCTCTGGTATAGATAAACATCTCGAGTACAAGCAGTGTCGTTCAACACACGAACAATACCAATAACCACATCATTTGAAATCCCCAAGACTACGGTGTACTGTTGTGTATTGTTGCAGAAGCTTCACTTGAATAATTACACAGAGTATCTTCTTACTAACATGTCTACAAGCTTGCAGGCTTAACTCTTAATGGGATAGGAACAATACCTCAAAGACTTCGTAAGGGAAGCGTACTAACCAAGGGTCAAAGTTAAGACCTTCCACTCTGGCGAACAGATCTGTTGTAGTTTTGCCAGTTGCATGGATTCATGGTACAAGTACCAGTCTCCTGACGACAAACTGAGAGAAGAGGTGCTGAAGCTAGGGATCAAGGGCTCAACGAAGTTCAGTGTGGGTGAAAGAGAGGATCATAGAAACAAAAACCGCTTATTTCTTGACGGGTCGCTGGTACTTGACAAAGTCGTCCTTCTCGCCAACCTTCGTGTAGAGCAGCTGGGCCCGGTGGTTAAAGTGCTGGGTGTGCCAGTAGGTCTTCTCGCAGCCCAGCTTATCGGCTTCACCGTACACAAACTCAATGAGCTTTCGGCCCACTCCGCCGTTTCGCACCTTGTCGTCCACGTACAGATCATTGAGGTACATGGAGTCGCCAATGGTCCAGGTGTTTCGGTGGTTGATGTAGGTGGCGTAGCCAATGAGGTTTCCGGACTCATCGACAGCAACAGCGCAGTTGACGGGCTCAGAGTCGTCCAGGAACCGCTTGAAAGTGGTCTCCACAACCTCGGGAGTCCACGACGACTTGTAGAAGGTCAGGTAACCGTCAAGAAGGGGCTTCCAGGCGTCCTCATCGGCCTCGGTAATCTTTCGAATGGTAACAGACATGTTCTTGGAGAGTAATTGGCTTGTTGTAGATGTCCATCTCGTACGGGGTGGGATGCATATTAATATTGCTAGCCTAGGTTAGAGTTGCGCGGGTAAAATATCTACAACGAGGTCTGTGACTGAGAAAGAGGGCTCCAGGGCCGAAATCGAGATTTGTCATAGGAGAGCCGCTTGGAATCTTTCCAGAAAACCATGCGTTCAGCATATCTGAGGCACCTTCAGGAAGCACCGTTGTGCACTCCTGTGCAGTAGGGCGAACTTTACGAGAACGTTAACGGATGACGAACCTGAGTCACCTTTCAGAGAAGTGTTGGAGGTGTGTTTGAGTGAGTGGATGATATCATGGGATGGAATAAAACATGTGTTATCGTTTTTCTACATTTCTCCGCATGTGTACAAACTTTTGCCGCCCATTTAGGACCCTTTATTTGCATGTCATCATTTAAACATTTATTGTGGCTGCTGCGGCTGAAACGGAAGCTATTTCGGAACGCACTAGGAACTTCTATAGTTGAGCTACTGTAAAATAAACAGCATAGTGGTGTTACCAATACCAAGGCGAGCATTGTGATATTGTCAAGTCAACACTTACCTCACTTCATGCGATTCAATGACCCCCACGACGGAGCGGACTTGTGTGACTGACTAACTTTATGCGTCTCAGTCAGACCGATGAACCACATGTGATGATAATCTAATAGCTCGCCAGTATTACCCGTTTTTGATCATCTAACCGAGCGTAGAATCCTTGACTCAGTCCTATTGCTACATTGGTGATCTGGCTGTACTTACTCATGCATCTCGTGTAGTTGCCGAAAGAGAAAACAGAATCAGAAGACAGATTCAGTTGTCTTACGATTACATTAAAATTGCGTTAGACACTATTTTGGTTACAAATACGCGAGCATTACTCGGTTGAAAGTCTTCCAACCCCTCCATTAGCATCCGATAAACTTTTCTGGGCTGCAAGATAAGACTATCAGTTGAGATAGGCAATTTCAGCCGCTGAATATATTAGCCACATTTTGTGAACATGGAATAGATTAGCCACATTACTTTCAGTCACGTGATTCATTTCAGCAACTCCAGCCACACGGCTAAAAAGGAAGCCCCTAATGAGAAAGTTGCGTTCTTGCACTTGAAGAAGCAGATGGCATTGGAAGCGCAGTGGGACACAGATAGGAGTATTCTGATTAAGAAATAATCAATAGAAGAGACTGAAGCAGCTTTAAATTTTATTTTGAGCAATATTTTTCTTATGGTCAACACGGGGAGCACGGTACACACAGACTCATTTCCGTTCATATTAAATCCAACTAGGAAACTCCAGTATATATAGACTTTTACTTATACTTTCTCAAGTAATCCCATAGAGGAGGGGGAGGCACGGCATTGAAATGAATTAATTCATTGAATATTACCAAAAAAAAATCAGTGAGTAGATGGATTTGATTAACTGAGCGAAACAGTTTCTCCCTACCTTCATATCACGTGATTTCTATAGCACTAGGCTGCCTGTGCTATTTTATGTGCTGCCAATGTTGGGAAGTGCAACTCGACTTGACACAGAAATGAATGGAACAACATGACTCTATCAGCTGATGAGACATGGGTCTGAGCCCTTGAACTTCAGTCAACTCACTCTGACGGCAAATAGGAAACTAGTCGTGAAGTTCATTACATCGCAACCCCACTCTGACAGCTTTTCGGGCACGTCCACTCCCTTTCCTCTAACTCCTGCCACTTATCTTCTGCTACACTTTCCGTGCCCCTCGAAATGCCCTGAAACGTTGCCAGTATATAACGTAAGAGGTGGCCGCTGAAACTCAACAATGATTGTTCTTTTTCTTCTTCTATGTCTTGCATTAAGCAGTCCGATCATTCTCGATCGGTTTGGGGACGGTGTGAATCGACTGATAGGAGGCAACAGCGAAGCTTTTGAAAGTGGGGAGACACGAGGGGTGTCGCGGGAGTTTGAACAGCGACTCATTCGGTACATGTGGTTCAACAACGTTGCTCCTTGCGTGCCCAAGAAGTTGCAGCATCCCTTCCAGTGCATTGCCAGGGGGTGCAAGGAGCTGGGAAAGCACACAGAACTGGTTGACATTTTTACGCATTCAGAAAATGTCTTTGATCGCACAATCTCTGGGTTTGTGGCACTCGACCATAAGCACAGAGAGATTGTTCTGGTGTTGCGAGGCACCCAGGACGTGAACGACTGGGTGACGGATTTGCATTTGAGGCTGGTGGAGCTTCATCCTGAGCACCTGGGGGTATCTGACCTGAACTGCAGAGGCTGCCAGGTTGACCTGGGCTTTCTGAAGGGCTACTTGCATTCATACCGTGCTATTGACGGGATGGTTCAGCGCGTGTGCGAGGTATACCCTAAGTACCAGCTGGTAATCACAGGCCACTCTCTTGGAGGTACTGCTGCGACGTTATTTGGACTCAACTATCAACTCAACGGCTTCTCTCCTCTTGTATTTTCGGCAGGAGCTCCTGCTCTCGGCAACAAGCAGTTCGCCAATTTCGCCGATCGTGTTTTCTGGGGCTCCCAGAATCCTAACACTCTTGAATTCAAAGAGAAAGATATCAGATTCGCACGCATGACACACCTGGGCGACTTTGTGCCTCGGTTTCCGTTCTGGAACGGTTACCAGCAAATGTCGGGAGAGGTGTTCATCAACGATGTGCGAGGAATATACCCGCCGAGAAGTACTCTCAAGAGATGCAACGGGCAGCAGAACAAGAAGTGTTCATTCGGAGACCAGTATAGGCAGCTGGAAATGAACTTCAAGCCTCACTCGGCGTATTTGGTGCCTGGAAGTGAGTGTTCGCTGAGTGGCAGAAGAGAGCTGACTGTAGGACAGGCTGAGGTTCAAGGAGCCAACCACACAGACATGGATATTGAACCAGTGCTCTTATCTGTGGTACAAATAGACTAACGGGTTGTCGAGCCCAATAAATGAATATGTTGATACAATAGTTTGATAATGGTTGACGAGAGGTGCCAAAAAAAAAAAAGGCTAGGGCTGAAGAGTGGGCGAGGCAAGAAGGTTGTTATTATTCTTAGATTTTTTAAACCCCCCTCTGTATAACTAGATGTCGTACATTCGATCAATTGGCAATGCTATGGAGCTACCTTTAATTCCATAGGTATTGGCCATAAATACTATTGAAAGTAACACGGCCAATATATATGGCTGTACTATGCTCAAGTGGCCATTTGCCACCAACTCGACAGCTGTTCCATTGGCAACACCATAGAACTCCACCATGAGCATTCAACCGTTGACAACTCACTTAATCATTCGCCACAATAATAATTTGATCGACCAGCACCACCATCCACAATCTACACCTCTCGTGTCTGATAACCTTAAACGGGGTGATTTTCCGGACCAGTCTATACTAGAGATCTCTGGTTGATATGTTCCAAGTAGTTAGTTGAATCACTTTCGTCATCTCTACGCTATCAGCTGAACTGCCCTTCAACAAAAAGTATGCCATACAACTTCTCAACCCTCCAATTGAATGTTTTGGTGAGATACACGATTGTCGAGTTGTCCAAACTCAATCTCCACAGCTGAGTAACTCCCCCTTCTTCAGCTCCCAATGGCTGATTTTCGCCCTAACCGCACTGCCGCATGTGGTGTTGGGAGAGGTAAAAACGGACGAGTCGATGAGGAGGCCGTTTGGAGGTCGTTCTGGAACGTGGAATATTGTAGCAATTGGTTTTCAGACGGCGTAAATAAATTATCCACTTCACTCCAACCATTTTGCACTCTTCAAAATTTCAATTCGCCACCCGCATACTCCCCCAGACGGCTCCCCCTCCCAGCCAATCAAAACGCCCCCAAATCCCAAGCCAATAGCATTGCAACTTTTCGCCTGCACTGTGTAAAAGCCAGCTTGCTTGACCACACAACATCTCCACCCTACACCCCAAGATGCTCAGGACCACGCTACACAAACGGGGTCTGGCCCGGCTCAGCCGAGGCTTTGCCACCACCCAGGACGCCACCCCCAAGGCCCGACAGTACGGTGGCCTGAAGGACCAGGACCGTATCTTTCAGAACCTGTACGACAACTACGGCTGGGATCTGGCTTCGGCTCGAAAGCAGGGCGACTGGTACAAGACCAAGGAGCTGATTCTCAAGGGCGACACGTGGATCATTGACGAGATCAAAAAGTCCGGTCTGCGAGGCCGAGGAGGTGCCGGCTTCCCCTCCGGCCTCAAGTGGTCGTTCATGAACCCTCCTGGATGGGAGAAGAACGAGGGCCCCCGATACCTGGTCGTCAACGCCGACGAGGGCGAGCCCGGAACCTGCAAGGACCGAGAAATCATGCGAAAGGACCCCCACAAGCTCGTCGAGGGCTGTCTGCTGGCCGGCCGAGCCATGAACGCCACCGCGGCCTACATTTACATCCGAGGCGAGTTCTACAACGAGGCCGCCGTGCTGCAGACCGCCATCAACGAGGCCTACGCCGCCGGCCTCATCGGCAAGGACGCCTGCGGCTCCGGCTACGACTTTGACGTCTACATCCACCGAGGAATGGGCGCCTACGTCTGCGGAGAGGAGACCTCGCTGATCGAGTCTCTCGAGGGCAAGGCCGGCAAGCCCCGTCTCAAGCCCCCGTTCCCCGCCGGAGTCGGTCTGTTTGGCCGACCCTCCACCGTCACTAACGTCGAGACCGTCGCCGTGGCCCCCACCATTCTGCGACGAGGCGGAGACTGGTTCAACTCGTTCGGCCGAGAGCGAAACTCCGGAACCAAGCTCTTCTGTATCTCCGGAAACGTCAACGAGCCCTGCACAGTCGAGGAGGAGATGTCTATCCCTCTGCGAGAGCTGCTGGAGAAGCACTGTGGTGGAATCAAGGGCGGCTGGGACAACCTGCTGGGTGTTATCCCCGGCGGCTGCTCCGTCCCCATTCTGCCCAAGAACATCTGCGAGGACGTTCTCATGGACTTCGACGCCCTCAAGGACGTGCAGTCCGGTCTGGGAACTGCCGCCGTCATTGTCATCAACAAGCAGCAGGACGTCATCCGAGCCATCCAGCGGTTCGCCGCCTTCTACAAGCACGAGTCGTGTGGCCAGTGCACCCCCTGCCGAGAGGGAACCACCTGGCTGCTCAAGGCCATGGACCGATTCCAGACCGGCCAGGCCAAGGAGCGAGAAATCGATATGCTCTACGAGCTGACCAAGGACATTGAGGGCCACACCATCTGTGCTCTCGGAGACGCCGCCGCATGGCCCATCCAGGGTCTGATTCGAAACTTCCGACCGGAAATGGAGGCGCGAATGAAGAAGTTCCACGACGAGGTGGGCGCTGTCTCTGTCGGAGGCTGGATGAAGGACGCACGAGTGGAGAAGGGCAAGGTTGTTGGAGCCCCTCTTCCCGGCGCTCATCATTAGGGAGAGTATTTAAAAGAATAGATAATGGTAAGAAACGACTTGTTGTAGTGTAGCGTTCAGAATAGAGAGGTGTTGACCGCTGTACAATGATGCAGGCTTCTGGTAGACGTTGCATATGGTGTTTGTGTGTTGTGTGTTCGTGTGTTGTGTGTTCGTGTATTTGAGTGCTACAAGTACTCGCTCTGTTCTTACATAGACGTCTACGACTACAGTAATATCCGTCCAACGTATTCTCGAAAAAACGATGTCAGCTTAAAACTATCGTGTATACACAAACCCACAATCCAAATAGGTCATTATCATCATCATTATTTACATACTGTATCAGGCTAGTTCATGTAAGCCAGCTGGGTCAGCTCCTCGATATCGTCCACCTCCTTGAGACACTCCTCCGTCAGCACAGAGTAGCCCTTGTCGGTGATGGCAACATTGTCCTCAATTCGAATGCCAATGCCCTGGAAGGCCTTGGGGAACTTGTCGTCGTAAGGCACGTACACACCAGGCTCGATGGTGATCACGTTGCCGACCTGGAGGTTGGCTCGTCGGTTGCTCTTGCCCACGTCGTGCAGGTCAATGCCGAGATGGTGACCGATGTAGTGAGGGTACAGGGTCTGTGTCTGGTTGAGGGTGATGCCGTCGAAGCCCACGTTCTGCAGGTTCTTGTGCAGCTTTCGCACCGAGATCTCGTGGATGTCGTTGATGGACTTGTCCGTGCTGCACTCCTTGATGCACTGCTTTTGCACGTCCAGCACAGCCTCGTACAGGTCTCGCTGGGGCTCGGAGAACTTGCCCTCGCTCTCCTTGCCGACGGGCCAGGTTCGCGAGATGTCAGCGCAGTAGCCGCCAAACTGTCCTCCAGCGTCAACGAGAACCAGGTCGTTCTTTCCGAACTTGTCGTCGTTTCGAGTGTAGTGAATCGACAGAGCGTTGGCTCCTCCGGCAATCACAGGCACGTAGGCGGGCTTATCGCATCCGCCCAGCAGAAACAGCGACTCCAGGTAGACCTGCAGCTCCTTCTCGGTGCTGAAGGGGTTCGCGTAGGCCGCGTTGTATGCGTTGGCGCTCACAGAGCCGGCAGCTCGCATCACGGCAATCTCCTTGGGCGACTTCACGGCCCGCAGCTTGGTCATGATAGGCGACAGAGGCGACACGAGCTTCTGCTTGAGCATGCGGGTCAATGGGGTCTCGACGGTCTCTGTGAAGAGGGATGCCACGTTCTTGACGTCCGACGAGTCGTGGTAGACGGTGTCGTTGCGCTCCACAATCTTCTTGAAGGCCATCAGGTTGTTGTTGGAGTATGCTTCGTCGGCGTTGAAGAAGTCCTTGGCGCCCTTCTCGCCCGTTCGTGCACCTCCCCACAGCTCCGCCTGGGGGTCCTTGGGCGGCACAAACATGTGGAAGACCACATCGTCGGGGTTGGAGCCAGTCTTCTCGATGATCAGAGCAGATTCGGGCTCAAGGAAGCCGGAGAGATAGAAGAAATCGGGGTTCTGGTGGAAGTCGTAGAAGACGGGGCCGGATCGGTACTTGGTGGTGGCTCCCATGACCACAGCACACGACTTGACGGGCATGGCATCAGCCACACGGAGACGACGCTCAAAGTACTCCAGAGCGGGAATGCCGGGCGTAATGTCGCCGTTTTTAATGAGATGAGGCCGGGTCTCGAAGAGAGGCTGTCCGGTGGCCAGGGTGGACCGGGATCGCACGCCCTGCAGCCGGTTGAGGTTTTTCAGTGCCCGAATCATGGTGGTTGCGAGGATGAGACTATTAAATTAGTTAGGCGCATACTGATCTGAGTTGTCACTGAACTTTGTGGGGTGACGTAACGGTGCATAGGTTGTGAGTTCGAGTCTTGCGGGGGTGTTATTGTGGGGCTCCTATAAAAAGGGAAGAAATAATTGTGGTGGCCAGATATACCGTACTTGTAGTTTGTTTCATAAAGTACTGTACCTAGTTTATGGCAAGTACTGCACCTAGTCTATGGCACAAAGTACCTACTAACTATACGCGCCTACTCTTTCCAGTAATCGTTAAATACAGTCAGTTAATATATATACGGTGCACTATTTGTCCTTGGGAAGGATGTTCTCCTTGGGGCCAGCAGCCACAATCTGGTAGGGGTTCTGCTTGGTGTGGGAGATCATGTAGTGCTTCTTGATGTGCTCGAAGTTGGTGGTGTCCTTGAAGGCAGGAATATCCCAGTACAGGTCTCGCAGCCATCGGTGGATGTTGGGGAAGTCGTGTCGAATCATGCCCAGGTTGCACTTGAAGTGCATGACGTAGACGGGGTCGAATCGAACAATCGTGGTGAACAGTCGGATATCAGCCTCGGTCAGAGTGTCTCCAACAAGGTACTTGTGCTCGCCCAGAATCTTCTCCACTCGGTCCAGCGACTTGAACAGCTGGTACACGTTCTGGTCGTAGGCCTCCTGGGTGGTGGCAAAGCCGGACTTGTACACTCCGTTGTTGATGTCGTTGTAGATCCACTCGTTGACGGCGTCGATCTCGGGTCGCAGCTTCTCGGGGTAGTAGTCAATGTGGTACTTCTCGGGGATGAGCGAGTCGAGCTCGGTGAACAGGAACCGGATGATCTCGGCCGACTCGTTGCTGACAATCTTGCCCTGCTTCTTGTCGAACAGCAGGGGCACGGTGAATCGTCCGTCGTACTCGGGGTTGACCTTGAAGTAGATCTCCCGGATTCGCTCGGCGTTGTTGACCGTGTCGGGGGTGCATCCAGGCACCTCGGGGTTGAACTTCCATCCGTCCTCGTCCATGTACCAGTCGACCACGTTGACGGTGATGAGGTCCTCCAGGCCCTTGAGCTTTCGGGTGATGAGCACTCGGTGGGCCCAGGGGCAGGCCAGCGACACGTAGAGGTGGTATCGGTCCTTGTCGGGAGGGAACTCAGCGCCAGGCTTGGACGAAATGGCGTTTCGGAACTGCGACACCTGTCGTCGGTAGTGGCCGTCCTTGTTGGCGAATCCGAGACCCTTGGTCTTCTCGGCGGGCTGTGTTTCTGTGCTCATGTTGCGGGTGGGGCGTGTGATTAGGCGGGAGGCGGCGAGATGGGAGCTCGTCTGCTGAATACGTCTTAGTGTAGTGCGGAGGAACATGTCTTGGCTGGGCTGTTTAAATATGAGCAGACGCCGCCTTTTAAGTTGACCTTGGTGTTGCTGTGAATCTTAACAACCTTTTAGTCATGCTGGGGCAGGCGCCAATTGCGGCAGGTGGGAAGAAGGGGAGAGAAAGGCTGACCAATCATAAGACACAAAAAAGAGAAGGAAACTTCGGCAGCCCTTCCATGCAGTGATCGGAGCAACAGATACGTCACCAGACAGCCCTATTTCTAACAAGCTCAGTTAGACTTCTGTCAGATAAACTCTATCGAGACGCTAAATAAGATTTTAGTCATAGGTGACTGTGATGAATACGGATATCTTGTAAAATTCGCAATTGCAGTTGGATAGATAGGAACTTCTGGAACACCGATATCGAAGTCATTATATTCATTATGGTGCGTTAAAATTGACCATTCAGCCCCTCTATGTCGATCTACACCTCCCATACTGCCTTGCTATAAATAAGACGCCCCACTTCATGCATCCGAAATGCAGTCGTTAGCATGGAACGTTGTGGTAAACGTGGGATTACTAATGTGCTGCGTCACTGGGATCATAACTGCAGTCATCGGAATTATAATGCCAGAGTGGTTATAGGAGTTTTGAGCGACGTTTATTACAAATTGGAGGGTCTGGATTCTCTTTGTGTGGCTATAGGCTGTATGTTTTGGAGAATGATGTTAGCGTGGATATGGTGGGGAGAATGTTAAAGATGTAGAATTCTGTGGGGTATGTCTACGAATACTTCTGTATGTTGAGAGATGTGCGGCTGACCGTTTTTGGCTCTTGACAATGGCTCTTTGTCGATAGGATCTCTGTTTTGACTTTTTTCTTTATTTGTTGTCTTAAATGAAAGAAAATTCACAGAAAATTCATAGAAAATTCGAAAGATGTTCTCATTGTGTCTTATCTCGCGCTAATTAATACGATGCTCGATTCAAGCAGCAGAAAGGTCCAATATGGTTAAGTCATGTTATCAATACTATATAATACTAAGCGTGCTGTCTACTTCAGCAGCTCCTCCTGCTCACCCTTGGAGTAGCCCAGGATGTACAGGATGTCTCTCAGCGAGCCAGAGTTGAGTCTGCTGGGAGCCTTCTCCTGAACAACAGGCTTGGCGTTCCAGGCAACACCAAAGCCAGCAACACCCATCATGGGCAGATCGTTAGCTCCGTCTCCAACGGCACACACCTGGTCGAGCTCAATGTTGTTCTCGGCCGCAATTCGCTGCAGCAGCTCGGCCTTCTTGTCGCCGTTGACAATCTCGCCGTAGGTCTTGCCTGTGAGCTTGCCGTCCTCCTCCTCGAGGTTGTTGGCGTGGGCGTAGTCGAGACCCAGCTCGCTGGCCACGTACTTGGCCAGGGGAGTGAAGCCGCCAGAGAGCACGGCCATCTTGACGCCGGTATTTCTGAGCGCCTTGCACAGGTCTCGGATGCCAGTGGAGAAGATGAGCTGGGTCTTGAGCTCGTCAAACAGCGACGTCGAGTCGATGCCCTTGAGCAGAGCGACTCGCTCGGCCAGAGAGGCGTTGAAGTCGAGCTCGCCGTTCATGGCTCGCTCAGTGATCTCGGCGACCTGAGCCTCGACGTTGGCTCGAGCGGCAATCAGCTCAATCACCTCCTGCTCGATCAGGGTCGAGTCCATGTCGAAGATGAACAGCTTCTTGAGCCGGTTCTCGGTGGGCTGCACAATGATGTCGACACCGGAGCCGGTCGACAGATCGAACAGATCGATCTTCAGCTCAGCCAGGTCGCCAACGGGGATCTCAACAGAGTAGTCAATGACTCGGTTACCGTCCAGCTGGATCTCGAACTGAGACACAACGGAGAGCTTGGCGAAGATCTCCTGGACGGAGGCAATGAACTCGGCAGGAATGTCGCTCTTGCCAATAAGCGTAATCACGTAGCTGAGGCTGGTCATGGTGGTGTAGTATGGAGAGCTGTACGATGATTCATGACTCGCATGGTGGAAGTTTTGAATAAGGTTTAGAGAGCTGATGTCTCCTGATGGATGTGATCGGGGCTGTAATTTATATGTTAGAGGATTGGTGTGTATAAATTTGTGCATCAATAGTTGCCATATTGCACTATTTCACGTTTCGTCCAGTTCTGAGATCAAATACGTCTTTCAGAAGGTACTCTCCGATAAACGTAGCCAAACTCTAAAATGCAGGTGTCAAAAACGTGATATTCGTGTCCATGGACGAATCTGTTTTGCGGAATACTATTCGATTTGCACCCTTGAGCCTTGTCAGCTGTTCTGCTCATAATCGAGTTCCTTTCTCTGCATCTAAACACGTCGCGTCACGTTTGACATGCATTCCTCTGCTAACCAATCTAAACGGAGTTCTCTGCATCGTGGGTGAATAAGAGAAATTGGGAAACTGGTACCGGTATAAGTAATTACGTCACCGATAGGACTGAAACTGAACATACAGGTCGTCAAAATGAAGGACCCTGTCAAAGGGTTCCACTGGTATTAAAATCTCAGTGTCTTGCGATAGCCGTGTTTTGAGTTATCGATCATGTTGGTGGTTGAAGTTTTGATCCCTGTACGAGCACTCTTTAGAGAGCTAAGAGGAAGCCATTTTTTATCAAAATAAAAAATTGTTGACAGTATATTCACATCTGTCACGTGATGGTGCCCTTTTGACTGGTTTTGTCTACATCTCTTCTGGATATATACAGATCATCTAGGCACCGCAATACGGAAGGGCCTAGTATCTGTGGGTCTATGTCGACACGTTCACATAAAACGAGAAAACAACAAACTAAACCTATAAACATCATCTACGCTACTCATATATATCCTCATCTCTTACTTCGGTCTCCTCAGAATGCCTATCTTCCACGAACTTCAAACGGTGTTCAGCTAGCACTCGTTAAATAATCATAAACCACAAACTAACGCAACAAAAAGATCACCATGTTGCTTCTGATCAGAACGATATACTAAGTGCCATCACTTTTTTCACACATTACCCCAATATATCACTGACTACAACACCCTCGGATTCTAACTCCGCTAATACCAGTCCTAAAGACAAACGTGAAAGTCAAATCGAGACCACCACCGTCAAAAGACCTCAATATAACTCTATCGCCTGCAGATATCACCTCAGATTACACCTTCCCGACTTGTTACATTGCTCTGCTGTGCGAGACTCACTTGGAATGTAGTAAAATGCTGCTATAAACGCCACTTTTCTCCCAAACGTGTTGCACAGCCACAAACAACAAACTTGTACGCCGCTTCTCTTTCCTCCCAAATTTATGGGCAGGTGATATCTCTGATGCTTACATAACAACACAAGAAGTAGGTGTCTGTGAACGCGTCGATATTTGTCATATGTGATTCTTTCAAAGCGGAATCATATCAAACGAGTAACACAAACACACAGATAACATAGTATCAACAAAAAGACCTCCCCAACAGCGACTTTTCGTCGCCATCCGTTGACCTGCTCACACAAAATAAAGTTAACCTCAGTTCAACATGCACTTCTTTCCTCTTCTCCTTTTCTCTATCGCCATCACCACACAACACCATGATTCCCGAAAGCGAGCAACCACAACTCAAGCAATGGGCTCTCCAGCAGCTGGAGAACCTCAGTGACGCTGACACGTCGATTCTGGGCGATTACGTCATCGCTCTCGCCAACTACGACATGCCCAAGGCCGAGCTGGCGGAAATGTGCCGATCTCAGCTGTCCGAGTTCTTGCACGGCAACACAGACGCCTTTGTCGAGGCCCTGATGCACGCCATCGAGACCAAAAGTTATATGCAGGAGGCTGTCCCCCAGCAGCAGCAACAACAACCACAGCAGCAGCAGTTCCAGCAGCAGCAGCAACAGTGCCAGTTCCCCACGCCGCCTCCGTTTCCTCCGGGATTCGACTTTGCACAGATGCAGCAGATGGGCTTCCCCATGCCCGGCATGAACGTGCCTTTGCCCAGCAACCAGGGCTTCATTTCTGGCCAGAAGCGATTCAACGGTAACAAGCGTGGCGGCATGAGCAACATCTCCACGCCCCACTCGTCGGCAGAGTACAACCGAAAGCTGGTGGTGGAGAAGATCCCCGACGAGTTCTGCTCGGAGCAGGCCGTGCGAGACTTCTTCTCCAAGTTTGGCACCCTCAACTCGGTCAAGGTGAACGCTGCAGGCAAGCTGGCCGAAATCGAGTTTTCGACCACCGCGGAGGCCAAGAGCGCGTACAAGTCGCCGGACACCATCTTCGGCAACCGGTTTGTCAAGGTGTACTGGCGCAAGACGGACGATGAGACGCCCGAGAACGAGCTGGCAGAGCAGCAGCGACTGCAGGAGGAGCGTCAGGCGGCCTTCGAGGAGAAGGAGCAGCGACGAAAGGAGCATTTGGAGAAGATGACGGGCATCTTGGCACAGAAAAAGCAGCTGCTGGAAATGCAGATCGAGCAGCAGGAGCTGCTGGTCAAGATGGGCCAGCAGCCGACCCAGGACGTGGAGGAGCTGCGAGGCCAGCTCGCGGAGATTCTGGAGCACGAGAAGGACCCCACCAAGGTGTTCAAGCCCTCTGCGGCGTCTTATGCTCCCCGAGGCAGAGGAGGATTCAGAGGTCGAGGTGCCCGAGGACGAGGAGCTTTCAGAGGCCGAGGCGGCTTCCACCCTTACGGAGCTCCTCCTGCGCGAGAGAACGTGGATCGAGCCAAGTTCTCGCTGGATCTGCGGCCCAAGGACGTGCTCATCTCGCCCGTCACGGCCGACAAGCAGGAACACATCCGAGCGCATCTGGTGAGCGTGGGAGAGTACTCCAACGTTTCGCAGGCCAGCGGAGACTCGGTGGTGGTGAGCTTCCCCGACCGACACGCCGCAGAAAAGTTCTTCTTCGGCTCTGCCGACATTCCCGACGTTGGAAAGGTGGACAAGCAGTGGTTCAAGTCTGTGAAGAAGGAGACTGCGAATGAGTCTGCTGCCGAGGTGAAGATGGAGGACGTCAAGATGGAGGAGAGCTAGAGCGGGTCGACGAAGAAGACATTGTATACTATGTGTTAGAGAATAAAAGTTATGTATTATGAATGGCGGGGCTAGCAGATGTATGTACAGTAGGCCGACGACTTACCCCTGAATGTAGATTACAGTAGTGTGGGGTATGTACTCGTGCTATGAGTTCAAGTTTGAACGCCGGGAAAATAAGGGAATATCTCATTGTGTGTACATATTGTAGCGACGTCACCGTTGACATCTGTGGGCCTGCCTGCCCAGAGTAGCAATCAACAGATCTGATCGTCTAGGACCATATGAATGAATCAATGAAGATGCAACGTGATTCTAATGCCTAATATGAGCCATTACCAGAGGCTACTGTATCTCATGGCAGCTTCGATCAATAGCAGAATGAAGCATTGAATCGACAGACTGCTTCATGCTCTTCCAAGTAGTACACAGTCAGACCATGCCATTGATCAACGTGAAGCTGTACTACAATAGACCATCATTCTACGCCTTCGATTATGCGAACACAGTGTGTTCATCTCAGTCAAACTACACATGTGGCTTAGAGTACTTCCAGTTAATTATCTATTTACACAAGACCAAGGTGTGAGATACGAGGGTACCTACTTCTTGGATCTAAAATCGTTGGCCACGTTGAGCAGCAGCGAGTCGTTGTCGAGCATGATTCGGTTGCCGGACTTGGCCAGCACCTGGGCAATCTCTCGGGCAGTGTCGAGACGCTTGAGCTCGACGTAGTCCTTGGACTTCTTGATGGCCTCACCAATGAGCTCGGCGGATCGGGCCTCACCCTGGGCCTTGACAATGGCTCCCTGCTTCTCCTGTCGGGCTCGGTCGACGATGAAGGCGGCTCGCTGGGCCTCCTGCTGGGCAATCTGCTTGGCCTCGACGGCTGCGGTGAACTCGGGCGAGAAGGTCATGTATGTGAGCGACACGTCGTCCAGCAGAATGTTGAACTTGGAGGCTCGCTTGATGAGCTGCTCCTTGACCAGCCGCGAGACTCGCTCTCGCTGGGTGATGAGCTGCGAGGCGTTGAACTGGGCGACAACAGACTTGAGCACCTCGTTGACCAGAGAGGGCAGAACTCGCTCGTCGTAGTCCTTGCCCAGGGTCTGGTAGATGGTGGGCAGAGCGGGGATGGAGGGTCGAGACAGCACTCGGCAGGTGATGTTGACCATCTGCAAGTCCTTGGTACCGGTCAGAGAAGCCACATTTCGGGGCTTGGCTCGCACGTCGTACATGATGGGGCTCTGGAACCAGGGGATGGCAATGTGAGTTCCCTCGGGGTAGATTCGGGGCGAGATACCGCCGATTCGGTTGTACATGATGGCTCTGTGTCCACCATCGACGTTGAACAGAGATGAGTTAATGGTGGCGGCAGCAATGGCCAGAACGACCAGACCTCCGACGCCGACAAACTTGGGGCCTCCGGCGCCTCCGGCTCCCTTGCTGGCCTGTCGCTGCAGCTGGTTGAGCTGGTTGCTGAATTTTTTCCAGTTGGGGTTGTTCATTGGTGTGGTGTGGTGGTTCAGTGTGGGTTTAATTTTTAGTAGCACTGTAGGCGGGGGTTAGGGCTGGGAGCTCGGGGTCGGAGTAGTTCCCGGTGTGCGGAGGGCTGCAATAATTCTGCGAAAAATGCTGCACAAGCAATTGACACTGAGGGGAATTTTCACGTATTTTTCAGTGCTGTGAAAAATGCGGCCGTGGTGCTGGGTCTAGTCTATTCCCCTCTCAGGCGCCACCCAAAGTTGCCCCATAGTCAGGCAGCTGCAGACGTGAACGTTGGAAGCAACTCAATTGGTCCTAACCCTGGGTTGCTGTTGTACCAGGAGATCTTGTTAGGAAGCGCAATTGGCGTCGGATGTGGAAGTGGTGTGAATGAGGGGTAGACGTGACTGCATTGGGTATATGTCCCGGATTTTAGACTGATAGGGGTTACACAGGGTGAGGTAGAGGTACGTTATTTTACTTAGAGTTTTGGAGAAGTTACTTGGGATGCTAGTTGAGGTGAAGGCGAGCAGTTGTGCGCCTGGAAATATCTTTGATCTGATCCAAGGCACACAACTGCTTAATTTAGGACAATCAAAGTGTACCTGGCCTTCATACTATGGTTTCAAGAGAAATGAGGTGGCTAGTCGTCAACTTTTGTAGCTAACAAAGTTGCCCATTTACTCTTTTCTTTGGTTGGGATAATACTTGACGGTTGCTTGTGACGTTTACTCCATATTATAGAGGACTGAGTGCCCGAGAAAAACTTCCAAAGAACCAAGACCAGCATTTTCGAAAGATTATGAAGGTCTCTCTGCTCCACACTTTCTCAATAGTACCACAAGCTAGTTTCTTTCCGCTCACTGAGAAATGTATGTATGTAGTGTAGTCAGTACACCAGCTGCGAAAAAGGGACACATATGAACTGTACAAGTATTTTTAGAGACAATATACAAGACAACTTACACATAAGTCCTTTGAATAGGAGACAAACAGCTTCGCTCACATCAGGTACCAATTCACAGACAAGACTCCAAACGAAGAGGTACGCGAAACTCTAAATGACTTACAGTATACGAGCGTGCGGCTTGGAAATTCAAGTGACGTTGTCTTGAGACTGTCGTGTCTTGGAACGTGCCATGGACAGGTTTGAGACACTTGTGACGTTCCTACATGTCATAAGTCTATTCAGCTTCCATGAGACAGCACATTCCGTAGCTTCCTTTGAACTGCAGATGCTTCCGTTGGTGTTTCCTTAATTATTGGCCATTACTTAACTTTAATTGCGTACCATTATGGCCAATATCAATGGTTAATACATAAAAGCGACTACCTTGCGACACAACTTCCCCAAGAGTATGTCGCATTCGCTGAGCGATAATCAGATAGATAGTCACTAGAATTATCGTCTATGAAGGTATAAATACATCTCTGTTACCTGAGACCCTCTGTAAGGGATACATCTACACTGGCGATATCCCGTTCGAGTGAGTCGAGAAGTACAACGGAGTAAGAGAGTAATAGTACAAATAGGGGTCACATGATCTAAAAAATGATCAATATCAACTCAGTGGAAGCTTTATAACTTCATTGAAGACACCCGTTCGTCTAGAGACCCTAAGCAAATGTTAGTACAGGTATAAGTATTCATCACAACTATTGACCAAAAATACACACAATTAAAACTATAACATGGCCAATATATATAGTGAACGACATGACCGAAGGGAACACACCACACACCAACCATTTGACCAAAAGAGCAAATATGCGAGATCTAGAGCAAAACTTACTACTCAAAGTCCATATCATCCACGCTTTTCCAATTAGATCACTATCTCACTGTGTGCATCACTTCCTTTGAGCTCCTCTCGAATGCATGGAAATCAGGTTATGAGTACCTTACTGACATTATATAAGTAGAAAAATATTTTCCCAACTCCAAACAATGCAGTCACTCCAAACATCACTTCTTTTTCTATTCACTGAGCTCCTGAAACTCCTTAAAATCCTCCGTCAACTTTTAAAATAAGGTTTCAAAGTCACATGACTGTGTCCCGATTTGAAAAAGCAGTCCAAAATAGAGTTGACTCTGAAACTCTGGGCCGTCCCTCTCCCAAGAGTAAAATGACATTTCGACCTTCTCAGCTCAACAACAACTACAACAAAGATGACTGGTGTTTCCGTTAGGTGAGTGGAAATATGGGGATTTTGGACTTCACGCAAGTGATTTAAAGACAGTGAGTTGTTTCAGGTCTCCTGGAACTGTCGCTTATGGTACGTTCTCCAAGAACTACTATTCTCCGCGCAGTACTAACAACAGAGACGTTCCCGCTCAGAAGTTCATCGAGGCCTACGCCTCTTTCCTCAAGCGACAGGGTAAGCTCGAGGTCCCCGGCTACGTCGAGGTCGTCAAGACCTCTGCCGGCAACGAGCTCCCTCCCCAGGATGCTGAGGGATGGTTCTACATGCGAGCTGCCTCCATTGCCCGACACATCTACCTGCGAAAGGAGGTTGGTGTTGGAAAGCTCAACAAGCTGTACGGCGGTGCCATCAACCGAGGTCAGCGACCCTCTCACCACAAGGATGCCTCCGGCTCCGTCAACCGACGAGCTCTGCAGGCTCTCGAGAAGCTTGGTGTCCTTGAGGCCGGTCTCAAGGGTGGCCGACGAATCTCCGAGAACGGCCAGCGAGATCTTGACCGAATCGCTGCCCAGACTCTCGAGGAGGAGGAGGATGACGAGTAAATCTCGGATCCAAAATGATTCAAAATAAAATGTATTTAACAAAAAATGTATAGTACAGCTGAAATGTAAGAGAGAAACGACGAGTTCGAAGTAGTCATGGGTAATTTACGGGAACGAGGAGGTCATCTCCATGTGCTGCGACCGCTTATTTCATTTCAGCACGACAAGGGATATCGTGCCGTGCAGCACTTGAGGGTGGACAAGCCGTGGTATGACAGACAGGGACATGAGCTCAGAGAAAGTAACAGAGATAGTGGGTACAGAACCGGTACAGATGAAGCGGTCATGGCTGAGAAGATCGTGGCTCAGGACCGTTTAGCGATGAAGAATGTCAAGTGAGACTGTGCGAGTACTTGTATTCGGGTCACCAGAGGACCACGCCGATTTTGAATCCCGGACAGAATGGGGAAAAACAGAGACACGAACTGGCGTGTCACTCCGCAGAATGATTGAGAGTATCTGTACTACAAGTAATTGAATGCACAACCAGTTGAGGGTTTTGGGTGCCGTATTTTATATTTTATATTATATTATTTTATATTTAGTATTAATGCACACTTTGTAGAAGACCACAGTTACCCCCTTTTTGAAGTGCAAGGGGTGTTTATATATATACCACTCGACACCTGTCGCATTGAATAAGACGCTCAAAAGGTCTACAGTCCTTTTTAACGAGCCTTTTAGTCAGCAGACCTCGGATCCCCTGCGTCCTAGCCACCCCGGATCCCACCATCCGCAATAGTTTAGTGGCTAGAATTTCCGCCTGTCAGAACATCAGTTAAGCACGCGGGGGACCGGAGTTCAATTCTCCGTTGCGGAGTCTTCTTTTTGGAGGTATTTCTCGTTCTTTTTTCACGTCTCAATGGCTGAGTCAGCACTTTCAGTAAGGGCATGTAAACTGTCCTGAGGAGCTAGAAAGGGGGAATGAAACAGACTTGAAACGATAAAATACACACGGCACGGCATTGTTAGTAAGGATGACGAGCTGAAAATTCGCTTACGCCGTGGTATACTCGGGCCAGCTGTGCGTCTCTTGGGTTTGAGTGGAGGAGAGGAGTGGATCAATATCGGAAGCTAATTCTTATTGCCGGCAAGGCTATAGAGGTCGAGAGTCTGTGAATAGATACAAGGCAATTGTTGAATTAGCGGGCATTTATCTTATCAAGCCGCTATAATCGACGAGTTGACTATTGTACCCCTGAAGGGTTACTGCCAATAGATAATAGATCTAGTGCCAGTAGACAAGCAGTTCCTTCCAAATTGTGTCACTGAGATGAAACTAAATGAATAGCCAATTTCATAGCCGCCCACTCGTTCAATGATTCACTGTCGTGCCGTCTATTCATCATCCAGCCACACTGCACGCGCTATCGTATACAGACATGTAATCTTCGGTTGGGGTGGAGCAGATAACGTGCCCCTTGTATGCAAGTCACACGTGAAGGAGTGGGTTTGAACGGCTCGAGTCGATCTGGGTGGATATACTTTTTGAGATAACGCGTGGGGGTGCAACTATGGTGTTTGGGGGCATGGAATTGTGTCTAAATTTGAACACCCAAAGCACACATGTAACTGACAGAAGTTGTCAGTACTATCTACAGATAAAATGCACCCACCCAAGTCTGCAACCGCGAACAATCCCCTATCTCCTTTCCCTGATATTGAACTCTTTACGGGGGTAGGTTTCGCGTAGCTCTTGGCAGCAGCGAAATAGCGCCGCTTGGCAACGGCTCTGAAAGTTCAACTTAATGTGCCTGGCGAGATCAAGACTACTGAAATTTCACTCACTCTGATGCCGTGCGCCATGGTGTATATAATGGGGCCAGAGAGTCAGCCTGAACTCCAGAAACAACATGCTCTTCTCTACCACCCTTCTAGCTTCTTTCCTCGCTCTGGTCTCTGCTGCTCCCAGCCACCCCAAGGCTCTGACCTTCCCCATCACCAGACACCACCGCGACTCTAAGTTTGCAGAGCAACACCTTGGACACCTCGAGGCCCGTCAGACTCCCGTGACTATCGCCAACCAGCAGTACTACTACTCCATTGCTGTTGGCCTGGGCACTCCTGTTCAGCAGTTCAACCTGCTTCTGGACACCGGATCTTCTGATCTGTGGGTCTACAACATCACGGACACCACTGACTGTGGAAACAACGCCTGCCAGTTCACTGGACAGTACAACTCAGATGCCTCTTCCTCTTACAATTTTCTCAGCGACGACTACTTCATCCAGTACGTTTCTGGCAACGCCTCGGGTAACTGGGGAACCGAGACCCTCTCTGTTGGCAGCATCTCGCTTCCCAATTTTCAGTTTGCCGTTGCCGACAACGCCCAGGGTAACACCGGAGTTCTGGGAGTGTCTGTGGAGGGCTCCGAGTCTCTTGCCCAGGACCAGAGCCCCTACCCCAACTTCCCCGTCGCTCTCCAGAACGCTGGCTACATTGACCGACAGGTGTACTCTCTGTACCTTGACGACGCCCAGTCTTCCACCGGAACTTTCCTGCTCGGTGGTATTGACCATGCCAAGTTCAGCGGCAGCCTGACTGTTCTGCCTCTGACCTCCTTCAACGCCCTGCAGGTGGCTTTCAACAGCATCAGCTACAACGGGGAGGACCTTGGTGGCAACGATGTCGCTGTTCTCGACTCCGGAACCTCCTACACTTACATCCCCGACAACGACTACCAAGTTCTGGCCAAGAAGCTCAAACTTGGAGCCATTGATCGCAACAGCGGTCTCGCTGACATCGACTGCAACGCTGACGTCTCTGTGGACTTCAACTTTGAGGGTGTCACTATCACCGCTAAGAAGGAGCAGTTGATTGTCAACTTTGGCGACGGAACCTGCGGCTTTGGAATCGCATCCAACAATGGCTCTGCCGGATTCAACCTGTTTGGCGACACCTTCCTGCGAAACGCCTACGTGGCCTACGATCTCCAGGACTCGCAGATCGGTCTTGCCCAGGCTGTTTACACCACGGAAACCAACATCCAGCCCGTCAGCGCTCCCCTCCAGTAACTTATTTAGCCCTTTAGATTCTAACGCGTTCTTGAGAAAACTTCCATGCTGTCTTTGTACCAAGTAGTCCTCTCTCAACCAGGGTGTCTGAAGTAGTTCAAACAGATCAGAATTCCTGAAATCTCATCCTCTTACAAAGTGTACATAACCTCGTATAAATGTCACCTGTCAACATCATATCCGATAAAGTTCAGATAACACATGGTTTGGACTTACGCGACATCTCTCCAACATCACGTCAACATGGACTTCCCGCTGGAAATTGTGTGCAACATATACACCCACGCGGATCTCGAAACGTGCGTGGACTTGCGAGAAGTCAGCTCGTACTGGCATGCAGCATTCAATACGCTCGATGGACGGCTGCTGGAATCGAAGGTGAAGGAGAGAAATCCTTGGCTGAAACCCGGGGAGCCAGGAACAGAGCTGAAAACGTGGGCTGAATGTGCACGGGTGTTTGTGGCGCGCTTACGTTCGAAAAAATGGGCAGCGGTTGACTGCCTGGATGACATTGAACTGCCGACAGAAACTACAAAGGTGCAGCTCCTTGAGCCAGTCGAGGTGGAGGGCACGGTTCCTAGCGACTATCGACCACTGCAAAATCATCCGAGCCCTTACTTTAACAGGAAATTGTTACTTGGAGGTAGCCATTACATGGACCTGCATACTCAGGAAGCACGTCCACACCGATCTCCACGAAGGTCACCTGAAATATTGGAGCATTATGAAGACAGAGTCGTTCTGCGTGACGACGGAGTGGAATGTACTCTTCCGAGTCATATGGCCCGTGCTGAATCTGTCCAGGCCAATTTGCTACAAATTGTTGTCACACATGGAAATCGTGTCTGGATTTTGCCCCGCGAGCACCCCGATTTCCGAGAGGGCTACGGAATGACAGACCTGGGCGGTCCAGGTACGAGCCTCGCCAATGGATTCTTTAGGAAATTAGAGAGAGACCAGAATGACGAGGATGAGGGAATTTTTGAGACACGCTTCACTATTTCTGATATTGGATCAAGGCGACACGTTCTAATTCCTCTCAAAATATCACCTGACGGAAGCATCATCCATCGCCGTGGACAAATTACAATATGCGCCATTTACGACGGGATTGTGTGGTTGGAATTATTCACCGACGATGTTCGCTGCTTCTGCCCAGTCTTTGTTGATATTGGTGACGCCCAGACCCATATGCAGGAGGTGACCACGAGAAAAATATACTATCGAAGCGATCGCGTTATCGTCACTCCGGATAATGAGCACCAGTATACTTTGCATGATAGCCCTGCTGTTAGTGACTCTCAGCAATACGTGCTTTTGGCGCCCCTTCGGTTCTCCCTTTCTGAGCAGCGCCCTTGTCTGTTAATTCTGGATCTATCTACGGGTCATGTGACAGGAATCGACATGGAGGGTTCCCGAACAGTTTATGGACGCAGTCTGTATGTGGGATTTTCGGAAGGCAAGCTGGGTGCCTGGTTTTACACAAAGGATACCCAGCTGGAGTATGATCGTCGACTGCAACTTCTGCGAATGCTGAACCCAGGACAAGAGAAGTACGATATCAGCCAGGAGCGGAACTTGGAGGATGACTTTGAAGAGGATGATGCTGACGATTAACATGATTTTTATGACTGTTCAATGCCTGTATCATATTTGTATAATTTATTCTATTTATTGTGAAATATCCTCTTAAAACTGACAGAACAAAATGCTGGAGAAGGCAACCCAGCTGGAAAGATAAAAATCAACCAAAATACACTGAAGAGTGAAGAGTAGCTTTAAAATATCCTTCATGGTAAAGTAGTACGGGTCCTGGCACCAACATGTTACTTGTACCACACCCCCACACTGTGAAGTGGGGGGTCCCAAGATATCCAAAAGAAAAGCGCTCGAAGAGGAGCGACAAAAAGATGATTTCTGGCAGGATCGAACTGCCGACGTTCTGCGTGTTAAGCAGATGCCATGACCAACTAGACCAAGAAACCGTCTGTGGAGTTTCGGGGTGGGGTGCGCCGTCAAGAACGCAAAGTAAAAAAATCGAAAAAAAATCAAAGAGAGAGTAAAAGAGGGCCCAAAGAGCAAAAAATGCAAGCAGTATGTTTAAGTCAAAGAGAGAGCGGATATAACTTACTACAGTAGGTGTATTTTTATTTAGCAGGCGTGGGGGTTTGCACAAAAGCTCGATCTTGCGGATGGCTTTGGGGTTAAGGCACACATCGTCGGGTACAAGAACAAGCTACTGTGCTGTGAGCTTGCCTAATCAGAGGTAATGTACTTGTAAGGCTTTCTGTTGTACCAACGACTTCACATCTTACTACGTAGCATCGGTTCAGAGTGATCTAATAGCCATATGAATATCGCACTACAGAAGTTGGACATCTCGAAAGTGCGTACAAGTCCATCTATGCCTCTGGAGAGCTGGCAAGAACGCAGCTACAGATACGTAATATTCCACGCATTGCTGATTACTTTTATTGGCATATTAGTATGTGCGTTTCTCCAGTCTCTAGTTCAGTGCAATACGTCGTCCTACGACACACCACATACACTAATTATCAGTCATTGCTATGTACGAGCTCTTTAGCTGTTGAATAAATACGATATCACATTCCAATCAAGTTCCAGCCTTGTGATTGGTCAAGTTCCGGGGGTTTACTGGTTCTCCTTCTCGTCAGAGTCGGACTCCTCAGACATGGACTTCTGCAGTCGGGCGTTGAAAGACAGTCCAGGCTTGGCCTTGTTGTTGCTGGGTTAGTAATTGTATGGGTGATACTCGAGGGCTTGCTCAGAATCCGTTGATTGAAGGGATAGGCCGTAACATCGGACTGTGACATTGGACTGACACAAGTAAAAGGTACGACGACATTCAAGATCAACGGATCATGGCTCGCGAAGACCACAACTTATGGTTAAGGCTCGGCAAAGTCGTTGCCTGCTTCGTGGTACTCACATAGAGATGTACTTGTTCTTGTGGGCTCTCAGCTTAGCGGAGCAAGGGCTCATGAGGTTGTCAGTTGGGCTGGCAAAGCTCTTCTGCTGGAACAGCTTCTTGTGGAGCTGTCGCTGCATCATGTTGCCGGAGTTACCGGAGGAGGGGTTGAGGGGAGCCTGGTTCATTTTCTGTCGAGAAGGTGTGTGGAAGTGAGATGTTGAATGTAATGAGTAGGACCCAGAGAGCTCACTATATATCAGTTAAAAGGCCCTGTATGTGGGAGCAGGGATTTTAAGGTTGTTTGGATCCGTCCTAATTGGGACGACCCATTGCCTTAAATATGCACGAGAGATGTATATAGGGTCGTGGAGGAATAGTTGAAAAGTGCGTTTGAGAGGGGAAAAAGGAGCTGACAAAGGACTTAAAGGGATTCTAGAGCCTCTAGAGCTACCACATTTTATTTCTTTTCAGAAATAGTGCTTGCTGGCCAAACTACAACGAATACTCAACTTCTTCCGCCCCATCGACACTGTATCCAGGCAACCGTAAACGCGTGCACTGTAGTATGCGTTAAAAATAATTAGCCTTTTAATTAAGCTTCTCAATTTAGGCACTGCAAATGTGAAATCAAACGGTGCACGGGAAGTATAGAAATCAGCCAATGGTGTGTTTTTTTCTTTCCAATAGTATCAGACGGTATAGATACTTGAATTTATCGTGCTTTCGCATTTTCCCGCCTTTACCGCAGCTCAACTAGGCGAGTAAAGGCGGTTCACTGAGACTCTCCCACAGTAGACTGTATGAGGTTTCAGATCATCAGTCGAGGTCGATACAGTGTGGAACATAGCATTGTCTATGCCAGATCGAAGAAGTGTAGCAATTCAAGGTAATCGAGCAGGGTGTCGCTAAGTTGAAGGCAAGCTATTAAATGTTCAACGAACTTGGTTTGCCATGAAAGTGAATGAGAGCTCCCTGGTCATTGAAGAACCTGTGAGCACAGATCAGGACTGTATCTTATCAGTACAGATATTACTTCAACAATGTCAATTATTATTACAGCACGTTCATGAGATGCTCTACAGCGTGGCGATGTACAGTGCTAGAATCAGAGGTCACTGCGGTTGACTCAGGGGTAGGCGTACAGCATATCGTGTCTGACACACTCAGAGATTGCTGTGAACTCGTATGTGTTTTATGTACCAGTCGGAAACTGCCATACAACACCTCCAGCTTCTGTATCTGCTCATTTGTTCTGCATGTTCCGCAGTCAATGCTGAAGAACTGGGCATTGGTGAATTTGTTGAAATTTGTTGACATGTGCCATTTAGTTGAGCGTTTACTTGAAGTCTACGAAGGAGACATCTGGAAGCGAGAAAGCGACGAAAGTGGCTCTGGCGTCGAGTTTATCAGACTTGGTACATTAGCTGAATAATATTCGCCTGAGATCTGGACAACTCAACGCTTTCGCAATTAAGGAGATCGTCATAATAGGACGGGTGCTATTGCTGGACATTGCATTACGAATACGACGAACGGTACCGGCTACGTCACTTGCTCGTAGAAAAACACTTGGAGCCAGTAAAGCAATGAACTCACGCGGAACCCACCATTACGCAATACCTCAGCGATAGCTAAATCTCGCGACTCAACCTTGAGTATGAGCAGTAAGGGGCTCTATGCGCATCTGGCTTGGAGGCATTAACGGGCCTTATGGAGATACGGAAGAAGCAAAAGAAGACTGCGCAGAGATAGACGAACATTTTTACGACAAACAAGTGAAGACCTCCCACCTGACAGCCCAGCGTGAGGTATTTGTGCTGGTTATCTAGTCGCTTAGGCGTGCTTGAGTCTGATCTTGAGTCTAATGGTACGCGAGGTGCAAGTAGGAGTAGGCAAGCACGGCTCGTACGGCTCTATCACGCTGAGAGTTACTGTAGGTACGAGCTCTCTATCTTAGTTTGTCTCCGCAGACTCCAGACGCCTGTCTTTCAGCTCCGCCCTTGTGTACAGTCCGGTTCAATATTGTTGCTATTTTTAATTTCATTTCACCATTTGGCCCGGTGGTAAACTTTGACCAACATTCCTCCAAGTGTTCCGTGCATTTTCCATGGCGCAGCCAGAGGCGCAGAGTTTAAAGACTCGCCAGTATGATAGCAATCGTAGGCCATGCCGTCTCCGTATCTTTTTCATGTTTATTCCACACACTGTCACATGACCAGACACGTCTATATCGCGCACTTAGTTTTTCGGAAAAAGCCTAGCCGTTAGGATCGACCGAGACCTTATGACCCTAGACCAAGATATAGCTCAACCGGGGGTCACGGGTGGATCTAAACGCTGCAGACCGTCCTGGAGGGTCCTCACGGGGGCGCTAAAACGGCTTTTAGGCCTCGCTCTTATGCGCGCACCACGTGTAGTTTTTGTGTCTTGTTCGTGAGCCTGGTGAATCAAGATGCCAGCTGCTCTACCTGTAAATTCAAGTGCATCCGATAGAGCGCCATAGATAACGCAGTCGCAAGGCTGGACCATTGCTCGACGAGCTGTGATCTAACCGCATGCGTCAGCTGGCTTGGTTGTTCCGTCTCCATCTGGATGTCTCGGCTTCTTTGCTGTTCCGCAGCTTAAATCCGAGAAGGAGAGACATGCGGGGCTTGCGCGACGTGTTTGGCTGCGTTTTATCACGTGCGTTCGCAAAGCCGCCCCGATCTCAGCGCAAATCACGCAGATTGCTATCTTCCACACGCCCCGTGACTCTGCCTTCAGGCCCCCTGATGTCTGCCAGTCCTTTTTCAAATCAATGGATTGTTAATGCTAAACCTTGTCTTAGCGCAAACTCTAAGGGTGTCCCAAAATGGCCCAGAAACGTCAGTCTCAAGTGGAACCATAAACTCGGCCGGGTAAGTGGGACGACGTGGAGGTGGTGGTGACAGTCTGGGGAGAACGTGGAGGCTAGTCCAAGCGGCTTCTAGTGTCGCTGTAGCATCCGCGGCGGTTGGGCGAGCCGCTCCGAAATATATAAAGCCGTCTGTGTCCACAAACGAGCCCTCCTCCAAAGCTTCGGCGCCTCTACACTCGGTCACGAAAGTCCGTCTCCCAAATGTCGCAGGTCGCAGAAGCCCCTTAAAGTTCAGATCGCCATCTCCCGTTTCTTTCTTCTGTGCAACAGATTGTACTTGACCCTCCGAGCTGGGACTCACACGCTTCACCCCACCCTACACTACACTCACCCAGCAACACAGATAGACGCGCCGCCGTAGAAATTCCCAGCGACACACCATGAACTCGTTCTTCAGCTCCGTGTCGGATTTCATCCACTCGGTCACCACCCCAGACAGATACGCGTCGCAACAGCGATCGTCAAAGGCGTCACAGAACGCCAGCTCCAACTCGCAGCACAGACCGCTCTACAACAATGACGAGAACCAGAGCGAAATGTACCAGGCGTCCTCGTCGTACACCGGCGGGTACACAAACTCCCCCTCGGCCTCGTCGTCCAACCTGGCTGGAGGAGCCGCTGTGGACCGAGCCAACCCCTACAGCTCCCGCAACAACTCGACCACCAACTTCTCGGCCTCGTCGACCTCCGTCAACAAGGCTCCTTACGCGCCCGGATCGCGGTCGTCCGCAATTGGCAACAACGACCCTGCCGGCGTGACCCGCGACTCGCACGAGATGCAGGAGTACGTGGACGGCCAGCCGCCGGCGCCCTCCGTGTCGCTCTCGTGGGAGCGGATCGACAAGTGGGCCGACGAGCACTACCCCGAGCTCAACGACCAGCTGTGCTACCCCGCCACGGCCTCCGATCTCAACGAGCTCGAGGCCGATCTCGACTGCTCGCTGCCCCTGGACGTGCGGGACTCGTGTCTGATCCACGACGGCCAGGAGAAGTTTGGCCGGCCCTCCGGCATCATCTTCGGCATCACGCTGCTCGACCTCGAGACCATCGCCGAGGAGTGGTACTCGTGGAAGAAGGCCGCGATCCGCATCAACCGCGAGATTGCCCGAGCCACCGGCCAGCCCCCCAACAAGCAGGGCGGCATCTTCATCAACCCCAACGCCGGCTCTCCCGGCTCCTCCGCGCCCGGCTCTCCCGTCGCGTCCGTGGCCCGACAGAAGAACATTAGCTCGTGGCTCGCGTCGCAGGACTCCGTCCCCGAGGGAGCCGTCCAGCTCGTGTACGCGCACCCCGGCTGGATCCCCCTGGCCAACGACCGTGCCGGCAACAACATTGCCGTCGATCTGGCGCCCGGCAAGAAGGGCAAGTGGGGCCAGGTGATTCTGTTCGGCCGAGAGTTTGACCGAAAGTACGTGGTCGCCCAGTCGTGGGCCCACTTCCTGGCCATGGTCGCAGACGACTTTGACCGGGGCAACTGGGAGGTGGACCACGACACCGAGGAGCTGTGGTTCAAGACGGACCGGGGCACGTTTGTCAGCTACTTCACCGTGCTCAAGACCCGAGTCGAGCGACAGTTCCGACACCAGATGCAGCGACGCGAACTCGAGCGACGCCAGGCTGCCCAGCAGCAGCAGCAGCAGCAGCACGCACAGGGAGGCCCCAACTCCCCCTCACCACAGCATTCCACACAGAGCATGCCTGCCACGGGTCTCGGTAAGCCCCTGACCACCAAGCCGGCCCAGGAAATGGACATTGTCGACCTCAACGAGGACACCCCCACCATCAAGGACAAGGGCAAGGCCACCATGGGCTCTGCGCTGCGAAAGACGCTGGTCGAGGACAGCAAGCCTGCCCCCACGATTGTGGAGCCTCTCGAGGAGTCCGAGGAGATCCCTAGCAAGGGCAAGGGCAAGGGCAAGGAGCAGGATGTCGACGAGGAGGCCGACAAGGCCAAGGCTGAGGCTGAGGCCAAGAAGAAGGCCGAGGCTGATGCTGAGGCCAAGAAGGCCGCCAAGGAGGCTGCTGACAAGGAGGCCGAGCTCAAGAAGGCTGCCGAGAAGGCTGCCGAGGAGAAGGCCAAGGCCGAGAAGAAGGCCGCCGAGGCCAAGGAGAAGGAGGAGAAGGAGGCTGCCGCTGCCGCCAAGGCCAAGGCCGAGGAGCTCAAGAAGGAGGAGGCCGCTAAGGCTGCCGCCAAGGCTGAGGAGGAGCAGAAGGCCGCTGCTGCCGCTGAGGCTGCTAAGGCTGAGGCCAAGCGAGCTGCTGAGGCCGAGGCTGCCAAGAAGGAGGAGGCCGAGAAGGCTGCTGCTGAGGAGGCCAAGGAAGCCAAGGCCGAGTCTGAGGAGACCAAGGTCGAGAAGAAGCTCGACGAGCTCAAGATTGACGAGGAAAAGGGAGATGCCGAGGAGGCCGAGGAGGAGGGAGATGAGGAGGACGACGAGGAGGATGAGGGAGAGGACAAGGAGAACGACGAGGCCAAGAGCACTAACGCCTCCAAGTCCAAGTCCAAGAAGAAGAACAAGAAGAAGGGCAAGAAATAATGTATGTATGCATAAGTTTTTGATGATGCTGTAAGATATCATAAAAAAATAAAAAAAGTGTTTGTTAGAATATTTGGCGTGTATTTATTGTGTTGTTATTTAATTATTAGTGAGTGTTTGCTCATTCTAGAAAGTGATCATGGATATACGAATTGGGTTAATTTTGGAGAACATTCTGTTGTCCGAACATCAATCTTGCGGGCTCGTCCTTTTTGTCCCCTCCCCAAGCGTCTCTGGCCTTGTCCCACAGACCCTTCTGTTTCTCGACCTCGCCGCTGTAGTAGGTCTTAGCTCTGAAGAAGCCGAATGCAAAGTTGGACACAAACATGGAGCCCAGGAAAAGCAGCGCGATGATTCCCAGAGCCTTGTACGAGAATCTGTCGATGAATCCCGAAATGATTTCGGCGAGAGTTTGGGCTCCAAGCAGAGCTCGGTTCACGGCCCTCTCGTCTCGGTTCATGCACATTTCCCACTCATCACAGAGGTTCTCGAGAGCTGGGCGACGAGAGTGAGCTGCGCACTCGTTGAGCACGTATAGTTTTGCGCACTTGCTCTTGGCCATGAGGATCTGGCCCGAGTGCGCGGAGTACTTGAAGCCGACGTCCTGTCGGACCGAGGATATAAATAGATAGACCACGTAGGCCATGGAGGCCAGCATGATACCGTTGAATGCGAGCTGCAGGTACGAGGTGATGATGTACGGCAGGTTGGGGTTTTGCATCATCCAGCCGAGCGTCGGGTTGGGCAGATGGAGATGGTACTCGGCAGGCTGGTGCTCTGCCACAGCCTTGCTCACAGGGCCCAGACTTTGGGCTTCAGGAGCGAGAGCTGTGTGTGTTTGGGTATATACAGGCTGAGCCGGCTGTGAAAAGAAGTCGTCGGCCTGATGTTGATCTTGAGAAGGATCCGCTTTTATTTCCTCGGCGAGATCATGCTCTCGTCCCTCCTTGACAGGGGAGTAGAGCACCATGCTCATGTCAACATCCTCGTTCTTCTCGATCTCCTTGACGGCAAACTGGGCACCCAGTTCTGTCGGGTTGAACACGGACGAAATCTTCCAGGGCGAGCTAGGAGCAGCTGGCAAAGCAGACACAGAGGACGTTCTGCGCTTGGAGGTCTTGATAGGCGTGGAGACAGGGGGCAGGAACTCGTGGTTCAGCTGCGACAGGTTGACCATTTGCAGATCGAGAAGGTCGGCGGGATCGTCAATGTCCATAGCGTCGGGATCGCGGGCCTCGCTGGTTCGCAGGTTGGAGAACTCGGACGTCAGATCGTCAAAGGGTTGCTGCTGGGGTCGATGGTGCGTGAGCTGACGGTTCCGAACATCCTGATCAGACAGAGAAAAGCCACTGAATCCGGTGACAAGATGCTCGTCATCCGGGACGTCGTCGATACTCATATCCGCAAACGACATGTTGGTTGTATCATACAGGGTGTCAGTGAAACCCGATGCCAGTCTTATGTAGCCCGAGATGCATCAAAACAGCGCCCTGGTATATTTTTCTAGTTGGCAAAAGTTTAAGCTCTCCCAACTATATTTAAGGTTAGTTACATCCTCTTGTTGACCAAAACAAACACCGATGCTGGACCATGCTCCACGTCACCAGCACTGGCTCGGAGTACCCTTACTCTGAGCTCGACAGTGATACCGACTCGGACAAACCGCTGCTCTACGATACTCCCCACACGGTGCGGTTCTGCGAACCCCAGACCAAGCGTCGAATGGGCTTCCGCAAGTGGTTTTCGAGGTCTAACAATGAGAAGCGACCACTGATAGACCGGATTACCACGCCCATGGACGAGATCTTGACTGACGAACCTCCCACAACTACAGATGCGCTGACTTCTCCTCCTAGGGGCCGAAAATACAGAGACCAGCAGAGAGAAGAGTACGAACGACGGCTGCATTATGAGAGAACGAGAGAGCGGGAGAGGGAGAATCAGAGGGAGAGAGAGGTGGACAGGTACAGCGTCCCACGCAGACAGATCCAGGACTCTGCTCGGTGGCATGAGCATGTTAGACAGCAGCATCCTCCGCAGCAGCATCACATGCACCAGGCACACCAGATACCTCCTCATGCCCAGCAACAGATACCCCCTCACGTCCAGCAACAGATACCTCACCAGATACCCCCAGGGCTGAATCAGCATATGCACCAAGCCTATCTGAATCCGAGACAGATCAGCCAGATACCACGCGCCACGTCGGGATACCACAACCAGTCGTTACTGAGACCCATGTCTCAGGCCTTTGATCCTCGGTACTTCCGAATGGAAGCGTACCCGGTCCCTCCAGTGACCTATGCCCAGGTCCCTCAGAGTATGCAGGCCGAGATTGTGGAGTTGAAGGACGACTCTGGCGACGACAAGAGTGCGGAGAAGAAGGAAGAGAAGAGCAAGAAGCAGGACAGTCCGAAGAAAGAGGAGAAGAAGAAGAAGGAGGTCGAGGACCCGCAGTCACAGTCGTCTATCGAGAAAGTCGTCAAGAAGGCGCTACAAAATCATCGCCCTGCAGTCTATGAGACTCTCGTTCGAATGAATTCATTCGTCTTATCTTTAAAACTGGCCCTCTGCATTGCTTGTGTTGCCTTCTATCCTCTTGTAGGGATTCTTCTAATTGTGGTTCTTTTTGGGTCCGAGATCTTGCTTGAGCTTGCTCTAAAGTGTGGTCCAGACAGGAGCTAGATAGCTGTAATAATATGTATTCATTAATGTAAGTGCCTTAGTATTCATGTATTTTTTGGTTATTTGTGCGCACTAATTAGTTGTAGATTCTCTCGGGAAGAGTTTCCATCATGTTGGTCCATGTGCGCTCGTCCACCCAGGATCGAAGGTTGTGCAGAATGGCGTGGTTATCGATGACTCTGAAAGGCTCAACGTCTCCAGGATTGAGCAGCAGACGCTGTTTTCCTCCTCCAGTGTGGGGCCAGTCGGAAGCCCAGATCAGCTTGTTCGGGGTCTCCGAAGCGAAGTACTGGACCACCTGTTCCAGATCGTCGTATCCAGGTCCCTGCTCAGAGAGTCTATAGAACCCAGAGACTCGAATTAGCACATTTTTAGCAGTCAGTTTAATAAGTGACTCAAATCCCGCGTCGCTAGGACTCTTCATGCCTCCCAGATGGTCTGCGATCACCGTTACTGGCAGGTCTCCAATGACGTCGAACAGGCTGTCCCAGTAGTGAGGCGGAATGTACGCCTGAATGAAGTATCCGAGGGGTCCCACGAGAGCAGCGGTCTTCACGAGCGTCTGAGAGACGAAGTCAACGTCCAATTGACCCGTGGAAACCACATTGACTCTGACACCACGAATGCCCAGATCCCACCACTCCTGCAACAGCTCCACGGGTGTATTGTCTGGATCGATGACCACCACTCCTCTCAGCTTGTATCCATTTCTCTTATCCGAGTGACCTCGCAGCGTGTCGATAATCAGAGAGTTGTCTGTTCCGTAGGGAGAGGGTTGCACAAGCACATTGTTGCCGATCATGCCTCCACACAGACTTCTGGAATGAGCCTCGAGGCCAGGCATAAGTGCCTGATCGGTGGTGTAGGTCCTTCTGCCGGCAAAAGGGTAGTTAATTGGGTCGAATAGATGGACGTGCGTGTCCCACGAGTTTGGCGAGAGCATTTTGGGGTCTGTTGGTGTTGTTGGGGACGTCTGGGGAAGTCACTTGGCTTATATGCACCCCACACTCGTTTAGGTTCAAAGTTGATCCGGTGTTTCATGTCGGCTCCGAGTCGGGCTAGAGTGTAGAACGGGCCGGTCTGTCTGTGCAAATATGCTGCAGAAGCATGTAGAAGACTACAAAGACGTATAGGAATGCTCCTTTGTTGTTGGGGAGCTCTTGTGACAAGTGCTCCTCTTCGTTGATCCGTTTATTAACGCAGCCACGCCGTGCAGAATCATAAATGCGGGGCGTGGAGGCAAGAGAAAGACGCTCAAATATGCTCGAAGAAGGCGCAATTGAGAATTTTTTGAGACCTCCAACTCGAGGCCGCTTAAGTAAACGGTCTAGGGACGCTATGTTTACGGCAGTAATTTGCACGTTAGCTGAATGACTGATTCTAGTGCAGTATGCACGAGTGGGTGCGTGTATCGACCGTACTTTATACAGCGCTTGACAGTCGCAAAGAAAGCAAATAGCATAATAGGACGTTCCGATGACCACAAAATAGACACAATGGACTTTCGAGCCTTTGTCTCCATACAAAAAAGCTCTGGCGAGGCCGTCAAACGACGCTATTTCATTGTGCAGCCTCGCTTAGCCCAAAATTGAACCTTACCACGGAACATAATTTAACGTGATACAAGACAACAAAACAGGGGTCCGAGATGCTGTGTGAGACGAGGGATAAGACAAAGTGGTTCAGATTAGAGATTGCGTGTTCCACAACCCCCCTAGCCTCTATTTATAGTCTGTGTCGCTTGACTTTCTACTACTAGCTCGAGACTCGACATATTGTGGCGTCATTGGTGCGAGACCAGGTTAATTTTAAATCCATAATACGAGCGCGACATACTCGTACGTGAGCTGACATTGAGACAATTATCGTTGTTCCACCTTGCGTCTCTCCACGGGTGGTTTCTTCTTGAGTCTACATTTTGGTGTACTTCCCAGACACTTGAAAGCGCTATAACCCTACAGATCTCCATTCAAACTCATTAGTGCAATATATTCAAATCTCTAACAGCATGTCGCTGACATGCCCATCTATCTATTATGTACATGTCCCTTACTCGTCATCAGAGTAGTCACTGAGCTCAGGGTCTTCCAGCTCAACGGCGTCGTCGTTCAGAGGGAACCGCAGAATAGCAGCAATACCTCCCAGAGCGTCAATCTGACGACCAGAGTCCTGCAAATGCGAATACATGAACACCTTTCCTCCGTTTTGCTGCACTGCTTGGGTGGCCTCGGCGTATCTAGATCTCTTGGCGTGGTCAAATCCACGGACAAAGTTAGATGACAGGAACAACACAGAAACAGCGCTCATCTCGAGAGCGTAGTCCACATGCTTCTCACCGTACCACACTCGGTCGGGGTCCGTGTGGAACATGCGTTGGAACTGGTCCATTTCGTTTCCGTCAGCAGCAATGGCCAGCTTGTTGAGAGCAGATTTGTAGGAGATGGACTTGAGAGCTTCTCGAATAGCAGTCTTGCCCTCGGAAGAAGTCTCCAGTGTAATGAATCCCTGCTGCAGCTGAATGGCCGTCTTCACCTTGTTGTCCACCGCCCATGCCTTGAAGTACTCAGAAAAGAGCTTGTTCATGTAGGGCATAGAGATGAGCAGCACAGGAATGGTCCAGTCGGCCTTGCATCTGTTTTCGATAGTTCGCAGCAGCGTTTCCTTGGCCACATTGAAAAAGTCGTTGTATTGCTTGCCTCGGGTCTTTCCCACCGATCCCTGACCGTCGTATTTTCGAGGAATGGCCTTGTAGCCCTGAACCAGCACTCGAGTGACACTGTGTCGCAGCTCGTAGATGGTGAACTTGCCCGTGGAGTTGAAGACCACAGCCAAAGCGCTCATAGTGTCGGCTCCGACGTACTGGTCGAGAGTCTGAAGTGCGAAAAAGTCCCAGAACTCCTTGATCACAGTGACCTCATCTCCTGGTGTGAGAGCCAAGGTGTGGTATTTCGTCTTCAGGGACTCGTGGTGGCCCGCGTCGGTGATGACACCTGTGATTCGAATCTCCTCGCCGTCAAACACAATCTTCTGGGCCCGAACGGTGATGTAGATGAGTTTTCGCAGCACCTTTTTCTTGCCTGCGTTTCCCTGGATCTGATCGTCGTCGAAGGCGCCTGTGGTTTGTGGAACAGCTCGGAGGGTCTTGGCCTCGACCAGATCTCCTCGCTGGATCACGTTAGTGAGCGCATACAGGTCGTCCGTGGAGTCCAGAGCGAGCTTCTTGTACTCCAGCTTGTTTTTCAGTCCCTTAGCGATGAGACGCATGTTGTATCAAAGTCGTTGTAAGTAGTGTAAATTTGGCGAAGTAAAAAAGTCCTGTGGGTGTGTAGAGGGTGGTAAGGTCGAGTAGTGAACGTGCCGGTGTATGGAGAGCTCTGTCGAATTTTTTGAGACTCAGGCACTGCTTTTATACACTTGCTGATATATGGAAAGGCTTGATTGGGACTGCGGGAACCTAAAGTTAATGTGAGATGTAGAGAAGCAGATGCTCATGTCAAAGGCACTCCCATATTCCACGTATGCTATGGTATTAACAATAGACAATATGAACATAATTTTGCGCGAGCTTCATCTTGTTTTTTCTCGGCTATTGCTCCCAAAATCCCATGGTGCCCATACTTCCCGTGCCCTCTCCTATAGCTGGGTCTACACTTAATACTACTGACAGGAAAATAACCTCAGCACGTACAGCATACACCTGTTGCATCATCACAGTATCCGACATCACCGCGACAAGTTGGACAACTCGACTTTGGGTCCCGTTTCTCTAGTACATCAAAACTGCGACGACACCACGACCTACACAACCGTCTCGTCACCATGTCCGATCCGTTTGCGAAAATCGGCGCGGTTTTGGAGTCGGCCAAGGAGCTGACTCTCGAAGCTGCAGTATCAGCGTCGTCTCGACTACTGGTGGACGACGCCCCACTGTCCGCGGAGGAAATCAAAAAGCTGCTGAATGCGCGCAGCGACCGAGACCGGCTCGCGGGAATGCGCCAGGTGATTGGCTTCATGTCCAAGGGCCGAGGTGAGGAGGCTCAGCAGTTCTTCCCGGACGTGATGCGAAACACAGCCTCGCAGTCGCTGGACATGCGCAAGCTGGTGTTTGTCTATCTGATCCGGTATGCGCCCATGGAGCACGATCTGGCGCTCATGAGCGTCAACACCATCCAGAAGTCGCTGTCTGATTCTTCGCCCACCGTCCGATCTCTCGGAGTCCGAGTTCTCAGCTCCCTGAGAGTCCCGGCCATCTCCGGAATCGTGCTGTTCGCCATCAAGAAGGGAGTCACCGATGTCTCGCCGCTGGTCCGAAGAGCAGTCGCCGGAGCTATTGCCAAGTGCTACGACGTGGATCCGTCCACGTTCCCGCAGCTGGTCGAGTTTCTGGAGCAGCTGCTGGCAGACAAGAACGTGCACGTGGTCGGCTCGGCTATCATGTCCATGCTGCTCATCTGCCCCGACCGTCTGGACCTCATCCACCCCATCTACAGACGGCTGTGCCGAATCATTCCCCAGCTGGACACGTTTGCCGCAGCTTCGGTCATGGATCTGCTAGTCAGATACAACCGAACCAACATTGCGCCACCGCGGGGCAACAAAACGGTCGACGCAGACACTGCCCTGCTTCTGTCTGCCCTCTATCCTGCCATTGAGAACTCCCTCTCGTCTGTCTTGATCATGAGCGCAGTCAGTGCAGTCTACGCTCTGTGCCCCGGACAGGTCCAGCCGGTGTACCAGGAGACTATCGAGGTGGGCCTCGTGCGGCTTCTCAAGAACGAGACTCTGGAAGTCGCTCTGACCATGATCAAGCAGATTATTCTGCAGAAAGACCAACCCAACGCATTTTCCACCCATACCCATCGGTTTGTGGTCTTCCCTGACGATACCACGTCTGTGGCTCTACTTAAAATCTCAATCATGGCCTCCATCAAGGGCTCCCGCAAGTTTGTGCTCTCGGAACTGAAACACTACGCCACTTCCACCTCCTACAAACGTGAAGTGCAGGCAGCAGCCGTTTCGGCTATTGGAGCCTGTGCTTCTGGAGGAACCAGCAAGGAGGCCGACTCGCTGGTTACGTGGCTGCTTCGTCAGATTCGATCTGAAGCACCCACCCTGTCCGAGTGTCTCACTTGCGTCCGTCTGCTGATTCAGCAGCAACCCCAAAAGCACGTTGCCACAGTGACCAAGCTGGCCAAGATCTACACCACGCTGGACACTTCTGCGAAGACGTCTCCCGCTAAGGCATCCGTCGTTTGGCTTGTTTCCGAGTTTGTTTCTGTCGCCCCCGAAGTTGGAGAGGCTCTTCTCTACTCCGCATTAAAAAACGTTGCATACGAGGATACTCCTGTTCGAGCGCAGATTATGGATCTGGCTTCCAAGGTTTACCTGTTCCGAATCAACGAGGTCTCCAAGGCAGCTGACGGTGAACTGACCGAAGAGAAACAGATCGAGTTCTCGAAGTCTTTCGTCGGACAGCTCTACTCTCATGCTCTGTACTGTGGACGATTCGACCCCTCGTACGAAATCCGAGACAAGGTCCGACGTTTGGGAGCACTACTGAGCAACCCTGCATCTACTGAGCTCGCTACTCTCATGCTCCAGGCCCCCAAGCAGGCCCCCAAGGTGGACAACACAAACACCGAGGGTGGCTTGGAGCTCAACACGGCCTCGGCGGTCCTCGGAACTCCTCTCAGCGGTTACGTTTCGCTTCCCCCTTGGGAGAAGGACACTTCTGTTCTGCCTGACGCTCGTCTGCGAGATGAGCCCGACGAGGTGGTTCAGATGGACACTGAGAAGGTGGTGACGGGCATCAGTCACAAGGAGCTGCCCTCCATGGCCGCCAATGGCACCAATGGCATGTCAGCGCCCAAGCCCAAGCTGCAGAAGCAGACTCTTGATGAGTTCTTTGCTGACACAGTCGAGAGTGAGGATAGCAGCGAGGAGGAGGAGTCTGACAGCGACGATGAAGACGAAGATGAAGAGGGAGAAGGTGATGAAGAGGAGGAGGAAGAAGAGGAAGAAGACAAGGAGGAAGAGGATGAGGATGAGGATGAGGAGGAAGAGGAGGAGTCATCTGACGACGACCAGCCTGCTGCTGTGTCTCCCGTTCCTGCGTCTCAGTCTCTTCTGCACGAAGAAAACCCGTTTGCCAACAGCTAATTGGTAGCAAAAAGTATAGCATTAGTCTATCATGAATTATGATTTTTACATATGAATTGTAGGTGTTACAGCAGTTACTGTACAGTGGAATGCAGTATACACCCAGGCCACTGCTTCCGGATAGCCGGTAGTTAGCCGCTGTCAGACGAAAACAGTCGCTCTCCTAAGTGTATTAAGTTGAGGGGCTTAGACTAGGAACAAAGGTAGACGCCAAGTATTTTAACACCTGCGGGGCTTTCACATGGCAATATTATTAATCAGACATATAATTTATTCACATTACGTAATCGTTGTCCATCTTGACGAGGACTCCTGTAAGATGGCACATGGTTAGAGCATGAAGCTTCATGGGAGGTTCAGGTTTGTGGTCGACATTTTCCAGGGTGCTGAAGAGCTGCACGATTCGAGTCAGAACATAGCTAGTCTCGGTTAAGGCGTACTGCTGACCCAGACAGATTCGAGGACCTCCATTGAACGGCAGGTATTCCCATCCTCGTGCAACTCCTTCGCCCCATCGCTCAGGTCGGAACTCGTCTGCGTCTTCGCCCCAGAACTTCTTCAGTCGGTGGGTCGCGAACACGCTGTAGACAACCACGGAGCCCTTTCTGACAAGGATAGGCTGGCTTTCGCCAGGGCCTCCTCCTCGAGGAAGAGTCGTGTCTCTCGTAGCGTATCGCACATTGACAGGCACCGAAGGATACAGTCTGAGGGTCTCGTTGATGACGAATCTGAGGTACTCGCATCGCTTGAGAGCCTCGAAAGTGATGAGCGACAGATCTGAGCCCGATCCAAACGTGCTCAAGATCTCCTCTCTCAACTTGGTCCACTTGTCTGGGTGTCTTGCCAGCAAGTAGATGCACCAAGACAGCAGAGAGGCAGTAGTGTCTCTTCCGGCCAGAAGGATGTTGAGAGCTTGGTCACTCAGAACCTGGGGTGAATTTACCTCACGAGCCAGTTCGGTGAGAAAGACGTACTTGTCGTCAGCCTTCTTCTCCTTCTCACTTGCCTTTAGAGCTTTCTGAACATAGTGGTCGACAAACTTCCGCACGCTCTTGCTGGCAGCAAACAGCTCCTGTGGTCTCCACAGCCAGTAGAACATCTGAAGGCGGACTCGGTAGCCTCCGTGGTGTTGGGCGAGGTTGAAATCGGACTGGAACGACTTTCTCATAGGAATGGGCATGTCTGTGACAGTGGAATCGTCCTCTGCTGGGTTGTCGACTGTCTGGCAGCTCACAGACTGGCCGAAGAGAAACTCCGTCGCAGTGTCGAGGGTCAGGTTGAAGAACAGCTCTTGGATGTCGAATGCTTTTCCAGGGGGGATTCTTCGAACCAGATTTTGAACATGTCTCTCGATCATCTCAACGTCCGAAACCTGGTCTCGAGCAAACTGAGGTCGCAGCATTGCTCGCGAGTGTTGCCAGCCCTGTCCATCAAGAGTAAAGATGCCATCGCCCAAGATGGGTGCCAATTGGTTGTGTCTGACTCCTAAGCAGAAGTCTTTGAACTGCGTTGCCAGCAGGGCCTTCAAGTTGTCGGGCTCCAAAGTGACTGTAACATCAACACCTGCCAGAACGATCCCTAGAGTCAGGTTCGGCTCTCGTTTGGCAAAGAAGCCCACGAACTCGTCAAGCAAGACATTGTTTTTGCCTGACTTGAAGAAGTACAGGAACTCTGGCAGGGCCAGGGGAAATGAAGAGATATCTCTGATTGGTGAGGTCTTCCACTTTTGCGCTAGCTTGTGGCTCTGGTAGCGGTATCGAAGTCGATTGAACACCAGGTAGGAAGCCAGCACTGCCAAGACGTAGAGTAGGATCATTTTTGAAGAAGAGCTACACTTCAACTGACACTCAAGACTTTTATATACCCTCGACTAGTGCCTCCACCTTTTGGCTCGCAACAAAGTTATCCTTGCTTGTAGAAGAGGCTTAGTGTGGGGCACGTTTTGTGGGGTGCATAATCGTTAAAAAGGGGACGTTGGATAACAGTCACGAACACCTTCACATGTCTTTGAGTTTCTACTCGGATTATTTAAACCTGTCTGGAGCTACTGTTACTGGCTGCCTCATCCAATTGATATTAAATGGTGGTGTGATCAACGGTCTTTGGTGCTTTTCATTGTTGTGAGCTAGCCGTCCCGTTTAGCTAATGTGACATTGGAGCCGGAAGCACCAACGGACTGTCATAGGGACACGTAACATCGAATCTGACAGGGACACAATCGCGCTGTACAAATACTTCTCTTCTTGTGGGGCATCCCTTGCTTGGCTGCATATCTGACACTTTTGGACGTTGCTGTCAGCTGCTCTAAATAGTGATTAGTATTATTGATTATCCCTTCTATTACTTGATTAGCTAGCTACTTGGCTGCTTCCTGACAGGAGGTAGCAATCAGGAGAGCTATCGAGGGAACACAAAGCACAGCTTATCTTGCTAGAGAACCGCTCGTATTATTTACCCTTCATGTCCTGTGCTAATGACAATGCTCAGAAAGATACTGTATACTGAATTATTGACACGTTCAGATCTCCTGGAACTAATATTACATCATATAGTACAAAGCAACTTCAGATAGTAATCTCTTTTTACACCCCTCGCCTTTTTCGACAGGTTTCACTTACGGAAGCCTCCGGAGACAGAACAACCCCGCGATAATACTGCTCGTGCTACAGTTCCTCTGCATGAAAAGTGGTGGGGGTTTGCCCCTAATATACATTATGCTAAATGCGAGCTTTCCTCGCTAACTTCCTTCATCAAACCCACAGATCCAGCTCGTGTCGGTAGAACTCGTCGTCCTCAGGCATGTCCGGGTAGTAAGGGGTCATGGCGTCGACGTTCTCAATGTATGCAGAATTGTATGCCTTCCAGAAAGGATCTCTAACCTTGCGAGCCGCATGGAAGAGACCCGCCCAGATGTAATTGAGCACGAGACCGGGTCCCAGACAAAGACGAATGCCCTCGATGGCGTCCAAGATACGAGAAATCACATGCGGCGAGGTCTCGTAAATGTTGGGGATCAGCAGGTTGAGGAAATGCACCATGGCATCCTCGGCTCCGAGACCCACACAGTTGATAGCCAGGTGACGCACAACCGTAGCAGCTGTCTGCCGATGCACAAGATCTCTGTCAGTGAGAGCATCTTCCAGCAGAGGCGTAACGGCGTAGATGTAGTCCTTGGCCATGTCTCCAATGTACTCAAACATGAAGGTCATGGCCTTCAGAACACCATTCTGCACGTTGATCTCGGGCACTCGGTACTCGTTCATCAGAGCAGGAAGCACAGTGAACGGAGAACACGTCTCAGCAACAATACCAATGGCCACAGCTGTACAGACACGAGACTGACGTTCCTGTACACGCAGGTTAGACAGCAGAGTCGCCAGCACATCCTGGGGACCAATCGCCTTAGCGATATATCCAAAGGTGTTGTTAGCAGCCTTCTGGATGGTCTTCTTGTGGGCCTTGAGCAGATCAATGAGCTCGAAACAGATTCTCATCCATTCTCGAGCAGACACGTACTCAGGACCTCTATCAGCAATTCGGCCAACCAGATCGATGGTGTTTTCCTGCACCTTCTCGTGTCGGTTACGCAGAATAGGCGTCAGCCGGGGAAGAAGATCTCTGATAGGAGGGGTCATGGAAGCCAGACCAACCACGGCAACAATGGCCTTGAGAGCTCCAAGCAAAGAGCCCAGAGCCTCGGGGTACTCTTCTCCAAGCTGCTCGTACAGGATCTGCCCCAGCTTGTTAAGTGCCTCGTCTTCGCCGCAGTTCTTCATCACTCCAGCAATCTGTCCAATCAAATCGGCAGCCTGACTTCGAACAATGGGAGACTTGTTAGACAGACGGAACAACACAGAGGAGGTGATTTGTGCAAAGTAGGGAGCAGCTCGTGTGTCCAGTGCCTGGATGACTGTACCAAAACCTCGCAGCATGACAATTGAGTCGGCTCGGTTGGCATTAGCGGAAGGTGACTGCAGCTGGCATGCTGTCAGGATACCATCAACCAGACGGGTTTCCAGTTTCGAGCCAGCCTCGATGTCAGCAATACCCAAGTTGGCGACGACCTTGTCGATAGTCTCCATTGTGAGTCGTCGGAAGTGGTCAGACTCGTCCTTGAGGTGGTTAGCAACTCGGTCCACAATTTCAGCAGTACCGACCTTATTAGCCAGCTCCACCGTAGTGGAAAGAATCAGCTTGTAGCAGACTCGATCTGACGCCATTCGACGGGTCCAGAAGCACTTGAAGTAGGTTGGGAGCACTTCGACACGAATGTATCGAGCGGTGACACCCTCAGACCGCGCACACTGAGTAACAACCTCCAAGACAACTCGCTTCATCTCCTCATCAGGAGAATAGAACTCCCGAAGCACAACAGCCATGACCTCCTTTGTGTAGTAGTCAGCATACTCAGGGTTCATCAACGGAATAATGTAACCGATAGCCTTCAGAAACGCCACGAGATGCTTACCTCGCTGCTCTCGCACTCCAAGCCAAAGAGGCTCCAGAACATTCTCAAAAGACTCGATACCGTAAGGAGCAGCAGCCTCGGCCAGAGATGCAAGAGCCAGGGCAGTCATCTGACGAACCTTGGGGTTGTCGTCAGTCAATCCATCGCCGATACAGTCCACCAGGGAGCTCAGGTAGGGCAGCACGGTGCATCCAATGAGAATAGCAATCTGCTGGACGATCTTGGCACCAGTATGACGCGCTTCCCACGACTTTTTCGACTTGCAAACGGCCTTGATGAAAGGAACCAACGCAGGGACTCCCAGGGCACTAGCAACAATAGCAAAAGATCGAGCTGTGGTGTTTCGAACAAACTCGTCTGCGTGTCCCACGTTAGGTCGAAGGGTAGAAATCATATGCGGCAGACCAGCAGCCTTGGAAATGTTGGCCACCAGCTCCCGACCCTCCACACGTGTGAAATAGTCCTCGTCAATGAGCAAAGGCTCAATCACAGACAGCAGTCGAGGAGTGTAGGGTCGCACCAAATCTCCGAGCTTGAACAGGACTCGGTCAACCACCTTGACCAGCCAATGACGTTCTGTATCCTCCAATGATCGTTCTCGGAAGAGTGGGATGATCTGCGAGAACAACGCCTCGGGGCCCAGAGATCGAGCCGAGTCTGTCAGTTGTCTCATGGCCTGCTTTCGCATCTGGGGTGAACCGTTCTTGATCTTCAGAATCAGACGCATGACCTGACGCTCCTTCATCTCACGTGCACTCAGCAGGCCCTGTTCCTCCGCATCCTGCTGCTTAATCAGAGCACCAAAGTACTTCATGTCGCTCTCCTTGAAGTAGGCCAAATCTCCCACTCCCGGAATAGCATCCGCCGAAGGAACTGCTGCCTGGATAGCCAATGCTCTATCAACAGCTGTCTCTGTGTTCGCTCCCGGGATGCTGTAACCCTCAATCTTCACCGTCACCTTGCTTTTGATCAAAGGCTTGTATGATGCTGGAGGTGTGAGAATGATGTATCCTTCCGAAGGCAGCACCGAGTTGAGGAACTCGTCCGTGATCTTGCTAGTTCCAGTTCCAGCATCCTTCTCCTCGTCAGGAACATCCCATCTCGACTTTCGCTTTCGTCCTCGCTCGCCACTTTCTTCAGCAACCGGTTTGTCTGATCGGCCCTTTCTGACTCGAGGACCCACTCTAGGAGGAGTTTGGGCCCGCTCGAATCGACGAAGCTCGTCCTTATCCTCCTGGGATGCTCCATTTGCCTCGTCCTTCTTTCTGATTGCCTCCTGCACTCGTTTTTCGTCTCGCTCAAGATCTCTCAGAGCTAGTCGCTCCTTGTAGCTGAGATCCTTCTCGTCGTCATCAGCTTCCTGGCGATCCAAACGTTTGCGCTTGTAGTCGTTGGCTCGGTTGTAAATGCTCTTGTTGGTCTCATTTGCCTGGAGCTCATCAACAGCTTGCGAGGACACAGTCTCGTTGATGAACTCTTGCGGCGCAGTGTACGAGTCCTGCGGCTGGTTTGCTGGCTCGCTGTCGTTGAGAGCCTGCATTTCAGACACATCGGCCATCACCGCATCGTCGTCCTCGGAAAACGGTCGTTGTCGCTCTGCTCGCAACCGTTTGATTTCGTCCATGCTGTTGTGTGTGGATGTGTTAGTGGTGATGAAATGCAATGCACAAAAATAAAATCTAAGCTTTGATCTGGCAATGGTACAAGTATAGGCGAACGCGTTGTATTGGGTAATGGTGGCTATGAAAGAGAATAAATATGAGCAAGCGTAGAAATAAAAACTTCTGTTTCATTCCATCACGTCAAAGTAAAAAACACGCGTATTATTGCCTGGGTGTTGTGCCACATGAAGGTGCTGGTTGAGTCATTTAGTTAAGACACTATTTTAAGATTACTTTATATTAGTTGATAAATCCCTACTCCCTTCAAGAAAACCCCCCAAATGAGAGTGGCAATAGTTCTCTAAAATCAACTAAATTATAAGTATTTAATCTGATCGTTCTTATCCCTCTACCATGTTCGCTGGACTCGCATCTTCAAATAAACCAGATCTGACGGCCTAATTCATCTAAATAAATTCAGATACTCATCACAAGCACTTCTCCCTTCCCTACTATTTTTTTACAATTTTATTTGATTTTCTGAAATAAATTCCAAACCCCCACCATTAGACTCCACGTCAACGCGCATGCATGCAATACGTAACAGACAGCGACTGAACCATCGGTAACCAGCACACCTTCACAACGATGAAACTGTCGATACTGCCCTGCTTGGCATTGGCGGCCGGCGTGCTCGGATACTCGGAGAAGCTGTCTCTGCGGCCTCTGTCGCAGAAGTATCTTCAGGCCTCCTTCGAGTTCGAGGCTGAGTCCGAGCCCTTCAACACCCACCCGGTCGCTCATCACGACGAGTTCCCGCGAATTCTTTCACAGATCATCACCCAGAGCGACGCGCGAGAGATCCACCTGCGTTTCGCCCAGGGCTTTTGGGACGCCGAGGAGTGGGGCGTTCTTCCACACAACGGCGCGTTTGCTGGCGGCACTGGAGTCGAGGCGTGGGCTTGGATCGAGGCATCGACCGAGAAGGAGGCCAAGGAGAAGTGGTTTGGGCTGGTCAACTCGCTGTCCGGACTCTTCTGCGCCTCGCTCAACTTCATTGACTCGGCTCACACCGTCGAGCCCAAGTTCACCTTCAAGCAGTCGTCCACAGGATCGAACGGCGCCAACGAAACCACAGCATACCTCTTCTCGGGCGCGCTTCCAGCCGAGCCTGTCTGCACCGAAAACCTCACACCTTTCATCCGACTGCTCCCTTGCAAGGGCAAGGCTGGCATCTCGTCTCTGCTGGACGGCCACAAGATCTTCGACTCGCAGTGGCAAGGCATGGCCATTGACGTGCACCGAGAGTGCACCGAAACGGAGGCCTGCAAAATGGTGCTCAAGCAGACCGTCGACGCTGTGATCGACGTGCCCCGTCAATTGAGACGAAACAAGCACCCCATCCCCGTGCCTCTGTACGGAGACGACTTCAGATGCGACACCGCCAAGCCATACGCCAACGACTACATCTGCTTCCCTCTCGGAGACCCTACCGAGGTGTCGTGGAGCATCCGAGAGATCTTTGGACGGCCTATTGAGGGAGCCTGCAGAATCGGACAGGGCTCTATCGAGCTCAATGTCCCCGAGGGATGGAAGCTGCAGAGCAAGTCTGGAGAAGACGGAGAGGTTCTTGACACCTATCCTACCCTCTCCCTCGCTAACACTGAGCCTCTGGACATCATTCTGTCGTCTGGCGATGCCACTAAGGTCTCCCCTGTGGCTGCTCCTCCTGTTTTCGCCCAGCGATCTTTCTCTGGCCACGGACAGCAACGAGGAGGTGTTCGAACCGCTTTCACCAACCCTTCTTCCGAGCCCGTCACGTTCATCTACTCGGAGACCCTTCCCTGGTTCATGCGGTTCTACTTCCACACTCTCAAGCTCAAGGTGGTGGACGAGTTTGGAGAGGAGTCTGAAGGCTCGTTCGAGGTGCTTCAGTACTCCAAGTCCGTGGACCGAAAGAAGCCCACCCACTTTGAGCTCAAGCTGACCATTCCGGCCTACTCTTCGGCTACGCTGGGCTACGACTTTGACAAGTCCATGCTTTATCTCGCTGAGTACCCTCCGGATGCCAACCACGGCTTCTCTATTCCCCCTGGAGTCCTCACTGTCATCGACTCCAATGGCACCCACACAATGAGCACTCGAACCACGGCCTTGATTCTGTCGCTGCCCACTCCTGATTTCTCCATGCCTTACAATGTCATCATTCTGACTTCTACGGTCATTGCTTTGGCATTTGGCTCTATCTTCTCGCTGCTGCTCAAGCGAGTGCTGCCTCAGGACCAGGCCGACTACCTGTCTTCTCAGACTCCTCTGAAGAAGCTGCTGGCTAAGTTCAAGAGAAAAAAGGTGTCCAAGGAGAAGAAGAACCAGTGATTATGTTTATATATAATAATGATTTACGTTTGTTGGAGAGAGGAAAATGTACTATATTACAAGTATGGTACTGTACAGGGTTAATAGAAGAAGACGAAGAAAAAGGCAAAAATGACCAGTCCTCCAAGAGAGATATCATTGGCAGCAGACGTCTTTTCCTTTTCCACCTGGCGCTTGGTCATCTCCTTGCCTCGGCTCTTGTAAAGCGTCTGAGTATCGAGCAGAGAGTTGTCCGATGAGACGACAAAAGAATGAGTGAGATGAGTGGCATTGTGGACAGTGAATTTGGACCAGCCGTACTGAGTGTCCTGCCAGTAAGCGAGCCAGGGCTCGTCTGTTTTTTTGGCGGTATCCAGACCGTCGTAGTGTCCAGCAGCTCCGTTAACAATGTACCAAGGAGCGCTGGGGTTGTTGAGTCCATTAGGATCAATGTTTCCCTTGTCGTCGATAGGGTGGATTCGGTTGTACAGGTGTCTGTGTCCGAGAAGCACGAGGTCAACTCCGTACTTGTTAAAGGTCTTTTCGAATGCAGCCTGGCATTCAAGACATCGGTGCTTCTTCTTGGCAGCAACGTACCAAGGTCGGTGTCCCATGGCAATGACCCAGGGGGTCTTGGATCGATCGACATTTTTGAGATCGTTCTTAAGCCACTTGAGCTGCTCTCCGTCAGATCCAAACTCGCCAGAGTCCATGTTGTCGGAACCTCCGACCGAATCAGGACCAGGTCCGTACTTTCCGAGATCAGTCTCAGTGTTGAAGTTAATGAAATGCACCAGTCCGTAGTCGAACGAGTACCAGAAGGGACCCACTCCTCCAGACTCCGCATCGGGCATTCTGAAGTGGTTAATCAGCCCTGTAAAGTTCCGCTGGCCTTCGAAGCATGTCTTAACGGTGTATCCGCTAGTTCCTCCGTTGTCACAGTTGCTCTCATGGTTACCAGGGCCGACCATGTATGGTTTGAAAGAAGTAATATGCTGCATCTGCTGGTAGTAAGTGTTCAACAGAGCCTCGTAGGTCTGGACACCGTTCTTGAACAGAGCATCAGTGTCCTGGGTGTTGACGCCCGTGTCAATGTATCCCTGCAGCTCCTCCTTGAGCCAGTAGTCAGCGTAGGCCAGATCTCCGGGGTGCAAAAGAAAGTCAAAGTTGTCAATGTTCTGGAGAAGCGAGTCCATTGTGTTCTGCTCACCAGGGGCCAGGGGGTTCTTAGCTCCGTCTCCAACCTTGGTGCTCAGCCCGTACGGACCCATGACTCCGAGGTCAATGGCGGCAGCAAAGGTAAACTCCTTGGGGTTTCCGGCCTTGCGGGCCGTTTTGAAGTTGTAAACTTCCGACTCCGGGGCTCCTCCCACACGGTAGTAGTAGACTTGGTCGCTCTCGAGACCCTCCAGACGAACATGGTGGTTCCAGGTGGTGGAGGTCTCGTAGGTGTTGGAGTCGCCAGTGGCCTTGCTGTTCAGCTGGTTCTTGTCAGTGCCATAGAACACCGTGGGCTGGTACCCAGGCTTGCCATAGGTGTTCCAAGACACCACAGCCGCATCCTGGTTTCCTGCGAAAGCAACTCGATACTGCACGGGCTGCAGAACGTTCTGGGGAGTGGGGTTGGTGACATCAGGGAGAGCCAGGACAGCTGTAGCCAGCCAATTCAGTCCATTGAACTTCATGTTCACGATATAGCGACGACGGAGGATGCTGACAAGTAGGCAAACGGCTGTCTCTGAATGGCTATCTCCATGGCCAATGTCCAACTTACTCCACCCCATACTAAGACTAGCATGAACTCTAACGACGAAGGAGGGACGAAGTGGGGTACCTGGAAATCATACTGGCTTGGGTTTGCGGCGAGAAAACGAATTTAGTTCAATCTGCTCTCTGTGGAGTACGGTTACTTCCGATCACTCTTTGATTGCCGCCCTTGCACTTGCCGAACACATATGACATCACTTGCACTTGCCATTTATGCAAGCCAAGCCTTTTTCAGGTACCAAAATAATAAAATTGGGACAAACGAAATTGGCAGCGGGATTTTCAAACAAAGCATTTGTAGTCGAAAAAAACGGCGGGACAGCTAAAGTTTGGACCCATGGTGAAACCGCTGGTTTAGATCCGAATCGCATCGCGGTCACATGACCTCTCTTTAGCGTTAATCGGTCTCTAGTTTCTTTTTCCGCGCCAGTTTCACCTGTGTCTTTACTCCGCCTTAACCCCTCTAATTCATGCATTTTGCACATGACACCTGCATATACAGCGTCTCTCTCTCCAGTATATAAAAGTCGAACGTTTTTCTATATCTCCACACAACCAACATGTCCCTGCTACAGCCTGTCCAGCAAACCTACCACGCTATTGGCGTCAACTTCTCCGAGGCCCTCGCCCAGTGGGAGCCCCAGTTTCTGTCCCAGGCCAACTTCGCTATTGATTCACACTGCCAATCGTCCTGTCAGTTCGTGGCTGCTGAAAACTCGACTTTTGAGTCTGTCGTCACAGACTACAGAGAAAGCAACACCACCATCGAGAGTCTTCTCAACGAGTCCTCTACTTCTAATGAGGAGTTTGCCATGCTCACTACGACCGGATTTGCCAAGTTCCTCAAGTCTGGCCAGCTGAGACACTCCCATGCCATGACCCAGATCGTCACCAAGGATGACAAGAACGCTACTGTGAACGATGGAGGAGACATGGGAGGAGGAGATGGTATTGACGAGGACAACGACCCGTCTGGCAGCCCTACAACCTTGACGGCCACTGCTACTGCTACCCCCTCTGCGGAGGCTGTGGTTGAGAAACTGAGACAGGAACTGAGAAAGGCAATTAGTGATCTCTTCGAGCCCTATGATTACTCTCAGCTGGGTCTGTCTAAGACAAACGGCGACGCCCAGGCCACTGGTGGCCCTCTCTCCGTCGGCTACCATAAGCGATCTGACACCTTCCGAGTGCATTTGGCCACCCGAGAAGTCCAGGGCTACCAGAGCGGGGTTAAGATGGTTATTTCTCCGATCCGATCCGACCAGGAGGCCTACGACAAGCTCAAAAACTGGGAGCTCGGCATGATCACTGGTATCCAGCAGGCTCTGGACCGGTATGCTGCCAAGGGAGACGTCATTGTTGGAGCCTTCACGGACGATAACAAGACTCCCTGGGGTGCCTTCTCCATTCGTGGAGACTCTGGAAACTTCACTGATGAGTGGGAGCAGCCCAGCTTCTGCGGATCTCTCTCCGTGACTTTCTGCCAGTGCGGTGGAAACTGCGCCGTCTAATCCACCACTACTTTACCCTTTAACGCCTCATGACCATTCAGATTCCAACAACCCGGTAATTACACCTCTATAGCATCAATAACTCTGACAGATAGACAAATCGCGCGCTCGTAGCTCTCCAAAGTTCGAAAAGTGAAGTAACAGCTGGTCAACGTGCGTGATACATGTCCCCCGAGACGCTGAGCGCATTGCTTCTGTCTCGAACTCACAGCAGGGATTAGAAGGCTTAGCCTCAGAGTTCCGAGGAGTTATACGAAGAAGCGGGGTTGTGGGGTTTCGGTTTCGGACCCTGCCTACAGTTGTGTGTTCCGTGTTCCGGAAGCTACAGTTTATCGTTTGTAGAAATCATTGAATACATGTTATTTAAAGAAGCCGGTACCGTCGTGACCATATTCGTAATCCTTGTAGTCCCAGATGCCCAGCGTCTCTGTGAGCCACTCATGGAGCATGTAAGAAGCAGCTTCGGGCTGATCGTGGGGAACCATGTGGCCTGCCTCGAAGATCCGCAGGAAAGAGAGCTTTCCAAACTGCTTCAACACACCTCTGCTTTGGTGGTTGACCTTCCAGGGTCGCTCTCGGGCCTTGAGATACTTCTTGTGGCCATCCCAAGGAAGAGCATCAAGCCACTTCTTCTGGCCCAGCCAGTTGCAAATGAAGTCCTTGTCGCCGGCGAAAATGAGAACAGGCACGTTGTAGCCATTGAGAATGTCGGTCACAGCTCGAACACTGTCGGGTCTCATCCAGTCTCCAGTGTAGACAGTGAAGTCGTTGTACACGGTTCGGTTGTTGGCCTTCCAGGGCACAACGGCTCCAATGGCGTCTCGGGTAGTCTGGTTGTTGAGGAACGCTTCTCCGTAGTCTGCTTCCTTGTAGCAAGTTCCGCTCTTGGAAGGCTCACAGGGTTTTCGGACGTCGTAGATGTTCTTTGCGTTATCAAACAGAGACAGGATCTCGGCGTTGCAGTGGGAGGTAGCATAGCTGCAATCAGCATTGGTGCCAGTGTCGTAGCACTTCTGGATCAGAGGAATGCATCTGTCCTGAGCAGCCTTAGCCTGCTGACAGGTTTCGTTGCTGTATAGGGCGGGAGCGACTCCCGAGGCTTGAGAGTCGCAGCCGTAGACAGAGAACTCTGTGTACTGGTTCAAGGGGTCGGTCATTCCGTTGCCGCACAGCATGGATTCCACATGGAAGATCTTGTTGGGGGTCCGCAAGATTTCCAGAGTCGTCTGGGGAACATAATGGCCAGCATAAGATTCGCCTGAGATGTGGATCTTGCGCGGCAGGTGAGGGTACTTCTCGAAAAAGAGTGTAAGGAAGGCAAAAACGCTTTTGGCAGCCTCCTTGGAGGTTCGGGCTGCCGTTCCGTTGGCAGAAACGTAGGAGAAGCCAGCTCCTGCGGGCTGGTCCAGATAAATCATAGTGGCATTGTTGTTCCATGACCAGGGATTGTGGACGGGCTTGATCTCGGGGTTGTTGAACAAGGAGGGGCCGTTTTCAAAAGTCAGAGCAAACATTGACGATGAACCAGGGCCACCCTGGAGCCACAGGACAACGGGATCCTTGGAGGGGTCGTTTCGAGACTCAAAAGCCCAGTAGAAGAAGTTTTCGCCCGAAGACTTGACCTCTAGGTAGCCAGAGTGCTGGGCAACAGTATCGAGCCCTAGGGAGGCGGGATCGATCTCTTTGGTGGCCAGAGCGTACTCGGGGAAGTCTTCCGAAGCGTGAACGGCAAAAGAGGAGGTCTGAACATCGTCTTGTTTGAAGTGAAGCAAAGGAGAAGCCAGCGCCAGAGAAAGGGCAGCAGAGAGAACCGAACGAGAGAACTTCATGGCGACTGTGAATAAACCGCTACGTGTCCGGAACACTGCAATATATACACCTGTCTGGTCTTTTTCATGGCCCCCTACAGTTGACGACTTGGGGAAGGTCGGAGCCGATGAAATTGGAAGGAATAGAGTCAAGAGTGGAGAGAAAGACTCAGTTCTGACATAAATTGAATCTCGAGAGCCAATTTAGGGGGATCTGATAGTGGGGCATAGTGTAACAGAAGTGTAGTGTATGTTGTTAGAAGGCGAGTTCGATAGCCGGTGTAGAAGCAGCCACAAGTGTTTTTCCGCCTCATCGCATAAGAATACTGCGCCACTAACCCAAGCCACAGATGTCAGATTTTTTCGCTTTGACGTCACTGACATGTGTCGGCTACATTAGTAGGTCCAGTACGATCGTATAATGCTGTTAGCACGTGTCTGAGGGGAAGTGCGCACTTTAAGACTGAGGGCCTAATCCGGAGTCTTAAGTTATGGCCAGGTTTCGTTTCACGTTAAAGCCGTCGTTTAGAAGTGACTCAGTCATATTGTTCACTCGAGTCTTTTGACGGTAGAGCCACAGGCTCATCTACTTACCTAAAGCATCTGCCTACTCCGTAATTATGTACAGTACAAGTATGTGGCTCAACGTCAACGTATCTGACGGAGTCGTATCTACAATTATTCATACTGCTTGTACAAGTAATGCCAAATGTGATCACTAATATACAAGTGTACGGGCTCAACATCTACACTCCACTTCGTTTATCCGTCTATCCATGCATTAATATTATGAAATGAAAATATATGAAAAGGGTTGCCTAAGCACCACTGCTACCGTACTCTGCGGCCCAGTCCTCAAAGGCCTTGAGGCCTTCCTTGGACACCGAGGGCCGGATAAAGGTTAATGAAGAAATGAAGTCTTGGTATCCAATGGGACGGATATCCTCGCGGCTGGTGGTCAGCAGCTTGTCTCCCAGCGCTCGCAGCGGACCCATGGCGGCGTCCTTGGTCAGAGCGGTGATATCGGATCCGGAGAAGCCCTCGGTCAGCTCCAGCAGACCCTTTCGCTCCTCCTCGGAGAGATTGGTTCGCTGGGCGGCCAGCAGCTTGGTGAACTGCGCCTCTCGGGTCTCGATTTCGGGCAGGGGGATGTACTGGCGACGCACAAATCGTCGTCGGGCAGCCTCGTCGATGCCCCACGGCAAGTTTGTGGCTGCCAGGACCAGCACTCGCTGCACGTCGCCCTCTCGCTCTCGGCCTGCGGCTGCGGACGCGAGATCGGACCACTGCACGAGGAACTCGTTTTTGATTCGGCGCGACGCCTCGTGTTCGCCCGAGTCGCTTCGCTGACTCAGCAGCGAGTCGATCTCGTCAACAAAAATGATGGAGGGTGCCAGCGCCTTGGCCATGAAAAACAGCGCTCGCACGAGCTTTTCGGACTCGCCGAGGAACTTTGACGTCAGCGACGACGCGGAAATGGAGAAGAAGGTCGAGTTGGACTCGGTCGCCACGGCTCGCGCCAGCATCGTCTTTCCGGTTCCGGGGGGGCCGAACAGCAGCATGCCTCGCGCGGGCTCTCGCAGGCCGGAGAAGAGATCGGGACGCAGGAACGGGTAGACGACCGTCTCCTTGAGCGAGCTCTTGGCGGCCTCGAGACCGGCAATGTCTTCCCAGTGGACCTCGTCGCCCTGCACGACAATCTCGTTGAGAATCTGCTTGGCCGCGTTTTCGTCCACGCCCCGCAGGTCCTTCATGATCTCCGCCACCTTCTTGTCCCACTCAGTCAGCGGCTTCTGCTCCTCCTCGGGCTGCTCTGGCGACGGCGACTCCTGGCGTCCTCCGCCCGCGAGAATCGCCTTGGCATTGTGGGGCTGGCTCGGGCGGCTCTGCGCAGGCGGCGTGTGTACCTGGCGGGTTCGGTTCTGCGAGGCGGCCGCTGCCTGGCGCTTGGCCTTGGTGCGGTCGTTGAGCTGCTTGGACTTGGCCAGGGCGGCTCGGGTCGCGGCGCTCTGCTGCGGCTTGGCCTGCTGCGGCTGCACCTGGTACTGGTAAGCCGGCTTCTTGGCGCTGTGGTTGGCGTTGGCGTTGGTTGACGGCGACGACACGGGCTTGAGCGCGCGGTTGTGCGCCAGAGCGGCCTGCTGGGCCTGCGCGGCCTTGACGGCTCCCGCGCCGGCCGCGGCCGTCTGGGCTGAGGTTAGTGAGGACGTGGACGAGTTGTTGGAGTGCACCTGCTGCTTGGCCGCCGATCCGACCGACGTGAAGCCGGCCCAGGGATGGTCGCCGGCTTCAGACGCGTTGGAGCGCACCGAGATGCCGCTGGTGGGCCGGGCTCGGCGGATTTCGCCCGAGCGTCGGTGCTCGCCCGATCGTCGAGGCAGCTCGCCCGAGCGACGGACCTCGCCGGACCGCCGGGCAGCCTGGCCGTGCAGGGCGTTGTAGGTGGCCTGGTGGGCGGTGGGGGTCTGCTTGGACGGGGGCGGGGCGTGGGTCACGTGAGGAGGAGGCGAGTGCGTCACGTGCGCCGCGGGCTGGCTATGTGCAGGGGGAGTGTGCACGGGGTGCACGGGGTGGGCCGCTGGAGCGGGCTGCTGGACGGGGGGGTGGTGAGCAGCGGGCTGGGCAGCGGCGGCGGGAGCAGCGACAGGAGCGGGGGCCTGGCGGACAGGCGCGGGCTCGTCGTCGTCAAGCAGCATGGACTTGATGTTGTTTGATTTCGTGCTCTGGGGCAGGCTCGAGTTGGCCGTGGTGGTGGTGGAGGGCGTTGTGGTGTTGACGGAGGTGGTGGAGTAGTTGGGTCTGGCCTGGGAGCCGACCGAGGGCGCGTTAGACCGGGTGGGCTTGACCTTGGCGGGCTTAGGCTGCTCGAGGAGCTTCTTGTCCTCCTGGCTCTTGCCAAAGTTTTTGAATTTCCAGGCCAGCGACGCTCCCTTGAGGGGCGCCTCGTTGGCGGTGGACGCCGACGGTTGCTTCTTGGACGAGGTCGCGCCTCGTAGAGTCTTGAGCATCTCTCGTTTGGGCGGCGAGGGCGGGGCGTCGATGGGCGAGGACGCAGACGAGAGCGGCTGGAGATCGGGCCGTGAGTTGACGGGCGTGTATACGGTGGAGGACGACGAGGTGGACCGTTGATGGGCGGAGATGGGAGCTAGGTTAGTCGCTTGAACGTGCTGGAGAGATGGTGGGCAGAAGGGCCTAGGCTCGCTATCACGTGCTGGGGGTGTGAATTGTCGCTGTGCAGGTCGGGTCGCCTCGTGCTATCGGAGAGTGTCTAGAGAACAAAGTCTGTTGGTAGTGGTGGTGTGCGGCCTGATTTACATTTACACTTGCCGGCTCTGCTCACCAAGCTTTTTAACTTGGCCCAATGTTATTGTTTAGCAGGCACAACAATGCGTGGATGTGCAGGACGCAGTAAGGGAGGGTAATTTGGGAGAGCAACACGCAGTGGGCTCTAGGGGTCCAAGGGGCATCGGGCTGCGATTTTGGTCCGTGGAAAACGGCCAAATCTTGAGCGAAAAGGCTGCCAGGGCCAAAATCCACTTTGGCTCATAACCCTCATCCGCCGATTCGCTCAGAAACCTACTGCACGTCTGAAAGAGCCCCCAAAGCCCCCAAATCAAATTAAAACCCGCAACAGACTCGCAAAACTAGTCGCCTAAACCTTGCGGTGGCCTGAAAATCGGAAATTGCAGGTTTGGGCTCAACCAAACGCTCGCTGCCCTTGGGCGTGCATGTGGGCTGCGCACACGACCTCAAAACAACAAAAACATTGCTAGCCAAACACTGCGACGGGACAGCTGACCAGAACCACGACCCTCCACCTTAGACTTTGGCTCCTCAATTTTATTGAGTTTCGTCACTCATGCTCCATAGAGAGAGCAAGTGAGGCTTAAGAGATGTCTAAACCGTGAGGTTAAAGACAATAGTGTGATGCAGAATCGTAGGGCGGGGAGTATATCCAGGGTGTGCGGTATTAGTCGTCCGAGGCACGTGACCCCGTAAGACAAACCCACGCGAGCTTGTCGACGTCGAGAGCATGATATCCAGAGCTCACATGATAGAGCTCTGACATGTCACCTTCATCGTCGCCGTCTGGCTCACGGCTCACCTGATAGGCCTCCTTGCTCCTGCCCCATCTAGCACACACACACAATATTATCGCGCTGCGGCTTTGACTCTGCATCAGGCCATTGCGCTCTCTCGGCTAGCCTGCCCGCCCTAGGATCTGGTCACGTGAGCGAATCACCGTTCTGTAGACACTTCCTTGAAACACCACCAAACCTCTTCCTTCTCGATCCTTCTCGCTTGTATACTCACTGAAATCGGCTGAATTGTACTGTCGCTCCTGCGATCTGTCGTCGTAGCGCTCCTTTCGCACTTCGGGCTCCACAGGCTGGAAGTCCTGCGCAGGGTACTGGTACTGGGTCTGGACCGGATCCACCACGGGCTTGGGACGGTCAAAGTCGACCGGCGGAGACAGCAGGTCGCTCGCCGGGGTCTCGATTTTCGGCGACAGGTCGAGATCAAGCAGAGGCGCCTTGGAGGGCGACTTCTGCGGCGACGACGCCACGTTGGACGACGATCCGGGCACCTGTTTGCGCGGCACGTTGTATCTGTTGACGGAGCTGGAGCTGGGGTTGGACATCTGGGGCTGCAGCGGCGCCTGGAGCGCGCCCTGGCTCTGCTGCGTCGTGTAGTACGGTCGCACCTGGGGGCCCTGGTTCTGTAGACGGGAGTCGTAGCCCTGGAACGGGTTGTGGATGTTGCTGGACGAGGCGCCGTGGGAAGGTGGAACAGGCGCCTGCGCATTGCCCAGGTTCAGGTTCTGGAGCGAGGGCAGCGACGCCTGGGTCACGTACGGGTTCGTTGAGACCTGCTTCTTGCGCTCGAGGTTGCCGATGCGTTCACGGCACTCCTGCTCCAGCTCGAGAATCGAGTTGAGCAGGCCGCGCTCCGTGTCGCTGCGGGGCTTGGAGTTCTCCACCTGCTTGATTTTGGCGTTGATGGAGAAGAGACACAGCGTCCAGGCCTGGAGAGCAGGGCCGTCCTGCTGGGCCGTCTCCAGAAGCACCGCCTGAAGCGTGCCCTCGTGGGCGTCGTCGTAAATGTTCTGCAGCTGCTGCTGGAGCTGCGTGGGGCCGCCAAACAGACTGTAGTTGGCCATGTGTCGGATGATGGGGGCGAAGATACGGGTTTCTGAAACCTGAAATTTGGCGAAACTTCAAGTGCGGTTGCCTAAGTTAGTTTAGCCTTGATATGCAGGCGGGATGGTCCAAGGGATGGAGGTAGAATTTGGAGAGTGCAGACGCGCGAGTAGAGAGCAGCGCAAAGCAAATCGCGGGCTGGCTCGGCTACAAGCAGCGGGCTTACTGTGTTACAAAGGCCGTTGTTCGCGTCGTTTTGCAAACGCCCACTTTTCGCTCTGTTTAGGCATCTCCACTTGTCAACTATATTTAGTACACCACAACTTCTGGCAGCTTCTCGTCCGCACTGGAAAAGGCATTAACAAACAGCAGAAAGACGTGTTCGTGTGGCCCTTTTCTTTTGCGCCATGCAGCAGGCGAGATGACAGCCAAAATAATACGCCTCACGTGACCCGGAGAAGGTCAAACGGCTTAGCCGCTAGTCCACATGCGACGGGCAAGCAGCTAATCAACGGGCCTTTTATCTAAATGTGCACTTCTGGCCCAGCCCCTATTTTCAAACCACCTTTTCCGCGGCTGAGACACGTACATATTCCATAGCTCAGCCCCACAAAATGCCCTAAACCGCGGTGACTTCATACGGCTGATAAGCTGCAGTCTTCCGGGTAACAGACACGGTCTGTATTACTGGTAAACGTTCACTTGTTGTACGGAAGGCACGTGGAACAGACCTCTTTTCATGCACTCAAAATGTCTGCCAAACCTTGTGCTAAGGCGATAATCTGTAGTGGAGCGATTGGCAGAGCTCAGAAGCGAACATCGAGATCGTGAGACACGCAATCAAACTGTCAGAGAGCAAAATGTTGCTGTTTTCTTCGATATTATTCACCTCATAGCAGCTCTAGAACTGCGGCTTTACCTTTAACCTCAAATCTCTCAGCGTCATATTACAGCGTCATTTATTGAGTTTGAAGGAGTTTGACGGCATGTTTGGCATCAGCTCGTAATATGTCGCAAAAAAAAGCAGCTAGAGCGGTATTTGATCTCTCAATGTATTGCGGTGAGCAGATGCCTTATCACAGCCTTATCCGCAGTAGTTCTTCACGCCTACAGTAATAGCAGCGAGCGATTGATTTCCCATCAAAAACCCAAATGCTATTGTTCAATGTCGATCCTCTTTAGACTACCCACCAGCATCCTCTCTGAGCGTGCTTGTATTGTATTTGGACAGTTTCTTCCTAAATCGTCGCCTCGCTTGCAATACGAGTCTTTGTATCTCTCTGGCTTCAGCAGCTGTTTTATTGTGTCTCCATTTCTTTCTTGAACCCTCTTCCCAACCCGGCAACGCCCAAATAGCTGTATACGAGAGCCGTACAAACAACCGGCGTTTCCACTGTAAGCTCAAGCTGGACTTGCTATGCAAGGGGCAGTGTTCGATCGCTGGGACGTGACATGTGTGACAGAAGACAAGCGTGTTTGGGATTTTGGCGAAAGCTGCATCAAGTATATGGTCAACTGTTATGAAGAGTTTTGTTGAGATATTTGTTAGAAATGTGGCTCACAAAAAAAATTGGAAACTACATCAAAATGGAGCTCTTGATTCAAGAAGTCTTTTGAACACATCAATTACCTCGCTAGAGAATTGTGGCAACCACAAACAGACCCCGAAATGTAACCGGTGCCTGACTAAGACAGATACGCTTTTTTGGTGGGAGACAGACTAGAGCTTCAGACACCGACCTGGACGTCACGGTCTTTAGAACCCTAAGGAAAAGTGCGTTCAGTCATTTACCCGTTGAAAATTCGGGGTTAAAGAAGCATGGAGAAAAAAGACGCTGGCGAGACGGTGTCCGAAAAAGCTCGAAAAACGTCGGAAATGAAAATCTGAAAAAGCGAAAAGCTATAGCATACTCCACCGCGCCACCCCAGAGAACTTTTAACCCCCCATCCGCGCCACAGTGGCGAATGTCACTCCACTCCAAAGTCTGTAAGCCCCGAAACAAAGTATATTAGATTTTCCACTGCACCTCAACTCTTCATCATCCACAATGCACAGTCTACTGCGAGCAGCCCAGATTGCACGGGTGGCCCGTCCCGGAGTCCAGCGGGCCATGACCCCCGCCGTGCGCTTCTACTCGGACAAGAAGACCGAGAAATCCGACGACAAGCCGTTCCAGAGCTCTCTGCTGAACGACGATTTGCTGGCCCAGGCCGGCATGGACGTTGATGAGTCCAAGGGCAAGAGCAAGCCTGCCTCCGAGGGCGCCAAGACCGAGGGCGCTGCCGAGGACGACGTCACGGACGAGCAGCGAGCTCGATGGGCCGGAACCGCCAAGAAGTCCTCCGACCAGACCTCCAAGCAGGAGTCCCGAGAGCGAATGGCCGGCTACGGCTACTACGCCTTCTTCGCGGGATCCGCGGCCTTTGCCGCCTACCTCGCCCGAGACTGGGACAACGAGGAGGACAAGAAGAAGCACGACACCATTGGCCAGGGATACACCCCCCAGCTCATGTGGGCCCGACTCAAGGCCCGAATCGGCGACACCTTTTCCTTCTACCGAGACCCCGTGGCTCCCGTTCTGCTCCCCGATCCCCCTGCTCCCCCGTACCAGCGACCCCTGACTCTGGTTATTGCCCTTGACGATCTGCTGGTCCACCAGGAGTGGTCCCGAGAGCACGGATGGCGAGTGGCCAAGCGACCCGGCGTTGACTACTTCCTGGGCTACCTCGGCCAGTACTACGAGATTGTTCTCTTCACGTCGCAGTACATGGCCAACTGCGAGAAGCTGGTGATGAAGCTGGACCCCTACCACGCGTGGTTCTCGCACGTTCTGACCCGAGAGCACACCACGTACGAGGACGGCCAGCTGGTCAAGGACCTGTCTCTGATGAACCGAGACATGGGCAAGATCATCATCATCGACCCCGATTCCGGCTGCACCATGAAGCAGCCCGAGAACTCCATCCCCATCGAGCCCTGGAAGGGAACCCCCGGCGACAAGGAGCTGGTCAAGCTGATCCCCTTCCTGGAGTGGCTGATTGCCCAGAACGTCGAGGACGTGCGACCCATCCTCAAGGCGTTTGACGGCACCTACCTGCCCGACGAGTTCACCCGACGAGAGGCCATTGCCCGAGAAAAGTTCGAGAAGGACTGGTACGCCAAGCACGGCAAGGACGGCGAGTGGGCCTCCTCGTTCCTGGGAGTTTCCCACCACAAGCAGCAGAAGCCCCTGATGCCCCACGACGTGATGCGACGAGAGGGCCAGAAGCAGTACCAGAAGTTCCTCGAGTACCTGGCTGTCGAGGGTCCCAAGCTCAAGGCCGAGGAGGAGCGAATGATTGCCGAGCAGAAGGCTCTGGGCCCCAAGAACCTGTCCGAGGCTGTCTCCAGCATGGGTGCTCCCCCTCCCATGCCCCAGCAGCCCACTGAGCCCAAGGCTTAGATGTATATAGTATGAGTTAACGTGGCACGAGAATGTGTGGTGTAGGCAGGTGTAGATGGCATGTGCAGTGCATGTGGTTCTATTTGTGAATAAGAGAGTAGACGTGCGGCTTCATTTATGTAGGAAGGATTAGACATGCTCTCTTCATTGACTTGATTCTTCGCAGTAACTCCTATCTATCTTCCACGCTATTTCCAAAAACTGCCCATATTGTTATGCACCAAAACGACTAAATGGAAAAGCGCATGATCTCAGGAACAGCAAGGCTGACTAAGAAAACTAGTCTTCAGGCGCCACTGGATCTCGCTTAGAGCAGACTCAACAGGGCTGAGTTTGGATACTCCATGTCTTAGAGCTCATTCGAGTCACATGCTGAGTTATTTATAGTGGCTGAGACGGAGGGAAGCGATAGTTGAGGTTAGCAGAGATCCAACGAGCTATATATTTTGAAACAAGCCGCCACAGACAACTCCCTTCTTTCCCTCCTCCACCATTCTACAACGAATTGCACGTCATCATCCTCTTCTTTACAGCAGAAAGAAGCTTCGATTTTGTCACTTGTAGTCCCAAACCATCCGGGCCATAATGGGGTCAGATGAGAGCATTTTGCTGGTGGTCTGAGGGGAGCTGGGTGGGATTTTGGGTCAGAAAATGCGTCTCGCAGCTGGTATAAACCCATGTATCCACTTTTTGCGTCTCTGCGGGTCCCACCACATCCCCAAACAGCGTTGTTTTGATGTCGTCTCCATTTACCCTACTCACGTGACGTCCCAGACAGTACAGTATTATTGTGCGGGCACACACACTTAGTGATACTCTAATCAGGGCCTGACCATCAACAGAACCCTGCCTTCGACCCACAATGGCCCAGTTCCCGTTGTTTGAGAAATTCCAAAAGGCGATACAGCACCCGCCGGCGCTGTCGCTCGGTCTGCCGATTTTCCTGACCGTCATCTTCCTGCTGTCCCAGCGATATGTGTGGATTGAGGACGACCTGGAGCTGCGAAGCACTGCCCTGACCAACTTTGAACGTGAGTACTCTGTGCGACAATCGACCCTCGTCCCTGCTAACTAGTCAACCGAATCTCCTTCTACCCCCTGGTGCACGCCAACGCCTTCCATCTGATTCTCAACCTCGTGGCGCTGCAGCCCATCGTGTCGCAGTTTGAGCGAGTCAATGGAACCGTGCGAACGGGCATTGTGCTCAACATCCTCGCCGTGGTCACCGCCATCCCCTGGTGCCTGCTGTCCATTGGCTTCTTCCCCGACGAGGCCGTGCTGGGCTCCTCCGCCTGGATCTTCTCCTTCATGGGCTACTGGGCCATCCGAGAGTCCTCCAAGCAGCCCACCACCCAGCTGGCTCCCAACCTGGTCGTGCCCACCTGGCTGCTGCCCATCATCTACCTCGTCATCATCGCCATCATCATCCCCAGCTCCTCCTTCATCGGCCATCTGCTGGGCCTGGTTGCTGGCTGGATGATGGCCCTGGGCTACCTGAACCCTCTCATCGAGCCCTCCTCCAAGGTTGTGCTCTGGATCGAGAGCAAGATCTCGCGAGCCATCGACCTGCTCCCCGCCTCTCTCGTCACCTTCTACCGAGAGGAGGGCGCTATCGACACCCGAGCGGCAGCCCGAGCAGACACCAACCGGTCCATGTCTGTGGCCGGGGGCGGAATTCTGGGCTTCCAGTCCAACACGAGCCAGGCCGACCTGGAGTCCGGCACCCGATCGCGAGGCAACAGCAGCGTCGACCCCACCACCTCTTTCGCTGGAACGGGCCAGACTCTTGGTACCCAGTAAAGGATGATACCAAAATGAACGTAGAACATGTAAACATGTAATGAGCCATGACCTTTAACAATATTTTGTATATTTGTGTTTGTAGGTGTCATTAGTCATACTTGCCATCCTTCAGAATATGACAGTGGATGGTTGGGTAATAATGGGTATAAAAACTTGGAAAATAGCAAAATCAACTGTGCTCAGTCCCTTAAAAATACACGGGCTATCAAGTCATAGACTGGGTATGTCTAAAGTAAACCAGTATCTCTAGATATTTCCACAACCTCCACCACTCTAACGGAGAATCAAAGTTTGGAATATGCATGTCAGAATTTTTTCTGTTATCTCGCAACAACACCTGCACACTCCCCAGAGGACACTATTGGACCAGCTAGCATGTTGACGGAAGACCAGATTGACGACGTCATGTTCGACGCCCGAGGCGGCGAGCTCGAGAACATTGAAACCTTCTTCAAGGCCCAGGACAAGCCCCTGGAGGCCCTCAAGCAGGTCAAGGACCAGTACACAGAATCCACCCCTCTGCACTATGCCGCTGCCAACGGACACATTGACGTTGTCAAGTACCTGCTTGGTCTTGTCGGCGAGGATTCCGAGGCTCAGGCCGCTTTCATTTCCGCCCAGAACGACTCTGGCAACACAGCCCTGCACTGGGCAGCATTAAACGGCAACCTCGACATTGTCAAGCTGCTGTGCGAGGCCAAGGCCGATCCCTTCATCAAGAACGAGAGCGGCCAGGACGTTCTTTACTCCGCCGAGAACTTTGACAAGGAGGAGGTCATCGACTACCTGCTGGAGAACTACGACTACGCCCCCAAGGAGGACGATGAGAACATCAAGATCCGATACGAGGACGAGTCTGCAGAGGGAGACGCCGAGGCTGAGGAGACCGAGGAGGCCAAGGAGGAGGCTGCTGGGGACAAGGAGACTGAGGAGGTTACTGAGACCCTCAAGACCACTTCTGTTTAAGCACATAAAAGGATATTTAATAGATTGTATGACTGGAACGGGTGTATTTGTACTTAAAGAAGGATGTGAATGTGTTTAAACTGTGTACCCATACCAATGGACTTGTGTACTTCACAGTAAGTAGCTACGGTTCATACGGTACAGTAACTACGACTTACCTGTGAACGTCATAAATATCTATCTATATCACTCTCATTCATTAGACAACTCGCTAACGACTAAACACTCACTCCCCATGCAACTACAACCCCAGAGCCTTTCGTACAGTGCCCTGCACAATCTTGACAAACTGCTCCTGGTCGTCTCGCCACATCTTACTGGCGTCAATGTTGGCTCCAGACTCGTCGTTGGGCTCGGCAAGCATGCTCATCACCGAGAGCAGAATCTTGTCGACCGACTGGATGGGCGACCATCGTTCCGAAGCGCTCTCGTACATGTTGGGATCGTCGCCAGGAGCATGCAAAATGGAAATACACACGGTTCCGTCCTTGTAGATGTTGGGGTGGTACATCTCGCAGGTGAACTTCATCACTGGAGGAGACAGGGGGTAATCCTGGGGGAATTTTAGCGTTGCGGGGAACAGACCGCCCTCGTAAGGCGTATCGTCTGGTCCCTGTATCAGGCATTCCCAGAGGAGAAAGTTACTGTGTTAGTGGAGCTGAAGGGGAGAGGACGACAGGTCAGATGCGTCTTCTATTGGCAGACGAACATCTCGACCTCCTCTCTTCACGAATCCAGAGACACATCACACACACATAGCCCATGTCTGAGCCTGTGAACGTGATTGTGTCGGCTTAAACACTCACTCTTCGTCTGCGGGACCTGCGCTGATTCCCTGGGGAGGATCACTGATGAACTGCTTGTACTCCTTCATGAGCCGCTTCTGGGCCACGGATGGTCGCTTGCCCGACATTTTCGCTGGTGCTGGTGACTGTGTGCTGGTGAGATGTTGATCTGGGGTGCGTGCTTAATGTTGTCGCGTGGACTTGTGGTGTTGCTTAGTCAGCGTGGGGTGATTTGGTCCCATGGCCAAGTGTGGTAGCTGAGCAGATTGCGTGACCGATGACGTCGTCTCTGGACGTCGCGTTTGGCATTTTTCGTTGTTCTTTGATTTTCTTTTATTTTCGATTTATTTTATTTTCGATCCGCCTTAACCTCCAGCACGCCCATATTGTTCTGAACAGATACAGATAACCCTATTGCCCCTGTTATTGACTTAGCCCCAAAAAGCGGATAAGTAGCTGCTAAATATAATACCAGTCGTGAGCTCTTTGAGGCCAGCTGCTCATGCACATATGTCTACCCCGCTGCCCTGTAAAAGTATGCCCTCCTCGTGCCATTTATTATCTGTGCCATACTTCTGCCTCGCTTACAATTTTTTTTTCATTTCAGCCCCTTGGTTGAGGATAAGATCAAAGGTGGTTTTCCACGTGACTTGTCTTTTTTTTTGCTCCTTGCGACCACCTTTTTGCTGCATAACTTTGTTGGCTGGTTGAGGTCGTGTACAATTTACAGGCCCTTGATCGGTCTAATGAGAGCGGGGAAGACGTAATTGGGGCTTGGAGGCCCCGCAAATCACTTGAGGCACATTTTTCCATAATGAGACGGCCAAAAAGGGCATATAACTCCCTTGGAAGGCCATAGATTTACGTTGAGGGGCGTGGCCTGTATGGCGATATAGTGAGTTTGGCACAAAGTTTGCATATATAGGGCTAGGGTAGGCCGTGTGGAAAAATTTTTATTAGGTATTTCAGTTTTGGGTCTTCACTCTTGAACACATATACATTTGTTACACAAGGTATATTTGAAAAAAACAGCAATTGAAAACAAAATGGCCGACGGACTCACCGACATCGATTCTTCCCAGATCCAGACCAACTACGACGAGGTTGTCACCTCTTTCGACGACCTTGGACTCAAGGACGAGCTGCTCCGAGGTATCTACGGTTACGGTTTTGAGAACCCCTCCTCCATTCAGCAGCGAGCCATCCTGCCCGTCATCAAGGGTAACGATGTCCTTGCCCAGGCCCAGTCCGGTACCGGTAAGACTGCCACCTTCTCCATCTCTGCTCTGCAGAACATTGACGAGAAGATTAAGAAGCCCCAGGCTCTGATCATTGCCCCCACCCGAGAGCTGGCCCACCAGATCCAGAAGGTCGTCCTTGCCTTTGGCGAGTACATGAAGATTGAGTGCCACGCCTGCATTGGTGGTACCTCTGTCGCCGAGGACATCCGAGTCATCCAGGAGGGTGTCCACGTCATTGTCGGAACCCCCGGTCGAATCCACGATATGATTGAGCGACGAATCCTCAAGACCGACCTCATCAAGATGTTCATCCTCGATGAGGCCGATGAGATGCTTTCTCGAGAGTTCAAGGACCCCATCTACGACATCTTCACCACCCTCCCCGAGACCACCCAGACCGTTCTGCTGTCTGCCACCATGCCCGCTGAGGTCCTCGACATCACCGGCAAGTTCATGCGAGACCCCGTCCGAATTCTCGTCAAGAAGGATGAGCTGACCCTTGAAGGTATCAAGCAGTTCTACATTGACGTCGAGCAGGAGTCCTACAAGTTTGAGGTTCTGTGCGATCTGTACGAGACCATCAACGTTTCTCAGGCCGTCATCTTCTGCAACACCCGACGAAAGGTCGACTTCCTGACCCAGGCTCTTACCGAGGCCGACTTCACCGTATCCTCCATGCACGGTGAGACCGAGCAGTCTCAGCGAGACGTCATTATGAAGGCCTTCCGAACCGGCTCTTCTCGAATCCTCATCACCACCGATCTGCTTGCCCGAGGTATCGATGTCCAGCAGGTTTCTCTGGTCATCAACTTCGACCTGCCCTCCAACCGAGAGAACTACATCCATCGAATTGGTCGAGGTGGTCGATTCGGCCGAAAGGGTGTTGCCATCAACTTCGTCACCGCCGAGGACCACGGTATGCTCAAGGAGCTCGAGCGATTCTACTCCACTGAGATCGTTGAGATGCCCACCAACATTGCCGATCTTATTTAAACCGAGCTACCTTTTTAACCATTGTAGCGAGGCAACTGAGCGTCCCAGTGAGGTTGTTAAAGTAAAAGTAATTCAAAATTGAGAATGTTATTAGAACCGCTGTTGTAGACGCGTAGAATTGTGTTTTGATTGGCCACCTTTTTTGGGTGGCGATAGTTTGTTGAGGTGGAGCGTGTTAGATCGTGGCGTAATACGCTGCTGTGATACGCTGTATGCTAGATAGGCGTGTTGTCGCTAATTTGCCCCTGAAATCGGCGGCAAGGGAAGGTGATATGGGCCTCGTATTGTTACATAACCGCTCCCACGCTATTAATTATTCAATTACTTGTATCCAATATATGCAGCCGTTATAGGCAGTGTAAACAATACAAGTACAAGTAACAGACGAAATAAGCCGTATAGAGCGCCAATAAAGACGTGGGGGTCACGTATACGAGCACCCTGAATGTAACTCCCGAAACACGTCGATCATAATATTTGCCACCGTGCAATCGTTGCCCGCTATTTTTTTTTCTTCTGGTGTATTTTCCGCGTCTACAAATGTAGGTACCTGACTGCCGGGTAACTTACCCTACCAGACTGCCCAATACTTAAGCGAGCGGACACCCCTTTTTAGAGGGCATACTTACCTTAGGTAAATTCCTGGCGATCAAGTTGGCCAGGAGTTCGGACTAGAGGTTGGCATTGCACAGCGCCGATGTTCTCGACTGCTGCCTACGGGCGGGGCCTATAATTTTTGATTTCTTCCATCAAACGATTTCCGTTTTTTGGGCTGTGCCTGGATCATCTGTTGATGGTGCTTTTGCCTGTTTTGCCTCCGATATCCGTACCGGCAGGTGGAGCGAGCGGAAATGCCCTTAGGAGATGACGTGTGGGAGTTTATAACAATGCTTACATGTGACAATAGATACAGACATTGAGTGTTGATGCGACAATAGATACAGACATTGAGTGTCGATGTGACAATAGAAACACGCATCCAAGACAATGCCGGCTCCGTTTGATTGTATAGCGGCGCAACTCTAAGTGGAGTTGTAGTTTCGCATACTTGGTTTGTCTCTTGTCTGGAGTGGTTTTTCGTTTTGCTGCCAGCTGCATTTCGCAGCAAAAAGCATACCGCTATGATACGACACTGGCAGGCGTGAAAAACGCCATTGTGAAAGGTCCCACTAGGCGTATACGAAGCAATAGTCCCCCCTGTAGCCCGGTACCTACGTGTATGCTCGTCAACGGTCGGCCAGAAGAGGCGCGTATCCGCGAACCGGAACGTACTTCCGACGCTTCAGGCCGTTAAACTCTTACCGCCCAGGGGGCCTGCTGATCACTTTGGAATGGCCAGAGACGGAGCTGCCAGTGTCATCAGAATGGGCCCACAGCGCTGGAAAAGACGCTGCCCACCTCGACGGACGGCCAGAAAGGGTCTTCCGGCGTCGAGCCGCGTGCAGATGCCGAGACGTGCATCTTTTTTCTCTTTTTCTCGGGAGCAAGCGACTGCAGGGTTCAGACGGCAAGGTGGTGTGCGACTTTGTAAAGGGGAAAAAACAAGGCCGCGAGAAAAACAGGAGAACAAAGGCCTCGGCTGTTCAATTCGGTGCACCGAAGCCGATGAAAAATAATATCAAAAATGAGACAAGCTTCTTTTCCGATGAGTAAGTCGAAATGAATCACCACCACTTGTCGCGAGACTCAGAGACGATGCTGCAGGGTGGTAATTGTAAAACGGAGCTAAGCCGGCTATCTGGCTCCAAAGAGCTAGGGCCGTGCTAGCGTAGCGTGTGCCGTTAGCTTACTCACCATCAGCCGTACAACCGGAGCTTGTCGGCTTGGTCTAAGGGACTATTGTGGGTGGAAAAAGTGACGGGGCAGGCTTAATATGGGACGCATGAAATTAAACCGACCCTGCACGGTCTAAGCCACTAGAAGGGGTAGCCCGTGACAGCACGTCAAGTGTGGACGGTTGGGTCGTGGAAGGGTCGTCGAGCGGGTTAAACAACACCCCCACAGGGGATCCGCCATCGGCGATTTTAAATCTGGCATAACATGGGCCACCTATAGGAGCTATAGTGCAGCGGGCTATAGGTGTGTGAGCGAGGTATGCACGATTTTGGCTCCTTATGGTTAGTCTAGTGCGCACTCACATTCGGTTGCTCAATGCATGGAAAGCTTGTGCAGCACAAGCGAGCACTTGTCAAGCGTGGGTAGAGCCATCTCTGGAGACACACAGTGGCGGTCTCCGTTTTGCAAGCCCCTCGAGGCCCATTGACGCAGCTCATTGAACCATCGCCATTGCGCTAGCAGCATCGCCAGAGCCACACACAGCACAGCACCCTGGCCTTCTCAGCTGACACTCCACGACCCTCAGCTCGACCTGAAACAGAGTGTTCCCCCCCAAGTCAGCTAACTCTGTTGCCTCTTTGCACACGCCAAAGGCAGAACTCCAAAGACAGTTGCACAAGCTCCCACTCCAGACTCTAAACTCACTTCTCCCCAATCTACAACAACCTACACCACCGGCTCGCAGACCTAGCCCCTCCACCACCAGCGGCACAATGTACGCCGAGGACTACCCGTACCCCAGGTCGCCTAAGGAAACGACAGACTCGTCGGGGTCGGCCGCAGAGCCCGCCTCCGACGTAGCCTCCGCGTCGGCAGCTCCAGAGGCCGCTGACGAAGCGACGGTTCCCGCGACAGGCACGTCCGAAGAAGACGACAAGAAGAAAAACAAGCGGCGAAAACACAAGAAGAGCCGAAACGGCTGCTTCAACTGCAAAAAGCTGCGCATCAAGTGCGACGAAAGCCATCCCGTGTGCAAAAACTGCCACCAGCGCCACAAGGAGTGTGTCTGGCCGACGGTGGCCAAGGCCAAGGACAGAGAAGGAAAGGCGTCCGAGCTGTCGCCCACAGAGCTGGCCGCGTCGGCGCTCATGCATTCCACCTCCAAACAGACCATCCGGCCCACCTCCATGGCCCGCATGTTCGATGTGGACTTTGCCGACTTGGAGCTCCTGCGGTTCTACGTCGAGCACACGTCGCCGCAGCTGACGAAAAGCTGTGGCGACGCAGACTACTCGTGGGTCCGGTCCATTCCGTCCATGACCATCGTCAACTCAGCATTATACAAGTGTGTGCTCACGGTTGCATCGATCCACAAGGCCCACATGTACCTGCCCGAGAAGTACACCTACGACCACGAGTACGCGCGGGAGCGCAAACGACTACGGAAACACCTGGAGAAGCGGAGAGATAGAGACAACCCCGGCATGCAGATAAAGCTGCCGCCCCCGGATATGACGCGCGTCACGGGATACCTCAAACCCAACTCGCAATTGCTGGAGAAGATTGTCAAGGCTTTCACCGAAGCCCTGGCGGTCCACAGACAGTCCCTGGTTACGCTCAACGCCTCCAACCAGGAGTCCATTCTGTCCACATCGGTCGTCATCTTCATGATTGCCCTGGCGCTCGGAGAGCTGATCCCCCTCATCAACTTTGAAGGGGGAGCAGACGTGATTGGTGTGGGACGAGGAGTGATTGAGCTGGTCTTCCAGCTGTCGGCGAAGGACAGAATGGTGCTTTTCCCGCTGCCTCCTCCCATGCCCAACAGATCATACCTCCCCAATGAGACGGTGCTGTGGCAGCTCATCTCCACAATCCCCGACATGGGCCACCGTCAAATGTGTTCCATGGAACTGCAGCAATTGATCGAGCTCTACAACCTCGACGTCAAGCACCGAGGCCAATCGCATCTCCCTGGCTGGGCTACTTACATTTCTGGAGGATTCCTGCAGGCTACTCGATCTGGAGACCCTTATTGTCTCGTTATTTTGGGCCATTACTGTGCGTATGCGCACATGTCGCATTCTTTCTTTTGGCTGCGAGACCGTCTGAGTGGCGACCTTGAGGCTATTGTCGATGTGCTTCCCGAGGACTTCCACCACTACCTCGAATGGCCCCGATCTATCTGCCAGCGGTTCGACCTCAATTACCAGGATCTGATCTCTGGACGACTTCAAAAGCTGACACTGGACGACAAGGATGAGAAAATCGAGCCTGCTCACCCTGAGCTTGGCCCTGGCCCCTCTCAGGAAGGCCCACAGCAATACGACGGCCCCATGTTGGATCTACTGCAACAGCAGCAGCAGCTGCAGCCACAGCAGCCTATTCCCCAACTGGAGCAACTGGATCAGCAGCACGTTCTGCAGGACCAAATGCACCAGTCCCCGCAGGAGCGACGGCAGTCCAACCACAGTCAATTGGGCCTCGAGCACCAGGATCCGCATATTCAACAACATATCCACCACCAACAGCAACAGCAGCAGCAGCATGAACAAAATCAACAAAACCAACAACAGCAGCAGCAGCAACACCAACCTCAGCATTCAGGTGAACTACACCACCCCGACCTGCCTCCACAGGAGGGGATTCCGGACATGCGAGACATGTACCAATACGGCAACCCAGGTCCGTCAGGTCCCCACGATCACCACTCGCTAAAGATGGACCACGGGTCGATGCTTTCGTACGCGCCTTAGTGGAATTAACTATCCGGTTCAATGCATTTGTTCTCAAGATGGGCAATGCACATTCTTTGTGCGCCGTCTTGGAACAACAAATACCAGAGAGTTTCGTTTAATCTCGGTTGTCGTGCCAAGCTTCACTTTGGCTAGTCCTTATTTATTTGTATAATATGAAAACGAGTTGTTCTCTCCTAGTATTTTGATCTAACGAGCTTGTAGTGTGGATATATTATAGCTGATACCCGTGGGGGTGGATATCTTTTGGGTTCCAAGGATGTGATAATTCAGCTAAGGCACTAGCACCGGTCTAATGCGGAGCTACAACGCTACCGTAGCGCCCTTGCTAAACTTCAGACAATAGCCTGAATAGCTTTTGGTTGCCGTGAAGCGGCGCATATACTGCTTTTATTGGCTGCTGATTCCCCCATGTGGGATTATTTAGCCTCTCCAGCAGGCACAATATAAGATACGTGATGAGACGGTGATATCGAGACACACGATCTACAGAGCCGAAAAATGACGCTCTGAGAAGTGGAGGCGCGGCTGAGGGGTAAAATCCACTTCTCCAGGTGGTATTGGGGACGTGACACCGGGTTGGGGTTTTAGCGCCATTCTGAGTTGCTATAGATTGCATCATTACGCAACTGCACTTCTTGCCGCAAGTGTCATGAAACTTCGGTTGTTCTATGGTTGCACCCCGGCTTCCTGAGGGTTTGTCGCCTGTTTCTGATAGCGGTTTTTGTGTCTAAAAAAGGCGCAAAACTCGTATCATTTGCTGGAGCGCTTAAAAATGGACCCCGAAATGTCCGACCCAAAGTAAGTTAGATGACATGTACAAGTAAATAGGGTCTTCACTATTTCTGAGGCTGTTTTTTTACAATTATTAGTGTGTTTTGGATAATATTGTCTGAATTCTGTTTGCAGCACAAGGAAAAGGGCTCGGATACCGGTGAGCTATCGACGATACCCAATACCGATGACAGTGTGCCTGTTTCAGTATATCAGCGGGGAGTGCATAAAGTGCCTGACTTTAGCAAGATGGCTCCCTTCTGCCACTTATGGATGCGGAGATATGACGGTTAACGGGCTGAGTAGCGGAAGTAAGATAGTCTGGGTTCGTTAAACAGACCACAATGGGAAGAGGAGGAATGGAGGAGACCATCAATATACGCAAACGCCGCAGGCTCATGCAAGATAGGCTGCAGCCACACACCGGAAACCGCTATGAGTCTTATGAAAGGCTCGAAAATGTCTCGTTAATTTATTGTACTGTATATATTAGCTACCGCTTATCCGGAGTAAGGAGGAGGTCGGTTGGTGTTGTCCTTCTTGTTGTCAAGAGAGGTGTAGTAGTCTCCGGAGGGAGGAGCTTGCTGCTGGGGCTGCTGCTGCTGCTGCTGGCTGCTAGAAGGAGCAGCTCGCTCAAGGTCAGAGGAGCCGTAGAAGGTCTGCTCGCCGCTGTTCACGGCAACGTAACCATGTCGGCAGCCGTGCTCATCTCCAGGATACTTTGAGATGATATAGAAGGCGTGGATCAGGCCAGGCAGGTAACCCAGACAGCAAAGGGCCACGTTAATGAAGAAGTCCGCGGAGCACAGACCTCGTCGGATGGCAACGGGAATTGGGGGGAAGAAGACCGCCACAATAACGAGAAGGAGATCGGTGCAGCTCATGGTGATGTGTGGAGAAGTTTGTGAGGGGTTTGCGAGAGTGTGCTGGCTGGCAGTTAGTGGGTGTCGCTTATGCTAGGGTGTGCGAGTCGCTTCGAGACGTCACAGATGCGTTTGATAAAGTGCGTTTGGATGATGACTTTAGCAAGGCGTTGGTTTCAAGATATATTCTAGGGCATTGCGGTGGTGGCGACCTAAGCTTCCAAATAAGGTTTCGCATACTCCCAGAAGGGTGATGTCATGACACAGCCTGGACACGCCTCGTGCACTGTGTGTGGGGTATATGGGAGTGTAAGAACAACATAAACTGCCTGTTATATGCTCGTATGTCTCAGCGTTGTTTTTGAGCCAATAACTATCGTTTCGAGGTCACAAGCTCAACACCCAGCCTCCTATGTTCGCCACTTACTAACCATGCGGCTCAAGGCCGATCAAAGTTTCGCTTCGTAATCTTTTTGGTGATAACAGTGCTGACAGGAACAGCTGTTCGACATGAAACGAAACCTGGAGGAGTACACGGCGGGACCGTTGGACGAAGACACAGGCCAGAGATCGGCGTTTCCGCTCGAAGAAGTCGGCGATCTGGACCTCGATGGAACCCCTACAGATGTGGCCCAATACCTGGCCCAGGTGAAACGAGAAGCCAACCAGAGCCCTGCATTTACGACGGTTGGAGGACAGAGACGTGCGGCGAATCCCTCGGCGTACTCGAAGCAGTACACAGACATGTCTGCTGTCAAGCCACTGTCTGTGGTCAATGAGTGGAGAGTCGAGATCAGAAAGTCTTTCATGGAGCTAAGGAAGACGGTACAGGCTCACGGAGACGAGCGTCCAGAGCTGCCAGCTGACGTCGAGCTGCCATCGACCTTTTCCAAGTGGAAAACTTTCATCTCGGGCTCCACTGCTCCCGAACCAACTCTACAATTCATTGCATCTCTGCCCCATCAGCAGCTCTTCATGCTGTTGGAGTACTGTCACAAATGGCTAGGTCCCAAAATCAGCCGCGGCCTCAGCATATGGCTCACGGGTCTTCTGGCGTGTCTTCCCGACATTTTGGACGCATCAGAACAGGCGTCTGTGCGGAACTTAGGAAAACGGGCCCTCGAGATTCTCCAAAACCCCAAATACAACCGGCTGACTGATGTCACGGTTTTTGCATTGAAGTCTGTTGTCATCATCAGTGCCGACGTCTTCCACCAGCATGATCTCGTCGAGACTGCGCCTATTATCGAGCGAGAACGTCCTGTCCAAGTGAACGAAATTGTTCTCGATTACTAAAACCTACAGACTTCACGAAAAAACACCTCAATTAAATAATATATAAGTTATGCAAGCTCAATGAGCAAATCTGAAATTCAACCGCCGACTTCCGACGTCCGTTGAATTCTGTAAGTAATCTTCCTTCTCCTCTTTACTCATGGCGTTCCACTTTTTGTCTCGGCGTTTGTTAATGGTGACATAGAAGATCTTGGTCAAAATAAGCAGCCCAATGGAAGCTCCACTGATAATAATCAGCTGGGTGTTACCTCTGTGGTAGAGAGGAGCGTCATCCTTTCGGTAGATCTGAGTGGCAGCGACACTTCCAGCCTGAACGCACATATTGTACATCGCAGCAGCCACTGTTCTCTGAGCAACCGTGTTGGAGTTTCTGGAACTCCAAGCAACAACCACAGCATGGATGTATGGGCCACCAAGAAGAAGAATAAGAATCACATATGTCACCCAGACGTTCTTTTGAGCATCTGGGTAGAAACGAAGTGCAATTAGCAAAACCATGACCCAAAGAGGTTCGACGATGCTGACCAAGGCACGCTCATTGATTCTTTCAGACAGAAAAGTGAAGGACAGTAAAAGAATCATCTTGAGAACATTGACGGGAATAGAGAGCAAATTGGTGTCAAACGGAGAGAAACCCAAGTTTCGGAGAGTGAGAGTCAGGTAGGTGTTAACAGGACTCTCTCCAATGTAAACCATGAGACCAATGGCATAGATGGGCCACATGTAGTAGTCACACAGACACTTGAGGAGAGTGTAGGGAGTAATTGCCTGTCGGTTGTGGAAGTCACCCTTGTAGGGATCATCTCTGAGAACTCGGTTGACGACGATCTTTTCCTCTCGCTCAGTGAACCAACCGTTGGGTCTGAACCACTTCTTCGTGCTGACAGCTGAAGCTGGCATTCTGAAGAAAGAAGCAGCTCCAATGCACAGGGTGATGAGACCCTCAATGATGAACAGCCATCTCCACCCAGCCAGTCCTCCAGCGTGAATTCTCAGGAGTCCAAAAGCCAGAAGCGAAGTCAGAATATTGACCAGGTACAGGCCCGTCCAGAAGAAGGAGAGCCGAATAGACAGCTCCTTGGAGGTGTAGAAGTAAGAGAGCCAAAGGACCAGATCAGGAATAAAACCGCCTTCAAGCAAACCAATGAGACATCGAGTAGCGTAGAAGGAACCCTTACCAGACAAAGCTCCCTGGCACATGGCAACTGCGCTCCAAACACAAATCTGAACAGGGATCCATCGGTCAGGACCGAAACGCTTGGAAATGAGCTGTGACGGAATCTCAGCACTCATGAAGGACACGAAGAAGATCATGTTGCCGTAGTTGAACTCGTCCGTGGTCAGCTTCAGATCTCCAAGGAGGTTATCGGACACGGCTTGAGACAGGTTGTTTCGATCAATCTGGAGGCCCCAGAACATGATGCATGCCCATCCAGCGACCCTCCACTCAAGCTTTCGCTTGACCCGAACCTCTTCCTCCTTAGTCCATTCAAACTCAGGGTCGAACACATGTCTGCTCTCGTATTGGGACTCCTCGTAGAGATTCCGGAACTTTTCAGCAACGGCAGGATCGGAGAAGGGGTTTTTATTACCTCCTGAACCATTGAGGACTCCGTCGTTCTTCTCGTCAGAGAGACCCTCAGTGGAAGACATCTCTGCAGCGTCAAAGTCGACAGATGCGACAGAATCGACGTCTTTTTCCTTGGCGAAGGGTTTTTTGAATTGCATGGGGTTGTTGTAAATATCAATTCCTTCCTTCAGACTATATACTGCCTCCGAAGTCACTCTTCAGCCCGGATATCTCTCATCGTGGCTTGAACTCCGTATGAAAAAATCGGTGATTTGAAAGGTGGCTTGTGTTAGAGACCGACATAGGCTTTAATTTCACTTCGTTAGTCCCTTGGCACAATGGGTAATAGAACCTTGATTTTGCCTGACCCCTCCACGCGCATTCTCTTATGCATATTCCTTCTAATATCTCGACATGCCAAGAGGAGGTGGATGAGGAGCTGCAGGTGCTTTCTTGGCTCATAGAAATACTTCGCCAGAAGGTCGGAGATGCCCGACAGACTTGAAAATATACTCTATGAAAACTTAACTGGTTGGCACGAGGGCGGATACACCTTCGAAATGGGGTTCGGTAGCGCATGACAAGCTTTGTGGACTCAGTCAACTTTGTATCACGTCTTTGGAAAGGTTGATTTTTGTGGCGTGGAAGTATCGTAACAGACCAATGAGGCAACAACAACAGGCTGGGTTGAACACAGAGACAGACCTGAGTCTAGTAGCCACTCTTAGTGAGACAACAAGCCACTCGAGAAATGTTTTCCAGCCCCAACTCCGGGTAAAGACAATGAGTGTCGCACGACGCCGACGAGCTGTGTTGCACACTTGTAGTGTTGATGACCGAGATCTCACTGCGTAGTACTGTATCAAACACAAGTAGTCTTCAAGTGTATAGCCCATAACAATCACTCTATCTGCTTGCCATCACCATACATTTAACAGAGACGAGGGGTCGTGAAAAACTTGCAAAACTGTGCCACACTCTCAGACCTCGTCACCGCCTATGGCTTCTCGAATAGGCAACTCCTCCGGCTGTGCAGTCGAAATAGTCTGTTTCCCTTGCTCAAACTACCTGTGAGTTTCACACATGTTATTTGACTACCGCGCTACAAAAAAAATGTACACTGCGGCTTGAAAACTATTATACAAATGCGATTTATATCCGATTATATCCCTATACACGTTTTTGCAGCTCCGTTTAATTAGCGTCCGGGGCCAATAGCACGTTCCTTAGCCAAACGCTCCTTCTTTTGCTTCGCCTGCTCTTCCTTGCTGGGAGCCTTTCTCATAGCCTCCTCCTGAGCTGCAGCACTGGAGCCAGCTCGACCATCCCAGGCAACCACAGGCTTCTTGGTGGGTCGCCCCCCATCTCCCTGCTTGGCTTCAGCCATTCGCTTCATATTCTGGGTGACTCCACTAGTAGCCAGGTTGGTAGTCTGCGCACGTGAGTCGGCCAGGTCCTTCTGGGCCTTCCAGTTAGGGTCCAGCGTAGTAACACGCATGTGGGAGTCGTAAGAGGATTCGGGAACGACCTCTCCAGACGGGGTAACAACCATGTTAGGCTGGTTACTCTTGAGCTTGTTGAGCTTGGACGTTCCGGCGGGCCGAATCTTCATGTTGGAAGGAGCAGAGTACACCTTTGGCTCCTCCTTGGCCTCCTCCGTAGTCTCCTCCTCGACCTCTCCCTTGACTTCAGGCTCACTCTTGGCCTCCTTCTCCTCCTCCTCCTCTTCCTCTTCATCGTCACTATTGGGGGCGTACTCCAGCTTGAGTCCTCGAGATCGCTGCTCTAGCGACGAGAACTGCAGCTGGGCAAGAGTCAGGGGAGCAGGAAGCTCGCCAGTCTTGTCCTTATCGGAAAAGACAATGGTTTCGGCCACAACAAAGTCGTGCCAGTCAATTTCCGCAAATGCAATCCGTTCCCTCTCCGCCTCCTCAATGGCCTTCTGGTTCTTCTGCTCCGTGTGGGAGATCCACTCAGCTCGCTTCTTGGCTAGTCCGAGCACGTAGAACTTATCCTTGATGGCCGCCTCGATATTAGCCCGCGTGCTTTCAGGGAGAGCCGAGAAGCCCGCGTCCAATGCCTGGCCCACTTTAAGGTACTGTTCCACCAACAGCTGGTAAAATTTGTGTAGCGAGTGCGAGGGCTTGAGGAACTCGTACTGGGGGTTTCGCGCCTCGTTTTTCGCGAGCAGCATGGAAAACGACGGGCCGTACTCGGCAGTATGTTGAGCAGTCGTGTGGATGACCTCGTGATCCACAGCCGACATTGGAGGCAGTGCGGTGTGGAACTCGAAAGCTGGTGGTTCTCTCAGCTGGTCGGCCGTGTCCTTGGGCTGGGTCTGTGCTGTGTTGGCGTTGTTCTCCTGCGTTCGTCCGCTGGCGTACTCGTCGCATCGCCACTGGTAGTAGAGGTGGTAGTGGTCGTCATTATTGAGGAAGGAGAAGAGCGCGTTGGATCCCTCCTTTTCGCGGATCCGGTGCTCGAATGCAATGCCGTTTTTCGCGACGAACTCGGCGGTCCGCTCGATCTTGGCCTTGATCTCCGGCGGCGGAATGATGATGCCTTCCGGGGGGTTCATGTTGGCTGCTGAAGAGATGGTGATGGAGGTTTGCAACGATTATGCATATCAAATTATGCACCTTCGGGGAGCAATAACGAGTTATATAGAGGACAGAGAGTTAGGGAGGCGTTTGGGGTACAGAAGAATAATATGCGGTGGGTCTGTATCGGTAAATAATCACAGGGCTATTGTTTTACGTCACATCCGCTATTGCAGCTATTGCGACACTGCCATCAAGAGAGCCCGCTAACAAACATTTTGTTTGAGTTCCAAACCCACGTCCACTTTGAGCATGTCCCAACATTAAAAATACGGTTCAAGGACAACTCCCCCAGAGTGCATGGACCTACATCTGATACTGGGTAGCCGAAACAGGACTTGTCTCTCGGACTACAACTTGCCCAACAAGACACACTTTCAGGGGCGGGAACCGGCGCCGTATTTATAAACTAGGCAGCCCACGACTCTGCACAAGCAGCGACACAAAGAACAACGACGGATACCACTACAAGGACTGCTTCCCCCTGCATCTTCTTCCTCAGCCTGCTATGAAACTACTGGTGTGCCTGGAAAACAGCGGGTTGCTCAAGGAGGTGGTGGTCAATCTCGCCACAGGCGACCACAAGGTGCGCGACGTGGGATTCAGCGAAGGCAGCGCGGTGCATGTGTCCAAGGTCATTTACGACCGCAGACAGTACGTGGCTCTCGGACGGAGGGACGGAAGCGTGGAGGTTCGGGACGTGGAGATGGGCACGCCGCGGAGGCTGTACCCTGCGCACCGCGAGGTAGTGCACCCCTCGGAGCTCTTTGCCTCCATCGACTACGCCCACAACCTGCTCTACACATGCACCACTGGCGGCCTGGTTACAGTGAGAGAATGCAAGCTGGACCAGACACAAACAAGCGACGAGCTGCTCAGCACACATCTGTTGGGCGACGCAGTGTCCGTGCTGCGTCCGCACCCCACTCAGCGAGGCGTCGTCGCGTTTGGAGGACCCCAGCGAGTGCTGGAGGTGGCCATCATCCGCACCAACCGGAGAAACCTGTGGCGATCCAGCAAGGAGGAGTACATCTGGATTTCGGACGTGCGCTTCACCAACGTGCGCGGGACGAGCGATAACGCCGAGCCGGGCTACTCGCTCGTCGCAGTCTCGCGTTATGGCGACGCCTACATCTACCACACCAATGTGTCTGCACGGCCTGTCCGCAAGATCCAGGTCGGCGACTACCCGCTCACGCACCTGCACATGAACCACTCGCTCGGCGGAGACGCCTTCTACGTGGCCAACTCGCAGAACCAGGTCTCGTTAGTGGGCTATGATGGCCAAGTGCGGCACAAGGTGTGCATGCCTGAGGGCAGCGTCTTTCTGGCGGATTTCTTCAGTCCAGCAACGCGCCAGGACCCTCGCGTGCCCCAGACGGAACCCATTCCGTCCACGTCTATTTCCCGAGGCGACAACCTGCAAAGCGCGCTGTGGGGCGAGCTGCTGATGCGACGAAGACGACACACTCGACAGCAGCAACTGCAGGACCAGACCCAGGACGGAGACGCAGACCCCGACGCCGACAATACGGAACGCTACGTGCTGAACGACGATCCTCACTCGGACGAAGCTCCCCGAAGACCTCCCTTTGACCGACGGTACTTTGAGAGAGTGCTTGGACTGTCGCGTCCGCGAATCCAGATCACGACCGGAGGAGAAGACCGGGCACGCCGAGAAGCGTCTCGAGAGCTGAGACGCGAAGAGCGACGCCTCAGAATGATCCGAGCGGACTCGGGGAACCTTGCGTACTCGTCGTTTGGACAAGGGCCGCTGGTGCGACGACACCAGAGATGGTCTCCTCTGACACTGGCACGCGATCTTCAGACGATACGACGTCCCGAGACATCCGGACAGGCGTGGACCCGAGACACCGACGACCTGATTGCCAATCCTGCGTCCTCGTTACGTGCTTCTCGAGACTCTGACTTCTTCCGTGAGCTCTGGTGCGACGACGATGACCAGTCGCTCATGTACTTCAACACTCTGTCCAGCGTCCACCTACCTAATGAGGGCGAGGAAGAGGAGGAGGACGAAGACGAAGAGGAGGAGCTGACGGTTCGAGAGAGTGACACGGAAGAGTTCACACCGGGAATTCTGGGAGGGTCGTCGGAGATTGTGGACAGATTCATGCCTCCCCATGTGCAAACCAGAGGCTCTACAGCGCCTCTGCAGCCTTCCACTGCTCGGTTTGTGGGTGGAGTCCAGTACGAATCGCGTGCTACAGGTCTGGATCTCACCGTGGTGGCTGGTCTTGATCGACACGTGCGTGTCTTCGACATTTCTCACCCTTCAATGGGCTCTCGAGGCCGTCTCCTGTTCGACTTGGCGTTTGAGTCGCGCATCACGTCGGTGGCTATTCTGGAGGTCAGTGAGGAGGACATTCGCGAAAAGACCAAGCGGACTGCCAGTCCGGTCTCCAGAGATACCAAGAGGCAGCGGGTTTAGCTCCGTTGTATATTTATAGCTAACGTAATGAACATAACTGAGATGAGAATAGTGCAATTGTAGTGAAGGCTCACATGAATTTTAGCTGAGAATAGTTAGATATAGTTTACAATAGTTCAAATTTTGTTGAGAGTTGGGAGTTCCAATGTTCTCAGTGGGGAACCTTACTTGAGAAGTGAACTAAGCTTCAAGTAAATATGAAAGAGGGGAATTGCGTTTCAAATATTTGCCACCATCAGCTGTTGCTGTCATTCTCCACTCCTTGTCTTTCAGGTGTGCCCCAAAGCACCACTTGCCCCATCTCTACCTTGGCCCCATGTGTTTCTGTCACATAACAATTAAAGTTTATTAGATCACATGACTTTGTCCCAAAGCGAAAACACAGTCACGTCCCGATTGGGAAGTGAAAACTCTACCCCCTCGCAGGGTGGTCCCAAATAACCAAAAATATCTGCACGAGTGAACTTCTTCACTGAACAACACATATCGCCATGCCTACCAGATTCAGCAAGACCCGAAAGCACAGAGGCCACGTTTCCGGTAAGTATCAAGAAACGAAACAAGTGCGAATGGTGTGGCGATATCGACTGGCATAACAAAAGCAGTTGATATCAAATATCCTGCTGGGTACAGAGGTTGAGGAAGAGACTGGAGGTGTCACTAGACCAACTCTTTGGCACTGAGGTCGAGATCAGATGTGTCGTTGACACACATTCTTCGTCGTCGGATGCCCCAACATCTGTACTTGGCAGGAACCACCCTGAAGCATTTGCAGATACCCCTAAGCATTGCGAACACATTACTAACTATTAGCCGGTTACGGTCGAATCGGTAAGCACCGAAAGTCCCCTGGTGGACGAGGTATGGCTGGTGGTCAGCACCACCACCGAACTAACATGGATAAGTACCATCCCGGTTACTTCGGTAAGGTCGGTATGCGATACTTCCACAAGCAGCCCAACCACTTCTGGAAGCCCGTCGTCAACGTCGAGAACCTGTGGGCTCTGGTCCCCGCCGAGAACCGAGACAAGTACCTGTCTTCCGCTTCTGAGTCCGCTGCCCCCGTCATCGACACTCTCGCTCACGGCTACGGCAAGGTCCTCGGTAAGGGCAAGCTCCCCAACGTCCCCGTCATCGTCAAGGCTCGATTCGTCTCCGAGATCGCCGAGAAGAAGATCAAGGCCGCTGGTGGTGTCATTGAGCTCATTGCCTAAGCGTCCCACTTGTTTGTAAAATAAGTAACCAAAAAATGTATTTCGCATAATTTATTGCGAGTCCTGTTGTAAAGGTAGCCGGTAGAAGTTCAAGTAGCTCGTTGATGTGATTAGGTTGGTGATATCAAAAATTTTCATCGCAGAGGGTATGTTACAGACACAGCACTGTTCGTACGTACGTACCGTAATAACTGATGGAATTAACACTGATGGAAGAACCAGAGAGGCACCTCTTCTATGTGCTTGCACTGTAGCTCCTCCATACACTATAGAGCCCCACAACCACCTCTGATACCACACGAAGAGATCAGCTTGCTACTGTAGAAACATATCAGACAAACCGGCGCTATCATTTTCTTACATTTACAAGTGCCATGCCCACACCACCACTCCATGCACACTATGGCCATGGTCTGATTATCTATATGCATGATCTTCAATTAAAATTCAGTCTTTTTTTTCGAAGAAAATATCATTCGATACAACCGACACAGTACCGTCATGACTGACGCCAAACGAGCCCCCGAAGAAACCAGTCCGCCCGACGCCAAGCGTGCTCACGTCGACGACGTTGAAAAGTGCTTCCACAAGGGTCTGCTGGACCAGTCCTCTCAGGACGAGCTCAAGACACAGATTGCTGAATCGGGACCCTACAAGCATGGAGTTATTCCCCAGTTGATTGACGATGAGCTGCTGCGAAGCGTGCGAAAGGAGATCATGGAGGGCGTGCACTTCACCCGAAAGGAGACCGACATCTACAAGGTCTTCCAGACCGGAGATCTGGCCAACCTCTCTGGTCTCAGCGAAGAGGAGCTCGGCACCCTGCCCTCGCTCTTCAAGCTGCGAAACGCCATGTACTCTCGAGATTTCCGACACTTCATGTCCTACATCACCGGAGCCGGCCACCTGTCTGGCTCCAAGCAGGATATGAGCATCAACGTCTACCAGAAGAGCTGCCATCTGCTCAACCACGACGATGTCATTGGCACCCGACGTATCTCGTACATTCTGTACCTTCCCGATCCCGATGAGCCATGGAACCCTCGATGGGGAGGAGCTCTGCGACTGTTCCCCACCATCCGACCCAACGTCCCTGCTTCGGACTGGACCGTTTCCATCCCCCCTGCCTGGAACCAGATGGCTCTGTTCAAGATCCAGCCTGGTCTGTCGTTCCACGACGTGGAGGAGGTCTGCGTTGACAAGCCGCGAATGAGTATCTCCGGCTGGTTCCACATTCCCGACGTCGGAGAGGAGGGCTACATTGAGGGCGAGAAGGAGGAGACCGAGGCTCTGTCGTCTCTGAAGCAATTGACCAGCAAGAGTCTTCGAGAGCACGACTTCCCCAAGCGAACCCCTGGCCAGGTCCCCGAGGACGAGTTCGCCCATCTGAAGGAGGGCCCCAAGGACGACGACGATCTGTTCCTGTCCGAGGAGGACGTCACGTACCTGGGCAAGTACCTCAACCCCCATCTGCTGACCATCAAGACCGTCAAGCAGCTCAACGACCTCTTTTGCACCAACTCGCAGCTGGAGATCAAGGACTTCCTCAACAGCGAGTACGCCAGCGTGCTGAAGAAGACCATCGACGCCGAGGACTCCAGACCCCCCAAGGAGATTCCCCAGGTGTCCGAGGAGATTGTTCTGCCCTGGAAGCTCGCGCGACCGCCCCATAAGGCCCGATACATGTACCTGGACGGCTCCGAGGAGGCCGACAAGGAGCCCGAGGTTGGCGAGGAGGAGGTTACCGTTCGACCTGACGAGAACGGAGGCTTTGAGTACTCTGAGTCCATTCTCTCTGGTCTCAAGGACGCCGACAAGGCTGCTACTTCCAAGGTTTCCGAGGTTGCCGCTTTGTTTAAGTCCCCTGCTCTGCGACGGTGGATCTCTCGAATCTCTTCCCTCGCTCTCAAGTCGGAAAACATCATTGCACGACGGTTCCGACCTGGCTTTGACTTCACTCTGGCTACTGCCCAGGACGAGTCTGATATCGCTCTGGAGGCCACTCTCTGTCTGACCCCCACCAAGGGCTGGGAAGATGGCGAGTACGGTGGATACGAGCTCTGCATGGCTGTTGACGAGGATGCCGACGATGATCCGGCTGTCTACCGAGGAGCCAAGGCCAAGGAGGCTGGAGAGGGAGACGAGGACGAGGATGAGGACGAGGACAATCCTGTTCTTCTGACTTCCCAGGCATCGTGGAACACTCTCAACATCTTTGTGAGAGACAAGGGCATTCTCAAGTTCGTCAAGTACGTGTCCAAGAACGCTCCTGGCTCTCGATGGGACATTTCTGCCGAGTGGCAGGTTGAGTACGTTGGTGATGACGAGGAAGAGGAGGAAGAGGAGGAGGACGACAAGACTGCCGAATAACTATAGATTGTAACATAATGAATAATGACGTGAATTGAGGTTGGTCGTATAACTAGCGTAGGTCAGGTGCCATGAACTAGCACAAAAGGTGGCGTGACATGAGACAATTGGATAGAATTTGTACTACTAGTAGAAATTACACTCACATTTCTTAGTGAGACTCAATGATGATCTAGCCGTTGAACTTATATCTTCCCAGGCCTTCCATGCTTCCACGATGTGGTCTTTAGATTTGGTTTGTGCATGACAATGGACGAAACCAGTGTTCCACGTATTCCATATCGATCAATTTGATGTCAATTGCTCTATATTATTAGATGATTCAACAATTCTACAGCATTGAGCGTATACTACTCGTACTTCTAGCTACACACACCGTTCATACTATCAAACACTTTTCATTATTTTTGTCGTCATCTAATTAGTCCTCCTAGTTAATGGCAGCCTCTCGAGACTCTCGGTACTTGGTCTCCTGGGTGTTCTGCAGCTCCTCAACCTCGGGCAGCAGGTCCTTGAGGGTCTCGTAGGCCAGCTTGTGGTAGGCCAACTGTGCGGCAACCAGCTCGACCAGGTTTCGCAGAGGCTCGGGGGTGTCCAGAGCGTTCTTCATGACGCCGACGGCCTCCTCGGTGGCAGCGACAAACTCGTCCTCGGCCTGCTCGACCTCAGCTCGAGCGGCTCCCTGCTGCTCGGGCTTGGCGGCCTTAGCGGAGGCCTTGACGGCGTCCAGAGTCAGACGGGCGTTTCGCACGTTAGCTCGGGCCTTGGCGGCAAACTGCAGCGAGGTGTTGAGGGTGGTGTGGAAGGCGGCGTTGAACTTGTTGGCGATCAGGGTGTCCTGGGACAGTCGGCCCTCGCCAATCTTCTCCTCCGCAATGGCGTACTTCTGCAGACCCTCGGACAGAGGATCGTCAGACTCGGCTCCGGCCTCCTTGAGGGCAGCCACGCCTCCAAGAGCAGCTCGGCCAAGAGCGTGGTTCATGGTCTTGGGGTCCTTCTTGGAGCCGGGAGTGGTGAGCACCGACTGGGCCTCGGCAGCAGAGGAAACCTGGGACAGGCCCTGGACCTTCTCGGTGATGGTCTTGGACAGGTCGGACAGAGACTCCCGCAGGTTGGGAGGGTAGTCGTAGCCCTCGTTCTCGTAGTTGGAGGTGACGGCCAGCAGCTTCTGGTGGACAATCTTGAGAGCGTCGACTCGAGCCTCCAGCTCCAGGTACTCCTGGGGAAGCTCCGTCACGTCCTCCACGTTGCCGAGCTTCTCCTGGACCATTCTCTGGGTTCGCTTGGCCCACGGGGAGAAGGTGGTGGACAGACTGTTGAGGGAATCGTTGAAGTTGAAGGACATTGTGTGTGGTGTGTAGAGTGTGTGTGCGTGTAAGGGTACGTGTGCTGGTGGCGGTGTGTGGAAGGGTTAACTTTAAGGTACGAGTTAATGTGGGACGTGATTAATTACGATAGCGTGCTATGGATGACAGGAGGCGATTAGGCATAGGTTTGGCTGTCAGGAGACGCAATGGCGGCGTTTTTCTGTCTTTCACGCTTTTTTTGTGCTCATCTCGCCCGCATTCTCTTATCTTTCGAGGTCTCTTAATTCTGCAGCAGACGTGACCAAATTATCACACTGTAGTTAGCGCACTGTAAACCACCTCCTTCAGCCTGTTTTGATAACACAGCAATTTGAGTTATGAGGACGCCCCTGGCTCCAAAATCTGACTTGCCCGTTATTGCGGTGAACGAGCGCAAAAAACGCCTGCAATTTCCTCTTGAGAAACGCACGTGATGCCCTCGTATATGAACGTCGATGCAATCCGGAGTTACCCGGTAGTGGGCTCCCCCTTGCAGTTCTCCTGCACAGCCTAGCCGTACGCTTGTGGGTTCGATTTGTCTCAGTTGATGTTTGTTGTGAGATTTGTTTGAGGGTGTCTGTGAAAAAAGACAAGCTGGCCGGGAAGTTCCAGGAAATCGTCGCCTCAAAATTTTCACATCTCAGCACTAGACTCAGTTGTAGCAACAGCTCCTAGATCATAGACGCGTCTTTGTATCACTTCTATGAATCAAATCAGCCGCATCGTTAGATACGGGAAAGACAGCGCCCTCCTGACGCGTTTAAAATACAATCTACCACGTTTCTGCTCTCTATCACCCTCTCCAATCGCTACAACTTCTCAAATTCACCTTGCTCAGATGTGCAGACCTCGGCATATAAATTTCCGTAATCGCTTGGGCTGCAGATGCGTTGCAGAGTCTAATATCCACTTGACGTTCTCGTAGCATCAGAAAACGACCACCTGCCTGTTTGATATTGCGGTTTTATTCGCTTGTTTTTATTTATTTTCATGTATATTTTCTTCTTTCAATCACCTCACTTCTCTTGCGTCTCCTTCCACTTTTTGCAGCTCATCACTTCATGTCTCGGATAAACATCAATCTATTCCGGCCGAAACCCGTGAGGTCCGAGTCGGGATTGTCGTACGCGTCCGTCTTCACATATATTCATGTAATTAATACCCAAAATGGAAGTCTACAGCAATGGTGTGATTTTACATATTGTTTCTTTTTCGTTATTCATTATGATTCATTATTAGTGAGGGGAGAGGGTTGTGTATAAGTTACTCAGTGTAGTTGACCTTGACAAATCGGGCTCTGAGACGAGCTCCGAAGAAGAAAAAGCCAAATGGAATGGCCACCATCGCAAGAGCCACAAAGGCAAGCATCCAAGAGGCCCACTGAAGACCCATGGCCTTGTACATCTGGGTGGTGAACAGAGGGAAGGCTGCTCCTCCTCCAGATCGCACAAAGACCTTGGCTGCAAGGGCCGAAGCCGCGAACTTTGCGTACGAGTCAATGATGTAGTTGTTGACGGCATAGTAGACCAGCACCATGCCGAAACCAAAGCAGATTCCGGAAGAAGCGGGACCGACCCAGATGATGTGTTTGTAGGAAGTAGCTCCCAGGATGAACAGAGAGATGGGGATGAAGGGTGCTCCGATCATGGCTCCAAGAAGACGGTCCTCAGGAGTAGGCTTTCGAACTTTGCAGATGGCCTTGAACTTCTTCTCGCACCAGGGAGTAACGCAAAGAGCAAAGGCGGCTCCAATGAGAATGGGAATGAACATGAGGCCGATGATACCGTCGTTGTAGCCGTAGAGTTCGTCGAAAATGACAGGGTAGGCAAAGAAGAAGGCGTACAGAAGAGCGTAGACAAGAACAACGTAGATGTTCATCAGGTCCAGAATGACCTCGGTGGCACACAGATATAGGGGTCGCAGAAGAACCTCCTTGATCACATCAGACATGGTAGCCTTTTTGGCCTCCTGCTCGGTCATGATGTTGGGGTTGCCAGTCTCCTTTCGGAGCTTCTTGGCTCGGTGCTTGAGAATCACAGGTGCGTAAGTCTCGGGGACCAGAGAAATGACAATAGTGGTGAAGCCAGCAAAAGCCATGTTGACCCAGAAGACGAGCTCAAACTTGTCAGTACCAACAGCGATCCACCCAGAAACAATGGGTCCCAGGACAGGTCCACAGTAGGGAGCAGCAGCAAAGAAGGCAATGGCAGTTCCTCGCTCATCGATGCTCCACAGGTCGGCGATAGTTCCTCCAGCGTTAGAAAGACCAGAAGCAGCAAAGACACCGCACAGGAATCGGCAGACCAGCATAGTACCGATGTTAGGAGCAAGGGCACAGGGGATGTTGAAGATGACGTAGATGAGCATGGTGACGGCGTAGACAGGACGACGGCCAATCTGTTCAGACAGAGGCGACCACAGCAGAGGACCCAGCATGAAGCCGATGACCATCATGGAGACAGAAAGAATAGCAGGAACAGGACCAACGTGGAGCTCTCGAGCAATGACGTTAACAGCTCCGGCAGGGCAAGCTGAGCCAAAGGCCACACAGACAACTGTAAGCGTGGCGCAGAGCGTATACACCCATCGGGTTTTGGTGGGCCAGTTATGCGGGTTGTCGGGGTCGTTGATTGTGAAGGTGACGTACTCAATTTCGCCTCCCGACGAGGAGTCTCCCTTCTCGAGTTCGTCGGAGTCGGTTCCTCTCAGCTCTCTGAGCGATCGCTGGGGCACCAGACCGGTTTCCGTCTCCATGGTGTACTCTTCGGGGAACTCTGCAGTGCCCTCAACAATAGGAGCATTGATATCGCGCTCGCTGGGGGTGTTGGACAGCTCTCGTCTCAGCGACGAGGTTGTTTCTGTTCGTCTCAGCGAAAAGGAAGTGGGAGTTCGCGACAGGGGAGTTGGTTCAGACATTGCTACAGAGCCCAGCAGAGGGAGAGGCAGGCGATATAAATACACATGTATGAATGGGTCCCGAGAGAGCGTATGGAACCCGACTGTTGGCTAAGGGGGTGTCCAGCATTGCCCTTTGTGGACTAATCTTGCGTCAGGTACGCTCTGTCCATGCAACCGTCCATGAGGTTATTTGCAAGCTGAACCAACTGAGTTTCACACGGCTGGAGCGGATATGTCGAGGGGGGTATCTTTTGGGTATCACGAAGCTCTGGGTTCGCTCTGGTATCACCTGTTCGGATCAACAGGGTTCTCGTAGGCAATCTGGAGGCACATCCCACGAAAATTCGCGATGCACAGCGCTTGGGTGTACATAAAGGACCCCCGAGACGACTTGGCAGCTTTCGGCAAGGCACAGGGGCTTTTCCGCGAGTTACCCTGGAGCCGGAAGCTCAGGACGAGAGATCCGGTGTGCGGCTGTCTCAGCGCAGAGTCACGTTGAGATAATGTCCGTTAGACTTCCGGTCTAGCTTTTCTTTAGCTTTTACGCTCGACTCTCTCGCTCCCAAAGGCTAGGGTTTTTCCCATCTTCCTCCAGCGTGTGCCGAATTTCCGACACCAGTTCCGAGACCCGAAACTAGAACCACCATTCACCATGACCGACGCGCGCAAGCTGGTCGAGGAGTTTCGACGGTCTGGCAAGTTCGATGAGATGCGACGCGAGGCCCTAGCGCTCTTCAAGGAGTCCGATCTCCATGGCGACATCCGACAGCAGATCCAGGAGATTGTGGACAAGGAGATCGAGAGCCAGCCGCAGGTGCTGTCGCGAGGGCGAGGCAAGAGCGCGGCGCTGATCGAGGGCGCCATCAACAGAAACAGCGGCAAAGACTCGGTCTACACCAAGGTCGACGCGTATGTCGACGGAGCCATCGACTCGAGCCTGGGGCAGAAGATCCAGGACGTGCTACAGGGTATGGTTGGAGAGGACGAGTCTGAGGCTAAGACCAAGATCGAGCCGGAGACCAAGGCCACTGAGCCTGAATCCCAGACTACCACCGAGCCCGCCGCAGAGACCAAACCTGAGTAAGGGTCTCGTTTCCACGCCGCAACAGCTGTATATAACGGATCGGGGCTCCATTCCACAGCTCGGCGGTCTGCTCCGAGCGATACGGTATCGTACAGCTGTCGGCATGCATTACGCAGGAGAGGTATGTTGAGGTCGATGGTCAAAGACGCTGAGAGTTGATCTAAGTGATCGTGACGCGATCAGTCGCCTCTGGCACGTCATTCATGGACAATTCTGGCTCTTTGATACCCTCTAAGTCTCATTTGACGCTTAAAAGGGCTTTTGCGACCGAATTCCTCTCAAATCCAGCGCGTTTAAGTCGCACTCTCATCCGCAAGTACATGAAGGAAGCCCGTTCGTACCGCTCCAGCGTCCCCAATATGCGCTCAGCGCGATAAATATGGATCTCGGGGAATACGGAGTGTTTTTGCGGACGTGGTTATCACAGATATTCCGCTTTTTTCCGTATATACGAGTAATGAAAAGGTATAAAGGGATTTCCTAAAGGATTGCCTATTGTAGGGTGGTGATGAATCAACCGTTGTATCGTAGAAACACTTCAATCAATGATAGCTTGTCTGAGACTCGTGACAATGATGAAACATCAACTGAGCTTCTGCTGGTAGTAGTTACACTGCAGTTCTGTTTATCATATTGGTCTTGATACTATATCACAAGTACAAGTACTTGTCTCACCCCTTTCCCCTCAGATAAAGACGTCATAAATAAACACAATGCGTGTAACCTGACGTTTAACTTTGCGTGTTTAGGATAAAAACGGGCACCATCTTGTTGAGAGGTGGTATTATCACGTATTAAATGACACAAATATAAAACTGGGACACAACATATATAAATACGACCTCATTTTCCCTCTCTAGTACCCCCAACGACCCCTATGTCACCTGCTTCAGCCTCCTAAACACCCATCAGGCGCCGTTCCGAAACTCTATCGCACTGATAGAGGCCCAATTGGGTCGCACCTCGAAAGTATAATGTCCCATATGCATGATCTATGACGCCGTCTTATCAAGCCACTGTTGTGACTCCTTCTTCTCTCCACCACCCACCACGACAATGAAGTTCCTTTCCCTGGCTGCCGCGGCCTCGCTGGCTGCTGCCGCCTTTATTCCCGAGCAGAACCCCATGGCTCTGAGCAAGGACAAGCCCCTGGTCACGTCCGAGGAGCTCCAGAAGCACATTTCCGAAAAAGGCCTCAGAAGCCGCGCTGAGCACCTGTTCAAGCTGGCAGAGAAGTCCGAGGACGAGTTCGGCCACCCCACCCGAGTCATCGGCTCCGAGGGCCACCGAAAGACCCTCAAGTACATCATCGACAGTCTCAAGAAGCTCAACTACTACCGGCTGAGCATGCAGCCGTTCAACGCTGTGGCGGGCAACGTGCTGGAGAGCAAGCTGGTGATCGGAGGCGAGGTGCCCAAGTCCAGCGCTCCTTTCTCCCTGACCCCCGGAACCCCCGATCGAGAGCCCGTCTACGGCAACATCTCGGTTGCTCTGAACGAGGGCTGCGATGTTGCGGACTTCGACAACGTCAAGGGCACCATTGTGCTTGTGCGACGAGGAACCTGTCCCTTTGGCGATAAGAGCGCCAACGCCGGCAAGCGAGGCGCGATTGCTGTGGTGATCTACGACTCTGAGCCCGGAAACACCACCGTCTCTGGAACTCTGGGCGAGCCTAACGAGCACCACGTCGCCACCTTTGGTATTTCCAACGACGACGGTGTCAAGTACATTGAGCAGCTCGCCAAGGGCGACCATCTGGAGGGCTCTGCCTACGTCGATGGCTACGTCAAGACCGTCAAGACCTACAACATCCTTGCCGAGACCATTGAGGGCGATCCCGAGAACGTTGTGTGCCTGGGAGCCCACTCCGACTCTGTCACCGAGGGCCCTGGTATCAACGACGACGGCTCTGGAACCATTTCGCTGCTTGAGACCGCTGTTGGCCTGTCTAACTTCAAGGTCAAGAACAAGGTCCGGTTCGCCTGGTGGGCTGCTGAGGAGGAAGGTCTTCTCGGCTCCAACTACTACGCCGGCAACCTGACCCCCGAGGAGAACAAGCAGATCCGACTGTTCATGGACTACGACATGATGGCGTCGCCCAACTTTGCATACCAGATCTACGATGCCAACAACAAGGAGAACCCCGAGGGTTCCGAGGAGCTCAAGCAGCTGTACATTGACTTCTACGAGAACGAGGGTCTCAACTACACCTTCATTCCCTTCGACGGCCGATCCGACTACGTCGGCTTCATTGAGAACGGCATTCCCGGTGGAGGAATCGCTACTGGCGCTGAGGGTGTCAAGACCAAGGAGGAGGTCGAGCAGTTTGGCGGTAAGGCCGGCGACTGGTATGATCCCTGCTACCACCAGCTGTGCGATGATCTCAGCAACCCCTCGTACGAGGCTTGGCTGGTCAACACCCGGCTGATTGCCCACTCTGTGGGCGTCTACGCCGAGTCCTTCAAGGGTTTCCCCAAGCGAAAGGAGCTCAAGAAGGATGAGATCAAGGCTGATCAGGTGCTGCCCAAGTACAAGTACAAGGGCCATTCTCTGGTCTACTAAGCCGGATCAGCATATAATACATAACTAGGGGGTGCATATAATGAATTGACGATATTTTGAAACAAATCCAAGGCTGGCTGCATTCCGATGCCTTCCCTTTCTTTGCTGTGCATGCCAGCCTCATTCCAGTCTTCGCATCATAGAGGCACGACAAGACCTCCGAACCCCATAGAAGAACCACGAACCAGCCCACTATTCATCCATACCGGTGTTTATGGCATATTCCGGGCATCTCCCATGGCATATACCCTCCAGAATATTCTCCACCTTTCCATTCTAACAAGAAAAATATTTTTCCTCCGCGCCGGAAACCTTAATAATTACGTGATTTTTCCTTCCGATGAGCCCTCAAGTAGTTCGAAATAGGTGATTTATGCTCGGAGAAAAGTCTCACCGGGGTGAAAATTTGCGATAATTCACCTGGGTCCACTCATTTTCTTGTAGCAGTAATATCCACCCCAGATCAGACCCTGGCCGCCTATCTTCGAGAAATTTCTGCACACGACACTTGAGCTAACCTTAAGCGCGACTTGCATACATCAGGCAATTTGTTTGCCACTTCCAGCCGACTTTACAACCTTATTTGGATCGCTGAACAATATATAAACCCCCCCCTAGGCCCCCTCTAGAACAGCAGAAGCAAACGGAATCATCGCAGCTAGCAACTGCATGGGCTTCGTAACTTCTGGGATGGAAGGTGTGGTATAGCCCGCTGAAAAAGCTGGAGCTGAGAAGCAAACCTGTCCCACAAAAGACATGCTACGATGGACTGATCCATGAAAGTGACTCACAGAGCTTCGCTAGCCAGATCACTAGACAGTCCGCTTGAGTTTGGGTCGCTCCCAGGGGTTTTAAATGTGCCCTGCATGGAAACACACATCAGCGGGTGAAATATCCCCAGAGTCCCGGTCAAGAGCCCTTCCTCCTCAGACAATGACGCATTGCAAAACATGCATGAGTTTGAGAGAGAACGTGCGCGAGCTTTGTGCTGTGAAAACGCCTTAGCGAGTACTGCCGCCTGAGCCAAGAGTCATGCCTTTGAGAAACAAGGATGGACGCGCCATGAGCTGAAAATGCCATGAGCAAAGAGCGAGGTCTGCCAACCTCCGTGCCTTGTGTAGCCCACATGTGCAAGCCGCCAGGGCAAAGAGCCAGAGCCATTGAGCCCGAGCCACCGATTCGACAGAGCCGCCTAGTCAACCTACCTGAGCAAAGCGCCCGAGCCATCGAAGCCAGAGCCGCCCCAAAGAGCCAACTGTCGAGAGACGGCCAGGTACAAGCCGAGAAGCAGCTGAGACGCCATTGAGCCGAGAAGCTAGCTGAGACGCGCTAGAGCAAAGATCTGCCTTGACAGACGCCACAGAGTGGTCAAAAGAGCCGATTCCGATAAGAGCCAGAGCCCCAGACGCCAGAGCCGCCGATGAGCCAGAGAGATGCAACCATAAGAGCCGGAGCCAAGAGTCAGAGCCACAGCGAGAACCAGAGCGTGAGCCGCCAAAGAGCAAGAGGAGCCAGAGTGAAGAGCCAGTGAGTCCCAAGAGGCAATAAGTGCCAAAAACCAGAGCCCACGAACGAGAGCAAAGAGCCGGTAAGTCCACAGAGCATTAAGTGCCAAACGCCCGTTCACACCCCAGCCAGAGCAAAAAGAGCAATAAGTGCCAAACGCCAGAGCTACAGCCGGAGCAAGAGCCAGTGAGTCCCAGAGAGGCAGTAAGCAGCCAAACGCCCGAGCAATTAGTTGGAGCAAGAGCCAGTGAGTCCCACCGAAGCAGTAAGCAGCCAAACGCCCACTTTATGAGCCTGAGTCGCTAAAGAGACCAAGAGCCATCATCATTGTTGCAAATGTCGAAATTACACAGACTCGATGTGTTTTGAGGATGTAAGCAGTTGAACCTCTGAAATGAGGATGTAGGCTGACTGAACCTCATATTTAGTTGAAGGGGATTAGGCGAAGAGCCGAACCTCTTGGGTTAATAAATCTGGACCAAAGAGTCCCACCCAATATCTCAATTGTAGTTGTGGTTGTATTGTAATTCTTTTTATATTTCTTTGTAATTATTTCCTATTTTATTATACTTCATCATTTAATTGTGCTTCCTCCCCTTATTTCTTTGTGTATTTTTTTTTAATTTTATTTTGAAAGTTTTCGTGATTTATTTTGTCAATATACTTGTACTGTGTGGGACGTACGTACAGGAAGAACTTACGTGTACATAGATACAAACATCTGCTAGGTACAGTCAGGAGCGAGAATGTTCTTTTCAGTTGGCTTGTAGGCAAACTACGTAGTCGTGCTACTATGCACAGCTGTTTGTACACGAACTAGCCTCGAAATAGTACGTACAATTGTACGCTCTTGGTCCATCATCAATTACTATTTACACATGCATAATTTCCTCCTCCTTTTTCTTGTGGTTCAGGGCGCTGGGAAGGTACCACAGATCGTTGCCTCGAACGTACCGCAGGCCATCCTGGGCTAGTCCCAGAGCCAGACCTGCCACAGCTCCTCGACGCAGCGTGTTGATGGTCTGCTGCCGCGACAGCCGGTACCACAGAGAGTAGACCGATCCTGCGGCCATGGTCGCTGCCAGCGTGTTGAAGAAATCAATGGTACCTCGGACGTGGTCTAGGTAGGCCTCCAGGCCGAAGAATGCAATACCGCAGGTGGTCATGGTAGCGGCGTACTTGAAGCCCTGGGCCATGCCACCGGAAAGAACGTGGTAGTTTTTGTTCTTGTGGTAGTAGTACCATCCCTGGACGGTCTTGGGCATTCGATGCGAGTTCTCTGCCAGAAAACGCAGCGCGTTTCGCTTGTATCCGGTGTAGAAGCCCGACAGGAAGCCGAACGACGTCGTGGCGATGACCACAGACAGAATTCGCGCCTCGGGCTTGGTGTTGAACCGCTGTGTCGAATCCTGCTGCTTGTATGAAAGAATGTCTCTGACGGCCTGCGACGACTTTTCCGCCCGCTCGGCCTTCTCCTCCTCCCAGGTTTGTGGCTCCTGGGTCTGCTGTGCGGGTGGCTGCTGGTTCACGGCCTCCTTTGCAGCCTGCTCGGCCGGCTTGTCCTCTTTTTTGCTCCACCACATGTTGTCTGGTGAGCCTGTGCAGACACTTGATTTTGGAGATGCAGTGGGATGTTGAAACTTTATTTGTGTGTGTGGGATCCAGAAAAAAAAGATGAATGAGGGGAACGTATTAGTTCGTTCGGAAGTGGTATAAATAGATCAGGAACTTCAGTCTATTGCAGGCTATCGTTTTCTTAGTCTTTTGCCCAATTCCGGTTTTTTCAATGTTTCCACGATCAGCGAAAAAAGACATGCTATTTCGGATGTGAATGATCAACATTGGAGAACCTATGGTTGGTTAAGCTGCAAACACACGAGTTCAGAACTGGATCTGAAGCAGCTCAAATGCGAGACATTGACGAACACAATCAGCAGAACCTTTACATTGTGCCTGTACTATTCTATTCACACTAACATTTGTGGCACTTGTACCTCAATTAAACGCGTTAGTAACTCCCGCATTAGCCCAACTAAACGCAACTAATGGGTGAACGCGTCTAACAAATAAGCCACTACACGGTGGGCCGTCGCATGCCCTCCACACGCCCACAAAAACGTCCTCCTCCGGAGACTCTGTCGTGGCCAAACTCAGTTGCGTGAGTTACGACTAATTGGTGTTATCTAGTTCCGCGAAGGGGTCTAATTGTATATATACCTCTTGTCGCCACCTCCCAAGCCTCCCCACATAACTCAATTGCTCCACTGCGCATAATCGTATGTCGTCTTCCCAGCAGCCCAACTTCAAAAGCATACTGCAGTACAACACCCGACAAGAGATGATCTACTGGATGGCTTTCGTGGCCTGCCTGGGTACCCTGCAGTTTGGCTACCACGTGGCCGAGCTCAATGCGCCTCTAGACGTCATCATCTGTCACGACAATTCCACAGACTGCATCGACCTCCATCCCCGAGATGTAGGCTATGTTACCGCGGCCTTTTCCGTGGGAGGACTCATTTCGGCGCTTCTGGCTGGAATGGCGGCCTCCAAGTACGGCCCCAAGAAGGTCTCGCTGTTCAACACGCTTTCGTTCATCGCAGGCCCGCTGTTCATGGCCAATGCTACCAACACCAACACTCTAGCGTTTGGCCGATTTGTCTCAGGTCTCGGAGCAGGTGCAGCCATTGTGGTCACTCCGCTGTTTCTCAACGAGATTGCACCTCACAACCTCCGGGGAATGTTTGGAGCACTATCCCAGATCTCCGTCAACGTGGGAATCGTGTCTGCGCAGGTTGCTGGACTTATCATCTCGCAGTCGTGGAGATACATCCTCATTATTGGCTTCTTCCTGGGCCTGATCAACCTTGCGAGCCTTGCGTTCATCCCGGAGTCGCCCAAATGGCTCGTCTCCAAGAACAGAGCCACCGAAGCTACAGCTATTCTCGCTCGCCTGCGCGATAACAGAGCCACGGCTGCCAGAGAGGTCGAGGAGTGGCAGAAGGAGCTCCAGAACGTCATGTTCGAAAGCGACCAGCTCATGGCCCCTGCTTCCGCAAGCGCTGCGCACCAGGTCGAGCCCGTGTCTCTGTCGGCCTTCTTGACTAAGAAGCCGTACCGAAAGCCCCTGCTGGCCATTCTCATTATCATGACGGCCCAGCAGCTGTGCGGAATCAACTCAATTATGTTCTACGGCGTGTCTATCCTCGGCCAGATCATTCCCAAGTACTCGACCCTCGTCAACGTGTTCATCTCCGTGCTGGGCACCGTGGTAACGGTCGGAGCGTCGAGATTCATCGATGTTCTCGGCCGAAAGCGTCTGCTGCTCTACTCCATCTTCGGCATGTCTGTGAGTGCAGCGCTCGTTGCTACGGGTATTATCAGCTCGTGGCCCATCGTGTCTTCTCTGGCAGCAGCACTCTTCGTCGTGTCGTTTGCCATTGGTCTTGGACCCATCCCCTTCCTGATGGTGTCCGAGATGGTGGAGCCCAACTGTGTGGGAGCAGGCCAGTCCGTGGGCATGACGTCCAACTGGATCGTCACCTTTGCCGTGGGCTACTTCTTCCCCATGGTGAACGCGCAGCTTGGAGGGGCGACCTTTTATTTATTCAGCGTGTTTGGCGCCGTCTACCTGGCCCTGGTGGTCAAGTTTGTTCCCGAAACAAAGGGCAAGCGCAACTTTACCGAGGTTTGGACTATGTAGACCTAACATTATTTAAGAGATATGAAGATGAGATGAGCACTGTAAGTCTGTATCGTGCACAGGTGTTTGTATGTCAAGCACAAAACTTGATGTATGAAAAATAAGAGTTTTAACAACTGAATAGCGACTGTTGAGAACACTCAGTATGATATCCCTGGACGCATGTTCATCTCCCATATTTCCAAAAATATTAGCCTCAGTTAGCCCCATGAAGCACCTACAGTAAAGTCGGCCAATACTTACGAATATACAATATAAACTTAATCCCCAAACCTCAAACTATACTCCCAACCATCGCAATATTCAGGTGTAGCGCATAGGGTTAGCCCTAAAAACCGTCACGTGTTTTCCGAATAGAGTTGTCCCAATGCGTACCACCCTCTCAGACTACTTTGAATTTCACCATCACGACTTTTCTCGCCATACACAACAATAATGTCACAGTCTGCTGCTGCCTACGGTGAGTGCTAACGATTTGCAGAACCGACGATTTTGATTTTGAGAGTGCTACTTGCCGACCGCGATTTTTCTGGATTTTCTGGATTTTCGACTAGTGGAAAAAACGACCGATATGATTTGACGACATTTTGAAGACGTGATATCCGAGTTGACCGAAAGGCCAGTCTGATGGAATCTGTGGTGATACCTGCTGTTTCTGATGGTGTTTTCGTGGTATTTCTTTCGGTTTTCGTTATTCCAGGACGGATCAAGTGCACTTCAATTTCAAAATCGATCGAACTTCTGTTGCAAGAACCATACTAACTATAGCCGCCCTCATTCTCGCTGACGCTGAGGTCGAGATCACCGCCGACAAGCTCAACACCATCCTCTCCGAGGCTGGTGTTTCCGGTCTTGAGCCCATCTGGGTTGACCTGTTCGCCAAGGCCGTCGCCAAGAAGGACCTTAACGAGCTCCTGACCGCTTTCAACGTCGGTTCCGCCCCCGCTGGTGCCGCCGCTGCTGCTGGTGGTGCCGCTGCCGCTTCCGGTGAGGCCGCCGCTGAGGAGGAGAAGGTTGAGGAGAAGGAGGAGTCCGATGACGACATGGGCTTCGGTCTTTTCGACTAAGTGTAAATTACCAAAAAGCGTAAAATTACAATAAAATTATTCTCTGTGTTTTTAGAATGTGGACGAGAGTGAGGCATAGTCTGACTCTCTGAACAGTTGGCATCGATCGTAGTCTTTGTATTTCTTGTGATCTTCTCGTAGTCTTTGTACTTGTACGTAGTTCTTGAGTGGGTCCGTGTATCATCAGCTTTGCCGCCAGTGCATAGTATATCCTAGTGATTCAAGCTCCTCGATCCAGTCTTCAATACAAGTATCTGGTGCTTTGTAGCTTGCTGGTTTTCGTGTCGCTGTTCATCTTCCAGTTCTTACAGTAATCAGGCTCTAAGTAGGGAAGCTGACTCACAAGTATGTACTGGCATTACAACACAGCACAAGCAACCTGAAGAAAATACTGTGTTGTACTGTATCCCTTACCAGTAGAGATTCTTGGTTCAGAGTGTCCACTCTCTTTATGATTGTTAGCGAACCACTTGTAGATACTTGTACCCACAAGCAACATCCAACATGCCTACAGCTGAGTAATTATACAATTAATAATTCAATAAATATCTATAATACTGGTACAAGTCCACCTCTCAAATAAACATGACGAGCCCGTAAAAGGTGGTCACCAGGAAAGCCATCCACTCGTAAATGTTCGCCCAGGACCACAGGCTGCTGGTGTACAGCTTGGAGTAGATCTGGTCCAGTTCCTCAAAGTCGCTTCGCAGCCGTATTCTTTTCCCCGTCAGCTGTCTGTTGGCTTCTAATTGCACCTTGAGCAGCTCAATGAGCTTCTTGGGCTCCTTCACATTGATAGAGTCCTTCTCTCCGTTGGCACACAGAGCTGTGTATGCGTAGTTGGCTTCGCCGCACTTTCCTTCCATCAGTGCGTCGTTCACAAACTTCGCAAGGGTATAGATGCCGAGGAAATTGTCCTCCGAGTAGTGCGGATCCGTCGAGATGGCAATACCGCATCTCTGAGCAGCCACGATTATCGTCATATCGTCGAACTCGAACGACCTCCCTTCAAACCCAGGTGCGGGCAACAGAGGCACTTTCCCGTTCATGAAGTCCGTCAGGCTGACGGACTCTTTGTCAAAATCTCCGGAACGGGCGCCAGCCAGAGCTGCCAAACACAGCACCAAGGAGGTCGACAGTCTCATCTTGCTTAGGTCGAATGGTAGACGTGGAAGTTAGGGTCGATGTGACTTCGGAACTCTGTCTTAGCACGTCGTGGCAAGGTGGCAAATCAGGGTAGCTGGCATATGTTTCGCGTTCTGGTGTGGTAATATATGCAAAGGCTCTCGAACATCGCAAAAATTCACTTTCCAGCCTGCAATATGCTTTTCCAGGAGCTCTGCTCACATGTTCGTTTCAGGTCCTGTATGCACACCTCCGTGATAAAGTTGTGATAACAGAATCAAAACAACACATCTTCACACCTCACAGGAACATTCACAGAAACACACAATGCCCAAGGTGGAGATCAAAGAAGTCGAAGGCGACACCATCGAGCTCGATGGAATGAAAATCCCCCTGAGAATGCCGACGAGAGGTCCCTCAGGACCCACGCTCATGGACCAAATCGACTCTCTCAAACAGCAGCAAACAGAGAAGGAGGCCAAGGCCAAGGGCAAGCCCATTCCCGTCTACAAACCGCAACCGCCTCGAACCAACAAGGATGGAAAGCCGCTGCGATACAGAAAAGTGGCTGTCAAGACCGAGGACGACGTCTACGACGATGACGCTCAAGATTTGGAGGAAGAAGACGATGAGATTCCCACAGACTCGAAGTGGTTCGAGGTTCTCGACTTTTGCATGTACCTGATTCCCCTGATGAGTGTACACCTGGTTCTGGATGTCCTGGTCCAGAAGCAGTACGGAGGAGGAGACGTGGATCCATCTCTGTACGGCCAGCCGTTCCCCAAGCGTGGAGATCTCGACTCGCACAGCATCCAGATCCGACGTCAGGAACTCGCCACAATTGTTCAGGCCGCCAAACGGTCGCTGACATCGATACCCGTTCTGGCAGGTCTACACGCGTTTTGCGCTCCTTATGTGAACGCCATCAGTAAGCTGCAGCGCGGTCAGGTTGAGGATGATCGCCAGCTGCCCAAGGGATTGCGAATCTTCCGAGTAGCCACATTTGCAGCCTCCATTGGACTCGGCTGCTACATTCTCTATGCTGCAAATGAACAAGGGTACATGGCCGTCATGAAGCGCGCTCCTCCTCTGGGTACACTCTGGGTCTGGCTCATTGTGGAGATGGAGTGGAACTGGGGAGCTCTGTCGCTGGTTGTCGTTTGCATGTGGTCTTATATGAGAGGGTATCTCAGCTGATGGAATAACTGGGTGTAAGCGTTTGATCTATACCAATATACAAAAATCCTGATGTGGAATGAAGTCAAGACAGTCCAAATTAGTTTTAGAATGCGTAACCAAGTGCATACTGTAGTAAATTGCGCCATTTAGTTAGATGCCTCAGGCAACAAATGTCTTATTAGTTGAGGCAGCAAAAGTCTTCGATCTCTCCACACCGATCCACTGTGTCTCAAGCGAGCAATCTCCACACATGCTAAAAGCTCCCCACATTCGTATATCGTCCGATTATGTGTCTCTACGTCATGATCGTTAAGCTACAAGTTTCGTCAGATGAACACCTGAAAATCGTTCCGATCCAAAACCAAATCGCCATTCTCACACATTGCGGTCTCCGCGATTTGCGCTCTTGCTGTCCGGTGACGTCGATTTGCAGAGCAGACTACCGCGCCAAAGAAAGAGAGAAATTCAATTCCAGTCCAGCTTTGCTGCGCCACTGTTTGATGAACACACGTTTTTCGCAACTTATTTTTTTTTCACGCCAACCTTGTTTGAAAAGTATTGTTAATAAGAAATATTTGTTATTCCGAATACGGTTCATTAGACAAACCTTGGTGCCAATAGCCGAAAGGGGAATATGACATTGAGATGTATGTCCAATATGTAACCACATGTCTACAGAAGGAGTACAACCAACAGCTACAATTCGTTCAGTTCTTCGTAAAATACAATCATTAAATTCGTTATCTATCGTTCGTTAGCTTTTAGGGGGTTCGTTAGTAGTTCTGCGCAAAGGAGTAGCTGGGCAGAGAAGCAGTGAAGGGTTGCTGCTTCGTCTGGGTGATTCGCTGGGGGATGGCAATGGGAGCCACAGGAGCAGAATCGCTCTCAAAGTCCGAGTCGGAGTCAGAGTCCGAGTCGTCGTTGGGAGAAGACCACTCGGGAGCCTCGTCATCAAGAGAGGTTCGAGCAGGAGCAGCAGCGGCAGCAGCCTTAGCCTGGGCCATGAAGGAGTCGTAAGAAGGAGCAGAGTCGTTGGCAAAGTCGTTCTCGAAGACAGTGTTCTTGAGCCGGGGGTACTCGCACAGCAGGAAGTCGTCGTAGTCAAACGACGCACGGCTGGAGGCAGCGCTCAGCTGGGCAGCGAAGAAGTCGTCCTTGGCTCGCGACAGCACCAGAGGAGTAGAGATGGACACGTCAAAGTATCGTCGCTTCTTCTGGTTGGGCTTGTCGGTGGGGGCCAGGTACGAGAATCGCAGCGAGGTGAACAGCTTGTGCGCCACGTGCAGAGGGTGGTTGTACGAGGTGGAGGCCGACAGCTTCTCAATGGTCTTGGCGTCCAGCTTGAGGGTGTACTCAAGGACGGTCTCCTCGGAGCCGGGAATGAGCAGGTTGCCTCGGTGGGTAGAGTCCAGGAAGGTGGTCTCGACGTCGAAGCCCTGCTCCCGGGCGTTGTTGAGCTCCATCTCGTCGAGCTCGGCGAGGTCGGGAGTCATGTGTCGCGAGGAGTAGTCATTGAGGAGGTCAGTCTGCTGCTTGTCCTTGGCGTTGGAGTTGCAAGTCTGGGACACGGCAAACTTGATCGAGTTGAGCCGGATGGGCTTCTCGAACAGCGTCGTGGTCAGCTTGACGGGGATCTCCATGCCCTCGTGCAGGGCAATGTGTCGCTGGGGGTACGAGACCGAGTACTTGAGCTTGTTGAGCCAGGGCACAGACGCGCTGACAGGAAGAATCGTCTGGGCGTCGGTCTGGGTGTTTCGGGCCATCATCACCTCCTCGGAGAAGTCGACGGCACCAGCCGTGGAGAAGAAGGACTTCTGGCGCGAAACCTGGGTATCCAGAGTGTACCACAGTCGAGACGACTTGTGCGAAGCAGTTTCAGGCAGTCGGGCAGGCAGAGTGCACTTAAGAGCGTACTTCTTTGTGGAGGGCTCGACGGCGAGAGGGTTAGCGAGATCAGCGATGGTTCCCTCAGTGGGCTCGGTTCGGCCAGAAAGGAGATCCCACTGGGCAACAACCTCGTCAATCTGTGTGAGACCAGGCTCAATGACATGTCGGGTGAGGGTAGTGGTCATCTTCTTGACACGGGTACTCTTGGAGAACTTGACGGTAACTGTGGGGGTAAAGTCAATGGTGAGGGCAAGCTGCTCATTGACAGCCTCCTCGAACGAGGGTAACGAAGGGTCGATTGTGGAAGGTGCGGTGGAAGCAGTGTGCGACGATGTGATGGTGGAAGCTCGAGAACGAGTGCTGGTAGCAATTGAGGGCGCTACCGACGAGGCGGAGCTCCGACTGGGGTGTAACGAGTCATCGTATTCTTCGCAGGGCATGTGGGGGAGATCCAGATGGGTCTCGTGATACGAAATGCTGACAGACATTGTGTGGTTAGTTGTGAGTTGTTAGAAGGATTAGTGGGGTGCACCTGGGGTGCGCACGTCCTGTATATATATATACCACTCTTTCTGTGTTTGGAGTCCAGCCAAAAAATGCAGGGTCCATAAGTCGGATTAGGTTTCAGGTATAGGTGATTGCATTTTTGTCAGACGTGCATAACAAAGAGATTTTTCAAAGAGCGTGACTTAGTTAGTTGCAAGGGAAAAAAAACACAAAAAACGAAATATGGTTCAACCAGATCAGGTGCGGGAATACACGTTCAAGGGTGGCAAAATCGATGAAACGACGGTGATCTCAACACCACAACGCAACAGCGCGGTAAGAGGAACGTCACGGAAGGAGCACAGCAACCATGTCCGTCTCTCATACATGCGTCATTCAGGCGTTTTCGGTACCTCACGGAGTCCGACCACGTGCAGCCTATACGCAAAGATGACCGCTGCCTGTCCACAGCCTCACAGCAAATACCGTTTCAGGAGTGTTCTGGTTCCGATCAAGCGGATGAAACTGTACCTGTGACCAGTTCCGTGTAGCAACTATATTGTGGGGCTGTGGGATGAGTGATGGACATGAGTCACCGGGGCGTCTTTGTGTTAGTCTCCAGATGCGGTGACTTTGTAGTGTAATATCTTTCATACGCGAGACCCACCCCACGATCCACTCTGACCCACCGTGCAACTAGGGAGTGATGATGTAATACAGAAATAGGTCGGATCCATTCATGTCCGTGCACAACAGTGAATTCCGTCTGGTCTTGCTGCCGAATCGCATACGTGTACCACTCCACGTCGGATGTCCTTAGCAGATCCGTTCCGGCTGCTTTTCTCGTGTTATTAATGTTTTTTTTTTTTTCGCTCGCTTGTCTCTTTCAGTTTCGCCACCATAGCCACGACCCGTTAAACCCAAATTCATACGCCTCCACACAAAGCCCAAAGCCCGGGTGCCAAGAAGATCGCTCGATAAATATGCCTGTATTTGGACCCACGCGAGCACTCGTTGTCTGTGCCACCGAGGGGTAGCTGCTTCAGCCGTATCTATAGCACGTGCTATTTACTACTTCCACGCCCTCGTCGATTGCTCTGTATTGCTGTAGAGAAAGTTGCGCGTCACAGCTGTGCTAGTACTATTTTTTACAGCTGAAATTTGTCTCCCAGCAAAAATCGTTTTAATGTTTCGGCTCAAACCCTGTGGACTTGCTCTAATAACGGAACAACATTCACCACGTTTCGGAACTCCGATGCAAGTCCGAAAGGTATGTGACATCGACGTAACCGATTGCTATAGCACAGCCGAGGCATAACCCCTGGTGATGGCTGCGTATTCATGTTCGATGCAATATCACCTGCAATATTCCGCAGTTATAGATCGTGTATTGTATGTACGTGTGCGGGAAGCTCGTGTTCTCCTTGGTAATTAACATCTCCTTAATACTGTACATCCACGTCATGCTTCCAACATACCCCTCAGGCTGCTGAATCTACGCCCTTTTCCGCATCGCCTAATACGGACAAGTACGCTCGCATGTCTCAGAGGCCTCCTTTACCTGGGGTCTCAAAGTCTCGGACCAGAAATGGGTGCCTGAAAGTCTAGTTACTCCGCTAGCGAACGTGATTAAATCTACGCCTCACGCGTAACTAGAAGCGTAACTGCGGGAACGTCTACAATCCTCGTACCACCTATAATTAAAAGCGAGTAAAGGAGCTGAAAGAACAAATTATACGTGGGCTGAGCTCTTTTGACGCCTCCGGTACTCCTTCCGAACCGTTCTCGTGTCGGACTCCGCTGTCTTAAAGGGCCTGTCAATCTGATTAACCACCTCGTTTTTTTTCCTTGTTGCTATGGAGAGCATTTTTATCAGATTCGGACTCCGACGCGGCTAATTTATTCCATAAGAGTCCCGAGGTTAGGGTTCGGAAGCGGTTGCTTCTGTGGGATTGCTGGCAGAAATTCTGTTGAAAAAAAATGTTTTCCTTCATAACTCTAAACACCTCGGTACCTTGTGGGTGATATATCATGTATACGGGCAACTGTGGTGGCTGAAATGAGGCGAAATGCCACACCCGTTGAGTCTTCGATGTCATCGCTAGCATCTGTGGCTCAAATTTTTGGCGTATTAATGTCGCACTAATGAGAAAACCGCTCAGCTCTCAATACGACGTCAGCGTCCATTGTTGTTTCTAGATGAACCGATACAATAGCAAGCTGGTGTTATACCACGTTTTCGTCGGCCCCTGACCGATGTAACCTGTTGGCAACGGCTATTGAACCACGCGTACTTTTACGCACTGTTGAGATGCGGGTGGAGGCTATGTATTTTTAGTCAGTGAGAGTTTGCTTTTGCGTGTGTAACCCTGGAGCCAGAGCCATTGGCGGCTGGAATAGGCTGGAGGTTGCACTTCCTGTTGAGTTACTCCCTCTTTGGGGTCTTTACGGATACTAACCGTTGGATCACGGACTTTGGTTCCATAAGTAGCAATTTATAGAGGTGGGGGAAGGTCTGCATACCAGCCGTTACAGACAATGCAGATCACTTTCTTCTCCGTGGGGGTGCCCAATTGCTGGAAAGTGGGCGCTGCGGAGTTCGTTGCGGAGCAGCTCAGGGTTCAATGCGGTGTTACCAACGTTTCGATGGAGTTCGCTTCGTGCTGAGCCTCAGAGTTCACTGGATAAACCACTCATCATGCCATTGTTAGCTTGGGAGCTATGGATCTGGGCTAGCCTAAGTAGCCAATGTACCGGCGGCTAACAAAAGGTGAATATTTATAGACTTTTCGGTAACCTGCTCCAATTCTTTGTCTGCTTTTTTCTAGTTTTAATTTAATTTCTTCCATTTTAGCGTAAAATGAAAAAAAACCGTCGAAATGAAAGCTAGAAATATGCCGGAGTTCGAGGGAAAAGATCCAGCACCGTAGAAAGGGTGAACCTGCAGGATTTTCCCCTGGGAGGTTTGAGCAGATTACCGAGACATTTTGGCTCATGTCAATCCTCCCGCAATCCATCACAGCCCTTTAACCCTGGAAATCGTAATTATTGCCTCACACTCGAGACTCGAGACAGGGAAAGTTTGGGGTGAGACGTTGTGGAGGCGCGGGGAAAGTCTCATGATGTTGGGGCTGGATGAAACCGCCTTGAAATAGTCGTCTGATGGTCCTAATTACTGGATCTCAGACAGCGGTCAGATGTCGTGTGTCATCTGTGTTCCTTAAGGCTTGTACGTTTCTTAAAAGGCTTGTAAGAAAAAACTGAGTGGGGCAGGCTCGCATAGGACTACTAGAAAGGGTTAATTACATTTTGAACATTGGCGAGTATTCATTGCGTGAATTGCACGAACTGTCTCCAGAATATCTTTCATGTAGTCTTTGCCTTGGTCTGGAGCAGGGGCAGCTGGTAGGAAGCTGCGGGAGGGCTCAGCGAATAACTCTTCAAAGAGGACATTGAAGAATAGTCGCAATTCTGTCTACTTGTACTTATTAATATATCAAATCATATATGAGTGAAGAAGTTCCATTTACTCTTCCCTGACGTCCTACTTGTACATACTCGTATGATGGTCTACAACCTCCCTCTGACATATGGCTGCGAGTATAACAGCCTTTGACGAGAAGGTGTAAAGAGAAGAGGCGACTACAGAAACAGTTTGATAAAACGTCTGCTCTAAAAGTAGTGTGTACGACAATCCCATAAGTCACCTTAATGCTACTGTGGATGTAGCAGTTTCGTGCTTCAACAAGTATGAATTGCACACAAACCCACTACTGTAGCAAATACAGTGACGTTTGACGAACAAACTTGGCAAATAATGTGTCAGTGGGGTCGAAAACAGAAAATACCACTTCGATATCATCAACAAAAATCATATGACCTTTGTTCGATATCACTTCCGTCGTCTTAGGGAATTTGGACCCAATCATGCACAAAGGTCAACGGTCCGCTTGGCATGGAAACTCGAGAACTACTATCTAACTACAAGTAAGAGAGGAAAGAACAAAAGTGGTTTATTAGAACAACGACGAAATTGTGACAAATCCGGCCACCGAAGCTACACACCTCAATAAGAAGCGTCCAAGCCTGTTTTAACCTACAAATTAACTTTCAACAGCGATGCCCTATCCTCACGAGTGATGCAAGGAAGTGCACGAATTTGTCTACTAAAAGAAGTGCAACAATTGAAATAATGGACCTAAACAGTAGAAAAAACTGCTTACACTCTCACAGTGGCTTTTATAAGGCTTAATCACACACAAGGACATTGTAGCTGTCTCACGAAACTGACACTAGGCCAAACCCAATGCTGAGGCATGTCCAGTCTCTTCCAGACAGTAACAACACCCTTTTAGAGCTGCTCAATTGATGGAATACACTTGATTTATTGACCACAGCGCTTTGAAACGCCATCACCAACGTGCATTTCTCGCAATGATGCTTTCTTCTTGTTAGACAATCACCCAAGTAAAGTACTTGATAAAACTCAAATATTTACTGAGCTCTGCTGCGCGCATATCAGGAGAGGACGTGTAGCGTGTACATTTACGACACATATTTGGTGTCCAAACAAATATATAAACACAATAACCACATTTCAGACCACAGAACACGTAATAAACACCTGAAACACACCTACAGCGCCACAATATCAAACACAGCCCACACATACACAGAACCTCCCAACCCTAGCCCTACACCCAATCTCTCGACACGTTGCGTCAACATCTCCAGTTATACCACAGCGCCATGACGTCTTTGAAATCGTTCATCAAGTCCGTGCGAGCGGCCAAGACGCTGGCCGAGGAGCGGTCCGTCATCCAGAAGGAGTCTGCCGCCATCCGAACGTCGTTCCGAGAAAACTACGTCGACCCCAACATTCGAAAGCAGAATGTCGCCAAGCTGCTCTATCTCTTTACTCTGGGCGAGCGAACGCATTTCGGCCAGGTCGAGTGTCTCAAGCTGATTGCGAGCCCGCGATTCAGCGAGAAGCGACTTGGATACCTCGGCACCATGCTGCTGCTGGACGAGAACCAGGAGACTCTCACTCTGGTTACCAACTCGCTGTCCAACGATCTCAACCACCCCAACCAGTACGTTGTGGCTCTGGCGCTGACGACTCTGGCCAACATTGCCTCTACTGAAATGGGCCGGGATCTGTTCCAGACCGTCGACAAGATCATGTCTTCTTCCAACCCGTACCTGAAGAAGAAGGCCGCCGTGTGTGCTGCTCGAATCAGCAGCCGAGTGCCCGAGCTGGCCGAGATTTTCGTCGAGAAGGCCAAGGTGCTGCTCACAGACAAGAACCACGGCGTTTTGCTGTGTGGTCTCACTCTGGCCACTGACATTTGTGTCCAGGACGACGAGATTCTCGAGCAGTTCCGACCTGTTGTCCCCACTCTCGTCAAGCTGCTACGACAGCTGTGCACTTCTGCCTACGCTCCCGAGCACGATGTCACCGGTGTGACCGATCCTTTCCTCCAGGTCAAGATTCTCGGCCTGCTGCGAGTTCTTGGAGCCGGAGATGCTGCTGCTTCGGACGCCATGAACGATGTGCTCGCCCAGGTTGCCTCCAACACTGACTCCGCCAAGAACGTCGGCTCGTCCGTGCTCTACGAGTGCGTGCGAACCATTTTCGCCGTCGAGGCCGATACTGGTCTGCGAGTGCTGGGTGTCAACATCCTCGGAAAGTTCCTGGCTACCACAGACAACAACACGCGGTACGTGGCGCTCAACACGCTGCTGACGGTGATCGACATCGAGCCCGCAGCCGTCCAGCGACACAGAAACACCATTGTCGAGTGTCTGCGAGACGCGGACGTGTCGATCCGACGACGAGCTCTGGCCGTGGCCTACGCGCTCATCAACGAGAGCAACGTGCGAGTCATTGTCCGGGAGCTGCTCACCTTCCTGGAGTCTGCCGACGCCGAGTTCAAGCCCTCGGTGACGGCTCAGATCGCCATTGCGGCGGAAAAGTACGCGCCCAACAAGCGATGGCACATTGACACGCTGGTGCGAGCTCTTGCTCTGGCTGGCAGCCACGTCCCCGAGAACGTCGTGTCGTCGTTTATTGCTCTGGTCGTCACCTGCGACGAGGAGCTGCAGCTGTACACCGTCCAGAAGCTGTACTCTGCGCTGCACGCCGACTTCACCCAGGAGGGTCTGTCGCTGGCGTCGCTGTGGCTGCTCGGCGAGTTTGGCCACATTCTCATTCGAGCCGGCAACTTCTCGTCGGAGGAGGGCGAGGCCCAGGAGGTGTCCGAGGAGTCGGTGGTGTCGATGATCGAGAACCTGCTCAAGTCAGCATACGCGTCGGACGTGGTGCAGGAGTACGGCGTCAACGCGCTGGTCAAGCTGAGCACCCGAATCAGCAACGGCACGCAAAAGGAGCGTGTGCGTCGAATTCTCGAGTCGTACGCGTCCTCGCTCAACGTCGAGGTCCAGCAGCGATCCGCAGAGTACACCAAGCTCTTCTCCAACATGGGTGTTGCCAAGGGCGTACTCGAGAAGATGCCTGCCCCCGAGCTCAAGAACGACCTCGGCAAGAAGTACGCCAAGCCCAAGAAGGCCAAGAAGGTCACTGCGTCCAAGAAGGACGTCGATCTGCTGCTCGACCTGGTCATGGATGCTCCTGCCCCCAACGGAGGAGCTGCTGCTGCTTCTGGAGCCCCTGCTCCTGCGGCCAACAACTCGGACCTTCTGGCCGACATTCTCGGTCCCTCCACTCCCTCTGGAGGCGCATCCGCAGCCCCCAGCTCCAACCAAAACATCATGGATCTGTTTGGCTCGGGAGCCCAGTCGTCGCCCGCGTCGACTCCCGCCTCCGCTCCCGCTGCATCCACAATCTCCGCATACTCCGGCAACGGTCTTAACCTCGGCTTCTCCGCTGGACCCGCCCAGGGACTCACGGTGCCCATCACCGCCCACTTCTCCAACTCCGGCAGCGCCCCCATCTCCAGCATTTCTCTCCAGGCCGCCGTGCCCAAGACACAGAAGCTTGCGCTGCAGCCGCCAGCCTCGCAGAGCATTGCGCCTGGTAGCACCACCACCCAGCAGCTGCGGGTGACGGTTCAGGCTGCCGGCGCGGCCGTCAAGCTGCGAGTGCGGCTCGGCTTCTCCGTCAACGGCCAGCAGGTTCAGGAACAGTTTACCTTTGACAAGTTTGGTCAGGTGGTTTAGCCAGGGTAGTATAACAGTAATAGATAATGAGGTGAATGATTAGATGTTTTTGTGTATTACTGATTTGAGAATACGAGTAATTAGATGGCTAGTTAGGATAAAATCAAAGAGAGTGGCACAAACTCCATGATTGTGAGGTCAGGCTACTTGTAGGTTGTAAACGGAAGTATTACAAGTAGTCCTCGTCGTTTCCACTGTAATGTACAAGTCCCTGGTGTACTTGGTTATTGTAATATGGGTCGCATAACGTACCGTGACCGGTGCTTTCTGAGCTCTCAGGTCCATATTGGATTACATAAGCATACTATAGGGGTCATATCGGCACTGAACAATGATATCAGAGGCACAAAAGGTTGATAAATCAAGAACTCCAAAAGTTTTCATTAGATAAATACTGAGAAACCGCCACATCTCTCACATCATAATGAGAACTGTCAATGTCTAGTCTGTTTATGGCATAACGACTTAGAGTTCCTACACCTCACATCATCACCAGCTGGCGAAACTCAATTTTCTCCATCAAATCGCCATCAACAAAAATGTCCGACAAACGACGAGCCGATCTTTGCGTGCCCTACGTGCATGTCGTCGACAAACAGAACGACGCCCAGTCCTTCATCACCACCTCGCTGCCCATGGCCGCCATGTTTCTGCGAAACAAGCTCATGTCGTGGACCGCTCTCTTCACCGCCATCACCGCCTACATGAACGAGCCTCTGATCAAGCCCACCCAGAGCGATGGATCTTCTCAGCCCGCCTGGCTGTCCGTCCTGGTCTCGCTCGTCGGTCTGTTCACCTGCTACATGGATCTGGCTTTCCCTAGCCAGGGCCGAAAGCTGGCTGCCCAGCACGCCGCTTCGTCCACCTCCTCTGCTGCGTCTTCCACCGCCTCTGCCGCCTCTGCCACCGTCGCCTCCGTCGCCTCCAAGGCCACCGGTGTCGCTGCCGATGCACTGGATAAGCTGTTCAAGAAGGCTTAAGTTATAGAACCGTAATGAATGTTTGATGTACTGGAATCAACGGGTAGTGTTGCCACTGATAGTCGTGTGGCATTATCGACGATGGGCATTGCGGGTTTATGTCACTGTACGATCGCACCAGCTCGATTGTGTCTGTTGTTGTCCAGTTTCTGTAGCAACACCACAACACCACTTAACCTATACAAGGATCAAAACATTGTCCCTGTGTAGTTTATATAAATAAGGATGACTTCCACTCTCTTGGTCCTTCTCTTCATTCACACAAGCAACACAGACACGTCCACACCTTCACAAACCACGCACTCACTAACCACAGGCCCCAAGCTTGTCTTGTTGAGTATTCATGGACCATAGAACACAGATCAACGACGCCCTATCACAGACAACCACAAACACCTGTTCCCCGTAAGTATTCCTCTTCTCGAGTCACATGAAGTTCTACCACACATGGTATCGTCAGAACTTGTCCCCACGCTCGTGTTGGAGAGTCAGTATCATTAGATGCTTCATCTTCCTTCCACAAAACCACACCTCTACACTTCATTACTAACACACTACAACGCCCATGACTACACTCATCAATCATTATCATACACATGCTAAAACTCCTCGTTCTCAAAGGGACAAGAAATGCTCTCATGGCCAGGTCGCTCACAGAGGCCGCACCACAGCTCACGACCGGCAGCGGGATCGCTGTTTTTCGATGGAGTAGTGGGGGAGAGATCTCCAGCGCCTCCAGCGGCATGCACAGAGCCGTTGCCCAGGCTGCTTGCTCGCTTGGCATCCTCGAGCTCCTTCTCCAGCTCGTACTCCTTGAGAATCTTGGTTTCCAGCTCAGACTCCAGCTTCTCCACCTCCTTGGTCAGCTTGCTGTTGGCAGAAGATACCTTCTCGAGGTCCTGCTTCAGCTCAGACACCTGGGAAGACAACAGCTTGACCTCCGCCTCTGCGCTTGAGCTAGGAGCAGACTCGGTGGTCTTGGCGTCCTTAGTGTTGAGCTTGGACTCCTCCAGCTGCAGCTTGAGATCCTCGAGCTCCAAGCTGAGGTCCTCGTGCTTGTCTGTGAGCTTGTTGTGGTCCTCAAACAGCTTGTCGTAATCTTGCGCAAGCTTGATGTGCTTCTCACTGTCCACAAGGTGAACGCTGCCGTTGCCAACGTCAGAAGAGTCGTCCTTGTCCTTGGTATCGCTGTTGGATGCTGCCTCCTTGGCCTCTCGGAGCTCTTCTTCAAGGCCGTAAAACTTCTTCTTCAGCTCAGACATCTGGTACCGAATCTCGTTGGCCTCCTCGCTGAGGTACATTTTCTCCTTCTCGAGGTTGGCGATCTTCTTGTTGGCCACAGCCAGACCCTTGTCCGACTGGGACTCCTTTGTGGGCGAAGAGCCTCCGACATGGTGCTCTCCAAGCTGCGCGTTCTTCTCCTTGAGCTGCTGCTTCATTTCCGAAATCTGCTTTCGGAGGGTATCAATGGTCTTCATACTCTGGTCCTGCTCGTTGAGGGACATCTCCTGCGTCTGCGCCAGCTCCTTCTTCAGATCAGCGACTTCAGAGGACATGTCTGGCGACTCAGCCGAGCGTGCCTCCTCCAGCTGCTGCCTTGCCTCGGCAAGCTCCTTCTTGACCTTGTCGAGTTCCTCGGAGTTGCCGAGATCTCTCGAGGCGGTCTTTTGCGAAGCTGCGTCCTTCTTGGCAGCCTCCAGTTCCTTCTTGACAGCCTCCAGCTCCTCCTTGAGCTTCGAGTCGCCCTCGCCTCCGCCAAGCTGGCCCTTTGTGGTCTCCAGACGCTCCTTGACGGCCGTCAGCTCCTGTTCCTTTTCGAGCAGTCTGTTTTCAATGTCTGCCATCATCACCAGACGCTCCTTGGCCTCCTGCTCATTGACCTTGGAGATTCGCAGTCCGCTCTCGAGACTGGCAACCATGCTTTCCATCTCCACGATGGTCTCGTTGACGGTTTCCGCGTGTCCGAGATTTGCTCGCAGCAGCTCGACCTCCTTCTGGTAGTCCTGCGACGACGCCATGTACTCGGCTTCCAGAGCGTCGATGGTGTCTCTGAACTCGCGGCGTTTGGACGAAACGTCGTTCTGCAGGTCCGAGATCTTGCGGTCCTTCATTTCCAGCTCGCTGACGAGCTGCTCGTTTCGGGCCACGAGTTCGGAGAACTGGTTGAGCGAGGACTCGGCCTCTTCGATGATCCCGTCCCGGTCCCGGATCGCCGTCTTGAGACTCTCGACCTCATCTCGGAGATCCTTGAGCTCTGCAGCCGAGCCTGGGGACTCGGAGATGCCCGAGATGTTGCTGTTCATGGACGTGTTGACGGTTCCTGTGGAGTTGACGGAGCTGACTCGCGACTTGACGGCTCCCGAGACCCTGCGTTTCGAGGGAGACTCGAAGGGCCCTCCGCGGTCGCTGATGGGCGAGCTGGGGATCATTGAGTGGCGCAACGGCATCGTCCGGGGCGTTGTGATATGGCTAGGCCGTCCCTTTGGCGTGGCAAAAATGGGAGATCCGGGCAACGAGCCGGCAGCTGGACCTGTGCCGCCTCGGTGGTTGTTCAGAGCCACGAGCTTGGGGTACGAGATGAAGAGACCGGTATTCGGGGTCTCGGTGCGGAAGTAGGAGACTCCTCCATAGACACCAGAATGGCGTCCATGTGATTCCCATCCTTTGAGTAGTTCGATGCCGGCAAACTCGCCAGGCTTGTTGTCCACGCGGCCGACGAAGCGCACGATGCCCTGCTGGCCTTCCGGCAGCGTCACCTGGTCGCCGACTTTGATGGTGTTCATGGCGTTTGTGCTTGTAGCGATTATCGAGCTTTTTGCAATAGTCTGCGCGCTCTGGTGTACCAACGCGTTTGGATCCAAACCCTAATACCGCTCTGCTACAATAGGCAAAGTAGAAACATTGCCTGCTGCACGATCTGTCTGGATATATGTGAGGCGTAGGGGACGTCAGTTCGACTTGTGCGAGGGCAGCATTTCAGGGCCCGAATTAGTTGCTGCGTCGGCTACACTTTTCGTTATTATTTTCTGCCCTCAGCCAGGGTTCTGTGACTGCGTGTTCTTTAAGGTGAAGGTTGAGTTGACGTTGGATCTCAGGGAGTAAAATGAGATGCAGATCTACAGAGCAGACGGAGGTTGCTGTGGCCACGTTTTGAGTAGCAGATGAGTGCGAAAGGGCTCTGGAGATCGGAATATGCTGATGGGTTTCATATGTTTGTTTTCGTCGTACGTTTTGGTGCGACTGGTCAGACTTAATTTCAGCTGATAATTAAACAAGCATAGTACAAATAATAACAAGAAAATAGGGGTAAGGACGAGACAAGGAGCAGCTTTCCTGATTCTGTTATTCAGGCAGTGAAAATAATACCAGCAATAACCAGTTTTGCAGCCTAAGATGAGATTCTCTGCTAATTAGGGAAATTACACCGCGCTGCTTTATTATTCCCCTGGAAGGTTGGCCCAGGCACAGATATTATCAGACCCTTAGCCGAGAGGTTGAGTTAGTGTACTGTAGCATGATATGAACGTCAGTGTGTCACATGTTTAAGTCCTGGCTTTTTGTCTGATGGTGGAATTGTCGCCGGGAAGTCGAGTTCTAAGGTCCACAACACCTATATCCTCCCTGAGACCTATACAACAGGCTGTCGCAACCCACCTCACTATTGTCTAGCTTCGGAATAATTTCGACAATATTACCACCCCTCGGCCCAGACTCTACGCCCCGTGCTAATAAAAAGTCTTGTTAGTATTTTTATATATGCCTAGGGGACCCGCTCAATCACGTCCAAGAAAGCCCCCTCCCGAGAGTACGCAACCACAATCACGTTGCCGTTGAAGTCCACATGCCACACGCTCTCCGTCGAGCTGTACGTAGGGAAGCTCACCAGGTTGCGGATGAACAGGCCCTTTTGCAGGTCCCACAGCTTGACGGTCATGTTGGTGGCCGACGACACAATCTTGTCATTGTCCACCTGCATCGCCGACACGGGGCTCTTGTGGCCCTCCAGCGTGTGAACCAGCGAGCCCGTGGGGCTCCACACCCTCAGCGTCCCGTCCGACGAGCCCGTGACGATATGCGAGTAGTCGGGCGTCAGCTCCACCATGTAGACTATGCTGGTATGGCCCTTGAGCACGTGCAAGCACTGGCCTGTTTCGAGCGACCAGATGCGTGCCGTCGTGTCTCGCGAGGCCGACACACACTGCTTTCGCTGTGGGTCTATGATGGCTGCGAACACTCGGTCCGAATGGCCGTCCAGGACATGTAGACATGTGCGTGTGTCCAGCGACCAGACGCGCACAGTGCCGTCGTACGAGCCCGAAACAATGGTGTTTTCGTAGCTGTCCAGGCACCGCACCGTGTCCTTGTGTCCTCTGAAGGTGGCCGACGGCAGCTTGGGCTCCAGGTTGCTGTTGCCGCTGGAATCTGCCGTCGACAGATCCCAGACCCGGACTGTGTTGTCGCGGGCTCCGCTGATGACAATTAGCTTGCCTCGGCCGTCGCGGGCCACGCGCACGCACCGCACCGTCTTTTTATTGCCCTTGAGCACGGCTACACACTGCCCGGTCTCGAGCTTCCAGACCCGCACGTCGGAGTCCTTGCCCGAGCCGCCTGTGGCCAGCAGGTTGTGTGCGAAATGCATGGCCCACACGCCGTCCGAGTGGCCGTCGAGGCGGCGGATTTCCTGGCCGGTCTTGGAGTAGACGGTGATTTCCGGCGTCTCGCAAGCGGTGATGATGTAGTCCTGGGTCACCTGCAGACAGGTGATGATGGAGTGCTGGGAGCGCACGGTGACGGTCTGGAACTTGGTCTTGGGGGCCAACCAGGGGTCAATTGGGCCAATTGAGTCGTTTGCCCGGTCTGGCGCGGTCGAAGACATAGCTGGAGTAGGTCTGTTGCTGTATCGAGGCTTTGCTCGGTGAGCTATTATCTAGGTTTGATAATGCTCCTCTGGACCTTGGGAGAGCGCGGGCCGACTTAGGTTTGTGGATCGATGGCACAATGGTGCGAGTAATCAGCTTATGGTGGGTGAGCACCCGCGCGAGCTCTACTTGGGGTTTTAGTGGTGTGCCGTTCACATCTCCAAACAGTGTTACGCTACAATAAGCGTATAGTTGCTGTTCCCGCACCCTGCAGACCACATAGTTGCCTATCCCTGCTTAGTAACGCGGATCGGTTTGCTCAACTGTGCTGTTTTTCCTTTTTTCCGCGTTGCCTAACGTCCGTATTTCGAAATAGACATCTGAACACGGCGACATCTGCCATGAATTTCACTTTATTATTGGCATGAAAAAAAATAAGAAATATGGACGCTGTTTTAAATTAAAGTGGCCGGTTTTGATTGGGCCGCCAATATTCGATATTTAGCCAACGACTGGGCTAAACTGGCCGCGATAGCGACCCCTCCAGCCCAGACACGTGCCGCGGAGCCGGCATATCCTTTCGGGTGAGCGTCCATGGAATTTCGGCGTGCAGCACACATGTCTGGACTGCAGATTTATGCGTTTCCTGTAACAGTGGCACAGCCCGAAATAGCCACATGCCGATACTGTATGACGGTTCAGGGGTAGGTGTAAGCGGCACAGGAACAGAATGGAGGCCTGCCTTGAAAGTGCAGGAGGTCCTGCTACTCCAGCGGGCCCATAGACTGCGATGAAACGGGCATATTATCAACGGGTCTCACCCCCTGTAGGGCTTATCATGTCTCCGGTCTCTGTATAATTACTGTACAATAATAGATAGTTTAACTGTGGGGTGCAGCCAAACAATAGCGCCAAAGATAGCACTGTTATAAATGGGTACAGTCTTGAAAAGTCTGCCAAGATGACGTAGTTGTTTGGGGTCGCATTCATCGGTCGTTGAAAAAACGTTCGAATTATGGGCGTCGGTGGGACGTGTACAAGGCATTCATTTTTCCATTCAGATTTACGGGATACTCCGGCCACAAGTGTCAACCAGGAACAACTAAAGGTACAGACCAAGCTGTAGACTCCTCAATACACCTCTGCACCAACAATAGAACATGCCTTGCCGTCCACGCACTTTGACTGGAGCGATCGCCAGCCGTACGGTACCTAAAAAACGTGCAGGGTAGAGAAGGAGTAATTCAGGAGCCCACAAACATAAATCTAGCGGTCATAAACGAGCGGGGAAAGCCGCAAAACGGCGCTATACGTCGCTAGAGCGCAAATACGCCCTTAACCGACCCGCATTAACCACCGTGCGACCATAAACCGCAGGCCCGTGGCCTAGCGTTAGGCTTACAACAAACTCAGCCTGTGGTGTTGTTCTCCTTCCCAAACAGTGTATCCAAAAATAAACCGAACCTTAAATTATGCCCCCAAAAGCTGTCTCTCGTCTCTTTACTTATAACCATCTCTCTCTGCAAATTAACAGGTCACGAAATCAAACATGTGGTGAGTACTACAGCTGATATGGCGGTCGATACACGCGTATCCCGGCCGGAGATACACCTGTCCAAGTGATACAACGCCCTGGAAAGCCCACAGCGCCCAGGAACATGTCTTTTACGCCACTCTCTGAGGTGTCCACACAAAAATCCTTGACGTGCAAATGAGGCACAACCTTACACGCGCCAACACACCAGAGACACTAGCTAGGGTACCCAGAGCGCCTACAGCAGTGCTGGGGCAGTCTGCGGTGCAACTGGTGTGCGAGGAAAAAATGTGACGGGTCATTTCAGGGTGCCAGACCCTGATCTACCTCAGGATGGGCGCGCATACGTGTCAGAGGGCGTGACAGGGTTTCGAGGGGCTAACATGGTTGCAGAGGTCTCTTTCTGCGTGCTGCGCGCACGGGAAAAAAAGAGAGCAGACAAGGCGGAGCCCCGAAACACGTCTGGGTTGCTCCGGAAAGTGTGCGCCTCATGCCAGCGAAAGCCAACCGCAAAGCCAATCACGGATTAATTTTGCTACGCGACCAATACTAACCGCAGTGGAATCTTTGGATACATCAACTATCTCGTGCCTAAGACCCGAGGCCAGATCCTCAACACCCTCATCGAGGGTCTCCAGCGACAGGAGTACCGTGGCTACGACTCTGCCGGTCTCGCCATCGACGCCGACGCCGACGGCACCGTCGACATCTACCGAGAGGTCGGCAAGGTCGCTGCTCTGCGAAAGCTGATCGAGGCGTCCGACGCCAACACCGAGGAGCTCTTCGACGTGCACGCCGGTATTGCCCACACCCGATGGGCCACCCACGGTCAGCCCCAGCGAAAGAACTGCCATCCCCAGCGATCGGACCCCAACAACGAGTTCACGGTTGTGCACAACGGTATCATCACCAACTACCGAGAGCTCAAGGCGCTGCTCACCTCCAAGGGCATCCAGTTTGAGTCCGACACCGATACCGAGTGCATCGCCAAGCTGACCAAGTTCATCTACGACCAGAACAAGGACCAGGACCTGGACTTCTCCCAGCTGGCCAAGCTCGTGGTTGTCGAGCTCGAGGGCGCCTACGGTCTGCTCATCAAGTCTACACATTTCCCCGACGAGATTGTCGCCACCCGAAAGGGTTCGCCTCTGCTGGTCGGTGTCAAGACCGAGAAGAAGCTCAAGGTCGACTTTGTCGACGTCGAGTTCCCCGACATGGCCGTCCAGACCGAGGCCCCCACCGCCGCTGGCTCCAACTCTCTGCAGCTCGGTGTCCCCGGCTCCGACGCTCTTCGACACTCCCAGTCGCGAGCCTTCCTCTCCGACGACGGTGTGCCCATGGCCTCCGAGTTCTTCCTCGCATCCGACCCCGCCGCCGTGGTCGAGCACACCAAGAAGGTCCTCTTCCTGGAGGACGACGATATCGCCCACATCTACGACGGTGAGCTGCACATCCACCGAGTGCGACGAGACGAGAACGCCGCCCCCACCCGGTCCATCCAGACCCTGGAGATGGAGCTCAACCAGATCATGAAGGGCGAGTTCGACCACTTCATGCAGAAGGAGATTTTCGAGCAGCCCGAGTCCATCGTCAACACCATGCGAGGCCGAATCGACTTCGAGGCCAAGACCGTCCAGCTCGGTGGCCTGCGAACCTGGCTCACCACCATCCGACGATGCCGACGGCTGATCATGATCGCCTGCGGTACCTCGTACCACTCGTGTCTGGCCGTGCGGTCCATCTTCGAGGAGCTGACCGAGATCCCCGTCTCTGTCGAGCTTGCCTCCGACTTCCTGGACCGACGATCGCCCGTCTTCCGAGACGACGTCTGCGTCTTTGTGTCCCAGTCCGGTGAGACTGCCGACTCTCTGCTCGCTCTGCAGTACTGCATCGACCGAGGTGCCCTAACCGTCGGTATCGTCAACTCCGTCGGTTCTTCCATCTCTCGACAGACCCACTGCGGTGTCCACATCAACGCCGGTCCCGAAATCGGTGTTGCCTCCACCAAGGCCTACACATCTCAGTACACTGCTCTCGTGCTGTTTGCTCTGTCGCTGTCCGACGACTCTATCCACAAGAAGGAGCGACGAGAGGCCATCATCGACGGTCTGTCCAAGATCTCTTCTCAGATCTCCGAGGTGCTCAAGCTCAACGACTCCATCAAGCAGATGTGCGATGAGGTCCTGTGCGAGCAGAAGTCTCTGCTGCTGCTTGGCCGAGGCTACCAGCACGCCACCGCTCTGGAGGGTGCTCTCAAGATCAAGGAGATTTCTTACATGCACTCCGAGGGTGTTCTTGCCGGTGAGCTGAAGCACGGTGTGCTGGCTCTGGTCGACGAGAACCTGCCCATCATTGTGCTTGCCACCCGGGACTCTCTGTTCCCCAAGGTCATGTCTGCCGTTGAGCAGGTTGTTGCCCGAAGCGGTAACCCCATCATCATCTGCAACAAGGGCGACAAGACCATGGACAAGTTCTCTGACGGCAAGTTCAAGACCATCGAGCTGCCCTCGACCGTCGACTGTCTGCAGGGTCTCCTCAACGTCATTCCTCTGCAGCTCATGTCCTACTGGCTGGCTGTCAAGCGTGGCATTGACGTCGACTTCCCCCGAAACCTTGCAAAGTCTGTTACTGTCGAGTAAACAGCATGATACCGTGATAACAAGAGAATTTAATAAATGTACAAAAGTGTTTTATGACCAGCAACCGTAGATGTGGAGATGTAAGGAGGGTGGAGTGCATGGCACATGGAGGTAGGCAGCAAGATAAGGCGATCGGACAGAAACGATCGATAGATAAAGCGCTATCTGAATCGTAAATAGCAAGCCTTCGTATATTGGTTGAACAAGGAGATATTATCGTGGTATTTATGGAACTCAGCTGACATCGCGGGTTCTTAAAAGGTTTGATTGCCGCTATGGACAAGAGAAGTCTCACGAAGAGCTGATAGCGCACATCAGGGCTCTTTGTTATATGACAAAGTAGACTGTACGATTGAGACAGCAATATTGTTCAGGCTGTCTAATTAGATCTTCGATTGTTTGAGTGGAGACAGAGGGGCATTCAAGATGAGGTCTAGGAAGTGGGGATCTTGCTGAAGCAAGAGCCTATGGGGAGGAAAGAAAAGCTGGGGAGATTTACACATAATTAATAGTTGCACGGCTCTTGCTTTCTACTACACCCATTCTGCAATCAGTCGCTCTACTCCTATTCCAGCGGCGATTCTGTTGCCCATGTTGTGCATGTACGGCATCGATTGATAAGGCAGAGTTTAGCACCGATGACGACTAGCACGCTTTTGTACGGTGACCTGGTGCCAATATGGACCGATACGTGCCGTGCAGTCTAGTGGCACTCGGCCGAGATATCTCTTTCTCGGGCTCAGGCGAGTTTTTCCCGCTCTTACGGTGGAGGTCTCGCAGCTTGCTTGTAGCACTACTCCGTACGCAGCAAGCAAGATTTCTTAGCAAGCCAGGCGGCATCTAAACTGCTTGTTGGGCTCCACATCTCAGATCGAGCGTGTTTTGTTTGCCCGGGTTGCGTTGCTCTGTACAGTGTGCATTTCTGCCCCCAAAACAGTGGGCCTCGGTCTACAAGGCTTGTATGTATGGCGGGACATTTGCAGGAGTTACAGCGCCGTGTGGTTCAGGCCGCGGACCTCGTAAGGTGATGGTTGGGCTCGTCTCCCCACCGCTGACCTGCAATTCCACTCCACGGGGACTGAAGGTTGCGTGCGGGTCTTGTGCGCCAATAAATTCCTTTTCTTTCTCGCCTTTGGCCTTCGGGATTAAAACAAAAATGAAAAATTACTCAGGATCCAACAGAGTTTGGACTATGTCTGTATTGGGTATAATGGCCTTTCCGTCTGCATCATGGTTAGAGTAGGTAGAGGAGGTTCAGGGCTATTTATCGTGCGACTGGTGAGACCAGGAGATGGGCCGTTTGTGTAGCTCCGTTTGTGGGCGGTTTGGCGCCATTTCCGCCGCCTGTTTTCTTGTTTTCTCGTATCTCAAAAATGCACCAAAATGTGGCTGGGTAGCTTGTCCGTTTTGAACCTGTTGCTTGTGCATGGCACCGATAGTGACTCTGATACCAAGCTGCTGAAAAAAAACACCAATAGAAAAATCCCAAAAAGTTTTATTGAAAAGTTGCAGGAATACAGCGACGATCAGCGTGAGAGAAGACGATAGGGGCAGACTGGCAGTGCAAACGAAGCCCGACTTGACCAGCCTGCAAAATCCAAGACCGTATGCGCTCTGAGGAATACGGGTGGGTCTTCATTCACATGGTCGTTGTTTTGAGCGCTTTGTTTTGGACGGATAAACTCTCGGTTAGTCTGAGAAATCATCGGCCTATTTTTTTTAATCACTTTTTAGACTTTCATCCGTACAAAAGAACGAGAAAAAATTTGGTGGTGCTATGACTCTGCGAGAAATAGCGGACTGTTCGCTTTCGTGGGCGTACTGATCCACCGCTTTCTGAGGCATCTTCTCCTCTAGGCAACCGTTTCTATGCGTCAGGGCTGTCTGTAGCGCCGTTCAGGCATCTCTGTAAGGTACAATCTAGATCTATTACTGTGGCAAGTGGTCTTGTGAGTATCTCTACGGGTCTGCGAGTTGAAAATCATCATCCGTCTCCGTCTATTTTGGTATTGTCTATATTATTTTGAATCTAAAGCATTAAGTCGTGTGGGTCACTCCATTTAGAGGAGCAGGGCAGCGGCAGCAATGGCAGCAGCAGCACCAGAGACACCGAAGGCAGTAGCGCCGTTGGCCAGAATGGGGCCAGAGTGAGAGGCCTCGGCCTGAGAAGGCTCGGGCTTGGTGTGGTTGCCAGCGTGGGTGCCGTTAGAAGCAGTGCCGTTGGTGACGGGGATGGGGACCAGCACAGCGGAGGTGGGGACGGCGGTAGCGTGGTGGCAAGCATCGTCCTTGCAAGAGGTGATGGTGACCTGGACGGTCTGGTTGGCAGTGACAACACCGACCTGGGTGACGGTAGCGTTAGCGACGGTGCCGTTGGCAACCTGGGCGGAGACAAGGCCGGCGGAGGCGGCAGCGAAAACAGCAGAGAACTTCATTGTAGATGTGTGTGTGAGAGGGTGGTTTTGGGGAGAGAGACGGAGGACGCCACTATATATTTATATGAGTTTGGAGAGACCGATACACAGCCCTTTGCAGCACAAGGTTTACAGATGAGCGGGCAAATGAGTGGAAAAATTAAAAAGTCTGCCGTCGATAGGCTTTGGCCATCTTTCCGAATCGGGCACTATAATTACACCTTGTTGCTTGTCTGCCGGCAGTAGTCCACACTTTGTATTCCCTTTTGGGCCAGCTCTATACTGTCGATCCCGCCTTGGGCCAGGTCTGAGTGGAGGGATTTTCCACTTTTTTTTCCCTTTATCTTTAAATTTCGCCTCAATAAGATAGGATCGGGGCGAGTATGGTTTTCTGGAGAGGGGCCTGGGTCGACGATAGCAAGCGTACAAAGGCCGTTGGAGGTCTACGATCGATAACGCCGTATATTTTGCGCGCCGAGCCAATTTTTTTTTCTTCCATGCTGTTTTTCAGCCGGACATCTGCCTCAAATCATAACTGGCCCACAGCAACATCTATCTGACCAACCATCGATTAACGTTGGAAGCAAGCGATTACCATGCAGGGAACCTCGCACGCAAACTTTGAGCTCTTTTTCGTTGTTGCAACAAGGCGACCCAGAGATCGGATCCCTACAAAATATTTTCTCACACGCACTGGTGGTCACATGCCGACAATCCCAAGCGGCTGTTCCAGATACACACCGAGATTGAAGTAATGTGTAGATCTGTTGGGTCTCTTATCTCTCTACGCACTCTTCCCCGCCTCATCAATTCCCGCATTTTTTCCGCATACACCGGCAGGTATGATAGGCTATCCGCTGCTATCACCGTGAAATGGTCTCAGAGACTCAGGACTTCAGGCTCGGAGACTCAAAATACCGGCTTCTTGGCACCCCGAAAGTTCCAACGGCTCGGAGAGAACCCAGTTGCTCCGAAAGGGCCCGATCGGAGGTGACAGCGGAAACGTGCGTTAGACCAGCACCATGGGAGTTATGGCTACATACGATACGACCTATATCGCAGGTCATGCCAGTGCAGCAGCCTTGCGGTATAACATAGGCACCGTCGCATCTGCGCAGGCGACTGTGACGGTTAATCATAAATACGGTGGCAAGAAAACCTTTACCGATCCTCCATGGAGCAACTTTTGCCCGTGGCTTTCCACTTGGGGACGGTTGGCAGCAACTCCAGATGCCGGTGGAGGGCTTGCTCTCAAGGCGAAGGGTGGGTAGGTTGCGGATTGCTTAACAACGCCTGACAAATGTACAGGTGGGGCAGGAACGGACCTACAGAATGCCCGCTGTACGTACCCGTACCGGGGATGGTAAAAGCTCAAGGTGTAGGTTCCAGCGGCTGTAGAGTGCGGTGTGTACGGGATTTGCAAGTTTACTTAGCTTTAATCCTGAGCCAGTCACATAACAACAAACACACACAACGCTATTGGTAATTACAGTACGAGTACTCCGCGGTTGGATTTGTCAGCGGGACTGTTCACATGAGCAGGCGCCATCAGCAACACGTGGATGCCAGAACAGTCGTCATCTCTCCTTCACTCTCTTTGTGCTCGGAGAATTACAAATGACTGCTAGTAGGTGACTGACATTTCTAAGCTGAGACAGTCTCCTCGAGAGATGAGTTAACATCCGGTGGTCTTACCCCACGGAATAGAATGTCAGTCATTCTCTGAGGAGCATTAGGCTACTTGTATAAGTTCTGTTTGTAATGCGTTACTGGCCCTTTCATCCGGTATTTTATAGTCTTTCTTTTCTCATTTTTTATTCATTACTGTTACTTGCACGTCATTATTTACTCCTTCACCTCCAGCTTCTCAAGGTTCTTTTCAAGAGCCTCGAAGATACCCACGGAGTTGGGATCGAAGTAGGGGATCTCTCCGATGGACAGGACTCGGTGGCCTTCTCGGTCAGGTGCAGTGTAGTCGTTGGTAGCGGTGTGGTAAGTGGATCTATTATCCCAGATGGCCACATCGTTGGCGTTCCATCGGAATCGCACATGGGCATCGTGGTTCTCGATCAGGCTCTGGTTCAGGTAGTCCAGAAGGTTCTTGGACTCGTCAAAGTTGAGGCCGTTGATAGACTGGGTGAATATGGGGTTGACGTAGATGGACTTCCAGCCGGTAACGGGGTTGGTTCGGACAACAGGGTGGTCTGCCTGCAGATTGTCGCCCTTGTTGAGAGGATGTCCTCGCTCATGCTCCACAATGCCGTGACCAGAAGCAGCAGCCACGGTCTTGAAGTACTCGCCGGAGTGGTGAGCAGTCAGAGTCTCGAGGAAGGCTCGGAAGGTGGGAGTGAGCTTCTCGTATGCATGGTATCCGGAGGCCCAGAGAGTGTCTCCTCCTCCGCCGGTGGGAGGGCTGAGGATCTTGAGAACGGCGTAGTCAGAAGGCACCTTCTCGAAGGTGATGTCCGTGTGCCATCCTCGAGAGGCTCGAGAGGTGATCTTCTTCAGGAGTTCCTGGTTCTTGTTGATGCCCTGGTTGGGCTGCAGCACCAGGATCTCTTCTCCGGTCTCGGAAGAAGGAGCCTCGGTGGGATGCACGTGGAGAGTGGACTCCTTTGGCTTGCCAGTGAGCTGACCGAGCTTGGTACCCAGAATTCGCTGCTTATCGTCGTCAATGTTCTGGTTTCGGAAGAAGACGACTCCTCGCTGAGAGACCAGGACAGCCAGGTCTCGGATCAGCTCGTCGGCGTTCTCGGCATCGATAAGATCAGTCAGCTGCAGATCAGAGAACTCCGAACCAATGTAGGGAGTGACCTCGAAGCTGTCGTACTTATCGAGAGATCCAGTGTAGGGAATGGGCTTGGGAAGAGCTACTTTGGCGTCAGGCATGATGAAGAGATGGATGCTGATGGTCTAGGCTGAGCGGAATGCGGGGCTTATTTATATGCTTGAAATTGTCAGATCTTAGGCCACAAATAAACAACGTGGCGTGATAGCCTACTTCGCCCGTGGCTGTAAATTCCGGGGGCTGTTGTGGAGTAAGCCACAGGCGAAGGTTGTGTGGAGGAATTAATTACGGGCTATGGATACGGAGTTTTGTATTGAGAAATGACCCTTGTGGCTAAAATGTTGACCCAAAAAAAGAAACCACGACATATTTTTTCTGTCATTGGCTGCATATATGACAGGATCTATTACCATCGCCATCAATGTACCAGTGCGCTCGTTTGTGTGGTGCGCATACTGTGGCTTATCGCATCATAGATAGTGCACCTGAAATGCAGCGAGATTGAACTCTGTGGGGAAATGAAATGAGGCGAGAATTAAACCAGAACGGTGTGATTGGGTGAGAAAAATGTGAATTTTTTGAGACTATAGGAATTGCACAAAAAATACTTTAGCTGAGTTCTGTTTATGGCGCTGTTCCTGCTCTGGAACGTTGCAATCCAGATCTCTGTTCCTCAGATCGATCCTGCTAGCGGACGCCTATTTTTCTTAACGTTCCGCTTACCTCAACAGCCACAATTCATCACGTAATTGTGGGCGTTCATACGGGCTGAAGAGAGCCTTGCACGTGCCCTCTCTTGCAGATCACGTGGATTCAAAATTCAGGTTGCGAGTTTTGATTTGTATCACTGCAAAGCATTTCAGGGCAAGGCTTGTCGAAAAGCAATTATGGTGCTTAGAATAGGCACACGACAAATAGCAGATACTTATAGAATGGAGCAAAGCCATATGGTCCAAAGGCACGTTCCTGTGCCAACTCTCTTGCTGTTGAATGAGACGAATCTTGTAAGCAACTACCCTTGTAGAACTAATACACTAACTCCGTAATACAAGTATGTACTTACACATGGCTTGGAAGGTGTACCGATTCTACGACTTCTCTCCAACCAGTGACAGTAGAGCCCAGGGGAGTTGGCTACACTCTTGGAGAAGTGGTACGTACAACGTGACGATGACGGCGAGTTGTCTAAAAGAAATCATTCGCAATGCTACACGTAATACTGGTCGTGCTTGGAGACATGATTTCCGTGGATGCAAGAAAGTTCGTACGAAAGTGACTCTCCGTGGCTGCTCTGGAATGTCCGTGTACCACAAACCTTGCCTTCAATCTTTACATGTCTATATATACACGGGCATGTCCGTCTTTTCATGTGCTCTGGAGCTGGGAGAAGTCCAAGCTGGCTGCCGAGTTCAATACGGATTTAGCTACTTGCAAGGTTCTGTGACTCCTGCTATCTGCTCCAATAGGGATTCTCCCAACAGTAGAGCCGTGCACAGTGGGTACCATGACGACGCGTTTTAGATCAAGATATATACCTCAGTTTGAGCGAGATTTGGGTGGCAACAACTGCATAAAATCGCCATTGCTCTCTATTTGAACGTGAGTAGTCTTGGCAAGTGTAGATGAGCCGGAATGTGCAATCAAATCAGCGAGAAACACACGTGCAAGGTTTGCTCAGCCCCAGTGTGAGAGACAAGAAAGAAATGTAAAAGGGATGTGCTACTGAAACACGCGCCTCTCATGCACCATACATACATTATCATATTCGTTTAGTGAAGCCGTGTCGTATATAATGCTGATGCCAAGCAACGCCAAGACAGTTATCTAAAAAGCAAAAGCAACCGCGAAACACGACAACACGACCACAAGACAGGTAAAACCCCTTCCAGGTTAATGACCTACTCGACCCCAATCAATTTTAAGACTCCAGAAGGCTCTGAGGCCGTTCTTAAGGCCTCTAGAGAGGCCCTTTGTCCCCAGTTGTGCCAACTGCAGGCACACTGCACTGAACTCGTTTTTTCCCAGGAGGACAAGAACAGATTCAGAAACAGACTAAACAGTCTGGAAGAACTGCACCCGGCCCCTAAGATCGACCCCTCCAAGGAAGCTGTCGTGCCTCTTCTGCGATGGCTCTATCTCTTGGATCAGACCCTCAACGAGATCATCACTCCCTGCCGAGTCACTGAGCTCTCTGCCCCTTTTATTTGGCAGGAAGTTCAGCCTTGGCTTCCCGATGCGCTTGTTCCCGCTCGACTTCAGGCTGGTACCTGGGTTGAGATGCGTGAGCAGCTTTTCGAGTCTGTCTTCGTCTGGACTATCTCTGACTTCTTGTTTTTCGGAGACAAGACCGAACTACTTCCGGAAAAGTACGAAGACCCTCTCGAGTGGCTCTACGTAGTCAGCTGGGTCACCCTTCTCAGCGGAAACAAGAGTGCTCTGCAGCCGTTTCTCCTGAAGGCAGCAGCCTTCACTGGCCTCGCTCAAATCAAGCAGACGCTTGTTGACGCCTTCATGGTCAACAGAGACGACTCTGACGCGCTGAACGACTGGAAGAACGACGTTGCTCTCGAGTGGACCATGGCCGTTTCCAAGAACTCCAGCCAGCTGAGCCTGGTGAAGACTACCTCCGGAAAGAAGTATTACGCTGTCGTCACTGGCCGAAAACCCTGTGTCTACGTCGACAAGCACATGGCCTACCACATGTCTATGCACCACCCCAACGCTTCTCCTTTGGAGTTCACCAGCGAAAAGGAAGCCTGGAAAAAAGTACGCTCGTTTGCCAAGGGTTCGCCCTTCAAGAAGCGAGTCTCGACCATGACAGTGCATACCGACGGAGCTTGCCAGGGAGGAAAGGCAGGAGCTGGAGTCTGGTTCCAGGATGGAAGCGAGTTCAACTTTTCTGGACCCGTGGAGGGACAGCAGAATCGAGAACGAGCTGAGCTGTATGCTGTTTTCCAGGCCCTGAGACTCATCTTCACCCACAGAGTCTACGATGCATACCGATGGGAAGTGGTCACCGACTCTCTGTTTGCTATCGACTGTATCACGAAACAGGGCGATAAATGGGAGAAGAACGGATATGTGGACTCGAAGGGCCGACCTATCGAGAACAGAGACTTGGTTGTTATCATCCGATACTTCGCTCGAGAAGCTGAGAAGCTCTCTGGATGCTACCACCAGATAATTTTCAAGCACACTCACTCGCAGCATCACGGAAACGAGTCTGCTAGCAGATTGGCTACAAAGGGAATCGATGGGAAGCCTTTTGTGTGGCCCGAGGGACTTCACCATCCGCAGTGGGTGAATGAGCAGAAGGCCATTTTCCGAAGATACAGTTTTTAGAAATAATATATCAAAGTAATATTGCCAACCATCTATAGCTTCCAATAATACATCGAAGCACGCTACTTGTACGTATTTGTCTACAGTACACAGGGATCTAGCAAATAAATTATTTTTCCTACTTGATTACTCCAGCTTGGCCTTCTTGGCGTCAGCCTCCTTCTCGGCCTCATCGCCACTCTCAGCCTCTCGCTTCTTCTGGGCCTCGGCAGCCTCCTTCTGCTGTCGCGAGACCATGGTGTTAGCCTTCTCTCCGTTGCATCGTCGGAAGTAGGGCTGGCATCGCCAATAAGGGACGGTTCTGTATGCTCCTCCCCAGGCCTCCTCTTCGCCGATGATAACCTCGTCCTTCACGTTGGGGTCCTCGTAGATCTTTGCGACCTTCTCCTCGACCTTCTGAACAATGGTCTCCCACTTGTCGAGGCCGGCCTTGGACATCTTGCCGATCTCAGCTCGCAGATCGGTCTCGACAGGCAGGAAGGAATGCAGAATCTTGAAGAAGTGGGACTTCATGGCGGTGGTAGAGGCTTTGCCAGGGGTCTCCTTGACAATCTCAAAGTACTCCCGCAGCATCTTGTCCACTCGGGGGAAGTTGACGTCCTTGTCCGTGGGCTTGTTGAAGATGGCAGGATTGTACAGGTTACCCTCAGCGGACATGACAGCATCAGTGGTAGTCTTGTCCATGCACTTTTCGATGTCCTCCGAGTACAGCACGTTTCCGTTGGCGAAAACCACAGTGTCCTTAGGCAGGTTCTCCCGCACGTACTTGATGATCTCCCAGTCGGCCAAGCCGGTCTGCTGGCCCTTCATCTCTCGAGTTCGGCCGTGGATGGTCAAGAACTGAGCTCCAGCGTTGATGATCATCTTGGCATACTCCAGGGTCTTCTCCCGGTCGTCGAAGACTCGCATCTTGGCTGTGACAGGAATCTTGAGCTCCAGATGCAGCTTGTTGATGAGTTTGTGGATCAGATCCCAGTCCTCCATCAGGAACGATCCGTAGTGGCCCTTTCGAGCGATGCCCTGGGGGCATCCCAGGTTCAGATCCACGGCGTCGCACTTGTCCTCCACGAGCTTGGCAGCAGCCAGAAGCTCGTCGGGGTCGTTGGCGCAAAACTGGACCACAAGAGGTCGGTCGGTCTTCTCGTCTCCATCCATAGGGCCAAACATCTCTTCTCGGTATCGCTCAGAGGTGCCGAAGAGCTTGGCGTGAAACATGGGAGTGTAGCACAGCTCAGCACCGTGTCGACGAGACAGAATTCGCCAGGCCAGCTCACTCTGGTCGACCATGGGAGCCACGATGGTCTTGGGCTCGCCAAGTTTTTCAAACAGCTGTCGACCAGCCAGTTTTGTGGTTGCGGGCGCGTCGGAAGAAGCAGCTGCTGCAGTCATATGGAATAGTCGTGTGAAGCTGCGGAGGGGAAGCTGGGGGGCGTGACGAAAGATTTTTGATAGTGCCGTTTGGCTGGATATTGGCGATTTTTTCACCATTCACAAACTATTTTTTTTAGGTTTCATGCATGATAGAGTTGACTGAGATGAGATGGATAAGGGTGGGTTGTTAACAATATTGAAAGTATTTACTTGATAATATGAAAGCAAATTTCAAACCTAGTTGAGGTGCTTCTTAAATGATTAGTTATCACAAGAACTGGAGATAGGTCAAAACAGCTACTGGCTTACCCGAAGGTGAATAAAAATCACTACCCCTCTGGGCATTAGACGACCCCCACGGGAACTTATCGGAGCTCTATAGTTGCCACTGTACCGGTCTACTCCCCATATTTAGTCAAGCAGGGAGAGCTAACTAAACGTCCCTCTCCCTTGTAACCGTACGATACCAAGACGCCTAATTACAGTAGGGTGCAGGAAGGAGACGAGCTAACACAGAGCCATTCACTGAAACCAAACGCTTACATAATTCAAACATTCTTGCAATCTGCGAAATGCCAATCAACTCCTTCTTTCGTTCACGCCAGCAAGTCTTAGTCATGGAAACCCAAACACTTCTGACACCATTCCAAATACACTTACCCTAACCCCGACGTCCCAATACAGCCACCCGGCCCCCCGTGCATTCTGATTGGGCCAACCTCCCAACACTGCGGTAGAAAAACTCTTACATACACAAATCGTCTTGCGAAATCAGCACACCTAAACTACACACAATGTTCCGAAGCAGAGTTTCTGGCGTTTTCCAGCAGGTGCGATTCCAGTCCACCGCTGCCTCCAAGGCTGCCTCCAAGGCCCAGGGTCTCGGAGCCAAGGTCCAGGGTGAGTATTCCTCGAGCTAGGAGTTTTCCAGGTTTTCCGGCGATAACAAGCGGCACTGATGTTGATTTGTCTGCGGACACGTGGCGGAGGCAAAAGAAGGGCTGTGCGAGCATGCCACGTCTTGATTGGAGGTGATTGTGGCATTTTGGGAACGTTCCCTCCATCAATCCGCTGTCTTGACGTGTCGCACATTGTCAACGTCGACATTTAACACGTGACGAAGACACATCTCCAAAGTGCCGCTAATGTCTACTCCGCGACCAACATCTTCGACCCAGTCGCACCGCTTGAACCGAGACTTCTCCGGAATTGCAGCCCGGATTAATATCCCGGAATCATGCCATTCTAGATGACTGCAACATCATGACACGTTACTAACTCAGGCATCACCAACTGTGCCGTCTACTGGGCCAAGGTCACCGGTGAGCTCGGCAAGCAGATCTACCTCAAGGAGGGCTTTGCTCCCCCCTCTGTTGCCCAGTTCCAGTCTGTCTACCAGAACCTGTTCAACTCCCTGAAGTCTTACGCCCTCAAGCCCCAGAAGGTCATTGACTGCGCCGAGTCCCTCACCAAGACCGACGCTCTCCGATACACCGCCTACGGTGTCCAGATCCTCGGTCTCTTCACCCTCGGTGAGGTTATTGGCCGACGAAACGTCATTGGCTACAAGGTCCCCTCTGCTGACAAGCACTAAATTGGACATTAGAAATCCGATTAACATGTAATTTAAAACTGACGCTTAGCGTTTCTATTGAATTGTTACCGAATGCTGTATTGTAATGGTGAGTAGTTTGTCTATTACACTCTTCGCATGTACAACTGCTGACCGTATGCTCATACTGTGCGTCTCTGCGTCTGATATAACTGATATACATTAATCTATAGCATGGCCTGCGTGGTCCACAATAACTTAATCGTCCTTCTTCATCTTCTTCAGGCCCTTCATCTGCTGCTTGGCCCGCTTCTTCTTGTTGTTGGCCAGCGCATGCTGAGTCGAGATCTTCTTTCGCTTGACGGGTCTGTTCTTGATGTTGTCTCGCTCCTTCTGAGTCAGCGGCGCGAGGTTGTTGAGCCAGTCGGGGACCTCCTGGCCAGACTGCTTCATGACGTTGACCACCACCTTGACGTTGGTAGCGTCCTCCTTGGTGAAGAAGGTGACGGCCTTACCGAATCGACCAGCTCGACCGGTTCGTCCGATTCGATGCACGTACGACTGGGCAGACTGGGGCACGTCGTAGTTGATAACCAGGTTGATGCCTCGGAAATCAATACCTCGGGCCAGAACGTCAGTACAGATGAGCACCCAGACCTCTCCGTTTCGGAATCGGTCAATGACGGAGGCTCGCTTGGCTGCGGTCATGTCTCCGTGAATCTGGTCGACGTTGATACCGTCGAAGACCAGCTCCTTGAAGAGAGCCTTGGCTCGGTCAATAGACTGCAGGAAGATGATGACGGGAGCGACAAGCTGGCCCTCTCGAGCCATCTGTCGGATGGCAACGAGCTTTCCCTCCTCGTTTCCGGCGTACACCAGCTTCTGCTCAACGGTCTGGGCAGCAGCCTGCTTGTTTCCGATGATGATTCGCAGAGGATCGGTGCTCATGATACTGTTGGCCAACTGCTCGACAGAGGCAGGAATGGTGGCGGAAAACAGAGTCTTCTGAATACCGCTGGGGCAGGCAGCCAGAATGTCGTCGACCTGGGTGGCAAAGCCCTTCTCGAACAGCTTGTCCGCCTCATCGAAGATGACCAGGTCGAGAGAGCTGAGATCAAGGCTGCCGTCGTTGATGGCAGACACAAGTCTCAGAGGAGTGGTAATGCAAATGTCGTATTTCTGGGAGCTGACCTTGCCGTTTCGCAGCTTGTCAGCGGTGCTCTTGTCCAGCAGGCACGGTTTCAGCTCGTCCTTCTTCTTTCCAACACCAACGCAGAGCGAGAAGACTGCGTTGAAGATCTGCGACGCCAGTTCCTTGGTAGGAGCGACCACAAGAGCCTTGATGCCCTTCTTGGAGTCCTTGGAGCCCTTCTTCTTGCCCAGCATCTCCACCATGGGAATGCTGTAAGCCATAGTCTTTCCGGAACCGGTGGGGGCACAAGCGATCAGATCTCGTCCGTTCAGCATAGTGGGAATACTCTCACACTGAATAGGAGTGGGGTCTGTGTACTTGTTCTTCTTGAGGTTCGCCAGAAGGTAGGGATGCAGGTTGAATCTGGTGATGAGGTCCTCAAAAGAACCAATGGGCAGAGGCGAGTCTTCTCCAGTGATGTTGATCTTGTGCTTGTTTCGGAAAACCTCGGCCTCCTGGGGAGTGCTGATGATGGGCGGGGGAGCCTCCTCCTCCTCTTCGTTGTCCAGCTGAGCCTCCTCAGCTACCCGTTTCTTGGAGTAAGTATCCGTCTTGGTCTTGAAGAAATCGGTTTCTCGGGCAACCTCAATGTCGACGTTGTCCTGAGTGTCCTTGGGCGCAGCATGGTTCAGCAGCGTCAGGTCCTTTCTGTGCTTTCCGTTTCGCTGGATCGTAGCTCCTCGGGACAGTACTTTGAAGATATCCATGGTGTGTGTTTGTGAGTATACTGGTGAAACGGTTTTCATGCACTCTCGATATTTTTTTTGTTAAAGTTGGGAGGTGAAACTTTAATCAATTCTGGGAAGCTGACGGCTGACTAAGAGTTCTAGGCCCTGGTGGCGATTCAGAGATGTAATATCACGTGCGGGCTTTCGAGAAGCTTTTAAAGTAGCCTGTTTTTGCTTCTGGTTGCTTTTTGTGGTCTAGAACTTCTTTTGAGACAAGTAGATGTTTTTCAAGCTAACTGGAAAGTTCAGTATAGTTGACCTACTTTGATCGCCTAACCATGTTAATTGACTCACATAACAAATGTGAAAAAATCCCAAGCACCGAAGGAAAACAAAGACAAGAGCTAAAGAGCAGCTAGCCCACAAAAAAATTGTGGACAGAATCGCTCAAATGCTAGATTACCACCCTCAAAAGGGACTAGCCTTATAGGTTAGCCGAGGCTAACCCTCTCCCGTAGCCGACATTGGGCTGTGAACCCCTGGTGAACACTTCTTAAACACTCCAGCCCGGGTGGGCTAATATTAAGAAGCGATAAGCTAATAAAACGGCCACAACACTGGATCCGAGATTCTAACGGAGAGAAGTCCTCAATAATAAACTCTCTACCTTCCAACGGATGCTAAACCAGCGAGTTGGGCAACTTTGAGGACCTGAAGCGCGCACGAGCACCTTAAGTTTGCGTATTTTATGTCGATACGATCGAGATCTCAAATACGGGTTTACATTTGACAGGTTAATGTTATATTAAAGCGTTTGATAGCCTTGTAGGTGGGGTTGTTTCGTATAACAGCCCAGAACACTGGAGGATCTTCTTGCTGCAATAGCTGCAATAGCTGATCTTAACTCTGCGATCGAAGCCAGACAAAATAACCCTTTTTGGACCCTTGCAAGTTGGGTGGGATTCCAGAAGTTGACATAATTGTCTAAAAACACCCTTGTTTCCGTACAGAACTCTCGCTAGCTGGGCTGGCAGGGACGTATAGCCTAAGAGGGCTACTGGTGTGAAGAAGTTCCAGACAATCGAACCATTTTGAGGACACAAGACTCCTTCTTGGTCGATAGGCTAGCCATTAACCCTCAATTACGGCCCAGCTCGCGCCTAAAAATAGGCATTTAAGCTACCGTAGTCTGAGACGGGAGACCTAGTCCTTGAACTGCCTTCAGATCTTCGCTCTGTGACACAGATACGATGCCACTGGCTCGATGCTACATTGGATCCGGGAATCCACAGCGCGGTTATATCGACACTGACTTCAGCCCAATCTTCCACGTGGCTGCAAGACTCGTGTTCTCCAGCAAACTTCTGCACGCTATCAATCCTCTCGGCGACTCGTGTTTCAGGCTGCACCGTCAGAAGCGCAGCTGTCAGAATTAGCACCGGCTGGCAGGTTTTTGTGTACAAGGGCCAGGGCGATGGCACTACGCTAGTGCTAGGAGGGGCGCTAGTCCGTACAGCTTATTGCTCTAGTGTCGGTGATTTGTGTCTCTTGTGCCAAGGACAAAAGGAGGTTCTAATGGTCCTGTCTCAATGTCCTTGTGTGGGTAAGATTAACCGATTTTTAAGAAACGCTAAAGGTCGGACTACGATAGACCCCGTCCAAGCCACAAAGCATCTGGGGGACATTCCAGTGCGTTTTTACTTTGCCTTGTCTGTGGCTACAGTTTGGATTGGCAATGAGCCTCCGCTATCTCCAACTGCAGAAGATATGCTGGGTTTGAACTCTGTGGGTGGTATCCCAGATCCTTTCCGAGAGATTAGGTTGTGCCGATCCCCTGAGTTTCGAGGCCCAGAGAAAAAGCAAAAGCGACGATCATCTCATTGCCTGAGTTCACCGTTGTGCCGTTTCGTGTTTTCCTCGAGGTGGGGTGATGTTGAAAAAAGAAAGTACTGTAACCGCAGGAGAAGAAAGAAGACCAACTGTTGCGGACTAAAGGCGACGGGCTGCTTCCGCCTCCGCTACTGATGGCGCTACTGCTGGCAGCCTGGACCCATGGCTTCCTTCCAGCCTTAGCCACACACAAGGCCGGTACTAAAACACTGGTACCGTTTTACAGGTGCGTCAAAGAGGTCTAAGCGAAGTGGAGGGCGACGAGAAAGGAAACAATTTTGCCGTTTTGGGCTGCGCACCTATCTCTCAACTATATGGGTCGCATGAGAGGCGTTGAGTATTGGCCCAGCTAGCCCAACTGTCACACAGCTTAAACTCTCGTATCCAAGACGGTGGAGACGGTTCGCTAGCCTCCACACAAAGAAACGGGGCCTGGTGCGAAATATTATTTTGATTTGGAGGGCTATCGAGACGCGTAGACGCAAGGGGATAAATAAACGTTCAAAGGAACGAGCGGTTGGCAGGTAGGGGTGAAGATTGACAATCCAGCACGTCCCGTATTTATTATAGCCTATCAGGCTCAGGCTTGTACCCTACGTATCTACAAATTATGTATGTATTGCGTCGGTCAATAATAAATGCCGATCCCGAAGGGTGGAGGAACCAGCTCCAGCGACGATGCGATGCAGGGGTGAAAAAACCTCGATGTGAGACATTGCGAGTGATAGACACTTATGGCTGAGCAGTCTGATAAAAAACACTCTTAATTGCTACGAGGCTCTGCTCTTTTCTTTGTCCACAGCTTGAAATTAGCTACTTTGCCTCATACGTACGTAGACGCTTTTGTTTTTTTCTGTTGTCTTAACTGAGTTTGTCACCCAAACTATACTGTGAACGACTTAGGTCGTATACACCGGAAATGTAGACCCTAGGCGATGAGCAAAATGTATACGCTTTGGCAACCGCCCTGTGCCTGTCCTGTCTTCGAGGTGGGGTTCCGTTATAATATTTGGTCTGTAATATCGGTCAAAATACCGAACAAAATATTCACTCTAGAACGTGAAAATGTCGTCTTCCGCTGTCTCAGTCTCACTCAATTGCCGCTAGGGCCCTTACCGCTGGCAGGGTAAGCTGTCCGGGTAAAGGTGCCCTTTTTTCAGCGATTTTCAGAGTCCAAATGCACCGACCCAGAATCGAACCCACACGCGCCTGTCTTCGTGCCTGCTTGCGTGTCCCAAAGTCGATTCTTCATTGCTGTTTGGCTTTGCTAAGCGCAAACAAACTCAGGAACGATCCACCTTGGAAACACTGTTGGAGCCTGGGTGGAGACGGATGAGGTAATCGCACGCCCATTGTGAGTCAGAAGTGCTACTGGAAGCGAATACGGCGGCATGACTCGAAATCGCGACTCAGAAGCCGATCTCGCCGCTTGCAGCCATCTGGCATACGCAGTTGTGGAGCGTCGCCCAGGCAACGGCTTCAACACGGCTGACGTTCAAATTTTTAATATTGCTTGCTCATCGAAAGTGGCATAAATGTATATTTGCATGTGCCAGAGTAGAGGACAGCTCTTTGCAAGCTTGCTCCACGGACCACCAAACGCTGTTTCCTCCCACACAACCCCCAGTGTCTTTTGTTAGATCGTGTGGGACGGACTGCTTGGAGGTCGCAGTTTTGCTGGCTCGAGAAGATTAAACCTTGATTGCTTTTTGCTGGCTTGCTATTAGCCTGGCTGATCTAAGAGGCTTAGACTGTCGTGTGACGCCGCTAAGTCTAGACCGATGGCACAGGTGACACATGGTGTCTCGTGCGCGGCCGTTTGCGCAGCATAAGCACCAAGGCCTATACGTAAAATCCCCGTCGAAACACTCCCAAGGCCACACTATTAATAGTGGGCCACAGCCTCTCACTGGCAGTGGGCTGTGTGTTGCGCACTGTTTTAGGAGTTAGCGAGCTTAACCTTGTGCCACGTCCGAGAGCAGCAAGTCGAGCCAAGGACTAGCGCCGAGACGGGGCATCGCCGAGAAATTTTGGGAGCAAACGGGGGGCGAGAGGACCAGTTGATTCGCGTTTCCGTGGGAATTTTCGGAGCATTTTTGACCGAGTTGGCCTCCGCTGTCGAACAAAAGTATTGTTGACGCATCATGCAGATCATAGCAGTGCAAGCCGCTCTTTCGTTGATATAGCCCAACCGCAAAGTTTGACGTTCATGGACGTTTAAAGACCGTCTCGGCTGCGCTCACTCTCGCCACCACCCCCAAAGACTCTCCGAATCAATGTACAGATTCCTTTGGATCGTTCCGCTGTTTGCCTGCGTGGTCTGGTGGGGCATGCTCATTGCGCTGCTGTCAGCGTGGGCTGCCCAAGGAAAGCCCGTCTACGACTTTATGGACGCCGATGACAAGGTCGCCTACATTTCCGACGTCGGAGCCACCAACCTCCAGCCCGTCTTCATCGCCTGCGCGGCCACCCAGGGAGGCCTGTTCATGTTTGCGCTGGTCTTTGAGCGACTGCTTCGACACAAGGGCCGACTGCTGCGAAACCAGCGTGCTGCGGAGCGATGGCTGTCGTACGGAGCCATTCTCTTTGGCATTCTCGGCCAGGTCGGTATCATTCTGGTCTCGATCTTCAACACAAAGGACCACCACAGTGTCCACGTTGGTTGTCTCGTGCTGTTCATTGTGGGCATCGGTATTTCGGCCATTCTGAACTCGGCCGAATTCACCCTTTTGGACCAGAACTACCCCGACGTGCGTCGGCTCAAAACCTCGTACATTCTGCGATGGATCTGGGTGGCTATCGCCATTGTGCTCGCCATCATCTTCGTCTCGTGTAACAACCGAAACGAGCCCAACGTGGCTGCCGGCTTCGAGTGGTCGCTGTCCTTCTTCTACGGCTTCTACCTTATCATCATCGCGTTTGATCTGATCCCCTTCAAGCGATACCAAGAGCGAAACCAGCTCGCTACTGCTCCCCCGATGGCGGAGTACGGCGGATACATGCAGCAGCCTAACGCACCTGGCTACTCCCCCACCGTTGGAGAAGCTACCATGGTGCCCCCACAGGGCGACAAGCCGTACGACGCAGCTTCGTATGCCACGGCCACCGACGGCTTTGCGGGACAGTCCCCTAATTACAACGTCGCAAAGCCCGAGCCCTCGGCCATGTATCACTAGAAAATTGGACTCCCAGCCCGCGACTAGCACGCTTTCTTTTCACACGTCGCAACGGCGGACCAACCTCTACTCTTCATGTATTTATTGCATATTCTCTTACCTGTTTTGTACATCAGCCCACGTTGCGTAGCGGACTGCATTGCTGGATTGGGCCGTGTTTTCGCCCGATTGGGTCTCTGAGACGGAGCTGTGAGCTGCCGTCTGTGCCTAGCGTGTCCTGCTCGTGTTACAAGAAAAGAAATTGTAAATTTAATAAATTAAATCTCGCTCTTTATCTTTTATTTAGGCCCAGGCGCTTACCACAGCTCGCAGATACCAGTAGGCTTCTGCAAACGCGCTGCAAGCAAGTCTTGTCCGCGCTGTAGACACACAAGTAGGCACTCTGGACCGGGGTCCGGCTACGGGGCGCGCTCTACAGACGCACGTTTGCGTTTCCCTGATCGGTTTACGAACACACAAGGTGGTTTTTTCATTCCACGGACAAACAAAAACCGAGACGCAGTCTCGATCGCGCTTGCTTTTGCGAGCACTTTCTTTTCGCCGCTATTACTCTGTCTCAGAACGCGTTCTGTACGTGCAAGCGTATCGCAGCGATTTTATTTTTCTGGCTTTCTCTGGTTAAACGGAAGAAAAACAAAGTGTCATCGCTCTAATATCCGCACCGTGGCAAGGTTCAAATTCAAACTGCAACTAAACGGCTCGGCCCATAACGCTATCCCCTCTTTCTGCTTCACCGTTGGGCTTAAGACAAGGTGCGCAAACAAAGAAATACAAGTAGCCGGTGTTTCTGCCAAACTCAATACTGTTCGTATATGGCTGGCGACGTTTGAACGGCACCAGTATTGGCAACAGCGCAAAGCAGGCACAAGGAACTGGTCTGGAGCCGAGTACCCAATCGGCGAGCGCAGCCGAAATGAGGGGCATTTTGCCCTGGCGCCCTGGCATTGTTTGGAGTGCAGTGAATGAGAGCCGTTTGATTGATTTCGCTTATACGACCGTTTTTGACACCTTTACGAGTCAGAAAGGGAGCGATCAGCCAGTCGGGGCCGGTTATTTTTCAGCTTTGGCATCGTAATTAGTTCGGAACTCGTTGGGCGCCCTAGTACAGTTGCGTGACACAAGAATGAGCACATTGCTGCCACTCTTGTGCAATTGGCCAATTGGTGGCAGAAGCGAAGCATGTAGGTGGCAGGAACACCCACCTCTTCTTCACTAATCATCCCATTTATTGCAAAAACAAATTATTCCTCTCAATCAACTCGTCGGACTGCGAAATACTGCTGCGATGCACGAAGTGAATTATGAAATTTATCCACCGAAACTGTATCGTGCACCGAGAGGGCGCAGCAAGATAACCACTTTTTTAGGGCAGCAGCGATAACCACCGCGACTCCGCTCAGACAAAAGCCACGCCAATACGCTCGGACAGCGTCTACAGTACCTGCACCAAAAAGTGTGGAGATTTATGGCTTCTGATTGCAGGGCCCTGTAAGAGCTGTCGGTCGGACGCATGCACGCCAAACCCAAGAGCATAATTTTCAGGCCCTCCTGTGGCGGAGACCTAGGAGGTTGTCCTGGGCTGTTGCCATTTGCGGAAGGCGCGCACCGTCGTGTTACATTGGCAACCGCGCAGGGTACACTTTGGGGACGTGGCCCATCTGTCATTGAGATGTCCCGCCGTGGCTTGTTTGTCGACAAGGTTAGTATTTTGGTGTCTCTTGCCACATGAACTGAATCGCCAGCGGTGTGTGGGGCTTGGAGGGTCTTGTGACTGCGCAGTGACTGTGCCCTTGTGTCCAAGACGTCCGTGTGGCAATTATTCCCTACCTCGACGGCTTGTGCGCACCCTGAAATCGCACTCTGCTTGCAACAAACGCTCACGGAAATGCAACCCGCTGCACTCTGCTGGAAGGGAGTGCACCGTGCGAAACCAGCACACACTTTGTCACACAGGGCCGAATCGACGTGTGTCAGGTTTACGCTTGTGTCCATCAGAGTTTAGCAGTGTTCGCTTCAATCTATGGGTGGTACTCCCAGAGTTTGTGACTCCTACCCCGGACCACGGTTCTTGATGCAAAAGCACAAAAGAAAAAGAAAAAGGCAAAAAAAAACATAGCGTGCTAGGAGAAAAAAGGCAAAGTGGAAAAAGAAATATAATAAAATATGCCAGAAAGAAAAGAAAAAAGATTTTGTGGTCGCAAGAGACCAAGCCCGGTGCAAACGCCACTTTCGGACACGCTCCGGAGTGCTACACGCGCGAAATTACACCTCCGGTATAAGACCACCTTTTTCCGCCATCAGAGGCACTGGAGAGCGTCGTAAGTGCACAGAGGAAGTGCACCCAGAGGCACAAGCGTTTCTTGGCTAATTTCCGGCCTCTCTCTCGGTTCTGGGGGTTTGTCGAGGCCAAAGTGGGCAGATTATGTGACATGTATGTAGTGCAAAAAAAGTACTGTACGGGTAGATGGGGCGATGCACCCACTTGGCATCGCATTTACCTCGTTTCTGTTTGCTTTTTGGCCATTTGCCGAGTTAGTGGGAGATTGTGTATCATCTGGCGTGCTAGCGCGCTCCTTGCCGAAGATCTGTGAACATTTTGCCGCCGGTCAGATCTGATCTATCGTTTTCATATACTGGCCTCGCTACGATCCGAGTCTGCACGAGCTGTCAAGTCTGATGTCAATTCTCGCTTGGCAGCTTAAACTGATTGAGATAGGTCAATTGGTGGTGAAAAATTAAATGCACGAAACCAGATGAGGAAGAAGACAAAATCAGGGAAAAAGCAGCAACAAAACCCAACTCTTGTTTGGTGTGCATAACTAGTAATTTCCTAAGAATGGTACCTACACTTGGCCTCTCTCTTTCGCTCTCTCTGGGTCCAGGAGTCAAGCTAATTTCCAGTTCCTAGATCGAAAGCTTATTTTGCGGGGCCAATCTAAGGACATGACAGGAAGATGCGAGAGGTTTGATTACACTGGCGTATGTGTCTACCAGGTACTTGTCCAGTAACTGACAGGGACCTGCTGTGACATAAAGCGCAAATCTATGCTGTCGGTGGCAACGACGAGCTAGCAGCCCCGTCACCAGAGCTACATGGGTACACTGTACCACATGATGTGTTTTTAGCAGGCCCACCTAGTTGAATAATATAATCGTGTGCTGCGGTGCACTTGTGGCCAAACCCAGATAATAATCGCAAATAATTATTAGGTGAGACGCGCAGCGCCAATATTATTATGTCGTCGAAAAAGGAAGTCGGTTTTGAGTCTTGGAGTGGCAGCCGAATTAGATTGGTACAGTAGAGCCGAGTCCGGGGGGGTGGCAGGTGTCAATGAGGCCAGAGGGTGTGTGCGGAGACGGCTTCAGGGTCCTCGAAGCGCCTGCCGGCGGAAGAGCCGTCTTTCTGCCACGTCTGTAGCGCCAATACCCCGTTTTCAGCGTCTAGTTCCGACACTCCACCTCCCTTCGTGGCTCAAGACGAAACACGCTTAGCTAGAGTTGCAAACGCTAATATTGCAAACTCTGTGAAAAGGCGAAAAAGTACAAAAACGAGCTGGCAGGGAAAAAAAGAAAAAGAAAAAAATAGGGGAAAGTCAATGGTGTCAAACTTTGTTTAAACTCTATTCAAACTCTGTTCAAACTCTGCTGCTCATGTCTGTCTCACTATCTGTCGTAAACGTAAGCGGGTGTTACGGTTAGCACAGGTGGATGGCTAAGTACAAAAGCACCACCTGTCCCTCTCTCCAGGTTTTTTTTCTGGTAGGCAAAAAATAACGTGGGTTCCGACCAGCATCCTCAACCTCAACCCTCACACTCTTCTTCAGCACCCCTTCACCCAACACAACCCCTACTCTTCTAACCACACTCCTTTACTACACATCTCTGGCTGCGCCAAGTGTCCCTCTTCATTCTCTTATTCTTTTCCAGTCACTCCTTTGTCTGATTTTGTTGATACCCCAACATCTTTCACCTTACCTACCACTACTTTCGACTCTTTGACCACCACCTTCACCACCTTCAACCGCCTATCGCCTTCCCCACGACCTTTTCAAATCGCTAACTTTTGGCCCACCCATTAAACTTTGTCGGCCGTTATAAAACTTCTTTGTGTGTCGCATCGCATCTAATCAGGAAAACCCAAACCCGGATTAGCCAATTTCGCCAAAACCAACCAAAATCGAAAAACGAAAAACGAACGGAACCAACAACCTGATATCGAAAATGGACCTCGAATTGGAAATCCCCGTCTTGCATTCTATGGACTCGCACCACCAGGTGGTCGACTCGCACAGACTCGCCCAGCAGCAGTTTCAGTACCAGCAGATCCACATGCTGCAGCAGACTCTGAGCCAGCAGTACCCCCATACTCCCTCTACCACCCCTCCCATGTACATGATGTCGCCTGCGGACTTTGACAAGGACACGGCTTCCATCTCTCCTGTCATGCTGTGGCCCCCTGCCGCTCACAGCACCTCGTACCAGTACGAGATGCCCCAACACATCATCTCCCCATCGCCCTCCCCCACTAGATCCTTCTGTAACCCGAGAGAGCTGGAGGTTCAGGACGAGCTCGAGCAGCTCGAGCAGCCGGGCGTTGGCGCTCTCTCCGTCGAACATCTGTTTGACATCGATAACTCGTCCGTGGAGTACGCACACGACGAGCTGCACGATACCTCGTCGTGCTCCGACTCACAGTCGAGCTTTTCCCCCCAGCAGTCGCCTGCCTCCCCGGCCTCTACTTACTCGCCCTTGGAGGACGAGTTTCTCAACTTGGCTGGATCCGAGTTGAAGAGCGAGAAGGAGGAGGAGAAGGACGACGTGGACACCGAGCTCCCTCAGCCCGAAATCATCATCCCCGTGTCCTGTCGTGGCCGAAAGCCGTCCATCGACGACTCCAAAAAGACCTTTGTCTGCACCCACTGCCAGCGTCGTTTCCGGCGCCAGGAGCATCTTAAGCGACACTTCCGATCCCTACACACCCGAGAGAAGCCCTTCAACTGCGACACCTGCGGCAAGAAGTTCTCTCGGTCGGACAACCTCGCCCAGCATATGCGTACGCATCCCCGGGACTAGACTGCCAGCACGCCCTAGTCTCCGCTCCATTTTTTTTATTGTAACCAGTTAATAGAGAGTTTTTGATTTGAATGAATGTTTTTAATGTCTGTTTGTCTGCACTTGTTGTTCTCGTAGTTGTGTGTATCGTGCTTGTCCGTTAGCAAAACCAAATCTACGTTAAACATACCTGACATCGGCACGATCCCTTCAGATCGACACGCCAAAATGCCGGATAAGGACTTTCTGCTTGCGTGACAGAGTTTCGCATCTAGTTCAAAGATCGGCGCAGCTGGGGAAAACGAGATTTAGGTATACGTAACACCCACACGGCACCGTGGCATGTAACGATGGGTGGCTCCTAGGCTGGGGAAAGGCGACCGACTCCCTCGGCCTGGAGCAATGGCATGCAATCGCCTGGCTGCTGCAGCCTAGAGCAGTCTTGTGTATAGTTAGTCGCTTGTACCTACCTGGGAGGTGCGTGCACTGTACAGCTATTACTCAGCCGCCAATTGGCCGACTCTCTCTTTCAGCTGAGCTTCCGCGCCCAGATACGGCAGCTAAATCTTACATCTCTTAAGCCGACGGTCTGGAGGAATACCCCCGGTTGTGTGCGTATGCGGTCTCCAAGGTTTAAAGGCTATTGCAAACCTTGTGGACGCTCCCGAATACATGGCATTCGTACTCGCCTAGTGAAACACAAAACCAGCGTGTGAAACCAAGTGGCTGCCTGGGAAGGGCGCCTACCGGGCTCACTGAATGGGAAAGGCAGTGTGGATCCCTGTGGGCCGGCGCAGGTGAGCCAAGGCCCGTCACGCCATGCCGCGGTGTCGTTTCTTTTTCTGACTAATAATTTGCATTGGTGTCTCACAATTGGACAGATATTCGCACGTCTCGAGCGAAGAGGGAGGGCTCGAAGCACCCCTCCCGTGCCCGTGTGAAAGAGCTAATCAAACACAAATTGCAGAGGTAAAAGGCGATATCGACGCTTGCAAATTTTGCAAGAATGCAGAAAACGCATGATAAAAGAAGCGAAAACACAGACGAGACGGCAGCAAAGGACAGACAAATGACAGAAAATATCAGGCCAGCGCGCTGATGCAGCGACGCTGGCTGCCATCGCCAGCTCTTCACCTATCCTTCCGCGAAACATTCACCTGCACGCGTGGACAAGGGTATAGATAGTGAGAGTTTGTGCAGAGTTTGGAGGGCTGCTCTGACTAAGCAAGTTGCCCACATACCCGGGCAAGCTACGAATGCGTTTCCGCCTTGGCAAGCTCCAGCCTTCTTAATCCGGCTATTTATCTGACCCCCACCAACTCTATGGCTTTCTACGCAATCGTTTGATAGCTCCCTTTGTTGGGGGCGCACTCGTGCGCGGTTGACATAAACAGGCAAACTCTGGGGGTTACATTTATATGACGTGCCGTGATCTGCCAAGCAGGGTCCAGGGTGTGTGAGTTGCGGCAGTCGTATACCATATAATTTTTGCGGATTCCGAGGCTGTCAGCGTACCTATCCATATTGGCTGCCGTACGGCCTGTAAACCCTCGTGGTTGGCTCCTCCAACCTACAGAATAACCACCAAGTTTCTTTACCTCTGTGTCTCATCGCTGCTCGACAACGGTGGTGTCTCAGAAAAAGAAACCTCTGGCCCTTGGCAACCATTCCGAACCTTGCACACCTCTCCTCTCGAAATCTGAAACACTTAAAACCCCACCTATACACGCGTAGTATTTCATCGCCGGATGCGATGGATGGCTAATAAAACGGAAAGGAAAAGCAAAAAAAGAGATAAGGGTCTCCCGCAGGGCATGGTGTGACAGTGCAACGTGTATCAGAAACAATAGACGGCCCTGGCGCCCATTTTTTTGTCTATAACCCCTCATGATAGCGTTTCACCATGTCTCTATAGCCCGAAGGCTACGCCTCCAGGAAACTGCGGCTTGACCTCATTCCGCATATACACATTTCGCTCTTTCTGTGCGTACGGTCACGCCTTATCAGATAAGTTATCTGAGGGTTCCGTACCAGGTATGGATAATATGAACTCCGAATAAAGAAAAACCAGCTGATAATATCACTCTGCGCCGTAGTCAGCCCACGAGTGCGTATTTACTCGTATGTAGTGAAATAATATTGAAGAACACATGTCTGACAAGAAGACTTTTAGTGTTGAGCTCTTGTGGGCACTTACAAGGAAGGGCTCTTTTAGACCAGGTGCTTGTGACTCGGTGTGACTCTGTGACGGACTCAGCCTGCTTGTGCGACGGAGACAGAAAGCTGAAACGGAGACAGAAAACATGGGCAGGAGACGGAAACGTGCAAGGCAGGGGAGAACGTGTTCAGAAGAACAACCGGTTTGTTTAGTTGCGTGCAACATAGTCTTTGTGTGCCAATCAGACATCCCGTGGAATTTTTTGCCCTTTTTTAGTTTGTTTATTTATTTATAGCTAAATAATTTTCTCACAAAAGTTGACGGACTACTCCAAAGGAGGGAACCGGACCACATTTGGGTTGATTGGTTGCATTCGGAGGTCCCTGAAGAAGCCCAGGGGTCCTCCTCAAGTGCAGCCATTCATATCGGAACAAGCCTATTTGTGGGGGTACTGCTTCAGAAAAAGAAAATATTGCGTCAACACTATTGTTGGCTGCGTGATGTAAAAAATACTGTCAATGGCAGCTTGAAGTCTTCTTCCACCTTGCAGTTCTTGTGTACCTCAGAAATGTCTCTCTGGCTGCTTTTGATGATCGCGAAGAATGAAAAAAGGAGGATCATGGTGGCTTTGCATGTAGTATCTACGATACGTCGTACATCGGACTATCTAAAAAGCAAATAGTGTTGGATAATCGATTGTTTTAGATCTATTGAACAAGCAATTCTACCTGTAGATCTACTTGAGATCGTCGAGTGGGGGGGTTCATCAGTGGCTATACGGAGATCTGAGGGTTGCGGCAACAGCAACCCGAGCTCTATGAGACTTTGAGATGAGTTTGAAAAGCCCATTGGGTTTTCATGGGTTCAAAAGCTACCATGGCGAAGTCTTTGGCCTCCTTCTATTGATATTCATCGCATATGATCGTCTCGTATACCACTCCGGTATGTGGTGCTGCAGCAACATTGAATATCTAAAGGAAAAATTGGAAAAGACTCAAAAAAATGCTGCAACTGTGAATGCTCTGATCATTTTTACAGCAATCGAAAAACATCTACAGTGTTCTTTCGTTGCTGATATGTCCTGGGTGCAGTCATCCGCAGCGTACAATGTCGGTCCGAACCGCAGGCGGCATGGAAATGTGCTTGGAGCTTGTGCTTATGGACATAGAAGGGCTGCTATGATTCAGGTAAGTACTCCTAGTACGTACTATAATGATTTATGGCCTGATTTTTTCTACAGGAGTAGATCTTGTCTCCTGAATGACTGCACCACGGCATGGTTGTACGCCGATACTTTTCTGGCTGTCTTCTACTTTCGCTTACACTTGCCCTCGTTTCCAACAAGCTAAGCTGTTCTGGAACACTTTCTACAACTTGCCAGCTCTGTCTCTCAGTGTCGGTGCAACTGCTTAGTCTCGGTTACCTGTCTCAGTAAAATCAAGTGTCTCAACACGTCGACACCACGTCGGGGGCAAACGATTGCTATCGGCCTATGAGTACTTGTAGAAACTACATTGAGAGTTCAAGAAACGACTGCCTGCATTGACTTCTTTTTGACTTAACTCCATGGCCATACAAGCTCGTTTTTCGCAACAAGCTCGTGTTTTTGTGTTAATGATATTCTAAGATTTTCACAAGTGATTCGAGTCCGCAGTGTCTGTCCATTGGTTGTACTTGTACAAATGAAGAAGTCTTCGAAGTCTTCGAAGTCTTCAAAGTCACAAATACAAGTACTTCTGCTTGTACAAGAGCCACCTCTGCTGTACATGTTTGTATGTAGAAGTACCAATATCAGGACAGTGCCAGTTCGAGAACTTCATTATAAGCAATTGATTTACCTGCTGCAAACGCGCGTACAATTACTACAAGGGGTATGTTTTTACGCTTCGAGCCTTCTGCTGATACTTCTACGAAAAGGTATGTAAGTACGAGCAACTCACCTGAAAAGGCTACAAGCTAGGCTCGATTTTGTAGTTGTCACAGTGGTTTACATGTGCCCGTGTTTTACTTATCAACAAGTCATTATTTATCTGTGCATCTTTCTATTGCATTTGCAACCATGACGCGTCACTATCTTTATCGCGCCTCGTAGATCAATGAGCGCACGCTGATTACACTCCAGGTTGAACCTTGAACTGCTCATTCCTGTATATATACCACTGGCTCGTCATGTCTCATCACTCTTTGCTATATACATCATTACTCGTAAATCATTATGGCTTAAAACTTTTCCTTGGTTTTAGCCTTAGGGGCCAAGTAGAACTTGGCCATCTCGTAAGAGGTCCAACAGATGGCGGTGGAGGGCATGTTGGCCACGATTCGGGGTCGCAGACCTCGGAAAAAGCCCCGCACGCCATCTTCTCGGTAGATGATTTTGACGGCTCCTGCAAAGGTCTTGGTGGATCGCACCTCCAGCGATTCGGTGCCCATGGCTCGTCGGGTCTGCAGGAAGGTCTTAACGACGTCCAGAGGGGTGGTGACGGCAGCAGCCACGGCTCCAGCAACTCCTCCGGCAACACAATGGCCCAGGGGGTCGTACTTTCGGGTGGGGTTGAGGATCTTGGAGGCAGACTCGTACACGGTGAAGTTGATGGCTGTGAAGGGCACGTTCATGGCCAGTGTGGTGGGGTACGACACGTAGAAGGCGCCGAAGCCCTCGTTCTTCCAGATGTTTTTGGCGGTGCCCCAGAAGGTGGAGCCGGCAGAGCCGCCAGCAGAAGCGGGCAGCTGCATTCGCTGCTTGATAACATCAAAGGGGTTCATGAGCGCATCAGACGAAGTCGTGGCAGCAGCTCCGGCCAATGACGTGATGACGGGGTGGTGCTCGTCGGAGGAGTCCTCGGTGTGGCCCTGGTACAGCAGCAGGTTCTTCTTGGTGAGCTCGTACACGCCAAAGTAGACGGCGTGAGCAGGTCCAGCTCCCACAATCACAGACGAAATACCTCGCCACAAACTCGATGCACCCTCCTTGGCGCTGATGGACGACACGGCCTGCACAATGCCCTTGTACATGGAGCCGGAGCCTCCAGGGCCCACTTGCATTCGGGTCTTGATGGCATCCACGGGGTACATGACGGTGTGCTCCATGATGCCGGCAAAGGCGCCTGCGAGAGCGTTGGCGCCGAGTCCGACGTTATCGCCGAGAGCTTCGTAGTCGTGGTCCTCGGATTCCATGTTAGCAAGCGTCGATGGAGTAGATGTGTTGCAGAGTGTCGAGGACTTTCGGAGGAGTGAAAAATCAAAAACTCTATTTGCCCAGTTTAGCACACGGACGCTATCCAGTTTGGGAGGTGGGGACGGGGGGTAGGCAGATGGCGGCCTTAGATAAGAGGTATAGGAGAGATATATGAGGTGGATGAAGCGAATTATCTGATTCAATCCCGCCCAGGAGGCCCCAGAGACCCAAAAAACAGCTTTCGGCCGGCATTCTGGACCTCTGGCCAAACCTTGTGACTCATGTTCCGTGTAGGCTCCAAGTGCAGACACAGCAACTATTAAAGAATAAAGAAGTTTGGAGATTGTAGCCGTGTGGATCTGGACAAGAGGCTCAGACAGGCGTGTGGGTATTTTATTCAGTTTGGATTGCTGGACGAAACGGCGTCCTCGAAGTCACAAAAACACAAATACACCCCTGAACACGTCGGTTTCTAGCCCCGGCATGTGAAGTGCCAAATGCCGCTCCTTCCCACGTGCAGCGCGCACTCTGCATTTTGTTAATGTCTCATGGACCGAGGAAGAAAGCCGAACCGCATCCGAGCGATAGGCGTCACGTGAGTGGAGGGAGTAGATGGGCTGGCAAACTGGAGGTGCCGAGCAAAATACAAAAAAAATCGAAATTCGAGCAAAATTCGCCTTCTAGAATCTTCTACGGTGTTTTGCTCGTTAAGCGCTTCTATAAACGTGCACTCGTTATGCCGACATGCGCAACTGCAGTGGAGAGCCGTGTTGTGAAGAATCCATCTATCCGATGTACGAAGTACTGCACACTGGGTTGAGAAGGCTTGTTACGGGTGGATAAAAGAATCAACTGGCATACACGTCATGCAACCCGGATATAAAAAAGGCCCCTAAAAATAACACCACCAGCCTCCTGCGTTTATCTAAATAATCGGGTTAACAACGCGCTCTAAAGTAATCTAAAAAATCGGGCTAATTGGAGGTTGGTATCAAGCGATGTCTACAAGTTTACCATGTCAAATTCGTGCTTGTAATGCTGAATAAAATATATTGTGCAAAATGGCCTGTGGACAGTCTAAAGTCCAATTTCCAACAAATCCTCCAGAGTGCCAATCTCGTTGGCCTCACACACCTCCTTGTAGTCGGCGAGAACCTCCTCGTCTTTGACAACGGCAGGAAGCTCCTTACCGGTGCCTCGGAATCGCCACACTCGTCGGGCTCGAGGAAGAACAGTGATCTCCACAATCTGAGGCTCCAGGTCGTTGGCAGCCAGAATGTTCACCAGGTTGTTGGTGGAGGCCATGATGCCTCGGATACCAGTGCCGTAAGAAGTGTAGACGTAGTACTTGCCGTCCAGCATCGCGTCGGCAGGCATGACCACCTTCTTCTTCTTTTCCGTCTTCTCGGTCTTCTCGCCAGACTCAGACTTCTTCTTCTTTTTCTTCTCCTTGGCCTCGGGTTCGGGAGTAGAAGTGGCGGTTGCAGCAGGAGAAGGAATCGACTTGGCAGCGGCCTCCTCGTCCTTGGGCTCGTCCTTGGGCTCCCCCTCAACGTTGACCTTGGCAGACTTGGAGTGGATCTCCACTTGCTTGACCTCAGTGTCCTCCTTGGCTTCATCCTTGACGTCCTCCTTGGTCTCAGCCTTGGTCTCGGTCTCAGTATCAGCCTTGGTCTCGATCTCAGTGTCGGCCTTGGTCTCAGCCTTGGTCTCAGTCTCAACCTCAGCAGGCTTGGAGTCCTCCTCAGTCTCCTCCTTGGTCTCAACAGGCTTCTTGACCTCGGAATCCTCCTCCTTGGGCTCGGTCTTGGACTCCTTCGCCTCAGCCTCAGCCTCAGCCTCCTTAGCCTCAACCACAGGCTTGGTCTCCTTCTCCTCCTCCGCCTCCTTCTTGGCCTCCTCCTTAGCTTCAGCTTCAGCCTTAGCCTCGGCCTTAGCCTTAGCCTCCAGCTTGTCATCAACCTCATCTGCGTCCTTTTCAGTAGCCTGTGCGATCTTGGCATCCTTCTCGGCTTCAGCAATCTTCTCGGCCTTGGCCTCAGCAACCTCCTCAGCCTTGGTCTCAGCAGCATCCGCCTCCTTGGACTCCTCCTTGACCTTAGTCTCAGTCTTGGCCTCGTCCTTGGTCTTCTTGGTGGACTTCTTCTTTTTTTTCTTCTTCTTGTCGTTCTTCTCAGAAGTCTTGTCGGAAGTCTTGTCGGAAGCCTCGACCTTAGGAGAAGACTCCTTGGACTCGGCAATGGGCTCCTCGGCAACAGCCTCATCCTTGGCCACAATCTTGACGGGAGCGTGGAGTTCCTTCTCGGCTGCCTCCTTGGCCTCGGCTTCAGGCTGAGTCTTGATCTCATCTTCCTTAGCCTCGACCTCCCTGGAGACGTCCTTGGGGACATCCTTGGACTCAGTCTCGACCTTGGGCTCCGCCTTGATCTCATCCTTCTCCTTGGACTCAGCCCCCTCCTTCTCCTTCTTGACCACCTCCTCCTTCTTCGCCTCCTCCTTCTTTGCCTCCTCCTTCTTCGCCTCCTCCTTCTTAGCCTCCTTGGTCTTCATGTCCTCCTTGGACTTGGACTTGGCCAGCTCCAGCTCGGGACGTCGAAGAGAAGACGTGCGCGGGGGGATCAGAAGCTCACCGTCAGCCGTAGTGGCCGAGGTGGCAGTTGTGGGAGTCTTGGAGGGAGATGCAGGAATGGAAGAGGAGGTGGGGGTGCTGATGGGAGTGGCCTTGAAAGAATGGGCCTTGGGAGTAGAGGGCTCAGCGGGAAGAGGCTCAGACTCAGCGACAGGAGAGTCATCGGTCTGAACAAGAGACTTCTTGATAGGTGTGGTGGTCTCAGAAGCAGCAGCCTTAACAGGAGTAGACTCCACAACAGGCTCGGGATGAGTGGTATCGTCGGTCTGGACCAGAGACTCCTTCAGGGGAATAGCAGATGCAGGAGTCTCGGCCTTGACAGGAGTTGAAGGAGCAGCAGCCTTGACAGGAGTAGAAGCAGAGACCTCCTCGGTAGCCTTAACAGGAGTAGAAGCCTTGGTGGGAGTGCTAGAGACAGAAGCCTCCTTGGCCTTCACTGGCGTAGAAATCTTCACGGGATGCTCTTCCTCCTTCTCCTCAATGAGATCATGCTGGACCTGCTCCTCATCAACCTTGACGGCCTTGTCTCCCTCAATTGCCTCAATGTCGTCCTCTTCGGCCTGGACGAGGGAAGCCTTGATCTGCTCGGCGTCAACCTCCTTGGCGGGCTTGCTGTCGACGGGATCGTCCAGATGCAGCACCTCTCTAGTCTGTGTAATGGCCTCCTGATCCACCAGTGCCGAGGGGACACTTGGTTTAGACTCCACTGGGCTAGTGAGATCGATTGGTGACGTGGCCACTGGCGAGGTGAGGTCGATTGGCTTCGTGGAAGAGCCGGCAGACTCGCTCTTTTCCGTCTTGTCAGCCTTGTCCGATTTCGACTTGCTCTTCTTCTTCTTCTTCTTCTTTTCCGAGGAAGCCTTGGTGGCGTCGGCTGAGTCAGCAGAAGCGGGCTTTTCAGGCTTGCCGGTCTTCACAGCAGGCTCAGGCGACTCGCGCTTGCCTCGCTTGCCCTGCATCTCCAGCTTCATGTTCTCCAGCTCCTGGGCCATGAAGTCGAGTCCATCGTCATCGTCGTCCAGATCGACGTCCAGAGTACCAATGGCTGGAGAAGCGGGCTTGGAGTCTGTCGCCTTGGAGGCTGCCTTCTTGGCCTTGGCCTTGGCCTTCTTCTTGTTGTTCTTGGTGGACTTTGCTGAAGAAGCTGAGGTCACTGAGGCGGAGTCTGGGGTGTCTGTGGCCTTGGTGTCGAGCGTATCGACGGTCTTTGTGTCGCCGGAATCGACTGTTTTTGTGTCTGTGTCGTCGCCCATGTCGAAATTGAGATGAAAATAGTCCAGAGCAGGAGCGAGATCAAGATGGTCCTGGGGGATGAGGTTCGCGTGGTCGGATCCAAACAGGGGAATCTGGGTAGGGGTAAGGCTTGAATCTTGCACCTGCGGTGCTCCTGAATTTAAACCTAATCCGGGCTGCTGCTGGAGAGCTGAACTCTGTGAAAGTTTGGGGTCCAGGCTGAAGGACAGATCGAGGCTCGAGTCGAACAGCTCTGACGATCTGTTTGTGTCAAACAATTGCGACGATCGCTTTGTGTCAAACAGCTGCGACGACCGGCTCTTGTCGTACACCTCAAAGTCCAGCAGCAGCTCCTTCTTGAGACTCTCGCGGAACTTTCGGGTGTCCACTGTAGGCGCTGACGCCGGCGGTTCTTCCTCCTCAATTGTCTGGAATGTGCGGTCGAACGAGTAGTCGAGACTTGGCAGACTGTCGTTGCCCACGGGCGACTTGGCCTCAGGCGAAGGAGAAGATGATGGGCGAGCAGGCTGTTTGGAGGCCGGTTTCGGCTCAGAGACGCTGCGACGGAACTTGGAGAACCGGCTGGACTTGGCCTTGGTCTCGGACTGGACCCGGAAAACCGAAGGACGGGTCTTGGGGACTCCCAGCTCGCCCGAGGACGCTGTCTGGAGACGGGCAGAGGACGATTTGGTTCGCTCGGGAGCTCGGGGACGCTGGCGGTCCTCCCGCTTGAAGATGGCAAACAGATTTCTGAAGGCGCCCATGTTGTGGTTCGGATAGAGATCTGGGCTCCAGATTCGGCTTGTATATGGGCCAGCAAAGAGCCCTCCTTTCGGCTAGATAGAGTGAGGCTCATGCACGAAATAGGGGTTTGACGCACAAGGGAATCTAATCCCCCGGGCCACTGACGTCGGTGGGCTGTCCTGCTACTTTGTTGATCTGTGGGACGCCGGCGGTGCATGCCCTCCGGCAAAATATTCTTTCATTTCGCGCCGTTTGGCGTACAGCAGCCCATCTACAGCATGTATCTCCTCCCCCTACATACCATCTCGGGATCTCAGGAACAGTTATCCCTGCTAGCCCGTCACGTCGTTGGCCCAGCTAAAAGAAGGCTGGTAATATTAGCAAGTAATCTCGTCGACAGGCGCTAAAAGTCACCCTTGCCCGCTTCCAGCACGTAACCAGTAGCTTCGCCGTTACCCCTGGTTTTTTTAGACCTGAAACCTAAGATGCTCCTGCTGCAGTGAAGACATAATCTTGCTTGTAAGGTCTCCGGGAACGGCTCTCCTACGCCATCGGGGCTCATGGAACCGGTGCGACGCTAAGGTCCGGCTCTGTGGGTCCCCACGTGGGTGCTAGTGCCATAACCAGTTTTTTGGGACAGAAAAATCGCATTTTAGCACCGCTGGGTTTCACTTTCCAAGCAGCCATAAGTCCACATTCTCGAGGTCCGGAATGTGCAACTTTGAATTTTAAGCTGAAAATACGATGTGAAAAAAATATACAGTAAAAGCGACCAGTAGGGAAGTGTTTCAGGTTTTTATTATCTCAGAGGGCACAAAAACACTATATCAGCCTCATGTAACCCTCACAAGTCTCACTAGCGTTAGGAACCAGCCCGCTCTATACGTGCTCCTAAATCTGACATCGAGCTTCATTTTAGAAAAAGCCAATCTTTCGACGATCGATCTCGAGTCGAAAAAAGAGCAATACGCCGTGTGGGGAGCGTCGATCACTGTCACAGCCTCGAATAGACCCAAATATTTATCCCAATTCATACTTCCGTTAAAACTGGGGTCGTGAGGTCCGAGTAAAATGGGCTCCTTAAGCCACTCTCTTCAAGTAAATTTAGTTGAAGCTAGTTAAAGCTGAGTCAAAATACCCTGCGATAGTTGAATAAAACACGTCTGGTTCTAGAGGTACAAGTTGCATGTTATTTATAGCTATGTTTTCTATGCGTTCATAACTTTTTTGCTTTGTAAAATACGAGTTTATATCGACTTATACTCTGATATGTCTCAAAAACAGTTTTTTGAGGATAGCAACGTGAGTATCATACAAATCCAGAATTTACTAGCTTAATCACAAAATTCAGCTCAATATTCACTTTGTCGTTTTTGAGAAGCTCGGATTGGAGCAGTTTTCGTCGAGAAAAACGCATTTGAAATTTTGATCACGTGACTTTTGGCACTTCAGATGTCAGTCTTTCAGAGCCTCGGAGCTTAACGATCCCGGCCGTGTGGTCTAGTAGCTATGATTCTCGCTTTGGGTGTGAGAGGTCCAGGGTTCAAATCCCTGCTCGGCCCTTTTTTGCATTTTTTGTATTTTTCCAGTGTTACACACATACAGCGCACAGGTGAGTGCATAAAACCGTTTTCTTCCTTCGCTTTCTTTTGCCGCACTGATTTAGTCGCGATCTCGCCTAGTTTTTAGGATCTCTCGGAAATACTTGTATAAGCTCAGAGTTCTTAGAACATCATCATGCAACACGAGGGAAAAGAAAATGGGGGAACAACGGTCTCTGAACCACAGTTTATAACTGCTCTGTTTGCGGCTCAAGCAGCAGAAACATGTTTTGTTTTGCTCCGTATGCCGTTTGAGCACCTCTGAGCGGTAATTCCGCACCTTTAGGACGTGTTTGGGGCTCAGTGCATTGCATTTAGTGGAATAGGGTAGCGCCCAAATGGTCGTGTCGCTATGCACAACGTGTCACCTCCACAAGACAAGGTTGGCGTCTATTTTTCATCCCTCATCAAAAAACTCTCTCTACCCCCAAAACCCCGTTTGGAATACAGAACTTGAAGAGTTTTGTTTGTCTGGTCCCCTCCCTGTTTGTTTGTTTGTTTTTTGTCTAAGTGAGTACGAATTGGAGCTGTGCGGATGCGTCTTGAGGCTTTGGAGGAACCTGTCTCATTTGATCTGGAAGGAGGAGGTGCAATAGTCATCTGAAAGACTATGTTGACAGCTGTGGTTTGGACTTGTGCTGTACCAGCTTGGTTGTGTCAGAGTTACGTGGTGTTTGAATCATTACTTGTGCTGTTTGAATCACTTGCAGTTGATGTTATGTTTGAATCACAAGCACTCTGTCAGTCATGGATCATCACCAGCTGAACATCTATCCAGCGGCTGTGATGTCTGACCAGCTTCAGCTGTCTACACCTCCACCTCCAGCATTCTGTGTGAACCCTCCTACCCCTCTAGTGATCAACTTCCTTCTCATTTACCAGCACTAACCCAGATGTCCGACCTGTCCCCCGCTGAGCTCCTCCGACAGCGACACGCTGCCGTGAGCGCTGCCGCCGAGCCCACCCTCACCGTTTCCGAGGGCTCTCTGTCCAAGGAGTCCTCTCCCGTGCCCGAGACTCCCCCTGCTGCCCCCGTCAAGCCCGCTGCTTCCGGCCCCTCCGCCGCCTCCAAGCGAAAGGGTCTCGATATCAACTCGCTCGAGGCCTTCCCCGCTCTGAACGGCGGCGCCCCCGCCCCCAAGGCCGTCTGGGGCAAGGGTGGCTCTGCTCCCGCTGCTCCCTCCCCCCAGTCCTTTGGCCGAGCCGCCTCGACCACCATCTCTGATGTCTTCACGCTCAAGCGTGAGGAGCAGCAGGTCGGCGTGCGATCCGAGCTCCCCAAGATCATCGCCAAGGTCAAGGCCAACACCAGCACCACCATCGACTCGTCCACGTCCAAGATCACGGGCCACACCTCGTTCGTCATCAAGGGCACCCCCGACAACGTGGCCAAGGCCCGACGGGAGCTGTTCCGAGCGCTGTCCCAGAAGATTGTCGCCAAGTTTGAGATCCCCGCCAGCGTGCGAGCCGCCGTCATCGGTCCCCGAGGCTCCAACCTCAAGCCCATTCTCGAGAAGTCCGGAGCCCACATCCAGATCGACAAGCTCGAGTCCTCGCCCAACGGCGACGACGACGAGGACACCGTCGAGGTTATCGTCGAGGGCGACTCCGAGGGCATTGCCATTGCCAAGCAGGAGATCTTTGCCATTGTGTCCGAGCGGGTCAAGAACATGACCATCCGAGTGCGAAACGTCAACTACGTGCTGTTCCCCTTCCTGGCCAAGACCCAGGCCGACCTGACCAAGGGCTACGACGACGTCAAGCTCACCATCCCCGACATCTTTGCCCCCACCTTCACCACCGCTGCCACCATCACCCTGTCCGGCGACCGAGAGGCCACTGCCACCGTCAAGGAGCGTCTGGAGCGACTGGCCGAGTCTCTGTCCACCGACCTCATCACCTCCACCGAGTCCTTCCCCGCCTCCAAGCACAAGTACATCTCTGCCAAGGACGTCTTTGCCGCCACCTCCGTGTTCATCACCGTTCCCCAGGCCCCCAACACCTCCGACGACACCGTCAAGTTCCTGGGTCTGCCCAAGGACATCAAGCCCGCCATGAACAAGGTCTCCGAGCAGGTCAACTCCGTCAAGATCGATCTTCTGGACATCTCCCGAGCCCACGGCAAGAGCGTTCCCCACGCCCAGGCCCTGGCTTCCTACTTCAAGGCCTCTGGCAAGCTCCAGAAGATTGCCGACGAGTACAAGGTCGAGATCTACATCCAGCAGCCCGACCAGCTGTACGCTCCCGGAGCTCAGGCCGTCACCATCGAGACCTCCGGCTCCAACGAGGAGTCTGTCAAGTCTGCCCGAAAGGCCATTGTTGCTCTCGTCAACCAGTACGAGCCCTCCAAGGTCTCTCGAGTCTCCGACATTGACCCCTTCTTCCTGCGAAACGTCGCTGGCCCCAAGGACCGAAACCTGGCGAAGTACAAGAAGGACCACGGCGTGACTGTTCTTGTCCCCGAGAACCCCAAGGCCAACAGCGACGTCATCCTCATCTACGAGGGCACCTCCGAGGAGGACGATTTCGGCCCCTCTGCCGACGAGATCAAGGCCACCTTTGCTGCTGTCGACGGCTCTTTTGCCGACATCCGAGAGAAGCAGGCCAAGATCATTGGCAAGCTCATCTCCGTCCCCGCTGCCGAGCACAAGTTTGTCCGAGGACCCGACAACACCACTCTGCGAGCCATTGTTGGCGGAACCGAGGGCCACGAGCCTTTCGTTCGAGTCTCTTTCGGTGACGAGATCAAGGACGCCGAGGAGCCCGTCTCTGCCGACTCCATCTACGTCCGGGGTCTCAAGGAGGAGGTCACTCGAGTTCTCAAGGAGATCGAGGAGGCTGTCGAGGACGGCAAGAACTACGCCGTGCTGTCCCAGTACACCACCGAGTTCACCGTCCCCGCCGAGCACGTCAAGCACATTGTCGGCAAGGGTGGCTCTCAGCTCGCCAAGTTCCGAGAGTACGGTGTCAATATCGATCTCGACGAGTCTGGCCAGGGAACTGTCAAGGGTATCAAGAAGAACGCCGACGAGGCCAAGGCCCAGATTCTGGCTTTCGCCAAGAAGCTGGCTGACGAGGTCAACGTCAAGCTGCCCGTCCCTGCCGACCACCACGCCTCTCTGATCGGTACCGGAGGTAAGTTCGTCAAGCGACTCGAGGAGAAGTACGACGTGCGAATCCGGTTCCCCAAGTCCGGCGAGGAGAACGCCAACGAGATTGTGCTCCGCGGCCCCTCCAAGGGCGTGGCCAAGGCCAAGGAGGAGATTCTGGATCTCGTCAACTACGAGATTGAGAACTCGCACGCGCAGACCATCTCTGTGCCAGTCAAGTCTCTGCCCCGAATCATCGGCCGAGGCGGTGAGTTCATCAACGACATCAAGGACTCCACCAACACCCGAATCGACGTCAAGCAGGAGAAGTCCGACAACACCGACGAGTCCGGCAACGTGGACATTGAGATTGTCGGCACCAAGGCCGGCGTCAAGGAGGCTGCTGCCAAGATCCAGGCCATTGTCTCCGAGTTCCAGGACACCGTCGTCGAGCACGTTGAGGTCAACCCCAAGTTCCACGGTGCTCTGATCGGCCCCGGAGGACAGACCCTCAAGGACATTCTCACCAAGGCCGGCATGGTCGACGTGACTCCTTCCATTGCTGCCCGAACTGTCGCTGTGCCTGCTGCCGGCACCAAGGACCACAAGATCCGAGTCCAGGGCCCCAAGAAGATTGTCGCCAAGATCGTCAAGATCATCCAGGAGATTGTCGCCGAGCGGGAGTCCCAGGTCTCCGAGGTTGTCGACGTGCCTGTTTCCAAGCACCGAGACCTCATTGGCGCTGGAGGTGCTGCCAAGCGAGCTCTCGAGGAGAAGTTCAAGGTCTCTCTGCAGATCCCCAAGCAGGGTGCCAAGAACAAGGACGGCGAGCTCGACACCGGCGTCACCATCGTCGGTAAGGCCGAGGATGTCGCTGCTGCCAAGGCCAAGATCGCCGAGCTGTCTCAGGATAAGTGGAAGGAGGAGATTCTCATCCCCCGAACTCTGCACACCACCGTCTCCGACAACGGCAACCTGCCCCGAAAGCTCAAGTACGAGCTCAAGGTCAACGTTGACCACGGCTCTGTGCGAACTCCCCGAGACAGCAACCCCGTTGTCCCCGCCGGTGCCATTGGCTCCGACTCCGAGGACAAGGACTCGTTCCGATGGTCTGTTGTTGAGGACGCCGTTGACCACGCTGCCAATGGCACCATCCCCTGGAGACTCGAGGGATCCGACGAGAACGTCGCCAAGGCCAAGGCCATCATCGAGGCTGCTCTGGACGTTGCTCTCAAGCACACCCAGACCGGCTACCTGTGGCTGCCCGACACCTCTCGATACCGATTCCTGGTTGGTCCCCACGGAGCCACCGTCTCTCACATCCGAGAGAAGTCCGGCTGCAAGATCTACATCCCCAAGGCTGGTGTGTCTGACTCTGCCGTGACCGTGCGAGGCTCCCCCGAGGGTCTGGAGAAGGCCAAGGAAATGATGCTGGCTGCTCTCAAGAAGTAAGCTGCCCCGCAAAAAAATGTGCTGCTGCCAAGTAGTCTTAGTATTTAGTATTTATATCATTTGAGATTGTATATGTTTGTAGTGTGTGTTTAGTGCTTGTAGTGGCTATTGGTTCCTTTGTGTTATGTTTCCAGCCAGGAGCTCTGCTTAATTATTTGGATAGCATGGCCGTGATGGTCACCACCAAAGATGTTTAAACAGACAATAATGATGTTGAAAGTATTGCCGTTCAGTATTTAGCTACCATGTGATTGTAAATTTAACAATAATACTCACAAATCCTTCTCTATTTGCCCATCTATAGCTTTCCAAAAACAGCTATCCGTTACCGTTTAATAAGAGCTCGTATTCATTTTAAACTTCAAAACGGTCGTATTATGTAATCGAAAATTGGAACGACGGCAGTGGCATCAATGTTGTAGTTATACGTGTGATAAAAGTACCATTTATTAATCCAGAGACACATTTACCAGTTTATAACATAAAACCGTCAATTTCTCCATTAGATCACCCCCAATTTCGCTTCAAAATTTTGACTCACGTGACTTGCTTTTCCTCCCTACATCGTCACAATAAGGTTTAGTGCATATGGGAGTTTGGCCGAGTGGTCTAAGGCGCTAGCTTCAGGTGCTAGTCTCGAAAGAGGCGTGAGTTCGAACCTCACAGCTCTCATATCTTTTTGCTTCTGCTCTGTACATAGTCCCTAAGCAATCCTTTTTTTCTCCCCTCTCAACTCAAACTCAGATCTATGTTAGCTATATACCGTCTAAAACTTTCCCTTCTGCTCAGGGACAATGGAGGAGACCTTGCCGGTGTCGACAAAGCTCTCGAGGTTGTCCAGAACAGCCTTCTCCATCTTGTAGTGGGTTTCGTGCGTCCAGGTTCCCATGTGAGGCAGCAGCAGGGTTCTGGGGTGCTTGAGAAGACCCTCCTCGATAGCAGGCTCTCGCTCAAAGACGTCGAGACCGACTCCTCCAATCTTTCCGGAGTTGAGTCCGTCCACGAGCGCCTTCTCGTCGCAGACGGGTCCTCGGGCAGTGTTGACGATGATGACGCCGTCCTTCATCTTGGAGATGGTCTCGGCGTTAACAAGGTGCTTGGTAGCAGCGTTGAGAGGCACGTTGATGGAGATAACGTCGGCCTTGGAGAAGAGGTCCTCGGGCGACTCGCAGTAGATGGAGTCCTTCTCCAGCTCGGGAGCCAGACGGTTTCGGTTGTAGTAAAGCACCTTGTTGAATCCGAGAGGAGCAACGTAGTCTCTGATCTCTCGGCCAATTCCGCCCATACCCAGAATTCCAAGCGTCTTGCCCGAGATGTCGTTGCCCAGAGCTACGCCCTTGAGCCACTGGCCCTTCTGCAGATTCAGGGCTCCGTCTCCAAAGTTTCGCAGCGTTCCGATCATCAGGTACAGGTTGGTGAGAGCGGTCGACTCGTCGGCCATAGACTGCACGTTACTGACCTGGATGCCTCGCTCGGAGAAGAAGGGCACGTCGATCTGGTCGTAGCCTGCTCCATAGTGGCAGACGGCCTTGCAGGTCTCAGGGAGAGCTTTGGCAAGCTCCTCGTCAAATCGTCCGGTCTTCTTGACACTGATGAACGTTCGGAATATGGCATTGATGTCCTTGTAGCTGTCCTTGAGGTCCTTGAGGAAGGCAGCCCGGTCTGTGCCCTCCTTGAGCGTGACCACGTCGGCCTTCTTCTTGAGCTTCTCAAACTCGTCCTTGGCGTCCACCACGTCGTCGAGGAAGAGGATCTTCTGGCGGGTCGAGTAGAAGCGGGCGAGCGAATGGCGGGCGAATTGAGGTCGGATTCGGAGCATGGCGGTGTAGTTGGCTAGTCTCCTGCAACGATTATGTGGGATTAGGTTGACCCCCACGAAGTACCCCCACTGGGAGTAATATCGAGACCCAAGCTTTTGACTCGAAGCTTTTATTGGTGGCTTGGAAAGCTGACTCAAGAGTCACGAGACTCGAATACGGGACTGCAGGTACAGTTGCTTTTTATACGAGAATGTGCTGAAAAGATGTACTTGCACAAGTAAAAGAGGAAGCCTTTACAGATCCGGATTTGAGAATTAAGAGCAATATACCGTCAAATAGTGTGCTTGGCTGGTTTTGTTAGTTCATCATTCAGCTAGTCCATACAAGGGTCTCTACTTGTACGAGTACCCCATAATATACGTTAGTTTGGTATGTTGAGCGTCAATCAACTGCCTAAACCAGCCAGCTTTAATTACAGACCGTGTCTCGATCTAACATGTTTTTCCGCCACCTTGTAATCGTGCGCATGAGATGCATGTCAGAACGGAGATTGGTAGGGCAGAATGGCCGTTTTAGTGGACGAAAATTACATGTAAGAGCTGCGATCAATTGTCAAGTTGCACTTGTATCGATTTATTTTAAAAATATACTCTTCAAACCCCTCTGAAACCCGCTCTACGCTGAATTGCTCCATCTGCCCCCAATAGCATTTAACCTCTAAAGCCGTCAGCCCTGCACACAATACTTAAGACAGCTTTCGCCACCTCTCTCAACACACACCATGCCCTCTCTAGCCGACATCAAACAGGTCAATGCGGCCTACAAGCCCGCCATCAAGGACGCCGTCGCCGTCTTTTTCGGCGGAACCTCCGGAATCGGCAAGGAGACCGCCTACTTGTTTGCTAAGAAGTTCGACAGCCCTACCGTGATCATTGTGGGTCGAAGCGAGGAGGCCGGCAACAAGATTGTGGCCGACCTGAAAGAGCTCAACGCCAAGGCGTCCTTCATCAAGAGCGACCTGTCGCAGATGAAAGAGGTGGTGCGAGTTTCCGACATTGTCAAGCAGGACGTGACCAAGATCAACCTGCTGTTCCTGTCCCAGGGCATTCTGAGCACCTCCGGACGAACTGAGACCCCCGAGGGCATCGAGCTGCGAATGTCGCTCAACTACTACGGCCGATGGCTTGCCGTTCGAGAGCTGCTGCCTCTGGTCCAGCGGGCGTACGACGACGGAGACAAGGACAATGCTCGAGTCGTGACCGTGCTGGCTCCCGGAAACGAGGGCCCCTACGTGGAGGACGACATGCAGCTGCGAAAGAAGTTCTCCATGATGAACCAGAACCGACACATTGTGCAGTTCAGCTCTGCGGCCGTGATGAAGTTTGCTCGGGACCATCCCGATCTGTCCTTCATCCACGCCCACCCTGGTCTGGTTGACACCGGAATCACCCGAGAGCTGCCCTGGTACGTCCGATGCCCCACTGCTCTTCTCATGAAGACTCCCTGGGCCATCACCCCTGAGGACTCCGGAGAGAAGTTCTTCTACATGGGCGCCTCGTGCCCCAAGTTTGCCCACGGCTCGTTCCTGCTGAACCCTGCGTGCGACTCCATCAAGGAGAAGCCCGTCAGCAAGGGCTACCTGACCGACGAGCACCAGGAGAAGATCTGGAAGCACACCGAGGAGGAGTTTGAGCTCGCCCTCAACGGTCTCAACAAGGCCTAACTTATTTAACATTTGGACGTTTGACGATTGATAATAGTGTATAGTTTATGTATAGTTATAATGGTAGGAGGGGATCCTCTGAGTCGGTGTAGTCGTGCAATGTGCTGCCAATTGCTGTCTTGGTGTCTTGCTGCTTGCTTGCGCAATGTTTGCTGCAAGACGGTTAGTCATGCACATTGGGTGTGTGTCCTGTGTTGGTCGTGATATGTCGTGTCGTCGTTATTGTGCGTTCGTTTGAGATCTAGAGCTCATCCTTGACTGCTTCCTTCACCGTGTCCTTCACCGTGTTTATGATCGAGGTGAGATCGGAGGTCACGAACAGATAGTAGACCGCTTCACTGAAGCCAAACGCGAGACAGATGGCGAGAAACATCTTGGCAATGACGTTGCGCTGGATCTCGAAGCGGCCCTTCTCGATGAGCCGAATCAGCGCCTCCTGCTCGTCCTTGCTCAGGTTCATGAAGAAGTCCAGCAGCCGCAGAAAGATGGATCCCGTCACGCAGATGATGAGAAAGTGCTGGACCCGGTTGGCCTCTTGCGAGTACCACCAGCCCTCGGGCGCCTTGGTGTTGATGTGGCCGGAGATGAAAAACACGTCGAGAACGGTGGTGAAGAGCAGCGTGTAAATCTCATCTCGTCGTGTCACCACCCCGGGAGACCAGGGGATGTATGCAAGGCCCAGCAGGCAGGCGTAGTCGAGGAGAACGCAGAAAATGGAGACCGCCAGAGAGCTTGGAAACGATACCATGGTTGTGGGAAGGCGAGTGTGTCAAGAGCAAGTGTCGTATGATGTTTATATCGTGAGTCCACAAGAGTGCAACTTAAACGGCCTGTCATGAAAGTTAGCGGGGTACGTATGCGTCAGAGACGTCACCGCAGCGTTAGCGAAATTATCACGTTGGGACTGCTTCATATAGGAGACTCGTTCTGCTGTTGCAACATACTGTAATAAGGGGCGTATTCGGTTCAGTGAGGTTCCTCGGTCCAGCCATTAGTGTTTGGATTTAGCACCAAACAAACGGTAGCAGCCGTCGCGCTAAATGCGGAACCAATACACTAACCAGTTGTATTTATCCGAACGTGATTCCCTGTGGAAATGGGATGGTCCAAAAAATAGCAAAAAGATTACAGCACCCAGGATTCTCGTATGGTCTCCCACTACAATACTAACTAGGCTCTCTGGTGCTTGACTATGGCTGATCGGACGGGAAGCCGTATTTTCACCAGGATATGGCCGTAACCGAAACTCCGATACGGGGAATCGAACCCCGGTCTCCACGGTTCTCAGAATGAGAGCGTGATGTGATAGCCCCTACACTATATCGGAAAATCTGAAATTAGGGAAAATGTGGCCTCGACTATCCGATGGCTGATTTTTTTCGCCCTCGACGGCGAACAAAGCAGTTTTCGACAAATATAACGGTCTGAAGAGGTAGGAAAGGTAACGAGGATATAGAGTATATGTTTTATACAAAGATCGGTGCATATTTGGCCATTTTAGGACAACTTGAAAACTTTGAAAAATAGGGCTGTTTTTGAAAGACGTGGGAAATTGTGAGAATAGTGTAAGGAAGGGGGAAATTGATACGGATATATTTTAAAATGATGGAATAGAAGGATTTTAGAGTGTATGTCTCTATAACGGCATTATTAATCCATTCACCATACCATGCTTGCCCCAACAGGCGCAATAGTCAAGAGAACCGTCCCAGTATATAAATGTATTAGTTTTAGTGAGAGCCTTCTTATTATTACAGTATCATAAATTATTCTTCATCTCTTTAAGTGGTCAGAATTGTGTCATTATGAAATTACGTTGTGATGTATTCTGAAATGCTTACATCAGCAAAATGGTGTTGACCATGATGCCCGAATTGAGATACTTTGAGCAATACACAAGTCTCAGAGGTAAAAATGAAGCCTTAAATAATCAATCAATGGTTTTATTTATGCCAGAACAAGTCGGGATCATATTTTTCTACTTCACATTATTACCAAAGCCTACTGTATCAAGTTTTGTTCTAAAAATCAATTTCTAATGTCTATGTTGTTGTGTCTATAAATATGGTGTTCCTCGAACTGCTTAGCAGAAGTCGAAGTCGGGGAATCCGAGGTCGACACCCCACTTGGGCTTGGAGGTTCGGTGGATACCCTCGGTCTTGTGCAGGTCGTTCAGAGCCTTGAGGTCCTCCTGGGACAGGGTGACGGCAGACTTACCGTTCTCGACGATTCGAGAGTTGGTGACGGACTTGGGGATGACAACAGTGCCGTTACCAATGTGGTAAGAGGTGAGGATACCACCGGGGGAGGTCTTGTACTTGTCGGCAAGAGAGACGACAAGCTCGTTCTTGAGAAGAGGGCCACCGACAGAGCCGAAGGGAGAGAAGGCAGTCATGACGATGTTGTTCTTCTTGCAGAACTCCATGAGCTCGAGCTGGGGGAGCAGAGGGTGCAGCTCGACCTGGTTGACAGCGGGGACAACCTCGGCCTCCTTGAGCAGCTCCTCAAGGTAGGGGATGGAGAAGTTGGAGACACCGATAGACTTGGTCTTGCCAGTCTTCAGGACAGCCTCCATCTGCTTCCAGGTCTTGGGCTGAGAGCCGGACTCGTCAATGTCTCGAGAGCCATCGGGTCGCAGAGGGTAGACGGGGTCGTTACCGTTGGGGTTCAGGGGAACGGGCCAGTGGATCAGGAGCATGTCGACGTAGTCGAGACCAAGTCGCTCGAGGGACATGTTGAGGTTCTCCTCGACTCGGTCGTGGTAGGTGACCCAGATCTTGGTGGTGACGAAGATGTCCTCTCGCTTGACACCCTTCTCCATGGCTCGCTTGATACCAAGGCCGACAGCGTCCTCGTTTCGGTAGTTGAAGGCGGTGTCAATGTGTCGGTAGCCACCCTCAGTGAGAGCGCACTCGACAGCACCGGCAACCTCCTCGGTGGTGGACTTCCAGGTTCCCAGACCGATGGCAGGGATGGTCTTGCCGTTGTTCATAGTAAAGTCGATAGAAGTCATTGTGGATGTGTGTGTGATTGATGTGTTGATAATGATATTTCCAGACGGATTCCCACCCCTTTATATACACTTAGGGGGCCAATTTCGGCTCCCCCTACAAGCCCTCGACCTTGAGTCTGAATGTTGATATTGGAGGTTTAGTGACGTAATGTGCCTGGCTAATGTCCTCTGGAACTCTAAAGGGTGGCGTACATTTTTGTCCGGATGCCCGTTGTGGCGTACATTTATGTCCCAACAGCAGCATTAGAGATAACGAACTGACGTCATAGCAATAGAGGCAAAATAGATCAGCGGCCTTTTTCTGAGTGTTTCGCAACCCATTGCGCTTGCTGGTCAAGTTCTGCGGTTTGTACACGGCTCGTGGTACGCGTCCTTTTCACTCCTCCGTTTTGGCTTGGCGTCCTTTGGTAGTCAGCAAAACTTCCACACAGAAAACTTCCCAGCCAAACCCAGGAATACGTACGAGCTGTAGGCCTCTCTTTCTCTCTCCTTCTTAGTGCCCCTATGCCACTTCCACGTTCACCTGGTTACCCTTTCGGTCTCAACTCTCTTTTGGCTCAGTTGTTACACGGCTAATTTCTGGATATGAAGCTCACAAGATTCAGCTGAAACCAAGACACAACAGCCACGATAATGGCCCGGAACAAGGCGAAACACGTGTATCGGATATTGCAGAGTTCAATTTCCCGCTCTAGCGAGTCCCACGGTGCGTTTAGTACCCCTGAACGCATTTCTTTATGTTTACAGCACGGCTCTCAACACAGTTAAGCTATTACATCATCATACAGAATTCCACCCTCCAGGGACACGTATTACGACAGAAAAGGTTGATAAAGACTATCAAAAGTTTACAGGAAGGGATACAACTGCTGGAATTTGCCATCAAACCCGGAACTTTGATCTAAAGGGGCCTTGAAACGTGTTACAGCGCCTCTCTCACGTTCCAGACACCCCTTTCCTACAGCAACTTAGTATTCCCAGACAAGGGATCCTGAATGTGATTGTGGTGGCCCAGAGATAGATTATCACCACTCCTTTAACCCTTCCTCACACCACCTTGAGGCTTTCGGGCCGATATAGTATCTAATGCAGTGATAACAGCAATCAAATGGATTCTGCAAAGGTTTGGTGGTTGCTCCTGCGCGCATATTCCTTTTGCGAGATTACCTAAGCTCGGATAGCTCGGGTACGGATTTCCGACAAACTCAAGACACCTGCAGCAGCTGTCCAAATTTGAAATGAGTGCATTCCATTCGCCGTCTTTTTTCCGGTTCACTAAGCAGTTTACATCCGACATGCAATTGGCCAAGGGCATGAAAGAAGGTCTGTCTCAAGCTAAAGCGAAAAGTTTTCCAGGGCAGCAGTAGGAGGCGAATCGCAGTTACAACGCCACCATCTTGATGTACCGCTCGCGTGGGCCAAGAGAGGGTCAAAATCGCAGGTCACGTGACTTTTTCGACAGACCCCCACGCGATTTTTCACTTTTTTTTCACGAAATTATGGTTTCTTGGTCTAGTTGGTCATGGCATCTGCTTAACACGCAGAACGTCGGCAGTTCGATCCTGCCAGAAATCAGTGTTTTTTTGATTCTACAGTGAATTTTTTTGATCTGCCGTCTCAATTTACCAAAACACTTCTACTCTGTCACAACCATCCATATCCTTTTATTAAATAACTACCAATGCACCCTATTCCTTGTTAGCATGGGCAAACACCATCATGGATCCCTCCTTCTCGCCGGCAAAGTGGTCCCACAGTCGGAAAGTGCCGACCTCCTCGCCGTCTCGCTTGTTCACGTCCCACTCGTTGATCTTGCCGCCCTTGCCTCTGCCAGCAACAAACTCGTCGCTGTCGTCGTAGCCGTAGCCAAACACTCCGGAGCCCAGCTTGCCCTCCAGACAGACCTCAAAGTCGTAGAGGAAGCAGATTCGAGCCACGGCGCAGTCGAGCTCGGAGTAGGCCAGAGCTCGGCCAATGCAGGATCGAGTGCCGATGGAGAAAGGAGCGTAGCCAGCTCGAGCGTTGGCAGTCTCGTTCAGAGCAGCCTTCTCGTCCACGTCCAGAGCCACGTCCGAGTACTTGGACGAGTCGTCGACCTGGCCGCCCCGCAGCCATCGGTAGGGATCGTACTCCAGCGGCTTGACAAAGTGCTTGGGGTTTCTGTGCAGGGACCAGGTGGAAACGCCGACGTCGCAGCCCTTGGGGATCTTGCAGCCGTCAATGACAACGTCCTCGAGAGCAGTTCGGGGGAGAACACCGGGGACGGGAGGAGACAGACGCATGGCCTCGTCGATGCACGCTCGCAGCAGAGGAATGCCCTTGGTGAGAGTCGAGCCGGAGTGGATCTCGTCAACGGAGTAGAACTGCGCTCGCACCTGTCGAGACAGCTCCTTTCGCACCTCGGGATGAAGACCGAGGTAGTGCAGGCATCCGGCGAGAGAAGTGGCGGTGGTATCGGATCCAGCGACAATCAGCAGGTTGGACTCGGACAGCAGCTCGTTTCGCTCAAAGCCCTTGCCGGTCTCGGGGTCCTTGGCGTGCATCAGGTAGTGGAAGAGATCCTTTCGGTGTCCCTCATCTCCAAGAGCCATTCGCTTGGAAGCCACGGCTCGCGAGTACTCGACAAACTTCTTTCGGTCCTCAACAATGTGGCCAAAGAAGTAGGAGCCGATGAAGGGCAGCTTGTCGAGAAGTCGGAAGCAGCCGTAGACGAGATGTCGGTGAGCAGCGTTGGAGGTCATTCGGAGCGCAAATCGGTTGTCAGCAGAAGTCAGCATGTCGAAGCCCTTGCCGAAGCAGAGCTCGCCCATGACGTCGAAGGAGAAGTACGAGGTGAGACGAGAGATCATCTTGGCAGGCTTGCCGGAGGGAGTAACCACAGTGTCTCGAGAGTTGTCGCCAATAAGATCGCACAGCTGCACAATCTTGTCCATGATGTAGGGCTGGGCCGAAGCCAGAGCCTGCTCGGAGAAGGCATGGGACATGACTCGCTTCTTCTTGGCGTGCTCGGACTTGATGATGGCAGAGTGAACGGAGGGGAAGCCCTTGACGGCCGGGAAGCCCTCGTAGAAGTCGGACTTGATGAACTCCTTCTTGTTGCCCGAGTAGATGTGTTTGAGAGCGGCTCCGGTGTCGAACGAGACTTTGTTGGGGGCATATCGCACCACAGAGCCGTACTTTCGGTGCAGTCGGTAGTAGTGGAGATGTCGATCGCCCTTCCAGGCGTGGTACACGTCCGGAATGGATGTGAGCTTGCACAGAAGAGGACCAGGGTACTGGGCCAGAGGGTGCAGAGTGAGTCTATAGACGGCAGCCAGACCGAGGAAGCCAGCCACGAAGGCAACCACCAGGGTCACAAACTGGACAATTGTATCTAGGAGCGACATGGGACTGGGTGTGTGGTACAAGTACTTTTGTCGAGTGTGGGAAGAAGCATCCGGAAGGGGCCTTCTTATATGCTCCTCTGACACATACCGAAAGGCACAAAAGGAGTCGGTGGCTGCGCCAATGGAACAAGCTACAAAGGCTATTACTCGTTACCCCAGAAAAACCAGACTCTCTCAAGTGCATTAGCCGAAAGCTCCCCGCATACTGGTTAGCCGTGTGTATATTATGTGAGTGTAGACATGTCTTGTGCTTCTCATGATCGATGGAGAAATCATAGGAATCACAAAACCACCTAGAACAACAACTACAACCCAGAAACACCTACAACTGCTCTAAACACGTACTCCTAACGTCTGGATCGACGCAGAGGCAAGGCTGGAACTTCCCCATACTTTTGAGAACCTAGACCGTCCCGTGCAGGTCACAGGTGAGTGTGAACACTAATAGGAAATTTTATCTGCAACGGCTATTGAGCCGATATCCGAGGAGCTATAGTGGCTGATTCCACAGCAAAGGTAGAGTTGTTAGCACTCAGGTGATGCTAAATATGTACTAGCACCTCAAAAACAACACAAAATAGCTATCTTTACTCTTGCAAATGCCTCAAATACTCACCCAAAGCCTGCCCCTCTTCTCCTGGCATAGCCGTGAAGGTTTGCAATACGGAGAAGGACGGAAAGTTTCTTTGGACAAGAAGCAAAACATAGCGTAGCATTGGACAAGAGACATAGCCGGTATGGCCGGTAGTTGCTCAAAAGACGAGTTTTCGACAGCAGTAGAATTTGTGGTGTCAACACAGCTTGCTCTTTTCAGCTTCAAAAGTCCGTCCAAATACAAGCCATACAAAAACAGTAATACTCTGTCCTGGATTGGATGCCTTGCCTTTAGACTACATAGATAGAAACGCTAGTGAAAGAGTAAACAGTGTTAATAACCGAGGCACGAGACCAGATCAATAGCAACCTCAAGAATCTGCCCATCTGCTAACATTCTCCGGGCGTTTTGTTCCGGTTCTTGGCGTGTTCTGTGCAGGCTGCCTGACAGACGCGAGTGTATGCACAAGTGTTAGAAGTCGGTGATTTAGTTAAGAATTATCATTGCAAGTGAACTACATCTTCAACGACTGTACTCCTACCTTCGTCAATTCAGGTTTAATATTTTTATTGCTATTTATTATTACTTGGTCAGGTTAATAGAAACTGCACGCCTCGCTCTAGAGGTTGCCTCGCTTGGCCTGCTCCCGCTCAATGGCCTCAAACAGCGACTTGAAGTTGCCGGCGCCAAAACCCTCAAAGTTTCGACGCTGGATGATCTCGATGAACACGGTGGGGCGGTCCATCAGGGGCTTGGTGAACAGCTGCAGCAGGTATCCGCCCTCGTCAAAGTCGATGAGAATGTTGAGTGCCTGGATGTCCTCAAACTTCTCCTCGAGCTCCAGCGACGACTTGGACAGCCGCTCCTTCATGTTCTCGTAGTACGAGCCGGGCACAGAGATGAACTCCACGCCTCGGGCCCGCAGGTCTCGCACGGTGTCGAGAATGCAGTCGGTTCGCAGCGCAATGTGCTGGATGCCGGGGCCGTTGTAGAAGTCGATGTACTCCTCGATCTGCGACTTCTTCTTGCCCACGGCGGGCTCGTTGACGGGCATCTTGATCTTCTCGTTGGGCGACGCCATCACCACCGACTTGAGCGCGGAAAACTCGGTGCAGATGTCCTTGTCGTCGACCGACCAGAACCGGTGAAAGCCCAGCGTCTCCTCGTAGTACTTGCAGGCCGCGTCCATCTCGTCCCAGTCCTGGTTGCCGACGCAGTGGTCGATGTTCATGAGCTCAATGTTAGGCAGGAAGGCGGAAATGGGGTCCACGTTGGCGGAGGTGTCGGCAAAGCCAGGCAGGAAGGCGCCCTTGTAGCTGCCTCGCTCGATGAGGGTGTGAGTGGTGTCGCCGTAGGTGGAAATAACAGCATAAGTGACAGAACCGTGGGCGTCCTTGACCACCTTGGGCTCAGAAACAACTCGAACGCCCTTCTTGACGGCAGCAGCAAAGAGCTGCTCCACGTTGTCGACCTCGAAGGCCACGTCCTTGACGGCGTCGCCGTGCTTGACGATATGAGCGTGGATCTCTTCGGCCTGGGGCTCGCCGGTTCGCAGGGCAGACGAGAATGCAAATCTGACCTGGCCGTTGCCCACAACGTGGGTGGTCACGTCTCGAGATCCGGTCTCAAGACCCTTGTACGCGATGGGGGAGAAGCCCATACGCGTGATATAGAAGGAGGCGGCCTGTTTGGCGTTACCAACGTACCAGTGGACGTGATCGTAGCCTCGATAGCTGTCTAGCGAGGAGGTGACCTCGTGCGAGGTGGGAGTGTGTGCAGGGGTGACTTCGACTGAGGGAGACATGGTGATTCAAAATTGTGTACAGGATAGGCTCCTGGAGGACCCGACCACCGTTATATATATCCATAATTCTTATTTGTGTGACATGGAAAAAAGAGCACCTAAGACGCAAATAAGATTATCGCGTTGCACAATCTGGACTCCGCGTCTTACCGGAGGGGTACCAAACGGCGCAAAGTTATCATGTCTTAGGGTTTGCACGGCAGAAGAGCAATGTCTCGTGAGGAGGGGTACGAGAGGGGCTTCTGGCGGCGGCTAGGTGATATTTTTTTGCTCCATTTTCCTTGTGGAAATGTCATATCCACACTACACCACGCTTAGCCTATTGCCGAAGCGGTAGTACACTGAAACTAGTGCTGGGTCTACCTCGACCTCCAATACCCGAGGGCGTCTCAGACGCAAGGAAGATCTATCCCGCACTAGCAGATTATCCGAAGGAAGGCTAGAGGACAGACACCCCTCAGTGACCAATAACCGGATAATGTAGAGGCGTTTCGATAAGGTGGGTGCCAGGGGAAAGAGCGAGGTTTTGTATTTTTCTTGCAATATCATAGCTCTATGGAAGGAGGTAAGAGCTCTGGGTGTATCGAATCGAGCTCAAAGAACGTCTCATCGACTCGGGAATCTCGGATGTTTACTGTAGCACCGCAAAATTTGTCGCGTGTATGATAAATCGTTTAGTTATGAAACAAAAGTAATGACGCTCTGGTGTCATGTATGCTTTGATTGGCCAGCACATGGGTGGTTAAAGATGGTTAAAGAAGGCGGACATACTGAAGGGAGGAGTGAGAGTGTCCGAAGTTGCCAATTTTTACTGTGCTTTCGGCTACCGGTACTTGTAGCCTGTTCCCGACTTCCAACTTCCTTGCCTATTGATGCCTATAATTAGTGCAAGTCCTGTATGCTGGCTATGAAAAATAACCACGTCTTCCACGTGTTACCAACCGTGACTAACAGTAATAAATAATGCATTAGACTATATACCCTACTCTTCCTTCAACTGCTCCCACTTCTTGCTCTCCTCAATAAGCGCTTCTCGCACAATATTGCCGCACAGACGAGCGTAGGGGTTGACCTTGACAGCCAGCTCGGCCGCAATCTTGTTTCCATACTCTCCAGCTCGTCGGAAGCACTCAGAAGCCTTCTCCTCGTCGGCCCAAGAGTCGTCATCGTCTCTGTTCTCCATATAAATCTGGCCCAGCTGAGCATAAGCCTGCTGCAGCACGGTAGCCTGCATCTTAGAGATGATGAGCTGATCCGGACCTGCCAGCTTGATGGCTCGCTGCAGGTTGTCCACGATTTCCTGTCTCGAGACAGTCTCGCCCTTCTGGCCCAGAATTCGCTCCAGCTGAGACAGATTGTTGTAGACGGATGCGTACTTTGGAGCCTCCACAACAATCTCCTTGAGCTGTTCGATCGCTTTTCGCACGTTTTCCACGGAATCGTCCTTGTCCACAGATGCAATAACTGTCTTCTCGACCTCCACAAACTTCTCCACGAGCTCCACAGACACGTTTTGATCCGGAGGAAGGTAGGCGTTCACCTGGATGCGGTTGTGCTGAGCCTGGGTTGGCTCCTCCAGCCCGCCCGGGTTGAGGATTTTCGACAGGACGACCTGATCGTGGGTAGACAGTTGGGTTGCGCTAGACATGTTCAAACTTGGTCGCTTTAGTTGTATAACAGCCGGAATATCCCTGAGCTATATACATGTATTTGTGTGAGGACGTTAGAGTTTCGACCCTGCATAGATGATCCGAATGCTGCAGTTCGGGTATCGACAGTGAGGGGTACAGTGACACTGAAGTGAGCGCCGTGGGTCTCGAACGGACAGTGTTATGTGGTATTTGCCGTGTCGTATGATACTCTGGGTGATCGCAGCTATCGTGGAGCACATGTTGGAGGTGGTTTTTTTTTTTCAATTACCGTACCGAAACCTCACACATCAAGACACTAATTGAAGGGACCGTCAGACTATATCCTGAACAAATTGATATTGACCATGTATCTTCCTCACACACCTTTGAAACCATCTTTCATCTTAGAACAACTCCATACAGTTCCACGGCTTCAGATTGTGTATTAGGATCGTCACTTAGCACAACGAAGTGCCGTGGAGATAGAAATTTATAGTGAGTCGCTCCAGCAACGTACTTCCGCAACAGCAATCAATCGTCAGAGCTTCAGCTAAGAGCTACCGCGCTTAGCTGGGCCTATGTTTGGTCTCAGTGTTGCTATCATAATGTCAACCACAGAAGGCACTTCGCAGAGGGGACCGTACAGTACCACAAGAACACGACACAGTCGCTAAGGCAGTTGAGAACTTGATTAGAACCAGACTGATGAAGTATTTCAGTGATTTGATTTACTGCTAGCCTTATAAGTCTCATCAGTCCGCTTCAATACTCCAAAGGCTGCCCTCATAGACACAACGGGTGTTGCTGTGGTGATAGAGTGACAGAAGGACCTTTGGAAATAGTTGGCGCTTGGATTGAAAATTTTGCTTGTATTATTTGTTCGGACGTTGTGATTCCCTGTCTTGGAAGGTGCCTGTTTACTTGAGATTCACTTAGGAGTATACTTAGACAAACACATACCATCCGACCACAGACATGGCCGTACCACCGCCGATTTCACATGAAGCGGAAGTAACATTCCTCCCGTATCCTCTCCACCTCTCCAATATCGCTTATCCACCTTGCTGCTTTCTCCGAACATTGACAAGAAATATTATGACAGGGAGCATCATACTTTTGATGCTAGTTCTGCGCCTTGCACACAATGTGGCTGTATCGTAATATCGCGAATGCTCCGCCTGAGACAGTGGCCACTCTTTGCTTCATTGGGCTCAATCAAAGCTATTGTTATGAACATTGGTTGCAAGATGCAAGGGGCACAGAGTGCATTCTGGGAAATTACCATTCAGCTGGCTGTAATTATTCAGCCTGAATTTTTCCACAGGCAGGGACCAGACCGAGCGTCCGAGACCTCAGTAGCGTGACCTACAAGTCCCACTAGCAACTTCGGTGCGTTTCTGCGCGCACACACTGTGCACTGTGCTTCTGAGACTGCCTAACGCTCTCTCTCGAGTATAGGCATCCATCACATGGCTGGATGCACCACAGCTGTTCATCTCCGCGATGCGAGCGTCTATCTCCAGCAGAGGTTTATTATCGGTCTCCGAAGCAGCCAAAGATGCCGTACTTCCCGCCATATTGGTCGCTCATATTATTGCGCCCCTGACTATTGATTGACACTGTAACCATTGTCGAGACACGAGACTGAGACCTACGACTGCTGCAACAGCTGGATCTGCTGAGACAGCCGCCTCGTATTCTGGACTAGCCCACCTTGGTTCGAGGATGACGTGAAGTATTATTCAGGTCTAGTTGTTATTCAGCGACTAGAGTGTTCAGCTGGCTAGAGTACGAGTAGGACGAACAAAAAGTAGCGTCGACTTGTGCCCTCGTATCTCTCTTTGTACAGATCTACACCAGCCTGGTATCCACTCAACGCTATCACCAACGCTCCGCTACCAACTGCCCTGAAAGTAACCACTCTCCAGGCCTGAATTTAGCCGCTTCGCCCAGTCACTGTCACACCCTGTCAACACAGCTCCAGCTGTCATCTCAGAAGTGTTTGTGGGGTGACAGAACCGAGCTTTCAGCCTAGAGAACGCGCTGAAGCGCTGTAGCCGCTTCTCGCCCTGTATGCGCCTCGCACCCAGTATCCCTTCACGTCGAGGGCGTTCCTGGGGTTGACGGGCATCTCAGCTATCTGGGCCACGCGTGTCTCAGAGATAAGACCTGCATACTTGTTATCTGTTTTGGAAGCTAGAGTCGATTTGAGTGTCGGGAGGGGTCAGGGTGTTTTTTTTTTGGGACCCAGAAAAAAAGTGGTGGTTCTTGCTCAGAAACCTGGCTAGGACTGAATTCAGTAGCCATCGCTAATACGCCGGCCTGGCCCCTTTTCCGCTACTTTTCGTGCTAACAATGCCTTAGGGGCCTCTGGCTCACCCGCAGTTTTCCATTCTCCAGCCTAGCACGTTTTTAGACCAACTCTCTTTTGCAGTGCTTTTGTTCTCTATTATTCGTGAGGGCTGTCTCAAACTTACCAGCTCATAGACATTAATTTCCGGGGCTTGCAAAGCTACACTGTATCCGAGAGGGGACGGGGATATTATTGCGTCTGGTTTCAGCATTGTATCGTCGCCAACAAGTCCCTCAAACACTCGCACCAAATCCGCCACTGCGCCATCGTATGTACAGCATCATGTAGACAGATCAATGGCACGCGTTTGACTTCCGGCTTCTCGGGCCCAATTTTTTTCTCTCGTCTGCTTCCCAAATGCCAGATGTATGCAAGGTGCATGTGGCAGACGAAGTTCGGGGAGGCTGTATTGGGCGCTGTGGCGGCGAAATTGCGCCAAAAAATATACCAGCGTGCGCAGCGAGACATGGGCTTCGTATCAATACGACTCTGGCCCATACAAGCAGCACCTTGGGCTCGTTTGACGTTCCCCCGTGCTAGGGCCTATAACATTAACCTTTAATGAGTCAAGTCGGGAACACTTCTGTTATAAGACTAGGACAAGCTCCTCCGACACAACCACAGCCCAGCAATATGAACACCCAGGTCAGTCTGTACGACGAAGAGCTGCGGATCGTCTCCATCTCGTGGGACGTGTATCCGCTGCTCTCGTCCGCCGTGACTCAGCTGATCCTCAAGACCCACAAATCAAAGGCCCCGTCGCCCTTGGCCTCTTCAAGCCACCATATGAGCCTGGAGGACTCTGTGTCGTCGACAGCCTCGTCACAGTGCCACTCACGGCACTCGTCTGTGTCCATGTCGTCGCTGGAAAGCACAGAGCCGTTTGTGAACGTCTCCTTCACGCCTGTCGAGTGCTCGCTGATTATTGCCGACTCGGTGCTGGACGAGCTACTTACGCCTATGCTCAACATGCTGGACTCCAAGGCACGCGAGCAGGTGCGAGTGTCGCGCGAGATGTACGTGGCTATCCAGGTCGACGGCGACGGGCTCGACAACGGAGGCAGAGTGGTCGACCTCACCGCCCCTCTGTCCAAGGCAGGCATTCCCATCTTCTTCCTGACCACCTACTTCTCGGACTTTGTCATGGTGCCGCTGTCGGCGCGCTCGCGGGTCGTCCAGGCCCTCGAGGAGCGCGGCTTCTTCTTCAACAACATGAACAACTCGTACGTCTCCATCACCAACCTCAACCACAGCAAGCTGACCAGTGCGCTGATGCCGCTGGCTGAGCCGCACACGGAGGCAGACCGCACCATCACCGAGGCGTCGCTTTCACAGGCGTCCTCGTCGCTGTTTGCGTCGCTCAAGGTGTCGCCTCAGTTCTACGACCACACCAAGGTGGTTCTTGTGGGCGCTCGACACAAGCGGGTCGAGGACAACGAGCTGCTCTTCTTCAAGATTTCCAAGATGCTGCTCAACCCGCCAAAGTTCTTCAGCATCTCCGTGGGCCCCGACGGAGAAATGTCGCTGTTGCTGGAAAGCAAGGACACGGGCTCCTTCTCGCCCATGGACGTGGTGGGCTCTATGGACGAATACATGATCCCCACGTGCTTTGATCTGTCTCATCTGCCCGAAGACGCCACCGGTATTGTCGCCGGAGTGGCCTCTTGTCTGGTGGACGAGCCAATCCAGATGGGCTACCTCTCTACCGCCCAGAGCGGTATTGTCATGGTCGCCGAGGAGGACTTGGCGTACGCCAAGCGAGTTTTGGGCGGTCGAAGTGGGTCCGTCAGTCCGGCTTGAGTCTTGCCGCTCGAAAAAGGACTGACAGACAGACTATACGATCATTACGGCGGGCTTCTCCGCCACCCAGTGGACTAAAGACCACCAGCTGTTTTGCCGCAGCCATGTACATTAAAATATTTATTTGGGTTAATTTGACGTAATATTGCCACCGGAATCCGTATAAGGTGACAGGGGTTGTTTTGAAGCCGCTTCCCGTTTCTTTTTGACAATGGTCTAACATTAGAACACCCCTCGTATTGAAACTGGAATGTTGTATCATATCATAGAGGTAATAACTTTACCAGGGCCAAAAACGGGAACAGGTAAATAACGCCAAAACCCGTAAACACGCAACCAGAGCGGAAGAAGAAAAGAGGGGTATGTAGCGTATGTCAGAAGACGGCGACAGTGGTCTCCCATGACCCGTTTCGTGAAATTGGACGTCCCCTTCACGTGACCCGTTTTCGTGCATAATCATGTTTTAGTGTCCAGACCCTCCGCACAACAAGGTTGGGCTATACGCCAAGTAAAAGTGCAACTACTCGTAGTTACACGGCACACCACACACCGCCATGTTCACCCATTCGCTATTCAAGACCGACACGGTCTACATCTACCAGATCCCGCCACTCAAGAGCGCCAAGGCCGGCTATCTCAGCGCCGACTGGCCTCTGGAAAACCCCATCTGGACCGGCAGCCTCGAGGTGGTGGAATCCGAGGTCCAAAACCGCGAGGACACCAACAACGTCGAGTGCTCGATTGTGCTCAAGGACACAAAGACCGACGAGGTTTTCGCGCAGGCGCCATACCACGTGGACGGCTCGGGTCTCACGCCTGTGTCTGACTCGTCTCGATATCACGCCATTCGAGTCCAGGGAGACGGAGGCCAAACAGCCATTCTGGGTCTCGGCTTTCCAGACAGATCGGCGGGATTCGACTTCAACGTGGCATTACAGGACTTCCGCAAACACGCCACGCCAATTGAGGTGTCCAAGAAGAGCTACAAGCTGCCCGACAAGGTCGTGGACGAGCCAGCAGCAGAGGTCGCGATCCCCATCCTCGCTCCTCCACCAAGGAGAGCGACCCTCGAGGAGGAAGACGAGGAAGAGGACGAGGACGATGACGACTTCGGCGACTTTGTGGGGGACAACCAATAGTGCGCTGACTAAGCGCAATTCAGTGGTTGCCCCTATCTACAATATATATAACACAACTATAACGAATAACGAAATTGAGAAATTTTTCTATTAATAACGTGAGAGTCAATCGTGGTATCCTCCACAGTCAGGGCATGGCGCTCCGTCCGGCCATCCAAACCATTCGTCTCCCTCATCATAGTAGTCATCGTCCTCCCAGTAGTCTTCTTCATCAACGTCCTGACCACCAAAGCCACCTTCACCATCGTCGCTGTAATCGTCGTCGTCGCTGTACTCTTCATCCGAGCCTTCTGTGTCCAAATCGTCAGAGTCCAATCCCCAGTAATCCTTGATGTAATGACGAACAGTCGCAGCAGACATGAACCTCGCCAAGAACTTGCCGTTCTCGTAGCCCAGGAACACCCGGCTTTCGTCTCGAATAGCCTCTCCTGCCTTTTCAACGTCTGTAACGACTCCCTGATCAAGGTCCACCATTCGAATGCCTCCGTACTCGGTTCTATCGGTGAGATATCGCGAGTTTTCGGGTCTCAGGCACTGGTGAAGTCCATCTGGCGCCTTGTCCGGCAACGTGATGATCAGGTCCTCTCTGCAGTACACCTTGTCGGGGTTGTCCAGGTCCAAAAATGTCGGGACCAGATGCTTGTCGCCCAGGAACCACCAGACGAGTCCGTTGTAGTTCTCCTCGGGGAGTGCGTTGTTCTTGGAGAAGATCGCATTGCCGTACTTGACCAGCTGCTTGCCATGGGGGTCATGAAGGCCGTATGTTCCCCACTCGTATCGCGTGACAAAAATGTTTCCAACACGAGAAACGGCGTCAGCATGAGGAGGGTATAGCGATGCGTGGGCGAAATGGGGCTTGTCTCGGGGGAAGACAAAATGCATGTTGGGTGTCTCGATCATAATGATATCGCTGTTGACGAAAATGGGAGCTCGATCGCAGAAGGTGGTGTTCTTTGGCAGATCTTCACGACGAACAAAGCTGGGAAGGGTGATTTCGATGCCCATGAAGGTGATAACCAGACCATCCTCACCCTCGGAGACCACCTTAATCTTGCTAGGGTTCTCGAGTTGCGTGTTCTGTGTCCAAGGATCCAACAGTGCACTTTGTGGCAGGTTCTCAACGTGCAAAGTGTCGCATGAAAACGAGCAGTCATACTCGCGGTGATCGTCAAAACCCTCGTAGCTCTTGGGCAAGTTCTCGCCATGCTTGAACTCCAGAGCCGTCACGAGCTTGACGCGTTTTGGTGGCGGAATCGTGATGTCATCCCAGCCTTTGATGTTCTTCCACTTCTTGCTCGCAAGTCGCGAAATGTAGACCAGGACACAGTCTCCCCAGGTCTGCATTTCTCCCTCGGGCTTGAACCACGGGAAACGCTTAAGAAGCGCAGGCTTGAGAGCGTGTTCCGCATGTGCATAGGCGTGGTACCAGTACGAGCTGGCCTCTCGAAGAGAGACACACGACTCCAGATCACAATGCGAATAGACCAGAGTAGCGATTTCAAAGGGGAGATTCACTCCGCCCTTGTTGGCAACGTCGACCTCTGGCCTGTTGTCTTTTCTGTCCAAATGCTCCGAGGAGTTGTTAAACTCTTGCCACACTTGCTTAATCAGACTCTTCTCTTGGCCCGCCAAAAGATCATGCATCTGGCTCTGCAGCAGCAGACTGTCCATCTTCTCGCGATAGCCCAGTTCCCGGTCAGCCAGCTTCTTGGCAGTTGAGGTATGCAGAAACACGAGCTTGTGAAGGTACTCAGCCAGGAACTCCGTGTGTCCAACGAGCTCTCGGATGTCAACGAAGCATGCGATAACTCTGGCGACGCTGGCCTGGTGTTCCTTGAGCTTCCGAACAATGTCCTCTCGCTGCTTTATCCAGTTCTTGGAGATTCTGGCGTGCTCCTGAGAGAGCTCGTCCAGAACAGCCTTGCACTGCTCCTTGGTAGCAGGGACAGGGAGCTTCATGGTCGATCTCGCAGCCTCCTTCTCGGTTTTCACGCTGTTCAGGAAGTCCACGGACTCGTTAATGAGCTCCTTCCGCTCGCCCCGCACCTTGGTAAGCAGAATAATGGACATGGCGAGCTTCTCTCCCACAGTCTGGGCCTTTAGCTGGTCCCAGGGGACCTGTTGATCCTCCGCAATCTTGTGCGCCTTGTGGAAGATGGCGTAGTCTTCTTCGTTCCAGAGGTCGTCCATTGTCGCTAGCCACCTGTGACGTGTGAGAGGTGATCTGGGTATTTTTGGCGTCTTGGGGCTTCTGCATGCGTCAAGCATAAAATAGTTTATTTAGTTGAGAGTTTAGTTGATAATTTAGTTGGACAGCTGCACACCCCTCGTTCGAACCTGACAGCTAGCCATTTTCTATTCATAATAATACCATACCTTCTATCTATATACATATATACAATTAATACCTCTACAGGTATCTGGGCACCTCCTCGTCCTCGACAGAAATGATAATGTCGCCAGATTCAAGCTCGTCCCACTTTTCAAGCGCAATACCGCACTCCTGGCCCTTGGCCATCTCGGTAACGTCGTCCTTGTTGTGCTTCAGAGACGAAACAGTGCCTCGGAACACCTCCTCGCCATCTCGCATCACCTTGACGGTGTGAGATCGTCGCAGAGGACCCGCGGTAACTCTGCATCCGGCAATCTTGACCTTCTTCTTGTTAATGGAGATCTCAAAGATGTCCTTGACCTGCGCAGAAGCAATCTCCTTGTCACGAATGATCTTGGGGAGCATATCGGTGACGTGCTCGGTGACATGCTCAATCACTCGGTAGATGATAGTCTGCTCGATGATGGGCACACCAGCCTGTCGGGCCTTGACCACGACGTCCTTGGAGGGCTTGACGTTGAACAGCAGCAGAGAAGCGCTGGCAGTCTTTGCAATCTCAACGTCGTTGGCAGTAGGCGGGCCCACAGATCGAGAAAGAATGTTGACACGGACCTCATCGTTACCAATGTCGGCAATGGACTCGGAAACAGCCTCGACGGATCCATGGACGTCTCCTCGCACAATGAAGTGGGCAAGCTGGCACTTCGCCTCGGGCTCGTCCTCCTCAAGAGGAGGCAGACCCAGCTTGACTCGCTCCATTCGCTTCTCCTCGGCCTCCAGCTCGAGCTTCTGCTGCTTTCGCTTCTCGTTGATGATCTTGATGTCGTCCATCTGCTGCATCAGCTGCGCTCGCTTCAGTCGGTTCTCGGCAACCTGCTTGGCCTGCTGCTCGCTCTCGGCCTGCAGAACCTGGTCGCCAGAGGCAGGAAGCTCCTTCCATCCAGTGACCTCGACGGGAGTACCGGGTCCAGCCTCCTTGATGACCTTGTTGGCAGAGTCCTTCATGGCCTTGACCTTGCAGAAAACGGTGCCTGCACAGATGACCTGGCCAGGCTTGAGAGTACCGTTGTGGACAAGAACGGTGGCAGTAGCTCCAACGCCCTTCTTGACCTGGGACTCGAGAACAATACCCTCGACCTTGGCAGAAGGAGAAGATCGCAGGTCAAGCACCTCAGAGATGGCAACCAGCGTCTCCTCAAGAGTCTCCACACCAAGACCAGACTTTCCACTGACCTTGACAGACGCAATGTCTCCTCCATACTCCTCGACGTAGACCTCGTGGGCGCCCAGATCGGAGTACACCTTCTGGATGGTCTCGTCGGTAACAGACTCCTTGTCGCACTTGTTAATAGCCACCACGAGCTCGACGCCAGCAGCATGGACGTGCTTGATGGCCTCCTTGGTCTGGGGCATGACGGAATCGTCTCCAGCGACGACCAGAATGACAATGTCAGTAACGGTAGCTCCTCGCTCTCGCATCTTCAGGAACGCAGCGTGACCGGGGGTATCGAGGAAGGTGATCTGCTTGCCGGACTTGGGAGCCTTGACGGAGAAGGCACCAATGTGCTGAGTGATACCTCCGTGCTCCTTCTCGGCAACAGACGACTTTCGAATGTAGTCGAGCAGAGTAGTCTTTCCGTGGTCGACGTGACCCATGATGGTAACGATCGGAGGTCGCAGAGGAAGCTGAGCCTTCTCCTCGGGCGTAGGCTTGGGGGCCAGGAACAGATCCACGCCCTGGGTCTCGTTAGTGTAAACGTCGAATCCCAGATCGTCTGCAATCAGCTGGGCAGTCTCTCCATCAAGGATGTGGTTGTAGTCGGTGGTCTCCTCCTCGAAGCCCAGATCGACCATGGTCTTGGAAAGCGTCTCCAGAGACACCTGCAGAATGGTCGCCAGGTTGGAGATGGACACGAAGGCCGGAATGGCCAGTTGTGGGCGCACAATCTCAATCTCCTTGACCTTCTTCTCCTTGACAGGAGGAGGAGGCGCGACCTTGGGCTCCTTGAAGTCCTCGTGTCTCAGGAACACCTGTTTGGTCTTGTTCTCGGCCTTGTTGTTGCTGAAAGGACCTGCTGTCTGCGCGCCAGTCAGGTTCGGGGTGTTGAACGTCTTCTTCTCCCGCGCCTCCTCCTGCTGTCGCATAATGTTCATGAGCGACGGAGTCTCGGCCTTGGCGAGGTCGATGACCGGCTTCTGAGGCATCTGCCGGTTGTTTCTGTTGTTGTTTTTGCCGTTCTGGTTGTTCTGGTTGTTTCGGTTCTGGTTGTTTCTGTTGTTATTGTTGTTGTTTCGGTTCTGGCCGTTCTGGCCGTTCTGACCGCCTCGGTTCTGGCCCTGGCCCTGGTTCTTGCCCTGGTTCTGGCCTCGAGGCTGGTTTCGCGTCTGGTTTTTCGAGCCGTGATCCACAGAGGGAGCTTCCTTGGCAGGAGCAGGAGCCGGCTCGGCCTTTCGGAAACGCGAAGAACCGAGCTTGGCAGACAGCTGCACCGAGGAATGGAAGCCCCGGACTCTCCACAAACTTCTACTCAACATGGCGGCAAATGTTCAGTCGTCGACGTGTGGTTCTCGAGAATATCGCCGTTAATGGATACATGCACCATGCATTAAATCTTTCATGCACCTCACGTGACCGGAACTTTGTCGGACTTAGCGAATGGGAGGCCGTGTATTGCGGATTCAGACGAGCAAATTGAGCTGCTAAACGAGCGGGTGTGTTGTTTCTTCTTGTGTTGTCTCAAACCTGTCTACAATCACACTGTCTTGTTTTAAAGACGTGTTTTTTTCCGCCACTTTATTTTCGAGCCATACAAGCTTTTTTGCCGGCTACTTCCGAACATGTGGTTGATGGTATATTCCGGCAGGTAACACCCGAGTTTGCTGATTTGCTGAGAGTCTTCTTTTGTCGCTATTTCCAACAATGTCACTTCTTGTTCGTTCATATATCACGCGTAGTTTCAAGCACAGTTATATCTTAGAAGACTTGCCTGACATCGACATTGACAGTATGACCTCGGATACTGAAAATTGCTCGTATATAGCTCACGACCTGCTGTAAACAAACTAATTTACCCCTACTTGCACATAAAATGTTCCCTCTACTACCGTCCATCAATAAAAAATGCAATGAGACTATGACAGTACCCGCTGTACATGCGTTCTCGACAAGTCTAGCTCAGCACGAGCCAGGTCAGAAACCCAACGTGCACCAGCAAGTTCCACTCGTTGGAGCCAAACCGCGGAGGAACTCGTCGCATCTCGTCGTCCTCCTCCTCCTCGTCGACCTCGTGAGGGAAGTGATCGTAGTATGTGCCGTCGTCAAACGAGTTGATCATCTGGGTGTGTCGGAATGTCCAGACCACGCACTCGAGAATGTTGAGACAGACGAAAAACAGCGCCATGTACGCTATCAGCCGAGTAGGGCTGTACCAGTGAGCTCCCTCGGAGATGGGGAACCGGTAGAGTAGCAGCCATGCAATAAAGGCCTGAATCAGCGAACGCGATCCCCAGGCGTTGTAATCCTTGTGCGAACACCGCGACCGCGCGTACGCAAACAGACTGTAGATTCCAGCTCCTGTGTACACAAAAACCAGAATGACGAGAGCAATGTCCATACAGACCGCGAGCCACGACCACAGAAAGGAGAAGATCTTTGAGAGCCATTTCCAGATGGTCTTGAAGAAGGTAGTGAGCCAGTCCCACATGTTGAGTGTGGATCGAGGGTGTTGAACGAGCGTGTGGGGAGCCTGGAGCTGTAGGGGTGGGTATTGGACTTGTAGATATTTGTTTCAGCCGTGGGATGTTGATCGTGCATTTAGAGTTTTTGCAAGAGGTGGAGGTCAGAAATGGAAGTTGCTATTGTCGGCTTTTGGGGCTGTTCTGAGGTGGTTTTGCTGCTTTACTTCATTTTTATTTTGATTTTTCTATCATTTCATCGCGTGCACTAGTCTATATCTCGTCCTAACGGTTATGATTATGTAATTGTATCAGGGGCGGCAAGAATTGTGGCAAAAAATTGGACATTTTTACAAGTAAAATAGACTCCATTTGGCATTCCTCCCAACAGACACTGTTTGAGCTACACTTCTGTAAGAAGTAGCTATAGCATGTCTCCAATATGACACACCCATGACTGTGTCTGATGAAGAGCACAAAAACAGCAATAACGACAAAACAAAAAAGAGCTGCCCGGTACCAGGGTCGCACTGGTGATCTTCAGATTATGAGACTAACGCTCTGACCAACTGAGCCAACCAGGCAAATTCTTGTCTCCAGGGCTCGATATGGAGGTTTGGCAATTAAGGTTTGCTTTCAAAAATCTTATGTAATCACACGGAAATGAAGAGTTACAGTACATATGAGGACAGCAGCAGCAAAAAAAGACACATGCCCGGTACCAGGGTCGAACTGGTGATCTTCAGATTATGAGACTAACGCTCTAACCAACTGAGCCAACCAGGCAATGTTGTGTTCCGGCGTCATGTTCGGACTTTTGTGTCCAAAAAGCAAAATTTGAGCACGTGACTTGGATTCCAAAAATAGCCGTTTAGTGGACAATTACGACCGAGAAATTAATAGACCGTTAAACGGCATCATAATAAAGTCGATTTAAGAACATTTTAGAGCAATCTAGCCAAAAATACCTCGTGACCCAAGATCTTAGTGATGTGGAGAAGTTGACCCCCAAAAGCTTATTTTAGCGAACATAGAAAAAAATGCACGAATCAGAGAAACGACAAAAAAAACGTGCCCGGTACCAGGATCGAACTGGTGATCTTCAGATTATGAGACTAACGCTCTAACCAACTGAGCCAACCAGGCGCGGAATTTTGCTAAAAAATGGACCCTGTTTGCCAGTATCCACCTTCTGCTGACTCAGCCGACGTTTAATCGACTTTTTTAGTCCAGTTTGGACTAGCGCGGACCTGGCCCAGAACGGAAAGTTATTCCCAGACATGCGTATGTCTGTTTGCGGTAGTTAAGTCCGATATGTCCGGACCCCTTTTCTCCTACGGTGTTAACACAGGCACATACACCCAGCAAAAGTGTACGTGAGAGTTGCCCCCATTCTCACAGCCTGGCCTGTACACGGCTATAATTAAACCGTAAGTTAGAGTGGGAGTCTACTTGAGAAGCCACATTCCTGAGACTGATCTACAGCGAGGTTTGTGGGCTGCAGGTCTGTTGGGAATGGATAGCCTGTTTCAGGGTTTGGAATTTGCGCTAGCGTGGCGGATATTTCGGGTGGATCTGGACCTCTGGAGCTGGAAATTAACGCTCGTGTCGACGGCGCGAGCCCAAGCGTATCTCTGGCAGTGTGATCGATCTGCGTACATATATCAGGCTGGCTGTTTACCCTCTCTTTTGGTTCGCTTGACAACCTCAGAGTTAATAGGCATTGAGTTTGGCTCTATCTGACGTAATGGAGACATGGGGAACGGGATTGGCGAAGTTTAGGGTAGCTATGGCTACCGTGTGTTCAGGGATACGACGCGGCCCACGACGTGGCTCTTGGTTCTCTAGCCGTGTATTTTTGGGTGCGGAGTGTACAAGCAACTAAGGATCTGCCTTGCGAAAGACCCTTGTCTACTCCGTACTGCTTCTACAGTGCAACCTGCGACATCGGGGTGTAACCCTGCCGTGGCACAAAGGGGCGCGATAGTTTGAAGACAATTGCTAGCTGAGGGTATTTTTAATACTCGGGCTCGGCGCACCTGCGCGTGGAAATCGCAGGCGTATCGCGGCTCGATTTGTATAAGTGCATTTGACAACGGAGTGGAGTATCTTATCGCGCTGCTGTTGCCCTGAGCAGTCTCTACATGTCGTCTCGCTACTCAAGCGATAACTCTATTATGGAAGCAAAACGACCAAAACAAAACCAACGAGACCAGCGGCATGTCTCGGGCTGGTGTGACCTCGTGTACAGCACGCCAGTCTTGCGGCCATAATGGCAGCGCTATGCCCGCCCTTGTTAACTAACCTGCCCGATGCAGAGATAGTCCACATTCCGTTCTGGGAACACTTGCACCTCCTATTAAACGCAAATAAGCGAGGTTTTGTAAAACAGATACGGATACTGCTGCTGTTGCAAAGGTTCGGCGACATGTGAAACAGGCCGTACACTTCAGGGCCAAAGCGGATTTCCGCACGTTTGTTGCCGCAGTGATACATTGGCTGTATTTCGGAACTAAATCTTAGAGTCAGATGATAACAACAAGCCCACGAATCCAAACAAGGGGATACGAGGCCGAGCACTAGTGGCAGGTGGAGAAACTAGTGCGCTGACAGATGCTGACGGGGCTGACGCGCCCTTGGCGGCTTTTTTGAAACCGTTTGTGACGTCTGTGGGGTTATCTCTTTGACGTCAAGCTGCGTCATTGGCTGAACTAAAGTCAACTAAAAGTCGATGCAGGCCGTGCAGCAACCAAGTAATGCATCGTGGAAAATTTTTCATCCCCAAGCCGTCTTGTTCCGAGGATCTGTTGGTGGAGTCGGTGCTACTACTGCTACTGCTACTGGAACTGCTAACTACTGGTAAACAAAAGTATTAAGAAAGATCTATTATTAGGTAAATATTAAAAGGGAGAAGAGAATTTTGGTATTAATTATGCGGCCTTCTCGTGCTGGGTGGAGACTCGCTGCATAGCAACAACAAAGTCCTCAAGAGATCGCTGCTTAGGCTTCTCCTTCATGGGCTGACCGTTCATGAGTCGGTCAAAGCCAACGGAGCCCTGCATAACGAAGTAGAGACCACCGCAGATGCAGAAGATACCGAAGGAGAAGACCCAGACACGGACGACAGTGACAATGGAGGTCTGACCACCAATGAACCAACCCCAGAGACAGAAGACAGTGGCGACCATATCGACGATGAAGACGGCGCCAGCAAGCTCCCAAGAGGGAATAGAGGACCAGAAAGGACCGTTGGCTCGGGTGATGAAAATCAGCCAGTTCTCAGTGAGGGAAATCTGAAGGAAGAGAATGGGGTCTCGGACACCAAAGTTCTGGATGATACCACCGTTGTTGACAAAGGTGGTGGTGAGGGTGATCCAGGTACCGACGGCAAGCACAACACCAAGGACAATGGACATACCCCAAAGCTTGGGCAGGTTCCACTTGACGGGCTTGGGGGAGTAGGGAGCGTTATCGTAGGCAATGGCCAGGGTGGCAACATCGGCGAAAATGGCAATGAAGACAATGAGGTCAATGTCGAGGGACTCGTTCAGGATGGCAATCCACAGACCAAGGAAAATCTCGAGATGGAGGGACAGGGCAATTCGGTAGACGACGTAAGAGTACATTCGGTGGAAAATCTGTCGGGAAGTCTTCAGGGCATCGATGATGGCGGAGAGACCGGGGGCAAGGAAAACAATATCAGCGGCGGATCGGGCAGAGTCGGAGGCACCCTCGACGGCAATACCAGTGTCGGCCTTCTTCAGGGAGGGGGCATCGTTGACACCATCACCGGTCATGGCAACAAGGTAACCACGCTGCTGCAGAATCTCAACGACGTTGTACTTGTGCTCGGGGAAAACCTCAGCGAAACCATCGGCAGCCTCAACGAAATCGTAAACCTCAGAGCCGGGCATGTCACCTCCTCCACCGAGACCAAGTCGGTCGGCGTCGTAGATGTTGGTACCAAGACCCAGCTGTCGGGAAGTCTCCTTGGCGATACCGACGGCATCACCAGTAAGCATCTTGATGGACAGACCAAGCTGCTTGGCCTCCTGAACAGTCTTGAAGGTATCGTGTCGGGGGGGGTCCATGCAGGGCATGATACCGAGAATCTCCCAGTGGCCCTCGCCTCGCTTTCGGGCAACACCAAGGGATCGGTAACCTCGAGAAGCAAAGTCAGCAACCTTAGCCTTGTAGTCGTTGAGGATCTGCTCGGGGATGGGGTGGTCCTCCTCGACGGTCTTGAGAACGAAGAGAGGGGCACCCTTAACACAGATGATTCGCTCACCGGCGGGGGACTCGACAACAGCAACAACCTTCTTGGAAACGGGGTCGAAGGGGTGGAACTCGACAACCTTGTACTTGGTAAGAGTGGACTTGGCTCGGGGGTACATCTTCAGGGACTTGAGGAAGGCCTTGTCGATAGCATCAAGACCCTTGGCCTTTCGGGTGGCAGCGAGACAGGCAGTAAGCATCAGGTCGTCGGCATCAACACCTTCGACGGTGAAGGGCTCGGCAAGAGACAGCTTGTTCTTGGTGAGGGTACCGGTCTTGTCGGAACAGAGAATCTCGACACCAGCAAGAGACTCGATGGCAGACAGCTTCTGGACAATGGCCTCCTTCTTGGCGAGGTAGGCGGCACCAACAGCCATGGTGGTAGTAACGACAGCGGGAAGACCGACGGGGACACCGACAATGGTGATGGCAAGGGTGTATCGCAGAATCTCAACAATGGGGACGGATCGGTAGAGGGTGGAGATCCAGACAACGAGCAGGGTGATGATGACGAGAACCAGCAGAGTAGTACCGATACCGTTCAGAACCTCAGTGAAATGACCCTGGCCACCGGAAGCCTTGTTGACAAGGGCAGCGGCTCGGCCGACGAAGGTGTTATCACCGGTGGAGGTAACAATCATGTAACCCTCACCTCGCTTGACGGAAGAGGAAGCAAAGGTGTTGTCGCCAAAGTGCTTGTCGACGGCAAGAGACTCACCGGTAAGAGCGGACTGATCAATCTGGAGGAAACAATCGGGGGTGACGATTCGGCCATCGGCGGGGATAATGGTACCCTCCTCGAGCTTGAGGATATCACCGGGGACAACCTCGGGAGCCTCAATCTCAACGTCTCGACCGTCTCGAACAACAACAGCGCCAAGGGCGAGGGTCTTCTTGAGCTCCTCGACAATGGAACCAGCCTGGAACTCCTGGATGAAACCGACACAGGCGTTAAGCATCAGAAGACCGCAAATAACACCGAAATCGACCCAATCTTCCAGACCGGCGGCAAGAATGGCGGCACCCTCCATAACGAACTGAATGGGACCGATGAAGAACATGATGAACTTCAGAACAAGGTTCTCCTGCTCCTCAGACATCTGGTTGAGACCGTACTTCTTTCGTCGCTGGAGGACCTGGTCGGAGGTCAGACCAGTGGAAGGGTCGGTCTGGAGAAGCTCCTCGGGGACGGGCTTGGCGGAAGCGCCCTCCTCGGCCTCACCTCCGTCCTCGAAGATGTCCTCGCCGGCGTCGGACTGGAGCTCCTCAATGAGGGCGTCCATGTCATCATCGGGCTCGTCATCGAGACCGCCGGCAGGGGGAGCGGGAGGGGCGGGGGCCTTCTCCTCAATGGGGTGCTCCTGGGGGAGCTGAGCAGGGTCCAGGGAAGGGTTGGCGGACATGCTGGGCTGTATGTTAGTAACAGAAGAAGGATGGGAGCACGGGGGAGACGCTCTGTTTTAATAGCGTGAGAAGCGTCACGTTGGGAGTTATGGACCTTAAAGTTTCTTTTCCATACCATACATATGTATGGCTGGTTGGGACTTGTCCACATCGGGCTGAAACAGCGTTAAGGTTTGCCGAAAAACACCGCAACTCTAAGCCAATCACGTTATTCGCGCAACCAGTAGGAGTAAACAGTAGCGTGTACCACGTAAGCATGTCACGCAAAATGTGACGTCGCAGAGTGGGAAAATCGCCGCTGTCGAGTCTCCAGGCTGGCCGTGCGTCTGTGGTTGTCTCCCCGTCTGTGCCGCTCTCCAAAAACCCCATTCTCACTCACAATCAATGTTTTGACGATTGAAGGACGTGGGAGCGAACGGGAGGTATTTGAAGGTTCTCGCAACTGATAAACTCTTTCGCCAAATCGGGCTAAGTTTTTCCCCTTTTGAGGGAATTTCAAAACAAGGTTTGGGATAAGTAAACAAGCTGAAGAATGGCAGCCCCAGTTACCCGGCAACTCGTCCACCGTGCAGTAAACACAGCAGAGCGCTGCAAGGTAAAAGGGGAGCAGAAAGAGAGAAAAACACAAAACCGAGAAATGGTTATCCGCGGAGCATGTCGAAAGAAAAAAACCAAAACACAAATCAAATCCGAGCAGTCGAAGTCGCCTCCAGAAATCCAAGATCCTCCTCCTCCTCCAAAGATACTCACATTAATTATGCGGGTATACTATGCTGTGAATAAATTAATGCCAATTATCGAATTGTACGTCTTCAGGGAAAGTCACTGGTGTCGAAGTATTGCAGTCAAAGTCGAAATAAGACGGGCAATAGAAACAGTAACTAGTGTCGAGAGAAAGTCGTGGGTAAACCAATTGACACCGTTGAAGAAGTAGCACAAGACGAGGAGGAAAAAAAAGAAGACAAGAGCCGGCGACGACAAGTGTATATATATCCCTTGAAGCAGATTTCCTCGGGTCTGTCTTCCTGCGTGCGAGGTATTAAACGGACTAAACTTAGTCTGCGCTGTAGCTCACAAAGGTGTATTCCCTTTACCATTTAGGGGAGTGTGTATATTGCCCGTTTTGGAAGCTCTTCAGAGCCTTGTTCCTGAGTCTTAGATCCGACATAATCACGCCAAACGGAGCTCGGAACTGAGTGCATACATTTCTTCGGTTTTACTAGCGTCCAAGTTCAACCCAAACGAAGGATATCCCACGGTTATTATTGGACGTGATCTCAGCCTTGACGTAGCGAATAATTCCCATCGTACTGCTCCAATTGCGACACAAACCGCGCAAATAACCGCTCCCGGCCTCCAGCCGCCCAGCCTTGCTGTTTGCAACCCCCTCCAGAGCTCTACACACCTCCCTCGAAGCTGATATTGCCGCAACCAGCATGGTTCAGATAATACGCTCAAACTCTATCTGACGCACAAAAAAAGTGCCTTCGTAAATTCGGGAGCGACGCACACACGGTAGGGTAACACTGCATGTTTTGGCGCGGCTTCAGGAGGTAGATTGGGCTGTTGAGCCGTCTGGCGCTGTCTGAGACCTGTTTGAAGGCTACTGTGCTGCTTATCGGGCCCAGCCGCCGCTCAATTGCTACATTTTGCGCTCTCTCAGCTGTCTCCACCCCGGATAAACTGACAGCGAAGTCCTTGGCCGCCCTGTTCCACACTCATGCTTATGCACGCCCAGTCGATGATATTGTATGCGAACGCTAAAAAATTTGCCAGACAAAGACGGGGCTTCAGGCGATGAAATCCCGCTCAAGGTTAGATGACAATTTGCTGCAAAGAGACGTCAAGGAGGTGGAGCGACTGAGACGGGCCTGTGGGTGTCGGTGGAAGAGCTCTTTGTAGCGCAAGCTCTTTGTGGTGTCCGTCTGTAGGCGAGATGATGTCCATATTGCTTGTGGTTCCACCTCGACCATAGTCCTGTAGCCCGTACATTCCAGTATATGTTTTGATATGTGCTATGAATGTGTATGGTGCGCTTACGCTCTACGCTTACGCTCAGGACCACGCTCTCTGCGATTAGCTACAGCTTATGGACTGTGTGTTTACTGTACCAAACGGTCGTGCGATAACACTGGCAAAAGGCTGAAAACGCAAAAAGAACCAAAGCCAAATGTTTGGAGTCGCGAAAAAGCAGATAGCCGTCGTTTTGGCTGCCGGGTGTGCATCGTTTTATTTCCGATAAACGGCCCCTGGGGGCGATTAGGGGCCCTGTGGGGCGATTTATGGCCTCCTGAGGTGCTGGGTAATGTTCTGGTGGCCTCAGGCTGCTTTCAGATGCCCATAATCCCTCGCAATAGCTCTTCGCTCCAACACTCGCTACAAGCCTAAAAAGCGAAAAGTGGACGCATCTTTTTCGCAAAACGTAGTTGAGACCGCTTGTACTGGTTTTCGACGAGCGGTGGCCATGGATAAGACGGGAAAAGGAGAATTTTGCCGCGGAGACGGCCTCTGGAGTCGCAGCCCTTTTGCGGGCTCATCGCGCTTCTCCAGCCGCTACTTGTCGACCTACTGCCCTCGAAGACGTATCTTCGGCATAGATGGCCCAGCTCCGATTGGCTCAAATAGAGGGAATTAACCCAACAGTAGTGCCGAGTGTGGAAAGGATTATCTCCGGTAGGGGTGTATCTAGGTTTGGGGGATAATACACACCTGCAACAGACGGTGAAAAGTTTGCAACCCCAAACCGTGTCGAAACGTGCAAAGCTCGCGGATGTGGGGGGCTACGAGCTGGCGGACATGTGTGCTCGGCCTGCGGACCGCAAATCCAGACTTGCCTCCCCCTAATTGAGACAATTGAGCTAGATTGCCAATCTTACAGTGGTCCTCGGTTTACTCTTATCCCTGTTGGCCAGACCGTTTGCAAACTTCAAACAGTTAGACACACACCTTAGGGCCACGGCTCAACAGCCACAGGCACCTCACATGTATGTGTGGAACTGGCCTGGGTAGTCGATCTCAAAAACAAAAGGCTGAGGTTATATCGGAAGCCGGGGCCAATGTGAAAGTCTGAACGTGCACGGGCATATAAAACCGCATTAGACGGGCATGCTCCATGTGGTCCAGGGCATCGGCTGGTTGTAGTTCAACGTGTCTGTGTGCAGGAGCTCTTTTGGCGGTCTCCGGCTTGCCAGGCGGAGGAGAGGACGGGCCATAAAGTTGCCCTATCTCTCAATCAGGTATAGTCATTACGACCTCCAACGTTGGCAGGCAATCTTAGTGGCTGTAGACTGCAAAAAGAAGATAAACACACAAGCGAGCAAACGCTGATGTACGTGCGGACCGACCAGGTACAATTGTAATCGCCAAACGAAAGAGCGCATCGGGGCTCTGAGGATCACTTGTCTCACAGTGCCCCTTCCTTCGCACCCTCCTGCTGTCTCCTCGCTTCGGTTTCAGGTACACCGTTTGACGGTAATAGCTATTTCCGCTTGTTGGCAGGTGCCCTAACCGCACGTTACATTTCTTACACACGACCACCCAGGCTTCTGGCGGTTTCCACCCCCCATCCACACCTGCATTACATGTCTTCACATACTAAACCCACATAACGGTCCACCAATTACGTCATCCGGAACAAGCCGGAAAAACTGCCAAGGCTGAAAATATTTCGCGTGCGAAAAAACAAGAGACGTCAGAACAACGTCGCAGCTCTTAATCTCCAGATGAGGGGTGCAGAACCCCGTGGCATACGGTTGGGGGCCAAGAACCCCTACCCCAGAATCTGCAGAGCTTCATCCACGATGATTGGCCTTTGGGGATGTACGTCTGTAGCACTTGGTGCTACTGTAAGGCATGAAACAATAGACCCACGCTCCTTGTCAGCTTCCCCGCGGCTGGACACTCTTGTTTTTTTCTACCGCTGTTTGTTCTCGTATGCGGCTCCACTTTTTTCATTAAACTGTTTTTTTCCATATTCCAGGTGCAAGCCAAGATTCTCAGCTCTTCAGTACATACCGTACCTACAACTACAGCCGGAGTGCCTACAGCCACGCTATTTACCAAACAACTCAGAGTTGCTGCCGTTTGATTCAGACCGTATCGTTTCGATGGGCTATGTAGCGTTGCTCGGCTGTATTTGTATATTTGGTTTGTATCTTCCATCCAACTCCGTGGATCAAGCTCCATACATACAACCCCCTTCAATTGTAGCCTCACTTATCGCCTCACTTCCTCTACGATCCGCTCCACCTACTTTACCTACACCTAAAACTCATATGCTAATCTGTTTATTTATCTTTTTTTTCAGTTTGTTTGTTTTGTGCAAGCCGTTCTATCTCTACAAATACCCAACTCCTCTTTAATTGCTAGACCCAGATCCAGACCCTCCAGAGCCAGAGCCCGGAGGAGCCCGGCGATAAGGGTGATGGCGGTCATTCTCTCGCGATCGGAAAATCCGTCGCATGATGGGCTCCATCAGCCGGCTCCGCAGCCCCTCTCCACCAGAAGGTCCACTGGCACCGTTGCTGCCGCTACTGCCGCCAGCCGAGTCCCCACCGTCGGTCCCGACTGCCTGCAACGTCTCCTGCCCCACAGACCCCGAAGCAGAGCCTGCAGCTCCAACATTCCCGGGCCCAGCGGTCGAAACTCTGTTGGCCTCTGCACCTCCATGTAGCCGAAAGAAGTCGGACGGACGATGGTACACGTAGATGCCAGGAACGGGCTGGTGGACGTGAGCGTGGGCGTGGGGACCAGTGCCTTCGGCCGCAGGACCAGCTCTGGCAGCAGCGCTAGCTCCAGCTCCAGCTCCAGCTCCAGCTCCTCCAGCGCCTTCAGCAGCCCCTCCAGCTCCGCCAGCTCCGCCAGCTCCTAACGAATCTAGCACTTGGGTAGCCGCTCGATGCGCAGTGTTGCGGAACTCCCGAATCGCGTCTGCAACGGGAGGCAGGGTCTGCGGGCGACCTGTACCCGTCTCGACTCGGTGGGCGTGGAGCAGCTGGGGCCAGCCGTCGACTCCTCGAGACAGAAAGTGCGGCAGGTTCTCCTGGGGCATGACCACCGGAGGAGTGCCAGCAGCAGCAGAGGCTGTAGCGGCTGTAGCGGCTGTAGCAGCGCCTCCAAGCAGCTCACTGGCAAGATCGCCGCCCTCAGCAGCAGCGGCAGGAGTCTGCTGCTGGTTGTTGTTGTTATGACGCCGTCGGTCGGCCTCAATCTCCTGGAAGACGCGCGGCAGCACGTTGAACAGCACCTCAAAGAAGCCGCCCGAATGCGACTCGTCGGCCTGGCCGGTGGACTGCAGGTACTCGGACTCGGACTCGACCGTGACCCGGCAGAGCGGACACGAGTTGTTGGACCGCAGCCACTCGCAAATGCACAGATGGCCGAAAATGTGGCCGCAGGGCATCTTGGTGGCCACGTGACTCTCGGGAAAGTTAGCCTCCGACTCGCTGTCGGCGCTGTTGGCCTCTGCGTCTGCCCCTGTTTCACCCCCTGTCTCAGCTGTGCCTGTAGTGTTCGAGCCGGCGGTCGAGGGAGCAGCCTGCTCAGTAGTGCCAGTAGTACCAGTAGTGTCAGCAGGAGCAGTGCCAGCAGGAGCAGTGCTAGCAGTAGCAGCAGCAGCAGCAGCGGTAGCAGCAGCACGAAGATTGCCACCCTCGTTGATCTCCCGCTGAAAGTGCCGCGTAACAGCCCGGTTCATGGCCCGCTGGTGCACTCGGTGCAGAGCCACCTCCTCGTGGGCCTCCCGCAGACCCTCGGGAATCCGGGGAATCACAAACGGCTGTCTGGGGCCCGCTTCAGGATCAACCCGAATGATCGGACACAGCTGCTGGGGGTTGGCCTCCCGGAACGCCGCGGCGTCTTCCGGAGTGTCGACAATGTACCGCGTCTGGCTCTCGGCCTCGTCGAGAGCCCGTCGCACGTTCTCCTCGACAGAGGGGTTCCGTCGAGCCCGTAGAATCTCGTCGGCCTCGGCCTGGATAGCCCGCTCGCTGGCAGACGCCTGCTCAATGAGCACGGGGCCGTGGACAGACGTCGCCGGGTTGACCTGCGAGAAGTCAAACGTCGAGTCTGCCGTAGTAGTAGCAGCAGACTCCGAGCCCCGTCTCTCTACGTTCTCCGAAGCCGGGACCTCCTGCCGGCCCTCCTCCTGCCGGCCTTCCTCCTGCTTGCGCTCCTGCTCGGCCAGCTTGGCGACGATGGCGTCCCAGCCCAGCGGCTTGTCCTCGAATGCATCGTAGCAGATCGGGCAGTTCTGCTCGGTCACCTCGCTCAGCTCCAGCGTCTCGAGGTTGCGGATCACGCGCCGCGACGCCTTGGGCTTGTGCCGCCCTCCCCCGAGCACGCCGCCGGCAAACATGTGTGTCGGGATCGTGAACGTTGCTGTCGTCGTCCCGTCCGGACGGTGATCGATGCCGCCGGGGCTGAATGTGATGTTCTGGCCGGCGCCCTGGGCCTGCGCCGCCGCCTCGCCGCCCTCCTCCTCGGTGGCCCGGCCCTGCAGCAGCCGCTGGATCAGGGGGTTGCTCAACCAGCCGCCGCCCTGGTTGAGATGCACGTGGCCAGGCTCCTCTGGCTCTGGAGGCGCCGCTGCGGCCTCTGCCGTCGCTCGGGCGGCCTCGGGGCCCCCGTCGCTGACCCGCGTCCGCATCGGAGATCGCTCTCGTCTGCGGTCGCCGCCTCGGCGCTGAGATTGCGACCGAGATCGGTATGCTTGTGATCCTGCCTCGGCCCGTCCGCGGGCTTCTCGTCCTCGCGCCTCGCGAGCCTGCCGCGACGCCTCTGTCGCCAGGCTCCAGATCGTGTTGTCAGCCGTGCCGGGTGGCGGGGCCTGGGTGGTTCCCAGAGAATAGGTTACCAGCATGATGGGCCGCTCTCGAGGCATGTTGCGGTGAGGTGGGGGCTGGGGCAGCTGCGGAGGAGTCGCTGGTGCTCTTTCTGTGGCCGCTGGCGCCTCTGGTGCCTCTCTGGGGGCATCTCCGGGGGCCGGTTCTGTGTTTGGGGTGCCTTCTCCGTTCAAAAGACGGTCCATGTACTCCTGGACGACCTCGCGGTTGTGCTGGACGTCCATATTGCGACGAAGCGCGCTGCGGAGTAGCTGTGCAACAGCGTCCCGGGCCGGATCAGGAGGCCCGTCGTTGTTTTCGCTCATCTTGTGTCTGTGTTCTCAGGGTGTGTGGTGTCTGTGTACCTTGGTTGGTGGCGTTGTAGGGGTATATCAGATGGTGTGGCGAAGCGGTGTCTAGTCAGTCACCTCTGCGTCCGTGCAAAGTAGTGCTGACTCCTGGTGGTCGTGTTTTTTTTTTTCTGTATCGTGCGGTAACCCAGCCTGGAGTTAAGATGTACGAGCGCGGTAAGTATAATAAATGGCTTATAATTAACTATCTTGCTTTAGTTTAATAGCAGTGACGTCAGATTCGCCCAAAAACGACAGCTGTGAAACCTTGTAGATGGGCCAAGAAGATGGCGGAAGAACAAAAACCTGCTCTAATAGGCAGCTAGAGCGGATGTTTATTGATACCGCAAAAAACACCGCCCAAAGACCCGCTCCTTGGCTTGCTCTGTGGAACAGTATGGAACGTTGGGTTTTGGGATATAGCCCGACGGTTGATGGTCCGGTGGAGCGGTCACGTGAGATGACTCGGTTTGTTGGCAGGTCCAGTGGTCACGTGACGGTTCCCATAATTCTTGTCATTGGCCTACTGCAGCTCCAGATCTGCCGTTGGGACCACTGTATAATATCGACTGCGTCTTCCAGCATGGCGATAATACCCGTGAGCCATTTAGGAGGCATATATATAAGTACATGAGGGGGTGGAGTGGATTAAATAGAGCTATGGTCGTGGAGGAGAAAAGGAGGTGTAAAATAGCGACACAGAATGGCACGGCTCGTCACGTGACACAACCCCCTTAGCTCGCTAGTCCACATTTCTCTTGCGACCTACGCACCCTTAGTAAGCAACCTCCACGCATGCACTCCCACAACACTCTAATCATCTCAATCAGCAACAACCACAACCATGGGTCTTCTCAACTCGGCGGACAAGGAGAAAATCAAGCGGGTGGTGCCGAAAAACACCAACAAGGTGATCGACTGCACCGTCGCGCGCCTCTACATTGCCTATCCGGACCCGGACAACTGGCAGTACACCGGTCTGTCTGGAGCCCTGGCTCTGGTGGACGATCTAGTGGGCCACACTCTATTCCTCAAGCTCATCGACATCCACGGCTCGCGGGGCGTTCTGTGGGACCAGGAGCTGTACGTGGGCGTCAACTACTTCCAGGACAGAACGTTTTTCCACTCGGTCGAGCTGGAGGACTGCTTTGCGGGCTTCCTGTTTGAAGACGAGTCCGAGGCCGCCCATCTGTTCAAGCGCATCCAGAACCGAGAGAAGTACGCCAGCAAGGACACCGTCAAGAACAAGAACGCCATTGCGCTGAAAAAGGCCGCTCCGGCAGAAAAGGCCGCGGTGGGCCCTCGAGGAGAACCCCGAACCCGTCTGGGATACACCGGCCCCGTCTACTACGACGACGAGCCGCCGGAGGAGTGGAGAGCGCTGTACAGAGAGCTGGAGGAGCAGGGCATCACCCCCGAGATGATTGCGGACAACACCGAGTTCATCAAGGAACACATTCGCCAGACGGGCGGTCCCCTGGTGGGTCTGGAGCCCCCGATTCCGCGAAACCGCGGCCGCGGACGCAGCACAAGCGTCGCCACGTCGTCGTCAGCCGACACGAACGCCCGAAAACCTCCTCCTCCTCCCCCTCCAGCTGCTGCTGCTCCAGAGTTCAACGACAGACGGGCCGCTCCTCCTCCTCCTCCGGCCTCGGCTCCTCCAAGCTACTCCAGCACCCCGGAGCCCGAGTCTCCGGCCACGCCTGCGGCCTCGGATCCTGCCCCCGCGGTCGCTGCCCCCCGACGGTTCAACGTGCCTCCGCCGCCGTCGTTCATGGGCAAAAACGCTGGTGCTCCTCCCCCTGCGCCGGCAGCTCCTGCGGCTGCAGCTCCCCCAGCGCTGCCTGGACGATCTGTGCCGCCGTCGCTGCCATCACGAGACTCGCCAGCCCCTCCTGCGCTGCCTGGGCGGTCTCTGCCGCCTCCTCCAGACCTCCCTGGACGAGCTGTACCCCCGCCTCCTTCTCTGCCAGCCCGAGGAGGCACTCCCGGCGCGGGAGGTCCCCCTCCGCCGCCTCCGCCGCGAGACGGAGCCACGCCGCTGTCGCGACCGCCTCCCCCGCCCTCGAGATCGGCCGCTCCTCCTCCCACTGCATACACACCCCCTCCTCCCCCTGCGGCGGCTCCTCCAGCGACGCAATCCGCATACACACCGCCGCCGCCTCCTCCCCCGGCGGCCTCGCGGCCCGTTCCCGGAGTTCCTGGCGGAGTGCCTCCTCCTCCTCCCCCCGGCCATCCTGCAGCTGGAGGTGTTCCTCCACCTCCTCCGCCAGCTCCCCCCGCGGCTGCTGGAGGTCCTCCCCCTCCGCCGCCTCCTCCCCCGGGAGCTGCGCCCTCGTTTGGAAGCGCGGCTCCTCCTCCTCCCCCCGGTCCTCCTCCGGCCATGTCTGGAGGCCCTCCTCCGCCTCCTCCGCCCCCTGGAGACTTTGGCGTCACCCCCGGCCCTCCTCCGCCCCCCACGGGCGACGCCGGCCGAGACGCGCTGCTGTCGTCCATCACGGCGGCCGGCGGCATCGGCTCGCTCAAGAAGGTGGACAAGTCGCAGCTGGACCGTCCTTCGGTGATGCTGCAGGAGGCGCGGGGCGAGACGCCCAACATTCCGTCGGCGGCTCCGGGCGCTCCTGGCGGCGGCAACTCGCTGGCGGACGCGCTGGCCTCGGCGCTCAACAAGCGCAAGGGCCAGGTCTCCAAGTCCGACGACGAGTCCGACGGCGACGACTGGTAGAGATGGTTGGATAATGACTATGTAATTAACGATGATTGAATGGTTGTGTGTAGAGTGGAGGAGTTACTGCTTCTCCTGTTCTTTGTAGTCGTCCATGATTCTGGGCATGGCTGTGTATAGTACGTACTGTAAGCACGTCGTCTTGATTACTGCACGTTGTCTTGATTACTGCTCGTTGTCCTGGATTGAGGAACCAGCTTCTGATGTCTGCGAGGAGTCTGTTATCCGTGAGCTAGTGAATAGAGCAATCTTCCTCGTTTTTGTGAACATGTCTTTTATTCGTACTTTACTTGTACTCGCACACACTCGTATTCGTACACACTCGTATTCGCCTCGCTTAATCGCATATACTATTCACTAATGTATTGTCTGACGGGTGTATCTGGCACGTGCTCTTTGTCACGTGACATCATCTTATCTACCACTTCGGAGCTTCTATCCGCTTCAGCTCCTGAAACTCCCGCTGTGGCTGGGTAATCTTCCAATCTCCGGATATTCCTTCTGCGTGAATTGTATTCTTGGCATGGTCGCGTCAATGATCGTCCGGCAATTGGACGAGCTTGCATACGAGCCTACTTGTAGCGCAATTGTTGAAATCCAGTACTTCTTTGTGGGCGGATAAAGACGACCTATATCCACTTGAAGCCGTACAGAAGGCTCTCGCTTGAACCCCAGTTCCTCTCGGCAGACTGCCCTCCTGCAAGTACAAGTGGACACACTGCCTCCACGGCTCGTCCCAAAACGGTATATTCTGTTGTTTATGCGCGATAGGCTTGGTCCGACGTTGCAAGGTTTCTGTCCGCCAGGAGACGGCAGCGTCAACGGCCTCGATCGTCGTATTTCGCAATTTTCCGGAGTTTGTCGAGGCGAAGAAGACGCGGCATAATCCATGCAGATAGCAAATGGCGCATCACGTGAGCGGGTCGACGAGGCAGTGACTTAAATGGATGTTGTATGTGGATTGTGGGGAGTGTGGGGGTGTCTATGGGGTATTTTGGGCTTGTGGGACATTTCTGGTGTCTTGCCCGGTCACGTGAATCTCCAAGAGGTATATATATAGGAGCTATATTGGATGAATATAGCCTAGACATGAAGTATGGAAGTCGGTTCATATCACGTGGACTTAAAGAAGAAGAAGGTATAATCGAAAGAAACACACGCGTATATCATACCATGCAACATCCCATGCCATCTGAGCTCGCCTACCAGCTGCTATATTGCTTGACTCAACCTCCCCAATATGGAAACAGGGTTGCGGTTTGCATATACTTCTCGACGATAACCACTGGGGTTGACAACTTTCAAAGGCCTCAGAGAAGCCATTGTCGGCGTATAAGCAGTCAAATCGGCACCACAAGACCACAGACCATACACTAGTAGCTATACTCCAAGACAGTCCACAGTAGATTAGCTGTACAGTCTGCTGGAGAAGCTGATGACGTCACTGAGTTGATTAACAGAGATACAAGAGAGATAAACGCGATAAGAAGATATAAATCACACAAGCAGAGGATCTATAACAGCCACAACACTGCAGCGAACACCACACTACCCCACAACCACCACCATACTCCCCAACGTCCCATCGCAGTCACATGATTTTAACTTTAAAACATTTTTTGGCGACGGGACAGAACATCATCAACAAAAATGTCCGGACGACAGGGTGGAAAAGCTAAGCGTGAGTATTTCTGCGGCGGAAAAGCGATGGGCCGCACCTACAGACGCTGACTAACCGTTTCGTGCACAGATGGCACGATTTGGCCGTCTCCTTCACTCATTACTAACCCAGCTCTTAAGGCCCCCAAGAAGAAGCAGACTGATATGGACGAGGAGGATCTTGCCTTCAAGCAGAAGCAGATGGCCGACGCCAAGGCTCGAAAGGAGATGGCTGCCAAGGCCGGCAAGGGCGGACCCCTTTCCGGAGGAGGAATCAAGAAGTCCGGCAAGAAATAAGCGGCTTCTTATAGAAAATACATGTTTTTTGTGACGACTGGAGTGTGGAGGCTTCGACCGTGTAGATGGAGATGCTAGGAACCATAGACAGTCGTAGATCTAGCGATCGATCCACTATCAGACGAGCTAGCAGCGATTACAAGTCATCTCATAATAGATCAGATTCTAGAAAATTCTTTGCTTATGGTAGTTCAGCCTCACTACCGGCAATCATAGTATGTACCGGCCACAATAAAGAGACGCACTATAACCTCCACAAACCCCTCTGGAACGTTCCATCTCATCCGTATCTATCTTCTTCCCCGCCACATTACTAATAACATTTTGGTGATTATGCACGCCACCAACATGAAGCGGAATAAATACTAGGGGGCCTGGAAACGTCCGCATCTCCACTAACCAGCACACTTTCGCCACCGCAAACAACGGCGACAAAACACGCGCAAAAAATGAACCTGACGCTCTCTTTTAAGGGCAAAAGCACGCCTCTGAGCGACCTTCCAGAGGACCTCAGCTTGGCCGATCTACAGGCTGAGCTCGATCTCACGACTGGCGTGCCTCCGAAGAACCAAAAGGTGTTTCTGGGCAAGAAGGGCCTCGTGAAGATTACCGACAAGAACGCCGCGGATCACGTCTTCAAGATCGTTCCAGATGGATCCAAGGTCATGCTGATCGGCTCGACCATCTCGCAGCTCGGAAAGCTCGAGGAGATGGAAACCAGCGCTGCACAGGAGGCTGCGAAGCTCAAGGCGCGCCAGCGACGTGACAGAGAGCTCTACAGACGAAAAACGGGCCGAAACACGCCTCCTCCAGCCCCGTCAGAGTACTGTTTCGAGAAGATTGTGCCTCTGGACTGGCTGCCCGAGAAGGAGCGGGCCCTGGACCTACTGACGCGTCTGAGCAAGGATAAGGGTGTCATCGCCGTGCTTCAGAAGTACAAGTGGCGCATCGGCGTTCTTACAGAGCTCGATCCTGCCTCCAACACAAACAGCAGCCACGAGGGAACCGAGCGTCTACTCGGACTCAACAGAAACAAGGGCCAGGTGATTGAGCTGCGTCTCAGAACCGACAACTACCAGGGCTGGAGAAACTACTACAACGTGCGAAACGTTCTGTGTCACGAACTGGCACATAACGTGTACAGCGAGCATGACGACCAGTTCTGGCGACTGTGCAAGCTGCTGGAGAAGGAGGTGGTCGACTTGGACCCCTTTGGAAAGCAGGGCAACACTGTTGGAGGCTCTGCGGCATCTACAGCATCCGGACCTTACCAGGAGTGGCTTGAGATGGACTCAGATGAAGATGTTGGCGACTCTGGAGGCTGGCATGGAGGCACCTATGTTCTCGGACGAGGCCGAAACGAGGTGCAGCAGGAAAAAGAGGACAAGAACAAGAGCATTAGAGAGCTGTTGCAGCGAGCTGCCGAGAGAAGACAGCAGGAGAAGGAGAAGGAGAAGGAGCAGAAGAAGTAGACTGTATGATATTGTATTTATATGAACTGTGACGGAGAAGAAGTGAGCTGTGTGGTGTATTTATATGATCTGTGGTAGAGAAGAAGTAGAGTGTATGACAATGTCTTCATATGAAGTGGAGGAAGATAGAGTAGAATACAAGTTTGGGCACATAGAGAGAAGTTGAAGTGAAGAATAAAAGAGAAGAGTCAATGTGTTTCTACAAGTACCGGTACAATAAAAGTAGACTCTTAATAATTACCAAGAGACAGAACCAACACAAACACAAGATGTTGAAAAAAAGAAGAGACACAAACCAGTCGCTACACTACAGTCAAAGAATAAAGAGATACAAGAAGAAGAGATACAATTATGAAGAGATACAAGAAGAGATACAAGAAGAGATACAAGAAGAGATACAAGAAGAGATACAAGAAGAGATACAAGAAGAGATACAAGAAGAGATACAAGAAGAGATACAAGAAGAGATACAAGAAGAGATACAAGAAGAGATACAAGAAGAGATACAAGAAGAAGAGTTACAAACAACTACAAGTACAGTACAGTACACTACACTACAAACTACTAAAGAATCATTCAACATTAACATCAATTAATAATATGAGAAATTCAAGACACCGTTTTTATCACACAACAACTTAGAGCAGAGCAGCCAGGAAGAAGGGAGCGGCCAGAGCAGCGCCGGCAACAACCTTGGAGCCAGAGTTGGCCTGGAGAGGAGCAGGAGCAGAGCTGGGAGCCTGGGCGGGGGTAGTCTTGACAATGGAGTTGGTCAGGGTGGCCTTGGAGGGCTCGACCTTGGGAGACACAGTGGCAGGGGTGACAGGAGACACAGTGGCGGGGGTGGAGGGAGACACAACAGGAGTGTTGAGGGTCTTGGTGGTGGTGATGGTGGAGGTGACAGTGGACTGGGTAGTCTCAATGTGGGTAGAGCCCTGGGAGTCAATGGAAGTGACGGGGCAGTCGGTGACAAAGACGGTCACAATCTCCTCGGTGACGCAAGAAGCCTTGGGGACGGTGGTGGTCACGGTGGACTTGACAGCCTCAACGTGGGTGGAACCCTCAGAGTCAATGGAGGTGACGGGGCAGTCAGTGACGTAGACAGTGACAATCTCCTCCTCGGACTTGGGGACAACGGGAGCTGTGACGGTGGACTTGACAATGTCGACGTGAGTGGAGCCGTTGGAGTCGATGGAGGTGACGGGGCAGTCGGTCACGTAGACAGTGACGTCCTCACCAGAGTGGCCCTTGATCACGGTGGTAGCCACGGTGGAGTTGGAGAAACCAGAGATGACGGTGGTAGCTCGAGAAGACTCGTAGGTGGAAACAGAGTGGTCAACGACGATGGTGGAGTTCTTGGAGACCTCAACATCGACAGTCTGGCCGTAGCACAGGGTGTAGGTGATGGAAGCCTCGTACTTGACCTGCTCAGACAGAGTCTTGATGACCTCGGAGTGAGACTCGGAAGCAATCTTCTCAATCTCGGAGGCGCACTCGTCCTGGAGAGAGTAGAGATCTCGGATCTTGGAGATCAGGTCGGTCTTGCACTTGACAATGACGTCCTTGTCGGGGTTGGGGCCCTTGAGCTTGGACTGGGCCTCCTCGATCAGCTTCTTGATCTCGATGAAGTGAGACTCCTGCTCCTTGATCTTCTGGATGAACTCGGGGAAGGAAGGAGAGTCGGAGTTGACCTTCTCGGCCTCGACGACAAACTGCTTGTACTCCTTGTACAGGTTGTAGACAGTCACGTTGACGGAGCTGAAGTACTCGTTGTAGGAGTCGAAGTTGTCGAAGTTGTTGAAGGTCAGCTCGGGGAAGCCAAAGTGGTGTCGCTCGAAGAACTCCTTGGTGGCAAGAGACTGGTCCTGCAGCTGGAGGGACAGGGCCTTGAGCTGGTCGGAGTTGAGGTCAGAGGCGGCCTTAATGGCGGCAGCAATGTTCACGTCCTGCTCGGTGATGAGGCCGGTGACCTGGGTGCCAACCTCGCCAATCTTGGAGTCGACGTCCTTGGTGATCTTGTCGGCGGTCTCGACGTTGTCAGCGTGGTTCTCGGTCTTGACGGTGTCGATCTGCTTCTGGACATCGTCGAGGTGCTGCTGGAGAGTCTCGAACTGGGCAGCCTGGGCCTTAGCGTTCTCAGCGGCAGTCTGGGCAAGAGCGGAGGCAGCCTCGTCGACAGCGTGCTCAGCGGCGGTCTCGGCGTCCTTGGCAAGGGCCTTCTGGGACTCGGCGAGGTCGGCGATCTCCTGGTGCAGAGACTGGAGGTACGTCTTGATGTCTGCGGCGTCAGAGACGAGGGTGGTGGTGTCAGCCTTGATGCCGGTGGTGTCCGACTTGATGTCCTTGACGGTCTCAGCAATCTTCTCAGTGGTGGCAGCAATGGAGTCGACAATGGGCTTCAGAACGGGGACGGGGTCGTGGTTCTTCAGGGCAGTGGCCAGAGCGGTCAGAGAAGAGGAGATGGAGGTCAGAGAGGTGATCTGGGTGTTGGACAGCTCAATGATCTGCTTGAGAGAAGCAATCTGGGTGTTGGACAGAACCTTGAGGTCGGCAACAGCAGCAGAGTTGGCGTCAAAGGCAGCCTGGACCTGCTTGGCAAAGGCAGTCTCCTGGGCAATGAGAGTCTCGATCTGGGCCTGGATCTTGGCCGAGGCAGTACCGATGTTGGCGTTGATGGCAGCATCGCCAGAGATGATCTGGTTCTGAATGTTCTGAGAAGCAGATCCAATGTTGGCGTTGATGGCAGCGTCACCGGCAATGACCTGGTTCTTGACATCCTGAGAAGAAGCATCGATGTTGGCGTTGATGCCCTGAGCAGCAGAACCAATGTTGGCGTTGATAGCGGCATCGCCAGCAGCAACCTGGTTCTTGATGTCCTCGGCAGAAGCACCAATGTTGGCGTTGATAGCAGCGTCACCAGCGACAATCTGGTTCTGGATCTTGCCAGTGGCGTCCTCGAGGTTCTGCTGAGCCTTGTCGAAGCTGTTGGAGATCAGATCCTTGAGCTTGCCGTAAGCAGAGTCGATCTCGCCGATGGTAGCCTTGTTGCCGCTGTTGATCAGGTCCTGAAGAGTCTTGGTGGCATCACCGATGGCGTTCTTGATGTCGACATCATCGTTGGAGATCTCGGCAATGACGCTGTTCAGAACATCGGAGAGCTGGTTGGAAAGACGTCCAGCAGCATCGAAGATGTCCTTGTCAAGGAACTCGGAGTTGGCATCAACCAGGTCGGCGAGGTTGTTCTGGGTAGTCAGAATGTAAGAAATACCCTGCTCAAGATCAATGTAGTAGTTTCGGAGATCCTTGGCGATGGCGGAAGCCTTGCCGCTGACAACGTTGACCTGGGAGCCAACATCGTTGACGTTGTTGTTGATCTTGCCAGCCTGAACGTTGGTGTTGTCGATGATCTTGTCAGCGTTGGCATTGTCGTTGGCGATGACCTTGCCAGCCTCGATGTTGGTGTTGTCGTTGATCTTACCAGCCTGAGTGTTGGTGTTGTCGTTGATCTTACCAGCCTGAACGTTGACGTTGTCGTTGATCTGACCAGCCTGAGTGTTGGTGTTGTCAATGATCTTACCGGCCTCGACGTTGGTGTTGTCGTTGATCTGAGCAGCCTGAGAGTTGGTGTTATCAATGATCTTACCAGCCTCGACGTTGGTGTTGTCGTTGATCTTGCCAGCCTGAGTGTTGGTGTTGTCAATGATCTTGCCAGCCTGCGTGTTGACGTTGTTGATGGAGTTGTCGACCTTCTGGTTGAGAGCATCGACCTCATGGGTGAGAACCGTGATGGCAGGGATGGCGTTCTGAGAATCAACGGCCTTCTGAAGGGCATCAATGGCGTCAGACTGGCCGTCGAGCAGCTGGAGAATGTCAGAGACGTTGTCATCGAGGTTGTCCAGATCGTACTTGGCGACACCGAAGAACTTGTTCCAAGCGTCGAGAATCTCCTGGAGCTTGGGGGCCAGCTGCTTGATGGCGGCAGCCTGGTCACGGCCGTCGATGTTCTGAATGGCAGAGACCTGGTGCTTCAGATCAGCAAGCTTGGCGTCAGCGTCAGTGGAGGCCTTGACAATAGTGTCCAGAATCTTGTGGGAGGCGTCATCAAGCTTGCCATCAAGCTCGGCCTGAGCCTTGCTGATGATGGTCTCCTCGTTGAAGGACAGAGAGTTGACAGCGTTCCACAGAGATCGAAGCTGGTCATCGTCGACGGGAGTCTTCTGGGGGGCCTCCTCAACGTGATTATCCTGTGGCTCGTCCCAGGTGTTACCAGAGGATCCAAGGTAGTGAGGGTGGTAGACAAAGAGCCAGGCGTTAGCGGTGGAAGACAGAGTGGCCGCCATAACGGCGAGAGTGGCAGCGGAGAACTTCATGGTGTGTTAATGAGCGGTGGTATCGTGGTGTGTGATAAACAGGGGAGGGGCCAGGGCGGCTTTTATAACACCCAGGGAGTATTCTTAGACACCAAGGTGCTAGCTGTTTTGCCGCGTGAGCCAGCACTAACATTCTTCGACCACAGGAAGAATAGGGGCTACTGTAGAGGAAGGCAGTAGTTCTTCTTACGCTGTAGGTCACGCACAGGTTCCACGGAGAGGGACTGGAGAGTCCATCCTGTCATCCGATACCCCAAATTTGTATCTTTTTTCTGGGTATGAGGGCTCCAGCGTCAAGTTCAAGACATATTTCAAGACGGTGTTGTTCTGACGGCCCTGCTCGTATATCTCTCGGAAATTTCCTGTTTCAGCAACGTTTCAGTTTTAGCAGCATTTTGCCTTTTTGACTTTAGTCAACTTATTCAACAAGCGATTCTCGACTCACTAGACCACCATTCCCGACTATTCGCAGCATGGAAACTACACCAAACCTGTGGGTTCTGCAGAGCCGTGGGAACCCAGTCTAGCTTTGGCTCTAGGTTCAGTCCATACTCCAGTTTAGCAGTATGTGTAATTATAACTTCTCCTCTTTCTCGTGAACTGCGTGATATCGTATTCGTATCCGAGATGCTTCTTATTCTCGGCAAACTCTGAACTGTTCAATACAGCAGTTTTTATGATCTGCGAAGCTGATATGTTCTTGAACACATACAGCCTGCTAATCTTGGCACTCATACATATTATTAGATACAGTATATTTAGAACGCGCTGGTCACTAGTTTCATGAAGCGAGTCTCGCGTGTAATATGCATCTGACATGCATACGCCCGCATGGATAAAGCTGAGGGAAAAATACACAGTGGGCAGTGAAAAGATGACGAGTCAAACGGGACGAGCACAAAAAGACCTCCAAAATGTTTGGGATGAAGTTTGTGCCTGTTTTAAATGTCCAGAAAACACTCAATACCCCCAGCAGACGCGCCATGGGTCTTCCAGGCAGTACCAGCCTGTTGCACTAATGTGACAGGGGTGTGAGGGCTAGACGCGACGGGGTTTTCTGCCAAAAAAAAAAAAAAAAAAGAAGTCGGAGAGTCGAAATTTTACTATTTTTGCTGATTCTGATGCCAGTAAGCCGTTATTTGACATATTTCTGTCTCTGTTTCGCACTCGTTTTTGTGTCAGATCATTGGAGGGTCTAGCCTTGTTCAGATTAGGGGTAAGTAATTTAGGAATGCGGGAAGAGCGGCTCGTCAACAATGGCGTGGTCCAAATCACACGGGCCGAGAAGAAAGTTGAACTAGTCCACTATTCACGAGTGTACATTCCTCTGTTTCTAGTTATGTTTCATTGCCGAGACTCAAGGAGAGGTTTCGAGCTACCAAAATTGTGGGCTCTTCTCGGAAGACAAAGGAAATGCTTCCAAGGCAATTCTGACAAAATACAGACTCCCATCACACATCCAAACACCTCTCAAACTCGCCGATAAACAGCCGTCAAAAACCCAGCATCTAGATGCATGTTCGTACCGACTTCCCACTAAAAGTGACAGGCCCTTGTAAAAAGACGCGACCTTCCAGACTAAACCCGCGTACACCATGCGATCAACAAGCACCAGCCTGTTCGCGTCTAACAGGGAATGTGGCGATTCATGTGAAAAGGGACTTTTAGTGGCTCAGTGCCCCCTAGCTCAACAGTAGAAGGCGCCCCGTTCTCTGTGTTTCTTGTTCTCATGCAAACACCCGTTCCTAGCCGCTGCTAAGGCTACCCGTCGGTGCAGTCGACATAGACACGCCATTCTGCAGCTGCAAATGAAATCAAAACAATGGCAACGTCAGTCAGAAATACCTGAAATCCCGCAGTTCTGAACTTCTCCTCTCTCTCACTTACGCCTTGGCTTACTCATCTCACTTCTCCCAACTGGTTAAGCTCTCGGACGACACGTGATCAGGGGGACGAGTCTAGACCTTCTCCAGCGGACGCAAAAACGGTGCTACAGCAAAGAAGACAGATGCAAACGGCTCGCCGGAGTCCGTGGAGTCCAACCATACTCTCAAATCCCCAATCCAACTCAAACTGCCGTCCTCGGCGACTTCTCCCTAGAACCTTATTGCATCTACTCCCTCCACCGGAAACCCTAACCCTCACACATGCAGTGAGTTGTCACCAGCCAAGAGTACATGTCGGTACTATCTAGCTGGGTTGTGAGAAATACCGGGTGAGCACAGACACGGCTTTTTTTCTCTTTGGACGCGACACAGACGCACAGACGGCGCTACTCCGACACAGACTTGACACAAAACACACATCCACCACCAGCACAAGATGACCGAAACAGGACAAATCCAAAAGTTCAAGCTCGTCATTGTGGGCGAGCAGAGTGTGGGCAAAACGTCGCTGATCACGCGTATCATGTACGACAAGTTCGACCAGAACTACGAGGCCACGATTGGCATCCAGTTTCTCTCCAAACCCATGTATCTGCCCGATCGAACCATCCGGCTGCAGTTATGGGACACGGCGGGCCAGGAGCGGTTCCGATCTCTGGTGCCGGCGTACATCCGGGACTCTCACATTGCCATTGTCGTCTACGCCATCGACTCGCGCAAGTCGTTTGTGGACGTGGACAAGTGGATTGAGGACGTCAAGGCCGAGCGAGGCAACCAGGTGGTACTGATGCTTGTGGGAAACAAGAGCGATCTGGAGGAGTCGCGAGAGGTGACGACCGAGGAGGGCCAGGAGAAGGCCAAGCAGTACGACGCGCTGTTTCTGGAGACGTCGGCCAAGGCCGGCCACAACGTCAAGTCGATTCTCAACAAGGTGGCGTCGGAGCTTCCTGGGCTGGAAACCGCCCTCAAGACGGACCAGAGCGAGCTGATCGACGTGAACATCACAAACGAGCCCGAGCAGGACAGCTGCTCCTGCTAGAGAGATGGAAGAGTAAGAGAACACTGAGCATGGATGTAAGTAAATAGGTAAAATTAATTTAACGATTTGGAGGCTAGTTGGGATGTGGGTCAAGTGTGTTAGTCATGTTTTGACACCTGTGGAGGTCAGTGAGGATTATGAGGGAGCATGTTAAGTGCCAGTTGGTACAGGCTTATGGGGTTAGAGGATTCTGAGGGAAGACGTGTTTGCCTAGGTTACGAGTACAGATGAGGCCCGAGGCTTGGTTATTCTTGACCAGCGACCAGGGTCTATCGTCTGTCTCAGTTATCCATTAACCGAAATCACTTTGCCAATGAACTAACACTAGATCTCGCGATAGTGCGATGTCAGGTTCAGGATTATTATTAGTAACTAGCTAGCCAAGTATAGCTACAGCGCTAGTGATGAGGACCTGTTCTAATGTAGTTGCTTGACGCTATATTTATAGGGCATCTGGACTCTCATACGAGCGAGTGGTTTCAATATCGAGTTGGAGTGATGGCTTTCAAGACATTGGAGTTATTTAAAGAAGTGGGGCTTCAATAGCTTGAGCGTAGTTAGACACTGGACACAAATGTCGGTCTTCGTAGTCAACCATGTCCAATTCATATTCAAGTTCGTAGCCGTACTTAAAGAAATCAGAGTCCAGATGTTTCATCGAACACAGGTGTTTGAAGCACGGAGTAACATACAAACAATGCTTGAAGTACAGGACACGAAAAGGAGAATAAACAGATACTCCACTACTCGTATGTAAATACTTGTATTGTGCTTCAAAACGGCTACGCTAAGCGAATATCGATATGTATTTATGACTGTTAGCTACAAGTACCAATCGCTAGTATCATTGCGATAGTGCCTTGGACTAAAGCTGATAGGAAATGACACAATATCTCAAATACAGGCTATTGAAACAAGACAGCTATATTTACCGTAGCAGGCTAACAGGACAATGATCAAGTCCTCTCAATGCCACAAACTAAAATGGCGCGGAGGGACTTTGCCATTCCGGCCATGTTGAGATCTGCTGCCAAAGCCTTGGCTGAGTGGATACATACTATATACATGTATGTACTCCGTATTACTTGTAGGCGATCAATTTAGCAACCTGTGCAAGTGGTCTCAGCGTTAATTTACTCACACTGCAACAAATAGTAGCAAGCTCGTTTCTTTACTTAAACAGCTCACACGACTGGTAATACGACTGTTAATCATACCACTAAAGAAAGAGGCACAAAAACACGTCTTCCAATCTCAAACAACCATCCACCACTGTAACACTTGCGCAACACACGAAAGTGATCTACAGCATCATCCGACAATCGCCCCGACTGCCAAACTATCCAGGGGAGCGTTATCAATCACCACCCGTTTATAATATTAGAACCATAATCCAGTTAATCTCGCTTATCCGCTTCCGTCCGCGAAATGAACAGGTATCATGGAGAAGATACCCCAGGGTACCAACTCACGTGACACCACGTGACCAACAACACACCCCCTATCCGTTACATAATCAGCCCCTATCCGTGGATAGTCTCCCCGATCCGGGACTTGCTCGCATGACTTCTTGACCGTGCATATGTGGCCACCGCACTTATTTTTTTGACTTTGACAAGCGTGCGATCATCCTGTCTATTTGATAGTCTATGCACGGTCGGCCGTCTGCGTTCCAGTGCCCTGAGAGCGTGCTCATTTCAGGCATCTCTGGGCGCTGCTGTGGCAGCGAAAATACGGGCTAGAAAAAAAAAGATGAAAATAAATAAAATTGTCCAAAAAACAAACTCCCAACGGTACCAAAAGCTTAGCAGCAAAAAAAGCACAGTATCTCCACGGCGGTCAATATTAGCTACAAGCGTTTGGCAGCCACCCAGCAACACACCCCCTATCCTGGACAAAGACGATGAACATTTATCTGGAACCCCGTCTCACAGCTTGTTACCACGTGACTCTCCCGGCGTGATGGTGTGCACCATGCAGCAGCCATGCACCCCCATCTGCAGCGGCGCACAAGTGGCCTTACTTTTTTGAAGGCAGTCGGAACACGTCGGCGAGAGCAAACCGTTCCTGTGGGTGTAGCTGTGGAGCTGCAGGCACGGAGTCCAATGAGATTAATCAGCGCATTCCTGCGCAGCCCCTCGATGACTAATGCTCCCCACTTTGTCTCTCTGAGACCCCAAAGGACCCGCTTAAAATGCGACGATCATTTGTGGACTCCCTGCCTTTATTCCGATTTGGGAATTTGGGGACGGCACCGGCGCGCGTTTGTGCTTGAACCTTATTCGTGTTTAAAGTTTTGGGAATATTTTGCGAAAACCCAAATCGACGGACATGGACCAGCTCTCTCAACACGGTATCGGCACCTATAGCAGACTGCTATGCCCATTATACGCTCATGTTACCGACCGCAAACGGGTTTAAGCGTGCAGAAGACCCGTTGGAACGCAAACAGCCGCCGTTAGGCCCCACCTGGACCCTCTGTCAATCTCTCGTTTCTTAAATTAGTCTCGGAACACAACTTTTTTAATGTACGCTGCAGTAAATGATCAGCGCGACCAAGATCTTCTTGCGCGTCACGTGATGGGCTTGTTTGCAAGACACTTTGTGCGTCCATGGGTTTCGTTTTGGTGATTTTACCCAGGCCCGTTTAGCCGCGCTTTTCGAGCTAAGCGAGATCGTTTTGGGGACACGACTTAATGTGGGGTTAAAAAAAAAAGAACATTCAGTACACTCGTGCAGCTGTTTCTGTGTCGTTTATAACCTCGATTCTCGTGTTTTCGTATTTCCCCCATTTTTCCTCACGTCTCCAGCTTCTTCGCATTTTCTATACGTGTCAGCCAAGACGGAACGAGACATGTCTAACTTCCGTGAAGACCTTATGCCTGTACCTATACCTGCATATTTGACGTCAGCAAAGGGGCTTTTCAGGGGCTTTTCAGGGGCTCCAAACACACAAAAAAAGGGGCGTTAAAATTCGGGAAAAAGCCTACCCCGGTCGACCCATGGCATGGGTGGGCTCAGTCAAAATTCCAGTGCAGAAGCTGCCACGCCCGTGCTGCAAAATCCTGTCAAATGCGTTGAGCAAGTTGTTGAGACAGTCGACGCATGGAAGCTGATCAGTGAATGTGCGGGGAAACGAAGGGCCAAAGGTTAAAATTTTAAACGGAATATATGGGCGAAAAAGCGAAAAAAATTAAAATAAAAGGAAAAAATAAAATTACGGACTGGATGCACAAACCTCGCTCAATCAGTACACTTTTTCGCCAACGTTGGACCTCAGACGCTATTACGCTTTGAATTTGGGTCGTCTGTCGACGAGGCTGCCTTTGGTTGGAAATATATTGGTCGAAAATTTTTCGTCCATGTCGATCAGTGGCTCGATTATTTTTTGTTGAGACAGACGAAACCTCGCTCAGAGAGGCTAGCAGATACGAGCCAGAGACTCCACGAGGGCCTGACGATCGAAGGAAGGCCCCATGAGCTCCTATTTCTTCATGTATAAATGGACAGGCCCCCTGATACCCCAGGCAACCACACGGGAAAAAGCCCATAGGGTTGGAGGATCGGCAGAGTTAAGGATCTAGTGCTGCATGTTACAGCCAAGGGAGATCAGACCGCTCTGAGAGGCTTCTGGCGGCTTGTAGATTTACGACGCATTCACGAGGGATGCGACAGGGGAGGTAGGGTTCCGTTCCAAGGGTTCAGATCATCGTGGAGGGCTATTTTGGGCCCGGAGGTTCAAAGTCTCCGTCTGTCTCACGGAGTCCGACAAAGGAGACATTCCGACAGGACTTTAAACCGGTGAGACTGGCCGTAAGTGTTTGTTTCTATGATTTAGACATCGCGAGAATTAAGGGCTAACGTTGAGACAGGTTTGAGGAAAAGGAATATATGGAAGATATGAAGAAGACGGAGGACGTTGAAACACGGGATGGAAGACGTTACTGTTTATTGAACACTGTATGTAATTATGTGTCTTGCTCGTTGCGATGGGATTGATAATGCAAGATAGTCAAGCTTATTTGGAGTTCAGGGTGGGCGGTAGGGACGGGCAGAGTCGAATTTGAACACGACGAGGATCATAAGCGTCTACTGAGGACCCTTACGGTACCGATCTTGCCTGGTTTGACCTGGTTTTGTGCGAAAGAGCAAACAAGCTTATTCTGAGTAAACAGAAACACCCCTATTCTCGAGGCGTGGCAACGAAAGAGACGTCTCGATCGCACCGCGATAAACTCCGCAAAGAGAGCTTTCCAACAGTACCAATATCATGTCAATCGTGATTTACATGCCGCACAAAGACAACAATCCAGAGGTATGTACAGAAATGCCGGTACAAAGAGCGATAGGCAACGCAAGTGCATGGAGCCTTCTCTCTTCGTTCGCTACACAAAGACCCTGTCCATCAATAATATTCGCCCCACATTACTGCCCCGCACTCTTGTAGATCTGATCAACACGGTCTTACGTAATAAACAACACGAACACAAGGATCGTCGAACAGATAGACGGCACTGAAGGTAACGAGTTCCACGGAGTGGAGCAGAATCACGTGAGCGCTCAAATAATATATGCCAAAACCGCCATTGTTCGTCGTATTGCTCCTCGACTTTGCGGATTGTAAAACAGCCCGATTCAGAGACATGCTACCTCTCAAAGTCACCAGACAGAGAGCCTTGACCGTCTAAGCTTCCAACCCTATCCCTCGGACTGCATACGAGCTACGTCACTAGTTTGAGATTGTGTCGATCGGTAATGAGGGGTAGCGATGATCTACCCCCAAAGTAGACGGGGCTGGAGCCAAAAGGAATGCTGGCAGGCGTGGGGGCTCGCGGCGATTTCCAGTCGTATTTTCCCGTTTTTTAGCGTTTTTTAGCTCGTCTGCTTTTTTTAGTCATGATTGCGTGGCTTTGAATAAGTCGACGATCACCCCACGGTGATTTGCACAGCGTATACGGTTTTGTGGGGTTTAAATACGGACGTTGTCTCCGACGCTGCGGCTGCTCGCGCAGCATTTTCTCCGATTTATTGCACTTTTTAGAGGCCGCAGAGAACCTGTTCGCTCTGCAGCAACCTCTACCACACAATAATAAGAGGCCATTTATGAACTTTTTTGGGGTGGAGTGGGTTAAGTGTGAATTTTAATTTTTGTGTTTTTTTCCCACGCCAACGCACTGGCACGCAAACGGCTGGTTCCACGTGATATGAGACAGCCCAGAGGCTCAGAGACACTCCCAGAATTTTTCCAAAATTTCCTCCGTTTTTCGTAAATGCTATTTCCCCATTTTTCCCCTTTTGTCGTCTCGCTGCTGAGAAATTTCCGCCAACTAATCGCCACACCCTTGTTGAAACCTTAACCCATGCTACGCTTGGACAAAGGCTATTTTTTAATTATCCCCCCAAAGCTAAACAAAAAAAGTATTTGGAATAAATCGAGAAAAAAAACGCAAAAAATAAGACAAAAAAACAGCGGCCTCAGAACACCGTGCCTGGGACCAGGAACCGTGCCTTGACCTTGGGAGCGAAGACAGGCACCAGGGGGTTAGTGGACGGGTATAGTGCAACCACGATATAAATGAGCACAAAAACGCACGTCGACGTTTCAGATGACTCCTCAGATGCCCTTCTACCATCCTTCGGGTTCCGAAAGACCGTGGTGCCGTATCGTGACACCGTCTCTTTTTTTTCGTTTCTCTGACACTGTCTCTATTTTTTTTGCTCCCAGCGCTCACATGACGTCATTAGAGTTAACGGCTTAGAACCACCATTTACTATGGCCTTTGACACCCTGCTAAAGCTGAGTAGTGGCACTAGAGAGATGCTAGCGGCGGAAAAAGTTGCGAAAGACAGGGGTACAACGTCGGAGATGGCCGAGGCGGCCCGGAGGTGTTGGGGGAGGCATCTTTGGAATTTCCCGCATTTTCCCAACATTTGTTTTTTGGCGGAAAAATCGTAGAAAAATAGACAACAAGGGGAACAAAGCAAGGACTACACGGAAACGTTCCCCCAATCAAGGGCTATATTGCAACGTGACGGGCTTAATTTTTGACTGCCTCCTCGTGGTGTTGCGGTCACCTTCGCTCTCCTTGTGGACCTCAGACCTTGGGAGTCGTATTCGCTTGGGCAACACTCCGTCAGCTGGTCCATAGAAGGTGTAGCATAGCTAAGACCCCGAAAGGGGCATGTCACGCTACAAGGGTGGTAGTTCTGAGCTACAAAGCAGGTCCTTGAACAGACCCTAAGACCAGTGTCAAGAAGAGACAGTTCTGACACGGGATGTCGAGCACAGTCTTCGCTTGGACTTTTTTAGACCCAGGAACAGGGGTCTCTGTTACCCAGCCTATACGGGCACAAACGGTCCAGTGGTTAGCACCTTTTGGCACACTTGTTGCAGGAGTCGCACCACGCTGACCAACAGCAAGACCCGCAAGTACAACCCTCGGCTCGTATTTGTGCGGCGAGCATTCTTCCGCGAGGTCCACCGTTTTGCGTTAGCTCCTTAGGCTGCCCAGAGGATGCACCGCGATGTAACGTTGTGCCTGGTAGCACGGTTAGCGGCGTATTCAGGGTGTCATAGAAGCTGGTTGATGGCGTGTTAGCGGCGCTGGTCCACTTTAGAAACGTATTGTGAGCGCTTTGCAATTCCTGCGTATTTGTTTGCATTTGTTTGCGTAAATCCCGGAAAACGCTCCACTACATTGCAAACTGCAGGGACTATCATACCAAACTGAATCCTGGCCAGCAAACTTGCTTGACGAGTCTGGGCGTGTGGAGACTTTTGAGCAGAAGAATAGCACCTATAGCTTCCATTTATCCCTTTTAACTGTAACACGCGTCGTAATTAAAGGGTTTGGACGACGAGAACTTGTGTAGAAGGACACGCAGAGCCGCTAGAAACAAACCGACTTGACCATAGACATTCCAGAAGTCACAAGCACGCATTTAATAATCGTTATCTCTTGGACCTGGGCTCTGAAGGCTCACCCCTCCCCCACTATCTCCATGGAGCTCATGTCACCTCTGAGTTTAAAACTTTTTTTTTTAGGAGGGGGAGCATAGCTCGCCTTGAGGGTGGTACGGCCACAAAGAGGCACATTAGCGCCTATTTGGGACGGGCTGAAACGTCAGCTACGCTGGGATTACCGGAGAGTGTCATTTGTCTCATCTTGTCGTGACATCGGAACAGACAGGAAGGTTAGGATCCCAAGGTTTGTTTGATCCTGTGATGGTGGACTCTGCTTTTTTGACAGGTGAATGTGGCATACAGTGGTCTAAAGGGGTTCGATTAGGACCTAAAGTTGTGTCAGAAGATGGGCTGATCTCCCCCGTCCAGAAAGACGTGCTTATTCCGGCCATGAAGCGTCTCTAGCTCCATACCGTGGAGACAGCATACAATGGCAACAGTTTATGGCTGAGGCACGGCACTTGCCGTTTAATCACAAGATCTATGGCAGACCTCAGTCTATGGGCCGTTTCGAGCTGCCTGGAGCTGTCACAAAAGCAGCCTCGATACATTAGATGCCCCGAAGGGGATGGTTAGTCAGCGGAGCCAGGGGCACGAGAATGCAGACACAAAGCGTCTCTCGTACCGAGGCGATAGGCATGCAAACCCGTTGGTGTCTCGTGCACGCTTACATAAGTCCCCACCTCCTCCCGCTTACATAAGTAGCTCACCCAGGGGCAAATCTATGGGCTTGCCTTTTCCTTTTCCCCCTTGCTTGGTCTTGCTAGGTACAGTAGACTTTGCATGACAAGGGCAGGGGTGGAGAGTGGAGTGTGGTGGACTGGGGTGCGATTACTGGGGGCTCGCGCACTTTTAGAAGAAGGCAGCAGTTGTTTTCACGCAAAAAAATACCACCCTACGGTGCCGGCACATCAATTTGTGTATCATGATTGATTTTTTTGTTTGCAGCAGAGTTACACTTTTTACTTTACTCTGAACGATTCCCAAACGCTAACCTTGAGGCTAAGGCTATTATCCCGACTTTTTCTTTTTCGTTTGACAAGTCTATTTGGCCGAGTGTCCACAAACCTTGTTTGCAATTGAAACACGTCCTTCTTACACCTATTTCCTGAGACTCCATTTTGCAAGTTACAGACCGGTATTGCGGGAGACGAGAGTCGTGACAACGGTCCACAGCTGAGGCCCAGACATCGAACCACACACCTTTTTGAGAACCACACGACGACCCCCGAAAAGCGGCCCCTCCGCAAATCTCCACACTTAACCACCACCGCAGGCCACTATCACCACCACCATCATTTCCACAGCCCCCACAGCAGCCATGAACTCCCCACCGCCGGTGCCGAAGAAAACCAAAACCAAGTACCCGAAAATCTTCCAATGCACGGGGTACGGCGACTGCAAAATGACCTTTACGCGGTCCGAGCACCTGGCCCGACACATCCGCAAGCACACGGGTGAGCGTCCGTTTCGCTGCCACTGCGGCAAGACCTTTTCGCGGCTCGACAACCTGCGCCAGCACATCCAGACCGTCCACGCCAACGACCACCACATCTTGCATGCGCCCTTGCCCCCGCCTCCCATGCCCCAGGGCGACCTCCAGGCCATGGGGCAGAGCCAGATGGGCGTGCCTATGGGCGCCCAGATGCACCCGCAACAGCAGCAGATGCATCCGCAGCACATGGCCGGCCCCCCCGGACACGTCCCCTCGCCCATGATGTCGCATCACGGCGCTCCACACCCGCACGCGGCGTACCCGCAGATGTACGACTACCAGTACCCCCCGGCCAGCAGGCGCCTCAGCAGGCTCAGCAGGCTCAGCAGGCTCAGCAGGCTCAGCAGGCTCCGCAGGGCCAGCTGCACCACTACTCGTCCGAGGAGTCGCTGCCGTCGTCGGTCAACTCGTCGCAGACGTCGCTGCAGACGGCATACTCGCCCCAGGTGGGCAACATGCAGCGCAAGCGCCGGCCCACGCCCATCTCCACCGAGCAGCAGGCCCAGCAGCAGCAGGCCCAGCAGGCCCAGCAGCAGCAGCAGAACGGCCCGCCCTCGCCCACATACCCCACCACGCCGACGCAGTACTCGACGCACTCCAACCACTCGTCCATCGCGGGCATCTCCATCTCGGACATGCCGCCGGTTATGGGCGGTCAGCGGCCTCCGTCGCTCGGAGGGGACGGCGACGCGGCCTCCGTCTTCAGCTCGCCGTTCCAGAGCCGCGGACACCACGTGCGCGCGTCGGTCTCGTCCACCAACTCGCTGACCTCCGCGTACAACTACCCCGTGCATTCGTCCAACCTCACCACGCCGGTCTCGACCCACTCGGCGTCCAACCAGCCCGGCAACACAAACTCGTGGCTGTCGTCGGTGCTGTGCTCCGGGCAGGACGGCTCAGCGTCGAACCGCCACTCGTCAGCGTCGTCTACCTCGGCCTTCTCCAACTCGCCCCAGCCCGACGACAACCGCCCGCGAACGTGGGGTCCGTCGACCAACACGGGCTCCGCAGCAGGCTCAGCCTCGCCGCACCAGCAGTACCGCGGCTCGGGCATCCTCACGGGCGATCCGGGCTTCGACTCGCACTCGGGCCGCCAGTCGCTGTCGTCGCTGGTCATCAACGAAAGCATGGACGAGTCCGACGACGACATGAGCGGCTCGGGCGGCAGCAGCGCAGCAGGCGCTCCCCTTCCCCCGAACAAGGACAAGCCGCTGCCGCCGTTCTCGTCGCTCTTCAACAACGCGCCGGGCCCCAACTCCGCCAACCGGCCCCAGATCTCCGTCAACAAGAGCTACACCAAGAACCTGATCCTGCCGCGACCGGACTCGTACCCGCCCAAGCCGCCCCAGGCCGGCCCCGCGGAGTTTGGCGACTTCTCCTCGTCGCACGTGCTGCCCATGGCCGATATGCGCCCCGTGGTGGGCCAGCCGCAGGGCCAGAAGGACAAGCCGCTGCCGCCGCTGCCCGTGGAGGCCGACGACGTGGAGATGAGCGACGCGCCGCAGCGAGGAGGCATGGACTACCTGCTGGAGGCCGCCAGCTTGAGCTCGAGGGCGTAGTGTGAGCGTTTGGCATATCAGACGAGACAGGCACAGGCGAACAAGGCACACGAGCCAGGACATGATCAACGGAAAGACGTTGAAGGGACAGTAGTACAGATACTACAGGCTCCAGGGGCCCGGCTTGCACCTGCCGAATCCGGCCCTTGGAAGGAAATGGGAACTGTCTAGACGCTCGCCCGGGCGTGCTAGACCACCGGGTCACCCTCTCTTTATTTATATTAGGTGGCGACACCGTTGAAAATTTAGAAATCAGGTTTTCGTCCTTTCCTTAGGACCGTGGCTGGGGTTCAGAGCCCAGCTGCATCTTGTACAGTAATACAGTAATTGAGTGTACTGACTAATAGACTACTAGGCGGTGGAGAAAGGTAAAACGGTCCAATATTGGCCCTGCTGTACGACGATCTAGAGAACTCCGCCTTCCTCTCGACGATACGAGTCCGACAAACTTTTTTACTTAGCCACAGCTCCACTATCAAGCAGATCTCCGTTTTGCTGTGGATCCGAAGGGCTGACAAAGCTCGCTACCGGGTTTTAAGTGCGTACGGCACGAGCGCTATTCGCCTACAAGCGTGTCTCCTGTAATGAGCCGCGGCCTACTTCTCTCAAGCATAGGTCCTTTGCTCGTGTATGGACTCAGGCCCACCAAATTATGCTCAGTTTAGATTTGCGTGAGGGCGCGTTTTGGCCCCTCTGGGATTTTTTCTTGGCCTTTTCGATTCTTCTTGCACTTTAGAAACAGGATAATCGTCGGGCGATAAATTCCGGCGGTTGCACTGATCGTCCGTTCGTATGTACCGCTATTCGTACTCGGATTGCCGATCACCAGGTGTACCGAGGCGTTGCAAAACGTTGCCACGAGCCTAGGCTATTGCAGGAGTATAACCCGGGTCTATTGAAAAAGCAACAAGAGAGGTTACGGCGGGCTTTGACCAAGGCAGGTCCTCCAGAGTGAAACACCAGAAAACCGCTATCTCTCGTAGTCGGAGTCCTACCGAGGGATGGACCGACATGTAAACCTAGCTCGCGATAGTCGAGCCGATTATCGTCAGCGTCGCCGCCAGATGAACCTCGGCGAGTTTATTTTACGAGCGACGCTCTTTGGCAACGTTGGAGAACTGCTCGCTCAGGGTCGCCCCTTGATTGGCGCGTATACGTTGATTTTCGTCACCGTTGGACATAGTGTTCCGTGGGGCTCTTGCGTCTGAGCGGTGGTGTTTTTCCGTTCGGATAAACGTTCACACACGTGGAGTGGGCTGTTCCTAAGGGGCAGCTCGTTCTACTTTATCCGGATCAAAAAAAATCAGTTGGTTCTTCTCTTTTTGTCTTCGTCTCTGTTCCTTCAGCCTTCCACTCGTATCCGTACAACGATAGCCGGCAATAGTAGGCGCCGCGACGATCTAGATCTGCTGGAGGGTTAGTCAGCCGGTAAGTGAGATATTTGAGAGATTTCCGGCGTCACGTACGATACTTGTAATCCAACTAAGCTTGAAGAGAGCCGCGAAGCCTCCAACAAGATTGCTCGCTAACGTACAAGCGAGCAAGTGACAGGGAGTACACAAACAACAGTTGCGAGCACTAGTAATATTCCAAGGCGCCTGGTATTATTTCCGACGTTTCAGAATCGGCTTGCTTTTGTTTCCTTGCTGCTGGATGCCGCTTGCCACCTCGGCAAGCTTCTAATTATAACCACCATGCAGGTCCAGCATCGGCAGGGGTAAAAGACTGATCCGACCCGAGCGAAGAGAAGAGAAGCGAAGAAAAGCAGCAGGCTCACAGTTGACGCGCAAATCTGCCCAAAAGAGCTCCTCCGCGCGTGCATGCGGCTTTTCCGAGTGGTAGAAGAGACGATAACGGCATGGTGGGCAGCAATGTCGAGAAAACGATCAAAAACGCCCGCAGCAAAACTACGTCATTTCAAACAGCTTTTATTATAAACACACAAGAGCCATTGTGCCGGCTTCAAAGACATGTCTTACCGCCCAGCGCCAGATCGTTGCTTTTGGCTCTGTCGCTGAAACATGTCTCTCAGGGTGGGCACGCTGTCTTGCGGTGGGCACGCACAAAGACAGCCTCCAGAATCGGTCTATAGCTGCCAGACGGGTGCCTTGTGCCTGGCGATTGGCACAGTCACGTCTACCCAATTTGCAGGGGGTGCTGAAACTGAGTCTCTTTGAAAGGCAAAAGACAGTAATCTAATGTGAAGAAGAAATTCTCCGCCAGAATATCTGCACGGACGGCGAGCTGCTTCACGCACGTTTCAAGCTGGCTGAATGCGATGAAACAGGGTGGGTTAGGCGAGTCTGAGAAGCACGATACGAACGGCGAAACAGGTGAAAGCGGAAAGCCCTCTCGAGGGCATGTCGAGCCGTCTAAAAGACTCAGTCAAGGTTAAGTACGCGCCAAGTAATTTAGTTGGCGGACAAGGGAAACGAAAAAGGGTGCTGCAAACAAAATTAGAGAAACAAACAAAACTGAGAGTAAAACGATCCGACAACGCTGTACGACGATACTGTGCCACTGTATGGACTCATGCTACCCGGTAACCTCCCCCACCACAACCTTCTCCGCCCCTACAGCCCACTGTCGATCTCTGCACATGCAATGAGCAATCGTGGTCCCTCTCATTGGAGTATCGGTGAATATCACGGGTGGGGTGCACATTTGGAAGATCCCTGCGACAATCTTACTCTATTGATACCGCACGGCACCAACTTGTTTGTTTGGGCCAGAGAACCTCTATGGTTGTTCTTTGTGCGTCGACGACTCTGCCTTTCTGAGGTCGCTTCGAACCCTCTGGATACGCTGCTCAGGCGTATTAGTCACGTGTCGCCCATGTAGCCTGCCGTCATGGCTCCAAACATCTCAAACAGGGTTCCACTTCAATATAGATCTGCCAAACATGCTGACAGAGATCATAACAGCAATAGAAGCAGCCTCCGTGATAAACAGGACGAATGCAACCCTCTGGAGTTGCTCAGGAGCGACAATCGGTGAAATATGGCCCTTGGGTGTCCATTTTTTTACAACAGTTCCAATATCGCTGTTCTAAAAATGGCTCGTACTTTTCACCTCTGCACATACTGCACCAGACATGATAATTTTTGCCCGACGCCTCAGAGAGACATGCTTGAAAAGAAGAAATTAAAACGTATCCGCATCGAGTATTTACGTCCGTCCTGGCAGCCCTACAGCTGCCTTTCTGGTGACGTCAGGTTGCTCAATCTCAGAGACATGGACGGCATCTTTAATTTGATGCTAAAATCAATAGCTGTGACAAGGAAAGTATTATTATAGGAATATGGGGGAATGAAGCGCCTTCTGACCGACCTGCATCGGCATCTGAGAGTCTTCTGGTATGCTATGGGTGTTTTTAAGGAGTGTTATTCGTGGAAAATGTCGAAAATATGCTTAATAACCGACTGTAGAAGGTCTGGATTGGACATGAGATGGACATGCCCGAATTGAACAATCTAGGTCAGCCAAAACTTCTTATTTAGGACTGGAAAACAAAAGCTGAGACCGGTTGTATGCACCAGGCTCTCCCCGCGTTCCAGTTGTTTACAATTCCCCATGCAGACCTTCAAAAACCGGTGAAACGACTCAGATGCACAGTTTTATCATGACACGTCTATAATTGCTTCTTCTTGTATCACCACCATTCTGAGGGGCATTTTTGCAGTTTTGAACATACTTGACGATAGTTAAGCTTATTGCGCCATGCTCACGGACTTTCCAGTTTCTTCTGATGTAGGCGTCAGATTGCAAAATTCTTTCCCTCACGGGTTCAATTCCCCAGAGAGAATCTCCTGGCTTTCTGCCAGACATTTCCACCAAAAACTGCCTGACGTACACTTATACTTCCCTCCCAATAATTAGTTGACTTTTTGTTGGGGTTACTTGTCAGGGTTTGACACCAGACGTTGACACGCCCTGGACCTTCCAAAAATACCACATGCAAAGCCGCCCTCGCTTCCCTTTCAATTGACGTCGCAGAATACGGCTTTCCAGCCATTGACCCCAACCTGCGATTCTCGAACCCCTGGGAAAACACTAGAACTTTTGGTCTCCATGGCAACGCCGTGGTACCAGGAATATTCATTACTCCGGAACAATTGCCACACTAGTCCCGCTAAAAATACCGTGGACGTTCTCAACCTCAACGTCCAGCCAGCCTCACCAAATAGGCAGGTGTTGATCTCTAGCGCACAAAAAAACACACGCTACCAGCCTCCTAGTCTGGGGTATTGCAGATCGCGACAGCTAGGGGCTAGTTTGGTTTTGGCTGCTCGAGCGGTGGAAACAGCTGACAGACCGCAGAATATCGGGTCTCGGGGGCCAATTATTATTTCTGGAGAAAAAAGTCTCCACTTTGCCCGCGCAAAACGCCGATATTATCGCCCTTCCATTCCACTCCTCAACCGCTACACGTGGATTATGCACAGAGTAGACATGGCTCCACCAGCCTAATCCCAGCACAATGGGTTTGACATTTATGCTTGATTGTGTGTAGAGGCACAGTGTGCGAGCGTAGAGTGGTGGGATACAGTGTAGCGGGGACGCACAGCGCAGCAAGCGAGTTTCCAGGCCGCCAAAACCAAACACAGCCCCAGCTCTCCTTTCCAATGTCTCCATTCTCAACATGACCCCATGTCCAGGTCCCCGCTCGGCGTACATTGTGTCCCGGCCCCAGAAATTTAAGCTTTAGGAAACCCAACCATGATTGGCCAAAAATTGCGCAGCAACACGGACCTGCCGTTTTAAGAATGTCGTATTCCCAAATCGCACCCCATACCCTAACCACCGGGGGCCCGATCGGGCGACCCCCCCAACCTCTACATTATCTTGATGCGATATCTGCGTCAACATTAGACAACACAACCGCACAAGTTTCAAACCACCCCAGAATACCACCCATACCCCCCGACAAGCCCAAATGATGACATTTTATCCCGAAGAAGACCGCCAGAACCGCTACTCCAACCTGGTATCCGTGCCCTCGTACTCGCCCACCTTTGGCAACTCGTCGCTGTACCAGCAGCAGCAGCAGCATCAGCATCAGCATCAGCAGCAGCAGCAGGTCCAGCAGCGATCGGTGACGCCCCGCAACCAGTACTCGGCCGGCGCATACTCGTCCATGGGCTCTGCGTCCTCCATGGGCTCCGCCTCGTCCTTCTACCACTACAACAGCCCAACCTCGATGCACGCACGGTTCAACGCCTCCAGAGGCTTCGAGGCCGAGGACGACATGGAGTTCTGCCCCGCTCTGTCCCCAAGTCACATGGGCTACGTGTCCTCGTCATCGTCGGACTCCAACTCGCCCTCCCAGCTGCCGTCTCAGCTGTACAATGAAACCACACCAGACACCCCCTTCTCGCCCGAGCTGGCCCACACGGGCTCGCCCAAGGTGACTGCCCGGGTGCGAAAGGCCATCCAGATTGTCGATCCATCCACCGGTCTCCGAGTCTCGTCTCCCACGATGAAATAGAACACTCGGAGCCAGTGTGACATTCCATGAGTTATGACTTATGACACTAAGATGTATTATTTAACTGTTATTTATTGCATAAGAGATATGATTATGAAAGAAAGAGCGTCTTGTAGCTGCCCGAGCCGTAACTATTCCCCCAAACTGCCGTCCTAAAGGCCCCTATCTCCCTCCAGCACATGTACAGTGTGCATTATCTAGACGTATAGTTGCAACCATGAAGGTTGTTCGCAGAGCAGTCACAGGGTTTTTTAGGGCTCTTTGCAAGGGCCCCGTCCCGTTTCAGACAACCACCTTGTCTTCCGCGCTTGTCTTCTATCGCTGGGGTCTCTCAGGGTTGCTACTCGTCATGTCTTGAAAAAGTGGCATGAAAGATGGGCCCACGAATCGAACCATGGAGGTTGGTCATGAGACGGATGGCTGGTTTGGCGTGAATGATACAGCACGCGCCTGTCTGCAAGGGCACCATGTACCCAGGGTGAAATATTTCACCTGACTCTCCGCCGTTTTTCAGCACTACCAGTTGCCTATTTTTGCTCCCGCCATCTCCCGTATTTCCCGCTACTTTTTTTTCCTGTCTCACTTTCTGGGTTAAATTAGCTACCAGGCCAACCCAACGGTTTGATAAAAAAAGCGCCCAAAGTGGAAGCGGTCTTATCTAATTGAGGGGCCGTCTTTGATATGGTATTTGCGTGGCATTTGGGGGAATAAATGATACCCCAGTGTTATCGCTGCTTGCATCCTGCTCCAACATGCAGCTCTCTCCACACTTCGAAAATCCACATTGCGCAGAATAATCCGGTCCAGCATATTGGCATTCCAGAATGTGCAATTTTGTAATTTTACCAGTGTCTTGAGTTGCACTAAAAATAATATTGCAAGGTACAAGAGCTAAGACAGACAAAGAAGGCACATAGCGCGCCCAGAACAAACCTGTCCCATACACGTGTGTCCAGAGAAAGAGCTGTCACCGGTTTGTAAGTGTTTCAAACGGTGGCAGAACTAGACGCCTTCCCGTTTAGGCGGATATTGGAGAGGTGCTCTTTGTGTCTGTAAGACAGTATCATACACCGCGTTAGTGTACGGAGAGGAGTTGTTCCGTTTCAGCACGAGTGGAAATTACTGTCGTATTGGACAAGCATCTACAGGCGCTACAATTATCTTGGCAAGTGGGCTTGTTCTTGAGATAAATGAGGGCGGCATCCATCCTACGGGATTCATCCTGTTTCATTTAACCAAGCTGAGCTCTATCTCTTCCTGTTTACCCATTAAAGTGTCTTCACATCAACATCCCCAGTCTTCGAGCTACACCGCATTCACCAACATAGCTTTGATAGCAACTGCCAATAATAAGTACTCCGAACTACCTCCTTATCCATGTATTCACCTATAAATCATTCCACACCTGCCTCATCCATCTTCACCCTTGTTCAGTTCACATTCTCCTTGTTAAAGGGAAAAGAAGGAGTGAACTCTCTGGAGAACTCGCGCTTCACCTGCTTTCTAGATCCTCCACGCTTGGGAATCTCCAGAGTGCTGCTGCTATCGGGAGAACCGGTTCCTTCACGTGACACGTCCATCTCGTTCTGTCGCTGATCGTACAGACGAGCCTCTCGAAGATGGTACTCAGCCGAGTATGTTCGGGAGCCTGAAAACGATCTCTGCGACGATCCCGAAACAGAACGAGGGTCGTACTTGGCTCGCACCTTCTGCGAGTACGAGATTGTGGGTTGCAAGTAAGAGGGCACTCGCTTCTTTGGCAGATTCAGGGTCTCCTGGTGGTCGGAGAAGTCGTACGAAGTGTCGATTTGCGGAGTAAGTGCCGACTCGACGGGCTGCTCCACCTCCATTGCCTTCTCCGCGTCCATCTGGAGCTCCACCTCGTGCTCTCCCTCTTCTGCCTGATCGACTTCGTATTCCTGCATTATCGAGTCCTCCAGCTCTGGAACTTCTTCCTGCTCCTGGTCCTGTGGGTTGGATCCAAACTCGTCCACTTCACTGTGCTCGTTTTCGTTGCTTTTGGTTGCCTCAGCCTCCTTGTCGGTCTGCTTGGTCGCGTCTTCACGTGTCTTCTCGGCCTCGATGAAGGTGTCAATGTCGGGAACAGAGCCCAAGCTGACCTCGTTGTCGCTGGCGGGGGGATTCATATCGTTAGTGTGTACTTGTGCGCGTTTGTGAGTGCGTTTTATCGCAGTATTGACTTGCAAATATTGGATAGGGGAAGTGTCACCAAATAGCCTATGTTTACCAGTTAGGACGACATGCAGCTGGGACGTACGGGGGGTTGTCCCGGCAACGGTAGCTACAATGCCTGTGAGATGGCTGCTAAAATAATTTGAGCTTGTGGCTTTGACATTAAGTGTTTTTTGAGACCAACGTTTCACTCGAAGCCGACTCTATTACCGTTTCACATGCTTTTGGCGCGTTTTGAGATGATTACAAAACTGAGCTTCAGGGTGGGGCTACAGCTTGAATTGACTGGGATCATCACACGTCTAAAACTACACATATGTGTGGAGAAGAGGATCTGGAACAAGTCCTATATCATAATACCGCGGTAACAACTCTATGGAGACGCGGAAAACGTGTTACCCTGGTCGTATAAGGCGGTCACTTTTGGTTCCATGGTCTAGATCCTGTCTTCGCCTTAGGGAGCTAGCTATAAGTTTAGTGGCGAAACTAGGGTAATTAGATACAAAAGGGGTCAAGATAGTAGAGGTTCACTTAACTAGTGGGTCATTGGACCCTCTTGGTTTGTTTCTGCTTAGACCATTGGACCCTCTTGTTTCTGCTTCTGTTTAGACCGAATCCATATCTCTCTCCTTTCAGCCCACTATACATTTCCTAGCCTGACACAGCACCCACTTGTTTGGAAGACAATAGGGGAGGGGGCAAAATAAGGACTAGATCGTGTTCTCAAGCGCGGTTATTATCATTGCAGACCGTATTTTCGGCCTATTTTAAGCCCCGTGGACCGTATAGCAGTCTCCACTTGTAGATCTGAGTCAGGGGGTATAAAGAAGATGTAGATCTAGTCTGAAGGCAATTAATGGCGCTTGCTTCGGTCAAGAAACTATCAATTAGAGGCCAAACACAAACTGACTGAGAATGAGCAGCTGGGAGAGTGCTCAGGGAGGCTAGTTTCAGAAGATTAACTATTATACTTGGTAGATCAACTGTAATTCAATGATTTTGTTAACCCAATTGATCTCAACTGGAGAACGCCAGAGCTAGAATATGACAAAGAACACAACGAATTTAAGGCAAAATACACCTCATGAGACATTTTTATCACGTGACAAACTTCCACATCGCCAGATCACCTCCACCAGCTAGTCTTGATGTTTCACATTTTCATGCATCTCACACGCACTTCCCAATATGTTGCCTTGAAGGCGAACGAGAAGTTCTGCATCACACACCATGTCGTCCCTGTTCATTCTATCGGACGACGAAGAGGACGGATACGACGGTAACGACGCCCAAGTCCAAGACGCGGATGTCGATGCTCTCTTCGTGGAGGATGAACAGGCTTCTTCGATCTCTACAACAGTACCTCGACCAGCTGAAACTCCAGCAACCATTCCAGCTGCACCAGAACGACGACTACAGCGAGAAATTGACGACGACGAGGAATCTGAGCAACCGCTGTTTATTTCTCGACCCACAGAAACAATTGAAACCTCTACAAACGCCGATATCAAGCCGGTCAGCACGAATCTTCCATACGCCTTTCAGCGCACCATTGTTAGAGAACTGCTCAAGGAGGACGCATTGCTTATTTTGGGCCGAGGTCTGGGAATTGATCTGATTGCAGCCAACCTGATCCACTCCCTGGACCTGGCAGGAAACAGCGTGACAGTCGAGGGAGAGGAGGATCCCAAGAACTCTCTGGTTCTTGTTCTGGGAGCATCAGACGAAGACAACGAGCGGCTGGAGCAGGACATTGCCCAATTGACAGCTCTTGACGGCTTTTACGACTGCCCCAAGGACGCTGAGGAAGACGAACTGGGCGCTGATCCTCTCAAGGAAGTAGCTAGCGCCGATCCCAGACCTAGCAGACTGCAGTTTATCACCAATGAGACCGGTATTGCGAGTGAGCGAACACGCATGTATCGAGCTGGCGGTGTTTTCAGCATTACTTCTCGAGTGCTGATCGTTGATATGCTAAGAGGTTATATTGACGTCCCTCAAATATCAGCTGTCGTCATTCTCAACGCCCACAGAGCCACTGAAGCATCTCTGGAGGCGTTCATTTTGCGTGTCATGAAGCAGGACAACCCATGGGCTACTATCAAGGCTCTTTCAGACCAGCCTGAACGGTTCATTCGAGGATTTTCGCCTCTTACACAAATGCAGAAGAACCTGTTTGTGAAGAAAACTCGTCTGTGGCCCAGATTCCATCTCAAGGTTAAGGAGTGTCTGAATGGCGTCCCTGGCAAGAAGCAAAATAGGGGAGTTCCTACAGTGGTTGAGTTGCAGTGTCAGCTTACTCCTAAAATGCAACAGATCCAAACCTCCATTCTTGAGCTTATTGGACTGTGTATTGCTGATATCAAGCGAAAGGTGACCTCTGTGGATATGGAGGACTGGAAAGTGGAGAACCTACTAGACCAGTCTTCGTCAAGTGCATTTTTCGACGATCTTGTCCAGCGTCAGCTGAACCCCATCTGGCACAGAATCCCGCCAGAGACTAGAAAGATGGTTGGTGATATTTCATCGCTCAAGGGACTTCTTCAGGACCTTCTTACGGAAGACTGCATTTCGTTTTTCCGTCAGCTCGAACTCATGCGACTGTCAAAGGGTCCCGAGACACCCTGGCTGGTTACAGAAGACGCCTCCAACTTGTTTGACGCTGCCAAAGCTCGAGTCCATGAAAGAGCCGACCCGAAAGATCCTAAATCGATCAAGAAAGTCAACGAGGAGCTCCCCAAGTGGCGTGAGTTGGCTATCCTGGTTGACGAACATCTTTCTTCTGGACGAGAAGGTCCTCTTTTGATCATGTGCTCTTCCTCCCGCATCAAGACCCAACTGAGAAAGTACATGTGCAGTCTGAGAGATGACAGACGCCAAGGTAAGGGCCAATGGACTTCCAACTACCTCAGTAGGAAGTTCAAACGCTACCAAATGTGGCGTGAGGGGTACTTTCAGATGAAACGACGGCTGAAGGAAGCTAAGGAGGCATCTAAGGACGACCAAAACGCCGAGTCAGCACCTCAAGTTCACCATGCAAACAAAAGAAGACGTGTCAGAGGAGGAGGCTCAGTGTCTACGGGCACTCATAAGGTGGACGAGCAGGCTGAGTTGATTGAGATCGAGAAACTCAACAACCTCGTTGAAGATGAGGAGGAGGAAGTGCAGGATTTGGACGAAATTGTCTTGTCTGATGATGAAGACGAGATCAACTACGGCTCGTTCAAGTTTGACGAGATGACGCTACTCGACACTGTTGTCATTGAGACTTTTGACGCTGTTCTCGATCTCAATGAGCTTGGGCCCAGTGGCATTATCATGTACCAGCCCAATCCTGAGTTCTTCAGAACGATCGAGATTTACGGACGAGACCGCAAAGTCGCTCCAAACGTGTATCTTCTGTACTACGGGCTTTCATACGAGGAGCAGGCGTTCTTGGCTGCGGTTCGAAAGGAGAAGGACGCTTTCTCTAAGCTCATCAAGGAGCGAGCGAAAATGCCTATGCTTCTTGCCACAACCGAAGACGATCAGCGGGGTCTGAAGATTATTCGAGAGGCCAACTCGCGAATTGCAGGAGGTCAAATTTCCACAAACAGCTACGGACGAATCCTGGTTGATGTTCGTGAGTTCAGAGCAGCTCTGCCGTCCATTTTGCATTCGTATGGATTCCAGGTTTATCCTACTCACTTGACTGTTGGCGATTACGTTCTGAGTCCTCACATGGTCGTTGAGCGAAAGAGTATCCCTGATTTGATCAAGTCGTTCCAGGATGGACGTCTTCTGACCCAGTGCGAGGCCATGTTCAGATACTACAGCTACGTGGTGATTTTGATCGAATTTGAGGTTGGCGGTTTTACATTCGACCCTGCCAGTGATACGCCTGGAGCTGCTTCTGCTAACATGGCTACTCTAAGACAAGCCTCAGAGCTCCGTGGAAAGCTGTCACTCTTGCTGCTCACTTTCCCCAAGCTGAAGATCATCTGGTCGTCGTCTCCTCGAGAAACGGCGCGTATTTTCGACGAGCTGCGTGGAAACAACAACAAGAACCCCAACAAGCCTCCGTGGGCTGGAGAGCCTGATCCTGACATCGCTGCTGCTTACGGAACGAGTGGTGTTGGAGACTCTACCACAGGACAGCAGAACCACATGGCAATTGACATGCTCCGAGACATCCCTGGAGTGACTGCCAAAAACTTCCCGCTCATTATCGCCAAGGTGAACAGCTTGTACGACCTGTGTAAGCTCACAGTGGAGGAGCTGGCAGAGATTGTGGGAAGTGAGCCTGCCAGAGAGATCATGGGTTTCCTTGAGCAGGAGTTGTAATATATTTAATTAATTTATTGTTTGATCATTAGCTGCTGGTACCACCACATAGCTAAACGAGGCTATACAGAGGTACACAAAAACACCATAGCTAATACTAAAACCCGAGGATGCCCTGTTTATTTGCCTTATCGCTATGTTTCCTTACCTAGTGATACGCCCACCACCAGTACCCCCCTACTACAACGAAGACCGCCAAATCGTCCTGAGATACCAGGTCTATGGAAAACCTCCACTACAGGGACCATTCTTCGTGGTCAAGATGGGCCACAGACCCGGCATCTACCGGAAGAGACACATCGCTCGAAGAATGACCGAAAACTTCCCTGACTCGACCCCTTCTTGCTGGGCAACGGAAGAAGAGGCCGTGGCTTGGCTCTACTCGCCTTACCTTCACGAGCTGGTGATTCGAAACGACTACTTCGTCACCAAGAGAGTCGTCTATACTCACGGAGTCGTTCAAGACATCCAGTCTGGAACCATGGCCGGCTTTGGGTGCTACTTTGGCCAGTCCAACGAGTGCAACTTTTCTGGACCTCTCGTTGGTATGCGGCAGACTAAAGCCAGAGCCTCCTATGCTGCCATCTTGCAAGCACTCAAGATTATCTACTACCGTAGAGAAAACTACCGGTGGCAGATCAGAAGCACCAGTGCTGGTGTTCCTCGTCTCATCAGCCAAGGCTGTATGCCTGCTCCTAGAACACCTGCCTCCTCTGGAGACAACTCTGCTCCTGAGGAAGAGAGAGATCTGCTGGAAGAGATCCTGGAAATGCTGGAGCGCATGAAAATGGTCGAGATTCGATTCATGCTCGATATCAACACCTACGAGAGCCAGGCCACAGCCATTGGAGCCGTTGAGAAGCTTGCCCAGGGCGGCATCTACGAGCCTGTCTTCTACCTCCCCGAGGGCAACTGAGCCACCCGTGTACGTATGTAAAGCATCTACAAAAGCGTATCCATCATCATTTCTACATCATTAGATCTATGTTCCTAGTCCAGACATTACTTCTCCGCTCCACTGAGACGGACGGCAGCACCGTACTTTTGCAGCTTGGTCAGCAGAGCGTCTCCCTGCTTGATAAGAGCCTGGTACTGGGCGTTCTTGGAGTCGGGTCGGTTGGTCTCGATGATACCGTTGACCCGGTCAATGACACAGTTGAGCTTGTTCTGCGAGATAAACTTGGACAGGTCGTTGTCCAGGAACTGGGACGACACTCCAAATGCATTGGCCATGCTCTTGAGAGACAGCGTTTTGTACGACTCCAGCAGCTGTGCGTACGCCTTTCGTCGCATCTCCCGCACGTAGAAGGCTCGGTGGGGAGCCAGGTACTTTGATGGTCGCAGCGACTGGGTCTCCAGCTGGGCCAGCGAGGTGAACAGCACGGAGTACTCGGCGGTGTAGAGCGAGTTGGTGAGGGTGGCGATGGGTCCCAGGGCAGGAGTGGTGGGCAGCAGCGACAGCACCTCGGGCGAGTCGATGATCTTTCGCTTCAGATCCACTCGGTCCAGCGCCACGGCTCCAGCAATGATGGCGTACTCGACAATCTCCTCGTACGAGGCGATCTCGACGGAGGTGAAGGTGGACAGCGAGTCGATGAGACACGAGGACGCCTCCTCGAACTTTCGGATCGACAGGCAGTGCAGGCCCCAGTATGTCTTGTACTTGTTTCGTCGCTCCCAGTCGCCTCCTCGCTCAATCAGCACCTTGACGGCCTCCAGCTCTCGGCCCACAAAGGCGCAGTCGAGGTAGAAGAAGCCCAGACGCACAATGGTGAAGAGAATGTCGATCTTGGAGCCCGTGGAGGTGGTCTCGGCTGCCTTTCGCAGCGTCAGAATCGCGTTGAACCGGTCGCCAATCTCGGCGTAGTACTCGCCCAGCTTGACTCGCGCCTGCAGCAGCTCCAGCTCGCCGCCGTCGTCCTTCTCCACCTGCGCAATGGCCTCTCGCAGCTCGGCCACCTTGGCGTCGTTGGCAGCGACCATCTTGTCGTACTTGGCCTTGGAGAAGGCCGGCACGGACTGGGCCAACGACTCGGACGGGGTGTTGGCAGGCACGATGATCTGTGTGATGGGCTGCGGCTTGGAGTCCACAATCTTCTCCTCCACCTCCTCCACGGTCTTGCCATCGGCCACCTCGGCCTTGACCTCCTCCATGTCCACGTCTTCCGAAGGGCTCTCGCCCTCGTGGCCAATCTGGCCCTGAAGCTCCTCAGGAACGTCCACGACCACGCCACCAGAGGTCTCTGTGCTCTGGCTCTGGTCAAAGTTGTACAGCGACTTGTAGACTCCCGCGAGGTTTCGATCGAAGATGGCGGTCATGAGGGCCTCCTTGGCCTCGGGATGCAGATCCTTGAGCGAGGGGTTTCGCAGCACAAACAGATGCTTGCTGAGCTCGTAGTCGGGGATGGCGGCCTTTTTGTCTTCCGTCATTTGTGTAGGTGTGGTAACGGTAGATTGGATGGTGATGTGTGCTGTGTGATGTGGTGGTTGATGCGGTGGTAAAGTTTGGGACGATTAGGTAATAAAGAGTAGGGTGGCGTTGAAGGTGGCAACAGGTTGCGGAATGGGTGGATGGGGATAGATAAAATGAGTGGTTAGATGGACTCAATTAGGATGGCTTGTGGTATTTTAGCTATTTTTCCCGTTTTTTTTGCGCATCTTTTTACACTCCATGTGCTGTCCTGAATTTACCATCTTGTATCTGTGAGGTGTGATCGTGTGTGATCTTGTGTGTGATCTTGGGAGGTTAATCAGAGGCTGATAGCGGTGTTGGTGGTAATTATATGACAACCAGCGAACGATTTCACGTGTAACAATGGGCTATATGAGCAGACATCGGTATATCAGCCCAAGTAGGGGTCGCCTTCATGTTGATGACTAAGTATTCTAGAACTTGCTGTGGAGAAGACGTCAGATTGATCAATTGATCCACTGAAAAAATTATGCAGTAAAGGGCGTGCTTGCTTCACTCGTTACTGTACATTCTTTTCAGTGGGGTAAAATACAGTAAAAATTGAGTCAGACATTGACTGTGGGGTTACAGATGGGGGTGCAAGCAAGGGCATCAATTCCAGAAGATTCTCAAAATGTAGCCGTTTCATGTCATCAGAAATGCTACCAAATTCGTTTGGTTTCAAAACTCCACTCACACCAGGCCAATCTGTTATACTAACACGCGTCCTCAAACAGAGCATCCTGATCCAGCCTCATTGCGAGACAACCATAATTATCGAGACTTCGAGACAGACACAAGGCATCGCGCTGTCTTCTATAGAAAAAAAGAAAATATTATTCCACTTGGAGAGACATTTCAGCCTCCTTACCGGAAAAGTACTTGTAGTGTGGAGAGCACGGGGAGCAAATACTGTCCTCAGCCTCGGTTTTACCTTCCCTTCACCATTCGTACCTGCAATGGATTCCACCTTGTGCGATCTGTTGAGCAGATCGAAGGTGGATTCATACTGTAGTAGAGTGATTCAGGTCTAATAGGCAGTAAGAATAGCAACAAATACTCACGGCTGCTTCAACTACATCACCCGACACCGCCTCGGTTCTTTGTCAGCCGATAGGGTTCTTAGTCCATTGTGACTACGCAGCTTGCTCCGAAAAGATGCGTGGAGAGACCCGCCTCGACGTGTGTGAGACGTGAATGGTGATGGAGTCTGTTGCGCTCGAACCAATCGTGTATTTTGATTTTTGGCCGTTTGAACTTTTGCCTGATCGAGAGAGTAGCTTTTCATTGTTACGGTTCTCGCGATAAAGGGCCCAAAGATGAAGGAAGAACAGCACCATAGCAATGCCAACGGTGCGTCCTAACTGCGGTGCTATGCGGAGAGAGGGAGTATCTATGACGTCGAGATCAGGTCATGGGGCTTCTTTTTTTTATTTTTTGCGCTTGCTGGGCCGACTGAGCTGAGTCAGGTCTTGCAAAGGTGTCGAATTCCTGACTATACATGCTGGTGGTGGTAATTCTCGGCACAGTGTTATGGAGACTCATAGGGGAGGTCCTTGACATAATAACGTCGTAAAAGCAGGTTCGGTAGTTACCAAAAGTGCCATATTATACGCCCTGACATGGAGCTGCAGGCGGAAAAACAGCTTGAAACGCCATAATCCAGCTTCTCGGACCCCAAGCATACCGCCCAAAAAGCCAGTTCGTTTTCGTGCCCCGGTCTCGTGCTCCGATCTCTTCCTTTCATCTCACTTAATCTGGCAGTAACTCTGGTCCCCATACCTTGCTGTCAGACTCTCCGCATTTAACCTGCACAACCCTAATTCGGCCTCGCACACCAGATAAAACACAAAGGTTCCGTTCTCGAGTCCGAATCAACACCTCTCCCTACTTTTCGTCAAGACAGCAACAATGGTTCATCTTGGCCCCCGAAAACCCCCGTCCCGAAAGGTGAGTACAATGCGCGTCGAAGGGGCGTCTGAGCGATTTGCCAGCTGATCGCGGGCTTTGCGAGGTGGTCAGGATGACTTACACAACATCGCGAGGAGCTTTGAGAAGCACTGCAATTGCTGAGGACACTAAGCTGAGTGACTGAGAGTTGATTACACGGCTCACACGCAGTCATATCGCAACAGAATCACGTGCCAGACCGTCATTCTACATGTCCAAGCTCAAGGGCTGGGTTCCTTGCTGATGTGATTGAACCTCAGTATGTTTAGGAGTCGAATTGCTGATGTCGCGTATCTACTCCGCCACTTTCCACCACCTCCACAAACCCCTTATCGGATCCACCGTCGCTCCACACACCCATACTAACCCAGGGCTCCATGGCAGACGTCCCCCGGGACCTGCTGGAGCAGATCTCGCAGCTCGAGACCATCTTCACGGTTTCCGCCGAAAAGCTGCGGCAAATCACCGGCCACTTTGTGGCCGAGCTCGCCAAGGGCCTCACCAAGGAGGGCGGCGACATCCCCATGAACCCCACCTGGATTCTGGACTGGCCCACCGGCAAGGAGAGCGGCTGCTATCTGGCTCTCGATATGGGCGGCACCAACCTGCGAGTCGTCAAGGTGACTCTGGACGGCGACCGAGGCTTCGACGTGATGCAGTCCAAGTACCACATGCCCCCCAACATCAAGGTCGGCAAGCAGGAGGAGCTGTGGGAGTACATTGCCGAGTGCCTGGGCAAGTTCCTGGCCGACAACTACCCCGAGGCGCTGGACGACCACGAGCGAGGCCGAGACGTGGACCGAACGGCGGCCCAGAGCTTCACTCGAGACAAGTCCCCCCTCCCCACAACCAGCACATTTCCTGCTCGCCTGGCTTTGACATCCACAAGATTCCCCTGGGCTTCACCTTCTCGTATCCCTGCTCGCAGCCCGCTGTGAACCGGGGAGTGCTGCAGCGATGGACCAAGGGCTTCGACATTGAGGGCGTCGAGGGCGAGGACGTGGTTCCCATGCTGGAGGCTGCGCTGGAGCGAAAGAACATCCCCATCTCCATCACCGCGCTGATTAACGACACCACCGGAACCATGGTGGCCTCCAACTACCACGACCCCCAGATCAAGCTGGGCAACATTTTCGGCACCGGAGTCAACGCCGCCTACTACGAGAAGGTCAAGGACATCCCCAAGCTGAAGGGCCTGATCCCCGACAGCATCGACCCCGAGACGCCCATGGCGGTCAACTGCGAGTACGGCGCGTTTGACAACGAGCACAAGGTGCTGCCCCGAACCAAGTGGGACATCATCATCGACGAGGAGTCTCCCCGGCCGGGCCAGCAGACGTTCGAGAAGATGAGTGCCGGCTACTACCTCGGCGAGCTGCTGCGGCTGGTGCTGCTGGACCTGTACAAGGACGGCTTCATGTTCGAGAACCAAGGCAAGAACGGCCAGGAGCTTGGCAACGGCAACATCAACAAGTCGTATTTCTTCGACACGTCGTTCCTGTCGCTCATTGAGGAGGATCCCTGGGAGAACTTGACCGATGTCGAGATTCTCTTCAAGGAGAAGCTGGGCATCACCACCACCGAGCCCGAGCGAAAGCTCATTCGACGGCTTGCTGAGCTCATTGGCACCCGATCCGCTCGAATCTCCGCCTGCGGTGTCGCTGCCATCTGCAAGAAGGCCGGCTACAAGGAGGCCCACGCTGGAGCCGACGGATCCGTCTTCAACAAGTACCCCGGCTTCAAGGAGCGAGGCGCCCAGGCTCTCAACGAGATTTTTGAGTGGAACCTGCCCAACCCCAAGGACCACCCCATCAAAATCGTCCCCGCCGAGGATGGTAGCGGTGTCGGCGCTGCTCTGTGCGCTGCTCTGACCATCAAGCGAGTCAAGCAGGGCCTTCCCGTTGGTGTTAAGCCCGGCGTTAAGTATGATATTTAGATGACCAACAAGAATATAGATTTCAGGTTCAGTGAGGATGTGATTTCTTCAAGAGATCTCAGGTATAGTGTAGGTACCGCACTTGTGCAACACTGTAGAGTGTATTTCGTGTGTTGATGGGAATCAAGATATTGTCTTGAAATGTAGTCAACTTGTTAATTTGCTAGAAGAGCTCGTTCTTGAAGACGTCTTCGTAGCACCATCTTCACCAAACACCAAATAAACTTCAGTTGCAATTGACATGCATGTCTGATGTTGGCTGGAAAGATTCGTGAACCTTTGCCAGTCTCATCAACAGTCACCATGGGCAGCACCAAGGTGTGAGTATTCCTCGATCTAGTCTCTAAGCGCCTCTACTAACACAGACTTGTTTTTGGCGACGTTTCGTCGGATCCCAAAGCCGCCATAGCCAAGGCTAACACCATCAACGCCGGCAAGAATGGACCCTTCAGCGCTTTCATTGTGGTGGGCAAGGTGTTCACCAAGGACAACTTCGAGGAAGTGAACGGAGCTCTTCAGGATGGATCTGTGTCTGTGGATCTTCCCATGTACTTCACAGACGGATCAGGTCTTCCTGAGGATGCTGCTACAAACGAGACAGATGTGGTCGACATTGCACCCAACGTGACCTATCTTAACCAGTGGGGACGGCTCAAGACTGATGATTTCAGCATCCAGAACGCCACCAGCGGCAGCAGCGACAAAAAGACTGCTCCTACCGACATTCTCATCACCGACAAATGGCCTGCCAACCTGTCTCGGCTCTCAAAAGTGGGATTTGCAGTGCCCCAGACTGCCGAGCGAGCTACCAGCAACGACAAAACTATCAACGAAACGTCCAAGGACGCGTCTCCGCTCTACCACTTTGCCGGATCAGAGTCATTCTGGGAACGAGAGCCCTTCTCCAACGAAGGTGGTAAACACACACGATTTATCGGCCTGGCTCCGTTTGGAGGAAAGCAAAGATGGCACTACGCTTTCACCCTGAAGAAGGACGACACATCGACACCCGTCAATGCCACAGAGAGCCCTTACCTTGCTGAGGAAAAGGCCGAAGAGAAACCTCTGAAGCGGGCCAACGAGGACGACGGTGATCCCATGGCCAAAAAGGCTCGAATCGCACCCTCTGACTGCTTTCTGTGTCTTTCCAACCCCAACTTGGCTGCTCACTTGGTAGTGTCTATTGGACAAGAAGCTTACATGGCTATGGCTAAGGGACCTCTGTTACCTGGTCACGTCATGCTTATCCCCATTAAACACAACCCCGATTTCTGCACAGAATCGAGACCATCCACTAACCCTAGACACAGACAACCCCACCGGTTTGTGTCGCCAAAGCTGGCCCTGGAACTGAGAAAGTACCAGATTGCACTCAAGCAGATGTACCCCGGAGGCGTCGTATTTTACGAGATTGCAAAGGTCAAGGGTGTTCATGTGCATCAGCAGGCTGTTCCCATCCCCCAGGAGAAGATCAGCGATGTTGACGGTCTTCGTGAGTTCTTCATTAAGGAGGCTACGGAGTGTGGATTTACACTGGAGCACAATGCGCAACTCCGGGATGACCAAACAAACTATTTCCGCATTGAATTTCCCAACAGCGACCCTATTGTGATCAAACTGAACCGACAGAACCCCAAGTTCGATGTCACCTGGCCCAGAAAGCTGCTGGCGCAGTGGTTCTTTGGCAACAAGGGGCGAGGGGATTGGAGAAACTGCTCTCAGACGGAAGAGGAGGAGACCGAGGCAGCGGATAAGATCAAGGGCGACTTTGAAACCTTCGATTTTACTCGATAGGACAAAAATAGGCATCTGTATTATAGGTAGAACAATAAAACATGGATTAATATTAACTAAGAGAGCGATTTAGACGTGTCTCCTAATTTTTATTCGTTCAGTCCAATAAACCACATCCTTTTGTGACGTTTTGATTTGAATTTTGAATTTTTTCGCATTTTTTTGAATTTGTTTTAAATTAAAAAACGATGGTCACGTGATTTAATCTGGGTCTAGCGGTTGCCAAAAAAAACCGTTTTTTAACTTTTGGTCGTGTGGTGTAATGGTTATCACGTCCCGCTCACACCGGGGAGGCTCCGAGTTCGATCCTCGGCATGATCATTATTTTTTTAAATTTTTCTCAAGTCTGTAATGGGCCAATTTTTGTACTTTTTTGCCACACCAAGCTATCTACAACCAACTACAAATCAATTTCACTCATAATTAATGCATTCAGAGACGTGATCTCGTTATATCCTAATGTTCCCAATCCACTTTTTCCCAACTAATACCATTCCACCACAACCTCGACCTTTCTTCCGCCAAACTCCTTGCGAAGTCGCTTCAGTCGTTTGCCCAGACCGTTGATTCGGTTTCGCACACTGGGGGCAGCCAGGTTAGGGTGCGACTTGCTAGCTCTGATGGTCAGCTCGAAGCCAAAGGCAAGAATCGGCGATACGTTGGAATCATTTGCAGCAGCTTCCCAGACGTCAGAAACGGTGATCTCAAAGGGATAGCCCTTGATGTTGCCTCCGGGGTAGACTCCACAAACCACATGCATGATAGCTCCACAGAAACAGGCCCACCAGCAGAGATCCTTTGGTTGGACAATGTCGACCAGGGAGTTGTAGAAGGTCTTATCAGCCAGATCACCACCCCATCGGTGGCACAGAGCAAGACCCAGAAGAGCTCTGATCTCGTGACTGAGACCGTGGGCACCAGAAATCACACCCGAAGATGCAACCTGCAGAGCAATGAAGGGCTGCACTTCCTTGGGGTACGAGGAGTGGATAAAGATGGTGTTGCACAGAGCTCCAACAAGCCGCTGAGTGATGAGCTGAGGTGCGGCAGAGGGGATGCAGCCTGTCAGAACCTTGGCGTAAGAGGGGGCCAGAAGACCGGCGTAGGGAGAAGTAGCGACAATGACGGGATCGAGGTTTCGGATGGACTCGGTCATTTTGGAGAAGAGAACACCCTCACGAATGCCGCCCTGAGAAAAGAGAATCTTTCTGATCCGGGGGAATGCAGCCACGGCAGCCGAGATGAACAGCGACACGGCAGGGATCTGGGAGGCTCGTCGAGACGAGATTCGGAAGTTCTTCTTCTTTCGAGCAAAGATCTTCTGCAGGTCTGCGGGCTGTGGTGGCGGCGACGAAGCCGGGGTGTGGGTGTTGGAGGCACTAGCGGAGTTCTGAGCAGAAGTAGCCAACGAAGGGGGCTCAGACTGCTCGTACAGCTCCATAACCTCAGACTTGAGGCTCTGGGAGAGCTCACGAATAGCATGGCCGGTCGTGGAGAAGCCATTGATGACGGGGAGAGGGTACTGGCCCGACTGCGACAGCAGCAGGTGGCCCAGGCCTCGGAAACCTCCTCCAGAAACGTAGAGCTTGTATCCTCCGGTCAACTTGGCATACTTGTGCATGGACTGCAGCAGGGGAGAAGTATCGTCCTGCGTGATGTGGTCCACGGCGTGTTTGAGAGCAGCCTCCATTTCGTTGTACAGATCGGTGGGATCTTCTCGGTTGACCATGAGACGTCGGGTGATGGCGGCAGCTCCGTAGGGCAGCTTGACGGGGTCTCGGCACAGCGAGAATTTTCCGTTCTCACACACCATCCAGGAGATCACCGCCGAGCCTCCTCCGAGGTCCATGTACAGTCCGTTGACGTGGAAAAACGCCGACGCGACGCCGTAGGCCTCGTACAGGGCCTCGTCTCTCAGCGACATGATCTGGACGGTCCAGCCGACCGTCTCCTTGACCATGGCGCGGAACTCCTCGCCATTGGGTGCCTCGGCCACGGCCTCGGTTGCCAGGACTTCAATGTACTCCTCGCCTACTCCAAAGTCTGCGCAGGTGTTTTTGAACCGCAGCATGGACTGGCAGACGTCCACGACAACGTGTTTGGGGATAGATCTGGACGTGTGGCCGGGAGCGGGGGCTGGGGGCCCTGTGTTGGTGTTGACGGAGCTCTGACCGTCGTTCTGGTCATCGTCCTCGTTTTCTGTGGGCGGTGGAGAGTCGTCAAAAAGATTGATGGGGGCGCGATCAAGATAGAGGCAGGGGATGATTCGGGCGTGGTTGGGGCTCACGGACGAGATGCTGAAGCGGATGCCGTTGGAGCCAATGTCCACTATAGCTCGGAGACTTGCTTTCATGGTGGACTTGGTTGACGATAACACTGAGTTTAGCAATGCATGTCAAGTGGGAGTGAGTGTCTCTGTATGTGGGGCGAAATGGTGGTTAGTTAATTAAGGTAAATATGTGGGACCTGCGAGAGGCACAAGCGTGTGGCGGTTTGGTTTGAGACAGTCCTTCGGGCATGCGATAAATATAAGGAGGGGAACCCATCGGGCGTGTCGACTACGAGCCGAGCCGTTGCGCAAAATATTATGCAATAATAATATATACAAGGGGTCGTTGCTCTCACACGTTCCAGATTCGGCTCTCAACTATGAGTAGCCTCTCCCTACCTTGAACGGTGGGGTAAGTTAAATACTGAAATGGACTGAATTGGCGTCTCTCTGCTCACACTACAGCAGCTATCTTCTACCCGATACGGCTCTTGGGCTAGTGATATGTGTGCAGGAGCTCGGCTAAGAAGCGAGGTCGGGCTTACTGTGGTCCAGACGAGCTGAAATTCGCGCTCCTTGACCCGGATCAGGCGTTCTTTGCCTCGCAATTGGGCGTCAGAACACACCCTATAACTGAGAGTTATGATCGTCGCGGTTCAGGTATACTTTAGGACATACAATTGCTGCCTTTTTCCATTAGGCTTCCGGCGGAATTTTGGCCAGTACACCGGGCACGTGACCCGCACATAGAAGGCCGTGTATAGAGATAGCAGATTGCACGTCGCTGTGATTTTTTTGCTCCTTTTCCACCTGGTTGCTAGCCTTTTAGCCGAGCCTTTTGCTGTCTGAGACATGCTCTCCAACCCCCTAACCTTGACCTGTTAATTAGCCAAATCTGACACCTGGCGCTTACGTAAGAAAGATCGCGAGTGACGACGCACCGTAACTCTGTACAAGCACCGCACAACACCACGGATTCAGCGCGTGAGCGACAGCCAAACCACGACTCACACAGCAGATCATGACCGTGTACGCCCTCTACATTCTCAACAAGGCTGGAGGTCTGATTTTCCAGCGTGACTACGGAACAGAACTCGCCAAGCTGTCGTCAAACGACTACCTCGTGCTGGCAGGTACTTTCCACGGTGTGCACGCCATCTCGGCCAAGCTGTCGCCCATTGAGGGCTCGTCAGGCATCCAGACGATGGAGACGGAAAAATACGCGCTCACGTGCTTCCAGACGGTCACCGGCATCAAGTTCCTGCTCATCACAGACCTGCGCCAGCAGTTTGTCGACTCGGTGCTCAAGCGAGTGTACCAGCTCTTTGCCGACTACGTCATGAAGTCGCCGTTCTACCAGCTGGACATGCCTATCCGGTGCTCGCTCTTCGATCTGCATCTCAACAAGTACCTGGAGTCGGTGAGCTAGACAACCCTTTGACAAAAACTGCATAGAGCGCGGAAGTGATGGTCTTCCGGGCCGCTTTTGTATAACCACGATCCCCATCGTCTGCATATAGAATAATGATAAGCTTATGAAAGAGTTGTTTGGACGTAATGCCACTGATAGGAGCAGTTCTGTGTTATTGATAGCGCTTGATATCGTGATAACATTTCATTACGCGACTCAAAGATGCCCAGTATAAGGTAACCACATATGATCAGCCTATTTGTAGCTATCCTGATAGTCTACAAGTATGACTTTTGGGCACGTTCTTGTCTGTGACGCAAAGATAGGACATCAACGAACTCAGTAAGTCCAGTTGCAGTGTATAAAAGTAAGCTACAAATCGTTTGAATCTCTACAAGTGCAAATCACAGCTCCACTCAGTACACTCAATATATATTAATTTGTCGTTCCCCTGTGGAACGGTTCGTATTCACCCAGGCTGGGTTCTCTGACGTCCAGCCGCCACATGAAAAGTCCCGCGGCCAGCCAGTTGTGGATGTCTCCAAACATATCAGACATTGCTAATGGTAAAACGAACACGAGGGAACATGCCACGAGGGCGATTAGTAGGGGGATTGTCTTCTCGGCGTTGGGGCCGAAAGTTACGAACCCGCTTCGACGTTAGTTGTCGAACGCGGAGATATGCTGTCACAATGTTGAAGCCGTCACGCAGCAGAATGAGCAGAACGCCGCCCAGAATGTTGCGTCGGACACGTGTTGTGAACACGTTTCGGACGAGGGGGATGCCGGACAAAAGTCCGCCCATGGCGCCACAGTACAGAGGGAACAACAGAGCGTTGCCCACCCGGGTGATGAGAGAGTACTGGCCCAGGATCCACGAGATGTCGGGATCGGCGCTGTTTGTGGGCTGGGGAGCCTGCTGCTGCTGCTGGTTGTTGCCGATGGCTCCAACCGCCTGCTCCAGAATCCGGTTGAACAGACCCAGCTGTCCAAAGTTGTTGTCTTCCTCGGCAGCGGCGTTTTCCCGCTCGTCACGGTACTCCTCCAGCCGCAGCATCAGCTCGTCGATGGTGACGTCGTTCTCGAGCGTCAGCTCATCGAAGAAGCCCTCCAGGAAGCCCATGACCTGCTCGGCGTCCACGAATCCGTGCTCGTCTCGGGCTCGGTTCACAAGGGTCTGCATCACGGCATCGTAAGCAGCGTCGTCTCCGTTGGTTCGCAGACGCAGCAGCTCTCGGCCAATGTCGTTGAGGCCGGGAGCGAGGCCGGGAGCCTCTTCGTTTCTTCGTGGGAAGGCTCCAGGCACATTGTTCTGGTCCACCTGGGCCTGCAGAGCCGCAGCCTCCTGCTCCAGCAGCAGGGCAGCGTCAGCTCCCTCGACAGGAACACCGTTGGAGTGCTCCTGGAACAGCTGCGGACGCGCCTGGTGCGCAAAGTGCCGCAGAGCCCGGTACACCGTGACGCTGTAGATCTTGTCGTAGATGACCTTCATGAGCGGCAGCCACGTGAAAATGTGGTAGTCGTCAAAGTACTTGTGAGGGGGCACGGCAGCCAGACGCGCCAGAGGGAGGATACCGGCGAGAAGGTGCGTGCCGAATCGAGATCCAACCAGAACCACAGGGATCAGGGGGATCAGCAGAGTCTGGTTGAGAGTGGGAGGCAGAATCTCGATCGCAGTAGGAGTGATTCGGATTCGAAGCAGCTCGGTAGCCATATCGGGGGTGCAGAAGCTTCTGATAGCCAGCGCTCCGAGTCCATAGAGCGTCGAGTGCACAAAGTAGGTGGCTGCTGCTCCGGTGGTGGCAAACACTGTGTACATGAGAGCATGGCCCATTCCCTGCTCGACCTTCTGGCGCACGTACAGCAGCCAGGGCGTCTCGTCCTCGATGACAATGTCCGCCTTGCACTGGGGGCAAGGCACGATGATTCTGTGGTTGTGGCGACTGGAGTCAGACTCTGCCACCTTCTCGGGATGGCTCTGGGCGACCTCCTGGACCCAGTCAAGCAGACACAGCTCGTGGGCCGTGAGCGAGCACTGGCAGGGATGTCGCCACTTGTATCCCTGCTCCGAGGGCGGTGGGTCTTCCTCTGTGCCCAGACAAATCCAGCATCTCTGAGTGTTTCCCATGATGCTAGTTTGCTGTTGGGTGCGAAGTGTTGTGTGAGAGCTAGTGGGTCACGTGACCTACAGTGGCGGGGTGTCGTGAGATAGCAGCGAGCTGAGAGAGAAGAGGTCTGGGGCGTGTGACAATTTGTCACTAGTCAGTATCAGTACAAGCAGCTGCTCTGGATCTTGCGGGGTAAGTTTAAAGTATCACGTGGTGAGATGTGCTGTGTGATTTCCGATGCAGGCTACTTAGACTGAGGGAATACGGAGGGGTTGATTTGGTGTGAGAGGCGGTTTCACAGTGGACCGAATCACGCTATTGACACAAAAGGCGAATATTTTATTCACGCTATTTTGCTCGATACGTTGTGTATACGAGGGTGGTCTAAAGTGGCATGTGTCAGAGTGACAGCAGAGCAGCTCCTCTGTTATCATGTTCACCTGCAATGTCTGCTTACAGCCATTAGCTCTGGGCCCTTGTCTATACGCCCTCAACTGCACCTGCTGTATTTTTTGATGACTATGTGTTTCACCCGGATGCAGGGCGACCTGACCGTGATTACATCACCAGACTGGAAGCTTTTCAGCCGGATAATAATTCCTTGCCTGAGATCGACACGCAACCAAACTCTTTTATGTGCCGTGGTAAGCATTGGCATCTTTTTGCCTCACTGTCATTAGTCAGTTTGTTAGGGAGCGAAACCAGGATAGGCAGGTAAAGTGGTTTAATTGCAAGTCCAGCATCCTGATTCTTGGACAACTACACTCCCAACAACGCTCTTAACCAATTTCCACGGCATTTGAACCACGGAAAAACCGTCAGAGAAAATACAGCCTTTGCTCAAGCACTTGCAGCAAATAGCTATCGAGCTAACACATCTCGCAACAATGCAAACTAACGCCTGGTCCTGGACTAAACGCCAGTAGCCTGTACCCCTGCGACAAGCGGCAAAAAGGCCATTATTCCTGTATTCAGTCATCATACATGCGCTTCTCTTTCTGCCACATCAAATCTGCCAAACTAGGTTTAATACCGTCAACCTTGTGGGGTTGAAGTGATTTGGTGGGTCAGAAGTTGATGAAAAGTCGACTTGTGTGCCATTAAAATTGCATTGGATCATCTGCACTTGTACCAGATCAGCTATATCACCTTTGAACAGCTGCAAAACCCCCCAAACCCCAAATACAACCCTACGTTAAGGTTAATCCGTGTGTATGCGGCTATCGAAAATGCGTTCTCGAAAATGCGTGTAGGAAATTTCAAACTCTCGTCTTCTCGAGACTCAGTCACCCAAACAATGCCCCCAAAGTCATCATCACCGATCCCACGCCCCTGAAGGCCTCCGAGGGCGCCAAGTCCGCCGCCAAGCTGCGATCCAAGTCCAAGGAGGCTGCTCAGCTCCCCAAGCCCGAGCTTGGAGACGCCTGGGCCCCTACTTCCTGGCAGTCCAAGCCCATCACTCAGGACGTGGTCTACGACGACTACACCGGAGTGGAGGCTGCGCTGGAGAAGCTGGAGTCGCTGCCTCCTCTGGTTTCGCCTTTTGAGATCGAGAAGCTGCGAACCAAGCTCGCGGACGCTGCCAACGGCAAGGCCTTCGTTCTCCAGGGCGGAGACTGCGCTGAGCTGTTTGACTACTGCACCCAGGACCGAATTGAGGCCAAGCTCAAGGTGCTGATGCAGATGTCGCTGGTGCTGCTGTGGGGAACTGGCCTTCCTGTCGTGCGAATTGGCCGAATCGCTGGCCAGTACGCCAAGCCCCGATCCAAGCTGACCGAGGAGGTCGACGGCAAGACCATCAACTCCTTCCGAGGCGACAACATCAACGGCTTCGACGTCTCTGACCGAAAGCCCGATCCGGCTCGACTCGTCTCGTCCTACTTCCACTCGGCTGCCACCCTCAACTACATTCGGTGCGTTCTGGCATCTGGCTTTGCCGATCTGCGAAAGGTGGACTGGTCGCTGGAGCACGTCCAGAACCCCGAGACCAAGGAGCGGTACCAGAAGACGCTGGACGCCATCACCGAGGGACTGCAGTTCATGCACACCATTGGCGCCGATACCGCCCAGGACATGCAGACCATCGACTTCTTCACCTCCCACGAGGCTCTGCTGCTGGAGTACGAGCAGTCTCTGACCCGAGAGGCCAACGGCCACCACTACAACACCTCTGCGCACTTCATCTGGATCGGAGACCGAACCCGACAGCTGGATGGAGCCCACGTTGAGTTCTTCCGAGGCGTGCGAAACCCCATTGGTATCAAGGTCGGACCCACGATGCAGGCCGAGGAGCTGGTTCGTCTGCTCGACATTGTCGACTCCAACTGCGAGGACGGCCGAGTCACCCTGATCACCCGATACGGTGCCTCCAAGGTCAAGGAGCTGCTGCCTGCCCACATCAAGGCTGTCCAGTCCTCGGGCCACAAGGTTGTCTGGATGTCCGATCCCTGCCACGGAAACACCCAGACCTCCACCGTCACCAAGCTCAAGACCCGGCACGTCGACGACATTGTCGAGGAGCTGCGTCAGGCTCTGGCTATCCACCGAGAGTGCGGCAGCAAGCTCAATGGAGCTCACCTCGAGCTGACTGGAGACGCCGTCACCGAGTGCATTGGAGGCTCTGCTGGTCTGGTCGACGAGGATCTCGTTGTGCGATACGACACCGTGTGCGACCCTCGACTGTCTCTGTCGCAGTCTCTGGACGTGTCCTTCCTAATTGCCGACAGCATGCGAGCCCAGAAGTAGTCTTTCCAATCCGTCTGGAAGACTCCTCACCGTTTACATTCTACTGAGTCCGGCCTATGGCCAGAAACCCGCGATGGAGCAATCGGAACACAAGTACGATACTCAACTCGTCGCCAATAATGTATATAATTAGCGGTAGTCTAATGAGAAGTCTCAAGTGATTTTTGGTGTACAAGTAGTGCAAGTGTGACGTCTAGCGATCCCTTATACGGACTCGCTAGTGTTTAATCGTTACTTGGAATTAGTTAAGATGGATTTAACTGAAGGGGTGGATTCGGTGCTCAAATAAAAACGTCGAGATAATAACGAAAAAATATACAATCGATGGCTGAAAAACCAGTTCCTCTTTTGATCATGCACACACACCTCAAAGAGCCGAAATTATCGCCTATGTTGCAATAACTCAGAGCGTTCATTTACTTGAACTTTAGTCGAGTCCCTGCAGTTATATGAAGACATGTCCCGCTAGGGTACAGTACAGAAGCAGGGGAACCCCAAGGCTCCTTATTGTTACTACTATCGTTCCTTCCTTCCACCCAAAAAATATCTCACCGCCCCACCCACTCTAACTCCCTCTTTGGACCTCTTTCGAGCTTCCAGCTACTCTACGCTTCATCCGACACCTGATCAAGGTTTGGGTGCTTGAGATATGCACCATTTGCGGCCTCCCCAAAATACATTATCCTGCTACCAGCCCTGCGACTAAACTAGGCGATATTACGACGACTCGACCCACCTGGAAGCTCGGCTTGTCCGTCCAGAATTATTTTACATCTATCGGCCAATCACCTCGACCAGTCTTGTTTTGCGACCCACGTTGCACGACCCATCATCATCTGACCCAAAACAATCTTACACACCACCCCTGCGGCATAGGCTAACAGATCGCTCCAAAATATACAAGTGCAAGTGGAGCCCTTATTAAACCGGCCAGAGGCAGCTTAAGACCTTTAGCGACCTCTCCTCATCTCCCAAACGCCCAGAATGCTCTCTCTATCCGAACACATCTACTCCGCGGGCTTCCTCAGGGGAGAACTGTCCGACGTCAAGATTGTGGCGTTCAAGAAGGAATACAACTTACACAAACTCATCCTGGACCGATCGCCGTACTTTCACTCTCTGTTTTCGGCAAAATGGGACACAGAGGGACTGCCGGTCCACAACCTGGACTTCTCCATCGACCACAACATCACAGAACAGGCGTTTGACCAATGTCTGCAGCGACTATATGGAGGAGCCGAAGAACCATCAGAAATCCTGGGGTTCCCAGAACGGGTGTCAGCGGCATTTGAGTTGTTTGCGACTGCAAACTTCCTCAACCTCACCGAGCTGGTAGACTTCTGTCTCCTGCTGATCATCAACTCGCTGACTAAATACACAGTGGCCGAGACACTGTGCTTTGCATTGGAAAACCACTACCCTCAGAGTGAGACTATCATCGACTCGTGCAAGTCGTTCTTGTGCGCAGAGGGCTCGGAGATGTCGTACCTGCAGTGGTCTCGCATCCCCATCCCTATTGTCGTGGAGGTGGTCTCCTCGGATGGCTTCTTTATCCAGTCCGAGTGGGAACGGTGCATGTGGGTGGTTGGATTCCTCACCGAGGAAGACTACCTCAGCGACTTTAACAACAACGAGAGCCCTCCTGAACCTGAAGCTGATGAAGACTCAGATTCTTCGTCCAACTTTGACATCGGTCTCGAGAAGCTTTCTCTGAACGCTGAAATCAACCTAAGCACACCCACAGGATCCTACACCGAGCTCAACAGACTCGGAACAGAGCCCATTGGCAGCCCTGAGCAGATCAAGAAGGCCTCGTCTTCCACAGCAGTGCCTACGGAGGAAGAGGAAGGAGATATCGAGACTCGGTCCACCGCTTCATTGGACTCGGAAACTGCATCTCAGCTCAACGAGCTCACAAAGGCCATCCACTACTGTCACTTGTCTCTGGCGCAGCTCCAGCACCTCGAGAAGATAAAGGACAAGCGAGGCAAACTGCTCTTCGACAAGAGCGTGCTTCAGGATGGCCTCTGGCAGCAGATGAAGCTGAAACAGCTGGTTCTTGGCACCGGAGACGACCGTCTGGACGTTTGCATGTCTCCCAAGCAGCTGATGGAGATGGGAACAGAGAGCGGAGACGACCCTGAGCTGTTTTACCCCGTTCCCTCTCACGACAAGAGTGTCGCTGGTCGACGATCTAACGATGCCATCACTGCCAAGGACTACTACACTGGTCGATGTGATCCTGAAGCGCCTCTGGAGACATCCGATCCCGACGCGCAGGTCACATTTTCGCCTTTCCCGCCCTTCAGATTCTCCGTCAAGTTTGACGACATTAGTCAGCTCAAGGGCGAGAGCAAGCTGTACACCGATAACGCTGTTTGGTATGCAGGAACGTGGTGGAGTGTTTATTTGCAGAAGATCAACAAGAAGAGTCCCCAGCTGGGTGTCTATTTGCATCGAGAGGCTCGTACTCAGCGGGATCTGGCCACTGGAGCCAATTCTACCTACACACTGCTCTCTGGCAAGAGCACAGCCAAGTCCACGGTGGGCATGGACGACACAACCACGATGGAGCTTAAGACGGAGCCTCGTTTAGTGAGTTTCCCAAATGCCACGGAGCAGCCAGCAGACTACAACGACGACCGGCCCCAGATCATGAGTTACTTTGAGATTTACACCCCGTCCAAGCGGGGCAAGAACCTTACGTGTTTCTCGTCGTCGCCGTCGGCCTTCTCTTGTGCTCAGAGCTGGGGCTGGAGATCGTCGTCGCTGTATCACTACGCCGAGGAGAACGCCAAGCAGCACACTCGTGCGAGCCTCAAGTTCATGGTTGTGATTGGAGTAGTTTAGCCTTCAAGTAGCCTGGTCATAATATAATTTCGCGTATATGGAACAGGCGTAAAGCTGAGTATTCTTACCTGTAGCTACACACTACCTTGACAGGTTTAATTTAACAAAGGTGGGCTGGACCGAGTCTTGGGCTAGGGCTTTGCCTGTTTCATATCTCAGATCTGGGGTTTCAGTAGATCGCAACTTTATTGGGGGCTGTATGAAGGTTGGAAAAAAAAAAGAGAGACAGGGCTCCGAGGGAAAATAACAACCCGTGGAATTATACTGAGACCTGGGTGGAACCGGTGGGATGCATTGTTTTCGAACCCTTGAGCTGTTGCTGCTTTCTTTTTGGCTGCCGCGCGGCATGCATTGTCTTTGAAAGATCGACATTGTCTGCACCGCATCACACGTGGTTTCCTCGCAAAACAGTGCCATCAGAGAAAGATGCGAAAAAGCAACGCAGGGAGAGGATTTGTGTGGGAGCACGGTAATAAGTCTAAGCTTGGAAGTCAAAAAGCTGAAACAACGCCAGTGCTAGCCTTGTAGCTGGCCCAGAGGAAGTGCTTGGAGTTACTCTACGGCAGCGAGGAGGCCTGAGACATGTCTCTCCAGACCGGGCCAAACTTACCGTTAGGCTAGATTATTGTCCATGCCCCGTTTGCAGCCCCGTTACAGGGGCGGGTACAGCCTGTCAGCGAGCGTGAGACACCTTTATTTGTGCGCCGAGGAGTCCTGTCTGCCAGATGCCAGTGGCTGCTTCAGGTCTGGCGGTGGTGTCTTCAAACTCTGTTGCGAAGCTTGGGGTGGAGATATAGCGCCGAATTTGGAGGATTCGGTGCTTTTCCGAGAGGGGCAGCGGCTAGTTGGGTGCTAAGGAACAGGGGTGGGGCGCTATGTGTCCGGCAAGCGTGTATTTTCTTTTTCACGGCCGGCAAGACCACCTTCAATCTGATCGCTCTCTCACGCAGATCGCGGCGAGATCGCTTAAGGTACACAGTCTGGTGTGCAACTTTGCAAGGCTTATTACCGGCTGTCTCTTTAGGTTTTCAGGTTGGTTGGGTCTAATGCAAGCTGTGAGAGGAGCAGCGAGATTCGCAGGGCCAGCGAGAGGCTTGACATGTAGGCCAGAGTGTCCTCAGAGCGTCGCTAGAAGCTGCAATTTTTGCGCAGCAAGCTGGAGCGTTAGTACGGCGGCTTTGCGCGATCTGTTATCGACCCAATCTCACTTGAATCGTAACCCAAATCCCGTTGCAACGGCCAAATGAGCACAAATTGACCGTACAATCAAATCTTGGCTCCCCATATGTTTCTCTGCATTGTTCATGTTGACTACTCCCAGGGGGCTCTGATTAGCTACTGGAACTGTAGAATGGGTCTCCAAAGGCCAAAAGCGCCCGATGGGGACACCTGCGGACCACGTCAGCAGCTCGCGACCGTCAAAGCGCCCATATACCTGCTGCCGGCGACGTTTGGCAGAGACCAACTAGCCCCTATCCTGTCCCATGTAAATTAGACGCCTCTTTGTTTGGCTGTACAGCAGAGAGTTTATTTAGGCACAAGCGTCTAAGCGGAGCCTAAAAAAAGACTACTGTGGACCGCCGGTCTTCTGTTCGGGATCAGATTGACATTTTCATCTTCCACGACTCCGCTTCAATTCAACTCGATTTTCAACGGCAATGTGAGTACTGCTGCGGCGACGAAAGGGAAAGCAATGGACGTCCATACCGCTGTCAAGAGTCGTTTGGAGACTCCTCTGTCTCCAATCAGCTTGCAACTTCTTGATCTGTCGAGACGAGAGGTCGATGACCAGTCAGGAACATGGGGGTCAAAAGGTGATACAGGTGGATCTACTGGTATCTGAATGGTCGAATAGACGGGCTAGGGTGATTAAAAACTGCTCCACACCCCTATTCTCAGAGTCAGCTGATTCTGAATGATTTGCATTGGTTAGGTTCAGCGTGATGATGCTGTTCAAGCGAGGTCATCAAGCACGAGAAGAGGAATGCTAGCCAACACCGGCATTTTAGTGTCTCATTGGACTTACCTTTCTCTCTTCTCACTTTCCAATCTATTTATCCGTTCAGGTACCCGCTCCCGCTTATCGACCTCCTCTCATCAGTTCGTACCTGAAGCTTATTAATATGGGTATACGGAACGCTCAAAAAACATACTAACCCAGGTGGACCCCTTTGCCTAAGATCGGCCGAGGTGTGCTGCTGAAAACAGTGCGCCTTGACGGACTGCACGCCGCAGAGGCCGTCTCGGACATCAATGGCACCTTCAAAACCAGTAACAAGGACATTCGTATTGGTGAGGAGGTGTTTGTGTTCGAGCAGCACTCTGGCGGTGAGTGGTACCGAGCCTACGTAGTTTCGTCGCCCTCGGCCATGAAAATTCTCATGGACGTCCTGGAGCACACCGACGTGGTCTCTGACGAGAACGTCAAGCCTCCGGATGCCAAGATCATCACTGCCGTCTTCCCTGCCTCTTGTGTCAAGATCAAGGACTACTTTGAGATCAAGGACAACTCCAACCGAGAGCAGAACGACAACTCTGCCTACGCCCTTGGCAAGCCCTTTGCTCCCCCTGTCCCTGCTCTGCGACTCGGTATCGAGTCTCCCATGCTTGAGGGAGAGCCTCTGGTTGACGATATCATCTCCGTCATCGGCGAGTGGAACAAGGTCTACCTGTGTCGATTCTTCGTGAACCGAAACTACACCGTGGTCAACGAGCTCAACGCCATCATCAAGGAGCTCTACGTCATCCGACGACAGCTGCTCTACCAGCTTCTCACCGAGGAGGAGACTCTGCTGACCCGACGACGAGCCATCTGGCTGATTCTCAAGGCCAAGAAGATGATGTCCCAGGGTATCCTTGTGCGAGACACCGTCACCGGAGAGATTCTCACCGGTCGAGAGGACCCCGTCAAGCTGGCCAAGGAGCAGCTGCTCATCAACCTGTCGCCCAAGTACCCCAACTACAACACTCTTGACGAGCGATCCGTGCTGGATGTGCACCTGCCCACCCATATATCCGTCAAGTTGGTTGAGTCTGACGGCCAGGCTGGAGACGGCGCTCTGACTGCCTTCATCTACCTGCGTTCGCGAAACAAGCGTCTGACCGAGGCCTTCCGAATCTCCGTCGACGCCTCTCTCGTGCTCTCTGACCTCTCTACGGTGCTGTTCACCAACATTCCCGCCCAGGTGGTCAAGGACGAGATCTACATTGTTGTCGTTCTGTCCGAGGAGGTGCCCGTCTCTGCCACCTCCAAGAAGCGTGTCCGACGAGGTATCGCTGCTGGTGTCCAGTCTCTGTCCCGTATCTTTCAGGACTTCACCCACCGAGAGAAGGAGCTCACCATCAACATGTATGCCTCGTACTCCGAGACTGGCCAGTACGGCCAGAGCAACCGAGGATGGGGTGACCTTGTTGACCGAATCATCAAGGGTGAGACCGTTGGTGTCGGTAAGACCCCCCGAGCCGACAAGGTCACTCTTGCCGTCAAGGATTTCCAGGCTCCTACTGCCTCTCAGCTGGACTTCAAGGCCAACACCGCCATGTTCCCCGCCACTTCTCTCTTCCTGGACTCTCTGATCCCCAAGCGAGACGACCTTTACGTCTACCTGAAGACCATGACTCTCGCCAAGGGCTTCGACGGCACCGACCTGATTTCCCTTAACCTGCAGACTGCCTACGGTAAGGTCGCCTTCACCAAGGCCTCTAACGTGGAGCCTGTCGGCGGCTGGTTTGCTGCTTCCGTCTACAACGGCGAGTCCATCGGTGAGGTCGTTCGAGTCTCTGACTGCGGCCACGGATGGAACGATACTCTGTACTTCAACATCTTCCTGGGAGCCGACTTCCTGGGTCGAGGTATCCTGCAGCTGTGGACCAACGACCGAATCACTTCTGATGGCCACAAGGTGATTGACATCATCAACTCGGACCGAGTCAAGTGCGCCACTCTTGAGGTGTCTGTCGACTACGTTGGAAACTCCTTCAACGTGCCTCCCGCCATTGTCACCATCAACAACTGGAAGAAGTACTTCAACTCCGGTCTTGGTGACGAGCTCATGGGTGCTTGCAACGCCATCTCCCAGGTCCCCGACCCCGAGTTCACCCTCCACTTCCACCGAGTCGTCAACAACCTGTGCCAGATCATTCTCGCTGTTGACAACGAGGCCTACCAGGATGCTGCCTTCGGCGCTCTGGTCCACGCTCTCGAGGTTGTGTCCCTGAAGCACCACGGCAACCACGCCTACCTTGCTGACGACTGGCTTGCCCACTTCAACTTTGTCGGAATCGCCAAGCCTCTCCTGGCCTACATCCACAAGACCAAGAAGGTGCAGAAGTGCGGTCAGTATCTTGCCAACCTCATTGCTACCGCTGCCCGAGTCGACATTGGCGTTGCTGAGGACAAGCACGCTGCTCGAAAGGAGCTGGCTGTCAGCCTGCACCATGTCATTGATGATATCATCGATGCCATCAAGACTGAAACCCCCAACAAGCAGACCATTGCTCTGATTGGCCATCTGCCCACCTGGTTGGAGAACATGCGGCCTCTTGTCGGCAACCGAGACTGTATGGAGACCTACATTCGATTCGTGGACTCTATCCGACCTGGTAACGATAAGCTGACTGTTGCGAAGCTTCTGTTCATCCAGGAGATGTCTCGATCTTGGATGTTCCGAGAGCAGAAGTACCGGGCCCGTCTTGCTTCTTTCACCATTCGATGGACCCTGCCCTTTATCACCAAGGTCGAGTCTGGCACCATCACCGCCTTCAAGAAGGACCTGTTCCGACTTGTCTGCTCCATTTTCGCCAACCAGATCTCCATCCTGTGGCCCTCTCGTGAGACCGAGAAGGGTATCATTGGCATGTACGTGCCTCTGCTGCCTCTGTTTGCGCGAACTTACGTTGCCCTGCTTGCCCACTACAAGGAGTTTGGCCGAAAGCGACGAACCTACACCGAGCTGTTCCCCAGCAAGTACCCCTTCGCCACTGTTCCCGTCGACTCTCGATCCGACTCCAAGTTCGACGAGTGTCTCATTGAGATGGGTACCATTTTCATGTCGATTGTCACTTTCGCCAACATCTCCGGCATGTCTCTGCCCTCGTCGTCTCTGTCTCGATCCGAGCTCACCGAGATCATTCTCAACATCCTGCAGGCTTGTTCCGCCATGCTCGCCAACCAGTCTTTCCCCAAGACCTGGACGTCGCTGGTCACCCTTCACCACGACACTGTTTTCGGTACTCTCACTTATCTGAACAGCCTCCTGGTCGAGAAGTTCATTCCCTCCCCCGAGCAGGCCGAGGAGTTTGACGCCTCCATCTGGTACACCTACCTGTCCACCCTGCTGCAGGTCACTGGTTCCGACATCATTGCCATCGAGTTCCTGTCCGAGCAGAAGCGAAAGGCCATGTGGAGTCTTCTTGGAGACATCCGAGGCCGAGCCTCTGCCATGCTTCAGCAGACTTGGGATCTTCTGGGATGGCAAGCCTCTCCCGAGGAGCAGCACAAGTACGGTCTCACCCGTCTTGGTGGTTTCCAGGTCAACCTGTACGTTGGAGACACTTCTCTGGTTGTTGGTGTCCTGTACATGTGTCTTGGTAAGCACGCTGGTGCCCAGGCCGTTGCTGTCAACATTCTCAAGTCGATGATCGTCGGCGAGTGGATTCTGAACGACGATCTTTCTCAGATCACCCGAGAGGTTATTTCTGGACTCGACTCTGTCTTCCAGCACAAGACCTTCCTGCCTGACGAGGAGGACAAGAACCGATTCCTCCAGCTTCTGCGACAGTCCCTGCCCGAGGAGGTGTCCTCCATTGCCGAGGATATCGAGGAGTTCACCGACCTGCTGTACGACCTCCACACCATTCCCGCTGGAGACCAGTACAACGACGACCGAATCTTCCACACCCTCAACGTGCTCAACTTCCTGCGATCCCTGGACAAGGTCGAGATCTTCTCTCGATACGTCCACGACATTGCTCAGTGGCACGTGGCCAAGCAGAACCACGTTCAGGCTGGTCTGTCTCTTGTTCTGCTGTCCAACGCTTACGCTTGGGACAAGACCGCCAAGCTGGGTCCCTCAAAGTTCCCCAAGCTGCCTGCCCAGTCCGAGTTTGCTCGAAAGGAGGCTCTTCTGCGAGATGCCATCGACTACTTCACCAAGGACGACTGTCTGGAGAGCTCTGTTGAGGCTCTCAAGCAGCTGCAGGTTGCTTACGAGCAGAGCTACGACTTCTCCAAGCTTTCTGAAGTCACTCAGCAGCTGGCCCTGACCTACGCCAAGGTTGATAACCTCCAGCGAAGCAAGCCCCAGTACTACCGGGTCACTCTGCTTGGTGGTGGCTTCCCCAAGTCTCTCCGAGGTCGACACTTCATCTTCGAGGCTTCGACGTACGAGCGAATGGAGTCCATCCAAGACATTCTCTACCGGGTCCACCCCAAGGCCATCATCATTGCCAACGAGAAGCAGGCTCGAGATGAGGGTCAGTTCCTGCACGTCACTCGCGTTGATCCCATGTCTCAGGCTTCCCGCGTCCTCTCTCCCGCTGCCACCAACGGTGCTCGAGAGTACTACGACCGTCAGAATATGCGACTCTTCTCCTCCACTCGAGTCTCTGGCCCCTCTGACAACCCCACTCAGGTGTGGACCGAGAGAACCATCTACGAGACCTTCCAGCCCTTCCCTACCATCGTTAACCGATCCGAAGTCAAGAGCATCCAGGTCGTCAAGCTGTCTCCCGCTGAGACCGCTCTGCAGACCATCAATGACAAGATCAACGAACTCCAGGCTGTTGAGTCTTTGTTCCTCGGTGGCCGAGGTGACCCCAGCATCCTGCCTCTTCATCTGGAGGGTGCTATTGACTCTGGTGTTGGCGGTGGCATCCAGTTGTACCGAGTCTTCATCGAGGATGGTGACGCTTCTATCCAGCAGGCCTTCATTGAGTTCGCTCAGGTGGTCAAGAGATTGGTAGCTGTTCACGACCGCGTCATGTCTCCCAAGATGCGTCCGCTCCATGAGAGTCTGTGCGAGCGATTCCGAAAGAACTTTGCCCCCGAGCTTGCCGTTATCGGAGACGATATTGCCGGTGCCCGAGTTGCCATCAAGCACCCTACCGGCCAGTTTTAGTTTAGCTTCTTATAAAAATGTATTTGATTGTTCTGTGATATTCGATACTACAGTATGTATGAGAGCAGTCCGGATGTTCTGCAATGTTCTAAAGTGGTGAAATCGTACAAGTACATACGGACCGTAGAAACATGAAGAAATAGAATGAAATGAAAGAAGATGAAGATAAAAAATAAAAGAAATAAGATGAAGAGAAACGAACAGTGTACAAAAGAAAAGAAATGAGAACAGAGCAGTTAATTACATAGATCCGAAAACTCACTACAGCAGCTACAGCACTTGGTGAGATGGGGAGGGGGAATATCATGAGAATGAATGTGATGTCAAATTTATAATAGCATAGTGTGTGCAAGGGCGTCGATGGCCTTGGATATCGAGTAGGGACAAGGAGTCAAGTCCGAAGTAAAGAAAAAAAGATCATCTAGAGGGGTGGTATAAAAAAGTTAGTAACAAAGCACCGCAAGGGGGTGAGAAACCTAGGATAAATGGCTAGTGACAAATAGTAACAAATAGAAAACAAATAAAACAACATGATAGAAGAAGGGTGAAAACAAACGTCAGTGCCAGAGAAGAACGTAGCGAGAGGGCGAATGGTCAGGGGGTAACACAAATGCGAACACGAAAGTGAACTAATCGAGACAGCGCAGGGTCAGTATGAACTGTAGTAAGTAATGACGATGTGACAACATTCGGGTGGGGTTCGAGATGAGATGACAGCGAGCGATCGCACAAACAGGTGAAACAGAAATAAAAAATAAAAAAGTTTTCGCGGACTGAAGTGGATTGATGGAGAGCGTCGGCGAGGCACAATGGGCAATAGAAATAATAGAAAGATGAGACAATAATAAAAGCAACTAAAACACCACAGACGGTGAGTGTGCGAGAGGCACGTAAGTCGGCATGGTCAAGCAGCGACATTCGGGTATCAAAAGAAACGTGTCAGCAGTGGCGACACTCAAAGAAAAGAAACCTGTCAGCGTAGTGACAGTTAGGTGGAGGAGAAGAGAAATGAAGAAGTAGATAAAGAAGAAGCAAAGAAAAGAAGAGAAAAAAGTGCAAACGGTGGCACGTGTCGTCATAATGTCGACGAGATTACCTCAAGGTAATTGTGGCGAACTTGGCGCACAAACAAAGTAGAACAGAAAAATGTAGCTGGGTCTTAGCGGAGGGATGCCGAAACAAGAAATAAAAAATCGGAAACGGAAGTGGCAAATCGGGACGAAAGAAAAGAAATAAACATGAATAGAAATAGGAAAGTGAAAAGAAAAATAGAAAACATTGCTTGGCCAGAATAAATGGCTCGGTGAGCGGCAATAGTGGGGGATGGGAACAGAAAAGTAGCCGTCGAGAAGAGTGATCGAAAGTTGATCGATAGAGAAGAAGGGCTAGTAGCCGGTATCGTGTCATGAAAACATCGAATGACACTTCGTGCATGCCTTAGTTAGGCTTATGCAGGCAGATGGAGGATGGAACAGTAAGGGACAATCTCGGGAGTTAAAGAAATGAAGTCACAATCGTAAGTACCTTGTCATATGAGAAGAGCTAGGTTCGGTTCGCATGTCGGTATCGTCAGGTGCTCGGTACTGTTGTCGTTGCACCCTTCTTCTGTCGTGTATGGGGACGAGATTTTGGGAGCGGCCTGCAATATATACTGGGGGCCTCTAAGATAACCCTCCCAAGTTTTTGGGAGAACTTTAATGCAGGACGTATAGTAGTTGACACCAAACTCTAAACGCTGCTTGATACCACGCTCGTGCAGCAGAACATTCTGCTAGAAAGGGAGGGAAAAGGGCTAGAAAAGCGGTAAAAAAAGCTGATGCAAGGATTATTCAACAATCAGAGCGCATGCCGGCGCAATTTAGATTTGGATAGCGTCTTTTTTCGCTGCTGGAATTTTAATATGTGCCCCAGAAAGTGTATAAAGTTATCAGCTTTGCATGAGTACAGAAAGGACGCGAAGCGAACTTCCGACAGAAAAGGGACAAGGAAAGCTAAAGGAGGGGCGGTGAAACGGAAGGTACCGGAATACCCGTCTGAAATCTCGATTAGTAGATATTCTCGGGCACTTTTCGGGCAAAAAAATAGGCTTGAATGAGTCTCAGGGCGCTAGGAGCCAGAAAGAAACAGAGATCCGATTCTCGCTAGTGCACGTCCCGCAGCCTAAGCCTAATGCCCTTGACGTGCCTGTATACGTGCTAGCGAACCTTATCTGGTTTTTGTCTTTGGATGGAGGATCACACCATGAAGGCCTTTTAGCCCTGGATATGTTACCGTGGGGTTTAGGTGCGGCTCTTAGTATATAGCCGTCTTGCAGCATAATAGATGGTTATTGGCACGCCTCTACAAGTAGCAGACACCAGGCCACGTTGGCTGTTCTAGTCTCTCACAGCCACATCTACTGGTACTATTGAAACTCTATTGAAATATGACACCAATGGCCAATGGTGGTCACAAGTAATAGGCACAAGATTCCCGGACAGTGAACATCTATTTTGGATACTTCTGGGAATCAAGGGATTTGCACGCCCCCCAAACAAGCCCTTAGAGGTCCTAGTGGCGAAACAGCGTTTGTGGGGTTATATTTCTGTTACTTCGAGACACGGAGTACCGGAGGAAGAGATATGCTGGAATTAAGTTTGTCACCGGAAATACAACCAATGTGAGCTTATAGCATCTCATACGATAAATGCGAGTGGGCACCTAGCATCTATACGACTGTCGGCACATACCAAGTCCAAAAAGCGACCGAATCATAGCACTACTCCAAATTCCGATGAGATCGGACCACGGCCTGTTTTTCGAACAGAAAACCGAAATTTGGCATTGCCCAGACTCAAAGCTACAAGTACTCGTTGGGGACCATCATGCCCAGGAAGAGGGCCTGCGATATTGATGAACTATATCACAGCCAGAAGAGGTGATTTATGACAGTCGAGACACAAGGTCAGCAGGCCATTTCAGGGCGTGAGGAGAACTACGTGCTTCTTATTCGGTGTCGATGGAAAGCCCTTCCCATATACACGTCCTGCGATAGCAAGTCAGATCCGCTGGGACTAATAGCCCGTATTCACTATACGTGCCCTGAGCCGTCTTTTGCTGTGGTATATATTGAACTCTATGGAGCTATCGGCGCAAGGTTCATACAAATTGAAAGAGAACCGATGACAGAACCTTGATTGACGCCCAAACAAGCGCTGTGGAAGGTATTGGATCAACTTGTTGGGCACCGCATCGATTTTAAACAAGGGCACTTAAGCCCCGGGAAAGCAATCCGGCTGGGGCCTTGCGATGGTCGATTGCAGGCATTCCAGACTAACTAATATGGGGAAAACACAAAATGGAGCAGGCTATTATAGCAATGTCCATGGAGAATTGTAAACCGATGGCTGGACTGATATTGAAGATGGCTTGCTGTATTTGCTACTGTAGTCCTGGTTGTAAATATATACAGCATCGTCATCAGTGTACGTACCTGCTTCAGAAAAGAAGGCAAAGCCAAGCGAAGCGGATAAAGTGGAGATAGCTCCCAGAATGCAGTTAACGGTGTTAAAGCCGTGCGCGTTGTCACAAGACACTCCAGTATCATATGTACAAGTAGGAGCCCCTGCTCAGCGACACAGGTGAGCCCCTGTTACATACAGCCCGGTGAATATTCCTCGGATCGTCTCTCTACACTATCAAAAAGTTTTCGGTTTCCGAAATCTCCGAGGCTGGATCGATGCCTCGCTTCGGTGAGTAAAGCGTTGCAGGACGGAAGATACCGGCACCGGTATGTACTTTACACAGAGAGAGCTATCGGTGGAGTCTTCAAGTTGCTATCCATACACCCTCAACAGCTCGCTTAAATTCGCAACCTCAGCACACCAATCCAGGAGTTCAATCGATCACCATGTCTCAAACCAATGTTGAAACAGCCAGTATCCCATTTACGTCGCGGGTCTTCAACGTACTGCGTAACAAGTGCAGGGCTTTCACAACATTCCGCCGATCTTGCTTCTCTCAGCGCATCGCGTTTCGAGATCGCGCCATGGACGAGTTTGACAGGTTGGGCGGAACTTGGGTAGGGCATAAAATGGAATAAAAATAACAGTAGGTGTTTCGGCCGCGTATAGCGGTTGCAGCGGTACTAAAATGTGTCTCGTCAGATTTTTTTCAGCTCTGTTGATGGTCAGATAGAGTTTTAAAAATGTGACGTCCGAACAAAGAAACGGTTCATCTAATGCACATAAACTTGCATTTCCGAGTGGTAAAGTGGATACAGATGCTGCAGAATTCAGGAGGTGGCATGAAGAACGAGCCTCTGCTAGGACACACACCAACCCAGGCACCAAAAAAGTGCTCTCCAGCTCCTAAAACCAGCCCGTTAGTTTTGCTGTATTTTCTATCACGATAGCCCCTGGCTGTTTTTTAAACTGTGTCACTTGCCCCTTGCTATCCCAAAGGGGGCAAATATTAATAGCGGGTATCACATACTGGTTTTACAGGCTTTGTTCTTGCTCTGGAAGCAGACTTTCATTTCGATTTACTTCGGCCAATGTTATTGCCTTCGGCTAGTTTTTAGCCGGCGCTAATAAGTCGTTATCGTGCGTTGAGCTACTGTAGACCCATCTTATCTTATCATATCATTAAACTAAACTAGATAGCTTCAAAGCCGCAGTCGCCAGGACTACTTCTTGTCAACGACCTTCTTGTCATCGCCGTAGGCCTTGGTACCGTAGTTACCGCCGTAGCAGATAATGTCCTGGGGTCGGTACTGCTCTCGGCCGGAGAAGAACTCGTCGAGAATCTGCTTGACACCAGCAGCGTATCGGGCCTGGGCGTCCAGGGAGGTACCGGACATATGGGGGGTCATGGCGTTACCGGCTCCGTACTTGTTGACCATCTTTCTCCAGGGGTGGTCAGCGGGAGCGGGCTGGGGGAACCAGACGTCTCCACCGTAGCCTCGGAGCTGGCCAGACTTGAGAGCGTCGGCAACGTCCTCCTTGACACAGATGGCTCCTCGAGCGGTGTTGACGAGCCAAGCGCCGGGCTTCATCTTGGAGAGCAGCTCCTTGTTGAAGAGACCCTTGGTGGACTCGTGGAGAGGGCAGTTGATGGTGACCACGTCGCACTGGGCGAGCATGTCCTCGAGTTTCTCGACTCGTCGGCAGCCAATCTCCTTCTCGTCGGCGTCGGACAGGGGCTGGTAGTCGTAGTAGAGCAGCTCCTTGGGGTCGAAGGGCTTGAGTCGCTGGAGCACTCGCTTGCCGATTCGGCCAACACCGACGGTACCGATGACCTTGCCCTCGATGTCGTAGGAGTCCTTGGCGACGGCAGCAACGTCCCAGTCGCCGCCTCGGACCTGCTCGTTGGCAGGAACGAAGTTTCGGACGAGAACCAACATGGTCATGACAACGTGCTCAGCGACGGAAGTGACGTTGGAGCCGGTGACCTCGAGAACGGCGATGTTTCGCTCGTTGGCAGCGGCGAGATCGACGTGGTCGGAACCAACACCGGCGGTGACGCAGATCTTCAGGTTCTTGGCCTTGGCAATTCGCTCCCGGGTGATGTAGCCGGGGTGGAAGGGGGTGGTGATGACAACGTCGGCGTCAACAATCTCCTTGTCGAGCACAGAGTCGGCACCCTCCTTGGAGGAGGTGGTGACCAGAGTGTGGCCCTCGGACTCGAGCCACTTTCGGATGCCGAGCTCGTTCTCGGTGCAGCCCAGCAGCTTGGGCTCGTCAGCAGCGTGGGAGCCGGCGTCGTAAAGGATAAGGAGGATCTTCATGTTGTTGGTGAGGTTGTCTTGTTTGATGGAGATCTAGGGGGAGCGAAGCACGGGTATTTATATTCGCAGCCGTGATAATAACCACACTGGCATATTCGCACAAGCCCCATCTTAGCGCTTGTTGAGGCCACTAGCCCCAGTGCATCAGAGGATGCATGTCGAGTTTATTGGCAGGATTGGCGATGGTGTTGTACGGGGTGAGACAGTCAGAAACGCATAACATGTCTCTGAGCTCAAATGGCGAAATGCAATTGCAACGAGATCGGACACTCTACAGTTCTCCCCGGAAACCGCTCAAAAAGCGACTCTGACACTCGCCAAACAGCCTCTTTCCAAAAGCCATGAGACCAGTTCCTCCCCGCACTAGAGCTACCCCATACAAACCATAGTGCTAGTGTGAATTTCCGAGCCGCACGAACCGGCATGGATTTCGTCCAGGCCCGTTTACGCTAGTCCCAGCTGAGGAGCTAATGTGGAGGATGCAGAGCAACTATCAGCGTCGTTTTTTTTCGTTTTCGTTGTTCTATATCACCCACGGCACAGTGAGATGCCATGTGCCTTGAAACAAAGCCTTTTGCTGCGGCGCCGAGGACACTTTTCGCAACTTTTCGCCGCATTGGGTGCGTGTGGACAAGTGTTTCTGGAGTTATTCCTACTCTTCAACCCCAGCATGTAGAGATTATGCACTCTTGGGGTCTTGTGTGGGCTTTGAGGGGTTACGGGCTGCAGATAATGGCTCTCGGGCAGATGGCTTCCGGCTTGGTGGTTGATCCGACGCTAAAATGTTTTACTGGATGTTCTTACACGGCGTAGATATCACTTCATATGTTTCTACAGACACATGCAATATATGATAGCGTGATCATGTCGGTACCGGTGCAAGTATCCCTGTGCCGCGGAACTCAGATTTGAATACGAAACCGTATAAGAAGACACTGTACAAGCTGACGTCTCTAGCCGGGATCACTGCCACTAGAATAGCCAGGGGCATTTCGGCAAACCTATCGCCAGACGTCTCTGCAGGACTTGCTTCGTCTGGCTAGCGTCACGTGGCTTGGTCGGAAGTTGTAGGAACAATGTGTTCCGTAGTGCCGTTTTGAACTATCGCGGGATACAAGCACGATTAAAGTGAGACCAAACGAACTATACAGCTCTTAGGAACGGAACCGGTCGTTCTCGTAATATTAGCTGTTTCGTATATACATTCCCGTGTGATCAGTTCACCCCCACACACAACTCTATTGAGATAATACAAGACAATTGTGTGATGCAAGGTCATGTTGTGATGTTACAAAATACTTTTACGAGTAAGCATGTTGCTCCATAAAAGTCGGAAGGGTGCTCTGAACCACTGCAAACAGTGTAATATACTTGTAAGACCCATATTCGAACTGCCTAATCTCCACCTTCCCCTAACCCTAGTCCGATTGGTCCAAATTCTCTTCCCTCATTAAACTCACACCCAGCGCTTCTCTGTTAACAACCATCGCACTCGTCGTCAAGCCGCAACTTCTAGGGATGACCCGTTCATCTATTCACGCAGAGAGCTGAGCCCGACCTGGGAGCAGCCGTTCCTTTTTCCCCTGAGACGTCTTTGCTTGCAAAGAGAAAAACCTGAGGCTGAGCGATTTACCAGCCCTCGTCAACACTTGTGGCCCTTCCAGCAGTGTTGGTTCGCTGCTCTGAAGCAGTCGTGCGTCCTGCCCTGTTGATGGCTGCCTTGGCCCCTTGACACTGTCTGCCTGTGCTTCTTCGATGTTGTCGTCGACAGTACTGAGTGGCAACACTACACCATCCCCATAGTGGAGATGTTGTTTCCTGGGACGTCGTGCCCTTACCTAAAACCAGTGGTTTAGTTTGCATACCACCACTGCTGGCTCTTACGGCCAGTTGTAGAACCGGAGCGTCGTCTTTCTAGCCAACGAGGTCAAGGACCCAGCGAGGCGTTTCTGAAGGCGCAGGAGGGCTTCCAGAAACGCTGTCTACAGAAATGCTTGCTGTTTGGGTGGAGTAATTGGCATTCGCCTTCTCTCTCTTTCTTTGGTTTCGCCCCTCAAAGAAGCCATATCACGCGGCACACCCAACCCCACACCCAGTAGTCTTCCCTTTGACGTAGAACCGTCTTTCTATATACTTGAGTCATACCCCCCTTTTTTTGGACAGCGCGAAATTGTTCTTTGGAGAGAATGATTTCCCCTGTCTCTTTTGCTGACCCTCGGTTTGGCTGGTTCACTCACTCTTCTTGTCCGTCTGCTCATTCTTGCCCTGTGGCCGGGTAACTTCACATGCGTGTGCGTCGAAATTTAAGATATTTGGCCTGCATCAAAAAAAGAGCAGAGGATAATAAGAATAAGTGAATCTCCAAAAAAGTTCGAGGCAAAACGCAGCAGCCAAGCCAGCGCCATCACCACCTTCCACGCCATCACCCCCAGCATGGAATCAACCCCCCGGGCGCCCATGAGTTGGAATAAGCGTGACGACCAGAGGGATCCTCCAGACGACCGCGATCGCAGGGACTGGAGGCCCCGAGACTCCCAGACCAGCAACAGAGAGAGATCGCGACCAGACAAGTCCAGCAGAGGAGGCCGTGGAGGCCGAGGCGGCTCCCGCAGCAGCAGAGGCGGCTTCCGTGACGACCATTTCGCCAGCAGCGAGCCTCCAAGAGAGCACGCCGAGTACCGGGACGATGGCCCTGATCTCTTTAGTGACGGAGCCTGGAGCGGAGGACGAGCAGCAAACTGGCAGGATGCTCCGCGCCAGGACTGGGATCGCCAGTCTCGGTTCGACAGTCGCTCAGACGACGCTTCTCGACAGCAGCGACCAGGACGCAGACCGTCAGACAGAGACTCGCGAGACAGACAGTGGACCGACTCAAGCCGGTCGTGGAAGAGAGACGACAGAAGCGACAGGAGGGACAGCGACAGACGAGAGAGCTACAGACCGGAGGGAGATAGATACGACAGGGACAGCAGAGACAGAGACAGAGACAGAGACAGAGACAGAGACAGAGACAGAGACAGAGACAGAGACAGAGACAGAGACAGAGACCGGGACAGAGACAGAGACAGAGACAGAGACAGAGACAGAGACAGAGACCGGGATAGAGACAGAGACCGGGAAACGACACCTCTGTATCGAGACAGACGGGTTTCGGGACCTCCTCCTCTGCCCTCTACGCCTTCTCGCGGCTCTTCGATAGGCCCTGCTCCGTCCTCGGCTCCCAGACCACCGCGTCGGCATGACTCATCAGGATCTCAGGACGGAGGAGCCGCTTCCTCGGCCAAGCGAAAGCGCAAAAAGGCTGGGGGCAGCACGACAGCCCTCACGGACTCAAACATTCACAACCCCAACAACCCCAACTACATCGGATACACAAAAAAGGAGGCTCGCGAACGCGAACGCAAGAAGCAGGAGGCCGAGTCGGACCCCAACCACTCGGGATCCGTCGGCGACGTGTCTCTCGACAGCGTGGCAAACGGCGACGGTTCGGCCGACGCGTCTGTCACTTCTCGTGACGGCAGCAGAGACGGCCGAAAACGGTTCAACCCGACCTTCAGCGATGCATCCGATTTCGAGGCTCGCCTCGACTTCCAGAACAAGCGGCCCAAACGAGAGGCTTCTGTTGGACCGCAGTTTGACGACGACGTGCCGACTTACGGCGACGACGAGCCTGGAGAGCCTCCTGTCTTCGCGGCAGCAGCTGACACCAAGCCCCGAGTGACTCAGCGAAACCTCACAAGCAGCATTTTCGAGCGTGTGACGCAGGTCGGAGAAGGCACCTACGGAAAGGTGTACAAGGCCGTCAACCAGGTCAGTGGAACTACGTCTGCTCTCAAGCGTCTGCGGCTGGAAACCGAGCGAGAGGGCTTCCCTGTCACAGCTCTGCGAGAAATCAAGCTGCTGCAGTCGCTGCGACACGACAACATCATCTCGCTCAAGGAGATGATGGTCGAGGAGAAGGGCGTGTTTATGATTTTCGGCTACATGAGCCACGATCTGAGCGGCATTCTCGCACAGCCCAGCGTTAAGCTTGAAGAGGGACACATCAAGTTTCTCTTCCGCCAGATTCTGGCCGGCCTGACGTACATCCACCAGAGAGGTATTTTGCATCGTGATATCAAGGGCTCCAACATTCTGGTCGACGGCGACGGCAACCTCAAGCTGGCCGATTTCGGTCTGTCTCGAACTATCGACACCTCCAACAAGCGTGCCCGGTACTCCAACCGAGTCATCACGCTGTGGTACAGACCTCCCGAGCTGCTGTTTGGCGCTACCGTGTACGACGGAGCCGTGGACAACTGGGGAGCTGGGTGTCTGCTGGTCGAGCTGTACTCTCGCCTGGCGGTGTTCCGAGGCTCGGACGAGATCAACCAGCTGGACTGCATCTTCGACATCATGGGCACGCCCTCCAACGAGTACTGGCCTGCTCTGGAGAAGCTGCCGTGGTTCGAGATGCTCAAGTTCAACGACCACAAGCCCAAGAAGTTCATGCAGACGTACGACAAAGTGTGCAGCGAGCCTGCGCTGAAGCTGGCGTCCAAGCTGCTCGAGATGAACCCCGAGTACCGGATGACGTCGCAGGAGGCCATGGACAGCGACTACTTCCGAGTCGAGCCCAAGCCCGAGCGGCCTCTGGTGCTGCGAGAGCTGGTGGGCGAGTGGCACGAGTTTGACGCGAAAAAGCTGCGACGAGCCAAACGAAAAGAGGAGGACATGCGACGAGCCAAGGAGCGTCGAGAACGAAAAGAGGCCGAAGCCAAGGCTAGAGCCGAGGGCACAGCCGAAGGGACTACTGCTGCGGGAGCCGAGTCGGGTAACACGGGCGAGGGCAACACCGAGCCTCCGTCTGCTCCGGGGTCTTCCCGAGAGCCCACTACGGCTCCTCCCAGCATACAGCCCTCCAACACAGACACAGAGACTGCATCGTAAGCGCTCCGACAATCATATAAATTAATCAATCTATGCATTTTTATAGTGGCTATACTGTGTGTTAGCTAGTGCCAGCCATTGCTTACAGCTTGGGCTGGTTGTTGTTCCAGATGGCCTTTCCAGCTCGAGAACCGTTGGGTCGGCCCAGCTCCTTGGAGATCCACTCGCCCGTCTCGGCAAGCAGATCCAGGTTGACGCCGGTGTCGTAGCCGCTGCCGTGGAGAGCATATACCACGTCTTCGGTCGCAACGTTGCCAGTGGCTCCCTTGGCGTAGGGGCAGCCTCCAAGACCAGCAACGGAGGCATCCACAACTCGAACGCCCATATCAACAGCCTTCATGACGTTGGCCACGCCCTGGCCGTAGGTATCGTGGGCGTGGATAGCCAGCTTGTCCGCGGGAACTCGTCGCATCACCTGGTCGAGCATCATCTCGATGGTGCCAGGAGTTCCGACTCCGATGGTGTCTCCGAGCGAAACCTCGTAGCAGCCCAGGTCAATGAGTCGCTGGGCGAGCTCGGCAACACGAGCAGGCTCTGTGGGTCCGTCGTAGGGGCAGCCAATGACGGTAGACAGGTATCCTCGGACCTTGACGGGGTGGCCTGCGTTTCGGGCCAGCTTGAGGACCTCCTCGAATCGCTCGAAGCTCTCGTCCACGGTGCAGTTTGTGTTCTTCTTGGCGAAGCCGTCGGAGGACGCCGCGAAAATAGCCACCTCCTTGGCTCCCAGCTCCAGGGCCTTCTGCATGCCCTTGGCGTTCGGCGTCAGCACGGGGAAGTCGACAGTCGTGCCTCCGTGCGTCTGGTTGCAGTGCTTGAGAATGGCCTCATTGTCGGCCATGGCAGGCACCCACTTGGGCGACACAAACGAGGTCACCTCCACGGTTTGCAGGCCCGTGGACACAAGTCGGTCGATCAGCGAGGTTTTGGTTTCCGTGGACGGGATCTTCTTCTCGTTCTGAAGACCGTCTCGAGGCGAGACCTCGACGATTCGCACAAAGGCGTTGGAGTGGTGCTGGAGACGGGTAAGTGTTCTTCTCATGGTGCTGTGTGTAGTAGACTAGGATCAGTTGGTCCTTGCAAACTGGACCGGCTATCGAATTTATACTTTGAATTATGTGGGGTCACTCTCGGCGCACTGTCGGAGGATGCGAGAAACCTGTAGCCTGAACTTTGTTCGGCTGCTCTCTAAATGATGATTAATATCCAGCAAGCAGTGATACAGGCAGGTCGAGGCGGATTAAATTACCGCCCTTGTAGATAAATCGACTTTGGACCGTTCTAGAAGGTCTACTCGGCTCGGCTCGGCTGCAATATATTTTGTATCTACGAGCTATTCAGTTTCATATCTGCGATCTATTAGGTGATAATTTACAATGCTAAACCTCCTCCTCCAGCTTGCCGAGAGCAGCCTGGTATTCCTCGTTGTTGCCACTGCTAATGTGAGTGGCATCCACCTCCTGGGTTCGACCCACAAACTCGCCAATCTCCTTGAACCACTTGGCCTCTCCGGAGCCCGTGAGGAAGGTGTAGGCGTTTCCTTGTCGGCCTGCTCGGGCCGTTCGACCCACACGATGCACGTACTCTCGCTTTCCGCTGGGCACGTCGTAGTTGATCACGTTGTCGACGACGAAATCGATACCTCGAGACACCAGGTCGGTACACACGAGGAAGTCGATCTTGCCGTCGATGAACTGCTTCATAGACCGTCGCCGGTGACCTGCCGAAGTCTCGGCAGACACAGCTGCAATCTTCCAGCCCTTGTGGAAGATGTCCGTGTCCATGATCTCCATCATTCGGGCCACTCGGGCGGCCGTCTCGGAGCTCTTGGTGAAAACCACACCTCGAGAAATGTCTCGCTGGACCAGCAGCTCGCACAGCATGAGCGGCTTCTCGGCGGCAGAAACGTGGGTGACAATCTCCGTGAGGCTCTTGGGGATGGAGTAGCTGTCGGAGCTGCCGACAACAAATACTCCAGGATTGAAAATGTCCATGGATGCAATGTGTTCGGGGTTGGCTGTGAGCGTGGCTGAGAAAATGAGCGTCTGCATGTTTCGCACGTAGTGCTCGGTCAGATTGGTCTTGCCAGCCTGGGCCTTCTGCTGGTTGGACAGAAGCACGCTGGCCCAGTCGTAGTAGTCCTGGCCCAGCAGACGATCGGCTTCGTCGACCACCAGGAAGTCAATGTAAGAGAATAGCTGGGGGTTCAGCTTGACTTGCTCCACCAGACGACCGGGAGCAGCAACAACGATGTCGGCAGCCTCCAGCATGGTCTTCTCCCGCTTGGGGCTTCGGTCGTTTCCAAGAGCCACAACCTGCAGAGGCGTTCCCTGAGACAGCTTCTGCAGTACCTCTCGGACCTGCATCACTAGAGGCTTGGTGGGAAGCACAACCACAGCTCGGATACGGGGCACAACTCGGTCCCGCAGCTTCTCGATGATGGGGATTCCGTAAGTGGCGGTCTTACCGGAACCTGTAGATGCAGAAACGAGGAGATCGGGCTTTCGATCTGGAGCAATGAGCTTCTGTTGCGCCAGCAGCCAGGGAATCACAGCCTTCTGGACTGAGAAGGCCTTGGAGTAGCCCAGCGTCTGCAGGTTTTTCTTCATGTTCTTGCTCAGCTCAAACTCGTCAAACGTTCCCGTGTCGTCGATCTCCACGTATGTCGCATTTCGGAGAATAGGCTGTGTCTGGAGCTGGGTCTTGCGCGTGATGGTCTCCTCCGCAGGCTTGTCCTCGTAGATCTCGGTCTGGGGAAGCTCCTCGAAGCCCTTGGCTCGGATCGTGCCCTTGGCCAGCTTGATTTTGTTGTTGATCGAGATCTTGGTAGGCGCCAGATCGTCTTCACTGTCGGAATCCTCCTCGCCCATGTGCTGTGCTCGCTTTCGCTTTCGCTCCAGGGCCATCTCCTCCGCTCGCTTGGCCAGGTTGGCAGCCTCCTGCTTCTTCTTTCGCTTCTGGTCGGCAGTCAAGTTCTCGTCCTCGCTCTCCTCCTCGGGCTTGACCTCCACGGGCTTCTTGACCTCCTCCTCATCCATGGAGTCCTCAGACTCCTCTTCGTATTCTACCTCTGGCAGCTCTTCAGTCGCAGTCTTAGACTGGGTGTCTTCCTCCTCGTGCTGGACCTTCTTGAACGGCACGGCAGACGCCTGTCCGCCCTGGGTAGGGTCAAATCGACGAACTCCGGTAAACATTTGGTTGTCGTAGAGTGTGGTGCTGTAGGCTCAAATAAATTTATTTTGTATGTAGGCCTAAGATTTTCATGCACGGGCGCCTAATAGAGTTTCGGTGTAGTAAGCGTTTTTACATCACCCATTTTTCACTTCAGACCACACCGAAAATGCTGCCAACACGGGTTCTCTGTCGTTCCGCCTGGAAGTGTGAGTATTTCATTTCGACAACCGCGAGAGGGGGATGTGTTTGCTGCCTTGATTTTTTCTCAGCTCGCTCTGGTTTGTCTGGACGAGTCTGTGTCGTGTGACACGACGAAGGAGATTTTGGCGTGTTGGACGGTCCAGTAACGGAGTGATTCGTTCCATCGACTTGATCGCGTTGTTTTCTTTCCCTTGATCCGTCTTTCACGCCAATTCTACCGTCCACAAGATCAAATCGCGAGATCGCATCTCATGAGATCAACACCAGACACAAACTAACACAGGCCCCCACATTGTGCCCATCGACCTGAAGCCGTGGGTTACCAAGAAGCAGGCCATCCAGACCGATAAGCGGTCGGCCACCATCATCCCCCAGTTTGTCGGCGTCGTGTTCCACGTCCACAACGGCATGGAGTACGTCCCCGTCAAGGTGACCCAGGAGATGGTCGGAACCAAGCTTGGCGAGTACGCTTACACTCGAAAGCCTTTCCGATACCGACAGACCAAGAACTAATTGTATATAGCCCGAATCATTGTCACAGAGCGCAGTTGTAGTCCGTAGAGAGGGTAGGTTGATCAGATGTATAAGACGGAACTACAGCTCCAATGAATGACAAAGAAGCGTTGTCTTCGAATGGAGCTCTTGCTCTTCCTTGTTATCGAGACAAACTGTCAACTACCCCCGCACTTGTAGCTAATTGCTATACGCTAAACTGATAGACAAGACCTTATCAGAAGCACAACCAGGCTGAGATATTTAGCTCTGTTGGGCCATTGACACTTGGATACGTACCCCATCAACCATTGCAAAAGTTATTGTTATAAATATACATGCCTACATTCGTCCACCACGGGAGTCGACATTTTTGAGCCGGTACTCCCGCAGCTCGCCTGTGCGGTCGACTTGCGAGCCGTTGCCCCACCCTCTCAGACGGATAACCATGCAAGTAGCATTGTCCGAGCCGCCCAGCGCCGCGGCGTACTCGACCACCTCCTGCGCTGCCTGCTGAGGCGATCCTCGGCCGGATCCGCTGCTGTTGGCGGTGATGGTGACGAGATCGACAATCTCCTGGTCGGACACGTCGCCGGAAACACCGTCGGAGACGAGCACCAGGAACTGCTCGTCCTGGAGCGCGATCTCGCGCACGTCGGGCTCCGCGCTGACGCCCTTCGCCTTCATGAGCGTGTCGCCAAAGGCCCGGGTGTTGGCAAAGACGCCGAACCGTTCCTCGCCAAACGAGTCCATGAAGAAGGACGATGCAAATCTTCGCAGCCGGTCGGCCTCGGTGGGCGCGCTGGGGTGGTGGTCGATCGTCAGCGGCGTCGCCTCGCCATTGGAGTCGCAGATGATGCACCGGGTGTCGCCGACATGGGCAACGACTAACGACAGATCGTTTTCGGCGTCAAACATGTTGTCCTCGGCTCCCGGGGGCAGGGGTCCGGCCTCGGAGTGGGCCACGTGGCGACAGTAGAGAAACACAGACGTGCACGTGGATCCGCCCTTTCCCTCAAAGTCGTAGTCGGCCTCCAGGAAGGCCAGCGGCAGACGCAGCTGGAAGTCGTCGTAGGGACTCATGCGGCCGCGGTACTTGTCCATCTGCTTCCACCGGCGCCAGTAGCCGCCAAAGCGGTCCTTGTACTTGGTGGCAATGTCGTCTGCGTCCTTGAGGTCGGCCTTCTCGACGTACGACGCCAGCTTGTCCTTGAGAAACTCGGAGCACTCGTCGGATCCGTGGCCGTCGTAGACGGCAAAGTTGAAGACCTGGCGCTCGGCGCTCATGCCCTTGCGCAGCGACCGAGGCGCAAAGGTGCTTCCTCGCGGCAGCTTGAGCACCGAGGCGCTGTAGCGGTCCTCGTTGTAGGGCCGGTTGACCCGGCTGGAGTAGTGTCCGATGAAGCCTGGCAGCGACAGCAGGTTTATGCGGGCCGCGACCTCGCCCTGGCGGTAGTGAAAGTAGTTGGAGACGGATCGCGAGAAGATACGGGGCAATGGCGCCCCAATTGTGGCTCCTCGTCGAGGCACCATTGTATGGATAGATGTTTAGGACAGGTCCCAACGAAGTTAAACAATCCCCGCATGGGCCAAGACGGAGCTGAAACCCTCAAGATTAGCAAGGTGTAGGGGGCTGAGGCTTTTGTTGAGCACGGGGGGCTCGGCTTTTATATAAATACGGCAGCGACAGGTGGAGATGGGCGTTGTTTGGCCGTACTAGTGAGCCCAAGGCTGTGCACTCGACACACGTCCTGCACATTTTTCCGACATCGACAGCAAACTATATCCACAAATTTATGGCCACGGATAAACCCAACCGGTGTTGGGTTGAGTCAACTGAGTCATGTATATTCCCACAGTAAATATACATGAGGCCAGGTGGGCGCTAGACAGGTAGAATTGTACGTCCTGCACTAAACCCTGCGCAAAACAAACAACACAAAATAAAACAAAACTAAAATATACATCTATTGATTACAACACGCGAGCTCAGGCTGATCACGAGCATCCACGCATACGGGTATTTAATCTTCCTCCATGCGAGTGGCGACCGCCACACTTGATAAAGCCGCGGCAGCCGCGTAAGAGAGCGCTTAAGCAGCAAACTTGCGGACCTGCTCCTCCACACGCTTGTTGTACTCCTCCTTGTTCTTCTGGAAGGCTGCAAACGCGTCGTTCTGCGCAGGCGAGTTGGGGTTGGGCGACGTCAGCAGCTCCTGGATGCCCAGAACAATCTCTCCCAGAGTGATGGACGGTCGCCAGTCCTCCTCCTCGTTCAGAATCGACAGACACACGGTTCCCGAGGGGTAGACGTTGGGGTGGTAGAAGCCCGCGTCGAATCGGCACCGCGGAGGCTTGGTAGGGTAGTCTTTGGGGAAGGTGATGACCATGGGGTATGTGGCGCCTGCCCAGGCTGTTCCGTCCTTGCCGGGGATGCCGGCGTTCCAGTTGCAGAGATCGAGGTTGCCGTTCGCGTCCTTGGAGGGCTTTGCGAAGAAACCGAAGGGATGCGACTTTCTCCAGGTTTTTCTGAGTTAGCGTGTGTTTTTTGGTGTAGATCTAGTCTCGGGCGTGGCACATATACGCCGCGTTTGTACTCACCGCTCCTCCATGAGGCGCTTCGTCATCAACGAGTCTTCCGACATTGCTGTTGGTGTGTGTAAGTGAGTGTGGTGATTGCGATGTGATGATGTCTCCCAAAGAGGTTTTGTTTGTGGAGCTATCCCCATAGTAACGGGCAAAGTTTCAGCACTCGGTTCGAATCCTCGCGTGCACGTAGCTGCAGTTGCCTGGAAATTAAAAGTGTAGGAGTCGTAAAGGCGCGAGCGACGACAGGTGGCTTTGAATTTTTGACAGAAAAAAAGCCCAGCAAGAAATGGGCTATTTGTCGCTAAGCCAACCGTCTTCTCAGACTATTACTTGTCCCAGGGTCTACGCCTATCAGAGACTGTGCAATAGGCCAGCAATAAAACGGCGCCCTATGGATTGCTATTTCCCCACGTTTTCCGATCTGTGTTCTCAAGCTCAGACTCAGCCGAATGACCATTTTTCAGACTCTTTTCACACTCCTTTCGCGCTCTTTTCTGGGCAAGACAGCTTGACTAATACCCGCTCTCTCCCTAACCCGTACCCCACACACGTTGCCGAGAGTGAGCTGAGGAGGGAAGTCTATAATAGAGCACTAAGACGTGGTTAGAACGTGAAAAAAAAGACGTGGTTGGTATTTTGGCAGCCGTCTCTACAGTGCGAGCGCCCAAAGGAACCCACCATCGCCACGCTCCTCGTAATCGAGCTACTAGCCTGTGATATAAGCTCCCCCTGCACACCCCACCTCGTGAAAGAAACTAAGTTGACCGACCTTGATTCCATCGTGTTCGCTTCTTAACCACACCGACAACGCCACACAAAATGTCACACGAAGAAGATCTTGACGACCTCGATGACTTTCTCGACGAATTCGACGAGCAGGTGCTGAGCAAGCCCCCTGGAGCCCAGAAGGACGCTGCTCCCGCTTCTACCGAGGCTAAGCCTGAGGCCACCAAGACGGAGTCTGCAGAGGCTGATTCCTCCAAGCCCGAGACCGAGACTGCCGTTAAGGCCAAGGCCGCTGCCACCGAGACCGCGGAGGCTGACGCCGACAAGGTGTCGCTGCCCAACCTCGAGGATCAGCTCGCCGGCCTCAAAATGGACGACTTCCTCAAGGACATCGAGGCCGACCCCGAGTCCAAGGCGCAGTTCGAGTCGCTGCTCAAGGAGATCAACAACGTGACCAGCGCAACCGCGTCCGAAAAGGCCCAGCAGCCCAAGTCCTTCAAGGAGACCATCTCTGCCACCGCAGACCGTCTCAACCAGAGTAACCAGGAGATGGGCGACATGCCCCTGGGAGACGACATGCTGGCTGGCCTGATGGAGCAGCTGTCTGGCGCTGGCGGCTTTGGCGAGGGAGGAGAGGGCGATTTCGGAGACATGCTCGGAGGAATCATGCGACAGCTGGCCTCCAAGGAGGTGCTGTACCAGCCATTGAAGGAGATGCACGACAACTACCCCAAGTGGTGGGACGACCACGGAGCCAAGGTCACCGACGAGAAGGAGCGAAGCCGGCTCAAGCTGCAGCAGGAGATTGTCGGCAAGATCTGCGCCAAGTTCGAGGACCCCTCTTACTCTGACGACTCCGAGGCTGACCGAGCCGTCATCACCCAGCTGATGGACGAGATGCAGGAGACCGGCGCTCCTCCGGACGAGATCATGTCCAACGTTGCCGACGGCAGCATTCCTGGCGGTCTCGACGGTCTTGGACTGGGCGGTCTTGGAGGCGGTAAGATGCCCGAGATGCCCGAGAACATGCCCGAGTGCAACCAGCAGTAGTGATAGATATATAGGCGGAGGTGAGTGTCTCAATTGATAGTGTATATTTATGAGCTTGGTGGTGTAGTTGTGTTCGTACTCGTAGTTCTTTGGTTCTTTAGTTCTGTAGTTCTCTACTTGGCTGCACAGTAATATAGGCAGCCAGTGCAACCAAACTTATTCAAGCGAGCCACAGAGTATTCGAACTTGTAATATATTCGTCCTTATTACATAATGAGCGCAAATAGCCCCAAATAATCGCATCAGCCACAAATTATTCACCGGCAGAATATCCTGCCCGCCTCCTTACAATCTGGAGACAACTCAAATGTCCCACTACAGCCAGATACGCCTATCAACCTTAGCTTCATACATTCACGACGACACCATGGGTGAGTACAAGAGGACGCAGAAGAGGATCTAGAGACAGAAACAGGGACCGCAATTTCTTCGCCATCGCTAACCCAGACAAGGATATTCACAAGGGATTATCCGACCGGCTGTACGACAAGCGAAAGGCTGCAGCCCTAGAGCTGGAGCGCGTTATTCGCAAGAGTCTGGCCGAAGAAGACCGCGACAGAATCAGAGCCATTCTCGACACGCTATGCCGTGAATTTGCCTACGCGGTGCACCACCCCAACGCCCGAAACGGAGGCCTGATTGGTCTGGCTGCAGCTACGATTGCTCTGGGGCAGGTCGAAGTGGCTACCTACCTCGATGACATTATCCACCCTGTGCTGGCGTGCTTTGGCGACCAGGACGCGCGGGTCCGCTACTTTGCCTGCGAGTCCATGTACAACATCGCCAAAGTGGCCAAGGGCGAGATTCTCATCTATTTCAACGAGATCTTCGACGTGCTGTGCCGACTGAGCGCAGACTCGGATCAGAGCGTGCGAAGCGGAGCAGAGCTGCTGGACCGGCTGGTCAAGGACATTGTCTCGGAGAAGGCTGCGACCTACGTTTCTCTGGTCAACCCGAACCGTGCCCGAGTGCCTGATCTGACCCCGAACCCAGACCCTACCAAGCCGACCATTGCTGCCGATTCGCTGTCAACGTCCCCTCTGGTGACTGACGGAGACAAGGTGCCTGCTTTCTCGCTCGCCAAGTTCATCCCGCTGCTCCAGGAGCGAATCTACGTGATCGACCCCTCCACGCGAATGTTTCTCGTGCTCTGGATCGGCGTGCTGGACTCGATTCCCGACCTCGAGCTCGTCACCTACCTGCCCAACTTCCTCGCAGGCTTCATGCTCTTCCTCTCGGACCCCTCCAAGGAGGTGCGAAACGCCTCCAAGAACGTCCTGGACGGCTTCCTGCAGGAAATCAAGCGAATCCACGACATCAAGGAGACCCTGGCGGCCCAGCGAGCTATCCGAAAGAGCGACGACAAGTCGGAGAACTCGCCCCTCGAGGAGGACATGTACATTCCCGGCCAGGATACCGTTATAGACTATCCTCGAATCGTCGAGACTCTCCTGACCCACCTCACATCCGACCCCGACATTCAGGTCGCCGTGCTGGTGTGGATTGAGTCGTTACTGGACATTTCGCCCATGTCTCTGCTCCAGTATGCACCCAAGCTGCTGTCTGTGCTTCTCCCTACGATGGCCAACGACGATGTGGACCTCAAGAGCGAAGCTGAGCGAGTCAACGCCAAGCTGCAGAAGCTCATTCTGTCGCTCGACGATGACGCCAACATTGACTACTCTGCCATGGTCAACGCTCTGACGCTCCACTTCCTCAACGAGCAAGAACAGACGCGTGAGGCTGCTCTTGAGTGGCTCATCATGCTCCACAGAAAGGCCCCGACCAAGACCTTGAACGACGGCACTTTCCCTGCCCTGCTCAAGACGCTGTCGGACCCCAGCGAGCTTGTCATCACCAAGGATCTGCAGCTGCTGGCCCAGATTTCGCACTCTTCGGACGACAGCTACTTTTCCTTTTTCATGACCAACCTCGTTCAGCTGTTTTCTACCGACAGACGGCTGCTGGAAACTCGAGGCAATCTGATTATCCGCCAGCTCTGTGTGTCTCTCAACCCTGAGCGTATTTACCGAGCCCTGGCTGAGATTCTGGAAAAGGACGAAGACAAGGAGTTTGCCTGCATCATGGTCCAGAACCTCGGAAGCAACCTGATCATTGCTCCTGAGATGGCGGAACTGCGACAAAGACTGCGAAAGGCAGCAGCTTCGGATACGCTGTTCATCACTCTGTTCAAGTGCTGGTGCCACGACGCTGTGTCTGCATTTTCTCTGTGTCTTCTCGCCCAGGCTTATGAGCAGGCATACACACTGCTGCAGCTGCTAGCAGAGTTTGACATCACCGTCAACCTGCTGGTCCAAATTGACAAGCTGATTCTGCTGCTGGAGTCGCCTGTCTTCACCCATCTGCGTCTCCAGCTCCTCGAGCCTGACAGATACCCTTACCTCTATAAGTGTCTGTACGGACTGCTCATGATTCTGCCTCAGAGCACGGCATTCAACACTCTGCACAACCGACTGAACAGTGTCTCTTCGTTGCAAGCCTCTTCGCGACCTTCCCAGGCCACCCAGTCGTCTTCCAGAAATGACATCAAGTGGAACGAGCTGATGGACACCTTCAAGCAGGTCCAGCTCGCGCACCAGAAGCTGCGACGCGAGTCCATGTCTGAGAAGTTTGTTGAGACGACCTCTTCACCGGTGATTGTGTCTGATCACTTTGAGGGCCCCACAGAGACCTCATCCCCCGTAGAACCCAAGAAGAAAAGAGAGGACAAGAAGTTTGGAAAGCTGTTGAGAGGAGTCGACAGAAAGCGGAATTAATATATTTATAGGACTGTTACTACATTGTACACTGGTACGATCGCACTTGTAAATACATCATGTCATCATTAGTTTTATTTGAGGTTAGCACGTCGCGAAGAACGTCGAGGTTTGGGGGGAGTGGCAGCCGTCTTGCTACCACGGCCTCTCTTGTTAGGAGCAGCCTTAGCAGGTTTGGTGACCTTGCTTGCCTTTGGCGGTCTGCCACGTCGCTTGGGAAGGACAGGAACGGGCTCTTCAACCTCCTCCTCAGCCTCTGCTTCTTCCTCCTCAGCTTCCTCCACCTCCTCGGCTTCAGACTCGGCAATCTCCAAGTGAGCCTCGTCGGCCAGAAGCTCCACCTTGGGAGTGACATACTCTTCAGGGATGGGCTCAGGCTCGAGAGATCGAAGACGTCGAGAACGTCGGGGAGTCTCGAGGTAGCTTCGAGTTCGACGACGCTTGGGAGGAGTAGCAGGTGGAGTAGGCTCTTCCTCCTCTTCCTCCTCTTGCTCGACTTGCTCAACTTGCTCGACTTGCTCGACAGCTTCAGGGGCCTCTTCCTCAACGGCTTCATCCTCAACGGCTTCATCCTCAACGGCTTCCTCTTCCTCGCTGTCAGAATCCTCCTCGGGCCCCTCGTCCTCAGACTCCACGTCCTCAGACCCCTCCTCAGCCTTTTTCGCCTCCGTTTCCTCGGAGTCACTGCTGATAGCGACAATCTCTGCTTCAGCTCTGCGTCTCGCAGCATCTTGGGCAGTCAGGATAGCAATCATGGCCTCTCCGTCTTCCGAATCATACTCCTCCTCCTCCTCCTCCTCCTCCTCCTCCTCCTCCTCCTCAGCTTCGTTGTCCACATGGGTAGTTTCAATGCTGACAACTTCTTGCTCCAGAGTCGCCTGTTCGGGCTCCTCATTCTCATCCTCCTCGGCCTCCTCAACCTCCATAACCTCCTCTTCAACCTCCTCCTCAGCCTCCTCCTCAGCCTCCTCCTCTTCCTCAACCTCCTCGTCCTCCTTTTCAGGCTCGGCCTCGGGCTCAACAGCCACGACAACCTCTTCCTCCAACGCCGCACCCATGAAGATAACGTCATCGTCATCCTCCTCCTCAAGAGCAACAGGAAGGACGTCCTCGACAACATCGTTCTCGGCTTCAGCCTCAGCCTCAACCTCGACCTCCTCCTCCTCCTCCTCCTCCTCCTGCGGCTCCTCAAGCTCCTCCTCAGACTCCTTGAGAATAACGCTGTCCTCCCAAATGTCGGAAGCGTCATGGAACTCTTCAGGAGAGCCCCGAAGGTCGTCCTCAATAACGAGCGAGGGCTGATCCAGAGTCTCGATGAACTCGACTGCCTTGTCGGCAACGCTGTGGAGACCATCAACGACATGCTCAACAGCTCCAGTCACAATATCCATGATAGACCGGTCTCCAGGAGCTTCCTCTTCCTCAACCTCCTCCAATTCCTCCTCGACATCCTGGACATCCTCCCGAACATCCTCCTGAACATCCTCGCCCAGGTCCATCTCAACATCCTCCTGCTCCTCCTCAGCCACGGCCTCAGCCTCAGGCTCCTCCTCAGGAGTCACCTCCATGGTGACGATAGCATCGACGTCAACATCGACATCATCGCCAACCACCTCGGGATCCTCGACCGCATGGACAATGAAATCGTTCAGGGGGGAATCGTCACCGACCTCATGACTCTCCTCCAGAAGAGTCAGCTCAGACTGAGGCAGAGCTCTGAGAGCAGCAGTCACTTGGTCAGTTACGTCTTGGAGAATGTAGTCGTGCTGAGCAGCAATCTCCTCCTCATTGTCGTCCTCGTCGTGCTCATGGAACAGGTACGAAGAAACCTGGGTGTCGCCCAGCTTGACGGTCAGCTCCATGACACAGAGGGTATCGCTGTCATAGAGAGTGGACAAAATCATCTCACCAGGGATCTCAACGGGGTTCTCAACCACATGCACAATCAAGTCGTCGTCGACCTGGACATCTCGAGCCTGCTCTTCGGCCTCCTCGACACGAGACTCGTCATGCTCGACGTGGGGAAGACCTCGGAGAGCAGAAGAGAGCAAGTACGAGACATCCTCAATGGCGGCGTGCTCAGCCTCGAGCTCCTCAGGATTCTGGTCCTCGTCGTGCTCGTGGATGAAGTAGCTAGAAACCTGACCAACGTCAGTGTCCACCTTGAGCTCTAAGATGCAGAAGTCCGCGTTCTCGTAGAGGGTGGAGATGACTTGAGGCTCTGCAACTTCCTCGACCTCCGCCATAGAAACGTCTTCGGCCTCGGCAGCCTCAGCAACTTCCTCAGCCTCAGAGACTTCCTCGGCAGCCTCAGCGACTTCCTCGGCAGCCTCAGCGACCTCCTCGATAACCTTGGGAGCGTCCTCGACAACCTCGACGATATCATCATCATCAGAAATGATAATATCTTCAGAAACGGGCTCAGGAACGGGCTCAGGGGCAGTCTCGGAAGCCTCGGGAACAGCCTCGGGAACAGTCTCAGGAGCAGTCTCCGGGGCAGGAGTATCGTCGTCAACCTCGATGATATCCTGGGCAACGTTGCTCAACTCAGGGACATCTTCTTCGGCCTCCTCTTCCTCCTCCTCTTCCTGCTCAAGCCGCATGGAACGCTCCTCCTCGAGCTTCTGCTTCTTGACCTTCTCAGCCTCAACCAGCTTGGTGTTGGCCTCCAGAATGTCGGCAGGGAAGCCACGCTTTCGAAACAGGTTCTCTCGGATCGACGAAATGCTCTCGGAGACGTTGCTGGTAGCCTCGTCCCACGATCGCTTCTTGGAAACCTCGGGAGCAGGCTTCTCGACGACAGGAGACTGTGAGAAAGAAGAGCCAAACGCAAAGTTGAGCGAGAATGAGGGAGCAGCGGGGGTGGCAGAGGCCCACACGTCCTTCACCTCGTCCAGAGTCTGCGCCTGGGAGTACGAGAACGTCGCAGGGTTGAATGTAGATGTGTTGGCTTCGGCTTCCTCGGTCTCGGTGGTCTCGGGAACCTCGGGAGCTGCCTCAGGAAGGGCCTCAGGCTCAAGAGCTGTCTCAGGGACGGCCTCAGGCTCAGGAGCTGCCTCAGGAGCTGCCTCAGGAGCTGCCTCAGGAGCATCTGTGGTATCATCATCCAGAAGGATAGGCTCAGCCTTGGTCTCGGTCTCGACCTCCACCTCCTCCTGGACTTCGGGCTCGTCCTCAATCTCAACCTGCTCAACCTGCTCAACTTCCTCGAGCTGAGGGTCAAGATGCTCGATCCCAGGCTCGGTCTCAACCTCAACCTCAACATCGACCTCGACCTCTGCAAAGCCCAGAGAGGGATCAATATGCATGTCCTGCTCGTACTGGAAGGGAGTCTCCTCGACGACATGCTGGGGTCCGTCGTCGTCGTCGCTGAGAATCTCAATGCTGCCATCGTCAACCTGCATAGCCGGAGCGGGCTCGCTGGACATGCCCTGCTCGTCGTAGATGTCGATGGGACGCGAGTACTCCTCGTCAGACACCTCGTTGTTAGAGATGGCAGCCTGGGCAATACTCTGGGCCCAGTCGATGGGAGCCTCCTCGTCGAAGTGGTTGGCATCTCCGTCGCCCTGGTACTGCTCTTCGTAGTCGTCCTCCTCCTCCACAGGCACCCCTTCCGCCTCGACGTCCTCCACGCCGGCGTAGTCCTCGGTGATGCCGTCGACGTTGACCACGTCGAGATCCTTCTCGGTGTCGAACTGGCTGGTGTCGCCAATATACATCTCGTCCTCGTAGTCGATGTCGTCCACCTTGTCGGTCTCCTCCATCTCGTCGACCTCCTCCAGATCGGCCTCGAGCTCCTCCTCCTCGTCGTAGTCCTCGTAACGGCCCTCATAGTCCTCCTCCTCTTCGTCGTCGTCATCACGAGAGCCCATGTACGAGCTTGGCGTGGACTTGGCGTAGTTGGGCCTGCTGTTTTCGTGGACTCGCATGTAGCCATCGTAGGGAGATGCGTACTGCTGCTGCTGCTGGACGGGTTCCTCCTCTTCGTCCGAATCGATGATCATGACACAATCGTCATCCTCCTCCTCCTGAGCAGGAGCAGGCTGTGCGAAATGCTCCTCTTGCTGGCGCATTCGCTCCGTGTGTGCGATCATCTCCTCGTCCCGTTCCCAGTTGTCCTCCAGCTCCTCTTCGTCTTCCGTGTACTCGTCGGCACCGCCGTTGTCGGTCACGGAAAAGGTGAACGGCTCGGGAGAGATCTCCTCGGGCTGCACCTCGACCTCCTCACGCTCTCGCTCCAGAGCACCTGTGAGGTTCTGGCGAGGCGAGCTCATAAACATGGGCTGCTGGCTGCTGGTGTCGCTGAGCACCTTGCCGAGCTGCTCGAACGCGGGCGAGTTGATCTGGGCCGATCTGTCGGCGAGCTCCTTCTCTCGCGCAATGCGCTGCAGCTCCAGCTCGCGCTCCTCCTTCTCGGCAGCCTCTCTGTTGCGAGCGAGAGACTCGCGTGCCCGCTCCTTGACCGAGTCGATCCACGACGTCAGGGCGTCCTCGGACTCGTCACCCGCGTTCTGATACGTCGTTGGAGGCATAGAGAGTCGAGAAGACCGTCGTCGACCAAGAGACGAGTACGATCTAGCAGGTCGTGGGCCAAACGAGTTTCGGGTCACCGGACGAGAATGCCGCGGAGAAGAGCGCGGAGAATACGACGTGATGTGCTGAGGCACGGAACCGGGGGTTCGGAACGATTGATCGGGCGACTGTGTAGGTGTGGCATGGAGAATGGGGTTGTCGATGGGTGGTTTCATGCGGTGAGTAGTGGCTATGGGCGTGGAGACGGCTGGAGTGGGCGTAGAAGCCACATCCGTAGCGGGAGGCGCTGTGGGTGCCTCCTCGGCCGCAGGCTGCTCTTCCTGCCGCTTTTTGCCAAATATCCAACTGAACATTGCTGTACTCTTGCCGGTAGGGCGAATATGCTGTGACGGGTGCTCTATTACCCAAAATCAGTGCTTGCTGCAGAGCGAAAAGTTAGCGTGCGTTAAGCTCGCGTCACGTGGCTGGCCGGTGCCTAAATGGGGCCTAAGTGAGCCAGCAAAAGGTGGAAAACGGGTTTACGGTGGTATTAAAGAGATGGAGTCGAGCAATGTCGTTGTTTTGGTGGTTAATGAGAGCTGCAGACCTATTTTTTATACTTTGCCACTTGCTTGCGGCATATACCACAGGTTTGAGGCGTATGCTGCTGAGATCGGTCAGAGTCGACTAATGGTTTGTAAAATGCGAATCTGAGGCGATTTTGACGGGGTAAAAGTGCAAACTACTTATTTTACGCTGTGTCATTGCTTTATGGCATTAATATTTACACATTTACCATTGGAATCCCCTAATGAAACTGTCTCTCCGCGGAGCCGTTCTGCCTACCATTTTAGGTTGGCAAGTCAATTACTTGATCGGGCAGGCTGTTCCTGGTGATCTGGATGTTGAAAGGGTGTAACGCGAGACGATTGTTCACTTGGAAGTTGATTTTTTCGGCTAAAATATGTCGATAAATGACTTCTTTTGCCTCATGCGGAGAATTTTAGAGGGCGAGCACAGATTGTGGGGTTAGTTGGCAAGTCTAAATAACCATGAATGTATTGTTAACAAATACATAACAAGCAGGATATCTGCTTGTTCGCTCCAGTCAGATCCTGCTACTGTAGTGCGGACACGACACAATCAGTTGACGATGGTAACTTGTCGTCGTTATTTGTGTTTGGCAACGAGGACCTTGCGTTAAGGCCTTTACACACCTGCGAGAAGAGTGACAACATGTATCCCATTGATGAGGAGGTGCTGCACAGCGATTGATATGTGTCAGTGGAGTTGAGAAAGCCCAGCAGACATGAGACCAAGTCTCTCAAGATGGTTAATCTCAAGATCAGAGGGAGCGAACAGCTTCAGACCAAACTGGCTTTGAATTGTAGCTAGCACAAAGGACATCCTGTTTGTGTCTTAACCAAAACAGAACACCAGAAAGAAGGGACGATGCTGAGATTTGAATGGTTCTTGATGATATTAAGTGCATAGTAAGGTGGAAGAAGCATTATAAACCAAATTTCCGGAGTTTCTGTGTAGTAGAACACCCAATACGACCAACATTTGAACGCCGCGATCCTAGCTGGCTCCAAGAAGCTATATCACGTGGTTCACCTTAATCAGCTCGTGCATTAGTTACACAAAAGGACTGCCATGTTTATATAAACACCCCTTCCCTCCTCTTCTTCTCTTCCTCTTCACCATCACTTCCCGGATCTCCCCTCCTCCACCCCCACCCTCCACCCACCCCCCACCACTCCACCACTTCAGCTGACGCAGCAACGCAACTCTTCTGCACTACCACTGCCTTTGTGCTTCCTCCTTGTGTCGCCTTCATCGTGAGTATCACTCCTGTCCCCCAAGGAATCTTCTCGTAAGGTATCATGGTCACCATGTTCACTCTAGTGTCGTGGATCTGCTTGAATCTGCCAAGCCAGTCACCTCTTCCTTTACTAACTCAGCCTTACGACAGTCTTTGAAACACAAGACTGCTTCCACCATGTCATCATGGAACCGACAGCACGAGGCTGGAGAACATGGTGCGGATGCAGGTGCCTGCTGTGTCTGTGCTATGCCAGCCTTGAGTCGGAAGAACGACTGCTCACAAGACTACCCGTTAGTCCCGTCCTCACAGAACACTGTTGCCGGGCCGTTAGAATCTTGGGACGGACGTTCAACCGGCTAAGCTGTCGAGTTGAGTTCATCAACTGGATGCCTTCGTGGACTACAGATTGATGCTCGACTACCCTCTTCTTCTCCCCCAAGACCTCCGTCATTGCGATTCTTTTCACCCTTGGCCTCTGTCTTCTCCCGCTTGTGAGTATCGTCAACTTTTTTCTCCATGCCCAGGCCCATCGTTAGTGCCTGCCTCCATGAGACATGTGAGGATTCCTGTGGGCAATCTGGGAATCTCTGGGTAACCAGCCTGAGCTTTTCGTTCGTTACTAACCCATAGCATAAGGCTCGAGATTTGTGTGTGAACACAGATCTCGAGCTTCCCCCCTTTTGTTTAGTTAATGAATGTCATGTATGAAGTCGTATTTGTTGGTCCCGTAGCAAAGACTTACTGTACTGTGCAACTGCTTTTCCTGCCACAGAGTGGTTGGGGGCCGTTTTGTCCATGTGTGTGCTTAGTTCGCCTTGTGCTTAGTCAGTCAGATTGTGGAGCAGCACCAAAGGGCACTTAGTAAGCAGGATACCTTTTTTTTCAATGACTGAGGTCGCAGTTCCCTGTTCCCCCTTAAATTCCCCATTTGTTGTTTTTTATACTTGTAAATCACCCCGAATCGCTCAGGATCCGGTTCTGCTAACCTCGACAAGCCATTTACGTGTCAAAATAAGCGCATTTCAGTTGAGACAGCCGAGAATGCTGAAAAGTTTGGATTCGGTGAGCCAGCTACTTGTATAGTTATCATGGCTGCTGGAAGGTTAGATGATCGCGCCGGTAATTTTTTGTAAAATAATGGCCCCGTTCCCCCATTGCTAGCCCCATCCCAGCTATTATAAACGGCGACGCGAAACGTATTTTCTGCGTATGCGTGTCCGCACTGCCTAACAACTTCTCCTGCATGATCAAAACTCCCACCACTGCTTTATCAGGACGACAACGCGACTCGCACCACAAAGACCACGATGGTAGCGGAGAAAAAGACTCGGATCACATACTTTGATCCGTTTGGTGTTTTCACGGGGAAGCTCGAGGAGGGTCTGCGGAAGCGGTTACCGCTGCAGAGCCTCCATTGGAGCGCGCTCTCAGGCAACAAGCCTCTCAGATCGATCCCCAAGCTGGACGTGGAGCTAGTGGAGGACGTGGCTCAGCATGACGAGGCTGAGAAGTCGAAGCCCCGGCTCCACCAGATGCAGGGCCTCTCGAACGAGCCCTACTTTGCCATCATGTTTGTGCGGTGCGACGACACTGAGACTTACAAGTCGAGTGTGCGCAAGGTGATTCGAGACTGGTTCAACCGGAGCGTGAGCCACCGCAGAGAGCCGATAGAATGGATGATTGTCAACTGGAAGAGCAACAAGTCGCGGCCAAAAAGCTCGGTATTCGACAAAATCAAGTCCGACTTCAACACCGACAGCAAAAAGGATAGATGCATTCAGATCAGGGAGGACGCCAGTGCGGAGGATCTCACTGATTTCTGTGGAGACCTGATATCCAGAGTCAAGGAGGGCGTGCTCGACACATTTTCCATGCGCGTGGACTCGTACGAAAAAGAAATCGCCAAGCTGGAGGCTCAGAAGAGTGTGGTGGGATGGAACTACGGCGCCTTCTTTGTCGCTAAGGAGGGCCTGGGAGTGTCATTTGAGAACGTTGCGCTTTACGAGGACGCTCTGCAGGTGTACGATGAGCTTGAGGCCTCGTACCAGGAGATGTCGGCCAACAAGAACGTGACTTTTGTCTCTAAGATTGGCTTCGAGAAGGTGGATGCTGGCATTCTGGATCCCCAGCACGACACAGACATCAAGCTTGAGATTCTCGCAAACACTGTGTCGCTGTTTGACTTCAGATGCTACCTGTTTGGACGACAGATCACCCAGCTGCTTCTGCAGTCTCGGTCTGCCTCCACGCCTTCCATTTCTGCTCTGTTCATGAGCCAGGTGCTGTCTCGTGTGCTGTCTTTCCAGCGAGAGATTCGAACCCTCCTCTACAGCAACAAGAAGGACCCTCTTATGGTCGCGGACTGGGCGTACCACGTGTCCAACGAGTTCCTGGAGGTGTCTGACACAATTGAGACTGAGGGACGGGAGATCAGTGAGGCCCGAGGAGAGCTTCTGTTCGCATGCCGAGAAATGCTGCTGGCTCTGGCGGAAAACAAGGGCTGGTATCTGGTCACTGCTATGCGAGAGGTATCTCTGGACGACGAGCCCAAGAGCCAGTACGAGCCTACCGAGCTTGTGGCTGCTTTGCTACCCAACGAGGAGGAATTTCTGGAGTCTTACAGAGAACTCACTGTTCAGATTGCCGAGGAGTACCGACATGCAGGCCGTGAACGGTCGATCAAGGCCTTCACCTGTGACCTCGCGCTTCTGGACTTCCAGCAGGGTCGGTACGAGCAGGCTGTGACTCAGCTGAAGACTCTGCCGTCTCTATTTTCGACTCAGGGATGGGATGCCATGGCTGTCTCCGTCTTCAAGTACTACACAAAGTGTCTCCAGGCTCTTGGACGCAAGGAGGATCTTCTCAACGCTGCTCTGCTGCTTGTCTCTCAGCGAGAACTCATTACCCCTCGTGAACTCGACGAGTACTTCAAAATTGCGCTGTCTCTGCGAAGTGAGCGACTTGAGTTCGACCTCACCGGCACTTTTGGCGTGGATTTGGCCAGTGGAGTGACCCACTCCAAGGAAGAAAACGACGACTCAGTGCTCCTGGAGGTCACCATCAACTCCCCCCTGCCCAAGGCTGTCAAGGTCAGCCAGGTTTGCGTGACTTACTCGTATGACCAGGATGGTGCAGCTGATAACAAGGTGATTCGATTCGAGAGTCTGGCTACAACCATCGCTCCTGGCGTCAACAAGCTGCAGCTCGAGACCAACCAGTTCACAGAGTACCCGCTGTACCCGCGTGAGCTGGTGATTGCTATCGACAAGCTGTCCCTGACGATCGATATCGTTCCTTCGGCTCCTCTGTACATGTCTTCCGGCCCTGACAACATGAACGCGCGAATTTCGGTGCCCAGGGAGCTCTACCTGGACCGAAAATGCGTCGCTCTGACCGTCTCCAACTCTTCTACCGTCAACGAAGGTCTCATTACTGTTTCTTGTGTGGATCTCCAGAGCAAGCTCTTCGTCAGAGACGCTACACTGACCATTGATGGTAAGCCTGTCGAGGATATGGACGATGGGGAGATTCTTTCTGCGGACGAAATCGTGTTTGAGGATCTTGAGAAGGGCCAGATCCTGGAGGTTCTCATTCCCTACGAGAACCATGGCCCTGCTATCATGGAGTTTGGAATCTCCATCAAATACAGAACTGCCGAGGGCGAGTACTTGTACGATACAACGGACTCGGTGGATGTTAGACTGCCCATCTCCGTCTCTGTTCAGGACGTGTTCCGCACCTCCTTCCTCTACTCCCGATTCTCGGTCACATCTACTGACGCGTCGCCCATTCGAACTCTTGGTGTTTCTCTGTCGGAGTCGGATGGTGAGGATCTCTACGCCATTACGACCCCCTCCATGTCTCCTGACGTGGTGTTCACTAACCAGGCCGCCTCTTTCACATTCAGAATCGAGCCCCGAGACTGGTCCAAGTTCGTTGAGGCTGGTGCCAAGAAGCCGCTTTCTCTCAAAATCGAATTCCGGCGTGTGGCTGACGAGCTGGTGGAGTTCATCTGGGCCAAAATCACATCCAAGCTGGCTGCTGCCGGTCTGGAGGACTGCATCGTTTCGCTGCGTGTGATCAAGTCTCTCATTGAGGCCGACGTCACCTCGTATGCTCTGCGTCTGCCGACCATGTCAGAGCCCATCGTGCTCCCCGAGTGGACTGAGGTTCTGCAAGCAGTGTCCAAGCATAACCACGAGAAGGTCCAGGAGGTTGTCAACGAGGCTCTGGCTGAGTCTACTACCTGCACTGAAGAGTCTCTGCTTCCTAGCCAGTTTCTGTGCATCTCTGTGCCTGTTCCCCAGGTCCAGATTGTTCTTTCTTCCGAGCTAACAGAGGACAAGCCCACCACAAAGCCCCAGAGGGTCGGAGAAGCAATCGACTACACTCTGAAGATCAACTCCAAGCTGTGGGATTCCGACCTGGCTCCTGACACACGGTTCTTCTACGAGATTCTGCCTCTGCCCGACACGTGGACAGTGTACGGCAGACGAAAGGGCCACTTTGTGCCCGCCGACAGTGTGGTGGAAAAGCTGCAGCTGGTGCCTCTCAAAACTGGCCGAATTGCTCTGCCAGAGGTGGTCATTAGGCCCGCAGACTCCGAGACCCCTATTTCCATGGAGGTGGACAACCGAATCGGCGTCAAGTACGTGGTTGTCGCTCCTGAACTGGGACGACTGACTTTTTCGTTCTGATAGAAATGGACTTAAAATAAATACATGCATATAGATTAATTAATGCGGCTCATGCCCTTGTTATACACCCTGCGATATTGTAGCTACTCGCTTCTTCTAATTTGTACCACTCTGTGTCGGAAAGGACGTACGACTGGAGGTGGAGGACAGTCCTTGTCCCACTTGGAGATGTCAACCTGGCCCTTCCATCCCTCCCACTCATCCCCAGTTTTCCAGGAAGGAACTAGAGAGAGCACTTGCATTGCAAACCACGACTGAAACTCCCACCCAAACGACCACAGGTGTGGAATACCGTGCAACATGCCGAATACCTGATTGGCATTGTCGTTGGGTGCCCACGAGTGACGCTGGAACATGGTCGAGAGCTCCCACTTGGGGTAGTATCTGTTGACTCGCAGATCGTTGTCGTCGGTGACCTGAAACCACAGCAGCCTGCCCATCTTGTTCACAGCACGAAGCTTGATGCTGCCCTCGTTCATGTAGACGAACCCATCCTGGAACTGAAAGTAGTTTGAGTCCCAGACCGGCGTGGATGCTAGAAACTGAGTCGTCATGGTCTCCCAGTCTACCAAAAATAGTTGGCATCTTGAGTCGGATCTCACTCGGGGGATGAACCGAGCAATGGAGAACCGGTCGTTGAAGTTCCACCACCGTTTTGCGACATCGTACTTTCTGTTCACGTCGAAGGTCAGTTCTTGGGGCTCTCCCAGCTTGTAGGCCATTCTTCGCCGTCGCTGCACAATGGCTGTCTTGCGAGTCCGTGTGACAAACTCCACAGTGTACGGGTGGTTCGAAGTGCACTCGGGAGCACTGCTGAAGGTGTAATCGAGCTTCCAGTTGGCTTCTGCGGAAATAAGCCAGCCCTCGTTGGATCTCCACCAGGTGTCTTTCTTTGACAGATGCAGTAGCTTCACCCCGCCGTCAGTGTAGCTGATCTCGTAGATTGCAAAGTGCCCGTTAACTGGCAGAACCAAGAGATGAGAGTCCTGAGCCGGCTCATACTCCACCCCGATCCACGAATGCGTTTTTCCCACCGCTAGCTTCGCCTCAGGGTCCACAAACTCGTCTGTCTTCACAACCAGAGGCAGATCAGAAGTGCGGCTTTTCTGGATGGCCTGGCTGCGTTCTATGGCCTCCTCGAGAGTGAGGGGGATGCAGACAGCCATTTCCTTGCGAACACGCGCCTTCAGCCCATGGTAGTCATAGGATGCAAAAGAATCCCTATCGAGAGGGAAAAACGTGGCGACCACAGAGGCCTTCAGAAGCTGTGGCATCCATGCGAGAAGGCTGATCCGGAGCTTTTTTGAGGCGTTGGACAGCTGGTAGATGCTCCAGGGGTCGCAGTCGTGGCAGATCTGCTCCAAGATCTCCTGAGGCACCGTGTCTATTCCAGGCGGCATTTTTGGAGAGGGCCATAAGTGAATGCACAGTCTAGGTATGATAGAGCTATAAGGGTCCCAAAAGAGGTGGCACACGATGTGGGGAACCAAAAGCTAAAAAAAAGCCGTCCCCCACGGATATCGGGCTAAAAACAGCATTATTGAGTCGATTACCTATGTACAGAGACTGGTGTGGCCACCGGGTGCTCTAATGCCTATGCAAATAAGTTAGTGAGGCCTTGGGCTGCTGCTATTGGCCCAACATCTCCTCGGCCTTGTTGTTGTAGAGCATGCCTTCAATAGCCGGAACGGCGTAATTATCTGGGTCGTACTGGCTCAGCAGAGGATCGATCATCTCGGGCATCCCCACCTTGACAAACAGAATTGGAACATTCAGTCCGTACATCTCTGCGAGTCCCTGGCGTGTGAGGTTCTTGTTGCTAGCCATGATTGCAAGCGTGCTAGGGTCGTTGTGAGCTAGCCAGACGCCAGCAAGTTCCAAAAAGTCCTTGCCAGGCATCCGCTTGGCCTTGGTTCGACACTGGACAATCACATTGAGGCTGGGCGCATCAGGGCGAGGCCAAACACCGTACATGTCCACTCCGCGGTCACCTGCTCCTCCAGAGAGCACGAGATCAAACACATTGAGGTCGTGCTGTAAGACTGTCGCCACAGTGTGCTCGTAAAAGGTTCCCAGTAGAGGCATCACCAAAGGAGACTTGTTCTGAAGCTCGTTCTGACTCAGCCACAGTCGACAGCCCTGGTTGAGACTGACGTTGCGCTTCGCAAACCCTGCTGTCGTGGACAACCATCTCGTGTGCCGCATTTTGTCGTCCGAATCAGCTCTGAGATGCTGTGAAGAACATGTTTCTGGCAGGTCTGATTTTATTATGCACAGTTAACATCAGCCCCAAAGAACTTTAATGTGTGATCCGTCGAAGTGCGCGTTCGAATATTATTCAGGCCTTCACTAAGAGCCCAGATCTTCAGTTAATACAACCACAATCTACACTCCCGGGTTTCTATCTCATTATTATGCTTATTAATTGCTAACTATTCTAATTATTCTAATCAAAGAGCCGGGGATAGTTGATATCTCACCGGCGTGATGCTATGCGTTTTTTTTGTGTGTTAAGTAGGCTTGCCGTTAGTCGTAGTCGTAGCTTGCGAAAGTGATCACTCCATGGACCACTTGTTAGAGCCAATATGCAACTTGCGCAAGACAAAAGTTCGCGAGGTGGGCCGCTGGCGCGACAGAATGAGCTCCTCAAGCACATCGTCCCGCGACTGGATGCCGCCCGTGCCTCCGTTGCCACGCTTCTGGCGAACAATCTTTCGAAGCTGGGCAATTTCGTCCTGGCTAATGTGGCCAAAGTCGTTGTAACGCTTGAAGCACGACTCCATGAGGTGCGAGGCGTCGAGCATGGACTTGGGCGAAGTCTGGACCACCTGGAAAATCTCCATGGGGTCGTTGAGCCCTACAAACTCCGGCTCGCTCTGCTTCATGAGAGTCAGCGCGATTCGGAAAAGTGTCTTGGACCCCTCGTAGAAGAGACAGTCCCAGATTCTCAGGGTGGTCTCGATGGGCAGAGTGCCAATGTAGACACTCATGAACCACGAGGCTGTGCAAAGGGTGATGGGAGGGAGGTTTCGGACCAGGTCCATGCCTTCAGAGTGGGCTCCTTCCAGGCCCACTCCAATGTGCCGCCACACGGCCGGGAGAGACTTTTGAACCAGGAGCATGAGCACGCCCTGGTCGACGTTGACACCCTCGAGGTTGGTGTCGTGCACTCCGGGGAGGTACTTCTGGGTGATAATGTGCAGCATCCAGAACGCACGCTCCTCGTCCATGAACAGCAGAAGCAGCCCCGCCAGGAAATTAAGCGATTGGCAATAACCAACCTTGGGGTGGTGCAGGGCAAATGCTCGCAGGACTCGTCGCAGAGCCATGATCATGGGCGTCTCGTCCACCTCGCCCTCCGCCTTGCGGAAGTAGACGTTGTCGGGGAACGTTCGGTAGAGATCACGCTCGATGAGCTCGGCGTCCACCGTGTCCATGGTGGCGCTCTTCTCGCAGAGCTTGTCGTAGACTCCGACGTTGGCGTTGAGGTACTCGTAGCCGCGGGCAAACCAGAACCACGCCTGGCCTCTCCACTCGGCAGGAATGCCCTTGCGGACGTACCGCTTCAGCTTTTCCGACTTGGGCGGGAACCGCGTGGGTCCAGTGGACGGAACACGGGCTTCGTTGGTGTCCTTGCCCTTGTCTTCAGCCGCGCCAATGTCAAGGCCGCTCTGCTTCATCAGCGACACCCACTTCTTCTTGCGTCGCTGCAAGTACGGCTGGTACTTGCTCCACCACTTGTCGTAGTCGTTCATGCGAATGTATGAGTTGGCCTTGAGAAAGCCGTATCGGTCTCGGGGTCCGTCCTCGATGGTGTTTGTGCGCGACGTCGGCTTGGACCGCATGTCTATAGTCGATCGCACTCTGCCAGCCTCTCGCCGCGACTCCTTGTATGACGAGGCCACGGAAAGAGCCGAGCCTGGAGCCTCGTTGCTGTATGGCGTTTGAACATCCGGGGTTCGGGGAGCTTCGGCCTGACGGTTTGCTATGGGGATGGCCTGCAGCGTCTCTAGCGGCGGGATTTCTGTGGAGGTGTTGTTTTGTCTGCTAGCAGGGGCCGAGGACGAGCCCTGTGAGGTCATGCCCGACTCGGGCGACTTGGAGTACAAGTCGATGATGCCGATTTCGTCGTTGGAGTAGATGGAGTCTCGAGAAAGCGGCGGAGTGTCGCCTATGTCGACTGGTCGCCGTTGTGTGTGTTGGCCCGACGTGTCGTTGGGGATGCTCTGAGGAGGCGGCATTTGTCGAGAATCGTTGGCCAGCCTCGTGTCGACAGGCGCGCCCGGCTTGTCGTTTTGCAAGCCCTTTCCCATCTCGCTAGAGCTCGGCTGGACGGTTTCGAGACCCATGGCGACCCCTATGCTGTCCACACTGCGCTCAAATTCAAAGGCTTCGAGGGGCGGGGTGTGGAATTCGTCGTCGATGCCCTCTTTGTCCTTGTACACCTTCTCAAACGCCACCGGCATGGAGCTCAGTCCAAACGGCTGTCGCGTTGTCATTGGTGTTGTGTACGTATCCTGATTGTGCATAAAACTTCCAGGTACAATTAAAACAATAGAGTTGCAGGGGCTAGGGGGTGAGAGAATTGAAGCAATAGAGGAGGCGAGAGCCCCCGGGACTAAGGCAAGGAAACACACGTAGTGGCATAGAAAAAATATTGGCTCCATTTTTCGAGCTACAAAACTCCCCACGGAGAGCCCCTCTGCACCCTCCGGCACGTGAGCTGTATGGGGTGCAGCTGTGTCACCCCCAACTGTTAGTCTGAGTGGGAGTGAACCAGTCGCAGACTGTTTTACCAATTTTTTTATTTTTTTGGCCTTCTTTTTGGTCTCGGTTAATGTCCTTTTTTTTTTGCACCATAATTACTAATAATTACTCCTGTCCAGAGTTCGCGCTTGTATAGTGAAAATGGCGCCAACGGTTAAAGTCTTTTGACAGCGCACCAACATACCACCCTGCGACCAGCGTCGCTATACAGAGTTAGCAGAGTTAGGGGGCACGTGTTAGACGTAAGGCTGGTTAAATAGAAGTGTATTTTCCTGTTGTATGATATGTGTACGGCGGAGGTGCACCTTGACGACATTTAGCGACCCGCAGAATTTGTGGCCCGTCTATCGGGCTGGGAAATGCAGTTTTCCTGCACCCCTCACGTGATTGATCATCCGGAAAAAAACGGCCGTTGCCAAAAAAATATCTGCCGGCGCCCAGCAAAAAGGTTGGGACGGGAAGAAAGCGAGAAATAACGCTCTCGTGGGCCCACGCCTCGTGCCCACATGCCTCGGAAACTGTCTCTCGCTTAATGCGCATTTCCTCTGAAAATAAAGATTAAAGATTGGGACATGAGGAGGCTAATGCGACAAGAGTTGCTCCGGGATCGTTGCGTGGAGCTCGGCAAAGTTGCGCTTCGAAAGCGTCGCACGCTATTACCTCCTCCGCTATAACCCTGAGACACGAGCCGTCGAGATAATCTCGCTTTTGCTGCCGCCAAGAGAGCCAAGAAGCTTGTGTCAAAAAACACCTTGGGTGGCCCTTTGTTTGCATCAAGGTTAAACTGTGGGACAAGCCTGCAAATAGACTTCTTCTTTCATCTCCTCATCCGTAATATCCGTGCACCACTACCACCACTCTCCCACACAACCCACAGAAAGCCTGGCCACACGCTCACCCAGCAGGTACATCTCCCATGAAGCGCCTGTCTGTCTGGCGAGACCCGGTGTACCCCACGGACCACCCGGGATGTGTGCCCATCATCATAACTGAAGGCGCAGTCGACCTGGGCACGACAACGATAACACTACAAGGCATGATTGCCACCTTTACGCCCGCCTGCTACCACGGCCACCCTGTTGCGGCCGTCGACTCCAGCGCTATGCATTTTCCGCTCTTCAACCAGATCCAGGAAGGCTGGAAGCAGTGGACCGACACGCACCAGGGCAAGTTTGGCAACTCGACAATCCCGCTGACCTACTCGATGCTGATATCCATGGTCGTGGCGTGGATTGTGGTGCTCATCCTCATTCTCGGCGAGAACAGCCACGGATTTAGAGCGCCAGTCGAGACCAACGGCGGCTCGGAAAAAACAGAGCCCTACAAGTCATCGATACAGTCGGACGGTTCGTCCGACTTTGAGGAGGAAAAGAAGGAGTCGCGCATGAAGCTGCTGTGGATGATTTCATTTGTCATGCCGCACAAACGACCAAGAAGACCGCTGTTGCTGCGTCTGGGTGTACTGGCTGGAACCATATACCTGACGATTATTCTGGCACACTCGACACAGCTGATTAACGAACAATACAACAAGGGATACCTCGACAGAAGTGAGCTGGTGGAGCGCCTGTCCTCGTACGTCTACCTCGCGGTGCTGGAGCTGGTGTTCTACTTCATCATGCTGCTGGCACAGGTCCAGGTGGTGATGAGAGTATTTTCGCGGCGCATGGAGCAACGCATGATTTTCTGGCTGGGTGGAACCATGTCTGTGGTCTGTCAAGTGCTGAACGGCATCACGTCGATCGACATGGCGCTGCAGTACCAGTTCTCTGGCTCGCTGCCGGCGTTCCAGTACCTCTTCCAGGTGGCCATCCAAATCATGTACGCGTGCTCCATGGTCTACTACCTCATCACCAACTCGCGGTCGACCATGTGCATGGAGATGGTTCCGATGACGCTCATTGCGATTTTGGCGGCATGCTCGCCCGTGGTTCTTTTTGTGGTGGACATTGCTAACGCCTGGCTAGTTGAGTGGAGTGACTCGCTCACGTGGATCTCAACGTTGCTTGCTATCGTCTGCGCCTGGGAATGGATTGACCGAGTGGAGCGACTGGAACGGCACCACGAGAAGGAAGGCTTCCTGGGTCGACAGCTGCAGGAGGACGACGACTACCTTGGCTTTGAGGGCGGAAAATCGATCATGAACCCCAGCGAGTTCAGAGAGTTCACAGACGTGTCCTTGGACGCTGACACTCCCACGCCTAATGCCGCAAAACGGCTTGTGCAGCCTCTGCTGGTCTTGTCGGACCGTATCATCGAGGCGGGACTTTTGTTCTCACGAGCGTCAAGCACTTCCTACGACGCAGTGGACCAGCCCGACACACACGACAATCAAATTACACATTCACACACTCGTGGTCATAGCTCGGTGAGATCGCAACTGGCGAAAAAGCTCGACTATTACTACTCGAAAAAAACAAGGCCGCCACCGGAGCTGCTGGACAACCAGCATATGCCGGTGCATCGGCACTAATTTATTTATTTACTAACTGTACATTAAATTGAATACATTTCTATAGCTACACGATATTAGACCGGCCGTTTGAGTGATAATTAAGGTGGGTCTTAAGCCAAAAGTTTGCGCCAATCTGCCGCCTCACAGACTTAGCCCAATCTAGAACCACGAAACTAATACAATTACAGTACAGTTTGGAGAGATATGATACATCATCTTTTGGCTGTCGCCGCTATATACATTATTATTTGTCGAGCTTTCGTCGGAGAGCACGCTGAGCCTTTCTTCGCTTCTTGTACTTATGCTTGTTCATCTTCATCTTTCGCTTTCGCTTGACAGAAGTCATCTCGAGGTCGGCCTCAGCACCATCGGTGCTCTTGGCCTCAAACTTCTTGACGGCCTCGCCAATGAACTTGAGCAGGTCGGCGTCGGAATGCAGGCTATCGAGGTCGACGGCAAACTCGGACTTCTGGGGAGAGTAGTACTTCTCAAAGGGGTAGAGGTCAGCTGTGACGGCCTTGGAAAAATGCATCATTTCGGGGTTGGTGACCTGACCGGAAACGCTCATGGCATTGGGGAACAGGGGGTTGTATCCGTCCTGGGTTCCCTGTGCGTACTCGTTAGGTCGCGACTTGACAAAGTCGTTCATTCGCTTGGTGGCAGCAGAGTCGGAGAAAAGGTGCGAAACGGCGGTGTCGAGGTACAGAGGTCGGTGTCGGCACAGAGCAATCTCGAAAAACCGGTCCTCGGGAGTACCCTCGCCCACCAGTGGCGAAGGGGGCAAATCAAAGTCCTTCCACAGCTTTCGCTTCTCGTCGCCACTCTGGGACGACATGGAGATTCGACGGGTTCTAGGGGCGTTGGCTGGTCGTGCAGTGGCCATGGATCCAGCTCGCAGCAGCGATCCGGCGGGGCTGGCCAGCTGGCCAAGTCGTTTTGCTAGCATGTTGTGGTGTTGGAGATAACGGTGTGGGATGAAAATGTGTAGGTTAAGTAGGGTAAGTGATTACTCAGCTGATTTTGATTTAATGAGTCTGTGGTTCGTGGTTGGGAGCAAACTTAATTTAGTCCCGGGAACGGCAACTTTAAATAGCTCGCTTAGAAAGTTAACAAATGTATGAACAAATGCAAGCTTTTCCTGTTGGGACGTGGGGTTGAGAGAAAAAAGTGGACTCAGAGGAGGAATAAATATGGCACGAAAAAAGAAAAAGTTGCTCTGTATTTTTGATAACTAAAAATAAATGTGGGGTCAGAATTCTGGAACGTTCGATTTTTATCGCGCTACTAATTGTGTATTTTTAGGTGCCCCTGATATTAGTCAGATGAGCTCGGAAGTGTATCCAAAGAAACGCTTAGTAGCTGAGGCTGGGTTAGAGGGATATCGTTTTCTAGCTCATTATGGCCTCATAAACGGATGTGTTCGTAGATCTATATAAAAAAACACGTTATCTATCCCCAATATCATCCTGATTATCTCGACATCCATTTTGTGTGGAAACTCTAATACAGCCCTTCGCGATGTAGGCTACGTCAGATGTATGCACAGCTAAAGTTAACACTCACCGGTATCAGCCAGTATGAATCAACAGCTGGTTGTGGAGCTGTCCAGTCTGCTTGCCGAGAGCAAGCGAAGGCACCCTGACCTTCGTCAGGTGAGTATTGCCACCGAAACACGCGATGATGCGACACCGCATCTGGCACGTGTTTTAGAGACACTGAACCGACACTAACACAGGCTGCCGAATACACCCTCGATGCTGTCAAGAACAAGCAACCGCAGGATCTCAAGAACGACGAGAAGATTGCCCAGCCCCTGGTTCTGGCCTGCTCTTCTCGAAACGCCAAACTCACAGCCATTGCAGTGCCATTGATACAGCGACTTCTGGCCATCTCAGCACTCTCCGATAAGTCAATTCCCTCGGTGCTAGGAGCACTCGAGGAGGCCACCCATCTTGGAGTCGAGATCCAGCTCAAGATCCTCCAATGTCTCCCTACACTCATGGCAAATTACACCAAGGTGCTGCAAGGTGCGAATCTGAGTGCTCTGCTGGCGATCTGTTCGGCTCTCAAGGCACCCAACAAGCCCCCAGTGGTGTCTAACTCGGCTGCAGCAACTCTTCAGCAGCTCATTGTGTCTGTTTTCGACAAGGTGCGTGAAGAGCAGGACCCTCCCAAGACCTTCGAGGTCCCCGTGGACACAGGCGACAAGATTTTGGTGTCTCCAGCGGCCGATGATGCGCTCTCTGTGCTGTCCGACCTCTGCTCTCTTATTGAGCACCACTCCTCCACTTTCCTCAAGGGCCATTACAAGGATACATTCTGTCTCGAGCTGGTGGAGAGTATTCTGCAGAACCAACACATGGTGTTCGAGGAGCATCCAGAGCTCATCTACTGCGTTAAGATGAAGCTGTTCCCCGCTCTTCTGCGAGGTCTTTCTTCCGAGGCCCCGTTCCCTGTGGCAGTTCGAATCGCTCGAGTCTTGTATCTGCTTCTGCGAACCTTGCTTGCACTGGTGCCAGCTGAATGCGAGGTCACATTGACTCTGTTCGTCCACCTGTCACGCGAGCCTACTGAGTCCTGGGAGCGAGCCCTGTGCATGGAGATTCTGCAGGGTGTTTTCTCTGACTTTGACCTGCTTCTGGCCATTTACAAGGAGTATGATGTCACTGAGGGACGTAAGAACATCCTCGCGGATACTCTCGGTCTGTTCCGGGACCTGCTGAAACACACCAAGGAGGGAACCAGATTCAACAGCGCCACTAAAACGCCTTTTATCGACACACTGGATAAGACAGAGGCACCACCCCTCCCTGAAGGATATGAGCAGTACCTCGCAATCACGTGTGCAAACTCCCTTTGTGACGCGCTTGCAAAATTCCTGCTGCAGAAGAACCAGGACTCTCGGGCGACTCTCTGTAAGCATCTTATTGACCACTCTTGGTCCACTATCCTCGATCTGTACAGCCCCTTGGTGTCTGGTCCCTTTGAGGAGTCTCTGGATCTTCACAGCGTTATTCGTGCAGTTCAGAAACTGGCCCATGTTGCTGGATTCGTCGATAGAAAGACTGCTCGTGACGCCTTCATGTCGCTTCTGGCTACAGGTGCAGAGAAACCGCCTACTCAGCGAGCTATTCTGTGTCTCCGAGCTCTGGTCAACCTTGGAACTGCCCTTGGAACCACCCTGGGTTCGTCGTGGAGCATTCTCCTCGATACTCTGCGGGAGACTTCCCAGTCCAAGGTTGGCTCTGACCCTGCCGTGCTTTCTGCGGAGAAGAAGCTACTGGATTCTACCAAGGACTACTCCAACGCAGCTCTGTCTGACCTGGTAAATGCATTGACTCGATCTGCGTCTGAGTGGAACAACGATAAGCTCGGAATTGTGGCTACTTTCAACGTCACCAAGATTGTTGAGGATGAGGAACTGTGGCAGAAGCTGCTCGACCACCTCATTTCGTGTGAGAGTCTACAGGGTGCTCTCATTCAGAGAAAGCTATCTGAGTCGTCAGAGTCCGACACCCCTGAGGCGCATGCTAGAATATTTGACTCGCTTCTGAAGGCTGTCAAGAGCGACAACTCCGAGATTGTCTTGGCCCATCTGCAAACCACAAACTCGTTGCTGCAGCAACTGGGCAAGTGTTCCTCCTGGAGTACTATTTTTAGCATTTTGGACACTGGTCTGCGAGACGACATGCCCTTGGAGGTCACGAAGGCAGCTTTCGACTCCGTCAAGCTGGTCTGCAATGACTTCCTTACACAGCTTCCTTCTGATGCTCTTCTGACTCTCGTGGATCTGCTCTACAAGTTCTGCCAGCACTCCTCTGACTCCAACCTGTCGTTTACTTGCATCTCTCTGTTTTGGACTGTGTCCGACTGCATTCTGCGACAGGCCAAGGAGACCGACGACATTGAGCGGGTTCTCACCATGTCCGAGATGCGAGACTCTAGTGAGCCTCTGGCTCTCTGGCTGATTCTTATGTCGTCTCTGGCTCTCATGTCGCATGATTCTCGTGCTGATGTCAGAAACGGCGCGATTCAGACCTTCTTCCGAACTTTTGAGTCTCTTGCCAAGGACAAGCTCAAGCCCAACCTGTGGCAGACGTTTTCCAAGGAGATCCTTCCCAAACTCTTCTTGACGCCTACTGGAGAGCTTGTGGAGAACGACCCTGCTGGAGCTGCTGCAAGATACCCTTACACCGTGTCGTTGCTTCTTGCTGGCTTCAACCACATGATGGGTGTCGTGCGAACAGTCTTGCCTGACCAGGTTGACATTCTGTTCCTCCAGCTGCTCTCGTACTTTGAGCAGCTGAACACCACTAGCCCACACCCTGAGTATGCCGTGACTATCAGCAAGTCTTTTGGAGAGCTGCTGACCATTGCACCTCTGAGTCCAGAGAGTATCGCCGCTGCATGGAAGTTCTGGCTGTCTCCTCCTTGGGGAACTCAGTATGTCAGTCCCTGGAACCAGGGATCCGCATCGGGTGCCATTGCTGAGCATGCATCTGTGCATACTATCATCTATAACCTGGACAGAAAGGTCCCTGATGAAACCCTGGATGCGTCCCTCGATGTCCTCTACAACTGCTTGCTGCATCCCCAGCTTCCTAAGTTCTCCCAGGACCAGAGTTCCACGTCTCCTGTGCAGACTGCTGTGCTGAAGCAGATTTCCAATGTCTCCGGCCATCATGCCAAGGTTCTGGAGATTCTCGGAAAGATCTCCAAGCTTTCCAGCACTGCATCGAAGGAGGACGACGACACTCCCAAGTATGGAGCAGCGTCTCTGAAGGCCGTTGAGCTTTCCAGAAGCCGACTTCCTGAGGTTCCTGCGGCAGTGGACGACAGCGTCATTTCTCTTCTGCTTCAGGATACCACTCTCTCGTCGCTTGGTAGCGATTCCACTGAGCTCTTCTTGGAGACTGTTGAGAAGGTCCTGCCTCGGCTGTCTACCGAGGAGACCTTGTGGCCCAGAGTGATTGAGGGTGGTCTGTCTATTCTCGCACAGCGAAGTGAGGGCTTCCACAAGTACGAGAAGCTCATCTTTCCTATTCTTGGACTCGAGCATGTTCCTGAGTCGCTCATTGACTCGCTTCTCAAGTCCATCTACGAAAACTCGCTGGTCTGGAAAACCAAGGCCTCGCCTCTGGGCTTTTCTGGCACTCTGCAGGCTGTGTCCAAGCCCGACTTCTCCCTGTATTGCACCACTCTTCTGTTCAACCTGTGGATTGGAGAGGGTGACGGTACCGGAGCTGCTCGAGAGCGGCTGTCTCTGTCTTCTCGTCAGTATGCCATGTCTCGAGCACAAGCATGCATATCCCAGTTTATTAACGACTCAGTGATTCGAGGCTCCATGCCCATTCCAAAGCTGCAGAACGAGGAGCTTCAGGTGATCCTCACTCACCTTGGAATGTTGGTGAAGAAGAGCCCCGACAGCAAGAAGGAGCTGAAGACGCTGTTCCCGCTGCTGCTGAAACTGCAGAAGTGTGGCGAGAACACAGAGGTGATCTTGCAAGAATTTTAAACCGCATAGATAGATGTATTTAGATGAATAACGACGTATTGATAAGAATGTGGATTACGTAATTTGTTGTTATGAATTTTGCGTCCAACTCTATTCCATGTCAGATCTAAACAGTATGTGGGGACAGATTATCATGCACAATATGGATCACCAGTCGCTATTGTTTCATCAGATTCGTCCCAAACTTTAAACTGCGCCTCTCAAAACACGAGGTGAGACAGGGTCTGAGATCGGCCATGATGCCAGTGCCACGCGTTTGTAAATACAATTGTACCGGTACAAGTACCGTACGAATATCACCAAGTACGGGTACGAAGGCAGCTACAAACACGTACGAGTAAAAGTGTATCAGAATCTAATTTTGACAGGTATCATTAAATATGTTTTTCCCAGATCGAGCACTTAGAAAGAGGCCCGGTTCCAGAGGAGGTTGTTGGCAGCTCCAGCAAGGTCACCCTTGACTCTGCCAGTGGAGGCGTCCTTGACCCACGACTCCAGAACAGCAGCGGGGACAGTGTTGTCAGCAATGGACTGGAAGTAGGCAATGGCACCTGAGACGTGAGGAGCAGCCATGGAGGTTCCGCCCATGGTGGCAGCAGCGTCGTTGTTAGTAATCCAGAGAGACAGAATGGTGACACCGGGAGCGAACATCTCGACACACTGGCCCTTGGCAGAAGACCACTCAGGCTGGACAGCAATGTTGTCGAGGTGGTCAGTGGCACCAACAGTGATGAGACCCTGGATGCCCTTGGAGGCTCGAGCAGGAGACTCGTTGCAGGCGTCCTGGCCGTTGTTACCGGCAGCAACAACGGTGGGGATGCCGTACTGCTGGACAGCCTGCTGGAAGACCTGGTCAAGACCGTAAGAGGCAGCTCCTCCACCGGAGAAGTTGATGACGGATCGGGGCTGGCCAGCGTTCTGGTAGTCAGAGAGAACCCAGTTCATTCCCTGAATGATGGTGGAGGCGTAGCCCTCACCCTTCTGGTTGAGGACCTTAACAGCGACAATGTGAGTCTTCTCACCGGAAACGCCGACAGTGGAACCAGCCACAGTGCCGGAAACGTGAGTACCGTGACCGTTGAGATCCTGCATGGGCTCACCCTGGACAAAGTTGGCACCCCATCGGGCTCGTCCGCCAAAGTCCAGGTGCTCAACGTAGGTTCCGGTGTCGACAACGTAGACGGTGGTGTCGTACTTGGAGGACTCTCGGTTGTAGGGCACTCGGATGGTGGAAGGCTGGTCGGGGTTGACGTTCTGGACGTTGTTGTTCAGGTGCGAGATTCGGCTAAGACCCCACTGGTTGACAGTGGTAGACTGGAAGTCTCGCTTGTGGAGCTCGGTCAGGTTGACGGGCTTGGCGGCGTGCTGGCCGAGAGAGACGAGCACGTCCTTCTCGACGGAGGCAACGTCGGGAGAGCTTCGGATGGAGTCCAGCACGGAGGTGTTGAAGGATCCAAAGTATCCGGTGAAGCCCTTTCCGTCAGCAAGCGCGTTGACGTCAAAGGCACCCTGGATGCCCTGGTTGCTGCCGGTAGCGGCGAAACCGTTGGTGCCAGCCATGGCTCCGACCTCGGGAGAGACCTTGGAGTCAAGGTCCTGGATGTGGCCGTTGATGGACTGGATGGAGGTTCCGTTCTTGAAGAAAACGAGGTATCGGTCCTTGGCAGAATCGGCCAGGTCACGCTTGGCGTGGTGAGTCTGGTGCTTGTTGATGATGTTCAGAACATTGGAGTAAGCAGAGGCATCAGCGTCAGCGGGAGCGGCTGCCACAAGAGACAGACCAGCCAGAAGGAGTGTGAATTTCATAATGAGTGGTTTAGGCGAGTAACTGGTTGCGACTAAGGCCGCATCGAAATGGGACTGCCATCCTTTTAACTGCACTTACGTGATCGACAGTGTTTTCGTCGATCAACTGGGGGGTGTCGCGAAGTAGCGAGTCGACAAAGGCAGGACGCATCCAAGTCAGACATGCTGCCAGTCTGTGGAAGCCAATGGCTCTGATCGAAGACTCCCATCACAGACAGTGTCAGACGAGGTTCCACGGTCGCGTTTCCAGCGTCATTTTCTCATCTCCATGGAGAATGGTCTCCGCGTGGGTGCGGAATAAGATTGATCGTCGCCCCCTTGGAATACTATTGAAGGTCAAAAATGCAGCGAACTGCTGTTCACGACCGCCGATCACTCGTTCTCTCCCAGCAACCCTCAGACCCTGCAGTAAAGCGCGAGTGAGGAGAAGGCAGGGCCCTTTGTACGCGTGTTTCACCTGGGGGTCTTCATCACAACATGCGAGAGGGAGGAATGTGTGGGTGCGCCAAACAAAGACAGCACAGAAACACACCACCCAAAAGATGAGAAAATAGCCAAGACTGAATATCACAGGTGGTAGCTTCGAATCCTATAAAATGACTTTTACGTGGTAACGCTGCCGCACGGTTGCTCTTGATGTTGGGCAGGTGGGACGTGTCTGGCGTAAAGATTTTCCCAGTGGCTCTCCATGGAAGATCAGCAACAATAGGACTATCAGTCTATACGAAGTGCCGTTGATATACACTGGCTATGCGGGTGTTTCCATAATAAATAGCGATGACCTTGGACTTATTGATAGGCCCAGTATTATGAATTTGGTGCTCGTGAACCGTGTCTTAGGACCCTCTCTGGTTGCCTGGTAACGCCCTTCCACGTCCTGCAAGTTTATCTCTCGCTACAACTCCAGGCCGAGGTCGCGACTCTTAGCACAGAAAGTCGCTTGCGCAATCTCATGCGGAACAATTTAGTCGCAAAAGATCGGTTTCCACCGGATCACCTCCGGGGACTAATTTAGCCGGGGATAAATCACGTAGTCCGGGGGTCGGAACCCAACAGAACAGTGTGCTAAGTAGGACGGTGTCCAGCAGTAGCTCTTCCGGCTAGCACGGCCCATAATTGTCTCAGCACCGCTCCGTTTGTGGGGTTAACGCCATGGCGAGGTCTAGACCCGAGCCAGAGATGCCTCAAACGAGCTATTTTCGTTAGTCGGTGAGATACCAAGCCGCACCAGCCGGCCCATGCTGCGATAATTAGGCAGGTCTGTGCCTGCTGTGCTCCTTTATGAATCTCAGCCCCCACGCCAAGCCCACCCTGAAGAAATCTCATGTACAACACACGTGCTCATCACTTGTAACTGCACGGAGCTTGGAGCTCAAGTTTTTCAATAGCCGAGAGATAGAGTGAAAAACGGTGCGGAGAAACCGTAGACGCAGCAGCAATCAGAGGCGAAATGCCTCCATCAGAGCAACTAAAATTTCCCCACCTGGCTAAACTTTCCTCCGACAGCAGAGGAGGCATTTTGATAAGTAACTGGGCAGCGGAATAGAGACTCTACTTATTGCTATAGTTAAAGATGACGTTTAATAGTTGACAGTTATAGTTGAGGTCGATACTCAGAGTCCCAGATCTGTCAAAACCACGCAATTCCTTCGCCAAAGCGACCCCCAAACCAGCGTTGCAATCTACAGCAGCGATGCCGGAGAACTACTACGCTGCCAGGTTTAGTGCAGGAGCTCCGGTGTTGGGATTGGCTAGCGCAGATTATTCGGATATACAGGGCCGGAAAATGGGGCGTGCAAAAAACTGCTATTTCGCGAACGGTTGCTCGTACAGAAAAAGCATGGGTACCATCTGTTTCGGCAGCCCCAATTTAGTCAAAGTGGCCGGGGTTCCAACCCAAAAAGAAAAGCATGAGTGCAAGTTCCACCCAAGGTGATGGAGTAGCATGGCCGCATGCCTATAGCCTCGCAACTCTAACACTTTCGATATCTGCACTAGACTCCATGCATAACCCTGATCTGAGTGTCTATAAAGTGAGAGACGAGATCCCACGACCAGAGCCTCCCCAGATCAGATCCACAGCATCGCTCGGATAAAAACTGTCCTCTCTACTCGCCACTACTAAGCTCGCTCTTCTGAGACACACCCGAACCTTCACTACAATGCCCCTCAACTTCCGAGATCGATTCAACGTCCCCGTTCTTAAGAACGGCGAGGAGGTTGCCTACCTGGTCGGCAACTCCCTGGGCCTCATGCCCCACAAGACCCGAGACTACGTCAACCAGGAGATGGATGCCTGGTCCCAGCTCGGTGTCAAGGGCCACTTTGTCTCTGGCAAGGAGGATCTTGGCCAGGACGTCCACTCCGGCCCCTGGTACTCTTGTGACGAGCCTCTCCACGGACTCGTTGGTCCCATCATCGGCGCCTCCGAGGATGAGGTCGCCATCATGAACACCCTGACCTCCAACATCCACTCTCTGTTCTCCGCCTTCTACAAGCCTACCAGCACCCGAAACAAGATCCTGTTCGAGGCCAAGGCCTTCCCCTCCGACACCTACGCCATGGAGGCCCAGGCTCGACTCCACAACCTCGACCCCAGCAAGGCTCTGATCAAGCTCGCCCCCAAGGACGGTCTGCACACTCTCTCCGATGACGACATCATTAAGGTCATTGAGGAGCAGGGAGACGAGATTGCCGTTGTCTTCTTCTCCGGTATCCAGTTCTACACTGGCCAGCTCTTCGACATTCCTCGAATCACTGCTGCTGCCAAGGCCAAGGGCTGCGTTGTCGGCTGGGATCTTGCCCACGCCGCTGGTAACGTTCCTCTCAAGCTCCACGACTGGAACGTTGACTTCGCTGTCTTCTGCACCTACAAGTACATGAACTCCGGCCCCGGTGGTATCGGAGGTCTGTTTGTGCACGACAAGCACGCTGACGACAACCGACCCCGACTTGCCGGATGGTGGGGTAACAACGCCGAGACTCGATTCAAGATGCTCGACGAGTTTGACCCTATCCGAGGTGCCCGAGGCTACAAGCAGTCCAACCCTTGCGTTCTGGCTGTCCTTGCTCTGCGAGCCTCCCTCGAGCTCTTCCGAGAGGCTGGTGGTATTGAGAAGCTCCGAGAGCGATCCATTGAGCTCACCAACCGACTCCTCAAGGGTCTCCTTGCCTCTCCCCACTACATTGCCCCCGAGAACGTCGAGGTCTTTGGCAACTCTGGCAAGGCTTGGTTCACCATCATCACCCCCCAGGCCGAGCACCAGCGAGGTGCCCAGCTTTCTCTGCTGTTTGGTCCCGATGGTACCATGAAGAAGGTCTTCGACTACCTTGACGATAACGGAGTCCTCGGTGACGAGCGAAACCCCGATGTCATTCGACTTGCCCCTGCCCCTCTCTACAACAACGAGCGGGATGTCGATCTGGCCATCAAGCTCATCAACGACTCTATTAACCTGATTAACGGCTCTGCTTAAATTATTCGCTAGTTGCTCTGAATTTATTTAACTGACATACAAGTGCAATCGTAGTTTTTCGTACTTCGTACTCCACAATTTGAGTTGTGCATATCGTCAGTGAAGCGGTTGAGATAAGAACATTTTTAGGTGTAAGCCAAATCGCCAAATTTTTTCACTGCCACCACCACGATCATGTCTGTTGTTTTTGTCACCGGAAACGCCGGAAAGCTCCGAGAAACCAACCACATCCTCGCCGACACGGGCATTGAGCTGACCTCCCACAAGCTGGATCTCGAGGAGACCCAGGGAACCATCGACGAGGTTTCCATTGCCAAGGCCAAGGCCGCTGCTAAGATCGTGAGTTGTTGACAACCCTAAAACCCGTTTCTGACTACTAACCCAGCTGGGCAAGCCCGTTCTGGTCGAGGACACTGCTCTTGGCTTCGCTGCCCTCAAGGGACTCCCCGGTGTCTACATCAAGTGGTTCCTGGACTCCCTTGGACACGAGGGTCTGAACAAGATGCTTGCTGGATTTGAGGACAAGTCTGCCACAGCCTGGTGCACTTTTGCCTACTGCGGAGGCCCCGACGAGGATGTTCTGCTGTTCCAGGGCACCTGCGACGGAACCATTGTTCCTCCTCGAGGCGAGAACAACTTTGGCTGGAACGCCGTTTTCGAGCCCAAGGGCTTCACCGAGACTTTCGCTGAGATGTCTGAGGAGACCAAGAACTCCATCTCTCACCGATTTAAGGCGCTGGAGAAGCTCAAGGTCTTCCTGGCCGAGAAGAAGGCCGAGGAGTCCCAGTAAAATGCTCAGCATGAACAAAATATAGACACCTACACACAAAACGCCAATTAAAATAATATATTACAAAGTCCAGAATCCACCGAGAGTTTTATTTGTTGTCAGCAACCCACTGCTCCTTCCAGCTCACGATCCGGCTGACGTTAGAGTCAATATCGTCAATGGTGTTGCTGGGCAGCTCGATGACCACCTCCTCGGCGTAAGCCTCTCGGGCATCGGACAGCACCACCTCCATGATCTCAGCGTCCAGGTTCTCCTGGAGCTTGGTCTCGGCGTAGTTTCGCTGAGAGAGGCGATCGTAGATCTTCTCAGTGTCCGCTCGCAGCACGATGACCAGATCGACCAGGTCCTCCGGGAAGATATCGCAGACGTGCCAGTCGATAATCAGACCGCCCTTCTCCAGGTCGCCCTCAATGGCGTCAATGAGCTTCTCCTCGTCCACAATGTGCGACTTTCGCTCCTCATCGTAGCCATCGAAGCAGTCTCGGTCCTTGGCCACCTGGTTGATGGAGAAAACCTTCATGTCGGGCAGCTCGGAGGCCAGGGTGTCGCAGTGAGACGATTTGCCGGTGCCGGGGGTGCCGGTGATCACAATATTGGGAAGAGATCGCATTTCTGATCTGTGTATGGCTGTGTCGGAGAAATATTTCTGGCGAGAAAAAGAATTATCCGATATAATTTTAATCTTCTCTCCTGCACGTTTACGTATGTCGTCGAGGTGGCGATATCGTCCGGATTAAGGGAGGAAAAGGCGCAGGCCTGCCACAAGAAGCGATCGCCACCATTATAGACCCGTAACACGGCATTATTACGTGCACAGATTATTGGCTCCTGGGTCTTTCTGAGCTCTGATTGCCCCCCATTGTCTCACCTGTCGCTTCGCCTAATTGCAACAAAGCTGCGAGTATAACTAATTATGGATACCACTAAGGAGTGATGAGGAGGTATAGGGTGATATTTCCCGGAAAATCGCACGAGTACGATACGCCCGATCTTCTATGGAAGTGGCAGTATAACAGTTTATGGACGATCTTGACGTCACGTGGACGTCATTTTTCTGTCTCTTCTCCCATTCCGTTATTAAGCAGTAGTGGGTGTAGAACTGAAAAAGCGAAATACAGCTGGACTCGACGAATGTATAAACAGTAACGGGGTCCACTTTCAGACGTATAGAAACGTGTGACCCACTGTTACGGTGTCGTTCATATCCTTAGTCTATCACTCAAGCCTCCACCAAACATAAACTTTACTGTGTTCAATTTCACTTGTCACTATCACCACGCAACATCAATGAGTAGAAGTGAGTACTGCTGATACTAACGATGGGGAGGACACACGACGGATGGATCGGAGGAGAGCCGAGGCCAAACTTGCGAGCCAGCAACGAAGACCTGCTCTCCAGCGCCCGCACAACACTACTAACGACAGACCCTTGGCCAGCAAGAGCATCGTTCGCCGAAACCGCGGCGTCACAAGCAGAGAAGGACGGACCCGCCCTCGACATGTCGGAATTTCCTGCGCTCGGATCCGCCGCTGTCGGACGAGCAGCTCCCCCAGGACTGGATCTGGAACCCAAAGTCGCTGGACACCCCGGCGCAGGCTCTTCAGGTCCCCACGGACAGCCCGGACAGCAACGGAAACCTATCCCTGCCGACCACAAGGAGCGGTACGGTCTGAACGGGCTGCTGGGAGTCATTCGAATGGAGAATAACGACCAGACGACGGTCGCCATAGGCAACGACCTGACTACTATGGGACTCAACATGAACCCCAGCGCCATTCCGCTGTCAAAATCGTTTGGCTCGCCATGGACAGAAACGTCAGTGCATAAACCTACCCCGGAGTACAGCCTGCCGTCATGTTACAATGTGCCCTCGGCACCACCACAGCAAACGAAGATCCAGAGCTTCACTGACGAAACGCTCTTCTTCATCTTCTACACTATGCCCCGGGACTCTATGCAAGAAGCTGTGGCTGTGGAGCTGACCAACCGAAACTGGCGGTACCACAAGGAGCTCAAGTTATGGTTGACCAAGGACCCTCTGACCGAGCCTGTCCAGCAGACAGCACAAAGCGAGCGGGGCCTGTATATTTTCTTTGACCCCAGCAGTTGGACAAAGATCAAAAAGGAGTTTGTCTTGTTTTACCAGGCTATTGCATAAATGGGATTCAACTAATAGATTGGACTATATCTTACTGCAGACATTGTATTTGTGTTGAGTGTACTAAAGACAGTAGCTTCCTACAAGTAGGTACGTCTTGCTTTTGTAACTCGCTTGTAACCGTACCTGGCTTCACCTTATTCCTGCCTCCATACACTTGCGACCATTATGGGGACCTGCATTTCTGACCCTATCGGTTCGTGGAGACACATTTTATGCCCACGCAAGTTCAAAAACGAACAGACAGCCATGTAGGAGAGTATCATATAATGCTTGAGGGCTCCCCCATGAATAGGTAGACAATGAAACTCACAGGCCTACCACTTGTGCTGCTGGCCACACTCGTGACAGCTTCCGACTACGATGCCGTCAAGAGCATTCTGGCGACTCATCAGAAGCGTCACAACCTGGTCAAGCGGCACCTCGGGCAGGACGCTTCGCAGGTCTCCAAGCAGCGTCGGATCATCATGTTCAACGAGTCCGCCACGATATCTGACGTCCGGGTCCAGCTCGAGTCTCTCGACAAGTCCATCAGTCAGCTCAGCGGAAGTTCTTCGTACATTGAGTCTTCAGTGGACATTGGAAACGATGGCAAAGGGTTCATCGGGTACTACGGCATCTTTGACGACAAGATAGCCGACATTCTGGAGCAAGACCCGCGAGTGGAAGTGTACGAGGACGTAAAGGTTACGCTTCCAGCTTGGGGGAGAAGTAAGAAGATGCTCAAGATGGCCTCCAAATATTCTGGTAATCTTGAGGAAGACGAGGACTTCTCGGCCTACAACAACTTCACCGTCTCCGGTCCAACCGTCCAGTCTCACGATATCGACATCAACTTTGAGCGTCTCAAGTCGCTCTACTCGAAGGAAGGGCACCTCTTTTATGACGACGAGGAGTCGTACATGAATTCTGGCCAGCTGGAGGTGTCACAGATGCAACAGATGAAGCAGAGGCCAAGCTCGAAGCCCCAGACCAAGCCCCAGCCAAAGCCCCAGCCAAAGCCCCAGCCAAAGCCCCAGCCAAAGCCCCAGACCAAGCCCCAGACCAAGTCACAACAAAAGCCTCAGCCCAGACCACAGCAAAAGCCCCAGCCCAAACAGCAGAACAGACCCCAGCAGCCCAACAGACAAGCGAGACCCCAACCTAGTGGACAGGCAAGGCCACACACTGGCAGACCTCAGCAAAAAGCTCAACCGCCACAGAGGTCTCAGCAGTCCAACACGATTCCCGCCCGTATGTTGACACATGAGAAGACCACCCAGTGGGGTCTGCATCGTCTCTCTTCGCAGAAGAACAGTGTATCGCCTGGTGTGGCCAAGATCGTCAAGCCCTACGAGTTTATGATCCCACGCTACGACACTGTCGCGTATGTTGTCGACTCCGGTATCCGAACGACCCACAGGGACTTTGGCGGTCGGGCTGTCTGGGGCTACAACGCCATCGACTTGGTCAACGAGGATATGAACGGCCACGGCTCTCACGTTGCTGGAACTATCGGTGCCAACAAGTGGGGCGTTTCCAAGCGAACGCTGCTTGTGGCTGTCAAGGCGTTTGGAGAAGAGGACTGTGTCTCCGTCGGCACCTACATCCACGCTGTCAACTGGGCCATCAACGACTACATCGCCAAGGGACACGACCGAGCCGTCATCAACATGTCTGTCGGCGTGCCTCGTGGGTTCGAGCCGTTTGACCGACTAGTGCGACACGCCATCATGGTCGGAATGCCCGTGGCTATTGCTGCAGGTAATGATGGACGAGACGCCTGCAACTACTCGCCTTCGCGGATGGGCAACCATCCTGGCGCAGTAACTGCCGCTGCAAGCAACAAGGACGACCGTCTGGTGCGCCGCTTTGCCGGGTGGATGTCTCGAGGCTCAAACTATGGCGAGTGTGTCACCGTGTTTGCGCCGGGTATGAACATTGAGAGTGTCTCGCATCTGAGTGACACAGGCACGGATATCATGAGCGGCACATCGATGGCTTCTCCGCACGTCGCTGGCCTGATGGCCTACTTCCAGAGCATCAGCGACCAGCTTCTGACGCCCAACCAGATGGAGTATCTCATCACCCACGGCAACCAGGGCAGCATGAAGGGTAGACTCAAAATGAGCCCCAACCGGCTGATCTACAACGGCCTGTAGACAACGTTTTGAACTCAATAAAAGGTGTATTTATTAAAAAGCGGGGACGCCATCGTAGCACGCGCAGACTGATGCTCGCCAGATGTTTTCACAGCTGCACATTCACCCAGCCAATGGTCTCGCCTTGCACGCCAAATAGAGTTTCGAGTGCCAGGGTCCATAAATCTTCCCTTCCAGTCTAAACCGTCCAATTATGGGCAAGCACATCTGACTAAACGCAACCAAAATACACCAAAATACACATACGACTCGTATACCTTCATAAAGCACGTCAGGTGGCTCCAAATCGTCATCTGCACCTCTACGTGGGGTGTCTCAGTAGTCGTCTCGATGAAACAGGGGTAAAGGGGACCCCAAGAGGTATATGAAGGACGGACTTTCTGATCGAGTAGTGTGACCACTTGTACACGGCTCTCCACACCCCACACTGAGCCCCTCCAAGCCACCCGAAAGCGTGAAAAGGCCCTATGCATGAATTGCGGGGTAACTTTGTTGAAAGATTTCCATGCGTATGTCCTTCAAGCTCGCTTATCGACGACTTGGCACAACTTGGACTTTCACGTCCAGGGCCGTTGTGGCTAAAAAATCACTTTAGCGGCACTCTCATACCTGCCCCTGTAAGAGACGCCTCGAAAGGCTTGCTCTCACCCCGTATCCCAGACACGCTATACATACCTTGTTAAACTCTGGTTAGACTTTGAAACTCACACGTCACGTCAAATCCTCCACCCAAACTCACCACCATCTACACCACCCCCACATCACACCATGGAACAGATCACGTCGGAGAAAATGTGGGCATGGGGCAAGCCCTTCCTGCCCGTGCTGCTCACATGGTTCATCCCCAAGCTCATGCAGACATACCACAAGATCCGAAATCCCCCTGCAAAACTCCGGGCTCTGCGGTCTCCACTCACAAAAACACATGCATTGGTAATTCTGTTACTGCTGGTAACGGCCGCCCTGCAATTAGCGTACGCCTACTCGCGCCACTACGAGAACGTCGTGCTGCTGACCGGCTCCCGAATGCAGACCTCTGGATCAGTTGTCATGTCCAGACTCAAGAAGATCCGAGCCCTGGCAGCCAACATGAACCCCAAGGACTACCAGCTCAGCGACCGCGAGGAGGCCTTCTTCAAGGTGTACCAGACTGACAAGGGTCGAGCCCTGTACACCGTCTTTGGTCCTGATGTGCTGGCTGACTGCAAGTGGTGCCACCCTGAGTCCCAGTCGTCCTACTTCCTCTACTCTATCCCCAACGCTGTCGCCGCCTACGTCATCAACCTGCTCGTCACTGGAATCGCCACCTCGTCGTCTATCTCGTTCCAGGCAAACTCGTGGCGAAAGACCGTGCTTTACATTTCGTTCATCCTGCTGACCGTCGATCTGCTCCGAATCAACTCCCAGACCGGCCTGGAGAACCTCACCCGACCCAACAGCAAGGTAGAGTGGTACTTCCAGATTCTGCCAGTCTGGCGAGCACAAATCCTCGCTGGAATGGACGTGATTCTCGGAATCTGTATGTTCCTGTCCACCACTGGACGTCTTTTCCATACCCCCGAGCCTCTCTTCCCTCGAGTCACCAAGTGGTCCAACCAGCTCAAGACCGCCGGCGACCGAGCCAAGGCTGCCATCATGATCAAGCGATCTGTGCTCAAGCACCCCGAGCTGGCTGCCCAGGAGGTGGACTTCTTTGACAAGTTCAAGGCCAAGGAGACGGAGATTGCCTCGAACGAAAAGATCCAGCAGTCCCGAGATGCTGCTATCCAGCGAACCAACATGAACCAGGCTCGAGCCGATCTCACTGCGTTCTACGATAATGCCGTCAACATGTAGAAAGGCTTAGACTCACGGACTAAAATAGAATCAAATAAATAAAATATATACCTTGTTTAAGAACAGCCATCAAGCACGTTCTGAGCGTGTTCGCGAATACCTGCTACGCTAATGTTCAGCTCTTGGAGCTGTTCTTCTTCTCCCAGCTGGTGGAGATACCCCTTCCTCTTCTCCCCAATGATGTAGGCCCACACACAGTCAGACTCAGCAACGGCTGTTCTGAATGCATCCTCCAGCTGCAGATTCTGGTCAGCAGTGGAGCCAAACATGTCTATGCTAACTACTCTCGAGACATAGCTGAGCTGCTGAGTCATGCCCAGGTGGAGAGACCTCATGATGGTTTCTAGACTCGCATTGCGGTCTAGAGAGGACATGTTTGCCGACTCCTGAACTATACGAACTAGTTCAAACATGGCGTGTTTGACTATGTGATGTTCAGGTGAAATTTGAGCCATAGTCTGCTTGAGTGAGTCCAGGTTCTCATCCGAGGGGTTGATGCAGCACACGTTCGCCAGAGCTAGAGGATACAGCGAGTCGTGTGAGTCAATACGTCGGTAGTATTTGACAGCCTTCTTTAGTTTCCCTGCTGTGTGGGCAGCTAGGGCAGCCACAAGACAAGTTAAGGAATACAGCTCATCCGAAGCTTCGTCCGAGAGTGCCTTGGACAGTGACCGAAATTTCTGGAACGCGCGGTTGCCCTTTTTGTATGAAAGACCACTGAAATTCACCAGAGCCGTGTAGAGTTGAACGCTGCACTCGAGCTTCAACATTTGCGTGGCGCCAGCAGAAATAGTAGAGAAGCTGGCTCGCTCTAGAACCCCCCTGGGGCGTCTTCTTCATTAAGATTGATTAGTTCAAGGCAGTCTTGAAGCAGTCCCCGTCCATACTCTAAACTGGCGTGGTGTCGGAGCCCTGCCAATCCGAGAAGATAATGGCAAAATGACTCACACTGATTCTGCGACAACCACTGGATACTAAAAGTGCTTCCCTGCTCTCCCAACAGCTTAATGGTTCCATCTCGATTCCAGTTTTCCCACACATTTCCGTTCGTCTTTGCCGTTCTGTCTAGCGTACGCAAAACCGTCTCCAGAGCCTCGCTAGCTTTTTTGACTGGGGTATCATCGTCTCTTCGCAGAGTAACCAGTAAAGTCACCATGTGACGAAGCATAACAACTTGTGGCACAGTCTCCAACATCGCGGAGGATTCTTCAAACATCCGCATCTTCTCAAGTGTGTCCTGAGACTCCTCGTAGTTTCCAACGTTATAGTCTAAACTCTTTGAAATGCTATAGAGCAGCAGGAAGGACTTGGGAATGCTATCAGGAAGCTCTTCCCATGACTTTGAGATAGCAAAAGCCTGCGGCAGACTATTGTCGAGGGTCAGATCAAAGTGCAGCAGCTGAAGAGTGTGGAAAGCATAGTTGCCGTGCATTTCCGGATACTTGTCGAGACATTTGTTGCAGTAGAGCATCGCTGCATTTCTGTTGGTACGACACAAGGCTCTCACGTTGAGACACTCCATCTGAAGCTGCAGATCTGACAGACCGTTCCGCTCAGCAAGAATCATTCCCTGGCCCAGCGCAGACAGCACTCGACCTAGACTTTCAGTCTCAGCGAAGAGTACCTGTGCCAGAATGTAGGAAGTGTATGCCTTTGTGTGTTCGGGGCAGTTTGCGTCGTGGATCACTGCTTCGAGTGATGCAATACCTGTTGTAAGTAGCTGGCGATACTGGAGTAAGTGCATATGGGTCTTGACCTTGGGCGCGATCCTGGAAGCTTCCAACAGGATCTCATGAGCATGAAAGATCATTTGATCTCGACATTCTGGGGTGAGGTCGCTTGGACGGTCGAGGACCAGATTCTGGGAGCCCATAAGTTGTTGAGAAAAGCGAGAGTTTCGTCTCCTGTATAAAGTTGGATAACGCGGTACAGTGTGCTTGGCTTACAACACTTTTGCAAGGCGGTGCTGACACCAGCCATCAAAAGCCATATAGCCTGTTGGCTGCTTTAGACAGAAAAAGTAGAATAGTCGCTTCCAAAGCTCATTTGGCAGCTCAAAACCCCTGCTTTCGTGCCAGAGCCAAGACAGTGCTGGCTGGAGAAATATTTTAGATTCTAATCGGCCTAAGGGTGAAAAGCCCTAACCGTATATTTCCAGAATCAGGCAAGTAATCAGCTTTTCATCCAAACTTTGGCGAATTTTTCCTGCAGTGGTGTATTGAGGCAGATAACTCCAAACGGCAGTTATAGGAGATGGGGCTGCACGCAAGGGGTGTAATTAAAACGGTTCGATAATAGTAAGCAAATAAACGCTTTTTTTCCGGAACCGCTTCTCACATCTTTTCGAGATATTGGCAATTTTCGATGGTCTTCCACGTTAATAAGGTTTTTACCCTACCGAAGGGTCGCGAGTATATATAAGACGGCAACCCCCCGATTTCCCAATTTCGAAAATTAGGCTTTGGGTTTGGGATACACACTACATACAATATGGATGCCCTATCTGCCCCCACCAACCCTGCTCAGGCACAGCAGTTTGTCACACAGAACAACCTCTCGTTTCCCCAGGATGCTGAGGCCGACACCAGCCAGATCGGAGAGGTCAAGCGAGAGCAGGTCGACTCGGGAGTCTCCGGCATCGTCCCCACCCTACAGAACATTGTCGCGACCGTCAACCTCGACTGCCGACTTGATCTGAAAACTATTGCATTGCATGCTCGAAACGCTGAGTACAACCCCAAGCGTTTCGCAGCCGTCATCATGCGTATTCGAGAGCCCAAGACGACTGCTCTGATTTTCGCGTCCGGAAAGATGGTTGTCACTGGTGCTCGAAGCGAGGATGACTCCAAGCTGGCTAGCCGAAAGTATGCCCGAATCATTCAGAAGCTGGGCTTCAACGCCAAGTTCACTGACTTCAAAATCCAGAACATCGTCGGTTCGTGCGACGTCAAGTTCCCCATCCGACTCGAGGGTCTTGCATTTTCACACGGTACTTTCTCGTCGTACGAGCCCGAGCTGTTCCCTGGTCTTATCTACCGAATGGTTAAGCCCAAGATTGTGTTGCTGATCTTCGTGTCCGGAAAGATTGTGCTTACTGGTGCTAAGCAGCGAGAGGAGATTTACGCGGCCTTCGAAGCCATCTACCCTGTGTTGAACGAGTTTAGAAAGGGTTAGATTATTTATTGCATAGACGCTGGTTCTCGGCGAAATAAAATACTAATGATACGAGTCGCACCGACGAACTAACTGGAGGGTCTTGTCCGAGAGAGTATAAAGAGAAGGAAAACAAATTAACACAGATCATTTAAACCACATAATCCAAAAAAAAGAAGTAAAACCCACATCCATGGCTTCGTAGCGTGTTTTGTAGGCCTTGTCGCAGTTTTGGCACATTCTGAAAAACGGCTTGGTGTTCTTTTTAGCGCTTGTCACGTCGTTACTGCTGGCAAAGCACTAGAGATCGCTGCTGCAAGACGTGCTATACGTCGTTGAAACACGACATTGAAGGTTAAGGGGTCGAATCTAATCGCTTCTCTTGCGATCGAGATAACGCTGAATCTACACTCAGGAGCTTCGTCTCAACTCCGGCATAGCCCCCAAAGCCAGATTTTAGCGTGTCTATTTTCACCGTACAGTGTTAGCGTGTAAATAAACCTTATTGGCAGGTCGAGGTGGCGCTGCCAAACTGAAGGCTTAAGCAGACTTGAAACATGTCTAAGCGCGGCTCAGAGGCTGAGGCTCTGCGGACCAGTTTCAAGGACCTACGAGATAATTCTCCGCCGTTTTCGTCCGTTCCGGAACTCTAACGTCTCGTCCAACGGCTCGGTTTTCTCTCGTGAAAGTTCGGAGATTCTTCCCTGACAGACGGAACATGCAGCTCGTATTGAAACACATTCCGTGAAGCGTTCTAGAAGTGACGTATCGGACGTATTGGGGTTGCAACAGAACCGTTTCCCCAACACGAGCGTAGAGAGGCAGAAGCCCATGTATTTTTGCGGACCTGGAGCTGCCCTCTAGGCTAACCGCAGGCCCTTCTTTTTTTACCTCCTGGCCAGCTTTAGAGTTGCCCGTTAACAGGGCCAGCAGCAGCCAGCTGCATCGCTCGACTCAACTCCTATCTCAACACCACACCACACGCCAACTAGCGAGAGAGCCACCGCCAAGATGAGTGCTCCTCCGTACGACAACCCGTTTGAGAGCGGCGAGTACGACAACTCGGACTCTCTGCACCGGAGCGGCTCGCAAAGAAGCCAGGGCAGACGCTCGTCGCGGTACGAGTACCAGTACACCAAGCCGCTGCCAGGCGCGCCAGGCCAGTCGCATGGACAGGGCTTTTACTCCGCCGGCGGGTTTTCCGGCGCGCATCACCAGATCCACCCCGACAAGGGCGATCTGCCGCCGCTGCCCGGAGAGTCTCAAGAATACGGCGACTCCAACATCCGAACGAGCCAGGACGGCAACTCGCTGGCGTCCTACGGCGACTCGTTCAACGGACACTACAAAGCACCTTCACAGACGTCAAATTGGTACGAGGACGTCGAAACGACGCGGCTAATGCGGACACACACGCAGGGGTCGCGGGTGAGCATGAACTCCAACAAGCCCCTGCCGGACCCTCTAGACGTGGCAAACCCGCGAAACAGTAGCATCTACGGCACCAACTATTCAGCATATCGGGGCGTGACTCCTGCTCCGCCGCCCAAAGACCACTTTGTCATGGAGCAGTTTGAGATTGAGATGCCCGACGACGAGGAACGGGGACGGGACAACGGCAGACGACGCCGAAGAAAGCGACGAACGCCGTCGGAGGAGGAGGCGCGACAGAAGCGCAAGCAGCGACGACACAGAGCTCGACGGTACGAGTCGCGACAGACGCAGAACCACCCGTACTTCACCTGGTTCATGACCACGGTGCACATTGCCGTGTTTGTGGCTGAGATCATCAAAATGGGCGTGCTCACTGGAATCCCCATCCAGACGCAGCCCTCGTTTAACCCCATGATCGGACCCTCCAACTACGTGCTCATCAACATGGGTGCCAGATTCACCCCTTGCATGATGTACATTAAGGGCGTTACAGACGACCCCACACTCCTATTTCCCTGCCCCAATTCCACCACGCTTGAAACAGACAAATGTACGCTGGAGGAGCTGTGTGGCATGGGCATGAAGCAGACCCCTGGCTCCGACGGAGGATCTATCACGTCAGGAGGCCAGTGGTGGCGCTTCATCACCCCTATTTTCATGCACGCTGGAATCATTCACATTGGTTTCAACATGCTGCTGCAGATGACGCTAGGCGCAGACATTGAGAAGCAGATTGGCATCATCCGCTACTTCTTCATTTACTTTGCATGCGGTATTGGTGGATTCCTGTTTGGAGGAAACTATACTCCGGACGGTATTGCATCCACGGGAGCCTCGGGCTCGCTGTTTGGCATCATCGCCATCGATCTGCTGGATCTGCTGTTCAACTGGTCCATTTTCCGAAACCCCGTGCGAATCCTCATTATCCATATCATCGAGATCATTGTGTCTTTTGTGCTGGGTCTGCTTCCTGGCCTGGATAACTTCTCCCATATCGGCGGCTTTATTGTTGGCGTGCTTTTGGGAATTGCCATTTTGCGTTCGCCCCTCAAAGTGGTCGACGAGGGAACTTCGCTCTTCAACCAGGGCATGAGCTCTGAGGAGCAGGCTCGGCTGAGACGCAGACAGCTCATCCAGCAGGAGGAGGACGACAAGAACCACCTGCTAGCGGTGTTCCCCAAGAGCCGCGACCAGTTTGACCGAGACATTGAGGCATTCAAGTCGCGGCCTCGACGGTGGTACATGTGGTTCTTGGTGCGTCTTGCGTGCCTTGCATTGGTAGGAGTGTTTTTCGGTCTCCTGTCGCGGGACTTCCGGCATGGAGGAGGCGACTGCCACTGGTGCAAGTACCTGTCGTGTTTGCCGGTCAACGGCTGGTGCGATCTGGGCAACATCACCACGGGCAACAATTAGTCTCAGACTAGCTAACTGCATTTACATTATTATGATTGTATGACTTTATTAGACTGCTTGTTCACATCCGTACAGGCATTATGATCGTATAGCTTCATTAGACTACATACCGTATTTACACTTCGAGGCTCTTCTCGAGGTCGGAAATGTCCTTGTAGACCTTCTCCCAGTCGGTCCAGTCGACCTTGCCGCTCATGGGGGGTCGAGAGCCGTTCTCTCGGCCAAAGCCAGTGGCTCGTCGGGTCAGCTCCTTGGTTCCGAGAGGGCCGAACACGTCGACAATCTCAGCGGCCCAGGACACAACGTACTGGACATGGGCGGCCTCCTTCATGATCTCGGGAGTTCCCTTTCCATCTCGCACGAGCACAGAGAGGTCGTACAGTCGCTTGAGGGTCTTGGGGAAGGCGCCAGAGACGGCGTCAATGGCTCCAATGACACCGACAGTCATGCAAGGCAGCAGCATCTGGCCCAGACCGGTGAGCACGGAGAAGTCGTTCTTGACGTTCTCGGGGTCCAGAGCCAGCAGGCCGTGCCACGAGCACTCGGAGTGCGACAGCTTAGTGCCGACAACGTTCTTGTGGGCGGCCAGGGTGTTGAAGGTCGAGTGGTCGATCTTGAGGTTGTTGGAGACGCCGGGGTAGTAGTAGAGGATGATGGGGATCTTGGCGGCGTCGGCAACCGCGGTGTACCACTCAATGATGCCCTCCTGGGTCAATTGAGTACCGGCAAAGTAGTTGGGGGCCAGAACCATAGCGTACTGGGCTCCAGCCTCGGCCTGCAGGTTCACCTCCTCAATGGCCTCGCTCCAGTTCTGCTGGGCCACTCCAACGACAATGGTGAAGTCCTTGTGGCCGGCGTCTCGGACGGCCTTGGTGGTAGAGGTCACGAGCGACACTCGCTCCTTCTGGGTGAGGTTAACAGCCTCTCCGGTAGATCCAAGAAGAACCACTCCAGCGAGTCCGCTGTCGGCCAGGAAATTGGCGTGCTTGGCCTGGGTGTCCAGGTCCAGGGCGTAGCCCGAGGCCTTGTCCTGGAAGAAGGTGACGACGGGGGTGTAGACTCCGTGGGGAATGGGCATTTTTGTTTTTTTTACTGCGTTTTAGAGCTCTAGAAGGAAAGGGACCATCTGATAGGACCTCCACACTTTGGACCCCTCGGCTCGGGTTAGGGTAACGGTAACTGCACGTGCGTAAGCTCGGCATTATCGCTCATAACGGCCCCCCCAAGCCACAGTTTGGGTGTAGAGAGGGCATTTTGCAAGGATCGTCGTCGCAGGTGAAAAGTTGCAAGAACCGAAAAAGACAAGCTTCGTGCAAATGTCGCAGAGTGAATAAACGGTAAATGGTAATCCGCGTTTCTTTTTGGCGTGTCTCACCAACAATAGTTGAAGGTCATCGGTTGAGTGAAATGTACATTCTGGTGAGTGGATTGCTAGGTGGGTGGTATGGTAATGTATATGACGTAGACTTGATATAAACTAGAAATCCTAATAATGAGCGTTATCCATATATTCAGTTAAAATAGCCCCTTACCGACATCCAGGGTGGCCAGTCCTATCAGTAAATGTCCGATCTCCATTCCGTCGTCGGATAGAGTTTGATTAATTTCATCCCAATGAGTCAGGTGCAGGTTTTGGACTCGTCGTTGGGTCCAGAAGATAACGAAATGACCTAGCGCATAGGTAAGAAAATGGCATGCATGAGTTAGAGCTGTCCACGGAGCACCGTAGAGTCTTGGCTGGAGCCGTTAAGCCGATTGTACGCCAGACAAATGTCCAGCAGCAGCTCGTCTTGCTCCGCTTCGCTCAATTTTTCAAACTCTCTTGTGTGGCACGTATCGCGAAATTCCAGGTAGATGGGCTCGACGGCCTTCTGGGCACCCTTACGGTCGCCTGCACGGTAAACAGCGGCCCATTTGTGCACCACCTCCTCGATATGCTTGAGCGATTTGAACAGATCAGTCTCGTAGCCGGCCTCGTTGTCCAGCAGCTGCTTGAGGTAGATGTGGTGGTTCCTCAAAGCCCGCTGTCGTGTGCCCACGTTGGACGATCTGACGGCCATTCGGTACTGGCGTAGAGCTGTGTTATGGCAAGATTGCACGTTGATGGCCTGCTGGAACGGGTCTGTGGGTCGGCCGAAAAGAGACATGTTTGTCGGGCGCGGGTCTCGTAGGTGAAGGCTTTTGAGACACGCAAAATGCTGTGGGAGGAGGAGGCCAACGGCCGCACTTTTATGGTACATTATCTTATTCCGGACGCCGGTAGGTAGCTAATTCCAAGCCGCTTAGAGTTGCGGCATGAACCATGTGAGCTTGTGCATAATCTTGCACAATCACGGACGCGAATAACAGGCGATTATGGCCCCAAAATAGACGCAAACTAGCGTTGTGGCCCCACTGGCCGTTTTTGGATGCCCCTGAATTTTTGCAGCCCGTTTTGGGCGTAGCATCCAGTCCAGTGGTGCTGAGTAATTAACTTAGCATCACCTCTGCAGCAACTCTTTCTCGCATTCAACCATGCTCCGAGTCGCCAGAATCATGAAGGTGAGTGAAAACGCGATTTTTCCGCGCACAGCAACCGACTAACACAGTGCCTTACGTCCTCCAAAGCAGCAGCGCTCGACGCAGAGCTCATGGCCCCCGCCGGAGGCTTCTCAATCGATCAACTGATGGAGCTTGCTGGATTAAGCGTAGCTCAGGCGGTTTATAAATACGACAAATCGCTAGCGCAGGGAAAGCAGGTTCTCGTGCTGGTTGGCCCTGGCAACAATGGCGGTGACGGTCTCGTTGCTGCTCGGCATCTGTGCCACCTCGGCGCAAAGCCTGTGGTCTACTATCCCAAGCGCACTGATCGGCCTCTTTTCAACGGACTGGTTACCCAGCTGCAGAACCTGGACATCAAGTTCCTCGACCACGTGAACAAATCTACGTTCGACTCGTCTGCTCACGTTATCGACTCGCTTTTTGGCTTCTCATTCAAGCCCCCCATTCGAGAACCCTTTCCGAAGGTGATTGAGCTGCTCAAGGAAACTAAAACGCCTACCACCAGTGTGGATATTCCCTCGAGTTGGGACGTTGACCGGGGACCGCTGGACGACAATGCGTTCCAGCCCTCTTCGCTTGTGTCTCTCACAGCACCCAAGGGCGCATCTAGACACTTGCTGCCCTCCACTAGACACTTTCTGGGAGGCCGGTTTGTGTCCAAGCACATTGCCGACAAGTACGATCTGGAAGTCCCTGCCTACGAGGGATTGGACCATATTGTTGAGCTTACCCAAAATCACAAGGATGCTCAGATCTAAGGAAATATGGCCGCGATCATCTGAATAAAACGTCTGTTTTGTCTGTGTTCACCTGCCGTGTTTTCTTTTGGGGTATATTTATCCGCCTTAGGAAAAAATCCGGCATAAGGTTTTTGTTGGGTTGGACATACGGTGTGGTCCGATGGTGACTCCTGTGTACATAGCATAGCCCCAGGCCAGTCAGTCCTCGTATGATCATAATCTACAATGCAATAAATACTATATACAATCGAATGTATCTGCCAAATGTGGCTTTTGTGTTTTTGGTGTGGCGTGAGCGGCTGTCACTTGAGCACCTCTCGAATAGATCGCAGAGGGTCACTCACAACCTTGGGGTTGGCATCAAGGTAGACCTCAATGACCCGCCGATGATGCTCCAGCTGCTTCCTGGTCTTCTCGCAGTCGAGAGGCCAGTTGAACTCGCCAGAAGGGATGCCACAGACCTTGTTGGGGTTCAACAGAAACTCCACCAGGGGCACCCAAATGTCCTGCTGCCAGTACCGCTTCCAGCCCCGGGCAAACTGGTGCTTGCCGTCCTTGAAAGTGGTCTCAATGAACGAACCGTGGAGCATGGTAAAAATGCACGCAGCTACTCCGTAGAGGTCGGTCTGGTAAGTCCACTTCTGACGTTTGCGCATCTCAAAACAGTCCTGGTTGTCTGTGTCCCAATCAGCCACAAAGGCCACATTGTCGTGGAACATGCTCATGTCTAGAGAACGTCCGTAATCGATAATGATAGCCTGCCGACTCTCAGAGTTGTCCACCATGATATTGTCAGGCTTAATATCACAGTGCAGAATACCGTTGTGGTGCAGGGACTCCACAGAGATGAGAAGATCCAGCGTCCACATGAGAGCAATGCCCTCACCGATCTGACCAGACATCTTGTTGACAGCGTCAAGAATAGTGCCCTTGAAGCGGTCCATAACCAGCACCGACTCGCTCTTAAACAAGTGAGCAGAGTGGATGCGCAGAGGAGGACTCTGCAGCCGGTCAATGCCCATGTTTTCCCGAAGCTTGAACAGAATGTAAAACTCCCAGATCGACGCCGGCTTTTCCACCTTGAGAGCCAGGGCCTGGTTGTTCTTGCCCTTGTTGACCTCCTCAGCCAGAAACACGCTCGCAAATCCTCCTTCTCCCAGCTTCTTATTAACCTTGAGCGTTCCGTAGGGCTCGAGCTCAAGGAAAACAGCGTTTCGGGGAGATACCTTGGCTGGAATGGTGAGACCCGGCTGTCGGCTCTGGTACAGCTCCGGAGCGTTCTCGATCTGACCCAAAGCTGCCTGTGTTAGTAGTGTCCGCAGACGCTTGTCAAGCGGGTTGTATGTCGGCTGTTGCAGTGTTTTGAACGGCGGAGGAGGAGCCGCGAGCTTAAAGCGCTGTTGCTGGATCACAATGGCTCTCTTGTCAGTGCCCGGAACAGCACGCTTAGGAGCAGCAGGGGGAGGGGGAGGCTGGAACTGTCGCACTTGCTGCTGGTGCTGCTGGTGCTGCTGCGCTCGCTGTTGTTGCTGCATACGCTGCTGCATCATCTGCTGCTGGTACTTTTGCTGCATCATCTGCTGTTGTTTGACATTCAGGCGGCTCTGCTGGTCACGAGATGGCGTGCGTGCTGCGGGACTGGCCTCTGCTGCTCTTTCCAGGCGCTTGCGGCGTCTCACAGAGTCGGTGAGAGACGCGCTGGCAGGAGTTCTCTGTGGCGAAACGACGGCAGCCGCGTACTTGGGGACTTCGTAGGCGGGCGACTCGCTGTAGGGAGTGGTGTTTTTGTTGAAGTGGTAGGGTGTCTTGCCAGAATAAGGTCGGGGGCTCTCTGTCACGTCGTATCGTTTGGCCACATGTCGGATGAACTCGGCCTGGGGCTCGCTGGGTGCCTCCCGCTTGAGGCTCTCTGTAAATTCGGAGGTGATCTCACGCTCCCATATCTGGTCTAATTAGTAAGTATTTGAATTGCGTACATACGTGCTGTTTCAATAAGAAGAATGCATACCTTGGTCAGACTCAATGTCTAAATCGCTGTCGTCTTTGATGTCGTCGTCGTCGTCGTCGTCGTTCTTGTCGTGCTTGTGACCGCCCAGCGGTTGGTTGAACATGTCGTAGATGTCGTCCATGGCGCCCTTGGTGTGCAGCGTCATGGTGGGTGTAGCTGGACGGGGACCCGAGGGAGAAGAGTCCTTGACCATAATGGTGGTGGTCTTGGACTTGGGAGTCGCAGGTCGCGCGTTGTATTTCTTTCCGTACAGACCGCGCGACTTTGCGTAGACCTCTTCCAGGCAGAACTCCATGCCGCCATCGTACAGCAGGTCCATGTCAATGGAGATGCGCTCATTCTTCTTGTCAGACTTTGGTACCTGCACCTCTCTGAAGACTGTGAGCTTCGGGTGCGCGGGCTTAAGTGCAGACGAAGAAGGCATGGTCTCTCCGGCCCACGGTGTGGCCTGCATGACATTTTCCTTCCGTCTGATGGCGTTGGTGCCGAGGAATCCAGGTCCAGACGGCGCGCCAGCATCGGGAGCCTCTTCGTCCACAAACACGGACAGCTTCTTCTTGCGGGGGGCAGCAGAAGCTGAGGACTCTCCTCCTCCCGCAGCGAGCGCTCCTCCAAACTTTGACGAGAGAGCGGGTCTGACTGTGGGAAATGCTGGCGACGTCGATTCGCCCGGGTCGGGCGGATTTGCAGCGCATCGCTCGCAAAACTGGTGGTATCTGCGTTGGAGACGCTCCACGGGATGTGCGTTGTTGTCGAGGCCAGCCTGGTAGACTTCGTTGGCCTTGTTTTTGAAGCCATTGGTTTCCAGCCAACTGGCGTAGTCTTCGTAGTAAAGCGCGAGCTGAGAGCCGATACCAAGAGATGCAAGATAGGTAAAGACTTCCCGGGGCGTGTCTGCGTACTTGACGTAGGTCATCCACGTCCGCACGTACCGAACATCGTTCTTGTAGTGTGGGACATTGACAAACTTGGTCGTGGCCCGCTCCAGAAGAGGCACCAGGTTGGACTGTGACGTTGCACCCTGCGGATACCGGTCCTTGGTCCAGTTGATGTAATCCAGCCAGATTTGAAGCGGGTCGTCGTCCAGGTCCGAATCCTTGATGCGCTCCTCGAACTCTTGTCTCTCTGGCTCTGCATCCGGCGAGTTGTTGCCGAACACAGCAGCGAGAGACGCCGCAGAACGGCCCTCTCGTGTCGGCTCAATGTTCTCTTTCGCGTGCTCGAACGCTGCAAACTCCACTGGTGCCGACATGGCTGTAAGTGTGTAGGGGATGTTTTGTATCACGAAGTTTATACTGCCATGACGGCCAACGTGCAGAAAGGTGTTTGGGACTTTTTAGCTTTGTGGCATGACTAAGCTGCCGAATTGGGTGGGTCGAGACGTCATCATTAAATAAGTCTATGGTGAGACAACGGTGTGTTGAGCGTGTGAAAATCGCTTTGAGCCATTTCTCTAATTTTTTCACCGAGTGGGCAGACTTTGGTGGTTTTCTACATCAATAACCTGTGAAAACCGTTACAGGTCACGAGAAATAAATAGACGAAGGCCTCTGTCCTAATGTCGCACCTTCAAGAAGTATATGCTGCAGTTGACATCACTATGGCAACACTAAGACCCATCTGAATACGCTATGGCAACTCGGTACAACTTCTGGTGGTTCCCGTCTGCAGCCTTCGAGAACCGATTTCTGGGGAGACCTGTGTCTGCTTTTATGTGCATCCACCTGCCTGAGAGGAGCGAGGGTATGCTCGGGACATTGGTGTATCTTTGACGTGCTGTTCATTTGCTCACAACTCCAGTCTTTAGGTGCTCATTTTCTATCGGTTTCTCAACCGTGGTTCTGCACAGCTCTGGCTGCTATAAATTAATTAGTGGGTGTAAAATTTCAGGGCCAGAACCTCTCTGAGTTTGCTCCCCAGTGCTGCATTAGTGAGGTTCTCCACAGAACGGGATACTGGAAGGTACGCTGTTTGCAGTACATCAGGTGACACAAAATTCCTCCCTAAATATGTCAAAGGTCTGGTAGGTCGAAATGACCTGCTCTAAAAAAAAGAATCATCACTCTCACTCCTATAACACCCTCTGATCCTGACTCAGATCCCAGGCAACTTTATTAATATAAAATCTTGCATGCATGACATGAGTCAAGCGTCACAAAGTCCAAAACCACCTCTGCCTCTCAACACATTATCGCTTCTTCAATGGACTCAAAGACAATTGGTATTCTGGGAGGCGGCCAGCTCGGCCGAATGGTCGTCGAGGCTGCTCACCGTCTCAACGTCAAGACTGTCATTCTCGACGCTCCCAACTCGCCTGCCAAGCAGATTCACGCTGGAGAGCATGTCGATGGATCCTTCAAGGACCCCGCCGATATTGCTAAGCTGGCCGCCAAGTGCGACGTCATCACTGTCGAAATTGAGCATGTCAACGCCGACACTCTCGCCGATCTCCAGAAGACCGGCGTCGAGGTCCATCCCTCGCCTGAGACCATCCGAATCATCCAGGACAAGTACCGACAGAAGGAGCACCTGATTTCGCACGGAATTCCCGTGGCCGAGTCCTACGAGGTGGCTGAGCTCACCGAGGCTGCTGTCGTCGCTGCTGCTGACAAGGTCGGCTACCCTTGTGTCCTCAAGGCCAAGACTCTCGCCTACGACGGCCGAGGCAACTTTGTGCTCAAGGGCCCCGAGCACGCCAAGGAGGCTCTCGAGTTCCTGTCTGACCGACCTCTCTACGTCGAGAAGTGGTGTCCTTTCGTCAAGGAGCTGGCTGTCATGGTTGTCCGATCTACTGACGGAACCACTGTCGCCTACCCCACCGTCGAGACTGTCCAGAAGAACAACATCTGCCACACCGTCTACGCCCCCGCCCGAGACGTGCCCCCCTCTACTCTCTACGAGGCCCAGCTCGTCGCTGAGAACGCCATCAAGTCCTTCACTGGAGCTGGTATCTTCGGCGTGGAGATGTTCCTGCTTGAGAACGGCGAGATCGTGCTCAACGAGATTGCTCCCCGACCCCACAACTCCGGTCACTACACCACAGATGCCTGCTCCACCTCTCAGTTTGAGGCCCATGTCCGGGCTATCCTCGGCCTGCCTCTTTTCCCCGAGATGGCCCAGATGCGAACTGCCGACACCCACGCCATCATGCTGAACATCCTGGGAGGCGACAAGCCCGACAGCGAGCTTGAGTACTGCAAGCGATCGCTTTCTGTGCCTGGATCTACCATCCACCTCTACGGCAAGACCACCCGACCGGAGCGAAAGATGGGACACATCAACATCGTCGCCAGCAGTATGGACGAGTGTGAGCGACGTCTTGCCAAGATCTCCGGCGATGACGTTGAGGAGGCACCAAAGACCGTCGAAGGCATCGCCGGCACCTCCAAGACTCCTCTCGTGTCTATCATCATGGGATCTGATTCTGATCTCAAGGTCATGTCTGCTGGTGCTGACATTCTGCGAAAGTTCGACATCCCCTTCGAGCTGACCATTGTGTCTGCCCACCGAACTGCCCACCGAATGGCCAAGTTTGCCGCTGACGTTGCTGGGCGAGGTGTCAAGGCTGTCATTGCCGGAGCTGGAGGTGCTGCTCATCTCCCCGGAATGGTTGCCTCGGAAACCACCCTGCCCGTCATCGGTGTTCCAGTCAAGGGCTCTTCTCTTGACGGCGTTGACTCCCTGTACTCCATTGTGCAGATGCCCCGAGGTATCCCCGTGGCGACCATGGGTGTCAACAACTCCACTAACGCCGCTCTGCTGGCCATCCGAATTCTGGCTGCCTACGATGCGACCCTTCACATCCGACTGGCCGAGTACATCAAGAACATGGAGAAGGAGGTGCTTGCCAAGGCCGACAAGCTCGAGACCATTGGTTACGAGCAGTACCTGAACCAGTAGTTCTAGACGCAAAAATTGTATATTCTGTAAGACGTTAAATAAGAATGAATTGAACGATAAATTAAATAATATTACAAGACGTAGACCGCTGAATATGCATACCAGCTAATCGTCGATTTCGATTGTGATAGGGTCGTCGATTGCGATAGGGTCGCTAGCAGTACCTGAGATTGGAGAGTTGCTGACAGCGCTAGAAGTTCCTCCCACTCGAACCTTTCGAGCTTTCTTCTTCTTCTCTGCAAGGCTTTTGTTGTGCAGCCATGTGCACACAGAGAGCTCAATCGCGCTTGTACGCTTGATGAAGTGTTTTGGTAAGGTGCCAAAAACAATGCTAGCGGAGTCTAAAACGGCTTTGAACAATGGAGGCCCTTGGAGGAAGTACTCACCGGTGATGCACTCAATCTCTTTTGGTGCTCTACTTGGGAATGGAGCAATCTGTTCATTGAGAATCCTGGCCATGTCATCCACCGTTACCTCCGGCTCCTCTCGCTCCACCGGATCAAGAGGAAACCACTCGTCGACACGCTTTTGCTGGAGACTGACTTTTTCCTCATCAATCTCCGCCGTCAACGCCTTCTGATATGCATCAAGAAAGTCCTTGTGCTTTTCGTCAGACCACACTGGTACGTCCTGTGGCTCGGAAAACTGCAGGTCCTCATAGAAAATTTCAGCAAGTTCTGACCAAAGCTGCCAATAGGAAGCCTTAATTTCTGTGTCGTAGCTACTCCAGGACTTGTAGTAAGCAATTTTCGCCACCACTATGACAATAGCAATGTTGTTGGAGCACCAGTCGCGTGCCGCGATATTGACATTCTTGCCCAACTCCATTGCACTGACCAGACGGTTCGCTGCCTTGACCATCTCCAATGGTAGCATCAGCGCTCTAACCGTGTCGATAAATATCAGCTCTCTTGGCTGAGATACTGTAATTCCCTCCTGCTCAAGAATCTTACAAAGAGGGGATAGTCTCATTTCCATCGTTGATACGTTTGCATCGACGGGATCCACTGCAATGAAGGTACCAATATAGCCGGTGATATGTGCATGAGCTTCTTCTGGAACAAAGCGAGACTGCACGCCTGCGAAAGGAACTTTGCCTATCTGAATCCACCTCACAAACTTGGGGATTGAAATGGGATAGCCAACTCGAAGAAGTGCCACAAAAAGAATCTCGACTGCCAAGTGTATGTCCGGTTTCAATAGGCCCTTTGACCCACCAGGACACGCCTCAGAGTGGCCACTGCCTTCAATATCGTAGAATGATCGTCCAAACGGCGTGTACTTGAGCACGTGGCTCCACAGGAGCTTCACTTCGTTCTCAAAGTCTTCGTCGAGTTCAAGCTCCGTAGATGCCCAGTTTGCGTAAAAGCGGAGAATTTGCTGGAAGATCTGGGTGTTGAGAGCATGAAGCCGTGGTCCGTACCATTTCTGTTCCTCCACCTCGCCATCTTTCATGGCCTTGGCATTTCCTATGGCGACGATTCGTCCTCCCTCTCCTTCTGCTTCCATGTCATATTCGAACTCGTTCTGCCGCTCGTGACCATATCTGCAGAAGAGTCTTCCCGCGGCAGACCGCCACAGATCTGAGGGGCAGTTGTCGATGCCACATATCGGTCCCCTTTCCCACTCCATGGTGTGTGTCGCGTTTACTTCATATGAAGATGTTTACATTATTGGTGCATGAGACATGCACTGTTTTTACAGCTACCTACTTGGGACATTTTCTGGCCCAGAAGTGTAAGAAAGACACTGGACCAGCGATTCGATTCTCGTCTAAAAAAATTACTGGTGCTACCGTACTGTAATGTTGTAGCCCCGTCTGTAGTCGACTCATTTTCTTTATTTCACTACGTACTAACCCTGGTATCGCATGTAGCCCTGAGGGGGCTGTCCCGGAGGCATGGGGACGCGGTAGCCAGGGGGCCCAAACGGCTGCTGCACAAACTGGGGGCCGTATTGGTACATCATTGGCGGCACTCCCTGCGGCATCTGGTAGAACGGCATCATGACGGCTCCACCCCGCTGCGGCGACATGGCGTTATGTAGGAACGGCCGCTGCATCGTCAGCTGCTCCAGAGGCCGGAAAAGCACAGACGAGTCTGCGGCGGCCTCCACCGTGTGCCAGGTGGGGTGCGTCTCGAAGGCGCGGGGGTAGGGCGTGTTCTCGGCCTTGGGTTTCTTGAAGGGGTTGAACTGCGAGCTGAGCGGCGCTCGGTCCGATTTTGGCGTTGCCGCAAAGAAGGCGGGCGAGCTGGGCTCTGCCGCCAGCTGCGCGTTGGTGTCCTTGGGAGTGAAGGGCTTGAACTCGGGCGCCTTGAAGTTCATCTTGAACTTTGGCTTTGATGGCGACTTGGCCACGGGCTCCGGCTTGGCGCCTCCGTTCTTGGCGTCGGAGTTGCTGGGGGTTGGCGACGACTTTTCGGAGCTCTTGTCGGCCTCCCGGCTCATCTGGATGGACGACAGCTTGGACGACAGCGAGTCGAACATGGGCGAGGCCACGCGGTCGAGGTGTGCGTTGGCTGCCTCAGGCGAGGTGGTCTCGGAAACGTCGCGAGACTTGTCCTTGGCCAGAATCGGCAGCAGGTCCTCGGGCACAGGCGTGTTGATCTTGTAGTCCTGGGAGAACTTGCGCAGGTCGTTGAGCCGCGCCGTGTCGTGGTGCGTCTTGGCGGCCTCCTTCTGCGACACCATTCGGTTGCGCTCGAGGTCGATGAACTTTTGGTACCGCGACGCCAGCTCCTTCTCGAAGCCGGGCTTTTTGGACGCCGAGGGCGCGGCTGAGGCGGCCTGGTCGTTGACGGGGAGGCCGATTCGGTTGCGCTTAGGGACGGTGGCCGAGTCCACCAGTTTCTGCTCCAGCCGGGACATAATGTCGGGCTGCTGGGTGGCGCTGGGAGTGGACTTGCGCAGCCCGCCGGCAGAAATAATGGCCGGGTCGTGGGGCAGCTCGGCTCGCTGCGAGGGAGGCACGTAGGTGTTGGTTCGGTCCACGCCGGAGTACTTGTCCTCCTCGTCCATGCCCGAGTCATCCACCACATCGCCTCGCTCCTCCCGCTGGTGCACGTTGCCGCCGGTCTGGCCCTCGATCTCGTCGGCCAGCCGCTGGGCCCGGCGCATCTTGGCCTGGTAGTCGGGGCCGTCGGTGTTGATGCGGGTGGTGTACAGGTGCTCGTCGTAGGTCGAGGGCACGCCGAACCGGTCTGCGTTGACGGCAAACTGGTCCCAGGAGCCGCTGCTGGACTCCTCGAGCGTCAGGGCCGCAGTGGCGGTGTCTGCGTCTGGCGTCCATCTCTCGAGCTCCCGCTCAGCCACGGCCCGTCGGCCGCTGATGTCAGTGTCCGTTCGGAACTTGCGCTGGTCGACCTGCAGCGGCGCGGACAGAGTCACAGCCACGTCGACAATGTCCTCGGGCGCAAAGACCAGCTGCTTGGCCCCCGAGCTGGCAAAGCGCAGGCTGACGCCCAGGTCGCCCTCGGTGCAGGCGCCCTCGAGAAGACCGTCGAAGGAGTCGCCCGATGCGGTGGTGACGGTCACATGCTCGCCGACGGACTTGGCCAGCAGAAACAGCAGGCGGTCGTGCATGTGGCGGGCGTGTTGAGGGCTGGGCTCGGGTCGCTTCCACTTGGCCGTCTTCTTGGACTCGCCGCGGTCTGCGCGGTCCAGGCGATCGGAGCGATCAGAGCGGTCCCCTCCCACGGACTTGCGCTGGCGGCTTCCGCTTTGGTTCTTCTTGATCTCTGCCATCTCGTATGGCTGCACACGCCGATGCTTCCTTAGAGTGGTGATGTGGAAGATTGGAAACTCAAATGCGCCCCCCCTCGCTGGGAGTACGTGATGTTGAAGCGCAGTGCGTATTATGCGTCAGCACACTCAGGCGAGCTCGCCTAGTCTATGCCATGAAATGCGCCCGGAACTACGATTGGAAGGCGCTGGGCGTGCCGATTTGCCTCAATTGCTCTTTCGCAACCGCCCGACCCAAGATCCTCTTGAGCCATATTATTCCCTACCGTAAACTTTGGCTAAATTTAAACCTGGGGTCCGGCTAGTTAGCCTGACACTGTCTTATCCTGTAACAGCGGCAGAAAAGCGGCGTTCAGAGAAATATTCCGGTCGCTTGACAGGACCCGCTATCCGATAATACAGCTTAATCCGCTCTTAGTTTGGCGCACACAAAGACCCCGGAACCCTGACCTTGCTGCTCCCCAGAATCCTTAATTTAATCAGGTGGCTCAGATCGCTATCGAAACACGGGTGTTTCAAAATGGCATAAAGGTTCACACTCACCATGACAAATGTCGCAAGTCTTTAGTCAGCAATTGGCCTCAAAAGTGGCGGGAGAAGTGTTTTTGGGCTTCCATTGAGGTCTCCTTTGCCCCAAAACACCTTGAGGCACACGACCCAGTCACGTGCAACGAACCGCTGAGACAATGGTACAGCTTCTACAGCCTCGTCTACAGTGCCATAGCATGTAACCACAGTGGGCGCTTTGTTGTGAAAAATAAATAAATTAACAAATAAATAGTGTCTGTGCGACTGTGACGTCTTGAAATAGGGGCTACAGGAACTCGTCAACTTTGGCAGACACCTCAGGAACCCGCGATTTGTTCAAGATGTCCACAATCTTGGTGAGATCCTTGTCCAATGGCTCGAGCACCTGCTCCTCGATATCTCTCTCGCAGTATTTGTAGCTGACAGCGGCGTTTTCTTCCTCAGCCGTGTCTGCAGTTCCCTGTAGTAGCGCATGGAGGTTGGTCTGACGCTCCTCTATCTGGGTGTCTAGTTGTCGGCTCTTCTGTGCAAGTTTCTGATGCTGTTCAATGGTCCTGGCAAGGTCGCTGGTTCGCCGACGCGTCACCTCCTGTAATGCTTCAATCTGCTGATTCAGCTTGGCTGCGCTGTTCTCCAGCTTCTCCATCTGCGTGTACTGCTGTGAAATATCGAAGCTGTTTCCCACGGACTTTGGGACTGGAAACCGGTCCAGACGTCGCAAAAGCCGTCGCTGTAAGTGTCCCAGGTCCTCTGAAATGCGCACCTTCTTGGGCTCACCGTGAGCCTTTGCTAGGAGTGGAAAGGTGGCTTCCTCGAGAATAGTGGCGACTTGGAGGCGTTGGTCGGCCTCGATAGGCTTGCTCAGAGCGCTTCGGCGCACCTTTTTCCGCTTGGTCGTCAGCTTCGGCTTCATTGTCGCGTTGGTTGTGAGGTTAAGACGCGACCTCTCCATTTAGCTTTGGGTCAAGGTTCAACGTGAAGGCTCTCAACACCGACGAGCATCACAACGCACTCACACAAAACCCACACCACACACAAACACACTTCACCATGGCTGATATTCCAAAGTGAGTAGTTCGATCGAAGGCGCAGACCGCAAAGCTAACCCAGGTCCGTTCTCCAGAAGCTGATCTTCTTCACAGCATGCATGATCCTCTTACCGCTGATTTCCTTCTTCACCGCCCAGATGTTCACCGACAACACCCTGATTTCCGGCGGTCTGGCTGCGTTTGTGGCCAACGTTGTGCTGATTGGCTACGTCGTGGTGGCCTTCCTGGAGGAGGTCCCCGTGGACGAGAAGAAGCAGCAGTAATGGAGGAGTCAGAATTACAGCTACAAAAAGATGACACCGTGGAATTCACTTGACCACTGCTACGGACATGTTTATAGATCAGATTTAAATAATGTTATTTATACACCTTTGTACAGTTTTAGTAGACGCCGGGAATGATGGCGCTGGGAACAGCCTTCTTGTACTGCACCCACAGCTCCTTGTACTTGAGAGCGCACTTGTGGTCGTCTCGCATCTCTCGATGCACCAGCAGCACTCCAAAGTACGCCACAAAAAAGTACGGGAAAATGCTCTCGTAGCCAGTAGCCAGGCACCAAGCCCAGGAGATGAGCCAGTCGCCCAGGTAGTTGACGTGACGAGCAGCTCCCCACCAGCCGCTGACAATGAGCTTGTTGCCCTTGTCGTTCTCAATATACTTGAGGTGGGGCGCCTTGCCATGCTTAAAGTCGTTCTTCTCGTTGTTGGAGGCTCGGAAAATGTAGTATCCCGTGGCAAAGAGAGTCACAATGAGACCGGCGTACCACAGAGGGTACTCGATGGTTCGGGTGGACAGATATCGGGCCTGGACGGTGTACACGAAGGGCACCCAGGCGAGATCGCCAAAAGCCAGCATGAAGCCAAAGCCGTCTGTGGTGATGTCCATCATGTGGATGGCTCCGTACTCCTCCCAGTTGCCCTCGACAACGTAGTAGATCTCCATCAGCACAACAAGAGCCATAGGCAGTGACACGTGGCCCTTGGTGAGGTACTCGTGGTGAGCCATTGCGAGGTTGAGCACGCCCCAGAGCAGAAGACCGGGTCGCATCTCGCAGAAGTACTTGATGTCGAACGAGCCGATTCGGGGGTTGAGCTCTCGGCCGATGAACCAGTCGAAGATGGGGTTGCCAGAGTTACCGCCAACAGACAGAATGCAGTCGTGAGTGAACGAGGCCACGTAGACATAGGTGGCGACGATAAACGACCACACAATGGCAGAGGTCGCGATCTGAACATAGTGGTCGTAGCAGTAGACCAGCTCGGGCATGGCCCCTCCGGTCTGGAACCACCGGGCAACCAGAAGAACGGCCAGCGTCGACATGACCGTCTTGCCGTTCAGGTTGTACTTGAGTCGCGTCTTTCCATCTCGCAGGACGACTCCCTCGGCCACAGGGCCAGGCAGGATCAGGTCGCATGCTGCCAGAGAAAAGAACCACGCGAGGTAGACGCCGAAAACCTGGAGATCAAACAGAGGCAGCGCCTGGAGACGCGCAATCTGAGCTGACCAGTCGATATTCAGCACGCCGGCCACTGTGCAGGACTCTGGAGTGCATCCGATCTGAAGAAAGTAGACGAACAGAGGCAGAGTCAGGGTGATGAAGGTGGCTCCGGGGACACCGAAGAAGTCGAGCTCGGTGGTTTTGGGATTTAGCGGCTGCGTCTCGCCGTCAATGACCGTCGTCTTTTCCTTGGCTGTCATTTTCAGTCGTGTATGGTGCGTCAGGAGGACCGGCTCGTGTTTATAAAGCCTGTTAGAGTTGCATGTGCATACGAGGGGAACGATGTAACCGATGTGAGGATAACGCGAGGGCAGTGCACATCAGGAATTGCGGAAAGCATCCGCACCGGGTCGGATTGTTGATAAACTGTTGCTTCCGTTAGAAACAAGGGAGACAAAAATCTGGGCTCAATTGAGTCGTTGGGACCGTGGCATATTTTGAAACGTACCATTGACAAGTAAATTGATAAATTATTGACCACCTCCGTGATGTTGCTATTCCTTTATATGGCTAATATTTATGGAAATGTTAAACAATTTTGGGTAGGGGATTCCTGTGACGTGTATTTCAGCAAATTTGGAAATAATCGGCAATAATGACATGATTTATATATATATATATTCAAAACTCCATCCAGTGCTGCAAATTACTCACCAAGTTTATGTTGATTTCAGAGATTTCATAATCACTCTCTCACTCCACCCTGCAAGACAACATCACCAACCTAAATTGAAAACACCACCCAAGACAGAGGCCAGAAGGACGACCATCACACACAATGCAGCAAATATCGCTCTACGCAAAAATCAACAACTCACAGCTCAAGATCTGCCTCCATGCGCTCGCCTCGCTGACGGGAATGGACCCCACAACCATCCTACAACACACCATGGTGTGGGCTCCAGCACAGAAGTACACGCCTAAAATCCTTCCAGGACAAGGTGGACAGCTGGATCAGTACCGAATCCACGTCACAAACGACAGCAAGAGCGAGGAGACTGAGAAAATCATCAGTTACGTTCAGAGCAAGGACTCCAAGGAGGACGTGGAGAATCTGGCGAATCGACAATGGCACTTTCAGATCATGGAGATGCCCGAGGCAGGCAAGCAGAAGACCACATCGCAGAGCATTTCGTCGTGGAGCGTCAAGAAGGGCGACTCCTTCCAGTTTCTACAGTCACTCGCATACAAGTTCCAATTTGAGTATTGGCAGAAGGGGTTCCAGTTTGTTTACGGCAACGCAGTGATTCAGCTGACACGCATCCACGTGCTGGACGAGACCACAAAGAGCATCAAGTTGTTAGACCCCTCCAAACAATGGCTGGTCAAGGTCTACATTGACGTGGGCCATCTTACCGACATTGAGGCTCTCAACAAGGCCGTAAAGGAGCTGGAGAAGGTCAAGACGGAACTGCATGGGCTGATGAACCTCGAGATTCCCGATCGAAACGCCTTCGACACTCGAATTCGATAGACCCAACTCTTTGTGTCATGTTTATGCCCTCACATAATGCCTATAGACTAAATCCGTTTGTGTTGGCATCCCACAAACACTTTACATATTAATATATACACTCGCATCATATTCTATCAATCAATTAGTTATGTTTTATTTTATTTTCAAGCCGTGATCCCGTTCCAGTTTATCGCTTCTCCTTCTTCTCGTTGAGCTTTCGTCGCTTCTTGAGCTCGGCCTCTCGGTCGCTCTTCTTGTCGTTGGAGTACTGCATCTTCTTGTACAGCTTCTTCTGCTTGTTGGACATCATGATCATTCTGAGCTTCTTGTCCTCCTCTTCCTGCTTTTCGGCCTTGGTCATCTTGTCGGCCTTTCGCTTAGTCTTCTTGGGTGCCTCAGAGGTCTCAGCCTTGGTGCCCTTAGCCTCAGCCTCAAGCTCTCGCTGGTGCTGCTTGGCCTCGGCCTCGGCCTCCTCCTCCTCATCGTCCTTGTCGTAGTCCTCGGGAGCGACCTCGATGTCCTCCTCGTCGTCCTCCTCATCCTCGTCGTCAGACAGGTCAGCGGTAGGATCGTAGGTGCCGGCATCGCCCCAGGGGGACAGATGGGCGGGCAGAGTCTCACCGGGAGCGTAGTCGGAAACGGGCAGGAGCTTGCCCTCGTTGATGGAGTCAAAGACCCACTGGGGCTGAACGTAGGTTCGGCCAGGGACCTTCTCTCGCAGAGTAGGTCGGTCGGAGATCTGGTGAGTGACGCTGGCGAGGTTGAACTTCTGCTTGAGAGTCTTCTCGTCAATGACGTTGCCCTTGGACTCGTCCTCGTTGTCGATGAGCTCGTCCATGGCAGACTCGGAGATGACCTTGCCGCCGAATGCGATGATTAGGAACTCGATGATGTCCAGAGGCACCTCTCGACCAATGAAAATGGTGAAGTTGGAGAAGAGCTGGCCAGAGGTAGAGTTGAAAGTGGGCTGGGCAAGAGCGTCACCCTTCTCGGCGGAGAAGGAGTCAAGTCCCTCATCCTCAATCTCCTCCTCTTCCTCGACCTCCTCGTCGCCAGCATCAGCCTTGGCAGCCTTGGACAGAACAGCGGCAGAGACGTTCTCGACCTCGGCCTCGGAGTTGCCCTCAATCTGGGGGACGACACCGGCGTTCTGTCGAGACTCGAGCACGTAGGCGTTGATACCTCCAACACCACTGAGCTTGGCAGAGTTGATGATGGGAGGGAAAACCAGGCCGTTCTCGTTGTAAAGCTTGTAGAGAACAAAATGCAGCAGAGTGGTGTAGAACTCGAGGAATGTCAGCATGACTCGGAAGTCAATGTCAGCAGGAATGTTCTGGGGGAATCGGAAGGGCACGAGCCACATGACCTCGACTCCTCGGATGTTGGCGGAGTAGTAGACACCCTTGATGGACACAAACACCTTTCGCACCAGTCGCTCTCGGGCAACAAAGGCCATCCACTGGGTGCAAATAGCCTCGGCCTCAGCAACGAGTCGAGCGGAAACGTCGTCGGAAGCAGGCAGAGCGGCGAAAAGGAAGAGCATCGACAGAGCGTCGTCGATGTCTCTAAGAGCGTCCATAAAAGTAGGATATCGCTCCTTGATGATGTGGTCAAGGTGGTATCGGGGCCGGTTGGCATCGATTCGCTTGGCATCGTGGAGGTCTCCTCGACCAAGGGCTCGGGTCAGCTTCTTGGCAAAGGTCTTGTGCTCTCGGAACTTGTCGAGAACGGGCTCATGCAAAAGGTACTGAATGTCCTTGGCGTAGTAGAAGGTGACCGGGGCGGTGGATCCCTTGTTGGCCTTCTTCTTGCTTCGGGGCTCTCGAGGGTAGATACCCTTGAAAATACAGAGCCGTCGGAAGTCAGCAAGCGAGACCTGCAGCTTTCGGATAGCCTGCGTTCGAGTGATGAAATTTCGAGCAGCTCCGGCGGTGTGTTTCTTCTTGATCTGAGCCATTGTTGTGTGTGTGAAGATTAACAGACTCTGAATATTTTTTTGGGATAGGATTTTTACCATGCATGAACTCTATTAATTTTCTGCTGGGACTTTTTCACCCACTGCATAGCTGCTTAATAAGCAAGTTCGTCGAGTTTTGAGCGGATGATATATCCTGGGTAATTTTTGAGACGCGGTCACTTTGCTGGTACTCTCAATGGCCTCAATCAACTCTTTTACCCACTTATTCTCATCGATTCCTCGACTTTAACTTTGCTGCCTCATCGCCACTAAGGCTGTATTTTTACTTAGAGATAGCCATTGGCTGCAGCAACTCTCGACATCCCCACAACTTCTTCATCCCGCACGCCATGAACTTCTTCAGAAGCAGTAACGTCCTGGGGCGTCTTGCCCCGACTTTCTGGAAGAACACCCTGTCTGCGGGTGCCAAATCCACCCCAATTGTCAAGAGAAGCGTGGGTCCTACGCCTGGGCAAATCAACACCATGTTCCGACAGATGCAGCGTCTGGGTAAGCGAGGCGGTGTTGCTGACATGCTCAAGGAGACCCGAGGCAAGATCTCGGCCTTCAAGGCTGACGCAAAGACCTTTGGCGCCAATGCCAAGGGCCTCTTCACTACTCGACCCTTCACCAACTTTGCCTACGGTGGATTCCCTGGCGGATTCCCTGGAGGCCCTGAGCCCACCGTCGGTTCGATTCTGCTCAAGGCTCTGGCTTACACCGTTGGTATCATTGGCGTGTCTTACATTGTCTTCCCTCTGCTCTTCAAGTACACCCCCGTCGCCATCTTCCAGGCGCGGCCCGACTGGATGATCTCGTCTCTCATCGGTATCAACGTCGCTTTCTTCTTCCTGTGGAAGACCGCCAACCCCTTCATCTTCCGATTCATGTTCGAGAACATGCTGCTCAAGAGCGGCGCTGCCTTCCGACCCGGCCAGCTCATTGGCTCTGCCTTCTCCCACCAGGAGTTCTGGCACCTCTTCTGCAACATGTTTGTGCTCTACCAGTTTGGTATCCCCGTTGCTATGACCATGGGCTCCGCCTGGTTCATGGAGATGTACATGACCTCTGCTGTTGTGTCTTCGCTCGCCTCCCTGGTTGTTCCCACTGTGCTTGGCCGAGCCATCATGTCTCTGGGTGCCTCTGGAGCCATCTTCTCCGTTCTCGGTATCTACTGTGCTGCCTACCCTGATGCCACAATTGGCCTGTTCTTCATTCCTCTGCCTTTCGGCGCCTGGTACTTCTTCCTGGGTACCATTGCCCTGAACGCTGGAGGTCTTATTGGACGATGGGGCCGACTGGACTACGCTGGTCACCTGGGTGGATCCCTGTGTGGTCTCTACTACGGCTGGAGAATCAATGAGATCCGTGCCAGAATCCGGGAGCAGCGACGGGCCACCGGCTTCGGATTCTAAGCTTTTGTAATTTATAGATTCCCCATAGACATTGAATACTGTATGTACTGAATGTACTGTACCTAATTTCCCACCTGTCTTATCTATCTGTGTATGCATTAGTCTATCGATCGTATATACTGCCCAGCTCACTGAGTGGGCTCCTCCTGCTTCACGTCTCGGCTGACGACAAAAAATCGGCCGTCCTTCTTCTCCGCACAGCTCAGAGCGTCCCACAGAAGCTCGGGACCAGGCTCTCCAGAGTCTTCCGCGGTCAGCTGCTCGTATGTGAAATCCTTGATGGGCGTCAGGCAGGTCAATGGCGCCACTCCACTGACATCAATGTCGTGGATATGAGAAACTAGGTTGACCTGGGTTCGGAGAGTCTTGATGAGGGAGAACATGACGTCATCTGACTCGGGCATGGGCAGCGCAGCGCTCTTAAAGATGGGCGCCAGCTTCTTGGAGACCTTCTGGAGGGTCTCCGAGGTGATTTCGTCTGAAGAGTGGTCCGAATGCGCCAGCAGCTCGTCTGTGGACCACTGGTTCTCTGGGCTGTTCATGACCTTGAGGATGTGCTTCTGGTCCTTCATCTTGATGAATCCGTCGGACGCAAAGTGAATGCTTCGCGAGGTTGCCCTCTTGACAGCATTTTGCGATGCTCGGGCGATTCTGAACATTTTCGTGGTTGTAGTTGTGAGTTGCTCTTTTGACTTCCGATCCATGCATCCCATTGCACCAACCGATTGGCTTAGTAAGCTTCACTTTTAGAAAAAAAAATTAAAAAAATTAAAAAAAATCGCGTGGGGGGTTGCAGCTAAGACGTCTGACTCTGGCTCAGCGTCGTGGACTTGAAAAACAGACGAACGATCGGTCAATCACTCGCAGAGACTTCTACCAGTCAAGTCTCGCTACTAGCAAATATTCTACTTGTTAATGGATCCAGCAGTTTTGCAGCTTCATCAGGATTCTGCCGCCTTCTTTTATGGCAGCTGTAGACGCTGGAGAGCTTCCTGAAGTCGAAGACTTCTCGTTTCCACAGATATGTGTATTTGTAGCAATAAATCAGCTACCTCCTTGATCGAGTCTACTTGTAGCTACATGTAGCGGTACGGACTTCAACCACCAACACCTCTCCTCCTCCACGACGACTGCGGAATGCATAAATTCGCAAATCGGTGGGACCCTCGTACTTGTACAAGTATCTGTCACATATCGCGATCATCGAGACGGTTTATACGGCATACAGATTGATGCAGTTGGCTCTCGCTTCCCGCCCATTGGACAACAAAGAGCACGGTGTTATTTTCTGCCGGTGTCTCCAGATTCACATCGAGCCGAGCCTTCTATCGCGCACGTCGCATCAGAAAAATCTATGAAGTTTTTGTCTCGTTCTATTGCACCGTATAATAAATGGCACAGCGCCAGCTATTCTCCCTGGGCCGTCCACCAATGAAATGTGAACTTCGCCCACGTGCAGAATCCATGTGGGAAGTTTCACACATGCAGGACCGAAATAGCGCTCTAGAGCGCAAGTGGGCCGTTGCTAGTGTATGGGAACCTCAGATCGGTTCAGAGACCCGTCCCGAAATCCATTTCTTTGCTTCCTATGATTCTCTTTCTCTGATCGCGCAAATACGGCTGTATACCTTCCGCATTGTGAAGATTCGGGTAAATTGTGTTTAGGTTTCGTGGAGATAGACCTGTGTAAAAAAATCTGGTGTGGTGGCAGGGGCCTGGAAGTTGCGACGGTTGGAAAAAACGCCTGAGGCGGAATCTAAAAGATTTGATAATGTCAGCCTGCAACCCATCGGTTTTTTTTTCTAGTTTGGCATGCCACTTTTAGCGTATTATGGCCTTCAGAACTAGTGCAGTTTGTAGGGTAGGAACTCAAAAAGGTTAGGTTCAGATCGGAAGGCGTATTCTGGTGAAAAAATGTCGACACGCCAGATTCAGCATGTTGCTGGAAGTCTGGCAGCGAGATGAAGCCGTGAGGTCAACGAGACAGCCGTATTCTCTTAAAATCCCCTTTTTTCACCCCCAACTTTATCGTGCTTTATCTCCATCTTCAAACAGTTTTACCCTACCAAAAACGTACATCAAACTTTATGCTGGTTAGCGACGACGCTAAAGTCGACGAGGATATCAATCCTTCTTCACTTGGTAACGAGCTTCACAAAACACACATTCACACAAAAGTGAGTACTTCCGGACCGCGCGGGGTGGGCGCACAATGAGGCGTGTCTCAGGACTACTGTACGACGCTGAGAACGTCTCCTTAAGCAGTTGCTTTTTCACATTCGCCGTCGATGTACAGTCGACACACACGGGCAACATCGACGACAACGTGGTGACAGTGAAGACGAGCGCTAAATCGACAAACTTCAGCGAGGGTGGCACGCATTCCTCACTACGAATCCTGAACAGCACAAGTCTCATCGGCACTTGTCGTCGACGGCCCACACGACATCATGGACCTAGTCGACGACCGATATCAGGACTTCCACGCCTTCATTGCTGACGGAATTCACGGAACGTCTTGCCCAACTGCCAGTAGACAGTCTCTTGCTAAGCTCTAGCACACTCTAGTACACCTTCCTTACTAACTCAGTGTCCACAGCACCTCTGCTCCAGTCTGCTCCCGGTAAGCGAATCGCTCTGCCCACCCGAGTCGAGCCCAAGGTCTTCTTCGCCAACGAGCGAACCTTCCTGTCGTGGCTCAACTTCACCGTCATTCTTGGCGGTCTGGCCGTCGGTCTGCTGAACTTCGGTGACAAGGTCGGCCGAATCTCCGCTGGCATGTTCACCCTGGTCGCCATGGCCACCATGGGCTACGCTCTCGTCACCTACCACTGGCGAGCTGCTGCCATCCGAAAGCGAGGCTCCGGCCCCTACGACGACCGATTCGGCCCCACCATGCTGTGCATCTTCCTGCTGGCTGCTGTTGTCGTCAACTTCGTCCTCCGAATGGCCCAGTAAATATCACCTTTTAATCTATGCTAATGTTTTATACTATATTGCTACAAGTGTCTAGAGCTTGGAGTAGGTGTCGTTCTTGTAGGCCACCTTGAGCTCCTCCAGGATCTTCTTGGCGGCCACGCTGCCACTGTCGAAGGCTCCGTCAGCAGCCCCAGCGTTGTCAAAGGCGCAGTGCTCGCCGGCAAACTGGAGGTTGCCAGAAACAGCGTGAACGGTCTCAAGCCACGCTCCTCGGTCATCTCCAACCTTGGTGGAAGAGAATGTACCGTTGCCAGCGTACTTGTCCTGAGTCCAAGTGGTTCGCTCAACAAACGTGGGCTTCTCGTCCTTGTAGCCCAGAACGGAAAGAACAGGCTTGATGAGGTTGAAGATGTCGTCCTTGGAAGTAGTATTCTCCAGAAGGTCGGAGGTCTCCTTGGAAGTCAGGAAACACAGACCAGGGGCCTTGCCGGAGGCAGCCAGGTTGACAATCATAAAGGGCTGGTTCAGAACAGCCTCCTTGGCGTTCTCGGAGGGAATGTAGTGGAACTGGTCGACAGAAATATCCCAGAAGGGCTTGTCAAAGGTGAGGTAGATCTTGCTCATGCCTCCGTAGGACATTTTCTGGAGGGCCTGGGAGACCTTGGAGACGTCGGAGGGCAGAGAAATGTCGCCTCGCTTGAGCACATTGAGAGGAGCAGCCACAACAACGGCATCGGCAGTGAAGTCGCCCTTGGAGGTGGTCACCTTGTATCCGCTGGAGGTTTTCTCCACAGCCGATACGTCGACACCGAGCTTGATGTCGTCAGCAATGTCCTTCTTGAGCCAGTCGATGACCTTGGTGTAGCCATTGAGAATGTACAGGTCTCGAGGTCGAGCTCCTCCGGCACCAGAGACGGCCTTTCCAGAGATCTCAGAGAAGGGCAGACCAAAAGGGATCTCAAAGAATCGAGCCACGGCGTAGCCCTGCTCCTTGGCCTCCGAGTCAATGTGCGAGAAACTTTCGGCGTACTTCTGGTACAGCTTCTTGGCGCTAATGTCCTCCGCATTGGGGTTGAGCTTGAAGTAGTTGTTGGCCCATGCGACAAACTCGTTCTTGACATTGCCTCCAGATCCCTTGGCAGGGCCGTTCTCAGTAACAGCGGCGACACTGGAGTCATCAAAGTATCCTTCAATGCTGAGGGTCTTCAGAAGGGGCATGAGGTTGTTGGTGGCCGTAGAATGGAACCACGAGGCACCCATCTCGTGCATGAATGGCTCGGTCTCGGTGAGAATTCGTCCTCCCACTCGGTCTCGGCCCTCGAGCACGGTCACCTTGAGTCCATGGGACTTGAGCACATTAGCGGCCCGCAGACCGGCGATTCCTCCTCCGACGATGATTGCTGAAGACATTGTGTGTTGTGTGGTGTACAGGTATAGACGTTTGTGTAATATAACTGCGCAACTTGCCAGATCCATTAACCTAATCCACGCGCCGTTGGGCCCGCTTAATAATATACATTTATAGGGATGCCTGGGTGGGCTCCACGCTCAGGAATAAAGATATTGGGTTTTAAAAAAGTCTGTCTGGATGCTTCGTCAACCCTTTCGTATTCGCGGATGGAGCGCGTTTTACTTCCAAGACTGCTGACCCCCATCGTACTTTTACTTAGGACACAGGCGGCATAATCTGTTATCTTCACGTGATCTACGAAAAAATAGAGTTGCGGCGGGTTTAGTGAGACCTGTGTATCTGGACAAGGACTTGGTGAGAAGACGGGGTCAGTCTAAAACCATGAGGCTCTTATGACACGAGCAATCAGTCACACTTTTGGCAATCGAGTCATGGAAAGGTTCGTTTGAGGTTCGTTTGTTAAGATACCCAGGTTGTGGACAACCTCAAGAACTGTGTGTACAATACCAAAGCCCAAGACTTGCTTGTATGAGTCTTAATTATTACCTGTGCATACTTGTAGCTCCTCTCAGTACTCTACACAACAGCCTGGCTCGTTTCTTTCACCACAGGGGCCGGTCCATGCAACATTGAGTCATGCACGCACTTCGGCGTTTTCGAAAGTCCGAAAACATCAGGAGATCAATTGCTCCTGTATAATAGGAGTCCGAATGTTTCTTGTGTTTTCTGCGAAGTCCCCGCGATATCGATAGCCAGCTATAACCGGAGAGATGATCCGACGTGGCTGCATGAAGTCAAAAAAGCCACTCCTACAAAACACATCGCTAGTGACGTACGAACAGCTGTAGAGTCATAACGAGAGGTAGATGTGAACATTAGTCTTCGTTTTGATCTTTTGGTTTAGTCCAAGTGTCAAAGTGCTGGCGTTGCCGGCTTGGTGATGTTGTATCAGAGTGTTATGCTAATGAGTCATAAGCCGAGCTTTTGGATTTGGTCCTGAGATCTCTCGATTAGGTGCCCGGTCTCACTGATTAGAAAAATAGAGAAGGCTTTGGAAGCTTGGAATGACACAATCTAAGCAGCTACTGTATAGCTATAGCGGGGTTCAGCCCCATGAGGAGTGCAGCTACAGTAGTGTGTAGCCCCATGGGGTTAGTCAGTGGCAAAACTAGGTGTTTGGTCTGTCACTCCGTTCTTTATCGCGTAGCAAAAAAAATATTCCGAGGCACATGAATGACGTGTGTATTATCAATACATGCATGGATCCTGGAAAAAAATACAGCCACGTCGGAATACGACTCCCTCAATTATCTGAAGATGTTTGAGATGAAATGTTAATATAAAAATGTGTGCTAAGGTTGGGTTTCAAATTAACTCTGACGGAATCGTATTCGGAAGCCATCCACAGGGTGATATAGATCTAGACGAAGATAAAATGGTATTGTCGGATCAATTCACCTGCTGGTTTAGCCGCACTGCATATTTTGCATATTTTCACGAGAAGGAAGGGCGTCAGGATGCGCTGCCAAGTTCTTTGCCGCATTCCCAGTCGTGCCAGTCCTGCATAAGGGACGCTACAAACTGTAACCTTTGCGCTTCAGACAAAGAGCCTCAGAGTTGATATAGACGAGTCGGAAACGCAACACCGGATGATTACCAATGGTATCAGTCACCGGGGCTGTTTAAACAATGGAATAAGCGTTTTAGCTCGATCTCGCTCCGTTAGCCTCATTTGCAGCATGAAAGGGGAAGATTGTAAATCGCGCGCCCAGGGTCCTATTAGTCACACAGAAGGCTCTAGAGACATTTCGAACTTATATATACACACAGGCTGGGCTTGATCAGTTTTAAGAAATGTACAGTGATCCTCGTCTGACTCCTTCCCCCACTCAGAACTACATCTCGCAGTCCTCAGCAACACACACAATGGATTTCCTACTACTCGAAGCCACCCACAGGCTCAAGACACAGTTCAACCCCGTTGACATCAAGCTACAGCGCACCACATACGACTCCAAAGATGATATCTTCGGCAGCTTCACTGTCCACAAACTCACTCCTCGACTGCTCAGCTCGATAGAATACAGTGAAAGTCTCATTGAGTTCTACTTCGTCGGCACACAGCATTACAAGAAGGAAAAGAGGGAGTTTCTAAGGGAGAAGGTCAAGTTCTCATACACCTCTACCTCGTATGATTACCTACACTATTCATTCTCCCATAGTCTAAACGTTGATGCCCCCACTCTCTACAACGGAGACGCCATGATCAGCTACAAGCTGGCCCTAGAGATCAATGACCGAGCCAAGGATCCTCGGTTGTCGTGTTTCTACCCCATCAAGGTCTTGTTTAGCAAGTCTGAAAGCGAACTCAGCCCTCTTGATCTGGCTGCTCGAAAGTTCCAGTTTTCCGAGTACCGACTAAACGTGCATCCCATCACCAAGGAGGACAGCTATTTTGAGCTGACTTCACAAACTTGTCCTGGTCCAGTTGTCAAGACAGTCTCCTACAAGCTGTTTTCAGTCACTAACGGCTCAAAGCAGAAGATTGCCAAGGGGGAGGTCGCACTAAGGAAGCCAATGTCCGATATGAAGATCCCCATCCACCTCAAGTCTATGCCTACCGCAAGCTTTGAGACTGAGCTTATCAGACACTCGTACTTCTTGGAGGTTACTGTCAAGGGCCAGTCCAAGGACACCTCTGGTAAGGTCTGTGTCCCTGTGGAAGTCATGTCTATCAAGAGTGACTTATCTCCTCCTCCCTACGCTCTTTAGAACTATCTCTCATTTTAACTTATTTAGGACAATTTAATATATTAATAAATAAATAAATTTATTCGTATTTATGTAGCCAGCTAAGTCAAAATCATTTTGCATTCCTTCTTGTGCTTGGCCTCTTCACTGGGCGGAAAGTGCTCTCCACAGTGAAGACAGATCATTTGTCCTTCCAAAGAAGTAGACATTGTTAAACGAGTGTGGTGGTAAAGGATGTGAGTGAGTGACTGTTGTGGCTCGAGAGCCAGGAAATGTTGCTGAATAAGAGGAGACGATGATTGATTCTCAGTGTGTGCCAGCTATCAATGTTATATATCGGTGAGGTTGTCCCCATTTGTGTGACTCGTTTGCATAAGGACAGAAGATGCAGTTCTTCGTAATAATATTGGGTGTACACCTTTGAGGCTGCATCGAGTTTGAGAAAAGGATTGATTTGGTATATGCTGGAATGAATAATGGGGATCAGGGTCGCTGTGATCTGGAGCATCGGCCCATCATGGCACTTTTCGGCTATTACATCCCCCGCTTTTCAGCCATCGCGGATATGGTTTCATTTCTTGCATTTATTGGACTTCCGCGGGCCGTTATGTACAAGCATCGGGACACACTCCATTTGATGAGCCTCAAGCCTCTCCAGAAATATCACCAAGTTGCAGTCGGGGCAGTATCCGTAGCCTGTGTGGGGTTTGGAGGTCATGTTTGTTATTGTAGCTGACTTAGCTTGAACTACAATTTCACACCAGCTCTTTATATCTTCTCACCAGCTTCTTGCGCCCCTCACCTGACAGCACTGTGATATTTTCCTCTCATGGGTCTTGCTGTAGAAGTCTTTGGAGGCCATGCCCTGTGGCTTGCTTTGGGGCATAGAGTCACAGGCAGGCGGTAGCATATGTCATTGTGCGTAATGGTCCATATACAGTGCCAAATTTACAGTACGAAATTACTGCGATAACACTATGAACAACACAGTGTCATCTCTTATACCAGTAGCGAAAGATAGGATCATAAGGCCTTGCGATACAAGACAGCAGGCTGTTTCGATTTTTGCACTCCGAGTGTAGCGACCCTTCACCTGACTGCTTAGAAGCTCAGCGAGGCTCCACTCCGTGGAAAAAAATGTCAGATGTCAGATTTGAGAAGTCGAACTTCCCCACAGACGCGCGTAAACCTTACTTCCAAACATAAACACGTGGAGGTGCGTGCCATTTTTGGCTGCCTCCTGACGCCAGATGAATCAGATATGGGCGTTCATGATTGGTACTGTACTTATATTCCATTACTGTCGCCTCCAAATTGACCTCTCCTCACGTCTCTTTGCTCGGGTTGCCATAGCAGCTGGTATATAGGTCTCAAACTCTAAGGGTTCGCGAACCGCCCAGCAGCTTTTGTAATACTCTCAGTACTGTACGGTAGCAGGCAGAAGCAGAAAAAGATCCTATTTGATCAGATATTGTTCCTATGACTACAGTAATTTAGCTACAAGTAGTCTCATATATAACGTCTGGGTCGTGACTTTGTCCTCATGTGGCACAAACACTATGTTCTTCACCGCAACAACCCCGCAAATCCCATAGTAAGCAGTCACCTGTGCTTCTGCTTCTCTACTGACCCCTGCATGCTTACTTGTAGCTTTGATGCTATTGTTGCCTTGCCACACCACTGACAGCTCTGTACAGTACCAGGGTAGTGTAATTATGTCATGACCGAAGAACTGCAGTACAGATACTTGTACTTACCGAGCTAGGCATTGTGAAACGACATATCATTAAGGTTTGTGGCTGACTGATAGCCTTTGTCCATGTATTAGAACGTCCACAGAGTGGACCCCAGCACCGTTACAGTTGTTACACAAGTACTTATACTTGGGATTCGTATAAGAATATAATATATTTTCAGCTGCTCTTCAATAAGAGAGAGTCATGAGACACCCCATTCTTGACGATGACGGGTTTCGTAGCCAACCCTCTACCAGCCTCCCGAAATACGAGACCTAAACACGATGCACATAGGGGCACGCTTAACGAACTGTGAGTCAAACTTTAACGAAAAATGAGGGCAAAGATATTGTAAAATCAGCAATTTTCGTCTGGCGACATTCATAAGTGACCCTAGATATAATTTATTCACAGAATACTACACCAAACACCCCCACAATGCCTTCTATCACATGTAGCTGTCTTTGTTTACATTCTTGGTGGCAAAACTCTAATAGTATGCACCTGCAAGCTGCCAACCCAACCTCCGTGACTTTGTGATGTTGGGTGTCTTGGGGACATCGGCTCTCATGACCGTAATGCTAGAAAGAAAAGGTGAAAGGAAACGTCTGAAATTACTGGGCCATCTCAAAGCAAATAGTTCGCTTAAAGAAGAGCCTGTCCGAAGTGGAAACGAACATCGCAGATGGTACATCTGAGTATCGGCTTGGAACTTTGTTTGTTCCAAAAAACACGAGATGAATGGCTGTAGAAAATCTCGGGGATCTTTTTGATACCATATAAAAACGCGACCTCTCAAAGTACAGTACCCTACTGTACTCCGTACTGTAATTAAGACCTCAGGAGCAACCTGTACTTCGTAAAGCCTGAATCTTAAAACATCAAGAAGTTTATTTCACGTGAGTTTCTACGGGATGTTTGAAGCTGTTTAAAGAGTCTTACAAGACCAGTAACTGTGTGAACAGCCAGAGACGCCTGTTGTGGCGGTGACTGTAAAATTTCTCACCTCAATTGTGGAAACTGCTGTCGTCAGGTGAGTTTAAGTTTTCTGGATTCTGCAGCTTATCAGTAGCGCGTCGTAATTTATGACGCGTCCTCACCATGTCGTTGAACGAGGCCAAACAACAATATCGCCAAAGGTTCGGCGCTAATTTGCCTACCCGACACTCAGGATGGTTCCGACGGGCCGAAACTAGCTTCGATGCAGCTCTGGGAGACTTCTTGTGGACTGCTGGGGTGGATGAAGCCCACGCCAAAGTGTGCTTCGCGGCGTTCTCACACATGAGGCCCGATACAGTTGTCACCCATATCATACCTTGGTTGACGGCACTGGAAGTCGACATGATTGGTTATCTGGCCCATCTTTTGCTCAGGATCCCGCATTACTTCGTGGTGGGGTTTGTGCAGTCCTTCACCTTCCTGACTCGGGAGCACCAGTTCAGATTTCTCAATTACGCTGGAATGCCTCCCGCGCCAAGTGGTACTCAGCTGACTTCTGCGATGACTGACTTATTTGCGACACCCCTCTCACCGCTGAGCCAGGAGCTGCTCATGGGAGTTCGAGTTACACAAGGGCAGATCATTCCAACCGGACCGCCACCACAACTACCTCAGAACCCTGGCTACCAGTGGCAGTACAACCAGAGCCCTCACAATCCCGCCGTCTCTCCTGGTCCTCCGGTCCACCCTATGCGCCAAACCCCTGCAGTTCCTCAGCCAGCTCCTGAAGTTCCACTCGCGCCTCAAGCTCCGCCTCAAGCTCCGCCTCAAGCTCCGCCTCAGGTCCAGCCTACTCCTCCAGCACCATTTCAGGCTCAGCCAGCTCCTTCAGCTCCTCGAGTCCAACAAGCTTACCCAGGCCCGGTGCAGGCTCAACCCGGACCAGTGCAGCCTTATCCCGTTCAACCTGTAAAGCCAGCTCAGCCTGTGTATGCAGCGAAACCAGCCCCGCCAGCACAGACAGTTCAACCGCTGCCTCCAGAACCTGCTGCAGTTCTCACCGCCCAGCCAAAAACAGCCCCAATCAAGTCTTCGACTGAGATAGTTGATCTGACGGATGATCCAGCCCCTGAACCATCTACAGCCCAGATCCCCAAGCCTGTTGCGAAGACACCTGAGCTTAGAAAAGCACCGAGACACAATGACCCTGCCACTGCGCTTCTCCTGGACAATGTGCATGCTCTCTTGGAGCAGATGTCCACTGAGCCTGACTTGAATCCTTTCAATGTGCCCGTCCGAAAAGAGGAATCTAGTATCGAAAATCTACAGCACAACTTAAAGGTTCACTATCCGCGCGTTACCACGAGCTGGGGAGACAACATTATTCCACCCCAGGCTCCCTTTCCCTCGATTGAAGCTGCCGTTGTCAGCGTTATGCTTCACGCTCATTCCCATCGTTACCAGGTCGTTCCTGAGCTCCAAGAAGAAGCTGCGTTTCTTGAATGCAGCCGAGAAGGTTGCAAGTTTGCGCTTAAAATCGAAGAAAAAGGAGACTCTTATCACCTTAAGCATCTTGCTGATCGCTCTGAGCACAACCACCTCCCTAGTGTTCATTCTGCTGAACTCCCCGACGGCATAAACTTGCATAAAATGTTGGGTGTGCCTAGAGATGAGTCGGACCTAGCCAAGTTCGACAGTATAGAGCGTGTCACACCCATTGACGCTGTTGTAAAGCTCGCAGGCAAAGGGAGCTCTAAAGCTGGCCTTGTGAAGTCTCTCAACGACCTCAAAGACAAGCGCCTGGGTGGCGCTACCCCTCACCAAGCAATTGAAAAGCTGTTCCAGGCCCCCTTTCTGCGTGTGAGATACCACTACAGAGAAAAGCCAACTCCCAACTCCATCTTCATAGCCCATACAGAAGGCCAGAAGCTTTGGAAAGCTTACCCCGAAGTCATGATTCTTCACGAACTGGAGGCAATTCCACTTGGCGACAAGTACCAACAGCTTGTAATGTTCAAGGGCGTCGACTGCTACAACAAGTCGTTCCCGATAGCTGCTTGTGTGGTGGAGCGACATTTCCCGCAGTACTCGATTGTCTGCGAAACCTGGAAGTGGCTTTTCCAGCAGGTGAAGGATCTGCTGAACGACTTCAGCGTCCCCATGCCCAGTTTCATTCAAGCCGACAGCTCTACTCGTTGCATTGACGAGTGTGAAGTTGCCTTCCCTAAGGCTTATGTGTACATGGACCCCAATGCAGCTCATAAGCTTGCTGTTACCGAGGCATCCCGGATATACAAGGGCTCGGGAATCGACTCATGCCTGAGGTCATGGTCGCATGTACTTGAGGCAGAGGACGAGTATGGGGTGGATCGAGTCATGGAGAAGCTCACTTATCCCAAGGGTACACCAAAGAACGAAAAGAAGTTTCTGGCAGCTATGCAAGGGCATATGCACAGAATTTGTACCCCTTTCAAGAACCAAAACCTCCATTTCGATGTGAGTGCGACAGACCAGTACATGGAAGCGTGGGAAGACCGAAACACTTACTACAATCTGTTTGAGATGATTCGATGCTTGCTCCATCAGTTTCGCGAGAAATACGAATCATTGGCCAGACTCCATGGTGCGAACCTTGGTGCCCCCAAATCCGGTTTCAGCGATCTTCTTGGCAATTGTGTGGATGTCATTTCACCTACAGCTTTGGCAAATGTCGCTCCATTGCTTGGCAAAGCACCTTCGAAATGGTGCGACTGTTCCGAGGACGAAGCAATGGGTTATCCTTGCGAGCACAAGCTTGCGACCATAACCGGGGAGAGAAAGCTTTCTCCGGATGACTTTCATCCGCATTGGCGGCATTTGTACGCAGATATGGAGAACGTGGAACTCAGTAGGAAGGGCAAGTATGTCAAGGAGTGGAGTGCTCTGAAGATTGAAGCACAACTGCACAGCGGATATGAGGACGGCACAACTGATGAGGACGAAGAGCCTCCTGCGAAGAGACAGAAAACGGGATGCACAGTACTGTAATAAAGGAAGAACGTATTGAATAAAAAATGATATTTGAAATGGTTTGTACGGATGTTGCAAAGTGATATCCCTTTTTGTGTAAAAGCTCAGCTATGGGATTCATTTTTCTCCGCGGATAATTCAGTTAGGGTTATGATATTTGAAATGGTTAGTTAGGGTTAGTTAGGGTTAGTTAGGGTTAGTTAGGGTTAGTTAGGGTTAGTTAGGGTTAGTTAGGGTTAGTTAGGGTTAGTTAGGGTTAGTTAGGGTTAGTTAGGGTTAGTTAGGGTTAGTTAGGGTTAGTTAGGGTTAGTTAGGGGTTAGTTAGGGTTAGTTAGGGTTAGTTAGGGTTAGTTAGGGTTAGTTAGGGTTAGTTAGGGTTAGTTAGGGTTAGTTAGGGGTTAGTTAGGGTTAGTTAGGGTTAGTTAGGGTTAGTTAGGGGTTAGTTAGGGTTAGTTAGGGTTAGTTAGGGTTAG